>JAVRXN010000008.1:24275306-25665069 GCA_033556935.1 Timema podura
TATAACAAAAACCCTAACAGGAAGGTATTAGGCCATAAACGCTGTTACCAGCTTCCACAGGAAGGTAACAGAACACATACCCTGTTATCAGTGGTCAGGTATTATGACATAAACCCTGTTACCAGCTTCCACAGGAAGGTAACAGAACACATACCCTGTTATCAACTGTCAGGTATTATGACATAAAACCCTGTTACCAGCTTTCACAGGAAGGTAACAGAACCCACACCCTGTTACTAGCTGTCTCAGGAAGATATTAGGACACATACACAGTTAACAACTGTCGCCACTGAGTGATGGTGTAGTAGCCCAGGGTCGGCAGAGTGGTATGACGTGACTTGTGTCGGAGGCCATCTTTATTTACAAACAAGAAACAGCAGCCCACGTGCCAACAGCCTCACTTGACAAGTCCTCCTGTCAACACTTTGCTACAGGCGCCACGGAAGGCGCTTCTTGACATAGACATGAGGCCTTTTCTCGCGCAACTGACGCCACTCACATGACCAATACTTCAGACATAGTTGACCAATGTTTTGGAGTCGACAACGGAAATAAACCAAATTATAAAATTGAAACATTTTCATAAATTATTGTCAACTTGGTCTTGAAATATTTTTTTTTTTCGAATACAAACAAACTAAACACAACCCCAGATACTCTTCATCACAATACATAAATAGATTCGCCCTTTTTTTTGTGTGTGATAATATATCACTGTACAGTTATAGTTCTACTACACATATGTATGTACTTAAAACTATTATTACAAATAATATTGAAGCTATATCTTCTACTTATGTCCAACAGGTAGAATAAAAGAGGTTAGTACTGCGTTTTTACTCAGGAGATCCTATAGCGGAAATGTATTTAAGCACTTACCAAAAAAAAAAAGGGTCAAACTCTGATACGAGAGACTTGGCTATCTCCGGTAAATTTAATTTTGTTACTCCTAACTCTATCAGATTAAAAAAAAAAAGGAGCGTAGATTTTAATACCACTACAAACAATGTTAAAAGATGTTCGAGAACGGTCGCCTTGGTATTACTGTTCCCCGCCGAGCTTAGCTATGTGCCTGGTTGCCTAACCCAACTCTCTCACGGTACTAAGCTTGCGCCCCCCAGACTGATAAGGTAGATTCATCAGGGATGTCACTAGCACCTTGAACTTACAATCACGTATATACCTGAGTAGTGAACCCTGACCTCCCCGTCAACTACAAAAAATTCAATGTGACGCTAGCGTTTTAGACCACTCTACCGCCGTTACAGGTGGTTAAAAAGGTCACACTTATACAAGCTAAATACAGAACTAAGAAACAGACAAAGTCAGTCTAAGCGCTACAGGTATATTTATGTAAAATATGATAAATTGCAGCAATTTACCAATATACGAGTATTATTTTCAAACTATGATTTGTATTGAGCTGGCTTGGCGTACAGCTCGTGTTGCCTGGTCTGTTGGTGAGGGGGTTGCCAGGGTTGAAATCCTTGCTGGTTGCATTGAGGAAGTTTGTCTTAGATGATTTTTCACAATCCTGTCATATAAATGTGGTTACATTTCATCTAAGTTATGCTTTCTTCCTCCCTGAGCTATTAGTGCAACTCTGCGGATAACCCGGACTAAGATTGAGTTGCGGAGCAGCTAAAATATTTGTAATAAGGTAGTAGTAACTTATACAAAATACTGTTCCACTATTTATAGATAGATAGATAGATAGATAGATAGATAGATAGACAAATAAATGGATGAATATAGATAGACAGATAGATAGATAGAGATAAAGCGAGAAATAGAGTGAGAGATAGATGGAGATATATATTTATATATATCCATATAGATATAGGTATATGTCCATTCATATATATATTATTATTAGCACCGCGTCTTACTACCTATTCGGGTTATACGCACTTACGCTAATGTGCAATGTTCATATATATATATATAATTATATATAATATATATGGATAGATTGAGATATGTACAGCAGCAAATAACTAATTACTGCCTGGTTAAAAACACATTTTTTATCTAATCCGCGTTTTAATCTCCGTGAGCCCGACAGAAATTTGACCAAAATCATTAAAATATATATTTTTTTAAGTTATACATGTTTCTGTTGTTCTGTAGGCCTGTGTTGATATTCCCAGATGCTGTAGACGGGGCTAAGGCAAGTAAATTGCACCACGAGACCGTGTTAGGAAGTAGTGAGGGCACTGCGTGAGTGGGCAGTACCTGTCTTGTGACGTAGCCCGGGCTTCAGCTGACCACACCCCTACCTCTTCCCCTCATCCGGCCCACTCATCTACCTGGGCCTGCCCTTCTTATCACTCCTGGACTTTCAATGGCTGAGTGATAACAGATTGGAACTATCTACCTAAGGCAACAGGAGGAGAGGAACAATGTTGTATATTTCAGATTTGACTACTAAAAAGGACGGTAAACTTGGAAATATAAAATGTTTGATAATGGTTTTTTTTAGCACCGTGTCTTACTACCTGTTCGAGTTACACGCTTATATACTAACTACTCTAATGGTTTTAGTGATAAGTAAGATAATATTTAGAGGAAGTGTACCCTCATTTGTGTGGAGGGATATTGGAAAACCACTTTGGAAACACCACCTTCAGTACACCCGACCGAGATTTGAACCTCTATCTCCCCATCATGGGTGGTCTAATATACTGCGAGAGTAGCGCGTTATACCATGTGACCACCGAAGCAGGTTTGATCAAATATTAGTGATCATCAATTTGGGAGTATATAATAGTGATTAGAACACTGGTGAACCCACACATTTATTGTGTGAACGATGGATAATCGTAATGAAAAAATATATCCCAAATTGATGTGTCTGGTTGAAATCCTGGCAGGAGACGTCAAGTGCAAGGTGGCCCCTGGAAGCTTCTGTTGTTTGGAATACTGGATGGAGACATAAAGTTCAGAATATGGAAACTTCTGGTTTAAGAAATGGACATGTAACTGCACATACAACGGCAAGGTCGAATCAGATGCGAGCAAACTAATTTGTTCTCTTATGATTGGAACATCATTTATTTGCTGGCCTTTTACAGGCCATTTTTAGGCTCTGTCATACCCTCGATTCTAAAACAAATCCCCGCTCAGTATAACCAAACCTTAGTGACATAAAGAGTCAGTTAAATATCAGTTAAAATAGAGTCCTGGAAGGCCTGCAAGCACCTGACACTGTTTGTAGGAATACCTATTCCAACTGTAGTGAATACAACACAATTTTCTATGCTATTATACCGGGGTTCAATCCTCGGTCCCGGCACAGGTTTATCTGATTGCCAAACCCTTCCTTCACCTCTGACAAGACGTGTATTAATCACAACTTGTGAATGTATGGAATGCCAGGCCTCCACCATGGTTCGGATTCCACGTTAAACTGTAGGTCCTCCAGTTCATCTTATAATCACCCTACCATTACACATTAGTATTAGTGCGTATAGCCCGAACGGGTAGTAAGACGCGGTGCTAATAATAATATGCTATTATACAGATACAATTTTATAAACGTTGTTGAACATGGATTTATTATGTTCAGGGGTTCCGTAGCAGGGGTATCAGGGGGAACTTGAGCCCCCCCTTGTTTTTATCTTGGGGGCTGGGACTATATTAAGCCCCACCAAAAGTTCCCAGGTAAATTCAAAACCCATGTATAAAACATACATCTGTCAGCATCAGTTTAATAACTTTGAGTAATAATTACAAAAATTTATAATTAATTAATAGAAAATTGAAATGCCCTGATTTTGCAGTTTATTTTTCTCCCACAAAATAAACTATTTCACAAAAATTTAGTAACCAACAATAGCCCTAGTTGTGATTGCTTTAAGAAAAACAATAGCAGAATGGTAAAGCCAAAGGTTATTGACTTATTGATCTTTTTGACACAAATAAGAACAAATTAAAAATAAACGGTACGGAACTCCGCACGAACTTTCTTGCTCTATTGTTTAGAAATGGAGATATATACTCAAAATTCGTAATACAATATACACTAGCAAACCTGAGAACAAATTGCGCTAGACATACGTAAAACATTTTTTTTACTCATGGTTTTAAATTTCATAATTTTATTTTTAAAGAAGTAACGTCTTCATTTGTATATTTGGACCAATTAAAAATATTGATATTGGTCCGAGAAGTTCAACATTTCGTATTAAAATTTTGACTTCTAGTTAAAATTTTTGTCATTTTACTACGGGATGCACATCTTATGGTTATCGCATTGCTATTAAATTCCTCATTTATAAATTTTGACCAATAAAATAGGTAAATATTGACTATTGTTCTAAAATGATAGAGATAGATCATATTTGTACAAATATTTCTCCAAAGAGGTTGAAAGAAAGAGAACATACACTTTTTCAGAGACTTACTCATTTTTTACTCTATTGCATTAGATAATTATTGAGTTAAAAATTAAGTAGTATCGCTATACAACTAAAGCTCACATAATTGTATTAATGTATTTGCTAATATCTCAAAAACTGTTTGTTTATAAAAATATATTTCATATAAAAGATTTTTATTTTTAATAGTACTACCATTTTGCGATAATAAGATATTTAGTATTTCAAATAGTTGCTTAGATACGGAAATATCCGCTTCTGTAAAGTACCCCAAAAGTAATTTTCATCGGAAAATGAAATAAAGACATTTTATTTATAATCTTAATAAACGCCTAGATACGAATTATAATCAAAATCGTTAGAGCAGATTTTGAGAAAATATATTTTTCTCTTATTTTTTTTTACGGTTGCAATACTTAACTTAAGTGTTTGAAAAGTTAATATATATATATATATATATATATATATACGTATAGCTTGAAAGTTATTGGTTTTATAAAAATATGTTTCAAATAAAACATTTGTATTATAAGTAGATATACATATATTCGCAATGATAAGTAATCTTATATCTCAAATAGTTTCGGAGATATGATAAAAAAATGAGAATTTACACATTTTACCGGAACCCTTAAAGTCATTTTGCCAAAAAAATGAAAGCAGCAATTTTGTTTATAATATTGAACAATGCTTGGAAATGAAATTTAATCAAAATCATTAGAGCCAATTTTGAGAAAATCAATTTTTTTCTCTTTTTGCCCTTCAGTTAACTACTCTTAATTTTAGGGTTGGATATCGAATTTCAAAAACTCCTCGGGACAATCCTATGAAAACCCTGGATACCAAGCTTTATCCCGATCGATAAAATATTTTAGGCTCTAGTCCGAAGTACAGACAGATAAACAGACAGACGGAAATCCAAAAACCACTTTTTCGGATTCGAGGTGTCATGAAACGTCGAAATTCATCAAAATCTCGAGTTCAAATTTTTTTACGATTACAATATTTTCTCTAGCTGTAAGATAGCAAGAAAGTAAAAATCTGGGTAAGAACCACTTCAAATAGCTACTAGAGGAATATAATTTTCATAAAATTTTCCAAGTGTGGACCACTCTATATAAGTTCTAAGGGCATCCAAATTTTGAAAATTTCTGGAGGAGGGCTTCCGATCCCCCTTTTTATTGCTAATCACCCTTATTATATAAATAAGGTTCCACCACCACTGGATAATATCATTACCTATAAAATAAAAATATAGAAGGGGCCTGCCTATATTTTGTAATTGTTGACAGAAAAAAAATGAACATGTTATTCTACACACAAGTTCCTACTATGTTGTTACTATTCAAATAGCTTCAAATTCATCCAGGGTCTAAAATTTTACCCGGTCAGGATCTTCAGACCCCCTCTCAGTTAAGCCCCCCCCTCACCGCCCCCCACACACAATTTCAAAGAGCATCCGAAGACCCTGATTAGGTTCTTAGAATATATCCTAATTATAAAAATTAAAAGTTAGGTATTGCTAATTTAGAGCCAAAGGAACCTAATTTTGACTTTTAACAAAACAAAGATTTTAGCTTCCTGACTAATAGTTAAAGTGTTACACCCACAGAGTAAGAATATTTTCACTATAGTATAGAATATCAACATTGCATTTATTGGGGTTTGTATGTCTGAAATGTAACGCATGGGTCCTTATCCTCAGATAATTGTAGCCAAGTGTGAAGCATCCTTTTTTCTTGACAGTCTTCAAGCCTATCCGTGACGTCACAAAAGAATATTTCCATGTTAGGGAATTTACGTTTTATATTTCCATGTTAGGGAATTTACGTTTTATTCAAAGAATTTTAAAGATATAACGTTGAAACAAAACATACATTCTTAAGCAATTATAAGAATAGTCTTACAATGTCAAAAAACTATTATTTTTTTCTTGAAGTAGTTTTTTTTTTGTAAACGTACTTTTTTTATAAATTACTGCCAACTTAGTCTATTTGGCTTGGTCACGAAAATGGCCTATAGGAATCTTCCAGACAGTCTCAGAATGTTTCAATCACCCAGGAACCGTACAGGTATATGCTTATGTTTGTGTCGCTCACAGGGTAAGTTATCTTCAGAGTGCTACAATCACCCAGGAACCGTATAAGTATGTGCTTGTGTTTGTGTAGCTCACGAGGTAAGTTATCTTCAGAGTGCTACAATCACCCAGGAACCGTATAGGTATATGCTTGTGTTTGTGTAGCTCACGGGGTAAGTTATCTTCAGAGTGCTACAATCACCCAGGAACCGTATAGGTATATGCTTGTGTTTGTGTAGCTCACGGGGTAAGTTATCTTCAGAGTGCTACAATCACCCAGGAACCGTATAGGTATATGCTTGTGTTTGTGTAGCTCACGGGGTAAGTTATCTTCAGAGTGCTACAATCACACAGGAACCGTATAGGTATATGCTTGTGTTTGTGTAGCTCACGGGGTAAGTTATCTTCAGAGTGCTACAATCACACAGGAACCGTATAGGTATATGCTTGTGTTTGTGTAGCTCACGGGTAAGTTATCTTCAGAGTGCTACAATCACACAGGAACCGTATAGGTATATGCTTGTGTTTGTGTAGCTCACGGGGTAAGTTATCTTCAGAGTGCTACAATCACACAGGAACCGTATAGGTATATGCTTGTGTTTGTGTAGCTCACGGGGTAAGTTATCTTCAGAGTGCTACAATCACACAGGAACCGTATAGGTATATGCTTGTGTTTGTGTAGCTCACGGGGTAAGTTATCTTCAGAGTGCTACACTCACCCATGAACCGTATAGGTATATGCTTGTGTTTGTGTAGCTCACGGGGTAAGTTATCTTCAGAGTGCTACAATCACCCAGGAACCGTATAGGTATATGCTTGTGTTTGTGTAGCTCACGGGGTAAGTTATCTTCAGAGTGCTACAATCACACAGGAACAATCTTCAGGTGTATGTTTGTACAGGGGAAGCTATTACGCCCGAGTCTGCCATGTATCGGTCGCAGCTCACGACTGCTGCGGGAATAGTGAGTGACCTTGAGTCTCTGAGCGTTTACTTATGTTAATCTCGTCCTCGGTTCATTTGCCGGGTGAACACAGCCTCTCAAGGTCACTGGCTCACATTTGTCCAAACCCTTCTGAACAAAAAATACTGGGATGAAGTGTCAATTATCTGGGAGCAATTTATATACATGTATATATTATATTTTATCATCGCATCATACTACCTGTTCAGCTTATCCGTATATAGGTGTATAATTATTCTAATGGGGTAAGAATGAGAAAGGAAGCATTTTAGAGTTAATCTGGGCGCATTTGCTTGGAAGGAAAGTGGGAAACAATTTAGGGAAAAACACCCTCAGTAGAACCAAATCAGCATCTGAACCCTGATATCCCTTTCAACATCATACCAGTCTAAGACGAGAGTGACACCTTAGACCATTCGGCCACCGAAGCGTGTGGGAACACTATCGATTGACAGCAAAAAATCAATTTTATCATCGGTTGAAACAGTAAAACTTTCGCGAGATCAAGTAGAATAGCACTTTTATCGGTTTTCAGGCTTGAATAGTAGAACTACTCAACTTAGAACTTAATCAAGGAGGAAGAAAATAAATGGGAAAGAAAAACAGACAATTACTATTTTCACACAACCTATGATTAGTAAATATCGATTTTTTTAGCACCATGTCTTACCACCCGTTCGGGTTATACGCATATGTACTGATTACTCTACTGTGTTAGAGATAAAGAAGGATGAATTTAGAGGAAGTGTACCTGCATTTGAATGAATGGAGAGTGGAAAACCATTTAGGAAAACCCCTCTCAGTACATCCGACCGGGATTCAACCCTGATCTCCTTGTCATCGGCAATCCAGTAAATCACGAGGGTGACGCCTTGTACCAATCGACCGCCGAAGTGCTAACACTTCTAGGTCTCGCATTACGGGTATTAATAGAAAGGATAAGAAAAACACAGCTATACACCATGTGTGGATAACACTTCATGGCGCTAGCCTGTGATCAAGCTGTACTGATCTAGCGGGCGCCGTCTGCTGGAAAAGAGAGTGTCAACTTCTTCGGATAGAAGATGTCATGTGGTTAGCACAACGAACCTTCCAGCCGTTCATCTGAGTTTTATAGACCGGAGCAGCTACTTTTTCATTCAGGTAGCTCCTTAATTGTCCTTATGAGGCTGAGCTGACAGTGTTTCAGAATCCACTTCTTCACAGAAAAATCTGGAAGCGCTGGGGAAAGGAATAGCCCTCACCTGTCGAAATTATAAACCCAACCTCCTAATCACCAACATCCGAGTATCTTTTGAGCATTACGCCTTAGACCACGTGAGCACCAGTCAGAAGTATTAGTAGTAGTAGTCTTTAGAGATTTGATCTGTACCCATACAACTTTCTTCTCGCAGAATGCAAAAGCAACTAACATTATTTAGCACTAGCTTAAGGATTTGATTTGCATCTAAGTAAATCATTGTGGTTCTAATTTCATCGAAAAACATATATTAATGTATTTCCAGTATTTTACACATAATCTGTTTTCAAAAAAACTGTTTTATCCCACAAATCAAATTTACCATGCAAAATAGAATATGTTTTTCGATCCGGATGTCCTGTTGTTAATTAGTGAAGTTTTTTTAAAAGTTATTTAGATGATATAAACTTCTGGCAATATAATGTATTTTTGAATGTAGCCTTTTATAGGTAGAGAAAAAATTAATATTATATTTGGAAGTATGACAGTAAACCAGTCCAAGAGTTAGTATTAGAGGCGACCACTTAGCTCAGAATATTAGTAGACTACTATACCTGTTTCTTCTTGCAAGGCATGACAATTGACGAGTAGAGTGAAGTAGGTCCGTAGACCACAGGATGAAAACCACTGTGCTGGATATATTAACACTGTGATAAATATCCGAATGAATGATAGCCAGAAGTTTAGTTGGTGGCTAATCATCCCATATTTGGAATGGTAGTTTTAATCTTCACTTCTTAATTGCACTGTCTTAGCTTCCTTTGAATTAGAACATAGAACCCTAGCTTAACTTGAACCAGAGTTGAATTTCTTAGCTTTCCTTGAACCAAAACATAGTCTCTTAGCTTTCATTTAATAAGAACAGAATATTTTGGCTTCCCTTTAACAGCAACAGAGTCGACGTTGGTGGCCATGGGTTAAAGTGCACGTCTCAGGACCCGATGTTCATGGGTTCAAACCCAGCTAGGGTCAATGAATTTTTCTTGGGCGATACAAATCCGTAGCACAACTTCTTTCGGAGGGGAAGTAAAGCCGTTGATCCCCATGTCAATTGTGGCACGTAAAATAATCTTGGACATCATGTTAAAATACCTTTCCCGGCAAAATTGATAAGACCTTTCGCTATCGCTCATAGAAATTCACTTGTGCTGGTATAATCAGTCGGCTCATAAAGTGCACGTTAAATACCTCAAATAAACGAAAAAGAAAGAACAATTATGTAAGCTTACCTTAGCCCAGTATCTGAGCTTCCCTTGAACCAGGATGGAGTAGGCCCTAGCTTAGATTCCCTTGACTCAAAATGGAATATCCAATCTTCGCTTTACCCAGAGCATAGTATTTGGCATCCTTTTAACCAGGACGGAATATCTTAGCTTCCCTTGAACCAAGGCATGGTAAAAATGGGGTTTAGGTTAGTTCAAGAAGATGACCCTTAAAATAGATAGGTCTGATAGAATCAATCTCTCCCCCTCCCCCATAGTCCGGGGCCACCCCAAGCAAGAGTAGGCCCCGCCAGGGGGCCCGCAGGCTACCCCGTGGTCTCCGCCCTTATAGTTCGGGTTATTTCTTCGGTCAAGAAGGGCCAGAGCTAGCTCGCGGTGGGGAATATGGCACGCGCCCCCCTGTTATAGCACCCACAAGTGCCAACTGCTGCGGGGGGTGATGCTTGAGGGGAGGGAGGAGACCAAGCCAGCAGGGGTGCGTGGGACCATGGCTTGAGACTCAGTACAAGAAAACTCACAGCCTGGTCCTCATTTTGGTGCTTCCTTACTTATCCATCCCTTATTCGTTTGCTTTTCAAGCAAACTATCTACATTTTATACTTTAAGTACAGAATAGAAAATATTTCGATTTCTAACATTATTTTTTACAATTTGAACTTCACTGTTCTACTTAGAATAACGTTAAACTCTCCAAATACATCCAACATTTAAAATTGAATGTAAAAACTACTCAATATCCACCTCAGTGGTCCCATGGTCTAAGATAAGGCATTACTCTTGAAATATAATGAAATGTTGGTGAGAGATATCAGGGGTTCAAATTTTGGTTGGGTTAACTACCAACTCTCCTTCCATGAAATGCGGGCACATTAAATTTATATCCTACCTTTTTCTGTCCCTTTGAAGTATAAGCTGTTAGGGTCAAAAAATACACGAAGTTCCTTTGACAATTTCTGTATTTTGAGGGGCTTGTTCTCTCTCTCTCTCTCTCTCTCTCACACACACACACCATATACACCCATACACCACCCACTCACACCACACACACACACACACACACACACACACACCACACATATATATTATATAATATAATATATATGATCAAATGAATTTAGTCTGCCTGAGACTTTTAATCCAAAATCTAAAATAATTACATCTTGATTAAATTCAAACATACTGTTGACATATAAACATACAGGGGCGCACACATGGGGGGGGGGGGGTCCACCGGGTCCGGACCCCCCTCCCCTGGAGAACATGAGAGATAAATAAAATTATAATACAAACAATGATTTAGCAATGTTAAATCCCCTTCATGTTATGAATACGTATATTATACTCTATTGAAATTATTATTTATCATTACAGTACAGATTAACGCTTTAGGTTATACTGTATAATCTTTATGTAGTCTCATAAAGTAATTGGTAATTTGTTCAAAGTATAAATCATTAACGAATAATGGATTGGATTGACTGTTGACTTTTAGCTTCTTTACTTTGGGCCCCCCCCCCTCCCCCAAGAAGAATTTCTGTGTGCGCCTCTTCATTATATATATATATATATTCAAACATATTGTTGATATATATATATCATAAATATGTTTGAATATATATATATACACTTAGAAACATAATGTCAACATTATACCTAAGTTCAAATCTACTCAAGATGTGATTATTTTAAATTTTAGATTAAAAGTTTCAGGAAGACTAAATTCATTTGATCACCCACACTAGACTCCAATTGTCGAGATTGTAAACTATGTTAACAATTTGCATGCACCATTCTCGTCTTGTCTGGTTTTCCCGAGACACGGAAGGCCTATGTTAGAGTCCCTGACAGGTTAATTTAAGGAGGCTTACCACATGTCTTTATCACTGTGATATTACGTCCTATCTTCACACTAATGGTGTGAGTGTGAATTCTCCTCAAGCTACCATTCCCTAATACGTGTCTAGCCCCCTTGATGAAACGTGATGGTGCATGGCGCGCCCCTGTTGTTCACCCCTGTGTGAGGCTGCGCTGGACCAGCGTTATGGAGGGGGGACTTGTAAATGAGCGTCTGTATCTACCTGGGCCGGAAACCACGTGTCGCATTAACAGGCTAGATCGCTATCTGTAGCCTCAGCCGCAGGAATGCCATTCATAGTCCGGTTGGAACACGCCCGATGTAGCAGTGATCATTTACAATGTTAAGAGCGCGTGCGAGTCGAAACAGTTCATTGCAGTTGTGTGAGGGACAGTTCACTACAGTTGTTGTATGAGGGACATTTCATACAGTTGTTGTATGAGGGTTAGTTCATTACAGTTGTTGTATGAGGGACGGTTCATTGTGGTTTCCTAAAGGACAGTTCATTACTGTTGTTGTCTAAAGGACAGTTAATTACAGTTTTCTTTTTGTCTAAGGAACAGTTCATAACAGTTGTCTGAGAGGCAGTTTATTACAGGCTGTTTTTGAGGGGCGGTTCATTACAGTTGTATGGGGGCAGTTCATTAGAGTTTTTTTCAAGGGAAAGTTAATGACAGTTGTTGTTTAAGGGACAGTTAATTACAGTGGGTTATGGAGGGACAGATAATTACAGTTGCCTGAGGGAAATTTAATTACAATTATTATCCAAGGAACAGTTCATTACAGTTGTTTGTATAGGGGACAGTTCATTACAGTTGTCTGAGGGACAATTCATTAACATTTTATAGGGACAATTCATTAGAGTTTTTTCTAAGGGCCAGCTCATTACATTTGTCTGAGGGGCAGTTCGTTACAGTTGTTGTTTAAGGGACAGTCCATTACAGTTGTTGTCTGAGGGTCAGTTCATTATAGTTGGTTTTCGAGGGACAGCTCATGACAGGTATTGTGTGAGGGACAGCTAATTACAATGGTTTTCAGAGGGACAGTTCATTACAGTTGTGTAAGGGGCAGTTAATTACGGTTTTATCTAAGGGACAGTTCATTACAAATTGTTGTATGAGAGCTTAATGTAACACTCTCTTCTATCCAAGATACCACCAACAGGGACATACAGATACATTGTACAATACCTAGGCTATCAGATGGTAGAACATTAAACTAAATTACCAGAGATATATAGTTTAGTTGTGCATGTGCAATCACTTTGGTAATTTAGGAGTTATATCATTGCTTGCAATACTACGAGCTATATAGAGTAGTTGTGTATGTATAATAATCTCGCTAGTTCAGGTGGTAGAACATTGAACTATTACCAGAGATGAATGGAGTAGTTGTATATGCATGGCAGTCTGGCTAACTCAGATAGATTAACATCGAACTATTAACAAGGCCAAATCAAGTCGTTGTACAGTATAATAAAACTATGTAGCTTAGTAGCCAACACCTATATCTCAAGTGAGTGCAACTCCCTTTAGATACACAAGGCTGTTATCCTAACACTGGAGAAGTCCACCCCGCCCACATGGGCGAGTCCAGCGACGCTGAGATTGGAGCTAATTTTAGCAGTGAACACTTCTACAGACGCTTCTGGCTTCATTCATAAACCTTGGTTGGCGCGCTTAAGAGAGAGAGAGAGAGAGTGACTGAGCTGGTTTCAGGTTGGGAGGGAGGTATTTTGTCTATATATGTTTATAAATGTACGTCCGAACTAGACGCTATGCATACAAATGAGCTTGCACTGGTTTCATGAATGACATGTTTGAAAACAAATAGTAATGAACCAGGTAAAAATAAAACTGTGTTATAGTTACATTTTAATATGACCATTTCAATGAACAAATCAATGTACAGTATATGGAATAAATAATTTTTAATATGGTTTTAACAAAATTCTTTACTTACGGATGGACTGCCTAATTTATAATGTTTTTAATGTTAATTCGCTCTTTATTTGAACTATTAAAAAAATAATCTCAGTTTATTAAAGTAAAAAAATTCAAAAATCAAGCTACTAGTAAACTACCTTTAAATCAATTTTTCTTTTAAAAATAAGTGCACAGCTTATTTATCAAATAATGCGCTTCGGTGGCCGCGCGGTCCAAAACGCTACTCTAACAGTGGATAGGACTGCCGATGACGTGGAGATCAAGATTCGAATCTCGGTTAGGTGTACTGAAGGTGGGTTTTCCAATTTTCCTCCACGCAAATTCGGGTACACTTCCTATAAATATAAAATACATAATCCCTAAAACTATTAGCGTAATTAGTACATAAGCGTATAACCCGAATAGGTAGTAATGATCAGTGATGATAATAATGATGATAATAATAATAATAATAATATTTATCATACACCATTTAAGTTACCCGTATAAGTAACGGTAATTTGACATAAAACTTATCGCAAAATTTAAAAAAATGTATATTTATAAACTATAAATGGTGATTCAATGATTTCAAATCAATGCATTTCACGAGTAAAAAGGGGTCAAACTTGCTATTTTATACTTTTTTGTAGCTTACTTATTGTTAAGTTAAACTAATTAATGTTTGGGGCTGAAATTTAATATGACTAGACATGCATATGAGGTTTAAGCAATTAAATATAATAACAATAATATTCATGCTATTATTATTTATCACATTAATGTTATTATTTGTAGTAATTAATTAAAAGTATTAATATTATTTGTAATATTTTTTTCAATTTCAATTAATGTTTATTTATGATTTAAAGGAAAGTTACCTAATTATAATTGATTTCATATTACAATCCAGAAGTAGCTAAAGGTACATATTCAGGTCTTGCAGTAAATGTTCTATAAATAAAAAATTAAATAAGAATATATTACACATAACATTTTCTCTTAGAAATAATTATTTTGTTTGAAAGATTCCTTGAAGTATCCAGTCTTTAATTTTATTTTTCGCTTCACTTATTTGAGTAATATCTCGGAGTGCTGGTGGTAGTTGTTGATAAAATAACGCTGGGATGGTGTATCTAGTTCCTGTTTACCAAACATTTGAGTATTTTCCGATTGTATACACTTATATTTTGTTAGATGTAGAGCGGGTGTTATGGGAATGGTTGTTTATTTGTTTGTATTTATCGGAGTGGTAATAAACATCCTATGATGAGGCTGTACTCAAACTATATATCTGGTTAAGAAGTAGAATTTTATGCTTTATGTTGTTTGTTAGCATTGTCGTTGTACTCTTGTTACAGGCTGTATCCTGCCATTTGGAGGTTCTCGTGAATAGTCAGTATTGCGGTGTTGCCTGCGTATAGGGTAGATGTGTCCATGCTTTACTTGTCTTTGATTGTACTGACGTAAATTAAGTATAGAATAGGTCCTAGTATTGAGCCTTGTGGTAATCCCAAATTTTTCACTGTGGTTTCACTTTTTTGTGTGCTAGTAAGTACATAGATAGGTCGTTTGTGAAATAATCTGTAAAGTCTAAACCATCTTAATATGGTCTGCTAATCCCAATATTTTTAATTATCTCAATAATATATTAATGTCAAGTGTGTCAAAACCTTTTGTTAAAATCAACAAATAGTGCCAAAACTTACTTATTAGTTTTTAGGGCGTTGTTAATTTTATTAGAAAAATCTTTTAGATTTTTTTTTTTGCGCTTTTATGCTTTTGAAATTCATATTGACTTGTGTTTACTATATTAAACATTTTTAAATAATCTGGAAGTTTGTTAGCCGTGTATCTTCTATACTAACTTTTCAAAAGTTGGTAGTATCGCTATTGGTCTGTAATTACCGTAGTCTAAATGGCTCCCACCTTTGTAGATGGGTCTTTTAAGAGAGAAATTCATTTGGTTGGGAAATGTGCCCGTTTTTATTGAAGTATTTATTAAATCTACTATGGTTTGTATTAAATTTGGTGCTATCTTTCGTATTTCCATCATGTTATTATATCCTGGTGATTTGTTTGGTTTCAGTGAGGAGATAATTTTTTAAAATTTCTGCACAGTTGGTTTTAGCATAGAGAAAGGAATACCAATAGAGGGAACGAAAGATAGGGAAAAACTCAGTCCAGTTTAGAACAATGGAAACTGTAGTTCTGTCGATTCACCGCAGAAGAGCGCTGACAAACGTACTTTCAATTTTGAACTCGTGTTTTCGCGCCACTGTAAGGGACTGGTTGCCATAGTAACATGACGCTTCTGAGAAACCAAAAGTTGAAACACTAGCGTTCGAAGCGGACACTCGACAGAACTAAAATTATTGAGACTCAGTGGAAAAACCACCCAAAAAAACTTGACTGAATATTTTAACCTTTGAAGTCTTCTATATAGTATAATTTCTCTATGGTTTTAGGTATGAACAATGAAGTGTTGGCTATTGTAATATTAATATTAATAATATTATATATATTATAGCAATAAAATAAATATTTGTATCCATTACTGTTTCCAACTTGTTCCTGGGTCAATTTTTTTTATTAAAGCCAAGTATTTTCTACTACCGGCCTGTTAAGCCTGTCGTATGTCTAAATCAAGACTAAGACAATCACAACATTCAGTCCCCTGCCGTTAATTAAGCACTGTGCAAGGGTAAAGCCATGCCGGGAATCGAACCCGGGACCCTTAGTAGAAAGACACACTACCGACTGAGCTAGGGTGTCGGATTAATAGATTAATATTAAATTAATATTATTATATATAGTATTAATGTTTCTATTAATAAAAATATAATATAATTATAATATCAATATTATAATACATAAGGCTGGCTATGATGTATACACTTTATGTATTTGGTAGTATAGTCTGCCTGATATAATTATTATTACTAGTAGCAATTTTAATATTATTAATATAATAATATATATAATATTAATATTATAACTAGACTACCAAAGACATACAGTTTATACATCATAGCCAGCCTTATGGTCAAAGTATTCGGAGATTTTGAGCCCTAATTAACTTTCTTTGCAACCCATGATCAAACTGATTGGTGATGAGGTGAAAAATCAATATGATATGTGTGCAACCAGCCACGTGGTCTAACGGCTACTCTCGCAGTAGGCTAAACTGCCGATGACGGGGAGATTGAAGTGTGAATCTCGGTCGGTGTACTGAGGATGGTTTTTCCTCAATAATTTACACTCTCCCTCCACGTAAATGCGGGTACACATAATTCCTAATCCTTAAAACCATCAGCTAATTATTACAGAAGTGTATAACCCCTAACGGGTTGTAAACATGGTGCTAAAAAAAACCACTGAGCATTGACATTAGCGAACTCCAGTGTTGATAACTCAACTAGCTCAAGGAGTGCAGTGAAGCTTCCGTAAGGCTGAGGATCTGATGTATAGCCTACTTTGTCTATGACCTAAGGCCAGTGATAAGTTTGGTTCATATTCTCCAAATGAAGTGTTAACGAGTGCGTTAGCAAATATAAATCAATGCTATCATACGACCCCCACTCACTCTTGTGTCTTGACGGGTCGTGCGCAGTGTAACTGTTACTTAGGCCACTGTTAGATATCGCTATATTTTATAATATTAAGTATTTCCACATGGGAAAAGACATTTCAACCAATTATAAGGTAAGTTCTGTAAATTTAAATATTGTTTGTTTTGAACTCGATTTAGCCTCTTAATTAACTTATATAATAGATGTTCCGTGTTTAAATGTAATCATGAATGTTATAATATTCATGTTTTTAAAATGACTGAACTTTTATAGTGTGACTTTAATCGCTAGAGCAGTGGTTCCCAATTACCTACCAGTAAGAACCCCCCAAAAGGCTCTTTGAGATCGGCGGGCCCCCCGTTTTTTCTAATCATTAGAATTTAATCTATTCTACGTATAAAAAATAGCACCCCGTCCTCCCAACCCATATTAATAATTCATGTTAGAAAATCTACAAAACTTGGGAGTTTTGGCACATAAATACGAGTCAAACATGTTTTTACATACTTTTATTTTTTACACTAACTCTAGTTGTAATAATAATGAATATGATGGTAAGAGTTAACAAAAAAAAGGTTAGTTAGGCCTAAACATTTTTTATTTGTTATGAAAAAGTTCAAATTTACTTTATTTGGTCTAGTATTAGTGAGATAATTGAAACCTCTTCTTTTTTTTACCCATCACTTCTTGAAGATCAGTTTGAAGGCTGGACATTTGACTCGAAAATACGAATGCATGTCAAGTTCTATTTCTATACTTGTTTTTAATCTAGCACAATGTTGATTAATTTTATTTTAACTTTTTATTTTATTAAATTTTGGTGGTTGTGCGGACTCCCTAGGATCTGCAGACCACCTTTTGGGAACCACTGTTCTAGTGAATCTAATACCATAAATAATGTTTTTTCGATTGTTTACAAGTATTTTCATTTATTAAAACAATATATTACTAAGGTACACTCCCTTGTTGAAAATCGCAACATCCCCAAAGGGCTCCCGAGTCCCTTAATTCACCAGCTACGGTTAAATAAAACTAAAGATATGCCATGGCATCCTGATGGTTTGATAAGAACCCTTCTTCGGGGATGGGGTGGGAAAGCCCGATAGTTATGTTTGTTTACAAGAAATAATTTATTTGAAAATCATCAAAATACAGCCTATAGGCTATAATAAAAGTTAAAAGCTCATGCCAGCTCCGATGGGATCTCGAGAACCGGCGGCAACCGATTTGTTTTTAAATTAAGAATTGTAAGGGGCGAAGATTGAAGTAAATCTATTTATCAATGGCCTATATCAGGGATGGCGACACTTTTCCGACTCGTGTGCCACTAAAGGACTATCTAAATTCTGAACTAATTTAGTGTGCCACACCTAATTTAGATTTTTTTATCTATACTTAAAAATCAAAACTTGTTGACTAGACTATTATTAAATATAATAATAACGCAAATTAAGTTGTAAATATTTTAATAGTGCCTGAATATTAAAAAATAAGGAAAATCTATCACATTGTCAAAGAGAATCTCTTAGACAGTATTAATTTCAATTACTTGTATAAAACATTGAAAGTAGTGCCTTAAGAGCTGTAGAAAATATACTGCTTTCAAAAAATGTATACTAAGTTGACAAAAGTTTTTGTCTATGTTTATTTTTTTATTCATCGACGTGAAACGCAAATTATGTTCACGTTACATTGCCATAGCTCTGCCATTCTACTCCTAGATTATGTATCGCATAAATTGGAAAACAAACAACTTGAAACGTGTGCATCGTATACGACGTTTTATTCTTAATTGTTTTTAATCTGAACCAAGCTTCAAGCTGGCAACACAATTAAAACACTTAAATGGAGATATGAAGGTTGACAAATTGGTATTTACACAACACTTTTTTTTATATATATTCAAACAAAGTGTAAACGTTCATTCAATAAAAAAGCAAGGACCTATAAAATATAATTATGACATCTAGTGGCGTATTTTGTAGTAAGTTAGATTACTGACTGAATAATTCTATTATATATGTTAGCTGTTTATTAATTAATCGAATCAGTCTTAGGCGTCACTCTCTTGTTAGATTGGCCTGCTGATGACAGGGAGATTGAGGCGCAAATCCCGTAGGTTTATAATGAGAGAGTTTTTCCCTAAATCGGTTCCCACTTTCCTTACACGCAATTGCGGGTAGATTACCTCTAAAATTATTCCTTCCTTATCCCCACCCTTAGAGAAGCTATAATTTATTCGTATAGCCTGAACCGGTACACCCTGTTTTGGTAGGAAGAACTGTATCTGGTAATTACTAAAGTTACTAAAACAATTTTAATACATCCATACATCCAGTCACTTTTGATATATATTATAAATATTATAAAATAACACAAATAATTAAATAATCTAGTTAAATGTTATACATTTTGGCCGCAAATGAATATGTTTGAATTTTCTTAAACTGTTCTTCCAACCAAAAGCAGATTATAGTAAGACGCGGTGATAAAAAAATATCAAAAGTATCCTGCTCTACAGAAATTATAGGAAACTTAGTACGCACTTGGAAACATTGTTGGCCAACTGTCCCCCAACTGTTGGCCAATATGGGAAATAGATTGTTGGCAAACATTAAAGAAACATTGTTTTGCGTCCAGACTACAGTGATGAAATATTTGTTTCCCGTACAGAGTTCAATTGAGTGAAAGATGTCTGTTGAGGATGCTGATATGGTTTGTGCTTTGTATGTAGTTATGATCTGTGATATGTTCAAGAAGAGAGAGAAGAAGAAAATGGTGGTGGGTTCGTCTTCAATTACACTAAACTGAAAACTTTCCACTTATTTTATTAAAAACATCCTGTCTTTTACGCGATTTTTAGAGTCCTCAACTGTCACATCCCACAACATTGTATTTGTATGAAATATTTCAATCAGTTCCAGAGTTTTTTTCGGCTGACCACGAAAGGACAAAAGGAGATATCAGTAACTGATGTACTCGGGGTGGTATGCTTAGTGGACCGATAGTGTGGTCCTGCGCACACTATCGCTTCACGATATGATGAAGCAGCAAACCCACGCTAGTGTCAACAAAGCATCCACTTAGTCAAGTTCTTGCACACGGCCCTCGGTGTGAATAACAGAGTCAGACCCGTCCATGTTGCTTGTTGTCGGAAATGTTGGCCAACATTATTTTTCACATTTGAAATGGATCATGGGAAACATGTTTTCCTCGCTGGGAAACACAAAGGCAACATGAAAAAAAATGTTTCCCGACTGTTGGCTAACAGTTGGGGAACAGTTGTCCAACTGTTTCTGAAACAAGGGCAACATGTTGGCAAACAATGTTTCTGGAGAAAGGTTTCCTAGTGCGTACTAGGCTTTAGGTAACCTCTAACATTTACACCATAAAAGTTGGCGCTCCTGTCTCTGGGAGTCCCCTGACCACGTTCCCGCTAAAAGAATCCTCTATGTTCCTTGTGGGCGCGCGAGGCAGAACCTGCGCATGCGTGCAGCACGTGTCGGGAGGGAACGATCGTCTCGTCACCTCCGGTCTTGGTGGGACTGACGGGATTCAAGACCCGAACTCAGCCGAGTACTTCCGAATGTGAGCACACCTACACTACACATCCCCCCCTCCCCCCCTTCTGGTGAACGATATTTCGTCTACTCGGGATTGGGCAATCTGACGGGCGGGGGTTAGGTTAGTTTCATCCGTACAATTTCTTCTTTGATTTTTTTTTGTTAGTATCTTGTTACATTACATTGCAGACTATTTTGATGAATAAACCAAAAACAAAAATCAACACATCTGGTTCTGTATTGTAAAGGCAGTAGGGACGCGACGCCCACATCATCAATGTCACGAAGAAGAGCGACGTCTCCAGTGTAACAAACACAGCCGAACAGTCGCATGGCTCAGTCCTGTCTGGTGCCAACCTAACACCACCTAATTTCTCTTCTGACTCAAGTCTTCCTCTCCCCCCACTCTCCTACTCTCCACCCTGGTGACTGGTGGCGTGGTACGAGTGTGGGCCGGTTAGCGTCTCGGGCTTGCATTGAACTGGTCTGCGGAGCGGCGGGTCGGAGCGTAGGAGCCAATCAGGAGCCGAGGTCAGGGACAACCGGAAGATCGGGAAAAACAAACTCGAATCGTTTGGGTGTCCGGAAATAAGTGTCCGTTTCGATGGGGAGATATTTTCTTGAGGAATTATTTTATTTTGAAGATTTATCAAAACCATAAACTACGTTTGTAGGTAAATATGATGTTTAATCGAGTAAACTGAAGTTAATTTTTTTTGTGACAAGAATTATATAATTTAAAACACATAATGCATATACGTGGTACGATGTAATATTTAAAAAGATGCAAAACTGTGAAGGGACCGTCAGGAAGTCTCACGTGCGCTGACAAACTTCGAATCTCTCGTCACACCCGAATTGACAGCGCAGTTCCTTTAGCGCACCCCGAGACCACAGTGGCATTCAGCGGTGACACAACGATGAAGGTAAGTACAAATATAGTTATTATTCCCGACTAAAAATATATACATTTTTAATTTTTCTAGGATTAGAAACTTGTATTTAGTTTGGTGTGTGGTCCATGTGAGTCGGCCAATTGGCACGACGCACGTGTGTGAACATGGGGTTTACCGAGTATGTGTGTGTGTGTGTGTGTGTGTGTGCTATTGCGTATCGGACAATTTGTCAGTATTTCTCCATAGATATGAGTGGAGTAATTCTACCGGGAATAAAAGCGACGGCCATTACGATGACCGACTTTAATGACAATATCCGTTACTTGAAGCGTCTCGCGAAGACATCCCACGCGCCCCTCTTGAAAGTGTCTGGAAAGCTGATAGCTTGAAGAACACGACAAAACAAGTCTCCTAGAAGGCTAGTTTAGAGTAAACCCTAATATGGCTCCGTGAATTATAGCCTATATCCAAACAGTAAACACACATTCTTAAATACACAAACCCTCCAACAATCAAGATAAACATATATTGATATTTGAAAATTATGTGTCACAAATTAATAAATATAATAATAATGATATGGAATAAGGATTGTAAACGGTGTATTGACAATTACAGTGATACATTACAAATTCTATTAAATACAGTTGAAAAGTGACACCTAGACACAGGAATCGAATCAGGTACCCTTGGCAATGCCTTTATATATCACTGAAGAATGACTTTTGAGTACGAGACAAATCTTAAACAGTTCAGTGGTAGAGTATTGACTTCCAAGCTAAATATTCTGGGTTTGATTCCCGTATCCAGATGTCATTGCTTAGGGGTCATTCATGGACCACGTAACGCTGCAAAGACGAGGGGAAAGGTGATCTTTTATATCTACAGGGTGTTACATGGGGGGGAGGATGGTTATATCGCAGTGTTACGTAACACAGATATTATACTTAAACGCTAATGTTGAAAATAATATTCTCCATGTTTTGAAATTATTTATAATCAGGATTAAAAATGTATTCTGAGTTGTATTAGAGCTGAGTTCAGCTTTTGGTTTCACAAAAGCTTCTCTATGAAATAATTACATTCGCTCTTGATATGCAAAGTTACGTAGCACAGGTTGTAGAAAGGAGGGATCTGGATAAATGTTTACTTGATTTTACACGTAGGGGAAGGGAGGGTAAAAATAGGTAAAAAATAAAAGCGTTAAAGTGGTTTATGTATGGCCCCTTAGCAATACTCCATTTTTATATAATAATGCTTATTGGTGTTCGGTATCTATATGTTAATATCCATGGAACCCTCAACGGGACTCGAATAGTAAGACAGAGGTGGGCAACATGTTTTTAAAAATAGCCCCATATGTGGCAAATGACCATGTAGAAATTGAGAAATTAGGTTGCTCAATCTAACTTTTAATACAACACAATGTTTGAACAAGTTTATTAAAAACGTGTACGCTTTCTCTACCTAATAACATAACCTTATAAATAGATTTTAAAATCATTAGATTGATAGGATTGATTTAATTTAGATAATTTAATTAGTTCAAAATAAATTCCTTGTTCAACTAGGTTTTCTAATTGAGCTAAATCTGATCTTTTAATAATAGAAAATTCCGTATAGAAAAGTTGATAATTTAAACTATAAGCTATAATTAAATGTAATTTTAACATACATAATTTCTAAAATTAGTTCACTAAAACTTAAACTTCAGACACATTATCTTATACTTACTCTTAAATGTATTTTTAACACATATAGTTCCTTTATTAGTTAAATACTTTATAGCCGTCAAACTCCTGGTGACACTTGTTCAAAGTGAAAATATAAGAGAATTTAGTACCAAAATTTGACAATCCTTTTGTCTAACAAGTCGCAAAAACATTGGCTGAATATCTTAAACCCAATGTGCATGTGGAATTCTTCCAGTGATACGCAGGAAATAACATGTTACAAGCAGTACACGCTGCCAGGAAAAAATAATTTTACTATGAAAGCTAGCAAACTCAAATTCGCCACACTTTTATGACCAATTCGCCACTTGTGGCAACTTGTGACAGGGTTGCCCACCCTAGTTATAATACTTCACTCTTGAAATAGACTGAACTTCTGATGACGGGTAGTTCGGAGGTCGATTCTCAGTCGAGTGTACGGTGGGTATTATTTTCCTAAAGTCCTCCACTCAAATTCGGGTACATTTCCTGTAAATTAAATCTTCCTCATACCCAACACATTAACATTATTATCACACACGCGTGTATCTCGAATGAGTAGTAAGACACGGTGCTAAAAAAATGCATAACCATAATTCATGAAGAAATAATTTTTCGAGTTGACTTATATTTTGTATAGCTGGCGATATTTCAATTCTACTTGTGCTTAGAATTTTACTCCCCGTCCGGGCCACCTGAATATATCTACAATAATGATGTAGGAATGAGGAAGGTATGGTTTGGATTAAGTGTACTCGTATTTGTGTTGAGGAAGACAGATAGAGTGGGAAACAATTCAGGAAAAAATACCTTCAATAAACACGGCTTGGAATCGAGTTACAACCCCTGATTCCAGGCAAAACAGCCTATACGAGCCTGACGTCTTTATCCACGTGCGCATCGTTTTATTATATTCTTATATTTTAATATATCCCTTATAAACTGAATTTTGACAGCAAAAAATAAAAGGCTAATGTCTAAATAAAATAAACATTCACTCAGATGGGCACGTGATGTCTAAATGATGTGCTCATTTAGTTTGGTAAATCAGTGACTGGGAGGTCGAGGTTAGAATCCAAGTCGGGTGTGTTGAAGATGGTTTCTCTTCATTGGTTTTCCACTCTCCCTTCACGAAAATGCGTAATTAGTGCATATATGTTTAATCTTAACAGGTAATAGGACGTCGTGCTAAAAATAAAAGATTAGTTTATTTCTTATTTTTGCTCCTTTAATCCCAAGTTTAGTCAAAATGTTGACATAGGGGAGAGTTTAGGAGCATCCAACCTCTTCCCACATCCTTAGAAAACATTGAAATCCAAAATTTTAATTAATTCGTCAGTGCGTCTGCCTATTGAGTTAAGAGTCATGGGTTTGGTATCTGATCTGGTCGATACATTTATCACTTGTGAAAATGGAGTTTCCCCTTTCACTCAGATTTATTAAAGGCTGCCTATTTTTATTCTTTTTTTCTATAATTAGGTTAGTCTGTAAGTTAAGTGTTGAATGTTGATATAGTAAGTTGGTCAAGAAGCGTACCTTAATTAACACTAACTATAAAAGAAAATATTGAGTTTTACATTTCTATTAATTTTTTTTTTGTAAAAATAGTTCTAGTATTCAAAGATGTGTATTTTGCTTCATATCTATTAACTTTAGTCCCCGCTTCCACAGTTTACTTACTAAACATAGTTGGGGGAGGGGGTATAGTGCCCTATTTAATTTATAGTGACTGTAATATCCTATTTGTGTCATTTTTCAAATATTATTATATCATATTTGAATTTAATTACAGTGTTTTCCAAAAGTACCACTTACCTCGTAGCAGTTATTCTTCCTACAACAGATGTTGTAAATGTCCCCCAGTGCCTGAAGACATGTCTGGACATGTCTCTTCATATGATATCAGACTCGTGGGGGACATTTCCAACATCTGTTGTAGGAAAAATAACTGCTATGAGGTAAGTGGTACTTTACTGCACAGTAGATTTTGGGACACTCTCTATTCATTTTGGATTAAGATGTCCAGCAGCTTATACTTCTCGGATACCATGGAGGATTCCAGCGTTTCTGACTGACCTGGGTGCTCTAAAAACATCCGGAATGTCGGTAGATAACAAACCGTACCAACTTATCGAGAAAACATTTATGAAGGGGATTACTATTGCAAGTGTAGTGGAATACTAGACACTATATTGCTATTAGAATCAAAGTAGGAAACCTCAACTTCGGTTCAGCACTCGATCACCTGAACAGATCATGGGAGGAAAACATTGTGGGCACGTGGTTTAAGGAGTCAGTATCGTGGGATCTGGTTTGCTGGGACAGAAATTTCAAGTTCATAGCCCCAGCTGGGTCCTGAATGGCTTACCACTCTTCCTCCACGCAATTGCTAGGTATATTTTCTCTACATTCTACCTTCGCCAGCCCTACTTCGTTCATGCGAATATCCAGGACGACGCTGAGCACGTTAAAAACTAAGCCATTTTGAAAGAAATAGCACGAGGAATATTTGGGATATCATTTTCATTTACTTGAGTATTTAACGTGCACTTTCTGAACCGACTGATTATATCAGCACACGACTTATAAACTAATTTAAATATAGAACAGGTACAACATCCAGCTCCTGCAGTTAATTCATCACTATGAAAGGGGAAACCCACATTTCCTGATATTCGGCCATGCCGGGAATCAAACCGGTACCCTTAACTCAGTAGACAGACACGCTTTACTGACTGAGCTAAGATGTCGGTAAATTTGGGATATAAAACCACGACATAGTGGTCAAAGTCGGGTGTTCTAAAACACTCATCCAATCATATGAAACAAACACTTTTTTTTGTACTACGTCTTGTAACGTGTTCAGTTATACGCATATGTATTAATTATTATGCTAGTGAGTTATGTACGAGGAATGTTGCATTTAGAGGAGGTGCGCCCTCATTTACGTGGAGGGAGAGTGAAAAACAATTTTGGAAAACCATCCTCAGTAGACTACATCCAGCCGAGATTTGAACCCGATTTCCCTGTCATCTGCAGTCTAGTCTAACACCAGAGTGTGATGCCTTAGACCATGCGACCATTAAATAAGGTGATTTTATGGTTGTTTACACACAAATCACGCACCTCCACAAGCAAGTGTGACTATTTGAAAATATTCTCTGCCACATCGCGGCCATAATTAATATCCATATAATTTGTTATATTTTGACATTTTGTTATATTTCTAGTGAAATCCTTGGGCATTGTTTAACCACGGTATTTTATCGGAGGGGGTTTCCAAAGGTTTCCCAGCTGTTAGGACTGATTTATACGTCTCTTAGAATTAGTCACCCATTCGAACTGCCTCGGCTCCACCAAATTACGTCAACGGTTATTATTTAGTTTTTATTCGTGCGTTGATGTCTTCTGAAGTGTTATTGTCGAGTTGTTCCGAGCGCGGGGCAGTTTGGGCTGTAGGGCACGCACGGAGGTGATTTACTTGTGACCGTGTCTCGTAAACATGGACCTAGCAGTTTACCCACAACAATGGCCAACGTTACATTGGACAGAGAGACCGACTGCAACTCTCCAATGCTGACTTACCTCTATTTTATACATAAATGCTAGTAAATTGTCGAATAAGTTTATTGCACAAGAGTGGACTAAAATTTGAAAACTTTTTGTGGTTATTTTCTAAAAATTTAGCCTTTTTTTTCTAGAGCTGCCCTATAATACAGGTAAATGTTTGAGGATGACACAATGCGCAACGCACATGACACATACATACACACACACCCACACACACACACTTCATTTTACTAACATAGACGAGACGACAAAACAAAATCAGTTTAAAAAGTATTTTTGAAACTTCAGTAAAAAAAATTAACGGTTTAAAGTTTTCATTTTGACCTAAATATTCGTAGATTTGGTGCAAAATCTGTTCTGTTTATAGCTCTTTAATAGTAATAATGTTTCAATTAAACATATATATATATCCTTAAGTACATTTGCTAATAAAGTCTATATATATTCCTTTAAGTTATATTTGCTAATAAATCTATAATTAATATTTTTATTAGCAAATTAACTTAAAGGATGGCAGAATATAATATTTACTGTCACTATCTTACCACTTGATGATCTATCATGGAGTTCAATGAAAGACAACGGCTCAAATAATATATTAGATCTCCGGCCTTAATAGTTAATAATTATTTATCCAGAAATTACCTCGGGAGGAGAACGAAGATTTACACTTGACTTTTAATAATTACTTAAGTATGAAACTTTACCATTTTATATAGTCAAGTATTTTTTTAACTGGACCCTCCAACCGCGATCCAAAAAGATATCAGAACACAACAATGAGGTCTTCTTTGCTAAAAAAAAACCCAACCACACGATTGTTAATATTAATAATTGCTATTTCCTGTTTGGATACGAGAAAGGAATAAAGGTATAAACACAGGTAGCTAAAAACTACTTAGTTAATTATGTCAAATAAAATTAAATACATGAATATTATTGCACAAACTAGAGGATATTATGTATAATAATATAATTGTTCTTAAATTCGGTTAGGTAAAGGCAAACTAACATATTTATCATAGTGAAATTTAAATGTAATGTTTCTTCAACAATTAATACTACGCAGATAATTAAAAATAATATTACAGCAGATTATTCAACTTGGAATACCGTACCCCCGGGGTTAAGCAAAAACATCTTAGGGGACGTAAAGTTTAAGATAATATATAATTACTACACAAACACACACACACACACACACACACACACACATTGACTCTTATAGTCCACTTAAACCTTATTTATACACTATTTTTGATGTAGTCATTCTGGATTTGACTGTAGATATACTATATATAAATTGAATTATGCACCAACAACTTTAGGGGTACAGAGTTGATGAGAAATTAAATCTTGGGGTCACGAACAAAAAAGATTGAGGACCACTGGTGTAGAGTAGAGTAAGAACAAACACTATAGGACATTTAATTAGGAGGACAAGTGCGGAACCATTAGGAATAAACACCTTCAAAATATCCACCCGAGATTTAAACCCCGACTTCCCTCGTCACTTAAAACCAGACTAAATGAGCTATATATTAATTAGTCCACGTGCCCACCGATGCGGGTCATACCAAATTATTAAATGAATAGATATCGGTTTGTAAAAACGTAAAAATGAATTAGTATACAAGGGATTAAACTTGTAAAATGCAGGCTCCACGAGGTCTCCGCCCCGTATTTTCTTTGTACACCGCGTCCCGCCACTCGCATCATTGAATAGAATCATTGAGGTGGGATTGAACTTGGTAGAACTTTAGAAGAAACGTACCCACACTTGCTAGGAGGGAGAAGGGGAAAACCACACTTTTCCCAACATGTCAGGATTCAAATGCAGACCTTCCCGCCATTGGAAATCCATCACTCAAAATCCCCCTCTCAAACGTTATGCAGACGATACCTTTATTATATAATTATGAACCATATGAAAAAAATAGCTCTAATCATCAGCCCAATGCAATAAAACCTCTACAGAACAGTTAACTAACCCAGAATAAATAAATTAACGATGGGTGCTCACAAATCAAACTATATTAATTTTAAATCGACATGAATGCGCTATGACCGTGGTATGAATAGCAACATGTCAGTGAAATATCTACGTCTAAATGAAGTTAAATGTATCAAATTTTACTCTGCCTACAAAGATAAGGTTCCCGGATTCGAGTCCTGGAATTTTCCTTTCACATCGATGAATTAATGACCGGGGAGCTGGGTGTTGTGTCTGTTCTATATTTAACTTCTATAGTAAGTTAGTTAATAGTTAGTCAGGCGTTCATATAATCGTCGGTCAGAAAATGTGATTTTATACAAATAAATGGTCCGGTGCATTGCACAGACTTTCTCTATGTCTAACTTTAAAACAAATACATTTAATAAAAACTCGTAATATTTGTGAAATGAAATAATATAGGCCTACATAGTTGTAGAGACCTGATGGAAAAAAGGAGCATCACGTTTCGCTAAGAGCAGAAATAAAATAATAATAAACACTGTTACAGAAACATTGAGAATATAGGAACATCTCTGTCCACCAAAGAGCATAACAGTAAAATTTAATTTTCAAAGACCTCCATAATATATATATGTATATATATAATTGCCTATAGCTAAGAAACTATTGGTTTTATAAATATAATATATTTTCAGTTAAATGATCTTTTTATATTTAATAATACCAAAATTTTACAATGATAGCTATTTTGTATCTCAAATAGTTGTGGAGATATTATCAAAATTTGAAATTTATTTTTATGTAACGTAACCTTAACGTCATTTTTATAGGTAAATTAAAGTTGACATTTTGTTTGTAACGTTAAATAAAATCTGGATACAAAATTTAGTCAAAATCGTTAAAGCAGATTTTGATAAAAGAGAGTTTTTCTATTTTTGCTCTTCTATAAACTACCCTTAATTTTGGGGTTGGATATCTAGTTGCATAAAATCCTCGGATGAATTTTATAAAAACCGTATATACCAAATTTTAGCCCAATCAGTTATCCTTCAAGCTGATATAAAGATCGACGGCATCGCGAAAACCACATTTTCGATTTCATGGGGCTATGAAACGTCGCTATATTATATCAAAATCTCAAGTTAGATTTCTTACAATCACAATACTTTCTCTTTCCAATGGGTAAAGTAAAAATCTAAACATTTTGTTTTGTACATTTCTTGTTTGTTTGTGTGGAATGTGCTATGTCTAGGCTTTATTTTATTCATACAAAATTTGAGGGGTAAACTGGAATACTTTGGCGATTTAACTTAAAGAAAACGTAGTATTAAAAAAAAAGTCACTCTTAGCCATGTGTTGGGGTTGGGGAAACCGCTGATGCCAGTATTCTCCATTGAGTCCAAGTCACCCATAACCCAAATACAGGATGACCGAAAAATTTGTCCGCCAGTTTTTTATTGGAGTTTGACAAACACTTTATATCGTGTTTATATGGGTTTAGCTCAGTTATACTTTATAAGTTTCTAAATCACTATCTGGTAATTAAACTAAGTCAAGAGTTTGGGAACACAATATAATAATATCACAAAATGAGAGTTAGTGATTAAAAGCCACTTACTAATCTATTGTGGCTGAAACACAGGATGGGACCGAAACAGTTATACTATTAGTAGTTTGAAACTAACACTTTAAATTAAAGTAAATATTCACTAAGCAAATAAAAGCAAACTACATTACTACACCTTTTCACTTTTTGCTGAGATTCTCTCATGTGAGCTCCACCGGACGACAGCCAAACCTCAGCACGTTGCCCATCACTTCCCTCGGCATAGATCATCTAATTTTTTCCCATCCCACCCTGAATTACTTCAAATGTTTTTCAAGGAAACTATTTTGTGTAAGAAATCTGTGGACAGTACTTTTAAGCACTTACCCTACCCTATGTTTATAAATATTATATAAAAGGTTTGCTAATAAAACAATATTGTAGGCTATGTCTAGCACTATTACACAATGACTTTTCTATTTCCTGTAATAAGAAAATATTTGATTTATTGAAAAAACAAATAAATATAAAAATGTCATACCCTAAATCTTAGGTCTTCACAAAATTAATAGAAAATTTTATTATATGCTCTCATTCAAATTAAACATTCCAAAGCAAAATACTCCACTCAATACAGTTAATATAAAATACACGAGGACATTTATATCTGAATTCAGTTAAAATACAGCAAAAGGAAAATGAGCCCCCTTTTTATGGCCGCCTCCACAACGCCTTAAAGGCATAAACAACCCACACGCATTTAGAAATATACTCAACTCTTATGATAAAATCAATAGCTGTATGTGACTCTTTTCTCTGATTATAACTATAACTAGTTTTTAGGCCTGTCTACGACGGGTTGGTTATAATACCAACCAACCTAACAAAACCTAGCCTTCAATTGATAAGAGTATGTAATGCTAGGATTTTCATGTGAACAATTATCTTTTTGTCGTAAGAGTGGATTAAGTGAAAGTGAACTATTATTATTACTAATTATTATTAGCACCGCATTTTACTACCCGTCCGGGTTATACGCACATACGCTAATGTGCAATGGTAGGGTGATTGTGAGATGAAATGGAGGACTTACTGTCTAACGTGGGATCCGAACCACGGTGGAGGCCTGAATTCCACACATTCACAAGTTGTGATTAATACACGTCTTTCAGGGGTGAAGGAAGGGTTTGGAAATTAGATAAATTGTGCCTGTTCCGAGGATTGAACCCCGGAACCCCAGCACAAAAGTCTGACACCTTACCCTTAGACCACCAGATCACCGAAAGTGAACTAAATTGAATCTATTTTTATTAAATTAACTATAAAATTTATAGGAAAAAGGCCACGTTCAATGGGTCATAGCTAAAAACGGGCTTGGGCAGATAGACATCAACCATGCCCAAGGCTTAACCCTATAACTAATTAGCTAATAGTAATTGAAAACACCAGTTTAACTGGGAACTTGCCTTCATTTCAAAATAAATGGAATTCTAGGGTGTACAGGTACCAAATCGATTGTTGGTAAGAAACATAGTTTTCTTTAGATAAACCTGTTAAAAAATTTTGTCACTGCTAGGCAGTTCTATTAAATGGGTCCTGTTTAGTAGTTATTTAACTACCCAATGAGCATTATTATACTGCCTATTTGTAAGTTTAACTTGTGTGGTGGTATTCATGAGGGTATCAAACTTTTTAAAACTCTACTGGATTGTTGCTTTATCCCGCTCATCCTTACTGCTGACCGAGTACACACTAATGTTACAATGGACATTTCTTTCTAAAATACTAAAAACTCTTCATTTATTTGTTCAACCTCGTAATTTCTTGGAGACAGAGCGGCCATTCGAAATATCAGTTATACTCAGCCTATTTACAAATGCTTCGTGAACTACCGAGCCTTGTGTCAATATTTCTTCTGGTCCTTCTATAATATTTTCTTTCAAGCTGTATTTTTTTTTTCAGTTTTATATCACTCAATTGCATAAGGCTAATAAGGAAGTTAGTGTTAATTTCCTCTATATTGTTGTTTAACTTGATACTTTTAATCTCCTTAGGCCGGGATCAAAATCAACTTAACGGTTAAGGTTTATCCTAGTGTTTTTAAATGGAAGCGATCACGATGCAGTTAGCTTAACGTTAACTTGCAGTTAACTTAACTTAATAAGATGTCCTGGGAGGTTTTCACGTTAAGTGAATGTTACATGAATGGTATCACGTGATCTAACCACCAATCGTTATGCGAGTAACGTCACAGGGCTATTTAGTAATTCATTTGTTGGTTTTATGATCAGCTCTAATATACAATATATTTCACAACTCATGGTATTATTAAGCTAAACTAGAGTTAAGATTAAACTAAAATAGGAAAGCTAAATTTATCGAAAAAGTTTAATGATGAATAGCTACCATATTAATATCGATAGAAAACAGTAAACATTTACAGATCACAAATTACAGATCAAAATACGTATGTTTGGCTTGAGTTGTTACGTTAAGTTACGTGACTCGTGATCACACATACGTTTTCTTAAGTTAAGTGAACCTTAAGTGAACGCTACGTTAAGTTAAAGTTAAGTTGATCGTGATTCTGGCATTACACAGCTGAGAGTATTTAATAATTATCCAGACGATTGCTATCCTATGAGCATGCGGAAGAATTGGTAAACATTACTTGAAGTTGTCCCCCAAGAATAAAACTTTTCTCCCAAAGAGAAATGATAATTCATTGTAGCCTAGTCTACAACAAATGATTGACTGATTCTATTGCATCGCTCGGAGACATGGTTTACTCAACCCATATTAGCAGTTTGCCCTCTGATGAAGGTTTCATTATTTATTTCATCCTAAATCAAGTTTTTGTTCTGCGTTCAACGTCAAATACATGCTGCTGAAAACTTTTTTTATTCCTTGTTCATGTCAGACATATCTCGGACTATTTCCGGAAGGCTATGTGGATATTTAAAGTATCCCCAGTCATTGTAGGATTTGTATGTTTTGTACATCTTGGAGAGCAATAATTTTCACAATCAAAACATTAGGAAGAGTAATTATTGCGTTTCTGCAAAGTCCTATGTGAATATATCGAAGAAAGCTTCTCAAAGCTTCATAGGCTCGGGCAATGAACTAAATACACAAATAAAGGCAAATATCTGCCTAAGAGGATATGGTATTTTCAAAAAACAAATTATTTCTGTCAGTGTATCCCCCACTCAATCATTTTCAAGATGCCTTATATTTGAGCAGTCATTGGTTTACCTAAATACATTAATTTAATTCAAACGTAAGCTTAAATTAAATAAGCATGTTGAACGCTACCTGAGCAATTTTTATTTGCCAAATAAATACTTTTTTAGATTACTAATATGAATACGAAACAACAAACAGAACTATGAAAACAGTACATCGAATTTTTAATTTGCCAACTTTTCTCTTTGGATTTGACATAAAGTTTCTATTTAATTTCTCCTTGCTCTTGAAGTGAAAATAACATGTTGACGAATTAAAATTACTAAATAAATCACTTTATCGTTATTTATAATGTATAGTTTTTTTATCAAAGTTTTGTGTACCTCTTGAGTGGTTCCTTTATAATTTTACCAAATTTAAGCCTTATAGTTCATTAAGAAGTACTAAAAATCTTTGGAGAAATACACATACATACATACTTACATAGATATACACTATTAAACTTTTGTTAATATAATTATATACCTGATCCTTTGCCCCATATTGTTTAATCTCTTGTAATAAAACCAATAGCTACATGTTGCCTCTGATTAACTTTAATACCTGATCCTTAGCACTATCTTGTTTGATCCCCTGTAATAAAATCAGTAGCTACATGTGAATCCTGTCTCTGATTAACTATAATACCTGATCCTTAGCACTATCTTGTGCGATCCCCTGTAATAAAATGAATAGCTACATGTTGCCTGTGAATCCTGTCTCTGATTAACTATAATACCTGATTTGCTTCATCATCTTGTCAGAAAAATGACTATCCACATCGTTTATTAAATAATTAATAATATATTTTCAAGATAAAGAATATGTAATCAATAAACTATCAAACAAATAGCAACAATTAACCAATTAGAATTGAATAAATACTAGCCTTATCATAACCGTATTTTTTTTAGCACCGCGTATTACTACCCGTCCGGGTTATACGCTTAAGTACTAATTACTCTAATGGATTAGGAATTGGGAGGGTTGAATTTAGAGGAAGTGAACCCGCATTTGCGTGGAGGGAGAGTGGAAAACCATTTAGGAAAAACCACCCCAGTTCACCCGACCGAGATTCGAACTTCGTTCTTCCCGTCCTCGGCGGTCGAGCTCAACACGACTAGCGCGTTAGCCAACTACGCCACCGAGGCGGGTCAGAACCTTATTGAATTAAACACATTTATATCTGTAAATCCTTGTTAGCTACATTCCTTGCTGACTAAACTTTTTTTTTTAGCTTATAAACTGAACAGGTAGCAGGAAGCGGTAAAATAATAATAATTTTTTTCTCTTGTAACAAAGATAAACCCCTAGGACACCTATAATACACCCTTCACTCTTCATTATTGTAAAATTTCTCCAACTGTCTGAATATGTGTTAAATTAAATATGCTAGATCTCCACCTAGAGCTCTGCCCTAAGATATAAGATCTTCTTAAAAGCATAATTCCGCAAAGTGCGTGAGGCCATAAAAATCTGTGCGTGTATGTGCGTGTGTGTGTGTGTGTTTAGTAGTAGTAGTGTGTAGTACACATCCTAATACCCTTTTGAACATTGGCTAGTTAAACAAGGATTCTATGGTAAAATATTATTATTATTAGCACCGGTTCTTACTACCCGTTCGGGTTATACGCAATTGTAAAATAAAACACCAAACCTAAAATACCGTGACCGGAATATGCTGAATTATTTGTAATATAAACTAGTTCATATTTTTAAATATTATCTTATGTAAAATATAAGACTAAAAAAAGGCAGTCTCTCTTAATTCTTACCGGGCAAATAGGGGTGGACTAAATTAAAAAGAGGATGAAATGATATCCACTGTAGTCTACTCCATACTACACAGATGGTAAGTCTTCACGAGTATTGGACATCCCTAGCCCCTCTCACGTTTGTACCTCCTTGGCCCAGCCCATGTTCCCGTCACTGGTATGAAGACACCAGTATTGGACATCCCTAGCCCCTCTCACGTTTGTACCTCCTTGGCCCAGCCCATGTTCCAGTCACTGGTATGAAGACACCAGTATTGGACATCCCTAGCCCTTCTCACGTTTGTACCTCCTTGGCCCAGCCCATGTCCCCGTCACTGGTATGAAGACATCACCAGTATTGGACATCCCTAGCCCCTCTCACGTTTGTACCTCCTTGGCCCAGCCCATGTCCCCGTCACTGGTATGAAGACATCACCAGTATTGGACATCCCTAGCCCCTCTCACGTTTGTACCTCCTTGGCCCAGCCCATGTTCCAGTCACTGGTATGAAGACACCAGTATTGGACATCCCTAGCCCTTCTCACGTCTGTACCTCCTTGGCCCAGCCCATGTTCCTGTCACTGGTATGAAGACACCAGTATTGGACATCCCTAGCCCCTCTCACGTTTGTACCTCCTTGGCCCAGCCCATGTTCCAGTCACTGGTATGAAGACACCAGTATTGGACATCCCTAGCCCTTCTCACGTCTGTACCTCCTTGGCCCAGCCCATGTTCCTGTCACTGGTATGAAGACACCAGTATTGGACATCCCTAGCCCTTCTCACGTCTGTACCTCCTTGGCCCAGCCCATGTTCCTGTCACTGGTATGAAGACACCAATATTGGACATCCATAGCCCCTCTCACGTTTGTACCTCCTTGGCCCAGACATGTTCCCGTCACTGGTATGAAGACATCACCAGTATTGGACATCCCTAGCCCTTCTCACGTTTGTACCTCCTTGGCCCAGCCCATGTTCCCGTCACTGGTATGAAGACACCAGTATTGGACATCCCTAGCCCTTCTCACGTCTGTACCTCCTTGGCCCAGCCCATGTTCCTGTCACTGGTATGAAGACACCAATATTGGACATCCATAGCCCCTCTCACGTTTGTACCTCCTTGGCCCAGACATGTTCCCGTCACTGGTATGAAGACATCACCAGTATTGGACATCCCTAGCCCTTCTCACGTTTGTACCTCCTTGGCCCAGCCCATGTTCCCGTCACTGGTATGAAGACACCAGTATTGGACATCCCTAGCCCTTCTCACGTTTGTACCTCCTTGGCCCAGCCCATGTTCCCGTCACTGGTATGAAGACATCACCAGTATTGGACATCCCTAGCCCTTCTCACGTTTGTACCTCCATGGGCCAGCCCATGTTCCCGTCACTGGTATGAAGACACCAGTATTGGACATCCCTAGCCCCTCTCACGTTTGTACCTCCTTGGCCCAGCCCATGTTCCCGTCACTGATTTGAAGAGCACAATAGTCGGTACCTGGACCACTTACCTCAGTAATGAAACTCATCGTTTCTCCCATCCAACAAATGATCACCTTCTGATCGTAAGAAGGCTTGGCTATGGACCGTTTAGCGGGCCTGAGGGGGGTGAGTATGTGTTTGGGGGGGGGGGGGGCATTAGTCTCAGTTACCGTAACGTCCGTATTTGGAGTCGCGTGCCCCCCTCTCTCCACCCCCAAATCTCAAGTCACACTTCTGCCACCATCAATACACTAGGTTTCAACCTGTGAGAGAACAGGAGGCTTTGTATATGCGGGACAACGTTGCTATTCCTTACTCGCGTGTTCAATAGTTCGTCAAATACGATGAAGATTGCTATACAGGCCTGTCTCTGAGTTTTTCTCAGCACCAGGTCTTACTACCCGTTCGGGTTATATTCCTATGTACTAATTACACTAATGTGCTAGGGATGAGGAGGGTTCAATTTAGAGGAAGTGTACCCATATTTGCGTAGAGGATGTGTGGAAAAACATCCAGGGAAAATCAACCTCAGTACAGCCGACTGGGATCGAATTCCGATCTCCCCGTGTTTGGCAGTCTTGTCTATTGCAAGAGTAGCGCCTTGGATCGTACGGCCACCGAAGCGTGTATGTCTCTGTTACCCTTGTATATTCTTTCTCCTATCCAAAGTAGATCCATGACTTCTTTGGTGCTGACTGACAGCTCCAGCTGACAGCTGACAGCTGACGGGTTTGAAAAGTTACAGACCAAATTATGTATCCTGCGCCAAACCATATGATCTGCAAAAACATGTGTTTAGCAGCTGTCACTTCTGACAGTCAAAATTAGGTATATACCTAAATGTTGACTGTCAGAAATCAGCTGTGAACTGTCACTCAGCACCAAAGAAGTCATGGGATACGTACCTCCCATCTTCCCAACCATGAGCAGGGAGATTTAGCTATAGCTCGCTGAGGAGGGTATAGGAACTGCAGTTCTCTCACAGATTGTCGCCAAGTATAGCTCCTTCAGCTTGCGTCAAGATGTAAAGTTGTGATGCTCACGACACAGTTGAAAAAAAAAAAAATTTGAGTTAATTAATAACTGCTAACAATAAAACAAAAATAGTATGAGAGGATATAATTCAAATTATTTAATCATAGTTGGGATACTGCACTTAAAAATATATTTTGGAAACTTTAAAATCATGTTTTAGAAGGTATTAGTTTTAAAATCTAATAGATAGATTGGTTAGATTACTTTTAAAAGTATTGGAGTACACTGATTATAAAAATTAAGATAAATTACCTTTATGGTTTTGAGATAACTATCAATAATGACATCAATTTCGATTTGCGAATAGTTCTGATGGATATTAAGACAGACTAAATTTTAAAACAATCCAACGCTACTAGATTTAGTAATTGAATAAAAATAGAATTGATAGATATCAAATTTAACTTTATGTGTGAATAAACTGTAACTAGTCATTGTACCCAGAGGAAAAATCACCTAAGTTAATTTTCTTACATATCAAAATAACTGGTGTTCTTTTGTCAAACCCGCCTCGGTGGCGTAGTTGGCTAACGGGCTAGTTTCGTGTTGAGCTAGACTGCCGAGGACGGGGAGATCAAGACCCGTATTCCGAATGTGATTTTGAGAATCTCGAGGACTTTTTCCTTTTCGAGTTTTACATTTGGTATTACTCAATCATTTGAGACCATTCGAGACACAAACAATTCGAAATGATTTCTATCGATAATTCTCGAAGGGTTCTATCCACTCGAAATATAAAATTTCGAAGGGTTTAGCAGTATTGGTGAATAAATATGGCGCGTATATTAAATTTACTTGTAATTCAAGAATTAAGAGAACGTAACTTGAATTAAATAGGCCATTTCGAGTCTTCGACATAGGTTTAGTGCATTTGCCATTAGTGATAAAGCGTTTGTCAAGATATTTAGATTGAATAAACGTAGTGAAAGTTATTTAATTGACAAACTAGAAGACGTGATGGAGGGACAATCTCGAACGTCTGTATTATCTATTTATACAAAGGTTTGTTATGCTTATTATTTTTCTTGAAAATAGTACTAAAGTGTTGTAATAAAACAAATTTTTTAGTTTATGACGCTTTTAAGATAAGACCTTCAGTAAATTCCAGAAGTATACGTTTTTGCTCAGAAATAACATTTCTTTTTGACATAATAAAAGTATTCTAATACAATTATTTACAATATTAATAAAATTGGTTATGCATCACAGAGATAAATATTGTCCACATTGGAAAATATTTAACGTATATCCTGTGCTGGGATTGGTTGATCTCATGGGAAATTAATTAATTTTATGAGAAATTAGTGTATACAACATAAAGCGAATTCGAATGTGTTTTTTTTCGACCATTCCTCTCAAATACAAACGATTTTAGTTCAGGAATACAAAAATATTTTCTCACCGTTTTTGAAGCGTTCGAAAAGGCTAGATTCGAGTTCAAAACGAGAGATCTCGAGAATAGGGGTTCAAGGTTCGAATCTCGCTTGGGTGAACTGGGGTGGTTTTCCCTGTATGGTTTTCCACTCTCCCTCCACGCAAATGTGGGTTCACTTCCTTTATATTCAACCTTCCCAATTTCTAACCCATTAGCGTAATTAGTACTTAAGCATATAGCCCGAACGGGTAGTAAGACGTGTGCTAAGTATTATTTTTTGTCAAACCCAACAACAATTTCAGATTTATTTTGTTGTTGTGAAAATTCAGAGCCCAAGACCTCTTTTTAGAGTATAAACCACTTTTTTTCCCTAAGAAATCGAGATTCTAGTCAAAATATCTTCTTTACATTTATCGATTAACATTAGTTATATAGATTTCCCCACAAAATATTAATTGTAAACGTGAATGAACACCCCCCTAATTTGCAGTCTGTGATTTATTTGTTATACTTTTAATAATATTTCATAAAAATTGTGAGATAGCCCACTCTCCCCTGTTACAATTTTGGATAATTGGTTTATACAATATTTTCTGAGGGGTTCAAAATTTCAATTCTAATTTGTTCGGATTTGTTCGCCATGGAAGCGTAACATTCCCCACCCACCGACCGCGGAGCCACCTCAGAGTGGTGAAACGTGCCCACAATCACCGTGTGGTCTACCTACCGGCCCCTCTAGGCCCACGATGGTTGCAGGGCACAGCCTATTAGCGGTCCCGGGCCCTGTGTTCAAGAGGGCCCTAGCATTAGGCACGCAACACCTCTCCTGATGACAGAGCAGCACCGACCAGAATCAGTGTAATACGGGCCTACAAGACACATAACAGATATCCTTAATTCATCACAAGATAGCACCCATCGGAGAATACGTGGACTAAGTGCCTAGCTCATGTAGTCTGATTTTCGGGAAGGTGGGAGGTCAGGGCTATAATCCCTTATGGGTGTGCCGAGATGTTTAAAAAAATATTTCCCAATCTCCTTACATTTCCTCTGAATTCTACCTTCCTCCTACCTACACCATTAGTGTAAATATGCTGATATCTGTACGATGAATTAGATGCATAAAACGCACGTTACACCAAGATGAGCAACAATAGACCTCAGAACGACAGCACCCTCCCCACCTTTGAAGGAGACAGAGCTACAGTCCAATTTACATAAAAAGATCCTTTACAAAATGCAAACGTATTTTATTGTGTTCACCATTGACACTATTTTACTTATCATTAATATTGTCCTCGATCCGGCATAGATTTATCTGATTGCCAAATCCTTCTTCACCTCTGACAAGACTTGTATTAATCACAACTTGTGAATGTGAGAATGCCAGCCTCCACCGTGGTTCAGATTCCACGTTAAACTGTAGGTCCTCCATTTCATCTCACAATCACCCTACCATTGCACATTAGCGTAAGCGCGTATAACCGAACGGGTAGTAAGACGCGGTGCTAATAATAATAAATAACATTAATATTGGTTTACAGATATTTATACGCTTCATCAAAAGTGAGATCTGATATTTCATTACTTGACGTATGAAAATATAAAGTAGTTTAGTGACTTTTGTAACTGTCAGATACGGTCCTTCCCAGCGTAATTCTACTTATACTGTTAGCGACTCAAACCAGTTCACGTCAGGCCTATGTTTAAGTACCCTTCGCTTATCTTGTATGCTTACCTTGCATTATATATTTATGGTATAGCTTACAATATAGGCATAATGTAATGTGTCAAGGTAAGACTGTTAACTTTCAGGTTGACGGATTGTGCATCACTGGAAGAAATCTGAGGCCATATTGTAATCTTCAGCTGTCACTTTTTATCGAGAGTAATAAAAACATAATATAATCTAACTTGTGTATGAATGTTGACCGCAAAAAAAAGTTTATTTATTATATAAAAGGTTTTTCAAGCACGTTTCTGTTTATTGAATTGTTTCGGAAAGTGCCCACCAGGAGCACCACCTGTTGTGTCTTATCCCGAATGCCCTTGTAATAAGATGTTTGAATCTGTTGGTGACACATTTTGGTCAAGAGCAAAGTCACCCACTATCACCCTCAGACTGAGCCGGCTCTCACCTTGTGCTCCACGGGAAGAGGATGGCAGGGGGGTCAGAAGAGCTCTGAAGCCTAGAGTTACTACTCGGGTAGGTGACCTGGCGGTCTAGGGGTAAGGTGTCAGACTTCTGTGCTGAGGGTCCGGGGTTCAATCCTCGGTCCCGGCACAGATTTCTGATTGCCAACCTTCCTTCACCTCTGACAAGACGTGTATTAATCACAACTTGTGAAGTGGGGAATGCCAGGCCTCCACGTGGTTCGGATCCCACGTTAAACTGTAGGTCCTCCATTTCATCTCACAATCACCCTACCATTACACATTAGTGTAAGTGCGTATAACCCGAATGGGTAGTAAGACGCTACTCGGGTAGCGGCCCAATCCTTTCTTATATCATCGATTGAGATAAACCTGCACGGATTAACTTGTAGCTCCGATACAAGATCAGAAATGCATGAATCTATTTTTATACCCTGATTTTGGTAGAAAGAACAGTATTTGTTAGTTACTAAAGTTAGTAAAACAATTTTAATATATTCATATATCAAGTCATGTTTTCTGCAGCTGTCAATTTAAATATATATTATCAACACCTATAGAATAACAAATAATATAGTAAAATGTTATCATTGTTAGCCATAAGGAAATAAATTTAAATTTTTAAACTGTTATTCCAACCAAAATATATGTCTTTCACGTATTAAAGGCTAAAAATGGTGTATTAGGTGACCACGATCAGCGAATTTAAATGAAAATACGTATCCAGTTCCTTTGTCAAAAAAAGTCAACCGACCTAGTAGGCCAATTCGCAAAGTCTTCGGGCTTAATTATAAATAATATGTTAAATATAGACTAGATGTGTGGTGGGGAAATTAATTGTGCACGGTATCATAAGATTCCCTTTTACTTTTTTTGCAAAACTTTGACAGCTCAAAGAGAGGAAGTATTTTGATAGTTAAAAGAAAACCAACCTCAAGATTTTAATGGATGTCGACGTGACCCCTGAATCTAAAGAAGTATATGTATGTCTGCCTGTTACTGAGACTAAACCTCAAACCATTTTACTGATCTGGTTAAAACTTCGTATCTGGGGTTTTCATAAAGTTCATCAGAGTTTTGTTTTTTTGTTTTAATTATTCATCCAACCCTAATACCCTAGTTTGCTTAAGTGTAAAAAAAGAGAAAAAAATCGATTGACTCAAAATTTTCAAAATCTGCTATAACGATTTTGATTAAATTTCGTATCCAAGCATTGTCTAAGATTACAAAACCAAATGGAAATTTTCATTTTCCCATGAAAATAATTTGAGGGTACCTACTTTAAATAAGCAGAAATTTTCACTTTTGATCATATCTTTGAAACTATTTCAGATATGAAATAACCTATAATTTCAAAGTTGAAGGATTATTCAAAATAAAAATAAAACATTTATTTAAAATATATTTTTATAAAACCAATAGTTTCTGAGATATTGGCAAATATATATTTTAAATTAAGGTCCGGGAAATTTATCGTCATGCTCTTCGGTGAACAGAGATATTACTTTTTTTCTCATTAACTTTCTGTAACAGTGTATTTTATTTCATGTATGCTCTTTAGTGGAGTGTTTATGCAACAATCTATATTATTTCTTTAAATTGTTTTAAATTGAGTAAATGTATTTATGTCTTCATGTCACAAAGGAGAGAGAAATGCTGCGTGGTGCACTGTACCATTTAATTTTAATTATGAAGTTACTTCTATCACTATTTTTATTTTGAGCTTAGCTTAAAGGGTAAGAAAGAGGAAGATAGTCTGGAGGAGATGCACCCGAATTAGAGTATAGAGGGGATGATAAAACGACGGTAACAGGCAAAATCATAGGATATTGTAAACAACGAAACCTTAAGACTCCTCATTGATTTATTACGCAAGTAGAACTCATAAACTAAACAATTATTCATATTTATACATATTAATTCACCGTAAAGTGTACTTAATAAAGTATAATTACACTTAATAATATTTCAAACCCAAATCGGTGATCGTATGCTCTAACGAGTCATTCTCGAGTTAAACTGAATTGCCAGTGATGGGGATCTTAGGGTTTGATTCCCAGTTGGGTGTACTGAGGGTGTTTTTTCTAAATGGTTTCCCATTTTTCGTCTACATAAATATCGGAATATTTCCTCTAAAACTCTACCTTCTTTCTTATCCTTACTCCATTAGCGTAATAAATGTATACGTATAGCCCAAACGGGTACAGAGACGAGGCGAGAAAATATATATTGTTCAAAAAGTTGGAGACAATGTCAAGAAATATTTAATACCAATTCATGTGTATCACAAAATGATATGTGGTGTTATCCACAGGATTAGTCCTGACCCGCCTCGGTGGCGTAGTTGGCTAACGCGCTTGTCGTGTTGAGCTCGACCGCCGAGGACGGGGAGATCGAGGTTCGAATCTCGGTCGGGTGAACTGGGGGTGGTTTTTCCTAAATGGTTTTCTACTCTCCCTCCACGCAAATGCGGGTTCACTTCTTCTAAATTCAACCTTCCCAATTCCTAATCCATTCGCGTAATTAGTACTTAAGCGTATAACCCGAACGGGTAGTAAGACGCGGTGCTAAATATTAATTAATTAGTCCTGATATCTGAATAAAAATTCCATTAAGTGAAAAATAACCTGAATACGGGTATTGAACCCGGAACCCATATATTTGCTTAATGAACTGTGATTTTAGATAGTCTTGAGTGGCCGATACTTTGACCAGCTACCACACTTAGGGCTAGTTTCATGGTCACAATTAGTACGCCTCAAGAGTGACGCTATACTAAATATAAGACGGCACCTACCTTGACCAGGATAGAATGGCCCAGTTTCATATGCAAGACCGACCCATTCCATTTGAGTCTAGGAAGGTGTCGTCTTGTATTCAGTATATCATCGCACTTGAGGTGTATTATTATTATTATTATTATTATTATTATTATTATTATTATTATTATTATTATTATTTGTTTTTAATATTTTCAATAACATAATTTCTTGCAAATTTGCCCTTGATCATGTAGGCGTTCTTATCCCTTCTCGGGCTTCTCGTAATCGAAAATTATTTTTTCTTAATAGCTCTTACAAGGTAAGCCCTATAGGTCGTTGTATCCATAGTGCCAATTCTAGATTTGTCGAATTCGACTTTTATCATAAAAGGAAAGCTAAACTCAGAGAGTTATTTAAGGATATCCCATATCAATAATTTATCTTGTAGAGGTTCTGCCTATATTATTTAATACTATTTAAGTTTACATTGTTTAAGTTTACAATATTCTGATCTATTTTTTGCATAATGTTACTACTTTTAACCACTATTTGGTTATTTATTTTTAATGTTACTTTTTATTATTATCATTATTAACTACTTTTTTGTCTCGTGGTTGTTTATCGGTATATGGCATTATTTGGCCATTTTTTGTCTATCATGTTTTCTTATGTAAATGTATGTATTGTAGGGTATGTACTTGTGTGCTTTTCAGTGCTGGCCTATTATAGGTCTTACGACTGTTGGTCGGCATTATAATAAAGGAAATTGAAATTATTATTATTATTATTATTATTATTATTATTATTATTATTAGCATCACGTCTTACTACCCGTTCGGTTTATACGCATTTACGCTAATGTGTAATGGTAGGGTGATTGTGAGATGAAATGGAGGACCTACAGTTTAACATGGAATCCGAACCACGGTGGAGGCCTGGCATTCCTCACATTCACAAGTTGTGATTAATACACGTCTTGTCACGGGTGAAGGAAGGGTTTGGCAATCAGATAAATCTGTGCCGGGACCGAGGATTGAACCCCGGACCCCAGCACCGAAGTCCGACACCTTATACCTAGACCACCAGGTCACCTTTGAGGTGTATTAACTCCGACTTTGAAACTGGCCTATTCCATGCTGGTCCACGCTATTCTTCACTTAGTTGAACAAATTAATATGCTACAGTCGCTCTCATAGAAAGTGACCAAATGTTTAGTCTAAAATTGTAAGCCTGCTGAGTACTTTAGAATAGTAGGTCCACTTAATTAAAAGTTCTTGTTTGACACCAAAATATGGGTTTCTTGCACCAACAGTTTAACCAACTCAAAATCGATTTGACTTAATTAGCTGTAGGCTTCTTAAATTTTCTATGGTTGTAAAAGATAGCTTGTTTTGTACCCCCAATCATCCCTCATTCCCCAGTTAAAATGTTTTCTTTCATATATTTGGACCTATGCAATCTACGTTGGTCGGCGAATGTATGGGTGTTCTTATAACAGAGTTTCTGATTTCATAAAACTGTGGATGAGCTCTCTTAAAATGGTCTTGAGCTATAGATTTGCACGAAAATCACAAAACTTCTAAACTGTTGTTGAATCTTACTACAAGCCCTTTAGTTTGGTCAAGCTAGAAAGCTATTTTGTTTTATTTGACCCACCTCGGTGGCGTAGTTGGCTAACTCGCTAGTCGTGTTGAGCTCTACTGCCGAGGACGGGGAGATCGAGGTTCGAATCTCGGTCGGGTGAACTGGTGGGGGTTTTCCCGAAATGTTTTTCCACTCTCCCTCCACGCAAATGAGTGTTCACTTCTTCTAAATTCCACCTTCCCAATTCCTAATCCACTAGCGTAATTAGTACTTAAAGCGTATAACCCGAACGTGTAGTAAGACGCGGTGCTAAATAATAATAATAATATTAATAATAATAATAATAAATATTTTATTTGATATATTTAACGATAAATTTCTGAACCTATTAATTAGGTATATCAGCACATGAGAACGTGTATGAGCGCGAGCAAAAGGGCCTAACAATACGTATATTTTATCTGAATTTTTTACACCGTTTTCCCTAAGTATGGAATACTCCCCTCTTCAAATTTTTGACCCTAAATTGGTGGCGATATGCCATTTCCAGCACAACGCGCTACCACTTCCGCAAGTGTAACTGGTTATTTACATAGTAGCAAAGGGTAAATGTAAGGGAACAATCATGAGCTGTTGCCGAGGTATGCAAGTCTTGATGATGGGATTGTACTATGAACTGTCCTCTACAATCCAGTATCAAATTTGCTCTTTAGTGATAATAAATATGTATTTGTTTATTACATTAGCTTGTGTGTTGGTCAACTGGAAAATGAAGAGAAGTAAACAGTTTACTAGTCTCTGTCTTAAAATATGAGTGAAGAATGACCCTCTGGATAGCGTAGTGTTAGAGAATTTGAACGTCAAGTCAATCGTCCTGGGATTCCCGCGTCCAATATACATTTTTTAATTTATTCCAAAGTTTACGAGTAGCCTACAGTCTTGTCACGCTTTGCTCGACCTGGTCATAGCCCAAGAGCCACCACTGTATATTTAATTTTCTTATTGCAAATCATATTTTGCATCGTTTTGCTTCAAAGTATAAAACTGTGAATTAAAATAATATATTTATTAAGATACTGAATAAAGGGACAGGTTGAGTAAAGATCGATATTTCCACTTTGTAAGAATACACTTATCAAAAACTCACTCTTTGTTCTATATTGTTTTTAAATTTTTATTTAGCACCACGTATTACTACCCCGTTCGGGCTATACGCTTAAGTAATAATTAAACTAATGGGTTAGGGATTGGGAAAGTTGAATTTAGAGGAAGTGAACCCGCATTTGCGTGGAGGGAGAGCGGAAAAACATATAGGAAAAAAACACCTCAGTTCACCCGACCAAGATTTGAACCTCAATCTCCCTATCTTCGGCAGTCTAGCTCAACACGAAACTAGCGCTTTAGTTAACTACGCCACCGAGGTGGGTTTGTTTCATATTGTTTGACATATAAGCTGTAAGGATGTAATACCCCATGTTGGGTACCAAATTTCAACCTCTATCTTATTAAATTTGGACGTTTAGCTTGTGAATACGTTCCATCCCTCGCTATGACCTTACAAGTTGTCTTGTGGACTAAAGGTCTACGTCTGTCTCGCACGGACACGTGTACACCAACACGTGTTAAGAATCAAACCCACGCTTACTGTCCCTGGTACTATGAATGAGGCCGCCCCGAATCAATGTTCCTATTCACACCGGCAGAACCAATCAACCATTGCAGGTAGAACAGCAGTCGCCATTGGACAAGTCCACAACGACCGTTATTGGTACTGGTGGTGTGTAAGAACAGACCAACCCACACAATCTAACCTTCACACCACCATATTTAGTGGCAGTCCCCCCCCCCCCTTCCCCGTATTTGCGTGGGATGAGGTTCAAAGAGCCGGGGTCACAGAAACAAACTGTACCAGGATAACACCACGAGATAAGCTATAAACAGTAAATATAGTGGAGGCGTTTTAATAATAACCTGATTCTAGCTGGGTGCGAACCCCTGGTATCTGTCTACATGGATACATTAGGTCATCTAGACTAGCACCTTGGACTTCCTAATTCTATCGGGTGTGAACAAGTACGAGACCCACCTGTAGCATAGTTAGACAACGCGCTAGTTTCGGGGTGAGCTAAACTGCCGAGGACGGGGAGATCAAGGTTCGAATCTTGGTTGGGTGAACTGGGGGTGGTTTTTTCCTAAATGGTTTTCCACTTTACCTCCACTCAAATGCGGGTTCACTTCCTTTAAATTCAACCTTCCAAATTCCTAACCCATTAGCGTAATTAGTACTTAAGCGTATAACCCAAATGGGTAGTAAGACACGGTGTTAAATAATAATAATATAATAATAATAATAATAATAATAATAATAATAATAATAATAATAATAATAATAATAATAATAATAAGCACGAATTTAGAAATTGTGAAAGGGGGGAGGCGGAGGAACAGATATATATTAAATGGAGATACATTTGCGTGCACTGATAGGAATATTTTTCCTTAACACGCGTCCTTCTTGCCAATTGCCTTACCCAGTGCCCACTGGCCTACTTTGTCCGCTTTGCCTGAGATGTTCGGCACAGGAGAACCAATAAAATGTCAGCTGTGAGCTGTCAGTCAGCACCACAGAAGATAAAACTGAGGTATAGCAGACAGCCTCATTGGTTTTTGTGAGGAGATTTGAAATAACCCGTTAATTTAAGGCCTGTGTATCGATATATTGGGTTGGGCCATGACAGAGCATTATTATTTGAAAATATCCATCGGGAGAATGATCTAAAATATATATCTACCCACTAGAAAATAAATATATATGTTTTTAATCATCTCTTTCTAGTTAGCGTTGCAATGCATCATGGGTCAACATACAGTGTGTGGGTTGCTGTGCCACTCAAGCAGATTTTGATTTCTATTTTCGGCGAACGTACGAATCAAGCTTTAGTCTGAAAAAAAAAAATCCAACATTCTAATTAAGGGGGGGCATGTGCCCCTGTAACCCCCCTTAAATTTGCTCTTGTGTGTGAACCCCTGGTATCACTCTACATGGAGATACTACTAGGTCCTCCATACTAGCACCTGAGACTTACTGATTCTAGTGGGGTGTAGGTAGACCACTGATATCCTGCCTGGCAACACACCACCTACAGACCCTCAGTGCTATAGACTAGCACCTTAAGATGGGGTGCTAGTGAGCGCGAATTTAGTGCGCTAATTTTGCAGTTTTTATAGCATAGACATTTTTGGGTCAAAATAAATCAAATTTTTCTTCTATAGAAACATGGAGCTTAGCTTTCTGTACGTGCTAATCTCAACAATTTTTGAATATCTGGCATGAGCATGGTGGCATTTGGTGACAGACTTTTTAAATTAAGAGAAAAGGTTGTCATTAAATTCCAGGACACATCTGACAGATATTCAAGGACTGTTGAGATTAGCATGTGCAGAAAACTAAATTATATGTTTCTATAGAAGAAATATTTGATTTATTTTGGCCAAAAATGTTTATGCTATAAAACTTCGAAAATACTGCCCTAAACTCACGCTCACTAGCACTCCATCTTAAGTAGATACAAACCCCACCCCTATAGATTGTACTCACATAGAAAATGACAAGTCAGAAAATAATTCATGGATGTAAAGAGCTTAAATAATTCACGGATAAGAATATTGGTCCTTTATTCTTTAAGTCTCCAGCTATTGTTAATATTTTACCTGCTTCGTACAAAACAAATAATAATAGTTACCCCTGCTTTTTTGCCTCTAGAAAAAAAAAAGCAGGGGTAACAAAACACTAGACAAATAACCATAGCTTCAATACTTAATTTACTTCAACTTTTTTTTTAACCCAAAGTAATAAGAATTCTTATAAAATAAATTTAATTAAATTAAGGTTAAATTACTTCATATGTAATGAACTATATTTAGAAGTAAGATATGATTCTAACAAAACTATACTGCTTGCAACCAAATAAACAGTATTTGACTTAATAAATAATTATCTAAAAAAGCATTAGATCAACCTATTAAAATCGACTATAACTAAAATAGACTAGAACGTTGATGACAGGGATATTAGGGTTCGAATACTCGTCGGGTGTACTGAGAGTGATTTTCCATACTCCTTCCACACAAATGCGATTATACTTCCTATAAATTCAAACTTTCTACTCCCTAAATCACTAACTTAATTAGTATATATTTCACTTTAATTTGTTATGTTTCAACACAATAAATAAAATACTTTAACATAGAATTTAGAATGGAAAGCATTGAAATAAAAATTTAAAAAATATTTTAATCGTTCGTTATTTCTGCAGGTTAATTAAATCAGAGCATGCGGATAGCACGTAACTTAGGTAATTGATACGGCTCTACCCCCTTCGGTGGCCGCATGGTCTAAGACGCTACTATCGCAGTAGTGCTAAAAAAAACTGTTCTAACCAGGGGCCTCATCGTGGTGCAGCTTTGTGTAATTTCCACAAGAAGACGCTGGAATTGAGGTCAGCGAAAACAACTTTATCGTGTTTTTTTTTAAAATCGACCACATTGAAAGATAATTATTTTAAAATTAGTAAATTTTTCATTGGTCCGATCCAAAAGATTTGGTTGTCAAGAGTAAAATGCAGAGACCCTAATATCGATATGCATTTCTGGCTCGATCGTAATCGTGTATAAATAATAATCCGGTTAATCGGGCTCATGATGAGCTCTTGAAAGATGAGACAGTTATGTAAGTAGGCAACTTCCTCTTCTACTTCAAGGTTAATATAAGTTAAGACTTCACATTAAAATAAAGTAATGGAATACAGATTATGTAACTACTGACGCTGACGTAACTATTAATTAATAGACCTTTAAGGCGATGAATATTTGAAGAAACATTTTTTTAGCACCGCGTCATTTACTACCCGTTCAGGATTATTTACTAATCACGCAAGGAAGGCTATATTTAAAGGACGTGTACTCAAATTTGCGTGGAGGGAGAGTGGAAAACTATTTTGGAAACTCACTCAGTACACCCACAGCCACCTTCGACTCGGTAGTTGTCTTAATGCTGCCACTTGTACAATTATTATAATTTTAAGGGATTGCATATTTAAGAATCAAATAGCCGAACCTTTTAATTATGCTTTTAGTGAGGAATTCTCCAGCTAGATATCATATTTTGAAAATTGAAAAATGACACCTTGACACGAGAATCAAACCCGGGACCTTTGGCTTAGTATTATAATAATTATTGTTAAAGTGACAGCAGTAAGCCAACTACCGAGTCGAATTGGCTGCGTTATCTGATAGCTTGTGATCTTAATAAAATCACACATTTGTAGCCGACGATTTCCGCACGTCCATCATAGACTCTGCCTTAAAATATGAGTGAAGAATGACCCTGGGCACGGGACGATTCCTGGATAGCTCAGTGTTTAGAGCATTGGTGTACTAAGGCAAAGGTCCCGGGTTCGATTCCCGTGTCCAGGTGTCATTTTTCAATTTACAGAATATATCTAGATGGAGAATTCCTCACTAAAAATCATAAATAATAGTATCGGCTATTTGATTCTTAATTGAAATATGTCAGCGACGACTGTATTCGCAAGCTAAGAGTATTTCACTTTCATAAAAAAAAATTATGGCTAGCTTTGATAATATTTTACTATTTTATCAGTATTGTATAGGTATTTATATTTTCTACCAAAGGCGACAGCTACAGTTAATACGACTTGATGTATGAATATGTAAAAGTAAATTTACTAACATTTTTAAGCTGCAAGATAAGGTTCTTGCTATGAAAACTGTACTCTAGTTTTAATCACTATATTTTACCTGATTCAGCCATCTAATCTTTAGGCTTGGTAAGGTTTATAACCTTGTAATGGTTTTTCTTGAAGCCAACCCTTAGATTGTAAGAGAATCCTCCTGAAGATCAATTACTTCATTTAAATATCCTGGACGGTAACATTCCGACATTGTTACTTGAGCTGTGTAGTCGGCGCAGACTGTTAAGGACAGGGAGGGCTAGATGGGGGTGGGGGGAGCGGGGGGAGCAATTAGCCCCCGAGGATCACTGGTTTAATTAGGATGAGATCTGGTCCTCATCTTGAAGAGTCAGGAGGGGGAGAATATGTGTTCTAGAATAAACGATGGGATGTTTACAAGTTGATTCAAGCTAATTGTGGTAGAGTCTAAATTAATTACTTTTAGTGGTACACATGGTTGCTGACAATAAAGGCACAGGATGATGAAGGGGAAATTTAAGGACATTAACCTAGATATAATGGTAAAAGACATAGTGAGGATCACAATTTGGACCTTTTCTTTTCTTTAAGCTCACCGGCTGGGATTCAAACCCCAACCTTCTCTTACCATCATTAAAACCAGATTAGATGAACCTGGTTTCAGGCCGCGTGCACACCGGTTCGAGTAGAAATGTAATTGAAAGTGCGAGTGTGTCGACGCTAACTTCGCGTGCATGTGTGGACTGGTGGGCAGGTGGGGCTCGCTTGGCGCGCGCGTTTGTGTGTGTGTGTGTGTGTGTGTGTGTGAAGCCTGTTTAGGAAAGAAGACTTAGTTGTTCAATATGCAGATCTAGCGGGGCCTCGCCCACCCTCGGCTACGTCACAGGTACACTCTGGTCCCAACACTTAGGGGCTGCGTCTTCCACTTGAAATTAACTTCAAAGTTTTAGATCAGGGAACTATTTTTATCTTGTGTTGTAACGAGGATCATAGTGAACCTTAAACAATTGTTCATTGTGATTTTGAATATGTCTATTGAAGTTATAATATCAATAGATAACTTGAATCTGTTTTAATATAACCCGTAAGAGATGTTTCCTCCACGCAAATTCAGGTACATTTTCTCTAAAATATTTTATTATTATTATTATTTTAATGTATAATACCCAAACAGGCACTAAGATCAGTGAAAAAAAATTGGCAGGTCTTGAACTGGGTGTTTGTTAGTAAAAAAAATACATAGTAGTTTTTAAATAAATAAAAAATTCTAGAGATTATTTAAAAGTGGTAGATGAGACCTTTTAGCAATATTTATCACTTGATAGTATGATTTTTCTTTTATTGTTTTTATAATTTTATCACTTTAAAGATAAGGGCTAATAATTATTTAATCTAAGGCAATGGTATTCAACCAGGAATATGCCAAGATATTTTAAGGGCACGTAACATTTAAATTAAAAATATACGTATAATTTCATGATAACTAATAAATAATCAGGGCCATATTTGGAGTGTGCCACAAGAGACAAGGCCATGAGGACATGAGATCTTTCAGAGCTATTTTATTTTTATCTCTTTCATAGATGTATATAATATCATATGTATAGATTGGATTATGCACCAACTACTTTTAGGGTACAAAGTTGAAGATACATTATATCTTAAGGTAGGCAACATAAAAGTTTGAATACAATTGGTTTAAGGAGTGAGTCCTAGAAGGGTAGTTTAGAAGAAATGCAGTCGTATTGGCTTGGATGATAAAACCACGATTATGAATCCCCTTTGTAAGCTTAAGATCCCATTTCAAGACATGATGAACTCAAAGTTGAAGGATATGAAGAAAAAAAATATCATCTCGGGGGGGGGAGCCTAAACTCTTTAAACTGCTAGTGAAGGAGTAAAAGCTGTTTAGGTGGGGGTCCTTGAGTGTCAATCATTTCCTAACTCTCCCCCTTTGTTAGAGTGAGGCGAGTATGGTAGCCATCCAGTTATTTATTAGTCATTATCTCCCCCAATAAAGGGAGAAAAGACAGAAATAGCTTGATCTCAAGTGCAGATAAGCTTCTTGAGTTCCAACTTCCAATGTTCAAACCACTCTGGATGCTAATAGTTTAAATGTTGCATTTATTCTTTTTTGTAGGTACCTAACACATTTAACAACATTTTATTCTAATTATATATTTTTTACTTTAAGGTTTTAATTATCGAGCACATTTTACAAGAATGCTGATAAATAAAATACTTTTAATTATTAATACCCACTTTATTGGCCGCATGGTTTAAGGCGTCACTCTCGCAATAGATTAGACTGCCAAGGGGTGAGGGCGGGCCTCGATTCCGGTCAGGTGTACTGAGCGTGGTTTATCCTAAATGATTTTCCACTCTCTCCTTTCAAACATTAGAGTAATTTAGTTGGTCTACATAGGTGCATAACCGTAGGGATAATAGATTCGGTGCTAAAAAAAAACTACTCATAAAAATAGTAAATTCGATCAATAGTTTTATTACTACATTAACTAGTGTAGCCTTTTACCTAAAGAGTTGGCTCAGTTTCAGCGAGATCGACTGTTGGGATCAACCTGACACAGGAAACGGGACATGCTTATAGTGCAGTCCAGCAGGGATATACATTGAACATAGATGTTGAAGGTTCGATGTTTTCCTCATAGATGATATTCAACCATCAATGTTTTGTAGCATGTCGAGACAGCGCTATGTGTATGTGTTTGTTTAAAAATAGTAATTTTTTATTATTAGTTTTTAATACAATTTTTTTAAATTGATATATGAGTTTCATATTCATTTATTAAAATACACTTCATTTACAGTTTCAATTGGTTTAAAAAATATTACCGATGTTTTTGGTTCTATAACATCGATGTTTTCAGACGTGTTCTTTTTTCATCTATGTTACTTATTAATAGGGATATAGATTTTCTCCTCAATGTTAATCCAAATTATAGTCCTATTTTAGTGCACTAGAATGTTTTTATTTTTTTAAGAGAGATATGACCCCATTCATGTAAATAAATATCTGTGGACACGTGTCAAGCTCATTTAATCTGGTTTTCTGGTTTGGGGAGGTTGGGGTTTGAATATCAATTGGGTGTATGAGGGTGTTTTTTTCTAAATGGTTTCCCACTCTTCTTCCAGCAAATGCGGGAAAATTTCCAGAAGAGTTCTACCTTACCTTTCCATAATCTTGAACTGTAGTAAAACGCAGTGGCTTTTGACTTATTAAAAATAAAAACAATATTGTGATCAAATGATCATGAACATTTTCGGCTTCGAGATATGCTGAATCTATGTTGTATGTGATTCCAACCCGAAAAAGTGGATTTTACAATTCTGTCTGTTTGTCCTCCCTAAGGGATAGAGCTTAGATGGTTTGATGGATTTTACTCAATTTTTGATTTTGTCTTTAGCCCCAAATTAAGGATGGTTTACAGATTATACTAATTTAAAAAAATTGAAATATTTCAAAAATGGGATCTTACGATTGTGTATAAAAAGGATATCGGAATTGTTTGAAACGACAAATAATCCTGCAATCTTTTAAAAATGGCACACATGATTTGGTTTAAAATGAGAATCAGAATATTCTTTGCGTGATAATAATTCAATTTGCTTGTTTTTCTTAAAAAAGTAAGCAATTAAAGATAGGGCTTAGTTTGCTGGTAAGCTAACTTTTAATTTATTTTTTTTCAAAATTATCTTGCAGATTTTTTTAAATTGGTATATTTTACACTATAAATGATAATGTATGTTGATTTTTCTAAAATAAATTAATTTAAAGCTCGTTTACTAATGAAAAATTTTAAAATTTTAAATTTTTTCTAAAATGACCTTACTTATTTAGTTCAAAATAGCTATATTGGAATTGAATAAACACAAAATGTGTGTATATTGGAATTGTTTTACACAAATTTAAAACATTTAGATTTTCATGAAGGTATTTTGGAGGCCTACAATATCTTCCACACGCCACTGTGCTACAGCGTGGTATCAGCGGTGGTACCAGTTTACCCGAGACGGGAGTGTACCTGGTGATACGAACGCTGGAGTAAGCGAGTAACCTCCCTGTAAGGTGCGGTGATGGTAGCAGATGGTGATACCACCCCTCCCTCTCCTTCCTAGGAGAGTCCCCCTCTCTTCCCTACAGGCTCTGGAAGTGCGCTGAGCGAGGAATTATAATTTACTGACTCAAGTTAGACCTACCCCCCTCCCCCTTCACTTTTGTTAATTATATTAACATTTAGACTGGATAACGCTGTGGTCGATGCAACCGGTACTTCCTCTCTGAGTTTCTTTGGTTGAAGTATCATTTTTAAATGTCATGTGATCTAACACCCATTCAAATCAGGGAGTACCCTTTGCTTAAATATATATTAGTGCTCGATAAAAATGAGAGGGAGATAACTTTAACTATTCTAATTTAAATTGTCAACCTAGTTGGGACGTTTGTTAAAAAAACGGCTTAAAATTAGAGAAAACGGATATTTTTGTATGTGTTTGTATTCATAGCTACTTTTATTATGTAATTGAAGTGAGTTCGTTTTTGTTCAATCTTAGCCGGGAATATTATTTACTGTCCTAGATAAGGCTAGTTTCTAAGTCTTGATATTCAATTAGTAAATATTTAGGTGGCAGATATTGTTGTGTATTTTTATAAGCGTACTATCCTATGTTAAGTTAGTTTCTAAGTCTTGTTCTGGCTTTGTGCTTAGAGTATGAATATATAAAAATGACACCCATCCAAGAATTTGAAATCCAAACGCTAATAAAAACGAGTATAGTCATTTTTTCTATATACTAGAAATGTATTTTAAAGGTTGGAATATTATTCAAATCAAGTCATTAAATCATCCTTCATTTTCCTAGATCTCAATAATGCAGTTTCCCTTTCCGTTTTTGATTGCGATTCCCTTTAGGGTGTATTAATTTTTTAATTATGGTTAAGAGTTTAATGAAAAGTACGTTGCCGCCACATTTATTGTCAGTTTATAAGACTCAGGTAAAATGTTGTTAATCTACCGGGGATTCTGGTAACAGGCTTATTGTAACAATACAACAGATGTAAAGGAAGAGAGTTGTCTCATTTGAATACAAGGGGCTGATGTTATGTGGACCAGGCAACTGGCATCTTCTAGGAGGCTAATAGCTACGTGGAAGAGACTGACTAGAAGGTATGAAAGATAATGGTTTCAGAACAAGTTCTGGAGACTAAGAACGTACTATGTTTTATTTCTAAGTCTATGATTGTAGTTGGTATTATTGTTTCTAAGCGTTTTAAACCACACATCCGAAATGGGGAGTGCTGCTATTATAGGTGGTCTATGTTAGTTTGCGTTATGTGAACACTGTTTTTAAAGTGAACCGCCGATGACAGGGATATCGGGGTTAAAATACCGGTCTGGTGTACTGAGTGTGGTTTTCCCTTAATGGGGTTTTCACTCTCCCTCCACGTAAATGCTGGTATATTTCTTCTAATTAAGCCTTTCTCATCCTAGCACACTAGCGTAATTAGTACGTGTATGTATAGCCCGAACGGGTTGTAAGAGGTGGTGCTAAAAATAAAAAGTTAATTTTAAATATCTAGATCTATAGCATATATTTCATTACAACATAATAGTTTATCTTTGGTTGTGCTATGGCTGCATACAAATAAGAAATCAAATACATATATAAAGGGCACTTGCACTTGTGCATGGCAACTAAACTCATAACTCTCTGGTCAGATTACAAAATGGGCTATGTAAGGTGTTGATCAGGTTTTTTCCGTGGGTATCTCAACAGTAAGAACATTGAAGTTTAATACTCATTTTCATGTAGGATGTTTAAACGTTATGGGAATGAATGATTATTTAGTTTAGGGTGTGTATGAGCATTTGTTTAGGGTGTGTGTGAGCATTTGTTTAGTGTGTGTGTGAGCATTAGTTTAGTGTGTGTGTGAGCATTAGTTTAGGGTGTGTGTGAGCATTAGTTATGTGTGTATGACTTGTTAGTGTGTGTATGAGCATTAGTTTAGGGTGTGTGTGTGAGCATTAGTTTAGGTGGTGTGGCATTAGTTTAGGTTGTGAGCATTCTTGTGGTCATTTTTATCATAGCAATTGAAACAAACTGTGTCATTGCAAAAGTTGGGAACAATGCACTATAGTCCCAACGAGAATAGTTGAAGGATGTGTAGTTATTGTTTGAATTGAGAAAGAAACAAACGCACGAGCAGTGTTGTATTTGATTGTTCGGGGATTGATACAAACGTGGGATACCTTGGGTTCCTTGTACACATGTACATAAACATAAAAATCGAAATAACTGTAACCCTAAGTGTCTTATACCTGTGAGTTTCTTGTTGTAATCTCTGATCGAGCTAATAGTTTAGATCAAGGGTTGGCAGCTAATAGATCACGATCGACATGTCGATCTTGTAGCGATTTCTAGTATATCGCGTGATGAAATTACATTATCATCAAAATCGATCATTTTCTAAGCTATCAAGTAATTTCAAATAATATTTGAGTGTGACCTTGATCGGTCATAATAAGTAATTTTTTTAAATTTAATTAGTTTAATATGAGAATATACGTTTCATTGTTTAATAATTTTTTTTCTATAAAGGTAGGGACACAAATATTTGATCAAATATTTAATTGAAGCAAGGTATAGAAAATAAAAAAATAAAACGTAGAGGGGAAAAACGAGAGGTAATTTCGAAACCTTTGATACATTTATAAGTCGATCGCGGCCCAAAAAAGGTCTAGAAGGTTTCCTAAAGAATCTTCCTGGAGACCACTAGGTGAAGGAACAGCATACCCAACAAATATGGTGGATACACTTCAGTTTCTTATCCTCGTTCCAGGTGAATGTTTGTATTGGTACTCTTGGTTAAGATTTGGGAGGACATAGCTTGGCATAAGTGTAACTTTTACCTGAACTGTGGTAGACCAAGTACAAGAAAGTTATAGACATGTAAATATTACACTCTGGATGGTCTCTTTGACCAAGAGTAATATATTTTCTCCACTGTGGAGGTAACAACACCCTAACTATAGTCCTCAATGTGAAGATGAGCTGAATCGAAGATGGCTTTGGCCAAATTTGTGAACATATTTATACATTTCAAGGATATTGTTTATTACCCTACGATACATACGATATATGTATGATGTTAAAATGGAATAGGAAATTTATATATCCAATCATCCTGACAGGGATAGGTTCTCACTGACCACACTAGCTGACATCTTAAGGCAATGCTTAGCCATTGTCTGAATATAGGCCTATCAAAGGAGTTAAATTTTCTTTTCGTACTAGACGCGCCTTCTACCCCTATTCCTGAGTTGCTGGAGTTACATTCGTCATAGGATTGAGAGAGAGAGAGAGAGAGGGAGAGAGAGAGCGTGGTAACTGAAAAATAGCAGACAATATAAGAACAGTTAAAATAAAAACATTATTAAAAACAAAGTATTTGCTGTTAAAGTTTTGACTGTCAAAAATGACAACAAATCAGATCACATGTTTGGCGAATGAGAGTTGATCTAGTAACTTTTGTTGGCTGTCACTTACCTACGCTTCTACTGTATATGGGGTATACATGTGCATGGAGACTTTCCCACCCTGAGATATTGAGTATTGCCCAAGGAAGGAGCAATTTATTTCCTAGGTAAAGTTATTTATGTCACATACCTGATCATCGTGAGAATTAACCATAAATTTAACACAAGGTCTAAGCTGGCATCAAGCTTGCGACACAATTGATTAACGATATCAGGGAGGTTGAGGTTCGAATCTCAGCTGAGTGAACTGGCAGTAGTTTTTACATGTTATCTATGCTGTGGTTTTTCCATTTCATCTCCACGTCAATGCGGGTGTAATTCATCCAATATCCCTTCTTATCACTATCCCATGGATCAAACCTTTATTAAGGCATGTGTCCAAACATATAAACTAAAAATAAACCAATTTTCAAATAAATTAAAGTTGCCCTAGATTAACACATAGCTTCTGTATTAGGTTAAACCATTTTAGACATGTGTACTGACATCATAGGCATCAAAAGTAATATGGCAATCACCGTTTGACTAAAACGTATGAACTAACGTTGTTCTAAATGCTGTCTAAGCACTCCTCTACCAAAAACTCAATGATTGTAGGTCACACACGTCGTTTAAAATAAGAAGACATCGTGTTCATCCACCATCATAAACTGATGAGGCAGTCAATCTGTTATTATTTGATGTAGAACTTTCACCTGATCGGCCAAACTTGCCTTGGCTCTTGTAGATCCAGCCACGATAACATTAATCAATTGTTCCAAATGCTGGGCCCACGTGCAGTCCTTCCATATCTGGGCCCCATGGCTGACCATCGGCTTAAGAGCGCACCTGTCAGCTCGCCCACGAACCACTGTTCTCCGCGCATGCGTGATGCGTGACTTTTGGCGGCCTGTGCAACAAGTTGAAGCGTGTGATGCGGACTTGTCTGATCCAATATTACAGTTGGTAGCTCACCCTACATCTTACCCTAGTTGGTACAGCTACTGTCTCAGAGGACTAGGTTCCATTCCGGGAACTGTCTCCTAACATGACTTCATTATTGTGAGTATATACTGTACAGTTTAGCCCGGCACAGTATGGTCATGACAGTAGTAAGTATCTGGAAAATACACGTACCGTACTAAAGAAAATTATCATCAGCCACTTTCAAGCTGGCAGTAGCAGAGAAGTTGTCTACTAGAGAGTGTACATGGTGCCTTGCAAGAAACCCGTATTTGTCAGGTAGTTATGCTAGTTTACATATATATATTACATAGTCCTTCTTTGCAAGTAGCTAGTGGCCCGGTATATAGTCCTGTTAGAGACTATCCAAGGCCCCTTGAAAGTAGTAAACTTCTGAGCAAGAGACCACCTATGGCTCCTAGCAAGTAGCCAGTATCTGGTAAGTATCCCAATAGAGACCACCTATGGCTCCTTGAATAGCCAGTATCTGGTAGGTAGTCCAATAGAGACTACCTATGGCTCCTAGCAAGTAGCCAGTTTCTGGTAAGTAATCCCAATAGAGACCACCTTGGCTCCTAGCAAGTAGCCAGTTTCTGGTAAGTAATCCCTATAGAGACCACCTATGGCTCCTAGCAAGTAGCCAGTATCTGGTAGGTATAGTCCCATAGACCACTAGGATCCTTGTAAATAGCCAGTATCTGGCAAATAGTCCTAATAGAGATTACCTATGGCTCTCTGCAAGTAGCCAGTATCTGGCAAGTAGTCCTGCTAAAGACCACCTTTGTCTCCTTGCAAGTAGGCAGTAACTGGCAAGTAGTCCTGCTAAGGACCACCTTTGTCTCCTTGCAAGTAACCAGTATCTGGCAAGCGGTTCTGCTTGGGACTATCCAAGGTCCCTTGCAAGTAGCCAGTATCTGGCAAGTAGTCCTGCTAAAGACCACCTTTGTCTCCTTGCAAGTAACCAGTATCTGACAAGTAGTCCTGCTAAGGATCACCTTTGTCTCCTTGCAAGTAACCAGTATCTGGCAAGCGGTTCTGCTTGGGACTATCCAAGGTCCCTTGCAAGTAGCCAGTATCTGGCAAGTAGTCCTGCTAAAGACCACCTTTGTCTCCTTGCAAGTAGCCAGTATCTGGCAAGTAGTCCTGCTAAAGACCACCTTTGTCTGCTTGCAAGTAGCCAGTATCTGGCAAGCGATTCTGCTTGAGACTATCCAAGGCCCCTTGCAAGTAACCAGTATCTGGCAAGTAGTCCTGCTAAAGACCACCTTTGTCTTCTTGCAAGTAGCCAGTATCTGACAAGTAGTCCTGCTAAAGACCACCTTTGTCTGATTGCAAGTAGCCAGTATCTGGCAAGTAGTCCTGCTAAAGACCACCTTTATCTGCTTGCAAGTAGCCAGTATCTGGCAAGTAGTCCTGCTAAAGACCACCTTTGTCTGCTTGCAAGTAGCCAGTATCTGGCAAGCGGTTCTGCTTGAGACTATCCAAGGCCCCTTGCAAGTAGCCTGTAGTGAAGGCTACAGATATTAAGTAGTCATTTAGTGGCATAAGTGATTTATGTCCCAGCTAAGATCCTGCCCCCAACATTAATATATCGTCTGACACCTCCAAGATTCTTACCAACCACAGTAATTAAAACATACATTAATAAGTTGTGTTGGAGTTCCTTAAACGACTGGGCTGAGATCCATTAGCGCACTGCATGCCGGTTTCAAAGAAATATGGGTTGGGTCTGTCTTTGTGTGATACACTAGCGCACTTTTGGTTTCAAGGAAATACAGGTTTGAGCCGTCTTTGTGTGTAACATCATCGAGCTGATGGTTTGAAGGAAATCAGTGTTGGGTTCACCTCTCATAAATCATAATTTATTAGCATGCAACTTGTTTCAATGCGTACTGTGTTTGGTTCTACTCTGTATGATATATTTGCGTGCTACCGGTTTCAAGGGAAGCTGTGTTTGGTCCATTTCTACCGTTATCCATTATTCCACCACTTGTTTCAAGGGAAACTGTTTTTTGAGCATGTCTAATTATTATGGACTGACATGTTAAATCATCAATGGGCTCATTCATCCCTCATTTATGTCATTTTCAAATTGTATCCAAATAGTTGTTGAATAACTTTTTTTTTTGCTATCACGCTTTAGTCTATCAGCTTTATATTAGTGAACAGACAGTGTGCATCTTATAAATAAACACACGTAATCTTTCTATGGTATTTCTTATCTTCAAGTTAAAGAACATTTTATTTCCAAAATCACCAATAGCCCGAGCTGGTAGTAATACGCAATGCCCAAAAAACTAAAATAATCAAACTATTTTTACAAGATATTAATGGAAAATATTATATTAAAGTTTTGTTTATTCTTTAACTAAAATACAATGCAGCGTCCCTTACATAAATAAATAGCTTATCTCAATGATATTATCATATTTATATTTTTTTAATTAGTGTATCTATTGTCCAATTTCTAAGCCCACACATAACATCAACGCACGACTCGTAAGCTTTCTCAATATCGTTACGTCTTATTCTAAAACACCCAATCTTACATGTTTATCAATTGGCATGCATAATGAGCCCACAGTTAAAAGAAAATATCTTACTCAGCACTCCCAAAACCGAACCAGGGGCCCTTACACTTGTGTCCGGCATCTCTAACCACTTATCCAAATAGACGGGCTCATGTATTGTCTGCTCACAAACAGGAAGAGCGATATATTTTCAGGCCATGATCTCTTGAGGGCTTTAGATATGATTTCAATGTAAATATGGCACATATTTACACATTATTATTGTGACCCCCCTACCTCTATTTCACTTAGTATCCCTTCTAGCGTCTACTACCCATCCAAGCTATATACATATATATTAATTATGTTAATGAGGTAGAGAGGTAAGTTAATCGTGATCCACAAATAGTAGTTAATCAACTAAATACTTTAATTCCAGTGGAGACCTCAATCATTATTGTAGCAGATGTAAAATAAGCCCGTGTATCTACACCTATTACAACTGTGATGTGCTCATAAAACAAATAGTAACAATTCTATCTCGATTATTGCAAAAATTATTCCTAAATTTCTAAAAGATTTTTTAAACACTTTTGAGAAAAATAATATGATAAATTTTATCAAATCCAGTAGGAATTAGAATATATACGTCAGGATATAAAAAACAAAAAACCAATGTATTTAAATTTTGGTTTGTAAGAAGAATGGTATTTTAGAGAAAACGTAATCGAATTTTTGTGGGAGAAAAGTGGGAAACGGTTTAGGGTGAATTACTCTCATGAAACCTATATCTGGAATTCAAATTCTGACCTCCCCATTTCAGTCAAACAAGAGTAAATGAGCTTGATAACCCTGTGTCCACCGATGTGTATCTCTCTCCATTTAAAACTCGGGGTAGGTACTTTTACCCCACCTTAGCTTTGTTCCCGTTGCATTAAGTAGTTAATAAACCCTCTGTTAAAACCCATAAAACAATCTTTGTTTCTATCCGCGGCCTAATAACACGTTTTCAATTACTCCGCCATTACCGGCGACCCCAGCATTACGCTTCGTAACGACGCGAGCAAACAGATCGTAACAGGATCTTCCAATCACGAACAACTGCTTATTTCGATGATGCCAGCAGCGGCGGCCGTCAGATAACATCGCAAACAGTCAATGGGGCAGCACCGAGACGTGTTTCTAATTAAATGTTAGTGTGAAGGAATGAACCCAGGTTTGTGTGAGAGCGCTCCTAGGTTTACAAGAACAAATGAAGACGTTGCTGGTGTTAATTATTAACATCAGGAGCGGCCGTGATTAACAACAAACGAGGGGGTAATTGGTAGAAGTTGCGTCTCATGCCGGCAGTCAGAGCTGGGAGTCGAGGCTAACAGGCTGGAATAACAAATTATCGTGTTCAAGAGAGCTAAAGAATGTTTTTATAATTTCTTTTTTTTTTAATAATTTGTAATCTCCGAATTAAAAAAAACTTTTATTCTAAAATAAACTTGTAAGTGGGAGTTTCTTAGCATTTTCAATATCTCACAAAAAACGAAACGTATTTATTTAGGTTTATTGAGATTTTACAATTATCTATTTATAGCTTCATCAAGATGCCCCTACAAGAATATTTATTTTCCTTTGTGACCCCTTGGAGGAAGCAAGTCAAAGAAATCAGAATCGAGATTTTGATAGAAATCGACTTGTCCTGATCCTCTGAAACCAAGAAAATGTTTTCTCGATGCCGGCTGTGTGTCTATATTTCGACCTAGAGCCAAAACCATTTTACCGATCGGGCTGAAACCTGGTATCTAGGGGTTTCGTATGATTCCCCTGAGTTTTTTATTGGCCAATATAAACCCTAAAATTAAGCGTAATTTACTTATGGTGAAAATGTTAAAAAAATATATTTTCAAAATCTTCTTGATGATTTTGATTATAAATTTATATCTAGGCACGTTTACCACTGCAAAATTTTAGTCATTCAAGTAAATAACATTTTTTTCCCAACTAAAAATCTTAAATGTTGAAAATAACTAAAAAAACATTCGAACCCTCTTAATCTTCCTCCCGTGAACATTGTCTTACTCCCAATTCAAACTATTCGCATACTCACACTATCCGAATAAGAAGAAGTTATGATTGATAGAAAGTGCATCCGGCATTTGCACATAAGGAGAGTAGGGAACAATTTAATAAAAAATACGTCTGTACACCTGACCCAGATTTGGTTCCTAGAACTCCCCTTCACCAACATGCAAATATTAGCCTATATACGAGCCTATTGCTTTTGTCCACGTGCTCATTGGTGCGGCCTGTTTTATATTAAGCCTATAAATGTTGTCAAGATTTGAGAGACAGGCTATAAAGTAGATTCATTCAGACATTGATTCTTCCCAAGGTGAAAAATCAAACGAGGTAATCTTGAACTCAAGAGTTTTGTACATGTAGCTCATCTGCTGATAGCTCCTTGGAAAGAATAAAATAAATTAAATACACTTGAAATGTAGACTAGTAGTTGAAATAAGTTTTATGTACGATGCGTCAATACCAGTTTAAAGGTCACGATGGCTCATATTGACATCGTAAAACACAGTAACCAGATCCTTGGTTATCTATTTTCCTGGGTGAGTCAGTAATGATACATTTTATTCCCCATCAGGACTTGATTCTTGGATCGCCCAGCTGCAGTAGTTAATGTTTATATTTTTAGCACCGCGTCTTACTACCGGATCAGGTTATACGCCTATGTGCTAATTATGCTAGTGGATGGGGATTAGAAGGTTGAATTTAAATCGAACGTATCCGCATCTGCGTGGAAAGAGAGGTGTGAAAATATGTTAGATATACCTCCTTCGGTACACCTGACCGAGATCTCCCCGTCATCAGCAATCTAGCCTATTGCGAGAGTGACGCTTAAGACCATGCGGCCACCAAACCGGGTTGCAGTAGTATTGACTGTAGAGCCGATTTCATGTCTACGCTCGCGCACACACACACACATGTTGCCACATAATACATCAGCGTCGTCGAGACGCCCGAGCGTCGATCCTCACGTCACCTGCAGTCGGCGCTCTTTGAAGCGGCCAACAGGTGCCCTCCTCTAGGTCGGGCCGGGGAAAGGGCCGGTATTAAAACACCCCACACAGACACACACACCGCTTTTATAGCTTCCTTTCCGAGGAGAGTGGTTTCGGCAGCTTCTGTGTTCTGCCCGACGTGCTAAGAGGGTACTTAAGGCCGGGAACTAGGAAGGACACACACGCGCCGAGCAGGACGACTATTAACTAGGATTCTCACTAAAAAATATCCCTGGCTGAGGTGCGGAAACTATAGCCCGCGTGACGGGATGGGGCCGCACACAAGAGAGATTCTCCGGCGGATGTTGGTCAGGTTTAACTGTCGTCCTTACGCATCCCCCCACTGCGTGTGTAGTGAACATCTAAACTCTTTCCCAGCACTAAATGTATTTTATTTGTTTGGAGTATTTATCATGCACTTTCTAAACAGAATGATTATATCAACACATAATTTACTACTAACTTAATTTCACAACATACACAATGCCCAGTCCTCCATACATTAATTTACCATTGTTAAAGGGAAGCCCCAATTTTTACTGATTAGGGCCTATATGTTCGTACATCCTAGGAGTTGAACCCAGGACCCTTATAACAGTAGACAGATGCACTACTGATTGAACTAAAGTGTTGGACCTCAACGTTAAAGTGTTTATTTTAAATTAATGCAATGTGTTTGTGCTCGACGTCTTACTACCCATCTGGTCTATACGCATTTTAATCACTCTAGTAAGCTAGAGAGCAGTATAGTAGAATTCCAAGGAAAATGTACCCAAATTTGCATGTTAAGAGTAAATCTATCCATACAGAGAAAGTGAAACACCTTAAGAGACAGATAGGGTAAATACTTCCCTTTGCAGCCGACAAGAACCGAAAATCGACCCCCTCGAATCGATGTCGGCTGTGTGACTTCTCTGAATGACTTCCCTAGGGCCTCCCTCGAGCCAGGGACTGACTGACATCCTCTCAACAGATGAGTTCCTGAGAAACTAATGAACTAAGTGTCAGTAATTGTTCTATATGAATCAAAGCCCATCGTTTCTAACAAGACAATTAGTTACAACCAGCACGTATGACGTCATACGTCATGATGATATTGTAGGGTAAAAATTATGTTGCGGACAAAGGCTCTAATCTGGTATAATTTTTGGTGATGGAGAAGTCAGTACTTGAATCCTGGCCAGATAAACTAAGGTTGTATTTGCTAAATGTTTATCTAAATTTCCTCCACGACAGTAAAAGTTATACTTTATAGCCCTATCCTTGACTAACGGTCATTAAATACGAAAAATAATGGCTAAATTTACAAATAGCATTTTAAAAAAATACATTAAATCCATAAATAAAAACAGAAAGCAGATTTAAACAGGTAAAAATTAAAGTAATTTAATAGAGCAAAGGCCAAACCCTTCCTTCACCTCTGATAAGACGATTATTAATCACAACTTGTGAATGTGAGGAATGCCAGGCCTCCACCGTGGTTCGGATCCCACGTTAAACTGTAGGTCCTCCATTTCATCTCACAATCACCCTACCATTACACATTAGCGTAAGTGCGTATAACCCGAACGGGTAGTAAGACGTGGTGCTAATAGCAGTAATAATAATATATAATAATGATATAATAATAATGATAATAATATAATAATAATAAAATAGCAAAGTTTACAGAGAATTATCTTGTGACTTTAAAGCTAAGGCGTTACACAGAATCACTAATAAAAAGAGCACGCGCTTTACTCGCTTGCCTCCAGAATATAACACAGTAACTATCCCTAAGGAACAACAAATCTATATGAGACCGTGTAAAAATATGTGCTATAAGGGGCCGTATGTGTACATTCACATTGAACATACCCTTGTACCTAAGGATCTCCAAAACAGGAGCCTTTCAGGGCTAAATCCAAATTAAAGTCTTGAAGAAACAAACTGAAAGTCTACTTTATGTGGATAGTCTGAACGGAAAGTGAGACACGGAACATATAAATTAATAAACAAATAGTACCAAAACAACCCACATCGGATATAGTATCTGGAATTGCATTACATCATCTTTCTGATCCTCCATCTTTCTGTCCTCCATCTTCCTGATACTCCATCTTTGCTGTCTCCACCTTTCCTGATACTCCATCTTTGCTGGTCCTCCATCTTCCTGATACTCCATCTTTCCTGAGCCTCCATCTTCCTGATCCTCCATATTTCCTGATCCTCCATCTTTCCTGAGCCTCCATCTTTCCTGAGCCTCCATCTTTCCTGAGCCTCCATCTTTCCTGATCCTCCATCTTTCCTGACCTCCATCTTTCCTGATCCTCCATCTTTCCTGATCCTCCAGCTTTCCCGGCAAGCGAATTCCAACATTTTTGCCCCTCATTTATTCGAACCCAGCTATCTTAGACGTGGTTGATATTTGTCACAGCTAGAGATACACACCCTTGACCGTGGTCGATGTCCAACACCTTAACTCAGTCGGTAGCGTGTCTGTCTACTGAACTAAAGTCCCGGGATGGATTCCCGACATGGCCGAAAAATGTATCATTGGTGAAATGTAGTTTACCGTTCACAGTGATGAATTAACGATGGGGGGAGGAGGCTAGATGTTGTGTTTGTTCTATATTTAAGTTAGTTTATAAGTCGTGTGCTGATATAATCAGTAGGTTTGGAAAGTGCACGTTAAATACCTCAAATAAAAAATAAATAAAAAATGAAATGACAGTGGTCGAGGCCAATGAGGCCTCCATCTAATAGATAAGTCCCCCGCCAGTGCTCAGGAGAAGCGAGGGCAGGTAGACAAGACACTTAATGCCGTTTTACTGCCACTAAATTACACGGTTCTCTGACTACATGTCGATTATGTCAGTCATTGAGTTGTGTGGGTTAGTCTACTCTATCATTACCTACTGTTTAGCCACTGATTACTTCCACCGGGCTAGATCCATAGTCACATTCTTCACAGTTTGGAACAGAGGGACAGTATCTCTCTATATCTGTAGCTGAGTGGTGAGGGAAGTCAACTGCATATTCAGGAGACACTGGTTCAATCATATGTTAGACCTAAAATAACATCCTTTTGTATGTCCTCGTCAAGCTACCCCATTGACCGATGTTATCATTCCAGGAGCTAGAGTTGAAAGTTAAGTGTTGCGATACTGGGTTAAGCTAGTTTGTAAGTCTATAGTAGTAATGCAAATGTGAATTTTTTTTTAAAAGTGAATTCACTCTTTATAAAGTGTTGTGAATTTTTTTTAAGTTGACTTGGTTTTCAACCCATGTCTTTTTATGTGTTTCTCACTAATCGTTTGAGCTATCTGCTTCCCTTGCACGAATGAGGAGGATATAATAAATATGGAAGGTAGAATTCAAGGAAAGGGACCCACATTTACGTGCAGTTGGAGTGGGATACAATTTCAAATAGCCAAACTTAGTAAATTCAGGTGGGATTAATGAACCTCAACCTCCCTGCTACTGGTGGTGGTCTGGACAAGACTAAATTGACGCCTTTGTTCATGTGACCATAAGTTTGGTAAATTGATAGTGTAGATTTGTAGTGCAAGGGATCTTAAACTTTTGTAACTAGTGTTTGAAAAAAAAATGTTAACCACATTCTATTTGATTGAAGATTACGTAGTCTTTTAGAAAGTAGTGACATCCTATATAAATAATACCCCGGTCCCATAGTGCCGTTGTCAGTGTATCCGGCTACGAGTCTAGGGGTCCCGGGTTCGATTACCGGCTAGTACCTTGGGTATTTTTCCCGAAAGGGTAATTACCCCAACGGTCACCGGGTTTGGGTTGATTAGGATAAAGTTAGGTTTAAAAGTTTCCACTGGTTCCCCACCCTCATACTCACCATCTCCACCATATCATCTCATCGGGGCATGGAATGAGCCTCCACGGAAATGGATGTAGGATTAGTATATTCGGGCGTCCCCTGGGTAACGGTACATTAGTAATGGCTCATCTTACCCCAAACATGGCTACGAATGATGTAGCCCACACGCACAATATTATATTATCTATAAATAATAATCAATAATTTACATTTTAAAACAAATCTTATATAGTGACTTTATATGGATGATAGGAATGGAAGGGGGATACTAAGAATCATGACTAGTTTTAAACTTCTACCCAAGATCAAACCATAATTAATAATTCCCTATCAAAACATTTGATTCCATGCAAAATATTTTGTTGAGGTTTTAGGTCCCTAACCAAAATAATTTTCTAGCTAGGAAAAAACTTATTCTAAATTTTATAAATTCTATATCTATTTTTTCCTAATTAAGTTTAGTAGAAATTAATAATACTTTGTTAAATAAATAAATTATTGCAAACAAAATGTTTTATTTGTTTGGTAAAGTTCAATCATTCCACACTAGATTTACCGTACTGATTATTTCACTATTACACTTAAATCTAAAACGCTTGGTTAATTAAAATTGTTCCACAAATTTGGTAGTTATCGTGGAACAATCAGATAGAAATATTTTTGAATGGCTGCGATCTTGAAATAGCTAATAAGATCGAAAATAAATAAATTGTATTTACCTTGTTGACCTAGGTTCAAAGAATATCCCTGCCAAATTTCGTTAAAATTGTTTAAATTATTTTACAGTTATCGTTGAACAAATATACAGAGACAGACAAACTGAGTAAAACAGAAAATTGCTCGGTGGAAAATTAATGTAAATATTCTTAAAAATGTCGAAAAATACCCTAATACATCACATACAAATCTAAATCATATATCGCCTATATACTATATGAATCTTAAACACAGAAATTAAACTCGGGAGCTTTGGCTTTAGCATATCAATTCCATCACTGTGCTGTTTAGGCTATATATTATCAAACGACTTAACACTACGCTTACAACGATATAAAATGAAGTCACCTGGGATGGTTTTATCAAGTTGTTTCCCCTCATTTCCAGGTAAATACTAGTGCACTTAGCAACCTTCTTGATCGCTACTCAGTTATATTATTAATTTAAACTATTTAGAGCTGCTTATAGCCCAAACACGGATTTAGGATTAAGAAGTGCAGAAATTAATAATATAAATATAACAGAGCATCAATGTCATCAATGAATTATCTTACTTAGAGCCTAGAATGTTACTTATGTATTCCTGGATAAAGAAAAGCATAGCTATTTGGTAATCACGAGTGATGTTTCCGTACTTAATTGAGTACTGAATTCAGTGGCTATCATGTGAAAAATAAAATAGTATGATGGGTATTAGCAAAACCATAAACTTGTGCATAATTTGGCAGTAGCGTAGATCCTAGTTTTCAATTATGTTCAGTTACAGACTCATGTGGAAAATAGTTACAAGTTGTATTGCGTTGGAAAATTGAACAGTAATTTCCGTCTTTCAAACAAAACTAAAACAAAAAATCTTTGTTTTACTTAAATATATTTCATAGATATATTAAAAGTTTTAAAAATACCCCAGATTGTTTCAAAATATACATTAAACTTTTCAAACAATTTTCATTGATATTAACTATTCATTTAAAAAAAAGAGTGTAACAGTGACCGTACCAGTGTGTTTCAGATGTATGTGGTGGTTACTATAAGGCTGATTATTTCATTATACTTAAAAATATTATTTCATTACAAGTTTCTCTAATGAATTAAATAAGAAAACATCACCCATGTGCATGGTTTATTACAAGTCCACAATATGCTAGCTTCTAATGCTGTGTTGCAATAATTATTTTAGCGTAAATCTACATGAAGTTTGATCTTTATTCTTAATTTTTATTGAACATTTTACCATAATCATTTTAATTTTTCTTGGTCTATTATTAACTAGCTGCAAATGTCCTACGTTTCCCGGGTAGACTTATATGTTTTTATGAGATTTCTTTGTAATTTAAGTTAAGAATTCTCTTTGCTTATAAACTTTCAAAGAAAACAAATCGCTACTATATTCCAAATAAAATGCTGGCAGTGAGCCTTTATTGGATATTTTATCAACAGCACAGCAATTCAAGTCTTCTGGCTCGTAATAATGTCAACAGGTTTGCACACGCGCGCACACACACACTCACACACACACACTCTATTTTATTTATATGATTGCATGGATACGAACGTATACATCCCAGAGATTGGTCCTGATGTGCTACTTCATCCCTTAGGTTCAGCGCGCGCATTCGGTCTTTTATCTGGTTAGTGACGCTCTCTCGCCCTCTCTGAGAGAAATCAATTATTGTACTAAGGAGGTTGTGAAGTGCGGTAATTAATTAACTGTTCCTGAACAACTAACACAAAACATTTACGATTATTTTATCATATTTTCTGAATTGTGAAAATGGTTGACATGTCGTTATCTAGATTCTAGTAGGTAAGCCAGGGTTTCTAAACCTTTCTAACCTCACGGCACCCTTGTGAAGGGGATTAGAATTTCATGGCACCCTTATAAGAATTTTTGTAGGGGTTTTGTTTTTCACATTTTTCATTTTTAACTTTACGTTTAATATATCATAGTAACCCTTCATTAAACAGTTAACAGTGTTTTAATTTTCAAGTATTTAACATATTTTTTATTCTTAATCTCTTACTGATTTAATTGAAAGATATAAATAAAAAACTAAATAAAATACACAAATAAAGTTAAAATAGTTATGGAAATCAATAAACTAGTACACTAGCCAACCACAATGTGGGACCACTATAAATGAATAAACGTTATCAGTAGGAAAACAATTATTATTAAATTTGAGACTTGCAAATTGATGTTTAGAGCAGAAAAGTTTGATATTTGGCCTAACGGTTGACATTGCAACACGCATTTCATCCTCAAGACTTGGCAGACTAGTTCTTGCTTTGGATTTTATTGTTGCCATAATTCAGAGGGCTTACTTGCACAAATAGGAAGGTGAGAAGGGCAAAATTAGGTCTGTTGCTTTTCTCACTAGGTTAGAGTATTCCTCCGCCAGTTCAAGCCAAAAATAGTCAATGATGGCTCACTCTTCTCGTCAAATCAACCTTTAGTGTTGAGGTGTCTTACATCGTGTGCAGTGGCACTTGCAACTCAAATACTCACTTAAAGATACAACTTTCCTCCATTTCTTTAGTTTCATTATTTTGTGCTAATATTTTTATCCTTATATCTGGGTTTTTTTCTTATATTTTTTCCCCTCAGAATCTCGTGGCACCTTTAAGAGCCGTGGCACACTGGTTGATAATACCTGGCTGGTAAGTTATTGCAAGCGGACGACCCATAAGTCCTTTATTACAATCTAAGAATGTAATACACTATATCAGTGGTTTATAAGCTGATGGGTCGCAACCTACTGGTGGGTCGCGGACCAATTTTTGGTGGGTCGTAAAAAGTTTTTTTGAAATGTGTACTTTTGTACTTATTTGAAAATATGAAATCATGAAAGAATGAGAAAGTGAAAAAACAAATTTTTTTTTTTAAAAATATACAAATAAGTCGAATAAGGTTTCATATTCGTGTCTGTGGCACGGACGTTCTTAACGGCATCAACAGAAACCGGATACAAGCACACCCTTCACACACACACACACACACACACACACACACACACACACACACACACTTCATAAAAAACTATTAGTTTTTTTTGCCCATTAGAACTAGGTTAGTCACGAAAATTTGGCATTCTAAAAATTGGGGCGTGGTTCAAATAGATGCTTCGCGGACCCCTTGATGTAGATAAATTGTAAAAAAATATAATTATAGATTTAAATTATATTATAGGGATGGATTAGTAATAACATTTATTTTTTAGTCATATTAATTTTTTTAGTGTAAAATAAAATAAAATAAATGTAGTTATCACATGTGTACTTTTTAGTCATAATAAGTTTTTAAATAAAAATAGAGAAAATAATTACAACTAAAACGAAAAGAAAAAAAATATGTGATGTATTTGTACATTTATAATAACGGGTTATTTATGTGACGAATGGAACTGAAGTCTGACTCAAAGCTAAGACGATTTATTTTCACATTTTTTATACCACAAAGAACAGCAATGGTTTGCTCGAAAAAATAAATTGTTGGAAAAAGCATTGAATGTTTAAGTGCTTTTTCTGAAAGTACTTTGTGCTTGCTGATTAGAAAACTAAAACAAAAGTGAATGCCCAAATGTGCCTATAGAGTTGTGGGCACTTTTCAGCCACATTTTCTCGCTGGATTTAATGTGGGAAGGTATCTCCATTGTCTTTAGAATATACCAGTGATTTACCCTTTTATATAGAGTTTTATAAGATGTAATATAAAGGTATGCTACGGATTACCTGGACGTTCTCGTGGACACCCTTGATGCACCTTGTGGACCCCCTGGATGAACCTTGTGGAATGCGAATCCTTGGGGGTTCACGGACCCCACTTTGTGAATCTCTGCTTTAGACTCTAGAGATCTTGTTAAAAAATGGTAAGTGCGAGAGTCGCGAGTATAGATATGATATGACTGTTCTTGTTAAAAATGATAAGTGCGAGAGTCGCGAGTATAGATATGATATGACTGTTCTTGCCATTTATGCCCCTCACGTGGTGTGTAAGTAATAACCCAGGTTATGTTGGCCACTCTGATCACGTCCCGTGTTGGAAATGTTGGTATGACACCATCCATCAGGTGCATCAGTGGCTCAGTCATGGCTCGTGTGACGGGAATATGTAAACAATAGGAAATAAACAACCAGATAACACTCGAATTATTGAGTTCTTAGACAGGCCGACGAAGTTGTAAACCCTTTGTAAACAGTTTTTAAACAATGTTGTTAACCTTGGTGGTCTAAAGGTAAAATTCTCACATCATGAACTGATATTCTTTGGTTCAAATCCAGCCAAAGACGAAGTTTTTTTTTTAGCGATAAAAATCCAAAGCACAACTTTCTCCAGATGGTAGTAAAGCCGTCGGTCCTATGTCGATTGTAGCATGTAAAATTTTCCTGGAAGGTACGTGAAAATAACTTTCACAACAAAATGCATTGGTCCTTTCACTCTTGCTCATAATAATCCTCGTTCTGATGTAATCAGTCGGTTCAGAAAGTGCACGCTAGATATCGCAAATAAGTAAAATAATAATACCGGGCTACTGGGGGCTACACAAGTATACGACTTACAAAAACAAAAGCGATTTGGAACTCACTAACACCATGGTTTTATATTCTAACTAGCGGACCCGACAGACGTTGTCCTGCCCGAATTTTGGCTTTTCGTTTGGGTGGCATAGTTGATTTTGATAATAAAACAAATATTATGTGAACATCACAATTACAAATTCACAATGAACTCCAATTAGTGAGTTACACAAATATTACAAATTCAGTGTTTGTTAAGACAACATACAAAATAAAACATATATTCATTTTTGGAATTTTGCTGACAACTCCACAAATATCAGCTGTATCGAAAAAAGTTGCAAATCTTGCTTACAAATTCTTATGCCAGGTACAGTTAATTTTATTTTATTGATCCCTCAAACCCCCCCCCCCCCCCAAAAATCCCTAAAAAATCAAAAAAATCATAGAACCCGATTGCAGTGCACCCCACCGGGTCCAATTGTGAATCTAAACCATCCACGGACCCACTCAAACACACACAAAAAATTTCATCAAAATCGGACCAGACAACCCCCCCCAAAAAAAACCTAAAAAATTAAAAAATTATAGAAGCCGATTGCAGTGTCACCTACCGGGTCCAACTGTGAATCTAAACCATCCACGGACCCACTCAAACACACAAAAAATTTCATCAAAATCGGTCCAGCCAACCCCCCCCCCCAAAATCCCTAAAAAATCAAAAAAATCATAGAACCCGATTGCAGTGCACCCTACCGGGTCCAATTGTGAATCTAAACCATCCACGGACCCACTCAAACACACACAAAAAATTTCATCAAAATCGGACCAGACAACCCCTCCAAAAAAACCTTAAAAAATTATAGAAGCCGATTGCAGTGTCACCTACCGGGTCCAACTGTGAATCTAAACCATCCACGTACCCACTCAAACACACAAAAAATTTCATCAAAATCGGTCCAGCCAACCCCCCCCCCCCAAAATCCCTAAAAAATCAAAAAAATCATAGAACCCGATTGCAGTGCCACTTACCAGGTCCAATTGTGAATCTAAACCATCCACGGACCCACTCAAACATACACAAAAAAATTTCATCAAAATCGGTCCAGCAGTTTAGAAGGAGTTCAGTGACATACACACGTACATACGAATTATATATATTAAGAAGATAATCCCTAGAGACCATAATTATTTAAAAAAACTCCATCACTGATTTTAGAGTTGATAGTGGGATATGATTAGAATCCCGGCCGAGTGCAATGGGCAGGGCCTTCCAAAATGATATTTTCTTTATAGGTTTATCCATCCCCTCTTTAGTAAAGTCCTAGCTGATATCCTTAACATTCACATTCCTCATCTTGGGTCTTTGATTGTGTGTACATTTCGAATGACCTGGACGAGCAGTGAGAAACAGGGCACTAATAAAATAATATTTTAAGTGTTTACAGTAACTAAGCTATCACCCACACCATTGGGCACGTGGACAATACATCAATCTCATCTGATATATCAGTTGATGTTAGGTTCCAGGTTCAAATCTCGGTTAGGGTGTAGTTTCTTCCAAAATTGTTTCCCCATTCTCTTCTTTGAAAATGCAAATGTATTTATTCTAATTTCTACCTTCCTCATCCTTAACCCATTAATACAAATATGTTAATAGCCCGAATGGGTAGTAAGTGAGAAGCGTTGCACAGGAAAATGTTCCTAGTTGATGGTATACTTACAATACCACCTGTTGCCCGCGTGGCTGAATGGGTAGGAAGTCCAATTGCTGATCTAAGGCCTACCCACGCCAGTGCCTGAGTGGTTAGGAAGTCCGATTACAAATCAAGGTCAGTTTGATATCTTAGATCAGTCAGGAGGGTGGTTTAAAAATATTTAACCATTTTCTATATGGGAATGTATAGCATTATTCTGTTGAAACAACTTTCCCGTTTGACCAATTAAGTTGACCCCGATCTCCTGCTCCAGAGAAATGTTAGTAAACATATATTCTAGTCCTGGTGTTGTTCGAACCCCTATATCCTGGTTCAGAGTCATGTTAGTCAACATATTAACTAGTCATGGTGTTGTCCGAACCTCGACCTTCTGGTTTAAGATACATGTTTTCCAACATTTCACCTAGTCCCCACCATCAATTATATCAATGAATGTCCTCCTCGAGGCAAGCGTGGGACGTCGGATGACACCACGATGCGTCCAAGAGAAACAGGAAGTCATCTGTCAAAGAAGCCTCTCGTCTCTTTTTGGAGGGACATCCTTCTTCGTTCCAATTACTCTCAATTCGTTCCTTTTGGCAAAACGAGGAATGTGTCTCCTCTATCATTTACACCGATATTCTAATAATAGGGGACGTCACGTCAAATGACCTAGAATTGCTGTGGACTGACAAAGTTGACCTTCACCTCGAGTGTGACCCCTGCCTGATGTGGAGAAAGGGAAGTGGCCTTCACCTCCAGTGTGACCCCTGCCTTCTGTGGGAAATGGAGGTGCCTTCACCTCCAGTGTAACCCTGCCCTGCTGTGAGAAAAGGAGGTGGCCTTCACCTCCAGTGTGACCCCTGCCCTGCTGTGAAGAAAGGAGGTAGCCTTCACCTCCAGTGTGACCCCTGCCCTGCTGTGGAGAAAGGGAGTGCCTTACTCCAGTTTTACCTTGCCCTGCTGTAGAGAAAAGGAGGTGGCCTTCAACCTCCAGTGTGACCCTGCTCTGCTGTGGAGAAAGGAGGTGGCCTTCACCTCCAAGTGTGACCCCTGCCCTGCTGTGGAAAAATGGAGGTGGCCTTCACCTCCAGTGTGACCCCTGCCCTGCTGTGGGAAAAGGAGGTGGCCTCACCTCCAGTGTGACCCCTGCTCTGCTGTGGAAAAAGAGAGGTAGCCTTCACCTCCAGTGTGACCCCTGCCCTGCTGTGAAGAAAGGGAGGTAGCCTTCACCTCCAGTGTGACCCCTGCCCTGCTGTGAGAAAAGGAGGTGGCCTTCACCTCCAGTGTGACCCCTGCCCTGCTGTAGAGAAAAGGAGGTGGCCTTCACCTCCAGTGTGACCCCTGCTCTGCTGTGGAGAAAGGGAGTAGCCTTACACTCCAGTGTGACCCTGCCCTGCTGTGAGAAAGGGAGGTGCCTTCAACTCCAGTGTGACCTTTGCCCTGCTGTGGAGAAAGGAGGTGCCTTCAACTCCAGTGTGACCCCTGCCCTTTCTGTGAGAAATGGAGGTGGCCTTCACCTCCAGTGTGACCCCATGCCTTGTTGTGGAAAACGGAGGTGCCTTCACCTCCATGCGACCCTGCCCTGCTGTGAGAAACACAGGTTGACCTTCCCTCCCAGTGTGACCCCCCTGTCCTGCTGTGGAAAAAGGGAGGTGGCCTTCACCTCCAGTGTGACCCCTGCCCTGCTGTGGAGGAAGAGAGGTGGCCTTCACCTCCAGTGTGACCCCTGCCCTGCTGTAGAGAAAAGGAGGTGGCCTTCACCTCCAGTGTGACCCTGCTCTGCTGTGGAAAAAGAGAGGTGGCCTTCACCTCCAGTGTGACCCCTGCCATGCTGTGGAAAAAGGGAGGTGGCCTTCACCTCCAGTGTGACCCCTGCCCTGCTGTGGAGGAAGAGAGGTGGCCTTCACCTCCCATTTGACCCCTGCCTTGTTGTGAAATAACGGAGCTGACCTTCCCTTTCCATGCGACTCCTGTCCTGCTGTGGACTAACACAGTTGACCTTCCCCTCCCATATGACCTCTACCCTGCTGTGGACATACGGAAGCTATCTTCACCTCTTGCACTCTTGGAATGACGTTGCCATCATATACGTTTAAGTACTTTCCGGCAGCGTAATTATACATCTAGGATACCTAGGCTCTGTTTCTGGGTTTGTTGACCAATATTGTGGTCTTCTTTCCATCCAATGAGTAAATATCTAAAACTGAATGGGCAGTTTTATTTATAGCTGATACTGAATGTAGAGTTTATAACATTAAAGATTTATCTTCAGATAAGGAAACTATTGTGAAGGCTATCAATTTATTTAGTATTCGTTCCAGTGGATTAAAGGTAAAGTTAGTTTATTCTGGATAATCGAGGATGGGAAGTCGGAACGAGGATCCCAAATAGGTGTTAGGGGGAATTTTCCTATATGGTTTCTCACTCTTACGCTTCACATGCAGTTACATTTTCTCTAGATTATAACTTTACTATCTCCACCTCATTAATGTAGTAACATTAGTATTTCTGGGATGGTTAGTAAGATGCAGTGCAAAAAAATAAGTAATTTATTTCACTACTCCCCCAACCTGTGTTACGTGTGAGGATGGCATAGTGTAATGGGTAGACAGCGGCAATTAATTGTGGGGTTCGTTTTGATCTTGTTTATTGAAAAAGATTAATTACTATACTAGCGTATAATGTGATGTAAGATTTAAACTAGTTGAAAGAGCTTAGAAAAAGGTCCTCGCGCTATCAATGTCTCTACTCAGAGTTCCACACCCTGACCTATCTTCGGTGATATGGCTCTAACTGGTCTCGAACACACGGCCGCCCGGCGCTGCGCAGTTATTGTTAACTCAGACTTTCAAGATGGTTTGGGGCTCCTCCTCCGTACTGAACAGGGAATCGAGCTGTGGGATAGTCTCTTCAAAAGTCGCTGTAACTTGGTAGCTAGTGTATAGAGCACTTCGAAACACCCCCTTAACAACTGGCGTCCTTCCCGGCACCCCTCTCCTTAAAAAGTCTAAAACTCGTTGTTATATACAAAAAAAAAATTTTCAATAAGCTACTTGTCTTGAAATAATCTATATTATGCTAATTGGCAAAACAATCTATGTTTTTGAAAACATGACCTGGTAAGAGTAAGTAACTGCTGACTCAGAACAATCGACAGTATGAATTCTTTGGCTTACGTCATCCTTGCATTCTCTAGCTTACCTATGGCCGCAAGTTACGACAGTTAGTCTAGAAAATTATAAATTCAATTTTGATACATTTAGATTGTCGTTTATTGAGAGTTGTTTCTGTCTTATGCTTAAGTTGAGAATGAGGAAAATCTGCTACGTTATCAGTCAAAAAGGGGAGTAGATGTAAATACAAACAAATGATAGGATCTTTGTTTTTCAAACAAAGCCTATAGTATTCTAGTGCCCTCTATATCGGAACGTGCTTTCGGTTGAATTCAGTTCAAATCAACTATCACGGTGACTATTGGCAAAAACAAGTACTATCATGAAAACTTGTGTAATTTGGTGCTAGCAAAGTTTCTAATTTTCTACATGTTTATGTATGGATACATACGCAGAAGAGACACATGCTGTCTTAGATTAGACAACTGAACAGTGATTTCCTTGTTATTCAAACAAAATTAAATTGAAATATTCTTGTCCTGAAAAAAAGTTTGTTTGAAATTGTTTTAATTAAATGTATTTTATATATATTTAAAATTTAAAATATGTTATTGTCTCAACATATTAATTAAACTTTTAGTTTATACATGCACAGACAATTTTTTGAAATTAATAATATTTTTGTTAGTAACATAAACTATTTGCAAACAAGTATAAAAACAATTTTCTTAGGTAATGTATGTCTATTTTTCGTAGTAGCTTCTTTACTCGTTATTTGTGATTGAATATAATTAAATATAAAAACATTATATTGTGGGCCTGGGGTGTAATATTTCATGAATTACTGCAGGGTAGGCCATTAAGATGTCTGTCAGGCATGTTTAGTGTAAATCTAATTTTATATAACCGTTGAATATACCTGTCCGGACTAATTATTGCCATACATTTATTTGAGGTATTTAACGTGCACTTTCCGAACCTACTGATTATATCAGCACACGACTTATAAACTAACTTAAATCTAGAACAGACACAACAGCATCACTGTCAAAGAAGAAATACATTTTTCAGTCCATGCCAGGAATCGAACCCGGAACTTTATCTCATAAGACAGACGCGCTACCTGACTGAGCTAAGGTGTCTGATAAAGGTTATTACTGATCCGTTGCAGGTGACGTCAGCCTTCTACTCTGTCACAGTCTATCTTCAGTAGGTGTCTTGGTGCCGTAGACAAGATCGTAGTCCTGCCATCTCTTCGAACGTTGCACAACCTAGATTACAATGTGTTGGGTTCACATCTGAACAGGGTCATGTTTCTTAGTCTTCCCATTCGTTCAGCAACCAAAGTATAAAATGAGTGGTGACTGGGCTACCTCCCATTATCTTATTAGCTCGCGGAATTAAGGGTGAGTTAGTGAGGCCGGGTGACGTGGCATTCCTGGGAAGAAACACAATTCTCTGGATATCGTGCATGCGTGATCCCTGTTTATGACCTTAGAATCCCTCTCTCTGACCCTGGAGTCCCTGGCTCTGCCCTTAAAGACCCTGGATATGACTAATGTGCATGGCTTTGATCCTCATGTCCCTTTATCCAAACCTCAAGCCTTTGGCTCTGACCTAGAATCTCTGGCTATAAACCTCGAGTCTCTGGCTCTGACCCTATAGTCCTTGACCCTTGACTCTAGAGTCACTCTGAACCTGTAGTCAGTGACTCTGACCCTGAAGTGTTTGGCTTATCTCAGTGCCCCTGGTTAGAATAATGTTAAACTACCATGTCTCCAGCCCTGGCACGGTAATAGGAATCTTATTACCAGCCAACAACACTTCTGAATGTTTTCCACTAGACTAGGGTTTTTTCTCACTCTTCAGAAGAATGGTGATGCATCCTGAAATAATCAAGGATGCATTTTGCTTCTCTAGGCTAGCTAATAACAAGCTGCCGATGGTCAGTTCTGGAACCTAAGTGTTTGAGTTATTAGCTACTAATGGAAGGTTGTAATGAGACCCTTCTAAATACAGTCGGTCAGGGTTGAACATGGGTATAGTTCCTGGTCCCGATTCTAGTATGATTTTTCTTTACAATAAAGTGAATGTTACTCCCCACCCGGGTATTTGTGTAGTTATACTAGTGGGGTAGGTTAGGTAGGAGAGAGAGGGAGAAACTATTTAGGAAAAACTACCCAATACTAGGTACTTGTCAGATCAAACCCAGTGGTGGTAGAACCTTATTTGGGTGACTAAAACAAAACAGGAATTTTTAATAGATCCCCCAGCCCTCCCCTCAAGGGAAATGGGGACTGAGAACCTCCTCCGCTAAATATTGTACAAATCTTTAAGCTTTTCAGGGGATCCTCACCTGTTTTTTGTTTTTTTTTTGTGAGTTATACTCCTCTAGAAGTCATTTAATGTTGTCCTACCCCTGTTTTTTTTTAAGATTTGGATGCCCCTAGAAGCCATTTATAATTATTGTCACCTAGAAATATTTTGAAAACTTGGTTGGATGCCTCTAAAGGACATTTGAGTTGTTTGTAATTGAGAGTAGTCCAGAAGGCATTACAGATATACTAGTTATTTGGTATATGCCTACTTGGAGCTATCCTCAATTGTATAATATTCCAGAATTTAGGATCTAAGAGGGGAGTGAAATAAATATAGAGGAGAGCAAATTTATTTCAAGGGGGTCAATGGTCCCCTTTCCTCCACCGAATACGCCACTACTGTTTGAACCCAAACCTCCCCATACCGTTAAAACTAGGCTGTACATAAACTGATGTTTTTGTCCAAGTTCTCACCGGCGTGGGTCAAGCTTGTACTGCATATGCTATGTAGGACATAATTAAGTAGGGCCTATAATAGGTTCAAATATCATAATTGCTTGGGGTTTTCTTGAAAATTGACATCTCAAGATATAAGCCTACACAGTCACAAGGGGCATATCCCAAATTAAATTTCAATTTCCATAATACAATGTATGATATTATGGGTCTACCCTATCTACAATAGTAATAGTAGGTGACAGCTAGCAGAAGGCTATTTAGTGCAAATATTGGCTGGAAATCACTAATGACAACTAGTCGGACGTAATTATTATTGATAATAGTAGTATTACTAATAAAATGAAATTATTTCCTCTATTTTGGACATAGCTGCTTTCAGCCAATGTTTGCAATTTAAAAAAAACAACTGATAGCTCTCACCCACTTTCCTACTCTAGATGAGGTATACTCAAGTAAAGTCTATGAGGAACCACAAGGTACAGTAACTATCACAAATAGTGACAGGCTTCTCACTCAAAGTCTAACTTTGTCCAATTTTCGTGACGAGAGCTGTATCCTATTTCGTATTCATCTGACCAGTATCTATTCTCTCACGAACAAAACTGCTCGTCAAATTACTATTAAAAAAACGCTCTTTAGAGAAAATAAAAGCTTGCATGATATATAAGATCTCCTTTATGAATATAAACGGACCACATATGATCTTGGTTCAAACAAAACATGGACCAGAGAAGAAGAACAGGGGTTAACTCTCTCATGAATATTGCATCGTTTCACCGCTGCCATCTAGCGGAAGTGCTACGAGACCGTCCAGAGAACAATATGGCGCGTCTCGACCCAGAGCACGCGATCGTAATCTACTGTTTGGAAGCTAAACATCGGCGTTAAGGAGGTTTTCCGGCCCGGCGGGCACACATGCTGCTCGCGAGGAATGTTTCGCCAGGCGTACCGACTTAAGTGGCCTAATAAGTGTAATGCTACAGAGGCGCCAAACTGGCAAGTGGACCCTAATGAAGAGGGACTTGACGGTAGTTATCTTAGTGAGTCATTTAGTACTGTTTAACTGTCGTTGATTTATTAAAGAAATTGAAATTTGACATTTAAATTAAATTCTTGATTGCTTTATCTACACAATAAAGCTTACACTACACACATCCGCCAGTTAACAATGCTAAACAAGTGCACATTAGATAGTCATCAGGTTATTGTTGTGTTATATCAGATAATTTCTGTTAAATTATTCATCCAAACATTATCACTTTTGTTCTTATTTCCCAGAATAGATACTGAATCATGCATGAGCGAATTTGTAAAGTTATCAAATAAACTAGCTTCGTGGTAAAAATGGATTCGTGATAAATTAGAAGTGAATTTTAAAATTGGTAAACAGGGCAAACGTATATCCTCCCATCTCAAGAGTACGCCTACACAAGTGTTTAACTGTACATCACTAGATAAATTAATGCCACTATTTCTGTCGAGTACACATGTTCTTGGGGTTGGGGCCCCACGATGATCGGCACTGATACTAACCCAACACAACAAAAGTCTCAGACTCCGGCAATTATTTATACCGTCCCGGTCCTACCTAATGCCACCCAGAACCAAACAGATGATGGTGGCTATCCCAGTATTGTTTGTCAGCTAGATATCTCTCACAGTATAAATGTCCATATACACCAATACTTTGTGTAACTTTGTTTGACAAGTCGTTATTATATGGGCTGCTGTGATTGATCTCCACTGGACCGCACACTTGTTGTAGATAACATATTTACAGCTTCTGTCAAAGGCTTATACGTAAACATTGTATTGGTACAGTGTAAGCCATTGTTCCTACAGTGGGCAGTGTTGAACAATGAACCACTAAAGTTAAATATTAATATACTGCTAATCACAGTAATTACAGAAAGTTGTGTTGAACACTATGACACTATAATATTAGCCACAATTCTTTCACTGGTTGTGCTGAGAAATTTTTACTAAAATGCTACCCACGATTCTTACATAGGGTTCTGTTAAACATTATCAAAACTGCCTAGCTCACATTTGACAAAGAATGTCATCTCGACAGCTCCAAAATAAATGTTTTTGTCAATATAAACTACTCTACAATGGTCCCCCCCCGCCCCCAATAGCTATTTAAGATTCAGATAAGGTATATGCGTTCTTATTTAGTCTAAGCTAGTCACGGTGATTTAATTGAAGATAAATAATGAGTTTAGGTTTTTTTATCTCGATTTTAATTCTTAAACCTTACTTCGATTTTTCTACTCCAGATAGTAATTCCTCAACATTTACAATTTCCATATTTTTCCATACATCCAAAGTACATTAAAAATATGTTATCTAAGTTTATACCGTACTGTAATGTATTTGTAATATAATTTAATAAATAGTACGGTGCACCACACATGCTTTATCGATCCCTTACCTAAAATGGAGATAAATACTTAAAACTTGTAAGATATGTGAAACAAAATAATATACATTTTTTCAGAAATATAATAGAAAAAGAACATCTACTAAAGAGCACAAATTAAATAATATATACTGTTACAGAAACATATTGATAAAATATTAACATCTCGGTTCATTAAAGAGCATAACAATTAACTCCCCAGTTCCCAGACCTCTATTAAAATAGTATATTTGCTTGGAAACTATTGGTTTTATAAAAATATATTTCGAATAAAAGTTTTTTTATTTTTGATATTCCTACAATTTTGTCATGATAATTTATTTCTTATCTCAAATAGTTACGGGGTATAATCAAAATTAGAGATATTCTCTAATGTAAAGTATCCTCAAAGTAATTTTCTCGTAGAAATTAGATTCACCATTTTGTTTTTTATGTCGAGCAGTGCCAGATACAAATTTTGATAAGAATCCTTAGATCATATTTTGATATAGTCGATTTGTTTACTCTTTTAGCCCGTAAGTAAACTACCCTTAATTTTAGGGTTGGATAGCTACTAATCCACAAAAACCTCTGGGCCTGGATTCACTAACGGGAGTAATTCTGCTCCGGCGCAAGTCTGGAAATGGCGCAACTTTGCACCCAAGATACGCCCAAAGATGCGCCTTATTATTTGCTCCATTTCCGTATTCACTAAACAAGGTCAAACTAGTGGCAAGATTATGGCGATATCATCATAAACGTCATCAATTGCGCTCTTTGAAACCAATCCTTGTGAAGAATTAACTTTCAAGGTCAAGGCTAATTATTTTTAAATCTATTATGAAAATGACAGCAAATACAAAGATTTCAAAATATTTTGCTTGTAAACTAGCAATAAAATTAGAAGTGGCCTCTTTCTGGGTGCTTTATAAAAACAATATTAGTACATTATTTAGTATTTATTAATATTATTAGTTTAAAGCCTAAGTTTCATTAATAAAACATTTATAGAAACTTTAAAACTTATTTTAAAGCTATACTAACCGCCATATTTAGTGACGAAATGTCTTTGGACTTTTAGGAATACAAACCTCTTTGGATATAGACAAAGATTACACATTTCGTGGTTTTGTTTGACGTTTTGTTTTGTAATAATGCAAGAAATGCTATTGCGTTGTTTGAATGTAAAATTTCAACAATAAAAGGTAATTGCTTTGTTACCACTATCTAAATTAAAACAAATAATGTTGTGCTCAACAGACGTTGGTTATTTTAACTTCTTTATTATTAATTAAATTACAGTTAACTAATTAATGTATTTTAAGCCATAACGATAATATGCCGCCATTTAAATTGATTGAAGTGACAATCGTGATTTTAATAGTTGTGCCTAATCTTGAGTGGTGGCAAATAAAAGGCACATTTTTTCTCTCAAATTGCGCCTGCTTCTTTTAGTGAATAGGGATTTGGGTACATCTTTCAAACTTGCGCCGGCGCAACTATTTGCTCCCGTTAATGAATCCAGGCCCTGGGGATTATTATGTTAACCCTTAATACCAAGCTTTAATACGATCAGTAAAATGGTTTTAACTCTTAGGCCAAGATAATAGACACACAGGTAGACAGATAGACAGCCGGCATCAAGAAAACCACTTTTTCGGATTCAAGGGGTCATCGATCAACATTTCTCAAATGTATTTTTTTTGTTGATCAGTATATATTCTATCTCCAAGGGGTAATGTAAGTAAATAAATTGTATGACACAATCGCATAAAACTTCTCATGTGTGTTATAGCTTGGAGGAGAATTTTCAAAATTATATTTTCAGTAAACTACTCTTAAGTAAATTTTACTCAAAAAAAAAAAAAAAAATTTGTTGATCACAGTAAACACCATTTGTATAAATACAATATACATACTAAACTAAATTGTTCAAATAGTTTTAGCAAATTTAAAAATAGGTTATTTGTAAACTACCCTAAAATTATGTTTAATTTGTAAAATTAAAAACGCAATTTTGTCTATCATGAAAAACTAAGCCCAAATAACCATTTTGAGCTAAATATTTAACGCCAATTGCGAAAATTATTAAATTTTTATTTTTGGTTGTGAGTCAACTACCCTAAAATTAATTTAGTTTAGAAAAATAAACATTATATTATTATTGATCATGTAAAATTGTGCCTATACTAATTTTGTACAAAATCTTTAGAGCTATTTTTCTTTTAATTCAAATTTTACAAAAATCCGTCATAAGTAAGCTCCTATAAAATATTTCTTTAGAAAAACAAGTTATATAATTATTTATAATGTAAAAAACTTAACATATACCCATTTTGAACCAAATCGCTAGAGCCATTTTTTATATATTCAAATTAATAAAAACAGTCATCAGCTTTCTAACCTTAAAAAATTTCCCCCCAAAAACCAGTACACAGTTTTGTCATGTCAAACACGTCCATAAATATATTTTAAATCAAAAATCGATAAATCAATTTTCAACATATTTTAAACTTTCGAAAATTACTTATCAGTAAAATAGGCTTTAACTAATTTTCATCCAAAAACCAAGTATTCAGTGTTATTTGAGAGGTCAAACACTCCCTATATATGAAATTTAAATAAAATTGTTTGAGCCATTTTCCAAAAATGTCTAATTAAAACACCTCATCAGTAAACTATCCTTCATTTTAGGGCGTGGTTAAAATCAAAATAAATTTCCTGAGGTATGGCTCTATAACATCTAAATATCAAGTTTGAACGAAAGCCATCAAACCGTTTCAGATATGTGGCTTGGGACAGACACACATATATACATGGGGATAGACAGAATTAGTTCTTTGGTTTGGACACACACAAAACAAAAAAAAAATCAACATAATCTTTAGGTTAATAAATTTCACGATTATAATACTTTCTCTTAATATGAATAGAAAACGTGTGGATGGTAAAATGCACTAACTTTCATAAAACTATTATGGTTTGTAATTTTAAAAAAATTAAAAATACACTTTTACTAAACTACTCTTAAATAAGCTTTTCTAGGTAAAACAAAGATTTTATATTCATTTATGAATTTTCAAAATTGTTTAGGCCATTTAAAAATAATAAAAAATTTCAAAACCAGTCATTAGTAATCTACCCTCAAATTAGTATCCATATCTGGAAAGATGAACATATATATATATATTCATGTAAAGCAATTCTCAGAATTTGGAAATGTTTGTTATAACTATTTTCGAAAATTTGCCAATATTTCATAAATGAGTAATCAATGAACAATCCTTAAATTTTTTCAAGAAAAGTAAATAGCTACAATTTATTTGTCTTGTAAAATATTTCCCTCATATCCACTATGAATCAAATTGTTTTAGACATGTTTAAAAATTAATATCTAAATTTTTTCAAAAATTAGCCATCACTAAACTACTCTTAAATTTTCCCCTTAACTAATGGTTTAGTGTTAGTTGTCATGTAAAACACTCTTCAGATATTTATTAAACAAATAGGCATTTTTGAAAAAATTCAAATAAAAAATTGTTAATATTCCCTTCATTTTAGGGGTAAAATCAAACTTTTAAAAATTCCCAATATAATATAAAAGTATGAAGCCATTTTGGCTGTAGCCTCCTGAACAGATAGACAAAGGAATTGCAAGACCCATTTAATAAAAGTTAAAGATTTATCAAAATATCGAGGTAGAACAATTTTCTCTGAGAAAGTAAAAACAAAAATCGATTATGTTTGATCTGTGTGAATTGACTACAACACAAAGTTATGTTAAGTATATATTTACGATTTGTCGGCACTGAAACGGAAAAAATAACTAATAAGGCTCACATTGAAATAATTACCCAATTTAAAATTTGGCTCTTTGGTTTCAATGCCAAACTTTTACTTACTGGGATTTGAGAACTAGATATAATTATAGAAAATTGTGGCATTCAGGTTGATTCTACAGTAGATTCTCTTGATACTTTCAAAAACCATTGTTATAGAGGCATCGAGTTTTATATCCTAATTTTACCATAGATCTGTGTTAGGAAGTGACCAGCAAAACGAGGGTTTAAATCCTAGTGACATGCTAGCCTTGTGCTCATCACGTCCACGGAAATGACGTCAGCACGTGACCATCACACCACCTTGGTGCGCAACTGGACGGGAAGTCGTGGAAATTATCCAATTTTCTCCACTTTTCAGCATCTCCTGGTGTTGCGTCGACTCCGGGTTTAAGAGGGAACTACCCTTTTATGGGAAAAGATAATACTCTATATGACATGTTCTAGCAGCTTTACTTGATTTAAATTTTCAGAAGTAGCTATGATAAGTCACTCACCGGTGGTTAATTTGAATAAAAAAACATCGAGTTCATTTAGTGTGGTTTTACGGTGACGGAAAGGTTGGTGTTCAAATACCATCTGGATGTTTTTTCCCTAAATGTTTTCCCACCCTACTTCTACGTAAATCTATATATAATTGGTGACCTGGTGGTCTAGGGGTAAGGTGTCAGACTTCTGTGCTGGGGGTTCGGGGTTCTATCCTCGGTCCCGGCACAGATTTATCTGATTGCCAAACCCTTCCTTCACCTCTGACAAGACGTGTATTAATCACAACTTGTGAATGTGAGGAATGCAAGGTCTCCACCGTGGTTCGGATTCCACGTTAAACTGTAGGTCCTCCATTTCATTTCACAATCACCCCACCATAACACATTAGCGTAAGTGCGTATAACCCGAATGGGTAGTAAGACGCGGTGCTAATATAATAATAATAATAATAATAATAATAATAATATATAATACCTTTAATAGCTTTCCTCTCTCCTACATTATCAGTTTATTTAAATGCAGATAGCCTGGATGAGTGGTAAAACTCGATGCAGAATATAACGATTTTAAGAGCCATTAATTGATCTAATCAGACCCAATTGCTATTTGTTTTTGAACCACATATTAATTACTACCTGTTCAAGTTATCCACATATGTATATTAAATGTGTGGACAAAGAGCGGAAAGTTAATTTAGGGATAACTCACCATAAGTTCATCCGTACAGAATTAGAAGCTCGGTCTCTCCATCACAAGCAAATCAGAATAGAAGAGTTTTAAGCCCTAGTCCATGTATTCATGAATGTGGGACCAGTAAAAAATATAAAGAAGGAGGTATCATCATCATGTAATTTACATGTTGTGTTAGACGAATAGAGAAATAATATCAAATACTTGAAATCATTTCTTATAGTTTTGAAATTACGTGGTTAAAAAGGGGACGGGGAAGGAAGGGAAAAGTACCCCCTTAAGAGGCATATTGGGTGGAATGCCTTGTTCACAATACACTGAAATTAAAATCTAGTGCTTATGAATATCATTCACAAACATTTATTTAAATATATGTTGAATAGAACCCGGAACATTGATGCGCTGATCCGAAACTTCCGTGGTTGATTCATGTGTAATATTTAAACATATATCAAAATGAATTATCTTATTTTATATTGAGTTTCTACTTTCTACAATGGCTGAGTCTGAAGTTATAAAATAATATATATACTTTAATAGATAATTCACATTTCAAACAGATAAAAGTAGCCGAAAAACTAGTTGTAAATTAATACGGCCCCCAAAATGACCCTATTTGATTGATTAGGTAACGTTCAAAAGGGACCTTGTAGATTATGCAATGCATGTATCTTATTTTAGTATGAAATTAGTTAGGTTGGTAGTTTTAGTTATTTATGAAACTTTTAATTTTCATGCCCTCTGCCATCCTTGAAGTAAATGCTGCAATAGCAATAATTAGATAATTTTTATAATACTACGGCTGAGGAGTTATATTCTCTGCACGTCTATTCCAATGCTTAAAAAAAAAATTCTCTATTGATACTATACTTCTTATTATATGATTTTTGTGTAATAATTTTTCATACATATAAAAAAAAATTCAGAAGAGTTATTTTGTCTGTGTGGGCAATTATCTAAAGAATAAACTCAATATATATTTTTTAATATTTAGGCATGCACTACGTTTACGATGACAGCTTATTATCTCACCTGGATGGCCTCCAAAAGGCCCTGCTACACCATAGTGGACCCAAGAAAGGTAATCATGCTACCTTCCGGCGTGGACAAAGTCTACAACTATTCATGAATGCAATTATTTTTGATTAATGTTACTATCAGTAAATAATGAGAACATTGCCAACACTTTATTTCATTTCATATTTTGGCAACAATGAAAATAAAATCATAATAGCTTAGAAGAAAATATTTAATTAGGTTAATGAAATATAATTAACTTCAAATAGCCAAGGTTATATTTTAATAAATTGTAAACATAACTAATGACCTAACTTTTTTGTATAATAGTATTTATTTTCGCACCAAAGGAAATATTTTATTATTTTAAAGGGTTCGTAGATGTTGGTTCTGGAAGTTGGAAAGAAGGGAGGGGAGGGGGTAGTCTGCCACTCCAATGTTCATGATGTTTTGTGATTTTTGTGGCCTCTTGACAATTTTGTAGGTCCTATATGATTTATATAATAAAACCTATTTTTTCATAATTTTAATTATATTAACACCCGCTTCTATGGCCACGAGGTCTAACGCGCTACTCTTGCAGTAGACTAGACTACCGATGTCGGGGAGATTGAGGTTTTAATCTTTGTCGGGTGTACTGAGGGTGGTTTTTCCACTCTCCTTCCACGCAAATTTGGGTACATTTCCTATGAATATAACCTGCCTAAACTCTAAAACCATTAGCGTAATTAGTTCATAAGCTTATAACCCAAATGGGTTGTAATACTTGGTGCTAAAAAAATTTCAAAAAATTATATTGACTTGTTTCATTTACATTGAATCAATAAACATTTTAAAGACAAATCATTTTGTTTAATTCTGCCCCCCTCTCCATCATATCAAAATTCCTGAAATACCGCCTATGACGGAAGTGCCATATTTAAATCCTCTATTCATCACTTTTTTCAAAGTACAATTACCAGCAAGGACCTGCTCTATAATAAGAGGACCAGAACACTTTTGTGGCCCAGTAATGGCTTCTCTTGCCTTTATCAGACTTACCTGTTCCTTTCTCTCTATATCGCCACCTGTTCCTCTTTACTCTATATCAGTCCCCTGTTCCCTTTTCTATATCAGTCTCACCGTCTCTACTATACTCTATTGTTCTCTACTCTATCTCCCACCTTATATACTCTTCGTCCACTGTTCCTTACCATATCATCCTGTACTTTATCAATCAGTCCCACCTGTTACTATTTACTCTATATCAGTCCTACTGTTCCTCTTTACTCTATATCAGTCCCTTACTTTCTTTACTCTATATCAGTCCCACCTGTTCCTCTTTACTCTATATCAGTCCACCGTTCCTATTTACTCTATATCAGTCCCACCCGTTTCTCTTTACTCTATATCAGTCCTACCTGTTCCTATTTACTCTATATCAGTCCCACCTGTTCCTTTTACTTATATCAGTCCACCGTTTCTCTTTACTCTTATCAGTCCTATCGTTCCTCTTTACTCTATATCAGTCCCACCTGTTCCTCTTTACTCTATATCAGTCCTACTGTTCCTCTTTACTCTATATCAGTCCCACTGTTACTTTTACTCTATATCAGTCCCACTGTTCTCTTTACTCTATATCAGTCCACCTGTTCCTCTTTACTCTATATCAGTCCACCCGTTTCTTTACTCTTATCAGTCCCACTGTTCTTTTACTCTATATCAGTCCACCGTTCCTTTTACTTATATCAGTCCACCACATGTTCCTCTTTACTCTATATCAGTTCTACCGTTCCTCTTTACTCTATATCAGTCCCACCGGTTCCTCTTTACTCTATATTCTCCAAGACTAGTCCCTGGTTCTAAGTGACCAAGTTACCCGTCCCTCAAGTCAACCTAAACCAGAGGAACTGTTCTGTAATGACATACAACAAAAGATAAAAATTTTGAAGGTGAGGGGGTAGAAAAACGACGTGCTTTTATTTCTAAACGGAGACATTCTTCACTGGAAGTTGCTGGTCATCGTGGCTGAAAGAGTTGTTTTGTTTGAAAATATCGTCACTTGCTGCTTATCTCATCCAAAGGAAACCAACCAGACCTACCGAGGATGTGGAGGTGATTATTTCTTCACGAAAAATAAATAAGAGAAAATCATTCCCACGTTAAACTTATCTCGTTCCATTTATTACTGCCCCCCATTTCCTACCCCTCCCATCTCTCCTCTCCATATTACATGGTTACACCAATAAGGTAGGGATGAAGGAAAATATATATCAGCATTTGCAAGAAGAGGGATTATGAGAAACCATTTAGGAGAAACTTTTTCAGTACAACGGACCGGGATTCTATCCCCGAACTTACTGTCTTTGTCAAACCAGGCCACACAAGGTTGGCACCTTAGTCCATCCATTCACCGAAGCGTATTTAAACTTATTTTCATTTAACTAAATGTTAAAAACAATTAATATGATTAAGTCATCCTTGTTCACGCCTTAATTTGATGATGATGTTTTAGAAGAGATGTTTATAGGAAACTGCGTGGAGAAGGCCTAAGAAAAACGTAATGAAAAATCACATTTGTAAAACCAGCTCCAGTGCTCTAGAGCAAGGTTCAAACCTTAGCCTCTTAATCATGTAAACCTACTGGTATATTCCTGAGTTGAGAAAGTGCACACTTAGTTCTCTAAAGTGATATATTGTGCTTAGAAAGTGCACGCCTAATTCTCCAAGCTAGATGAACTGTGTTTAGAAAGCGCACGCCTAGCTCTCCTAGCTAAGAGTCCTGTGCTTAGAAAGTGCATGCCTATTTTTCCAAGCTAAGATTCCTGTGTTTAGCAAGCGCGCGCATAGCTCTCCAATTTAAGAGTCCTGTGATTAGAAAGTGTATGTCTAGTTTTCTAAGATGAGATTCCTGTATTTAAAAGGTGCATGCCTAGTTTTCCAAGCTAAGATTTATGTATTTAGAAAGCGCACGCCTAGTTTTCCAAGCTAAGAGTCCTGTGTTTAGAAAGCGCGCACCTAGAGCTCTCCAATCTAAAAGTCCTGTGTTTAGAAAGTGCATGCCTGGTTTTCCAAACTAAGTCTCCTGTATTTAGAAAGTGCACGCCTAGTTTTCCAAGCTAAGGTTCCTGTGTTTAGAAAGCGCGCGCAATCTAAGAGTCCGTGTTTAGAAAGTGCATGCCTGGTTTTCCAAACGAAGTCTCCTGTATTTAAAAAGTGCATGTCTAGTTTCCAAGATAAGATTCCTGTATTTAGAAAGTGCATGCCTAGTTTTCCAATTTAAGAATAATGGATGGAGAAGTGTCCCAGTTAAACGTGGCCAGAGTCCCGGGTCAAAGTTTGCCACCTAGAGAACAAGGGCAGGCCCTATTGAACTCTGAGGAAGCACCGGTCCTATTACATCACTGGTCAGTTATAGCCTCTTTTGATCGTCCGTCAAGTGACTCCAATCAGCCGCGGGGAATGCTGGGGGATACTCCAGCTGCGAGGTTCCATGTGACATCATCAAGGCAAAAGAGTGTCACGGTTGTATTTATTCAGGGATCACGATCAACTTAACGTTCACTTACCACTCACTTAATGTTCACCTAACGTAAAGAAACATCGTGTGCGACCAGTATTTACTAAAAGTAACGTACAAACTCGAGCAAAATACAGCCAATAAATGTGGTCTTTATGCAAACAAAATTATTAACTAAAATGTAACTTAAACAATCATTAAAGTGTGATTAGGCTTCAAATACTTGCAATAGAAATTTATAATAAAAAGTTACAAAAAAAGTCCTAGAAAAGGTTACAGTTTTTTCATTTTATTGAGACGTGGACAAACGAACTATAGCCAACTTAAGAAGGTGTCTATATATCATAATCAAACAAATGACGTACTAAATGACCATGTTGGCGTTGCTCGCGACAGGATTGGCTTACAGAAACATGTGGTACACTTCACGTAAAATAGCATAGAGTGAAAGTTCTGCTTTGGTCGTCACATCAACATTAAGTGCATCGTGAATGCCTCAATTTAAAAAAACAGGAGAAGATTTACGCTACGTTAAGCTACGTTACATTACGTTACTCTACGTGGACGTTAATTGAAGGCTAAGTTGATCACTATCCCACCACTAGTCAGGCTCCTGGGTAAGTGATTAGCGTGATCACTGAGCCTTACCTCTTACAATATTGGGTCGAGAGTAAGAAGGTTTTATCCCACCTAGAGTTGAATCAAGGAGGTATCTATAAAGGCCACGGATAGAGAGATACATTCCTAAGCTATATCGACACAGAGTGAGGCTGCTGCTCTGAACAAACTTGCCTTTTACACTTAGCCGCTATGTGACAGAACTCTCCGTGTTCTACCAACAACTCCTTACCCCTCCCCCCAAACCCGCTTCCCCCTAGTTGTTGAACTAGTTGACGGATCGATGAAAATCAAGCGCACTCTAGGTTTGGACAGCTCAGTGTTTTGTTTTAAAGTCTTTCTTTGATCTAACTGTGCTCCGTGGTTTGGGCAAGGCTAGGTTCCTTCAGGAAAGCTGGTTTAATCCCCTATTCTAAAAAGATCCCTTAAGTCAATGGTCAAATTCCTCCACTACGGGCTGGGGTCATGTTCCTCCACTGGGGGAGGTGGTTGAGAGTCGAGTTCCTCCACTGGGGGGGGGGTATTTGAGGGTCGGGTTTTCTACTAGGGGCTGGGTCGAGTTCCTCCACTGGGGGAGGTGGTTGAGAGTCGAGTTCCTCCACTGGGGGGGGGGTATTTGAGGGTCGGGTTTTCTACTAGGGGCTGGGGTCATGTTCCTCCACTGGGGGAGGTGGTTGAGAGTCGAGTTCCTCCACTGAGGGGGGGTATTTGAGGGTCGGGTTTTCTACTAGGGGCTGGGTCAAGTCCCTCCATATGAAGGAGGTATTTGAAGGTCAAGTTACTGTACTAAAATCAAGAAAGCGATTATAAATCCAGAGTGCAGTAGCCTAGTACAAACTTAGCTTTCAATCCTTCCATATACTCGTATATATGTTTATTTATTTATAATTATAGTTCTCACCCAACCTAACTTAATATAATCTTTCGTACTTTGACTATTACTTAGTTCATGATAGGAAGACAAAGTGTTAAAAATAATGATAATTATTATATATATTTTGTGCGTCTGGGTTACATAATTCTTAGTACAGTTTGTGGAAATATTAGCCAGTACTAATGTACCATTGCCCAGGGAGTGCCTGAATGCACTAATCGTACATCCTTTCTGTGGAGGCTCTTTAAATGAGATGATGGTGATAGTGACTATCAGGGTGTGGAATCAGTGGAAACACTTAAACCTGACTTAAGCTTAACAAACCAAACCCTAATGATCGTTAAGGTGGTTGCTTTTTCTGGAAAAAATACCCAAGATACCAGCTTGGAATTGAACCTGAAACCCTTAGGCTCGTAGCCAGGTGCACTGACAACGGAGCGAGTTATTATTATAAAATAAACCTAGCTTTTAAACATGCCATCATTAATACATATAATTATGGTTCTCCCCCCCCCCACCCACCTGGGCCCTGGCCTAACCTTTCATCTATCAAATAATTTTTGTTCTTATTTGATTTTGTAACTTCCTGTTCCCGTGGACTTCTATGCAACATAAAAAAAAGGGGGTTGGATTGTTGGATATTACATTCGGACTACTACTACTACTACTACTACCACTACTACTACTATTCGGACTACTACTTTCCTTGAGGTGTCATGGAGGAAACCAACCATTGCTATCGAAACGAACTAATTATATCCGCGGAGGAACTTGACATATCCACGTTGTTTACTACTTAGTCCTACTATCCACAGATAAACACTAATGACGAAGCGTAAAGAACAATGGTGAATATAAGAAGTTTACTTTAATGTTCGTGGGGGAAGAGTTGGAAGCCATTGAGGAAATAACACCTCCTAACACCCAGCTGAGATTCTAATTCCGATCTTAACGTTCCTGACAGGCCACTCCAGACGAGACTGACACCTCTGTCTGCATGCCCACTGGTCTGGATTTTGGTCTATTGTTTTGGGGCCGGGAATTTCCACCTTTCAAAAATATAATTTGTATTTAATGTGATATGGAAGGGAGTTTGAGCTAAGGCCAGTAAACTTTCAATTTTTATGGCAATATTGCCTCACTAAAAGCATTTAGTTTGATTGTTTACATATATTCATCTCAACATATCTTGAATTCCTGTCATGGGCATCTCGAATTTTGTGATAACTTTTTCTTTTCATCTAAAATGTTTTTCATCAAATACCACATTGATAGTGACAGATATTCAAGAACAACTTTTGAGATTACTTTGTGTCGAAAATTAAACCAAACAGCTCTACTTAAGCAATATTCTATATATTTTGTCCAGAAAATATTTGCTATATAAAAGAGTAAAAATACTGCTTTTAGCTCAGTTGGACTTTTACAGCAAAAAAAAAAACTGTACATAGAGTAAAGTGACTGTGTAGAAAGAAATGTGAATAAATAAAGAGTAGAGTGATTATATAAATATTCAAGTGACTTTACAGAGAGTTAAATTACTGCAAAGTGAGTTAAGTGACTGCAAAGCGAGTTAATTGACTGCAACGCGAGTTAAATGATTTTACAGAGAGTAAAGTGACTATACAGATAAAGGTGTGACTCTACAGAAAGTAAAGTGACTATACAGAGAAAAGTGTGACTCTACATAAAGTAGGGCGACTATACAGAAAAAAGTGTGATTCTACAGAAAGTAAAGTGAATATACAGAGAAAATTGTGACTCTACAAAGAGTAAAGTTACTATACTGATAGAAATGTGACTTTACTGTACATAGAGAAATGTGACTGTACAGAGAGTAAAGTGACTATACAGAGATTAAAGTTACTGTGCTGTACATTGAAAGATGTGACTGTACAGAGAGCAATGTGACTATACTGATAGAAATGTGACTGTACTGTACATAGAGAAATGTGACTGTACAGAGATTAATGTGACTATACTGATAGAAATGTGACTGTACTGTATATAAAGAAATGTGATTGTACAGAGAGTAAAGTGATTATACAGAGATTAAAGTAACTGTATAGAGAGTTAAGTGACTGTACAGAGAGTAAAAAAGCCGGCAGATGGTCGAACAAAGCTGTTAAATACGATTGATCTATTACAAATGTTAACCAAAACAGCTTCAGAATACATATTCAAGACACGCCCAACAACAACATCCAGTAAAAACTCTATCTCCCTATCTAGAGAACGAACCAAGGACTCTGGTCAGTGGGCGGTGACATAAACACCGTCCATTCATTCATAAAGAACTCTCCAATATCATCCAGTTGTGTCCTTGAGGCTGTTTATGAATGAGAGCTGAACTTTCACCCCGCTCACCACATTACGGACACGATAAAACATATGGCCGAACAAATAGCTAATGAAACGACGCTTGGACTGACGAGATGAAGAAAAAGATAAAAAAAAAAAATGTCGCCAAGAAGAGTGAGAGAGAAAAGTGTATTAAAAACAACAAAGATAAAAAAGAGTGGAGATGGAGAAGACGATGAAAATCATAAAAAAAAGGTCAGGTTAGTTAGGCATTTTGAAAAGTGTTTTTTTAATCTCCAGACCAAGCAGTTAAAAGGAGTTGGTTCATGAAGCAGACGACAGCTCTAAAGGGCACTTGCCACAAATATTTAAGGTGACGTTTACCGTCTTACAAGCGAACTTCACTTAAGGGTCTTATTGTTATTTACATATAATAATTAGGTGAAAAAACAATATTTAAATATTTAGTCATGACACAAATTAGAGCTTCATAAAAATGTGTACACTTCTAAAATATTATTTATTAATTTGATGGATTGAAATAAAAATACACATACATTTTACATAAATTTGATCATTTGTTTAAGTCAGCTCTTTTCACGCGAAATAAATCTTTCCAATACACTTTTCATAACATTATTTACAGGCTAAATAAATATCTTAAATTATTTCAGAGCAATTTTTTCTGTTATATTCCTATTAAAATAGCCTTTTTCAAGACATATGTTTGAAAGATGTGGAGAAGCACCTACTATAAGGTGAACGTCACCTTATATACAGTCAGTTCAGCCCCTTAGGATAGATGGACTCAGCCAGAACACAACTCTATACAATGGTTTATGTCCAACTGTTTCAGGCGCCATTGAGGAAAAAGGTTTACAACATGTCACATCCTTGGTTACTTTAATAGCCTGGTCCAGACAAATTTTTCTCGCGATCAGGACAACATATTACACCTTTTAAAATAAACCAGCGGTAGGCAACCATTGGCGCACGAACCATTTGCGGGTGAAATGGGCACCATTTACTGAACGTGCCAACAATTTGCTGTTAAGGTCTTACAATGGCCTGAGGGTATTGTATCTTTATTCTGGAGTTCTGAGGATCTCCAGAGGCTCGATGCTGCAGATCTTTTTCTCACAGGTCGCATGCGAGCCCGTCCGAGTGGCGTGTTTCGTCTACGAACGAGGAAGTTACTATTTCGGTATGCTCCACATTATTTAATTCGTATGCGATCCGAGTACACGAAAGAAGCGAGGAGCTAGTATGACCGCAAATATTCTCATACATTTTCGGCAGCCATTTTTTAAATGGCCGTACTTCCGTTTCAAGTAGCCAATCACATTCATTTTAAAAGAGTGTTTGATTTGATCGTCACGGCTCTTTTATTGAATTTTTAATAGTTAAAAATGTCAAAATGCATCACAAATGAACAAAAGTTAATTCTTCTTGATTTTGTAGAAAGTAAGTATAAAGTTATGAAAAATGAATTGTTAATCAGTTATTTCTAAATTATTTTTGTTTTAAAGAACCCACAAATTATTTATATTTTAAAGAACCCACGTTTTTTGTTCAAGGAAATGAAGATATTAAAAGAGGAAAATTAACACAGCAGTTTACTGCCAAGGATGCTGCCAAATTATGGGAGGACATTGCTAAAATTCTGAACGCATGTGCAGGAGCCTCGAAAGGATGGAAAGAATGGAGAAAAGTGAGTAAAATTTGTCAATGGACTTAACATATTCGTAGTATTAACACCACACTCCTAAACAAAGAGAGTGATTAAGTTTTGAGCTTTTATCATAAGTATGCTTAATTTTATTGGTTGTCTTATTTCCTAGCTCTATTATGATAGGCCTATACAATAGTTTAGCCATGTGACTTTATGGGAGTGTGGATTGCTCTGGCAAGTACTAATGTATTATACACTATATATGCAGGGGATATAACACAATCGCCTGTTTTTAAGAAAAAATATTTTTAGCATAATAACACTACCAAGTTGCATTATTAATTATATAAGACACATCCAAACTACTGATGTTCAAATATTTACACTCTTAGTCTAATAATAAATTAAATTAAATCGTAGCTCACCTATTTTAAGGCATACCGTTCTGTCATATTCCTTAGCATTTCCCGGGGGAGCATGAATAATAAATAGGCCTATGTTGCACTAAAATACTGTGTTCATGAACACTATTTTGAAACAGTCTTATAGATTCCTATTCTATTAGGCTATGGATTTTATCTTTAAATTATTTTTAGTAAAAGTATTGTAAAAACAATAGCATCGAGCCCCAAACACCATTAAAAATCCCATTGCTTATAGAGGTAGCTAATTTAATTCTGATTTGTATTTGTTTCAGGATATTTTGTGGTTTTGATTGTGATTCTAAATTTACTCTTATTTTTATAATTTTATTTCCTACTGAATTTACACTTCTATTTTTATAATAATTTTATTTCCTACTGAATTTACACTCCGATTGTTATAATGACTATTTCCTAGTTTAACAGTTTATAATTTCCATTCTCATTGTTTAGACTTGGCAAGATATTAAAACCCATGTGAAGGGGAAGGCTGCTGCTCTTTCTCGAGAGCTAGGAAAGACTGGAGGTGGCCCTTCTGTTGAAGAAGAGCTAAACGATTTTCAGAAACGTGTATTACAAATAATAGGACCTAACTTGACATTTGGACATACCAACACCAATGAATCAGTGGTCATTTTGGATTACCCGGTACAATAAATCAATTTTTATTTACCTACATAGTCCTAGTTTTTTTTTAAACAATACAATCTATTACCTTTTTTTTTAAACATTGTATTTCTTCAAAAGCAATTTTAACTAGTCGGACAAAAGTAGCCTATTTTAACAAAGTTTTGACATTGAAAAAATTAAAATTTATCTAACTTCACTACCACCTATACCTATTTTCTTTAAGTTTTGCTGTATTTTATCTTTGCAAATTTTCAGGTTATAACATGCGGTTATGTAAAATGTGTATGCATTAAAAGAGTAGGGTCTTCTCTTAATATTAAAATAAATGTTATTGCAAAACATTGTAGTTTTTTTTCTTCTTTTTTTAGATTCCACTAACAGAGTACACAGAAGAAACAGATGACCAAAATATTATTCTACCAACCCCAGCAAATACAAGCAGGCCTTTACTTGAAACTGAGAACACAGAATTGTCAATAGGAAACCTTAAAAGACCTCAAAGTAAAACACACAAAAAAAGTAAGTTTGATCCAACATGCCTATAATTATATGATTTCAAAACAAGATCAACAGATAATTATTGTAGTATTTATATTTTATTTAATCTGAATAATCCAAATTGTTTTTGTTTGTCAGTGAAAAACTTAATTAAACAAATTACTAGGTGCTAATCACAGCTTCTAATAAAGTAGTGTAACAGAGGTGCAGAATATGTCCAAACATGCAAACAAGGTTAGGGGGAAATTAAAGCACGTACATTTGGGCCAAGGAGAATTTCAAACATTGTGTTGGCGTTTTGAGTGGCGGTTCTGATATAGTAGTAGGTAATTGTTTTATAAACGGTAGCATACAACTCCAACACTATCAGCCTTAATACTTTTGGGTCCGGGCCCCCATAATTGTTCACTGTTTTATTTTGTTCTCTTTGATCTTCGGGGAAATTTTGTATGAAAATGTTATATTCTTGAGAAATAATGGGTCCATGATTTTTTATGTGTTATTGAATAGATCTTATCCGCCTCCGTAAGTTTTTTATTATATAATGTGTTATAAAATACTATAGCAAAGTGTCCTTGGTACTCTGTAAAATATACTTTTATGTACATATGTGCTGAGGGTGAGAGGGGAAACAATTTAAGAAAAACCCTTTTACACCCGACTGGGATTCGAACTCTGATCTCTTCATTGGCAGTTAAGTCTATTGCGAGAGTGACTCTTTAGACCAATTTTTTACCACTGATGCAATGTTGTTTTCAGTTTTGATAATTGGCTCATGTTAAATGTAATGCAATATTTTTTTTTATGATTTCTAATATTCTTGGCACACTTTTTACAGGTTCAGCCAAACAACCCAGACTCAGAGATAAAATTTTAAATAAAAGTGAGGAAATGGCAAAAAAAATGAATCACATTCAACTTGTCAATTTGAGATTAAAAAAAAAAGAGCTTCGCCTGAAAAATGAAAAGATGCGGTTTGAAGAAAAAAAACACGAAGAGAAGATGATTTTACAAAGAGAAACAAATCATTTGTTTGGTGAATTAATTACCGAAATGATCGACATTGGGAAACATTTAGTTGGTGCAATCAATACATTGGCTTCAAAATCTAAATAATATCGTGGGCCTTTACTTGTTGATCAAAGTTTATTTACTTTTCTTATTTTGAGATGTTGTGTTTTCTTCATTTGTGTTTTTTTTAATGTTTGCTATAGTATTCCTTGAACCCTATTAAAAAAATAAAAATAAGTTTGTTGTAAATAGTTATTTTTTTCTCTCAATAAAAAAATATTTAAGAAGGGTTGTGCAAAACTTTGACTTTGCTTAAAAACTAGTATCAGTTTCGAATTTACTTTAAAAAAAATTGGCTTTGACAAATTACAAAGCTTTGCTAATATAAAATACTTTGAGCAAAAATAATCAATTTATAGTCCATTAATTCCATTCTAATCTGTTATATACATTAAAAATCTAATGTAAATGAATTGCAAGTTGTGATAACAACTTTATCATATTTTAACTAAATATTACAAACAATTTTGCAATAAAAAATTTCAAGTGATTTTAGTCTATAAAGGTTTATATATATAACCACAGTATCTTTTTAAGCATAAAATACTTTTTTTTAACTCAGCTTCGAGAATATTTAGTTTTAGTTCACTTCAAACTAAAAAAGTAGACTTTGCACACTTCTATATATAGCTACCCTAAATTAAAACGGAGTTTGATTAAGAGCTGATAAGTACACAGAATAATTAAATCGGTGATGTGATTTTTTTTTTAAATTAAATGTAAAAAATATATATATTTGCAATTGACACCTGTAGATGGTGTTGATACACATTGTTTTAAGATAGTTTAATGTTCTCAATGAACAACAGGATGGTTAAATAAATAAAACCTGGACTTTTGTAGTGTGTTGAAATTCAACCAATTGATGTAGTTAGCCTATTTTATATAACTAGAAGCTAGAATCTGAATGAGAATTTTGGTAATCATACATATCTAACCACGCCGTTACCTTGTGGAGTAGGCAAAATAGCCTATCCCTTCCTTTTGATCCACATAAGAATAAGAATTAATATGGTAAACTTCCTATAAGTTCAAATAATATAAACAAAATAAGATGTGTATTTTGTCTGTGTCTGTAGATATGAGCACACAAAAAATAAGAAACCTAGAAAGATTACACTTAGCATAGATATTTAGGGATCTTTGAGGATGTGCTCCTCAGGCATATATTTTTAATTATTTTTTTATCTATTGTGAAACATTCTTTCACCATGTAAACAAGGGCTACTCTTAATGAATTATAAGGAAAATATAAACATCAAATAGGCCTACAGAGAGAAATTATAAAATAGCTAACTCCAAAATTAAGGATCCCTGAAACTTTGTGTATGATGTAAGGAAATCTTGATTAAATGTGCCTAGAGCTTTTTTTTTCCTAAATCGAGAACTCGAGCATGGTTTTGTTTAATATTGCATCTATTTTGAGCTTGGTGCCTTAGACAACAAAACCACAAATCCTGAAAACTCCAAAACTAAGAAGCATAGAAAAATTAAACTTGGATTAAGTTTATGTACTTCAAGTAAACTCATGCTATACAATTTGAGCATATTTTATTTACATTTACATACATTCAGAGCTTTGTGTCTTATTGGTTTGAGCAACTCCAAAACAAAAAAAAACCTACCCCATAGAAAGCATGACATTGCAGTGCACATATATTTTTTAGGCTAACATTAATTTGTGCTTTTAATTACTATCACTATTTACAGAAAGTTTAGTACATACATAAACAAAACCTTTAAAAATAAAGATTAATTCAACACATTTTCAAATACAAATATATGTACACCATTATTACTATCTTATTTTTTATACATTTTAAAGGTTGTGTGATTTGTGCACACATTAAAGTGTTTTACATAAAAGTTTTAGTAGTTTTATTAAAATTTAGGGTTCATTATTAACTTTACTTTACTCTAAAGAATTGCACTTCCTTTTAGCAAGTATGTAAATCATTGTCTGTTAGTTTGGAAAAATTAACAGCTTTAGGGTCTTGCCACTCCAAAAGTACACATTTAAAATCAATCAAATGTGTTATGTATAACATTAGTGGTTGGAATGAAATGTATTTAAATGTGCTCTGTCGGTAAAGCTTGATTTCAGGCTCACACAATGGGCGTTTTTTTTTACTGACACAAAATATTTTATTTATTAAAACTATTGCATTGCAACAGTCATAATACATTATTCATAGTCTTAGCCCTTAGGGTAAAAGTATGAAATGCAAAAAAATTACAACCTATTTAGGCCAATCAAACTTTTAGCACACAACAAACATGATAAAATTTTGATGTGCCATATTTACACTTATTAACTGCCAAAATATCTTGCCTAGGCCTATCATTCAACTTTTAACAAAACAACAAACTTGAAATATGATTTTAATCTATTTACACTTTGGTCAGATGTTAAAATAAGTATTATAAGCCTATCTTTAAACTTTTAACATAACAACAAACTTATGATATTAATCTATTTACACTTTCGTTAAGCTGCAAAATATGTAACAGTTAACAAAATACTAAAAAAATATTGGCTTTTTTACTTGTGTTTGTATTTATATAGCCAAGTACATACATAATCACATCGTAGGCAGCAACTGCATATAACTCATAAACAACAACTCCAAACTTAATCCATCCTCACTATCTTTCTCCACATTTTCCTATCCTTGCATACCCCCTCACTTCAACAACACACATACACCGAGTCATACAAGCTATTTTATTCTTAAAACTCTAAATTTTTCTCTTTTTCACACACTTGTTTACAACAGTTAACCCCGTCTTACATGGCCTATCCCTTCCTTTTGATCCACACACTCTCTCATCATATATTAGTTTCATCATTCAATCTACACTCAACCTCTCAATATGCCCAAACCAACGTAATATGCCTCTTTCACATTGAGCCATTATATTCCCTTTCAAACAGAACTTCATGACCCATTCATTACTAACTATCAATTCTCTCTATTCATTAGTATTTATTAAACTTCGAAAATAATGGTATTAAGAGGTAAAATATGGCACAAATTGCATTAGTTAATTGTAAAACGAGTTCGTAATAAGCGATCACGTACTCTACGACCACCTGCCAACAAATTCCCTAGTCTTTCTGGATGTTGGTTCTCGTTCATATCCATTTCCAACTGATTGTTTAGTGGTATCTCATCATATAGGGGTAAATTTTCTTTAATACACATGTTATGCAGTACAGCACAAGCATTTATGATGCTTGATGCTTTTTCTGGAGAATAATGTAGCACTCGATGCTTTAGTAAACAACGAAACCTGCCCTTAAGAAGTCCATTGCAACGTTCTATAACGTTTCTTGTAGAACTATGGGTGCTGTTGTAAAGTGATTCTGGTGAACCTGCATTTATTTCGCCTTCAATTGGAGTCATCAGCCAAGGCTCCAGGGGATAGCCACTATCACCTAAGTTAAAATAAAATAAAAATCTATCAAATGGTAGAACAAATATGAACAACAATTATGTTTCATAATTCTAGAGATGTGTTTACATTTAACAGACACATAAAATTAAAAATAATAACATAATATTGCTGTTGAGGATTTTTTTAAATGTATTTGCAAACACTTACCTAAAAGCCAAACATTTTGGTTTCCCTGATGTGTAGCCAATTCCACAAGCCCTGCTCGCACATTTGAGTTGGCATATATAAATGCATCGTGGGTTCGCCCTGGATAGCGCGAATTAACATTTAATATGTGCATGGCTGAATCACAGACCTAAAATAAAAACTATACATTAATGATACTTAAATCTAAGACATTTGGAACATGAAAGTTCATTGCAGCACTTACAAAAGTATATCATCTATCCCTGTTTTGAGCTAGTTTATTAACACCCTTTCTGTTTCAGGTTCATTCTATTGAGGACCACACTAAGCATTCACTAACTTTCTTGCATACTGCCCTAAGTGTGAAAGTACTTGGTGTGCTTAGGTGTGTCAAGTTAATATGAAACCCACTTTGCAAAATCGTTTAGAATTCACCAATGTTGTTAAAATAAAACTAGTTTAGGTCTTTGATAGCCAGCCCTGGCGCTTTGGGTGGACATTCCGGAAGAAACTGCGTCTTACTACCTGTTTGGGTTTTAGGCTTATGCACTAATTATGCCACTATAGTTTTAGGGATGATGAAGGTTATATTTAGAGGAAGTGTACCCACAATTACTTGAAATTAGAGTGGAAAAAAATTGTCTAGCAGTGAGGCATTAGACTTCGGTGCCGGGTGTCCGGGGTTCAATCCTCGGTCCCAGCACAGATTTACATAGATGCCAAACCCTTCCTCCACCTCTGACAAGACGTCTATTAATCACAACTTGTGAATGTGTGGAATGCCAGGCCTCCACCGTGGTTCGGATCACACGTTAAACTATAGGTCCTCCATTTTATCTCACAATCACCCTACCATTACATATTAGCGTAAGTGCGTATAACCCGAACGGGTGGTAAGACGCGGTGCTAATAATAATGATATAATATAATAATAATAATGATATTAATAATAATAATAATAATAATAGAGAGGAAAATTTGGGGGGTGGGGGGGGCTCGGTACATCCGACAGAGATTTGATCTCCCCATCATCAGCAGTCTACTTTGAGAGTGATACTTTAGACCAAACCATTCTGCCACAAATAGAGTCTTAGCTTTCACTACTTCAAATAATGTCAAATTTGACCTCTTTCTTTCTCAGCCTCTTTGTCAGTGAACACTTCTTTATAAACATTTTAAGATATCAATGTAAATTAAACAAGATCACTAGCTAGAGTAAAGCATTACTTAAGTGTGAATTAAAATTGATACATTATATACAAAAATGCAATATTATTTCTGTATTATTTATGCATTCTAATTTTCTTTTGTTTTTATTCAGATATAATTACAAAATACATGAAACAATTGGGGCAAACATAAAGTAATTTTGTTCAAACTTATTTTCTGTAATATTGGCTATACAGACTTCAAAGAGAAGCAAGTAATATTAACTTTTATCAATTAATATTGGTGGGTATGTGGACATTCTAGTCTTGTTTGATTTGCTAGTGGCAGACAGAAAGGTCAGGGTTTGAATCTTCTGGATGTATTGAGAGTATTTTCCATTAGAATTTGTTTCCCACTTTCCCTCCACACAGATATGAGTAGATAAATTTATCTTGAAATCTAAACTACCTCATCCTTTGTGTTATTTTACTGTGGATAGCCCAACATAATTTTGGACAAAATAAAAAAAACTAATTACACATACCAGCTGCACATTTATAGAATGATATTTTTTGTGGTTGAAGTAATCCCTTTCTCTGTATCTGACATCTTCCATTGGAGGTGCTACTATTGCCACAAGTGTACAGTCAATAGCACCAATAATTCCTGGGAACTCGTACATTTCATAAAACCTAAAACACATATTTACTGTAGTTAGATTTATATTATACATATAGTGTACCCTTCATTTACCTTTAAATGTAGCAAGCTTACCTTGCATGGTTTCACTAAGGCACAGCTTATAAGTTATAGGATAGGGCCAAAGTGTATTATGTCATGTTAAGACTGATAACTGTAACAGTAAACAGGGTGTAGACACACTTAATTTTTCATTTAAAATAATTAAATGCCACATCAAGAATTCACTTTTCTTATCTTCTAAGCTTTCAAAGCTATCTATGTATTTATTAAATTAACAACACTTTATTAATCCTAAGCCAGTTACTTTATAATTTATTTGAAAACTGTGCAGTGATGTAAACTTTTAGAAAAATATTAATAACAATTTTTAATAATTTTTCAAGTCGTGTTATTAAATTGAACTAGTTGAAGCCTAATCTTGGTAACACACCATTTGCCTCGGCTGAAAATTTACCTGTACTGATGGGAACATGGTCTAAATCTTAAGCTTTTTAGCTTATTCTCTACCTCCATGCAAATGCGGCTACATTTACTAGAAAAATACCTTTTTCATTCCTACAACATTAGCATATGGAATATAAATATATATATATAGCTTGAGTGGATAGTGAAATACTGTGAAAAATAAATTGTAATGTGTAAGGACTAGTCTTACCCTTGTCTCAAAGTGGCAAGCGATGCAGGAGTTAGATCAAATCGAACCCACTGATCAAATAAATGCGTGTTAATAGCATTACTAACTTCTGTGATAGCTCTGCTCACAGAAGACTGATGGATGCACAAATTACTATCTTGGCCAACTGAAGTCTGGTATGAGCCACCAGCAAAAAACCGCAATGCAGCGAGGACCTTAAATAAATAAATAAATTATGTAGGCCTACTAGCATTTGCCCTGAAGGGTTGTAAGCTTTAGTTCCATTGTGGTACAGCTTATGAACTGTTGTGATCAATTAATATAAAACCGTTTGCTACCTTTCAGGATAAACTCAGTATATCAACTAGGCTACAAAGCAGTTAAGATAGACCTACATTATATTGCAAAAAAGTTGTATGATTACATACCCATTATAAATTTACCCTAGATATTCGAATAAAGATTACCATACAGAGTAGGAAACTGCCATTTTCACTGTAAAATTTTGTATCAGTAGGGAGCCGAGTTCTTGTTCTAGAACTTTACTTGAAAGTGTAAAATAACTTTTCATATTAAATAATTACCAGGCCTAATTTTAAAAATAATAGCTAATGGGTTTTTAAATACATTTTCAAAGTCTTATAGATTAATTTAGTTAATTTAATATGTCCCATTTTAGTTTGAAAATACCTATGGCACAAATTACTTGAAAAATTCCTGAAGTAACCATATTTGTACTAGGCCTACTACTGTATTTGAGCTATGTCACTGATACTTAAATTTGTGCAGTATTATAATATAATTTCAAAAAGAAAAATATGCCTACACCCAATTTAAAAAAAAATAGTTCTATAGTAATAAGATTATCTTATAAGCTTAATTGAAAAAATGTTTAGCTCTTCTAATCAAATTACGTGAAATTAACTGCCACAAATTTACCAGAGATTTTAGGGAAAACACTACATTGAAGGTTAGGTTTTGCTAGTGTGAGGCGTGAGATAACTTATAATAATAAAAAAATAATTTATTGTGTTCTAAAATAGGCCTACATACTTTAGGTGTTATGTTGGAACATTTCCATCAAATTAAATATTTATGTTTTTCTGTGATTTAGATTAATAACTATTTTATTTTATAAGTAGCCTAACATAAAATAACTATACATTATTATTGATACTAATCGTTTGCAAGGATTATTTGATGGTATTTGATAAAATACAAATTTTTTAAACACTCATTAATAGCGTACTATCCCCTTAAGTGGTCTGTGTTCATGTAGGCTATCATTACTCTTACCCATAAGCTAACTAGAGTAGTAACCATTGTTTACTAAATTTCTTCCAAGCACATATACAAGTTCAAATACCATTTCTTTTATCAATTTTGCAGGCAAGTGTCCATACATCTAAACCAATATAACAAACACAATTAATGTCGGGTCTACTGATAGTAAGGATAAATCTAAAACAGTTGCAAATATTTTTAAACACTAGTTCACTTTGGGCCTAAAATAAATGTATGTAAAAATATCAAAATGTTATACAAAAGTAATGATACTTTTCATATTAATGACTATTACCTTTGTTTCTAATGTGAGGGCAGATGAACGAGAAGGTTGCTCCATAACCTCTTCCAATGATTCTATCAAATTGTTTGCGAGACGTTTGTTTAGTCTGAAAAGTTTCACAAATTGGTTGTCTTCCAAATCAAATGCATTTTCTGGTCGTCTTCTGACTCTAAATCGGCGGTTTGCTTGAATCTCCGCCTCTTCTAAATCTCTCAACGCAAAATACAACAACATATTATCAATGTGATCGTCCATTTTCTCACTAGTTCGTAAGCGAGTTAATTCTTTTCACTTGTCGCGGAGCAGACGACCTATGGCCCGAGTACACGGATCGCATACGCCGCTCTTTGTGTTGTTCAGGCATACCAAAAGTTGAATACCATTCGACCTACGATCACGTGACCTCCAAAGTCGAATGCGTGATATCTCCAGCATAGCCCCTCAGGAGACTACTGTTGGAATACCGGCTATTGAGGACTTCATGGGGACAGTTCATAGACATGAAGTTGGTGGCCCATATTCCACTAGAATAGGGATGTCCAAGGTGCTAGTCTACCATCATTCCACCCATTTAAAAACACGAGGAGAACCGCTACCACCATCGATAACTTTGAAGACCTTTGTCAAAATATTGGTTGAATGGAGACGGAACGTTACAATTCTCCTAGTATTACAATGAAGTGCCATCCAATAATTGCTTGGACATTTTAAAAGCCTAAGCAAATACAAATAGGTCTAACAATGGTTCCATAATCTCTGTCTCAATGTAAATATTATTTCTAGAATAGTTAAAGAAAAGTTTGTATTACTCCTTAATAATTAGAATTTAAGGATTAATAGAAGTGAGAAATAGCTATATTTGAATCATTTTGAAAATAGAGATTGAAGTTTTCAAAGGAACACTATGAGAATATTTTTCAAATAATAACTTTCAAGTATTTATGTAAATCATAGTGCATTACTATCTAACACATGGAACCTCCTAAACAGACATCCAAACTATTGACTCCATAAGATAGATCTAATATTACGTGTCATTCAGTTGTGTGATGCGGGGTGTTTTATTATCAAATACAGGGGGCACTAAAAATAAACTGTTTGACTATTGACGTCGAAAGTTAAACTTAATACTACATTCCATTCAGTTTTGTGTCACGGGATGCATCGTTATCAGATACAGGAAGACATTGTAAATATTCTTTTTTAAACTATTTACTTCTTTGGATAGATTTTATTCTGTGTCATACAGTTGTGTTACGTAGAGTGTAATATCATCAAATACAGGGGGCACTGTAAATAACCTTTTAAACTATCGACGCCGTGGAATGGATCCAATACTACATATCACAAAGTGCTGTAGTTTTAATTGTATTCTAATTTAACACAGGGTACAAAATGTACTAATATGTGTGCAATTACTACACAATATTCAATTGTTTGAGGTTAAAAGCTACTTTAACTATGCCATATATTATATGAACATTTTTAGTTATCATAGAAGGAACCCATTACAAATTGCTGAGTTTTTAAAACAATAATAACAGATTGTTTCATTAATCTATTTAAAATAAACAAGATTAAGTGGAGAGCGCCTTTCATCACATCCGTTTGTAGTTGGAATCATGTCAAGATGTACTGTAAGAAGTATTTCCTAAATAGTTTCCCACTTTCCTTAAACGTAATTACATTTTTTTTAAATTTTTAGCACCATGTCATACTTACTACCCGTTGTGGTTGTATACATTTAACTACACTAATGGATATTGATGGTGAAAAAATAATTAAGAGGAAATGTACCCACCGTTGGTTAGAAGGAGAGTGGGGAAACCCTTTTGGAAAATATCGTCAGAGCCCCTTGCTGGGATTCTAACCCAACCACTACATCACTATAAAACTAGACTAGACATGGTTGATATTTAGTCCATGTGGCCACCAATGCGAGTACATTTCCTCTTAATTCAACACTCCTCCTTTTTACCTCATCAGTGTAATTTAAATACGTATAGCTCGTACGGGTAGTAATATGTAACCATTGATCAACCTTTCCAATATCTGTATACTACTCTTAAACCTTTATGGCACTTAAGTCTTGTAGCCCCCGGGACTCTCAGTGGTAGTAGCCAATGATCCAGTATGCAGATGTTAATGGTCACGACAGCGGCCTGCGTCTCAATCACCCCTCCTTGTGATAGAACCAGTAGTCTAGTAGTTGGGGAGGTCGACCAGTCAAGTAGGGTCGCGCCCCACGACCTGTGACCCTCCTCAAGGTCTTCCTTCAAACAACCGCTCAAAAGGAGGAAGGAGTGAAGTGAATCAAGCGCGTACGGACAACTTACTCTGATAACCGTGGCAGTCAAGACACTCACGGAGCAGCTGAGACACTTCCTGAGGAGCTACAGTCAGATAGTCACGACGTGGCTGAGACATTTCCTGAGAAACCGTGCCGGTGAGACACTCGTGAACGTCCTAGACACTCCCTGTTACGCTGTGGCGGTGAGAAACAAACTGAGCTGTTGAGAGCCTTCATGAGACACCATGGTTGTGATGCATACACGGATTAGTTGAGATACTTTCTGAGACACCGTGGCTGTGAGACATACACGGATTAGTTGAGATCCTTCCTGAGACACCATGGTTGTGAGGCATACACGGATTAGTTGAGATACTTTCTGAGACACCATGGTTGTGAGGCATACACGGAGTACTTGAGATACTTTCTGAGACACCGTGGCTGTGAGACATACACGGATTAGTTGAGAGCATTCCTGAGACACCATGGTTGTGAGGCATACACGGAGTACTTGAGATACTTTCTGAGACACCGTGGCTGTGAGACATACACGGATTAGTTGAGAGCATTTCTGAGACACCATGGTTGTGAGGCATACACGGAGTACTTGAGATACTTTCTGAGACACCGTGGCTGTGAGACATACACGGATTAGTTGAGATCCTTCCTGAGACACCATGGTTGTGAGGCATACACGGATTAGTTGAGATACTTTCTGAGACACCGTGGCTGTGAGACATACACGGATTAGTTGAGAGCATTCCTGAGACACCATGGTTGTGAGGAATACACGGAGTACTTGAGATACTTTCTGAAACACCGTGGCTGTGAGACATACACGGATTAGTTGAGATCCTTCCTGAGACACCATGGTTGTGAGGCATACACGGATTAGTTGAGATACTTTCTGAGACACCGTGGCTGTGAGACATACACGGATTAGTTGAGAGCATTCCTGAGACACCATGGTTGTGAGGCATACACAGATTAGTTGAGATACTTTCTGAGACACCGTGGCTGTGAGGCATACACGGAGTAGTTGAGATACTTTCTGAGACACCGTGGCTGTGAGACACACATGGAGTGGTTGGGAAACGCACGAAGTGTCCCTACGATTATATTTCAGCACCATCCTTAATGCACATTTAATAGGCCATTCAATCTAGTTTTGCATCATGGTAGAACCAAGGGCATTACAGTATATTCTCAGACTGCTGTATTTCTTATGAAATTGGCAGCTCTAAAACTTCCAAACCACTAAAACCATCCTCAATTATCTCATAATGTTATGTTGTGACCATGTTAAAAAGAACTTTATTTGTTTATGAAAGATTATATGCGTTTCTAAACATTTACTTTTATTTCAGAACTGGCACATTTCTTTGAAAATGAGCTTTAAATAATAAAACTTAATCTTACAATTTTTAATATTATGAAAACATGTTGATACCTTTGGCCCCAATTTTGGTATGAATCATATTTTAGAGAAAAAAAATCTTAAATAACGCGGGATTTCTGGAGGTCTGTAACGTGTCTCAATGCTCCTGGGTGACCCCCTTAAAACAAATCTGTTCCACCATATCGGTGGGTGAGCGGACTAAATATCAAGCTCCTCTAGCCTGGCTTACCGGTAACGGAAAGTTTGGTGTTCAAATCCCAGTTTCATGTACAGAGTGTTTTTTTTTTGTACCACGTCTTACCTTTCGGATTAGCCACATATTTACACTATCGGTATAGGAATAAGAGGCATAATGTAGAGTAAATATACCCCAATTTGCGTGCAGGTAGATAGGGAAACTATTTAGGAAAATTCATTCCAGGATACCCGAACGGGAATCCAACCCTGAGCTTCCGGTTACAGACAAACTCATCTATGGCGGGCTTTTATCCTGAATGATCTCTCCCTCCACACACACATACAGGAATTAGTATTATTGAGTGTTCTATCCTAAGAAAGGTCTATTCCTTTTGTCGGTGAACTTGGACCACCTATGCGGCCTGTCTTATGCCTCCTCCTTAATCTCCCAGGATTTCCTTTTCTCCTTACGTGTCCTCTAAGTTCTACCTTCCTCATCCTTACCTCAGAAGTGAAATTAATATACGTACAGCCCAGATGGGGATTAAGATGCACAGCAAAAAAAAAATATATTATATATATACGTATTTATCACAACTGGGTTTCAAATCAGAATTTCGATCAATCTTAGACTTACCACGTTTAGCTTAACATCACCAACAACGGAGTAAGACAAGATTCAAGTAAGAGGAACTGTACCTGCATTCGACTGGAGAATTTGGGGGTGGAGGATATAGACACAATTTTAGAGTAAAAACTTTTTAAAGTCGTGCACAATAATCTTTTAGAGAATCTTTACAGTTTCTTAAAGCACTTTAAAGAAGGAATTTCCGACACCATGTTTGAGAGGTTAGTGGGGTCAGCCATTACTTTAGGGAACCCAGGTTCTATTCAGGGTGGGGTTGAAGAAGATATTTATTACTATTTGAGCCTTGATTTTCATAAGAATGGAAATTTGAAACAACTTTAAGAAGATACAAACACTTATTTTTACAGTCAACATTTATAGCACTTTACTATATTATTAGTGTTGTATGTTATTTTATAGGTAATGATAATGTCTATCAAAAGTGACGGCTGCAGATTACATGACTTGACGTATGAATACGTGAAAGTAGAGCTAGTAGCTTTTTTTAGCTGTCAGATATGTGCATTCTTAAGATAATTAGGATATACATAGACTCGTTCAAATAGTAGATATCTAGAAGTTAGTAGGCCTATATGGGTGTGTGGTATCAGATTTACTGTCCTAGATAAAATTAATTTGGGAGTCATGTTGTACAATTAGAAAATATCTAAGTGCTAGGACTGGGTGTGTTGGTTATACTAGTGTCCTCTATTATATTGGTTTGTAAGTCCTGCAATCCAATTATTAAATATACAGGTGCTAGGACGATCACCTCTGTGGTCTAGTTGTCAGACTTCCTGACTACAGAACCATAGGTCCCGGGTTAGATCACCAGTGCTTCCAGATCTGTATGTGAAGCACTAGGTCTGAAACGGGTTCAAACTCGGCCTCGTGAGGACAAACAAGGAGCTATTTTAATGAAAAAAATAGCAGCTCCAATCTACACAACTGAAACTAACGGCTCGTTGTGCTGACCACATTATACCCTCTATCCGCAGATGCTGGCACTATTTTCACGAGCAGACGTCGGACGCTTGGTCGATATAGCTCGATTGTGGGCTGATGCCATAGATATTCTTTTTGGGGGGGGGGGGGTGCTAGGACTGGGTATGTTAGTATTAGACGTATTTTCCTATATTAAGTTTGTTTGTAGGTCATGTTATCCAACTGGAGCTAGGTTTGAATTTTAGATGTGCTATCTTAGGTTAAGCTAGTTTGTAAGTCCTGACATTCAATGTAAATATCTTAGAATGCCGACCCTGTTAAAATATAATTTTGTTTGTTTAAAGAAGACTGAATCTAAATTTATAAACATTTGCTTTTATCTCAAAACCCATACGCTTCAAGCGTTATATCCTTTGTTAAATTAGTCTGTAAGTCATGCGCTGATATCATCTGGGTGTTTGGAAGTGTTCGTTAAATATCCTAATACAAACCAACACAAATGGATGCTCCTTAGAATCCTAACCAAGTACCATAGAACCGTCTATGACTAGTATTTGTAGACCTAGTTCACCATAGTGCACTAGAGACCCAGGCCATGCCACTGCACAGTGTAGTCGTTCCATTTATTATTCCATCTCACACCACAGCCGTTTATGGCGTTTATTATCTGGTCCGTCTTGGAGCTCTCGACCATACCCAACCTAAAAAATAAAATCAATTCACCAGGAAGAAGCCTCCTTAAATGGAATTGATGTTTATTACGGAGGGAAATAATTCCGGGCCTTACTTTTATGTTGTTTTGTTATCCTATATAGTAATTTTGCGTCTGTAATTTATTGTCTAGTTGAGGTCGTATACATTTAAAATATCAAGTTTATTCTCCAAGGCGTAAATGCTACGACCATATATCTGCGTCTACGACCCGGCATAAAATATATTCTAAGTACAGACGAGACTTTTATTCGAAGTTAATTTAGTAGAGAAACTTGCCTACTTAAAACAAAATAGTGACAATCCGTGCTTTGCTCCACGTCTTACTACCTGTCCGGGATATCCATATATTTAATTTAAATAAGGCAGGAATAAAGAAGGTATTATTTAGAAGATAGATAGTCATATTTGTGTAGAGTTGGTCGGAGGGGGAAACACTTTAGTAAAAAGCCTCATTATATCCGGCTGGGTTTCGAACTTTGACCTTCCCGTCACCAGAAAATCAGGATGTATGAGACCGATGTATTTATCAGCATGCCCACTGGTTTGAGCTACCATTTTTATATAACAATGTCATACGAGATAAATACATTAAATTATTCCCTTGACATAAATTTGTAGTTGTTTATAAAAAGTCTCAAACGTTAGTAGCCAGATTTTTGTAGCATCATTCACCCGCGAAAGAAAATGCTTAACATATTTTGTAAAAAAAAAAAAATGTGACGTCATTCCTTTCGGAGCTTCTTTGAACATCCCAACCTGCGTTCTTTTTTCCTTTAAAAATATTTACTGAAGTCTTAGAATACCAATATCTTGCTTCCACCCTGAGAAAACGACGCGCTTTGTTAAAAAAATATCTATTTTTATAAAAGGCGCAAGTTGTGGCCATTAGAACTTGTGATATACTCATTATACTAGAATCTGATCTACCTTTTAAACTTTCCCATTGGATGTCTCTAGCTGAAATTCTGAGACACACAGATTGGGCAATACCACCCAGTTGCCCTTTCTGTGACCTTGCCCCTGCAGCCCCTAACTATGAGAGGTCGGGCAAGTTGTGCCCTCGACACATCCAAAAATATCCCTCGCTAAAAATACAACCTCTCTTTGTCATTTGCACCCCCATCCACCCCTTGGCAACGGAATCGAGGACTAAGCAGGGTGGGAAAAGGGGGGAAATCTAAATCTCGCAACCCATTGACGTAACTAAGCGTCGGTTAGTCCAAAACAAGACGCAGAAAGGACGTCAGCTTGCGTCGCAACGTCAGAGACTAGAATTGATCGGACGTCTCTAATGTTCCCACGCCGAGGGGGTATGATTGGGAAGGGGGCTAAGGTGGTTTTTAATAGCAATAGCAATAGTGCTACTGGAATAATTGTTTTCAGTCAAAAAAAAAGTTGTCTCAGTAGAACATTAAAGTGCAAGCCAGAACTGGACCGCTTACAAATTTACTTGAAGAAACAGGGGTAAAGAGAATTTAACAGTGGTGCACCAGTATTAGCCTGAAAGGGATTATGGGGAACTATACCGCATTTCGCTAGTCGTGTTGAGCTCGACCGCCGAGGACGGGAAGATCGAGGTTCGAATCTCGGTCGGGTGAACTGGGGGTGGTTTTTCCTAAATGGTTTTCCACTCTCCCTCCACGCAAATGCGGGTTCACTTCCTTTAAATTCAACCTTCCCAATTCCTAATCCATTAGAGTAATTAGTACTTAAGCGTATAACCCGAACGGGTAGTAAGACGCGGTGCTAAATATTATTATTATTATTATTATTATTATTATACCCGCATTTCCTCTAATAGGGAGTGAACTCTGACCTATTAAGTCCGAGTATGTGGTGCTAGCACTGACCTAAATCCTGCGTATGATATTAGCATTAGTAAACGGTTCATGTCATTGCGTAGGTCAGTTCTAAAAATAATTTTAATTGATTAGAAACATCATATCTAGTAATACTACCCTGGAGAGACTTCAAACTCGAGCTTCGTTACTAATGTACTAGTTTGAAAGACTATCACCAGCATAGACTTGGACCTCTTGATTCTAGTGGAATGTGAACCATTGGTATCCTGCCTGGTAGCTAACTGCACGTTTTGTTTACATACTGGTTGATAGGGGGAAAAAATTCAGGGTCCAGAATGGCAAGTTTTGGTGTTTTGAACGTAGCTAGGAGATTGTCGTGATATTGTGACATAGTCCTATATGTCACGAGAGTAATAGACAGTGCCACATTATAGTCGTAGTATTTAACATCCGTAACCTACCACCCCTTCTTTCTCACTAAGTGTTGGGTGGATAGGGGAGAACTAGGATTACCTGGGGGAAATAGAGGATAACTAGGACTACCCAGGGAAAATATAAAACTAGGATTACCTAGGGGAAATATATAAAACACTAGAATTACCCATGTGAAATAGAGGAGAACTAGTATTACCCAGGGTAAATAGAGAATTAGGATTACCTAGGGGAAATATAAAATCACTAGGATTACACATGGAAAATATAGGAGAACTAGGATTATCCAGGGGAAATAGAGGATAACCAGGACTACCCAGGGGAAATAGAGAACTAGGATTACCTAGGAGAAATATAAAATCACTGGGATTACCCATGGAAAATATAGGAGAACTAGGATTATCCAGGGGAAATAGAGGATAACTAGGACTACCCAGGGGAAATAGAAAACTAGGATTACCTGGGGTAAATATAAAATCACTAGGATTACCCATGAAAAATATAGAGCTAGGATTATCCAGGGGAAATAGAGGATAGCTAGGATTACCCAGGGGAAATAGAGGATAACTAAGACTATTCAGGGGAAATAGAGGGTAACTAGGACTACCCAGGGGAAATAGAGGATAACTAGGACTATCCAGCGGAAATAGAGAACTAGAATTACCTAGGGGAAATATAAAATCACTAAGATTACCCATGGGAAATAGAGAACTAGGATTACCCAGGGGAAATAGAGGATAGCTAGGATTACACGGCGGAAATAGAGGAAAACTAGGATTACCCATGGGAAATAGGGAAAATAAAGGAGAAATAGGATAGCCAGGGGAAATAGAGAAGAACAATGATTACCCAGGGGAGATATGAGAAATAAAGTAGAATTGGGATATCTAGGGGAAATAGGAGGAATAAATTAGAAATAGGATGCCTAAGGGAAATAGAGCAGAACAAGGATTATACACGGGAAATATAGCAGAACAAGAATTACATATGAGAAATAGAGCATAACCAGGGTTACACATGGGAAATAGAGCAAAACAAGGATTACATATAGGGAAAAGAGCAGAACAAGGGCTACACATGGGAAATAGAGCAGAACAAGGATTACATATAGGGAAAAGATCAGAACAAGGGCTACACATGGGAAATAGAGCAGAGCAAGAATTACATGTGGGTAAAAGAGCAGAACAAGGGCTACACGTGGGAAATAGAGCAGAAAAATGGTTACATATTGGAAATAGAGCAGAACAAGAGCTACACATGGGAAATAGAGCAGAGCAAGGATTACATGTGGGTAAAAGAGCAGAACAAGGGCTTCACGTGGGAAATAGAGGAGAACCAGGAATATCCAGGGGAGTGGGGATGCATTTAGTTGACTATTGACCTTTTCCGATGGCTTAAAGCAGTGGTTCCCAAATCTTTTAGGACTACCCCCCTTGGTTCCATATATTCAGTGCGCTATATCTTAATTTAAAAATAACATTATTTAGAATTGCAATTTGTGCTATCTACTAAAGAAGTTACAACATTTAATGACACATTTATTCAAAATCTAACTAAACCTATTTGGTTTAGTTAATTTAGCAAAATTGTTTAACTTTGTCCAATGATACCAGCTTTTCAAAGTCTTCGAGTTTCTTGGATACTACATTGACGTATTTAGTAGCTACTTCACTTTCCAATAAATTCTTAATGCAATGGATGGACTTGATAAAGTGATAGGTACTGTATTCTTGAAATTTAAAAATGACACCTGAACACAGGAATTGAGCCCGGGACCTTTAGCTTAGTACGCCAATGCTCTAACCACTGAACTATCCACGAGTCATCCCATGGTCAGGGTCAATCTTCACTCAAATTTTTAAGACATAGTCTGTGATGGACGTGCGGAAATTGTCAGCTACACAATGTGTAATCAATTAATATCACGAGCTATTAGATAAAATATGAGTGAAGAATGAACCTGGGCATGGGACTGCCCCCAGATAGCTCAATGGTTGGAGAGAGTTGGCGTGATAATCCAAAGGTCTCGGGCTCGATTCCCATGTCTAGGTGTCATATTTCAATTTAAAGAATACGATATCTAAATACGGTTATAACCGTAATTAACAGATATAATATCTTGACTATTTAATGCATCATGATATGCGCATTTGTACAATAGTATTTATTGTACTATTGGCAGCATAAACCCCTGCCGAGTCAAATATGACTGCGTTAACTAATAGCTCGTGATCTTAATTGGACAATCATTTATAGCTGACGATTTCCTCGTGTCCATCACAGACTCTGCCTTAAAATATGAGTGAAGAATGACCTTGAGCACTGGATGATACCTTAATAGCTCGGTGGTTATAGAGCATTGCCTCTTAGCGACCCCCTAGGTAGTGTCACCGTCCCTCAGGAGGTGGTATAGCCCACTTTAGGAACCACTGGTTTAAAGCAACTATAATATAATTGGAGAGCTGTGTACTCCATGAAGTTTCTGTCCTTACAATTTTATTTCTACAATATCCTTAAGATACAATTGTAGAATTGTAGTTATTAAAATTGTATCAGAAAGTGTTGTTTAGCTCTTCCCCTCCACCCTTTCCTTTAAACTCCTCCAAGATACATCTGTATCCCTCTAGGTCAAGTTGTTGGTGCGTCCATCATCCACCAAGATGCCCTAATATGGAAGACAGGTCTTGGAATACTGGACACTTTTATTACGATATAAAGAACGCAGACGAAACGATCGGAACGATCTTTTTTTTTTTTTACTACTCTTGGCTCATTGTGAAGGAGTTTGGCTCATTCATCAACTGAGAGTTTTTTTTTAAACGATGAAGATGATCCGGTTTTGTTTTCTTACGATCAATATTCTCTGAGTTGATTGAGTGTTAGTGGAGCTAATATGTCTTCTCTTAAAATACCAACATTTTTCTTGGACTAATTGGTGTTGTAAGAACGGTGTTTTTTATAAGTGCTTTGCATCTTACTACTCGTCCAGGCTATCCATATATTTACACAAAGAGGGTATGGAGGAGGAAGGGGGAATTTAGAGGAAATGTTCTCGCACTAGCCTGGAGACGTGATTAGAAAACCACAATGATAACTCACATATATCAAACCATCCCCAGTGCCACCGGCCTAGATTCTAACCTCTGACCGCCCATCACAGGCAATACGGTGTACTGCGAGCCTAACGCCTTAGGCCATGTAACCACTGGTGTGGATCTACATCCCATTGTTAAAGTTATTCCCCTAAGCCCATTTACCTCGAAATTATATTCTAAAATAATTTCCCTGGCTGGGAGTGTAATCGGACCCTTTCCTGGCGAGAGCTTCGTGGAAATATCCGGCCTGAGCGTCTACATTATAACCAACCAGCTGATAATCGTTTCAATAGTAGAGAGAGAAAAAGCAGAGAAAGGGTGATATATATTATATAAGAGAGAGTTTATATATATATATATGTTCTTCACCCTTTCTCTCCCTTCTCTCTCTCTAGAGAGAGAGTGAGAGAGAGGAGATACAATTAGATAGAGAAGGTAGAGAGAGGAAAGGTATAGAAAGGGTGATGCATATATATATATATATATACACAGAGAGAGAGATAGAGAAAGAGAAAGAAGGGAGAGATATAAGCCTATATATCTATATATAATATTATATATATATATATATTATATATATATTATATATATATATAATATATATAAAGAGAGAGGGGATGAATAGAGGGAAAAAGAGATATATATAGAGAGAGAGTGAGGAGGAGATAAAGAGAGGGACAACGCTCAACTGGTTCTTCTAGTAGCCTCAAAGTGACCGTTTCAATAGCAACCGCTGGGGCTGGTTGACAAATTATAATCAGTGTCTATCTTCAGATCTATAGTTGTACAACACTTTGGTAGCTACTGCGCGGCTTGAACGACATTGAGGAGGTAAAGGGGGGTGGTCATTTCCAGATGGGCCAGACAAGTGGTGGACAAGCAGTCAAATGCGCTTTGAACAGTCAGGGATCGAATACCGTCTGGGTGCCGAGGGGATTGGTCACTATAATTTTCACATCCTATCAATAGGTAAATGATGGTGCATATACAATATGATACCTTGCTCATCACTACTACTTAAATTAAGTCTTCTTCCCCTCTGTGTCAGAAGCACAAATTGAAAGCCACACACAGATAATATGTACACTCTTGTCAACAAACTTTAACCGTTAAAAACCTGCAGTTCCTTCTTCTCCAGTATACTCCGAACTATTCACTTATTTTCACTGATGGGGTGGGAAGGAGGAAGTTAAAATTTGGAAAACTTGTATTCACAGGTGGGCGGGAAGCAATTTAGGAGAAACTAATTCAGTGTACATGGCCGGGGTTTCAACCCCGACCCTCATCTCCTGCAACTCTGACCAGAAGAGACTGACACATTTTTTCACGTGCCCAAATGGAACGGGTTCGATGACGTAAATTTATAAAATAAATTACCGTATTTCATCAATTCTAATATGCCATCGATTGTAAGACGCACCTTAAATTTTTAGCACCACCAAGAGAGAGAAAAAAAAAAAGATTTAGTTCTAATAAAATAAATAAAAATAAAACTCTAAAATATCCTATGTCTAATACATATTTTTATAATAGAACTCAATTTTCTAACAACAATAGCATCTCATATCAATAGGTATGCTATTCATTCTTCCTTCTAAATCAATATAAGTTTGATTCTTCCTAGCCGTCGATATCTGCATCTGAATCAATATCAGAGTCTACTTCACATTCAGTGTCTGATTCTTCTGAGCCTTCTTTATCATTACTAATCCATGATACATTGTATTCTGAGCCATCGGGAGCTTTGGTCGACGATTCTAAGAAGCCATCGATTATAAGACGCACCCCGTTTTTAGAGACGTGTAGATGGGAAAAAAGTGCGTTCTAGAATCGTACCGGTATGTATATCTTTGAAAAATATTCTCTTTGTATTTTTGTTTTTTTACACTCGTTTGGGTTAAGCCTATCAACTCTAATGTTGTAGGGCTAATAAAGGTAGAGTTTGGAATAAATGTACTAGCATTTGCATGGATGGGGTGAGGGTATGTAAACCCATTTAATTAAAAGTGCCCTCAATACACTCGGATGTAATTTGAATCCTGAGTTCTTTGTCGCTCGCAAACCAGACTAAATGAGCTTGATATTTAGACCATATGCCCGTCGATGTGAGTTTTTTTTTTCGTTTGTTGTTTTATAGTTCAAACGATCGACCGTCAGAGTTTACACAATCATAGTTAACAAATTAATACATGACGGAAACTTGTTTATTTTCAACTTAATAAAGCTATGTCTACTAATTTGAGAGTGCCTGGTTTTATTTCTGGTGGAAGTATTTATTAATGTGGATAATGAGGTTTCCATTTTAACAGTGGTGAGTTGGCAGGAGTATCGGGTGTAATATATTTTCTGGTGTTAATTCGGTCCGTAAGTCGTGTGCAACAGCTATAAGTAAGATCGCTCAAACTATCTAGTATCCATTAGAGTGGACAATCAGGCCTCGTGATGTTGGCATGACCGTGGAGACGTATCGTAGGGAAACATGTTACCAAGCACCCACTGTAAGTCGTGTTAGCTCGGACCCTGGTAAGATCTAAATCAGGTAAGGTCTGAGTGAATCAGAGATATCTCTTCTTGATTTTAGATCCTTCAGGAGACACTCAGACTATTTCTGCCCTTCTCTAGTGCTTTGAGCCAAACACGCCGTCTGACAAGGGCTCGCAAGATACGGAGAATATTGACAAGACGAGTTGGTGTTAGTTTTAGTTTGTGGAAGTTTAAATCCGGTCTCGTTATTTAACAATGAAGTTCAAGGGAGACGCCTACTGGAGCACTGAGATGCGCTACGGATATTCAGAAATCCCGCGTTATCTAAGTAATATATAAGATATTTCAACATATGGCTCCCTGCAAAAGAAATGTGCACGGTATCAACACGTTACTATGGAATTAAAAACCTTTCACACCTCAGTGATCAAAAGGTAGTGATTTTCAAGCTTTTTTTTTTTTAGAACTATGACCCAATATTTAGAAACGACACCTTTTCGTGACCCACCTTGCTTTAATGGACACTAGGGGAAGGGATGGTATCTTTTTAACCTAATTATTCAATATGAGTTTAAAAAAAACACTTGTCTTTATCATTAGGTGTGTGTGTGTGTGTCTGTGTCTTAAGATTCGGATGGACATCTCCAGGTTTTGCAAATCTCTCTTCCAAGTAGTTCCATGTATTATCACCTCACTAGAGGTGCGCTGCTGTAGTTATGGCAGTCACCTCACCGACCCCTCTCACCCCCTCTATTTTAACCCCTTTTCAGAGTGTCCTTACATTCCACAGACAGACCGGCCCCCCCTCCCCCCACAAGCACCAAACCTTTCAACTTTGTTACTTGCTACTCAACAAAAGACAATCTATGCCCGTTATTCTCTCCATGATGCCGGGTTTTTAGCCGATATCTCGGGATCTGTAGAATGACGTCCAAAGTCATAGGACTAGGGCTCGAACCCCTGTCAAAGTATAATGTTTCTGAGCTACCTTGGGAAATCATTATCTACAGTAAATTGTTACATTTTTATTTAGTTTATCTATTACTGTAGGAATATATAAATATATATTTTCTTTCCTATACTAAAAAATATATAGCCATTTCTTTTTGTTTTTTCAATGACATAGTTTTAACGGTCACTACTTACGCTAATTATTTAAAAACATGATATAAGGAGGTTAGAATTAAAATAAGTGCACCACAATTTGTTTGTACAGAAGATATAAAAACCAAAGTGAAAACCATACTTTCTTCCAGGTGATTGCCTGATAAAAAAATTTTGAAATATCTTTAAAAAAATTAATGAGTTAGAAAAAGGTGGCCAAAGGTGGTGAAAAATTGTAATTTTTAAAATTTTATTTCAATTAAATATAATTTACGTACTATACGCCTACTTCACTTTACAAATAGGCCCTATTGTTAAATTTTTTCGAACACCCTACTAACAAGAACATTGTATTTTATGATCTTAAAAAAATCAAAATTAAATAAAGCTCACTAAACCATGTTTCCATTTAAAATTATTAATTTATTACTATAATATGATTATAACCAGTCCAAAACCAAGTCTTTTATTTTTTATTGCTACGTTCAGAACACATGTTATTAACGGCTTAATCTGATTGGTAGAGATGAGGAAGGTAGCTAAGAGGAAGTGAACCCGCATTTGCATGGAGTAAAGATGGGAAAACCAGAGTGATATATCACTTGTGGAAAACCGTTAAAGATATATATATATATATATATATACATTTAACGGTAAAACCATCTCCAGTTCACGCAGATGAGATTCGAACCATGACCTCCCCATCAATGGCGATCAAACCAACGGCAAGCAACGGCTGTGGGTAACTAAACTTTGTAAACTAATATTTACTTTGTCTCGACACCTTGGAGTGAAAATATTGTGATCGTAAAAAATTCGAAACCGAGATTTTGAAAAATGTTGACGTTTCATAGCCCCCTGAAACAAAAAGTTGTTTCCGCAAGGCCATCTGACTGTTTGTAGCTTAGTTTGGGCTAGAACCGAAACCATCTTACCGTTTGGGCTACAAATTTGTATCTGGGGTTTAAATAAGCCCCCCCCCCCCATCCCCGAGGGATTTTTGAAATTAGATATCTAACCCTAAATTTAAGGCTAGTTTATTGAAAGGCAAAAAGAGATAAATCTATTTTATCGAAATTCACTCTAATGGTTTTGATTAAATTTGATATCTAAACATAGTTTATAATTATAAACAAGATGGACATTTTCATTTTCTCATGAACATGACTTTGAGGGTACTTTACATAGGACAGATTTTCAAATTTTCATCATTTCTCCGTAACTATTTGAGACTCGTAATATCTTATTATTTTAAAGTTGTAGTATACTATGAAATGTAAAAATCTTTTTTTTTATAAAACCAATAAATTTTGAGCTATAAACAAATATATATATATATATATATATATATTATAATATACTTTTTAATCAGGGATGTAGTGGAGTGGGATCCCTGGTGAACGCCGTTCTGGCACTGCTTTTCGTGGCAAAATATTTTTTTTTTAATGTTTAGTAAAGTTTTATACTTTGCAATTTCAAGTTAACTAATTGATTTTATATCAATATTATGTTAAAACTTTTTTCATACTATTAATCAATAAATTCTGATGAAATTAACAGTGCTCTATGCGAATTCCTGGAATTTTAGGGGAAGTACGTTAAGTAAGTTTCTGCTTCAGTAATCATTAAAAGATGCTCCAAATAGCTTTTAGATGCAATTATGTTTGTGCAATTCTTTCGTCTACGGTGGTTGGGGGTCCCAAAACCCCACTTCAACTTTGGGGTTGCTACGACCTTGCGTTTCGGCACTGCTAAATTTACGACTACACCACTGTTTTTAATACAGGTTTTTGAAAATAAATTTGATTCTTATGCTCTTTGGTTGACAAAGATGTTTCTTTTTTCCTCATTTTTTCTGTAACAGTGCTCCTTGATCCTAAAGCCATAGAGTCAGAGGCAGCCTGAGGTAAATTTCGCACCCAGGAGGTATTGCTTTTTGGCACCTATTTACGTAACCGGTGGATAATATAGTCCATTCACCATAGGAGTGTAGGTAACTAACAGCTAGCAAAAGTTAGCAGATCAAATCTCATGTATCAATTTGCCAAACCATATTATCTGCAATGGCCATAATACTATGTTGATTTATTGTCATTTTTGGCAGTCAAAACTTTCACAAAAACAATTTTATTTTTAATTTGGTTTTTATTTTGACAGTTCTTAAATCTTCTGCAAGCTGCCAGCTATCACATTTCTCATGGTGATTGTACTCTCGGAAAATATGAAAATAGTCCATAATAAAATAATAACGTGGCTTGGGCGTGATAGGAAATCAATCCACAAACCTAACAACTCAAAACTTAACGTAGCCTGGGTGTGATAGGAAAAAATGTGAAAGGGAAACTCCACAAATGTTAAACATACGTTAAACGTTTCACTTCGAGATTGTACAAAAACTGTTAGGATTACAAATAAAACTATAAGAACCTGTTTTGTAGACAATGTCATCCTCTATTTTTTATTATAAGTTTAACAAACACTTTGACATTATGAATGGTTTATGTTATAATTACAAAAAAAAAAAGTCTAATGGTGCCATTATTTCAAGCTGGAAAATATAAAATATCTTTTTAAGAGTGACATTAGATTCTATTTTACTAACCACAAATTTAAAGAAATGTGTAAAATTTCATGTTAGTATAAAAAATTGAATGATTGTTAAGCTTAGCAACTCCACTATCACCCCCTGTCTATGTTATGTTTGGAGTTGTTAGGTTTGGGGACTATTTTCATATCACGCCCAGGCTACGTTAGGTTAGAAGTTAGCCGCCCGGTTCGCACGGCCCTTGAGCCACCCTTGCATAGAGTAAGTAACAGTGTATATTATTTCATTTCACAAATCCTAACGAGTTTTTAGTAAATGTATATTTCAAGATAAAAGCAAAAGGAAGTCTGTGTGGTGCACCGTACCATTTATTTTTTATTACTAAAATACAAAATTACCTTTACCTCTATGTGAGTAGGTTTGTAGACCTAGAGTTTCCAAGACACTTTTATTTGTATTATAATTATTATTTGAGTTTACCGACGTATTGGCACAACTAGAGGTCATGTAACATCATTAAAATCATTCCACACATGTTAATGTGTACAACAAGATCCATAATTTCTGAACCCCTTTTTTTAACAACCTGTATATACGCGTGTGTGTGTAATTACTCTAAAATAAAAGATGTATTAAACTAAAATAATTTAATGAATATTTTCAGGGGATATAAATAATAGCTATGACACACATACCCACCCTCCCCTAAGTAAACTCCTGGATGCGCCACTGAATCTTAATATCTTCAAAATTAAGTCTGCTATAAGTGGGAAAAGTTCTTGTTCGTCTATAAAACATGAATAAAACTATTTAGAGAAATCCTTTTCACCTCTCTCTTCTTACAAAACCAACGTTATACAAATAGGTTTTATATAATCAAGGAAACACTGTTTATGCAAATTATTTATAAGGTAAACATAATCAAGTTTACTCTATAAAAACTTTTAACCTAGATCATACAAATACATCATAGGGAACATTCTCAATAGCTCAGGTTTGGAGGTGGCAGACAATTAGTGTCCAGTCAAGGGTTTTACCTGACTGAACAGGATATAAATAGTTCGATGGAAGGGGGAGTAGCGGGGTTTACATGGGGAAAAAAAGATGGTAAGAAAGAGAATGCCAAAAGGGGGTTTGGGGAGGAGAGGGAGAGGTGCTTCCGAAGACAGAGCACTCTACCAAGAAGCTGCTGAACTTTTTCAACAGTTTAGACATGATTTAATTTGAAAATAACAAATTTTGTACCCGTTATTGTACTATAAATATATGTCGTGTATGATAGAACATTATCTTATTCTCTATAATAATATGATAAATTCAAAACTATATTCTTGTATTTCATGTTTTATTTCATTTAAATTTAATTGAAATTACGTCTTATTGCAAAAAAGTAAATAGTAACTTGTAACTTTTTTTTATTAATATAGTTCATTTTAAATTTACAAGTTTAATGCAATGCAAAAAACCGATGTTGTTACTATGCATATTTTTTAAGCAATGGCGGGCACAACTTTATCGTTCTTATATAGTAGGTGTCCATCCGAATCTTAAGGGTGCTCTTGTTTACAGTTTCTGTTGGTGACGTCATTGACGTCCGCACCACAGACATGAATAGGAAACCCGATTACCGTACTCGTATATTCTTATTCACCCACCTCCCCCTTATTTAAAAAGTTTTTTCATGAATTTCTATTTTTAAATAATTATAAAATATTTACATTTAAAACGATACGGTTGCGCGTTGGGCGCCAATTAAAACGTTACGGTTTATATTGTGATAATTGTCCCGCGATTAGGAGCCAATTGAAGCGTTACGGTTTTATAGGCCCCGCGATTGGTGCCAATTGAAACGTTCTTGAATTGATTGTGAGATAATTTAATTGAATAAATAAAACCTTTAATATTGCACACGATTTATTTAGATCATGGCACTGGTTTATTACAACTTTCTGTAGATTTATGTAACCGGCACTGTTTAGATTTATGTGACTACTCTATATATTCATACGCACAAACAGCTTATATACGACCTACCCCTTGTCCCTTGGACCTCTCGTGACCAGTGTCAAAACCAACAAATCGAAAGCGTCCTGGAAACAGGTGTCATGAAGGCTAGCTTCCTATTGGGTATAGGGAGCTAACGTCACTTGCTTGTTTGGTAAATACTACGGAGTTAAATTTTGAAAGAAAAAAATAAGTTTTATGGTGCAATCCTTCGACATTATTTCTGAAAAGCGCGTGATTATCCATGGATGCAGTATTGAAAGGATATTTTATATACAATACTTTAAATAAAAATGCACTCCATCCATGACTTTTTAGATATATGAGAGGGGTCCAAATCAGTATCATTACACATTTCTAAAAATTTTGCGGTCCAACAGTTGGTCATGACCCACAGTAAAACCAGCATTATTCTTTTTTTAATCATAAGAAACTCTCTCCTAATGTACCTTTTAAATATGTTCAACCATTTTTAACAAATTTCAAGTTTTCGAAAATCAGTCAACAGTAAACTAGCCTTAAATTATTTATAGTTTTTTTAAATATAAATTAATATTTACCAATACTTAACTACCATTTAAAACATTTTCAAGATACTTATTTTTAACTAAATTATAAATTTAATTTTTGACACATTTAAATTTTTCTCAAATTTATTATTATTAAACCACCTTCAAATTAATTTATTTTAGGAACATAAGAGAGCATTCTTATTTATAATATAAAATATCCCCAGATACTAGCTTTGAACAAAATCGTTTGAGTTATTTTGTAAAATTTCAAATTTTTCAAAATCTAGTATCAGTAGACCTATATCAAGCTTGACATCAATCCGTTGCAGTACCCTTGACAGGTAGTCAGAGAGACGTAGTGACTGAAGTCAAATAAAATTGCAAGCCCCACTTTTTTTAGGTTTCAAGGCACATAAATGTAAAGACCATCAATAATCAATGACCGAAAATTTTCACGATTACAATACTTTTCCTATAAGAGAGAGAAGAAATTAAAACCTTCCATTTTAAGTTTTCTAATTTAAAACAATCAAGAAAAGGTAAAGTTAGCTCATTTTCAGGGACGTTGAATGTCAAATGTTTCAGTTACCAAACCAAGGTAAATGGTTAAAAACATAGATTTAGCTTTCCTAAAATATTCATTTTTTAACAGAATCACAACAGAACATTTTAAGATAATTGATGATTATTTTAGTGGTTTTGAAGCTTCAGAACTACCATTCCTATGGTAAATACCGCAGATTGGTGGTGCCCTAAGACTAGCCCTCTGTAAGAACGTTACTGGGAACAGTTGAGCATCGGTCCTGCTGTCTACTTACCCTCCAGAAAGACTTGGGCCCTTGTTGTGTTCAGCACGTGTCCACCTGGTGGGCACTCAAAGGGTAGAGGGAGGAGGGAGACAGTCTTTGATCGAGTGGGCAGACTTCTCATTAAAAACCTGAACCACAATAAACACTTTCAATTGATGCCTAAAGATGGCAGCATTAGTATATAAGCCTCTAGATTGTCTGGATGGCTAAGAAAGTGGCACTCAGATAGTAGTCTCAAGACTGCCAGGATGGCTGAGATAGAAGCACTGGTATAGCAATGTTGAGACTGTCTGAATGGCTGTGATAGAAGCACTTATATAGCATTCTCGAAATTGTATTAGTGGTTAAGATTGTGTCACTGGTATAGCAATCACGGGAATGTCTGAGCGGGTGAGATTGTGTCACTGGTATAGCAATCACGGGACTGTCTGAGCGGGTGAGATTGTGTCACTGGTATAGCAATCACGGGACTGTCTGAGCGGGTGAGATTGTGTCACTGGTATAGCAATCACGGGACTGTCTGAGCGGGTGAGATTGTGGTTCTGGTATAGCAGTCACGGGACTGTCTGAGTGGGTGAGATTGTGGTACTGGTATAGCAGTCACGGGACTGTCTGAGCGGGTGAGATTGTGGTACTGGTATAGCAGTCACGGGACTCTCTGCACGGGTGAGATTGTGGTCCTGGTATAGCAGTCACGGGACTGCCTGAGCGGGTGAGATTGTGGTTCTGGTATAGCAGTCTCGAGACTGCCTGAGCGGGTGAGATTGTGGCATTGGTATAACAGTCTCGAGACTGCCTGAGCGGTTGAAATTGTGTCACTGATAAAGCAGTCTCGAGACTGCCTGAGCGGGTTGGATTGTGGTACTGGTATAACAGTCTCAAAACTGTTTGAGGAAGCATGAAAACTTTATTCCCCAAAGTTATATATGAATGAACGGGGCTAATGGCTGAAAAGGTATTTTCCTAAACGATTTTGAACATAAAGATACTCACGCTGGTGGTGGACTCATAGACTAAGGTGTCAGTCTTTTCTAGTTTACTTATGACGGGGATGTTCTGGGCTTGAATCCAGGGTGTTGTGTACTGATATAATATTTCCTTATTACTTTTCCACTCTTCCTTGCCACAATTGGGAGCTCACTTGCTCTAAACTTTAACTTCCTCCTCCTTATCTCATTTGTAGATTCATGGAGATAGCCTGATGGGAAGTAATATATTTAGCAAAAGTATAAAAACATATTTTTAAGAAAACCAAAGCCTATTACTTCCATTTAGATATTTAAATGCCTTTACCTTTACAACAACTACTCTAGTATCTATCTTTAGATACACTAAAACTGAAATTACTGATGCATTTTTAGAGCTTAAAAGACTATACAGAAACAAAACTTTTCTAAAAGCAATTATACTTAATTATTTAGCCAGAACAACTAGACACCAGAATATTTATTTACCTTTCAATGAAAAAATTCCTATATTAATTACATTTATTTTTATTTTACACACCAAGTCTTACTATATGTTCAGGTTATACGCATATATACTAATTACGTTAGTTGATTAGGGATGAAGAAGGTTGAATTTAAGGAAAGTGTAGCAACATTAGTGTTTAGGGAAAGTTGAAACAATTTTGGGAAAAACACATTCAGTACACCCGACTGGTATTTGAACCCCGATCTCCTTGTCCATCATCTGTCTAGTCCATTGCGAGAGTGGCACCCTATGGGTTTGAACCCCACTGCTGCCAAGTATTTTATCAATTTTATCAAATTTATCATCTCAGTGAAACATATTAAACAAATATACGGGCGGAACTAAACATGAGCCGGACTTTTAACTTGAAAGACTGTAATTTGATTACTGACCTGTTAAATTGATTACCATCATCATCATCATTATTATTAAGGTATACCCGTATCATACTGTCTGTTTGTTCATTGTGAATTGTTCCTTAATAATAATAATTATTATTATTATGATAATTATTATTATACTAATATTATTAATATTATTACTACTGAATCATATTTTTTTTATACTTTCCCCCTTATTATGATTTAGCTTTTCAATTTTGTATTGTAATCACCTGTAAACAAATATTATGTATTTATCATTTTTTTAATTAGCAAAGCATGTGTTCTTCTGTATATTTGGTAGCTATCCAATTAGAGGTCTTGACTGTTGGCTAACACTTTATTAAAGGAAAATGAAGTGAAAGTATTATTATTATTATTATTATTATTATTATTATTATTAATTATCATCACCTCATTTTACTACCCGTTCGGGTTATACGCACTTACGCTAATGTGTAATGGTAGGGTGATTGTGAGATGAAATGGAGGACCTACAGTTTAACGTGGGATCCGAACCACGGTGGAGGCCTGGCATTCAACACATTCACAAGCTGGATTAATACACTTCATGTCAGAGGTGAAGGAAGGGTTTGGCAACCATCTTATAACTGTTCCAAGTATCCTCTGGTAAATATAGTCTGATGACTGTTCCAAGTATCCTCTGGTAAATACAGTTTGATGACTGTTCCAAGTATCCTCCTACTTAAACAGTTTGATGACTGTTCCAAGTATCCTCCTACTTAAACAGTTTGATGACTGTTCCAAGTATCCTCCTACCAATATAGTCTGATGACTGTTCCAAGTATCCTCTGGTAAATACAGTTTGATGACTGTTCCAAGTATCCTCTGGTAAATACAGTTTGATGACTGTTCCAAGTATCCTCTGGTAAATACCGTCTGATGACTGTTCCAAGTATCCTCCTACCAATACAGTTTGATGACTGTTCCAAGTATCCTCCTACCAATACCGTCTGATGACTGTTCCAAGTATCCTCCTACCAATGACTAAGCAGCCTCTAATGGAGTGCACCTCTGACAACAATGAGAGGTCACTGTATAGCCTCGTCTTCTCGTCAGGGGCAGTTCGTGCGCGACTGTTAATGGGAGCGACACGAGGCAAGATGGGAAGTCAGTCAACAACGTCAAAAGCTTTTAAAAAGGCCAATAAAAGTTCGAATGAAAGTTTGAATAGCAAATATGCCCGTCACCGTGAGCGAATGGTCGGCTAATAGACCCGTGGAACTCTGATCATATCTCAGATCATGCATACTATAGTAAGTATGTGCGGATGAGTTAGTCTTGTCACCTAGTTGCTAATCTAATCACAAGTTTTTTTGTAAAGCAGTGCTGTTCTAGGTTAAGTTAAAAATGAGCTACTTTCCAACACAAACCAGTGTTTATAAATTAAATAGTAAATAAATAACATAGTCTTGATACATTCAAAAATAATATAATAATAGAATGTGAGCCAGATAATTTATATATTAAAATACATTTGGTGTATTTTTGTCTGTTTATCCAGAGTTTTTCTTTAACTTGCAAAAAGAGTACAACGTTGAAACTTCACACACTTAAGAGTTTTAATTATACCCCAAAATTCTTAAAATGATTTTTTTTTTTTTGCAAAAGGAGGGGGGAGCTTATTGGGGATTCAGCCCACCAGAAACACCTGGCTAGAGTTTTGGATATAGTTTTGGCCTAATGAAGCATACCATATTTAAGAGAAAAAGACTAAACTTGATTTTTAAAAATGCCTATAGCCCGGCAAAGCTATGAACACAAATTAACACTACTTCCCATTTTGAAAAAATCTAAAAATAGATGACAACAACACGAAACAGTTTTCGCATGAAGTCCAAAATTTCGTCCCGTTGTAAAGAGGCCTAACACCTGGTGATATGTATTTCAGCCTTAAACAAATGAGTGGGAACAAAGGTGATGTATGGTATTGCAGATATCAGACGGCAGGGGTTCCTCTACAATCAGTCACACCCATCTGTCTACATTAGGTCATGAAAGAGCAGCTGCTTGACCGACCATCGTCCATTCCTCACTTACATAGTATAATTATTGAATTCTGGTCAGACAATCAGAAAAATATTTAAATGGACTACTATGAAGTTTATACTCCTTAGTTCCAATTATTTCAGGTTATATTGCATCGGACTAAGGGGTAAGTCTCGTCTTGTCTAGATTTCCGTTGATGGGGAGGTTGTGGCTTGAATCCTATCCTGGTGGGTTTTTTAATAATTGGTGTCCTAAGTTTTCTCTATGCAAATATGGGTATGCTTTCTTTTGAATTTTACCTTCCTCTTTTCTATTTCCATTAGCGTAAACATTCGGATATCCCGAACGTGGAGAAGAGTGTAGCCCACAAAAAAAAAAAAAAAAAAAAAGACAGACATACGTTGTTAATTTGGTATTGTGCTATTTAAAGGTGAACTTTATAAACACAGATTAATCCAATCCAATGGCTTACAAACTAATTTTACTTAATGGGGGAACTCTTAATACCCAACATTAATAGCAGAAACACATCCACTTCGTTGTCAGCATGGTCTAGGGCGCTACTCTCACCATAGACTAGACTGCTGAAGACGGGAAGATCGTGGTTCAATCCCAGTGGTTGTACTGAGAGTGGTTTTTCATACATGGTTTCCTAATCTCTCTCCCCACTAAAATCTGGGCACACTTAATGTAAATTCAAACTTTCTCATTCCCCTTTACTAACGTAATTAGTACAGAAGCCTATAACCCGAATGGGTAGTAAGACGTGGTGCTAAAAAAAAATCAGGAACAGGTTGACTCCACTATGATATCTACCATGTCCTGGGTCTTCATAGCCTCCCTTACCACTCAGCCCCGGAAGTGTGCCATAGTATATTAACATCAAGAGGCAGGTATCCTTATGTCCACCTCACTGGTTGACACGAGTCATAGGGGACAAGATCTATTGGCCGGGTCCACTTCTGGGGGACCTCTAAATACTCTCCGTATACTCGAATGCACAGTATTATCTTTTTATTTGCTTGCTGGGGAGCCACTGTGTACACACTGGATCTTATCAAATATAAATTCCTCTTCATTCACATAATATGATTTCAAGTATTTTGAAAACCTAAGGATATACAAAAATGTAAAACTAATGAGTTGATTAGCAACTTTTTTCCCTCCAGGCTAGTTAGAAACAATTACAATAGTATGCCTGCTAACACTGAAATAATTACGTCATAGCACACACAAAATTGTTTAGAATAATATAACATAATCAGGCAATTAATATTTGACCAACTTTGTCAACTTTTTTGTCCAGATCTATTAACTAGATTGGAGAAAATCTCGTGTATGTTGTGACCGTATTATCAGTATAGTTAAACAGATAGGACTCCTTTTTGTTTTCTGGCTTTTATCCTATCAACTACGTATACGAGTCTTGTGAAACAATGTATTAACTAGATGAAAGTTAAACCATCACTAGTAGCAGACTCACACGTGTGGCCACGGTTTTGCTTGTTTATCTCCTGCGTTTGCCTTTACGACGTGCTCTGTGGGACACTGTTAATATTCTTAAGCTGTAAATTGCTTCATGCAGAGAATATGTGTTTCAATTTGACAGCTGGACGTGGATTTTCGGCAGAAGACTCAGGAAAAATGTCACCAGAAGCCAATGAATGTAAGAGCCTGAAAGAATGTCCCCAGAAGACGGTTGCGGTAAGAGCCTAGAAGAATGTAACCAGAAACAAGAACAGGTAAGACCAGAACCCAGAGTGTTTAAAGACCCTGAAGAACGTCATAGAACGGTGGTTCAAGATCCTGGAAGAATGTCATTAGAGCCGGTGGTCGTAGATGAAGAACGATGCCAAAAGCTGCTCATTTTAGGACCCTTGAGATATTTCCCCAGCAACCGGGGGCTTTAAGACCTAGGAAGAATGTATCTAGAACCGGTCATTGTAATATCCAGTAATAATGTCAACAGAAGCCAGTAGGCTGAAGACCCTTAAAGAATGTCGCCAGAAGCCAGGTGTTGAAACAACAGTTGATAGCATCAATAGACCCCCATGTAAGTGGGTCGCACGTTCTGACAGTAGCACCAACAAGATAATGGATCACAAGAATGTTTTAACACTGGCATTGCCTCGCACCATCCTCTAGGTCCATGACTCAAACCCACGAGATTAGATCACTTATGGATATTACTACATAGTAAACAAGCAAGATGAAGAACCTGCATATGGCTGTGTCAGGCTACAACATCTTCCTCGTTATAAAAACATGTTATTGGTTATAAAGACAAGTTCCTTTTGGTGAATTCATGTTCCTCGTAAATCTACTTTTCTACTTGTAAATCAACGTTCCTTTTTTAAAACAATGTTTATCATTGTAATCACACAGTTATAGTTTTAAATCAACTTTTATGATTGTAAATCCACGTTCCTTGGTGTAGGCCCTACATTATTAATGTTCCTAGTGCATAACACTTATTAAATCCACGCTCCTCACTGTAAATCCATGTTCCTCGTTGTTAATACACTTTCCTCACTGTAAATCAAATGTTCTCATTGTAGATCCACGTTCCTAATTGTAAATTCATGTTCCTGATTGAAAATCCACTTTTTTCATGGTAAATCCATGTTCATAAAGCTATATTCCATCCTGTTGGGCCCCTCGGTTATTGGCCCCTAGGGCCAATAAAGAGCGCCCCCCAGTGGCGTCTTACCGACGTATAAAGTGGGTAATTTAAAAAAAGTTGTTTCCGAGGATGTTTCCAGGCGTAACTCGAGCAGCGATTATTTAATTTTGGAGAGGACGACTTTGTTTGGCCTTACAAGGCGGTGACATGTCAAACTGCCTGAAGGCGACGTTGATATATTCACCGCGGAGTTTGGCCGGTTTATTAACATGACGTTACGTTAGCAGACTCCATCCGGTGTTGTGGCTAAGTGGGTAGGGAGTCTACAGGGAAAAAGGGGGGGGGGGGGAATAGTTAAATCTCAGGATAGGGGCCACGTGATATATTCCATTTTTAAATCCTAACTGTCTCTGTATCGAGTCCCCCAAGAGGAGTCAATCAAGAGGTCCTTGTTGGTAGTCCCCAAAGGGCCTGTTTATCAGGGTTTAGTCCAACAATGCTTGCTAGATAATCTGGTCCAACCTAGAACAGAACAAAGGTCCTCTAGATCTAAAGTCACCCTCTTCCTAACAATGTTTTTGTATGTTAAACTTTAATCAATAGGCTATAAAACAGTTTAGCTAAAAGTGTAAAGGGTTGGAGGGTTAGTTAAAACACTTAAACGGTCGAAAATACCAAAGACAGTTATGGCAGCTGAAGATGAACCCCGACCCCTCAAGAGAGCACTCCTCACTCTCCAATAACAAGACTATGCTACTGTCTCCCAGCATCCCTACCCATGGTAGAGCGGTCAACACAAAAGTCCAGGAAACCCTGGTTATATTCCGGATGGTTCTGTGCTGGTCCAATTATTTAATATCTAGAATTGGGGTAGGGGGTAGTGCTAGATGTACTATTCTAGGGTATGTTGGTTTGTAAGTCGTACGCTGATATGTATGTTTATAAAAGGAACGTTAAATACCTCAAGTACGAGGGCAGTGAAGGACGAGTTGTAAAGTTCCGAGAGGGGAGTTAAGGCCTGTCCTGTTGGTACCCGTGTGTGGGTAGGGGAGTGTGGGAGTGGCACGAGCCGAAGGCCCCCCCTCCCCCCTCAACCCTATAAAGTGGTCAGTCAGTACCCAACCACCACCGCGCAACAAGGGCGCAAAGGTACCTGTGTCGTCACATCCGACCGATACCCCAAGAGAGGAGTGTTTCCTCTGCTCAAGGTCATCACTCAGAGACTGGACTCACCTCCACTTTCTAAACACAAGGCCACTACTGCACACTTAACCTAAAACATCCGACGGAAATCAGGCGAGCGAATTGTACACTTCAGGCAATCTGGTGTGTGTGGACGTTTATTTCCATACCTCGTGGTTGTTTGTTCCCCCTTCCCCTTGACCTGTTCTCCCTGCCCTACCACCCATCCAGGCTATCCTCATATTTATACTAATCGGGTAGGGAGAGTGAAGTTACAATTTATAGTAAATGTACCAGTATTTGTGTGGAAGGGGAGTAGAAAGCAATCTAGGGGGAAAAAATACCCCATTCCACCAAGTTGGGATCCAAGCCCTGACCGTCTGGTAATATTTATTTAGCACAGCATCTTACTACCCGTTCGGGTTATACGCTTAAGTACTAATTACACTAATGGTTTAGGAATTGGGAGGGTTGAATTTAGAGGAAGTGAACCCGCACTTGTGTGGAGGGAGAGTGGAAAACCAATTAGGAAAAGCCACTCCCAGTTCACCCGACCGAGATTCGAACCTCGATCTCCCCGTCCTCGGCGGTCGAGCTCAACACGACTAGCGCGTTAGCTAACTACACCACCGAGGCGGGTGTCTGGTAACTAAAAACCCCAAACAAGACGGAGACTGGTGCTATTGTCCGCGTCCGCCATAGTTGCAGATGACTAAATGATTCACAACAGTGGTCACATAGTCTAACGCGTCACTCTCGCATTAGACTGTATTGCCGGCAACAGGGAGACCTAGGTTTAAGTTATAGGTTGTGTTGAGGATGGTTTTTCCACCCTCCATCAATGCAAATGATAAAATATTTCCTCGAATTTCTACCTTTCCCATCCATACCCAATTAGTGTAGCTATTATATCCCCGGAATATTAGTAAGAGCACTGCATTGTAATGTTTTTACTACAAATATGTTTATTTTCACCTATTAATTGACCAAGAGTAGCGAGGTTCTGTTTAAACTTGACCATTTGGCATTTAATATATCTATATCTGTCCGACCCGCCTCGGTGGCGTAGTTGGCTAACGCGCTAGTCGTGTTGAGCTCGACTGCCGTTGACGGGGAGATCGAGGTTCGAATCTCAGTCGGGTGAACTGGGGGTGGTTTTTTCTAAATGGTTTTCCACTCTCCCTCCACGCAAATGCGGGTTCAGTTCCTCTAAATTCAACATTCCTAATTCCTAATCCATTAGCGTAATTAGTACTTATGCGTATAACCCGAACGGGTAGTAAGACGCAGTGCTAAAAAAAAATATGTATCTGTCCGGATATCCGGATATTTTTCACGTGACAAGTGTCTTATTTCGTTGATAAATTTTAACGAATTTAGCTGGGACATTCTTTGAACCTAGAATAACCAATGCACAGTAGCTCCATGACTTCTTTGGTGCTGACTGACAATTCACAGCTGAAAGCTGACAGCTTTGAAAAGTACCAGACCAAATTATGTATCCTACGCTGAACCATGTGATATTCAAAAACATGTGTTTAGCAGCTGTAACTTCTGGCAGTCAAAATGTAGGTATATACCTAAATATTGAGTGTCAGAAGTCAGCTGTGAGCTGTCAGTCAGCACCAAATAAGTCGTGGAGCTACTGTACATAGTTTCACAATATGGTTATCTGTTTCAATATGGCGGCCGCTCAGAAGGGTTTTTCGTTTAGTAGATCATCTAAAGTGATTTGAATTTAAATTCTAAGCAATCCATCGAGTACCTAGGGTGGATTTGTGTAAATTTTTACATATATTGCGAGACCGATGTCTTAAACCTCATGAACAACGGTTATTCTTTGTCAATACAATTTACATCCATTACTGTTTCCCGCTTATGGTCCGAGTAAGTTTATTATTCAAGCCATACATTCTCCACTACCTGCTTGCTAGGCCTGTTATAGCTTCATACGCCCTATAATCTATCTTAAGACTAGGACAGGCACAACATCCAGTCCCCAGCTGTTAAATTCATCACTGTGAAAGAATAAACCCACATTTCACCAATGGTACATTTTTCGGCCATGCCAGGAATCGAACTCGGGACCCTTAGATCAGTACTGGCTACTGGCTACTACGCTACTGGCTGAGTTAAGGTGTCGTATTCTGTTAATACAATTCACTATTAAATATAATATTAATTGGTTTTCTAACTTGATCATTAAGGAAAAATATGGGCGACATTTCAACTTGAAATTCAAAGAGAAATATTAAGGATTGTAGTAACGATAGTAAAATGGAGGGAACGAGGTAGTCTACTGTTTACGGAGCTCTAGGATACCCTATAGGACTATCATAGTTATTTTTTTTAAATGATAGTGTGGTTTTTGTAATATTCAAATAAATACTATTCATTGTGTTGGCCTAAGTTTTTTTTAACACCATGTTTTACTACCCGTTTGGGTTATACGCCTATGTAATAAATGCACAAATGTAATAGGTACGAGGTAGGTTGAATCTAGATAAAGTATAACCACATTTGCGTGGAGGGATAGGGTAAAACCATTTAGGAAACCACCCTCAGTACAACCGACCGGGATCGAATCCCAATCTCCCCGTCATCGGTAGTCTAGTCTATTACGTGAGTGACGCCTTAGACCATGCAGCCACCGAAGTGGGTCAGGTCTAATTTATATTAGTCTAAATTAAAGAATAATAATTTCGCAAATAACTAATCTAAGTTTGAAATCACTAGTTTATTTCGTTAACTATCATATTTGGTGGTTACAATGTGAAAACTTCGGCACCTTAACTATAAAAGTGAACATGAAAATTGGAGTTGTTCAGAACAAAGCTATTATTTGGTGCAGTATATCTATTCAGAGTTATTCAGATCTTTTTTATTTTTCGTGCACCCCTAGATATTATTTCTCTTCAATTATTACCTCTTAAGTTGTTGGTGCAAGTTAAACATATTTTATAATCTACATCTAAAATAAATTAGACTACATCCAAAATAATATATTAAATAAACGCAAATTCTTGTACAGTTCTTCTATGTTTCACCTTCATCATCCCAACTCATTTAGAACTAGTAAGACTAGTAAGACTAAATAAAATACAACATATTTATAGGACATGCTTGAAATCGAAAATGGGACATTTAACTTTTGACTTGAGTGGTCTTGTGGTAAAGTGCTTGACTCAGGAGCCGATGTTCGTGGGTTAAAACCCAGCCAAGGTCAATGTACTTATCCTGAGCGAAAACAATCCGTAGTACAGCTTGCTTCGGAGGGGAAGCTAAGCCGTTGGTCCCATGTTGACTGTGGCATGTAAAAAGGACCCTGAAATGTATATGAAAATATCTTTCCGGCAAAATTGGTAAGCCCTTTCACGCTTGCTCATAGAAATAAGTGTGAGAGACAACGAGAAACCACCACACTTTATGAATTTCCCTAGTAGGCCCTACATGGGATTTCTATCAGATGGTGCAGGAAGCACTAACCAGCCGAAGAGCTGAGGGCACCCCAGCTCCGGATGGATATAAATCACATCAAACCAACCTTTGGGTTGTTGACTTAAGTAGAAGAATATAATACTACCATAACGCTTTTTTTTAAACTAACATTAATAAACCAAAATTTAAAAAGTGCACTTATATGCCACATAGTTAGGGAAGATTAGACAAGCACCTTTTCAAAATTCAGTAAAACACTAATCGTAGTGTACTCAGGCTAATAAGTGTATAAAGCAAGCTTTGTTGCTTGTTCAAATCACAGCGTTGTAAATCCCACCTTCAGTTAAGACGTTTTGTGAGTTTTGGGTAGATCTACAGCTCAATAACTTTTTTTTTATAGATTTTAATTACTTTTTTTATGACTTCGGGAATCCTGTCATAATAGCGTCCATACACTCACCGATTAAGTTAAATTACTAGTATAAATATAAATACTTGATCGAAATTTGAAATTAACATTTAATACCATCAACATACTTTATTTATACTAAATGAGCATATGTATTTAAAAATAATATTTGTAATATGGCTATGAATAATTAACTGCTCGTCCATTCTATAGAATTTACAGGTGTGTAATTAATATTTTTTAAATTCTATTATATAAAAGACCTAAAGTAAGCGTCCTAAACGTGCCTTGGGTAGATAATGTTCAAGCTAGCTGTGAGGAAAGACGTTAGAACGTGTGGGTTTTATTGACCTACCATTGTAACATTGGCTTCATTAGCCTTCTGGACAGAGTCGTATCCCACGAATCTGTTCGGTAGATGAACAGGAAGATTGTAATTTTTAACAAAATGTCTGCCCAAATATAAACCCGATAGTGACCAATCAGTGGCCTCTATACCACACCAATAAGAAGATTGTAACACCGTGCCAGTACACTAATCATGCGATATTACCTTGGCCTGCTACGAAACAATAAAAATCCAATAACGCGAGAGAAAATATCAGTTAAACGTTAGCACGTATCATTAAATAAATAAATTGGTTCTCTGTGCAGCTAGCCTGGTAGCCATATACCCCTTGTTTACACGATATCATCAGACACGGCTCCAGAAGGCAGTTCTTCATTTGAATGTATTCATTTATTTCACTCACACGAATCTGATAGCGCGTGGTACACTCTGGGGAAATAACACGCCTGTTTTTGTTCTTTTTTTTTATTACGGCTTCTCACTACTCTTTCGGCTATATATGAACTAATTACGCTAATCCGTTAGGGATGAGGAAAGTTGAATTTAGAGGAAATGTACACACATTTGCGTTGAGGGAGAGTGGTAAATAATTTAGGAAAATCCACTCTCAGTAGACCCGACTGGGATTAAAACCCCGATATCCTTGTCATTTGCAGTCCAGTACACTACAGTGGGTCATACACAAGTTTCATTGGCTTTTTTTTTTTACCATGGATGAGCTTCGTGGGGAAATAATCTGACCCTGCACCTACTAGTGATGCAATTAATTTAATAAAATATTAATAATTCTCTAGACAGATTTATCTACCCCTGCACCTACTAGTAATATTAATCAGTCCAAACAACATGGATGCCAGGTGAGACAACCAAACCTATTCCTGCACCTACTAGTGATACTGTACTCGTGCTAGTTTGGGAAAGGGTCTCTATGTTATCGGCCCAGAGTGTCCGAGAGACCCGGTATAAGATAAGACCCAGATGAGACCAACAGGTCCATGGGAAGAACCAGTTATGTTATGGGCCTCATTGTAACCCTATCCAAGAGGTATCAGATAATGGTCGTGGACCCGAGGGGGGCGGAGTCCGCTCTTCAATTGTTCAGTAAAAACCAACAAGACTGGCCTCCAACCCTATAATTCTCACCTCCCCAAACCCAGTACGATAAAACTAATCGCCGTCATCTTAAATCCAGAACTTGTTTTGTTTGTTTTTTACTCCACGTAGCCTACTCTACTCGAAGTTTGCTCTGCCCTGAAACAATTTGATTTCAATTTCCAGTCTGAGCCCACCTTACACACCTGATAAGACAGGGGAGGGCTGGGAACACTTGTGGAGGGATGGAAGTGCTCAAGTTCTTCTTCCTAAATCCAGCTTCATACTTTCAGATACACCTCATATTAGACCATCTTAAGGGGGCATGTTCCTTGTGTAGGGATTGAACCATGTTTAATAATACACAATACAATGAAATTAACATTTGTTGCGATGACTGCCGTTAGTAAATATTCGTTTAAATATATGTTTAAAATGTTCGGGCTCAATTCTGGTATTTGAATAAATATTTGACTATAATTTTATACTATACAAGTTATTAAAATTAAAGCCTGCACCAGCGGTCCACAGTCTAAACTATCGGGCTTAAAATAAAATGGATTACCGGTGACTAGGGCAGGTCAAGGCTCGAATCTCGTCCAGGCTCATCGAGAATGGTTTACTTACGCAAATTATCACTGTGGTTTTCCCATATCCTCTACGATGATTCGGGTGCAATTTTTTTCTAAATCACCCGCTCACTTCATATCCTTGCAGTAAAACGTTAATAATTTTAATGTTGAATATACTAATTTAAAAAAAATACATCGCGTCTTAATACCCGTTCTGGCAATACGCTTATGTGCTAATTACACTGGATGGTTCTAAGGTTGGTAAGGTTATATTTAAATAAAGGGTAACCCGCATTTGCGTGGAAGGAGAGAGAAAGAGGGAGACAGTAATTTTGGAAAAACTATCCTCAGCACACCTGACTAAAATTCTAGCCTTGATGTCTCAGTCATCGACATTCTAGTCCACTGTGAGAGTACTGAGTCAGGACTATGCGGCCACCAAAGCGGGTAGTATTCTAATTTTTTTAAAAATAGTTTTAAATGTAGCTCTATGGCGTCACTCTCGCAATAGACTAGACTACCTCTAGCGGTGAGATCGGAGTTGAATTCCTGTCAGCTGTACTGTGAGTGTCTTTTTCATAAATAGTTTTCCACTTTAGCTTTACGTAAATGCGTGTACACTTCCCAACTTCCTCAAACCTAACGCATTAAAGTAATTGTTTAATATGTGTATAGCTCAAATAGGTTGTGAGACATGGGTAGTAAAACAAAAAAACATGAAAAATACCAATAGACTTTTAAAGAAGTTTCAGGAAAATAATTGTAGATCTTTATTAAGATTGCCTCGAGCGAATCTATGCCCCTGGTAGTCAACTTCCCTTTACTTTCGGGCAAAGCAGCAACGGACTCGAATTCACATGCCCAAAAGTGGTGACGTATCCAATCGATATAGAGTGTCCCCCCAAAACATTACCCATGTTAGAACCCTCCAAATAGCACGTCGATGATATAGGGTAGAACAAGGTAGTGTGAGTACCCAAATGTGAACATTGTATTTTCACCTGTAGGTGGTGCCATGTTGCGCAGAAATTAGTAACGACTCCTTTAGTTACAAAGAGACATATGTGAGTCAGCACGTTGGCTCTAAAAATATTTTTAACGGAGCAAGCTATATATAATATTTTAAGATCTTAACATATTACTTGACAAGATATTATCCACAACAATGGGCATGGGACAAAGACGTCAGTCTTGTTTATAGAGTTATCTGTGATGGGTGGATTGGATTTCAAACCTCGGCTGGGTGAAATGAGATTTTTTATTTCTCGAATGGTTTCTCTACTCTTTCGAAGCAAATGTAGCTACATTTCATCTCAATACTACCTTCCTCATCTCTAACCCGTCAGCATAAATATGTGGTAAGCAGTGGAGCACGTTAAAAACTATATTAGGCCTATCAAGAATTCAGATATTTGGTTGATTGATGCATTCTTTGCTCAAATGTAAAGATAAACCTTTCAACAAGATTAATTGTCCGTAAAGAAATGAAAAGGGCATTTGTTAAAAGATTTTAGCCAACGAGCATTTTTAACATAAAAACTCGTGACCTATTAAACTTAAAATTGGTATTTTGCTTTCTTATTTCTGAGCATGAAGTCAACATTAAACGCTGGTTGTCCGATATTTAGAGGCAAAACATTAAATGGTTTTATTTTAGGTAAAGGTTTGTTTGAATCAAGTAACCACATATAGGCTTATTGGTTTATTTCTATTTTGTTTTCAATTAGTGAAAATACTGAACATTATATATAATATATTGCGATAAATATGGTTTAAATTTGTTTCAATATACATGAGAAATTTTCCTGGTGTAATCGATAGTGATTTTCAAGGAGATACCAAATATATAAATAGTTAGATTCAGTTATAAGTACCACTGTGTAAACATGTGAGGCCACACTTGTCATTCTATCTACCATTGAAAGGATTACGCCCTACCCCTAATTAGCTGTTTCAATTGATGGCCTGACATACGAGTTACTGTGCATCAACGATAAACAATCCCCCTGAAACGTTTGACTTCCGGTCCCTAATAAACTGTTTCTATCTATAGCCTCACGACTGAGCCACTGCGCAGCTTAGAGGATCCATCCACCCCTAAAACATATGACTCCCAGTAAGTTGTTTGCAATGAGGCCTCACATATAAGCCAATGCGCAGCTCAGATAATCCATCCACCCCTAGGACATATGACTCCTAGTAAATTGTTTGCAATGAGCCTCACATATAAGCCACTGCGCAGCTTAGAGGATCCATCCACCCCTAGACATAGACTCCTAGTAAGTGTTTGCAATGAGGCCTCACATCTGAACCACTGCGCAGCTTAGATGATCCATCCACCCCTAAGACATATGATCCTAGTAAGTTTTTGCAATGAGGCCTCACATCTGAACCATTGTGTAGCTTAGAGATCCATCCAGCCCTAAGACATATGACTCCTAGTAAATTGTTTGCAATGAGGCCTCAAATATAAGCCACTGCGCAGCTCAGATAATCCATCCACCCCTAAGACATATGACTCCTAGTAAGTTGTTTGCAATGAGGCCTCACATATGAGCCACTGCGCAGCTTAGATGATCCATCCACCCCTAAGACATATGACTCTAGTAAGTTGTTTGCAATGAGGCCTCACATCTGAACCATTGTGCAGCTTAGAGGATCCATCACACCCCTAAAGACATATGACTCCTAGTAAATTGTTTGCAATGAGGCCTCACATATAAGCCACTGCGCAGCTTTGAGGTCCATCCACCCCTAAGACATATGACTCCTAGTAAATTGTTTGCAATGAGGCCTCACATATAAGCCACTGCGCAGCTTAGATGATCCATCCACCCCTAAGACATATGACTCTTAGTAAATTGTTTGCAATGAGGCCTCAAATATAAGCCACTGCGCAGCTTAGAGGGTCCATCCACCCCTAAGACATATGACTCCTAGTAAGTTGTTTGCAATGAGGCCTCACGTGTGAGCCTCTGTACAGCTTAGACGAGCAATCTACATATTCTTAAATCCATGGCTTGCCCTTGCTACATAGGAACATCAAAGTTAGCAAATAAAAACTTGGACTAAAAGTTCGTAATTAAATATTAAGTCTATTATGACAGATTACCTCTATTTTAATTTTAAAAACGCAGCATTTGAATCAATAATTTGCCTTAAACTAATATGAATACATTTTCAAGATTAACAAATTCATTTTAATGACTACTAAGGGTGTTTAAATGGTGAGTGTGCATTAATACTAAATTATAAAACTGGGAGAATGTGTTATAGAGTAATGCAGCTAATATATCATTTTTCAACTCCGTAGTGAATATTCTCAAAATACATTCAGATCTTTCTGTAAAGGTAATTATGTTATTTAAATAAATCTATAGATGAAAACAATTATTTAAAAAACCATCTCAATAAGAGAGAATTATTTGTTTCTTGAAAGAAAAATAGTGGTGTGTTGTTAAGTCTATCCTAGTAATCCCTTCACAATGTCACAAGTGACCAGAGTAACCTGGTATAAGGTAGCCCCAGTAGTGTCCCAGTGTGTGCGGATGATGTATTGCTCGACACAAGTGTATCAGAAGCCGTATCGCGTAGGCGCGGCCAAGGTGAGTGAGCCTCAGGGCCTTCTTGCCAAGACACAGGAGCGGCCTGTCGAGAGAGTCCCGCGTTCTCGACCAGGGGATAGGGCAGAGGGGGAGGGGGCTATGTTCCTTCGTTCGCGTTGGACAAGACATCTTCATCTGGGTGTGCCTCCCGTGACGCACCCACTAAAGATAGCGGACACTCCACTTCCTTAATAGGAACTTCTTCCCAGCAGGATTCAGGTGAGCTGTCCGAACCACTGATTCTGCTAAGACCAGCTCTGCTCACGTTGCATTTTGGGCCAAACTATTAACAGCTTTTTATTTGTTTACGGCTTAGTTTCAGTTGTTTGTCCACTCACAACGCAAACTATCTAAGATAACTGAATAAGAAGAGGGATGGGAAATGCACCATTATCCACCTGAAGAGAGTATTTACACATGTAGGCAAAATGATGGGAAAAAAAACAAACATGAACACTGCTTAGTACAAATTTCTGCACTTTGACATTGGCTAGGAGGTCAGCAATTTGAAGTTTCTTAATCTAGTTCGGGTTCACTATTTTGGATTTCCATCTTTAACCCTTCTAATCCATACCTCCTTAGATTAAGTCGTTAATAAACTCTCGTGTTAAGATTAGCAGTAACATAAAATACAGTTTCTTGAGTCCCAATATGGTAGACTATCAGCGTTCCTTATATAATATACTTATCCCCCTCAGCCACTCAGCTATAAGGATCCATTTGGATATAACCACCTTTCTTAGGTATGTATTTCTCCTCCTAACCAATTGGTAAAAAGGATTTACCTGAAAATAGCTAGAGTTCTTAAATTTAGATCTGTAGGCCTACTTATTCTCCCTAACTATTTATAAAAAAATAAATGATCTGCCTACGATATAAATAGCGTTATTGTATTTGTGTTTATCCTTTCTTACCACTCAGCTACAGATCTGGATTAAAGGGAACATAATGTGTTGTTACTGTAACCAAATACTCCTCATTAATAATCATACCACTATCCTAACCTTAGCTTGGTAACCCTACAAGAGGCTACTTACTAACTCCTCGTTTGTATCAAATCACGAGCCGGCTCCAACTCGAGATCTCTATCAGCATCTAGAGATCATGTTTAGATAGCCCGCCCTCCCTTCTGGTAAACTGTCAACCAATTCCCAGATCCATCTCGTCAAGGTGAGCTGGCAGGTGTCTAAAGAGGCCAGGCGGCTTGTTTCACTGACAGAGCTACCCCCTGAGGGTGAATGTTGTGTCCTTATCTTAACCTTCTCATCTGGTTGATAGACCCTATGACGAGTTATTGATGGTTGAAGAAATGGAGCAGTTTTCTTTTAAAATATGTTGTAGCTCATATTTTGGTCGCTGGAGTATATATTCACCACGTGTGTGTTGTTAGTCAAGTAGCTTTTAAACGGTTAAGTTAAATTACTTAAATCCCCCAAGGTTTACAGACATGCGTGTCAGTTTTACATATTTATCTCTATTCGATAAATTATGCACTACTTCTTGAATAAGCTGTTATGATAAACACTTGTTTGAACTGTGAGATAGAATCTGAACTACGCAATATTTTTTTTCTTTCAGAAGATTAGTATTAAAATGTGATCGTGTTAAGACAGTAAGAAAAATAGATTTAGAGATCACTTAGTCTATTTATAACAGTCCATCAATTTTGTTGTTGTTATGTTACCAGTAGGCCCCTACAGTAATTAATATTGAGTTGCAAGTTTCAATTACATATTCAAATTTGGTTGATAGCGTATTATTTTTCATAGCGTAGTGTAATCAACAATTATTTATGTTTGATTTTCAAAAGATTTCACATTTCTCTTTATACTTAAATTCCTCTGTGATTAACTTAATAGCTATACATATAATTAAACTCTAAATAAACTTTGTTTCCAGTAAACCAAAGTTTCGAGCGAAGAAGTGTCGAAAAAAAACCCGACTGTTAGTGTGGTTACATTTTCGTTTTAATTTGTATCAATTCAAAAATATATAACTTTTTGTGTATAAATCTTCTTTATAAGTCTTCTTGGCAACAAGGTGTTTGCAAATATCAACAAACCTATTATAAATCTCCTAGGCAACGAGTGGTTTGTAGATATTATGTTTTCAGTCATTTTATGCATTCACACTAGAAGGTAAATAAATAGTGTTTATTCACAAATAAAAAGTACACTTAAATATGCTGTCATTTGACGTTTGATTATTGATTTACATAAGTAAGGTAGGTTTATATTCATGCGCAGCACATAGCTAATAGTAAACAACTCAAAACGTACTGTTTATAATTAAAATACAACGATTAGTAATGAAATGTACTTTAAAGTCTTATAGCAAATATGCACATATAATGATGTATTTTATTGTTCACTGCAACAGTGCCTCCACTTAAGAGAACCACTCTTAGTGTGCTTGCAGTTGCGTCTTAAATTTGGGGATTTTTTCAGTTATTTTACCTGTAAATTAGGGTTATTGATTTTGTTTTCTTTTATAGTAAATCCCAACTATTTCTTTTGCTGTTCATTGAAACAGGTTTTCGCGTAAGAAAACCTACTATTGTTAGCGTTCTTACATTTGTATCCCCCCACTTTTTTTAGCAGCACGTCTTATTAGCGTTCGGGTTATTTGTACCTTAGATTAGGTTAATGTTTTCTGTCATTTTATGCTATTGATTGCGAATTTAGGTTTATTAGTTTTGTTTCTTGGTATTAAATCAACAGCACAAATTTATTTGGTGTAATAGGGTGTAATAGAATGCTTCTTTCAATTTACTTTATTTTTGTTTCTTAGATAGTAAACCTATACGTATAATAAAACTCTAAGGTTTGTATACGCATTCAAATTTGGTCGAGTTTTCCTTTTCTCTGAGGGCCGGTCTTATGACTACGGGCTAAATATTGCTATCGGAGGTTAAAGTTAGCTACCAGTTAAAGGTTATCAGCCACTTTAATATTTTACTCGTATTATGAAGTGAATTTATCTGCCAGATAGATATCTGTAGGATAAATATATTTTTATGTAGAAAATGCAAGGTTGGTATAGTTTTTACTGGTGCGCGCATGCGTATAAGCCCATAGGCTACCGCTACAACTTAGCGAGTGGCGAGGACGTTCAACATTTGTTAAATAATGGCGGCTAAACGAGTGTGAGGAAACAGATGGTGTCACGTGGGTGCAGAAGCTAAGATGTCGTGCAAGTATTAATTTTGGTGTCTGCTAAAATGTGCTCAATAGTTGGGTACAACGTTTTAAAAAATTTCATTTATTCTACTCAGATTAGAATAATTTGTTCTTATATAAATATTACTCTACAAATATCTTGTCAGTTTTATATAAAATTGTGAATTAAATGTCCTAACTTTATAGAGTTAGAGTGCTTACTAAACACATAAACCAAGATTTTAATCTAAAAACAGATTCTGATAGGCGAAACCTCATTAAAAACAACGCGTCACTATGGCAACAACCATTTTAACTTTCAGAATGAATTTATCAGGTACTTAAACCTCCTGATAAAAATGTGATGGATAAATACATTTTATTTGGCAGATAAATGCTATCTTGCAGTCACAAGACGCACTTTTAATCTATCCACTAGATATAAATATTTTTTACCTACCAGATTAATATTTATCCAGGAGTCATAAGACCGGCCCTGAGTAGTATAAACGATAAGAATACCAAATAATCCTTTTTTTTGAACTTTTGTCTCTCTGTTTGTTGCCAGTTAACTCAAAAAGTACTCATTGGACTGATATGGGACTTCTGTTGTACTCCTTATTTTTCAGGGAGCCGTGGTAAGCTTTATACCATCACACTCTCATAAGCGAGCAAAGTAGTCTCAAAAACCCGGGTGTAAGCAGTGAACAAACGTCGCAGCTGGTTCTTTTTTTAGCACCACGTCTTACTACCCGTTCTGGTTATACGCCTATGTACTAATTACACTAATGGGTTAGGGATTAGGAAGGCTTAATTTAGATTAAATTCAACAGCATTTGTGTAGAGGGAGAGTGGAAAAACCTTTAGAAAAACCCTCAGTGCACCTGACTGGGATTGAACCTTGATCTCCCCTTCTTTGGCAGTCTAATCCAACACGAGATTAGCTTGTTAGACCACGTGGTCACCGGGATGGATTGTATTGCGGATACAGAAGATGGCAAGTGATTTGAGTTGGGGTAAAAGAGGGTAGGATGGGGGTTATTTGGTGTTAATTCGTTAATCTTCGTATGCACATAAAACACTGCTCTCGAATAAGATTAACTTTTTTTCTCGCATTTGAAGTGGTAGAATGTATTGTTTAATGCTATCGAAGCCATAGGAAAATTCTAGTTTTATATATATATATATATATTTTTATAACTAGCATATATATATAAAACTAGTATATGTTTGTATAAATTATGCTTAACCGTTTCAGACCCGAATTAATTTACACAGTCAAACAATTTTTTTATGTTATAGCTTTGCTAAGTGAATTTTTTTAAGATTTTAGAAAAAAAAATTGAAATTTGACCACTGGTTTTCAAAATATCATGTGTACACAATTGTGTACATTGGGTCTCAACCCGTACTTAAATAAATGAGGGTGCCTAACATACAGAATGAATGTTTTATACAGCAATTCACATTTATAGCATTGAAATTGAGTATAAAAACCACGTTTATTCTTGAAGGAATTTGTAAAAGCACATATTACATGTTAAATGATAATTTTTTTTACTGTGTAAGGAAATTGACACACTGTTATTTGACATGAAATGCACGAAAGCAGTTTTTGTCCTTTGATAAACAAAGATTCTCACCACACTTATGACATTTCACCCTAGAACATCCCTTGAATAAGGGTAACTTGCATCGACCTGGTAGTTCTGCACTTGTGTGAAGTGAGAAGTGTTCAATTCCATCATACTGAACATCTTCAGATGGCCTGACCTCACCTCGTCTTTTAGGAACTGGTGTTTGTGGGGGTGTAGCAGATGGTCAGCATTTTTTCCTGTTTGTAATTCTTCTACCACCTAACACCAAAGCATCAGCCAGTCTCATTCTGAAGTGCAAAAGATCCATAACCTTGTTATTTGGAATCAAGAGGGCTTCAGCAGATCTTCTGTACTCCAGCCAGCTCTGCACCACAGCAAAATATACTGCATGGAAAATGGCACGTAATGTACATTTCTTTTCTTTTATAAAGATAAGGTAGTAGCTAATCAACTGGTTGAAGAGTTCAACACCACCAATAGAATGGTTATAAAGTTTTATAACCTCTGGTCGATCAATTTGTACATATTTTTCTTCTCATTCCATCACTCAACTCTGTCAATGCTTCGTTTTCCGAAAAAATTTGAAACCAGAACAACTGTTTTGTTGTCAAACCATTTTACTAGAGTTACATCATCAGTGCTGCAGACTTCCTCTAAATATCCTCTTTCTTTTTTCAAAGCCTCTTTGTCTGGAATAGGAGGAGGATTGGCAAACCAGTTAACCCGAACAGTTCCAGCAGCACAAATGTTGTCTTGTTTTAGTGCTTGAAACAACTTATAGGAGGAAAAGAAGTTGTCAAAGAACAGCTTGTATCCCTTTCCTTCACTAATTGTTTGAGCCAGCTGCAGAACTACTATTGGACCTTGTCCAAATGACCTCAATAAAGGCTCTTTGAGCTCAGTTATTGCTCCTTGGTACAGCAGAAAGTCATATGCTAGACCACTTTTGCCACACAGCATGTACATTTTGATGCCCCAGTCGGGTTGGTTTTCCCTTAACAAACTGCTTTACAGAGAGATGCTCTGTAAAGGGAATCATTGCCTCGTCAACTGCTAGATATTCTTCTACATGTAACCTTAGGCAGCGATTGCGCACAACATCATATATAAAGCGGACTTTGAAAAATGTGTCTTTATTATCATGTGGAATCCTCATTTTGTCCACAAGATGCAGATTGGTTCTGAGTTGGAAGAACCTATCCCTATTCATACTGTTCATAAATAGCTCCATTTTCAAAGCTGTGTCCCAGTACATTCTAACTCTTGGAAATTTTAGATTTCCTATCACTATATGAAGACCAAACAAAGTTTAAAGTTCCACTGTTGTAGTCGGCTTGAAACCATTTGTCCCTACATATTTGTCATCTCGGCCATTGCTTCGAAGAGATGTTCCGGAATGTACTTCCTAAAATACATCAGTGGAGTCAGTTTTGTTTCCTCCGTTGTATCTGGTTCCCACTGATCTGAGTTTAATACAGATATTGGACGATGACGCCATTTGATATATTTTAAGGAAATAATTTATTTCATTATTTACATAATTGGTTACGATTTCGGGCTCATCAACATAGCTGTCATCATCATTGCTATGATTGCCCTCGTCACCGTCTAATCTACTAGATGTTGGTTGCACTTCATCTTCATCAACTTCTCCTCTATTTATCTTATTAGCATCCGATCTCACTCTTTTGCTATGTGAAGAACCACATTCTTCGTCTGATTACAAATCTAAATCTGAAACATTACCTGCCATCAATGAATCTAAAATCTGAGATGGATCCTGTTTTTGTTTTTTTTTGTTGTTCAGGTATGCCATATCAGTGAAATGTGTCTGAGATCAGAAAAAAAAAGTCCCAAACCAGAATTTTTCAATGAGGAATTACACCTACAACAAAGTAAACACAGCCTTATAAGTGCAATGTGCCACAAAAATATTTCTGTTCAAATTCAGAATCAAATTGGAGGTTATAATTATTCAAGCTATTTTTATAAAAGCATATTATTCCAACAAAGTCACAATTTTTATTGTATTGTGGAAATAAAGTCTCAAAACTTTTAGAACACTGTCAAAATCATGAATTTGTTCAACTAAACGGCTTTATGAAGCATTTCTACATTCACATTGAGGTTATGTCAACACGGGGTGGTTATACTCACTTCTGAATCAATGGCTACAGTTGTGTAGATCATATTACAGTCCCCCAGCCACGCCTAGTATCACTCATACAAATATATCTGCACTTGTAGTATACAAAACAGCTAATCAATAAACCAAAAGTAAACTATGAACAAAAATATCCAGTTAGAAATTAAAATAAAAAATGTAACTTAAGTGGTATTGTCACAAGAAAAAAAAAAGTGTACCACTCTAAATAAGTAAAATCGGTCATTCACTCTCTTAAATATCGTAAGATGGCAGCACTAGTTCTAGAAATGTAGTAATATAATACACAAATAAAGTTATAGGAGCCTATTTAATACATATATTTGTATTTTACAGGTTTAATTATTTGTGTACCTAGAAGTAGACTTAACTTACCTATAATTTGGGTATATGCTTTAGTGATGGGTAAAAAAACCCATATTCTTGTTAAGGAATTTATAAATACATAATATGATCTACAAATTCCTCCTATAAATGGATATTATACACCGTTTGTTGTTTTACTGGGCTATTAAAATATGAGCAAAAATTGAGTTTGTCGCTTTGTTAACTTAATGGAAGAGCGCACAAATGTCTGGGTGGGACGGACATGGGGGCTTCAATAATTTTCATACAAAAACCACCCTCTGACAGTTTTCCCATCCGAACCAAGTAAACAAAACTAAAATAATGTAGATCATCACCAGTGGTCACGCAAACCAAGGAATAGAATTTACAATAAATTGGATTTCTAGTGAAGGGGAGGTTGAGGTTCAAATATCAGTTGGGTGCAATGGGGGGAGGTAGAATGTTTACAAATGATATTTTTCCTGTGTTTTTACCATTCCCTCTCCAATATAGTTTACTCACCTCAGTGGCGTAGTTAGCTAACGCGCTAGTAGTGTTGATCTAGACTGCCAAGGACGGGGAGATCGAGATTCGAATCTCGGTCGGGTGAACTGGGGTGGTTTTTCCTACATGTTTTTCCACTCTCCCTCCACACAAATGCGGGTTCACGTTCTCTAAATTCAACCTTCCCAATTCCTAATTCATTAGCGTAATTAGTACTTAAGGATATAACCCGAACGGACTTGATATAAATAATAATAACTATCCAAGATAACTTGGGTGCATTTCCTTCAAGTTATCATCCAAATATATTTCTCTTGGATTAAATCTTTAGTAGGCCTTGTTCTTTAATGTAAAATATATTTTCAAGCCTACTGTATTACATTAACAAAACCTACTTAAGTTTGTCCTTTTTATTCTTTAGTCTATTTTTGCATTACGAACTAGGAATCGCATTGTGTTCCGATTTTCTGTATTATACTTAATAAAATAGTGAAAGCGAGACTAGTGAAACATTTGTGCTATTTTTTAAGAAACACGGAAAAATATAAAAATAATTATTTTAAAATTAAAAAACTCTTAAACTTATCCCAAATTAAACCGCGCATCGATACGTTTTCAGGTTCGAAAGTAATCTTGTACTTATTTTCCCGGCTAATCTTATCTTACTGCCGCAATAAGGAATGGCCACAAAAATATATATATTCTTAAAAATAATAGTAATACTTAACACCATATCTCACTACACATTCGGTTTATGAGCTTATGTACTAATTACGCTAATGGGTTAGGAATCGGGAAGGTTGAATATAGAGGAAGTGAACCCACATTTGCGTGGAGGGTGGAAAACCACCCCAGATCACCTGAGTGAGATTATAACCATGATATACCCGTCTTCAGTAGTCTAGCTCAACACGAAAGTAGCGCGTTAGCTAACTATGCCACTGAGGTGGGTTGCATTCTAAATATCTTCACATATGAATATCTGTAAAATTAATTCCCCAGTCTATGGTATAGCTCATTATACCACTGCGAGGTTTTGCTAGATTTTATAATGAAAAATACCTCCTAATTCTTTGCATTAGCTTTTTTTTTTCACCGCGTTTCACTACTCATCCATTTTACACACATATAATTAATCACGCTGACGGAGAAGGAATGGGGATATTGAATTTATAGTAAATCTACTCGATTTTGCTTGGAGAGAGAATGGAAAGCTATATAGTGAAAAAAGAGCCTATTCTCCCGATATTTTCACTCAGATCTTTCCGTCCTCAGTGTTATAATCTAATGCAAGAGAACATACGACCACCGATGCATGTCTTTGTGATAGCGGTTTTTACTATTATCTCAGTATATTTCAAATTATGTTCAATTCAACTAAGTTTGTTTATCTAAACTAAGTATTCAACAATTTTGGACTAGTTTTTAAAATACGATCAATAATTGGTAGTGCGGTTATACCCCTGTGTGTATGTTACCCCACGTCAATACATGAGAAGGGATTACATGTGCAGTTTTACTAGTCCCGTAGGACTAAGCAAGAAGAGAATGAATGAGCTGTATTTGACTCTTTGATGGCTATCCTCGGTTCATGACTCATCCAGGCTTACACCAGATAAAAAAAGGATACTCCAAGCTGTCTGAAGATAATAGACGCCATATTACCATGCTAATGGCAGAGTTGAAAGAGCTTTTAGCACTCTTGACACTTACCTGAAGCACAATACCGCTATTCTGCTCTGTCAAGATCCGTCAGCATGAGATTATGGAGTCTATTTCCCATCGAATGCAGATGAAAATTCTTTTAGTCAGAATAACCTCAAAAAGTGATACCTTTACTTATTAATTAAGTCACACTCCAATCCAAAATATGTTCTGCATATGTCACTTATGCCAATGTTGACAGCTGTGAGAAAAAAACACATCTTGGCAATTATTGTGATTACTTTCTATCTGCTGTCTCTGTCTTTTAAAGGTTTGAACCCATACCAGTGAACACTAGGAATAAATGTCAAACTTGCAGCTGATTGTGAGAATCGGGATCGAATCCCGGCCAGGTATACTGAGTTCTTGTTGTTTTTTTCCTAAATGGTTTCTAGCTCTTTCAACACAATCTTGGGTATATTTCATATCAATCAAATATTTCTCATCATTAATAAATTAATGTAATTTACTCATGCTTAATAAATTAGTACGTGAGAGAAAAATATGTAAATAAAAGGTTCATTCTGAGTGAAGTCTACTGTATAACTGTGAGGGTTTGGCTCTGTGTGATTCCCCTGATAGAGGACATAAAAACCCCACGAGTGTAGCCTGTTAGGGTTGAACTTCAGTCGTGCTAGTCAAGTCAAACCTTGAGTCAAGCACTGCTGCTTGCTGGGAAATTCCACTCGACTAGAACTCACCTAACCGTTCATTGTGAAGCTGTACACATTTCGTTACACATTTCTCCCAAAAATCTTGCCATGAACTGTGGCCACTGATAGTACAATATAATCTACTTCCTAATATGGGGACACATGAGATGGGCCGTGTGTGAATGTGTGTGAACGACCTCATGCATATTAATGGGTGTGGAGTGGCGTATCATCGACCACTTTATTGGGGGGGATAGGCGGGGGGGCAGATGGAGCCTCACCAAGGTTGGGTGAAGAAGGTAATCATTTCCCCCTTTTTTGGGTTCTACGAGAAAACATTATCTCAACCTAGACACATCACTCTCTTACACACATATATATATATACATTTATACATACACACTTTAATACTTCTAGTATTACAATACATTCATACATGCACACAACATATACTCATTTAAATTCTTACATAAACACTTTTATTTACATATATATACATATAAACACATACATTTATATATATTACATATACTTACATGTAAATATTTATTTACATGTATACATATAAAATTTTATTATTATTATTATTATATATTATTATTATTATTATTATTATTATTATTTAGCACCTCGTCTTACTACCGTTAGGGTTATACGCTTAAGAACTAATTACGCTAATGGATTAGGAATTGGGAGGTTGAATTTAGAGGAAGTAAACCAGCATTTGCATGGAGGGAAAATGGAAAACCATTTAGGAAAAACCATACCAGTTCACCCGACCAGATTCGAACCTCGATCTCCCCCGTCCTCGGCAGTCGAGCTCAACACGACTAGCGCATTAGCCAACTACGGCACCGAGGCGGGTACATATAAACACATACGCTTGCATATACCTATATATAAACATTTATAAATACTTATACTTATATATAGTTTTTCGCTCATACACCACAGTTTTATCGTAATCTGTTCAAGCAGGAATATTTAAATACGTCACCACCCCCTATCTACTACCTAAACCGTGGGTTTATAATCTGTCAGGATGTGCTATGGCTGAAGATAGGGGGAGGTGATTGTGTAACTGTTCGTGATTGACGTTCAACTTGGATTTTTAAGGTTTTTATTAGTGCCACTGTCTCTAGCACAAGTGTATGTTGAAAGTGATACAAGGAAGAAAGAACCTGAAGTAAATTCGAAAGCATGTGACAAAACGAAGTGTTGCTAGGAATAAACCATTGGCCTATCTGACACCTAGGTGTTCCCTACACGGTTTTGCTGAACCTTGGTATCAAGCGGTAGTCCTCTTCCACGAATAATGATGAACCGGAATCCTAGCCAGTGTAGTCCCGAATCGGGCAGAGTGACCCCTAGATGCGATGTTGTTTAGTCAGCCACGATGGCTAGATCCCCTACATTTTATTCTACCCTCTGGCCTGGTTTCTACCTAAGGAATGCTGACAATGTGGTTTACAGGCTAATCATAACACCTTGCAACACTCGTTTTGTCATTCACAATCCAGAACACACAATATTATACAAACACGCCTTCCAATTTAGGCCGTGCTGTTACATATACATCTTTATAAAACGGGTGAGAATTTTCTTCCCTCTTATAGCTTCCCCCTCGTTAACTTTGTAACTATTTGTGTGAGGGAGATTATAAATTGAATTTAAATACTTAAACAACTATCCATTTTGATATGTGGTATGATTTAGGCTTTTGAGGAGTGTTATTATTGTTGTTTTTGTTGAAGTCTAGCCTGTAACATAATCTATTGCATGTAATTTCTTTAGGCAATAAGTTTTAAGACTTGAAGGTTATTTTTATTTTGCCTTTATTTATAGGTTTGGCACCAGGGTTATATATCGGCTTAATCTAAGGCAAGTAATGTCGTTTAGAGGGAATGCATCCACATTAGAGTGGTGAGAAGATAATAAAACTACATGGATGGAAACTACTCGATTGCACCATGCTTAGATTTAATCTGGAACTTCCTTGTCACCAGAATTTAGTTTATTATAAACCTGACACCTTATACCACTGATCACCAGTTCAGTACATAACTGATCCAAAGAGTGTATAAAATATACTTTTCAATATATTTGTTTACACAGACTTACTAAAATGATGTGAGCCTTATGTTACTTACTAAGGATGTAGGCTTTTTTTTCAAACCTAATTTTCCTCCATTCACATAATCATTATTTTCATCCTTGGTTTGGGAATACATAATGCTACCAACCAAAATGCAATACTTTTTACAAAAAAAGGCCGGCAGATGTATCAACCATAGATTTGTATATAAAATGTGGGGCCAAACATATTAGACTCTCAGTAAATTGAAAACCAACACTTTAATTGAAAAATAAATATTTCGGACCGGTGCAGCCACATTGGTCCCATCACTTTTCCCTTTCTCAGCATAGATCGTCTAATTGTTTCTGCTCCATCCTGTATATTTAGAAACAGTATGGTTTTCTGTTTTTAAATTATGAATTGTATCTAAAATACATTTAATTAGGATCCCTTCCCTCGAACATTTGTTTCAAAGAATAACAAGAAAATCATTTTTTATTTTTTTTTAGCACCACGTCTTACACCCTTTCGGGTTATACGCTTGTGTATTAATTACACTAATGGTTTTAGGGAATAGGAAGGTTACATAAACATGAAGTATACCTACATTTGCGTGGAGGGAGAGTGGAAAATCATTTTGGGGAAAACCACCCTCAGTACACTCAACTGAGATACGAACCTTGATCTTCCCGTCATTGGCAGTCTAGCCTACTGAAAGAGTAGCGCGTTAGACCACGTGGCCACCGAAGCGGGTGAAATAATTGTTCAATTTGCTAATGAAATTACTAGTCTTCTGCACATAAGTTTGTACTTCGACTTATCTGAAAACTATGAACTGTGCTTCTGCCTAACTAAGAATAAGCTGTACTAATATTTACTGGTTTTGCTGATGATAGTCGCCATGATAGTTGGTCGTATACTTGTACTGATTTAAGTACGGAAATATCTTCCGCTAAAAAAGTGGTCAGTTTGTTCTTCTAGCTAAGCTACTTGACATGGTTTATTTTATAAAACAATGCAATTCCCGCATGGGAATTATCAGTCACTCAGATAATACATGTAGCCTGAACGAATAGTAAGACGTTATGTAAAGAAAAAAAGATAATACAATCGATGATCTAACGAAATAATAAATTTTAACCCAGATTGTATATTTTCAAGTCATTTAACCTAACACAACAATACCTTGCAAACCCATATGATAGGGGCATTTACTTATATTATCAGGGATGGGTAATCATCGGATCGTGGGCCAATTTTTTTTTACTGTCTACTATTAATTACGAATGATAATTTTATACTAAGGAAGGATCACGTAAGGATAAAACCCAAGGATAAGCCACCTGTTTTCATAAATATTACTGATTTTCTCCAACAACCTTATGTGTGATAGATTCATTGGTAGGCTATACTTAGAGTCCATTCGACAGAGGAGTGGTGGTAGGATGACAGCTACCAGAGGATGTAAAACAGACAAAAGAAAAACATTAATAAAAACAAATTGTTATGAAAGTTTTGACTGCCATAAGTGATAACAGCTCAAAACTTGGGCTCAAAGACCTTATTGTTTGGTGAATGGGTACATGAGAGTAGATCTGGTAATTTTTACTAGCTGTCATTTATCAATCATAAGGCGAACGGACTATAGTATAAATATACTAGTAAACATGAGTGCAGATAAATGGGCCTACTTTTAATGGCTAAGAAACGTTGAATAAATTTTCTGAAAAATAATATTCTATGTATTTAATAGAGAAAAATATGTTTCTAGACCTATCGCATTTATATGGATTCAGAAACAGTTAATAATTTCTCTTTTTTTATTCATACAAAAATTGTTTCTATGATTTATTTGGAAAGGTGTTCTATTTTATTCCACCAATGAAAATTACCCTGATTGACGGTAAAAAGTTTGAAGTCTTACACCACACAGGAATTAATACAGGCGAGTACTTGTATCAATAAATTTAGGAAACTGTTATTATTTGGCGTACTAGCCTACCATTTCTTGGAACTTTCAGTAAATATTTCTTATGAGCGTCAACGTTTACTTTCTAATTTAGAAAGAGTATTGAATATTGATAATCTTTCTCCCTAATGCCTATGGTGGACGTATTATGTGCCTCCAAATGTCACAAAGTTGGTTTTACAAATGTGTCTGTATATACCTGGAGCTACAGCAAAAACTTTTGATTTATTCTACTCAAACTTGATGTATGGATACTATAAGGCCATATCTAAAGAGTAATCTGTGATCTTAAATGTAACTCTAAAATTAAAGATAGTTTACTGTTGATTGATTTTTGAAAATGTTATTCTAAGCAATAAGCTATATGAGAAAATACTTCCAATTGGTTTGTTCCATTTATTTTTATTGAGCCTCCTAGAAATTATTTATCACCCCTGAAAATAGATAGTACGCTGAACACACATACATACTCAGCTCGGCAGGAGATCCGGCGTCAATGGGACCGCTCCGACCGCACCAGTCACAAGCCAGCCGTTGTCTGGAATCACTTATTCTTCCCCCGACTGATTAATTCCCGGTCCAATATCCCTCGCACGCCGGGCCATGCCACTCAAACATGGAGGTGTGGAGCCATCACATCTCACACGACAGATTGCCTCTGACAGGTTAATGACGGCCCCAAGGCTAGGAGATGTGTCTCTCCACACCTCATCAATATTACACTCTACAAACAACACCTTTATGGTCATAACACGGTCCATTCTCGGCACCAGACAAGAATTATTAATACCTTACACCTTCAACCGGGAGAATTAGGTACACTTTTATGATTAGTGGGTTTAACAGGCAGTTAACTCACTTGCCATCTCTCTATACTAAGACTCGGGACCTACTGATTAATTGGTGTGTGTTTCCACCAAGAAACACTCAATTCTCCAGACCATAATATACTATTCAACTGGTGTGTGTTTCCACAAGAAACACTCAGTGCTCCTGACCAAGATCTACTATTCAACTGGTGTGTGTTTTCACCTAGAAACACTCAATTCTCCAGACCATAATCTACTATTCAACTGGTGTGTGCTTCCACCTAGAAACACCTAGTGCTCCAGACCATAATCTACTATTCAACTGTGTGTGTTTCCACCAAGAAACACTCAATCTCCAGACCATAATCTACTATTCAACTGGTGTGTGTTTCCACCAAGAAACACTCAGTGCTCCAGACCATAATATACTATTCAACTGGTGTGTGTTTCCACCAAGAAACACTCAGTGCTCCAGACCATAATATACTATTCAACTGGTGTGTGTTTTCACCTAGAAACACTCAATTCTCCAGACCATAATCTACTATTCAACTGGTGTGTGTTTCCACCTAGAGACACTCAGTGCTCCAGACCATAATATACTATTCAACTGGTGTTGTGTTTCACCTAGAAACACTCAATTCTCCAGACCATAATCTACTATTCAACTGGTGTGTGTTTCCACCTAGAAACACTAGTACTCCAGACCATAATCTACTATTCAACTGGTGTGTGTTTCCACCTAAAACACTCAGTGCTCCAGACCATAATCTATATTTCAACTGGTGTGTGTTTCCACCTAGAAACACTCAGTACCCAGACCATAATCTACTATTCAACTGGTGTGTGCTTCCACCTAGAAACACCTTGTGCTCCAGACCATAATCTACTATTCAACTGTGTGTGTTTCCACCTAGAAACACTCAGTACCCAGACCATAATCTACTATTCAACTGGTGTGTGCTTCCACCTAGAAACACCTAGTGCTCCAGACCATAATCTACTATTCAACTGTGTGTGTTTCCACCAAGAAACACTCAGTGCTCCAGACCATAATCTACTATTCAATGTGTGTGTTTCCACCTAGAAACACCTAGTGCTCCAGACCATAACCTACTATTCAACTGGTGTGTGTTTCCACCTAGAAACACTCAGTGCTCCAGACCATAATCTACTATTCAACTGGTGTGTGTTTCCACCAAGAAACACTCAGTGCTCCAGACCATAATCTACTATTCAACTGTGTGTGTTTCCACCTAGAAACACCTAGTGCTCCAGACCATAATCTACTATTCAACTGTGTGTGTTTCCACCTAGAAACACCTAGTGCTCCAGACCATAATCTACTATTCAACTGTGTGTGTTTCCACCTAGAAACACCTAGTGCTCCAGACCATAATCTACTATTCAACTGTGTTGTGTTTCCACCTAGAAACACCTAGTGCTCCAGACCATAATCTACTATTCAACTGTGTGTGTTTCCACCTAGAAACACCTAGTGCTCCAGACCATAATCTACTATTCAACTGTTGTGTGCTCCACCTAGAAACACCTAGTGCTCCAGACCATAATCTACTATTCAACTGTGTGAGTTTCCACCTAGAAACACCTAGTGCTCCAGACCATAATCTACTATTCAACTGTGTGTGTGCTTTCCACCTAGAAACACCTAGTGCTCCAGACCATAATCTACTATTCAACTGTGTGTGTTTCCACCTAGAAACACCTAGTTGTCCAGACCATAATCTACTATTCAACTGTTGTGCTTCCACCTAGAAACACCTAGTAGCTCAGACCAAAATCTACTATTCAATGGTGTGTGTTTCCACCTAGAAACACTAGTGCTCCAGACCATAATCTACTATTCAACTGGTTGTGTCTCCACCTAGAGACACTCAGTGATTTCCAGACCATAATCTACTATTCAACTGGTGTGTGTTTCCACCTAGAAAACACTCAGTACTCCAGACCATAATCTACTATTCAACTGTGTGTGTTTCCACCTAGAAACACTCAGTGCTCCAGACCATAATCTACTATTCAAACTGGTGTGTGTTTCCACCTAGAAACACTTAGTACTCCAGACCATAATTACTATTTGAACTGGTTGTGTTTCCACCTAGAAACACCTAGTGCTCCAGACCATAATCTACGATTCAACTGGTGTGTGTTCCACCTAGAAACACTCAGTGCTCCAGACCATAATCTAGGATCTCCTAATTCAACTGGTGTGTTGATTCAACTGGTGTGTGTAATTCATTTAGAAACCTTAATGATCGAGAATAACGTCCTAGTTTCGTGGATCCCAGAAGGGCTAAGCCATAGATCTTCCAACGTTTCAAGACACTTTGAATGTACCCTGTGTGTGTAAAAGGGCCTGAGTCCACCGCACCAGATGTAATGACCATTAACAGTCTGTGCATACGTGGTGAATACCAAATCCTCGTTTCTCCAGCGCCATCGCTACAAATTATCATCGGGTCCTTCCCTCTTGATTGAAAACTGAACTTACCGGGCTTAGTTCTGGAAATTATCTCGGGTACGCCTCACTGGCTTAACTTTGTTAATTTACAATACATCAGCATCATGCCCTTCTTCCCGCATGTCGCATGCGTGGTCTGGAATGTTAACTAATATATTCAGAGAGAAGTTATTAGAAAATTAGTCTCTTTTTATCTATGAAACTTAAAAATGTAACATAAATCAATAAGGCGTGAGATTCTTATTCTAAACACCGGTTAGGTTAAATGTACAAGGAAACGTGTTTACACGGGAAAAAAATAAAGATCGTTAAAAACAAGTGATGTGATTTTGGAGATAAATAATGGTTTAGGAGATTGGGAGGACGATGCTATTTCAAAGAGATCCCGGGTCATCTCTAGGCAAGGTTTAATATTATCTAATATTTATGTATGTGTTGAAAAGAATATCAACTCAATCCTATCTGACTTATTATTTAAAGTAAAGAACACATATTTTAGAGTCCACTGAAATTTTAAGTAAAGTCCAAATTGGTTGATCATCGTCAAAAGTATAATACCTCAGTATTCTTGACTGATTTTGATCTCCTTCCCTCCTTAATATCGTGTAGGTCAGTCAACATAAATACAAGCCCTTTGAAGTGAATGCTCTTTAAGAGCGTTTGAAGTATCAGAGCCTACTCAACCTCCGAACCTGGAATTAGATCCCCTCCACTGTCGTGACGTCACTACAACGGGCCGGCTCCTGTCTTGAACTGAAAGGTGGACATTATTTGTCTACAGCTGAAGGATTAAATTGTGCACGTGTAACGTGTTTATGTAATAACATATCTTCTCACGGTTGTCACTATCTATTTCATATACAATTGAGTGGGGTTTTTTTTCATGTTTTTGAGAAGAAATTTCAAATTTTATTTTCTAATATCAAGAGAAATTATTGTAATCGTGAGAAATATTGGTTTGAGATTATAATTAATCATAATGTTTTATGTGAACCCGAACATAAAAAAGTGGATTTTACTATTATGTCTGTCCCCGTGTATGTCTGTCTGTCTGTCTGTCTATCTAGATGTTAAAGGACAATACCTTGGACTTTTTTTATATTTTGACCCTAGTCCTCATATTAAGAGTCGTTTTCTGATAAGTGTACTTTTTGAATTACAATTTTTTTTAATGGGCCTAACAATTCTGTATAAAATGTATATCTAGGATGTGTTTGACATTACAAATAGCATTGTATTATGGTTTTTGGGCAAAAATTCTTTGAAGGGTGTTTAATCAAAGGATACTTTTAAAATTCAAAATATTTCCAAAATGTCTTTAATGATTTTGTTTAAAATGAATATATAAGTATCGGTGGATCTCCCAAATAAAACTGTGTACTTGTTTTTTGGGTAAAAATTTGTTAAAACACAAGGAATTTTATATTTTAAAAACAGTGGTAGCTCTGGTGTTGTAAGTAAAAGTAATTATTCTATCAAATTAAGTGTGTCAACATCCAAGGTTCTCAAAACCGAATCTTGCCATAGTAACACTTCTAAAAACTTGGGCCTATTTGTAAATATTTATTAGATGAATTTAATTTTGAATGTGTACTTTTCGGTAAATTTATGTCAGATGACCTTGATGCTAGATTAGGAAAATATCACCAATTAATTGCTACCATTTTCCAGTGATAAGTTTAGGAGCCTGAACTAAAGCTGAATATTTCTGGTCTTTCACACTTAAAAATTAAACAAAAATGAGAATAATTGGTCCAAACAATTTCATACGTGAAGAAACGGAAGTTGAGTAAAATTTAGTAGAAACTGATGATCCTATTATTTATGAAAATTTTAATGTTGATGCCAAATTATTCCATTAAACTATATTATGATATGGATTCAAGTGTTCCGCTATTTAAAGCATAAAATATAACCAAAATTGTTTACATTGCTTTTTATTTATTTCTACTGAAAGTAATATTGGCGTAGAAATTTCTCCAGGTGCCAGCAAGTAGGCCTGTTTAAATATTTTAGAAAAAGATGAACGAAAATATCTAGAGTTTTTTTATTTTTTATTGGTATAATATCTGTGTACACTTTGATTCAAATGCTTATCTGGGAGAGGTATATGAAAATAAATTTTCTGAGGTGTCTTTCAAAGTAAGTAGTTTTTTTTTCACCCGCCTCGGTGCCGTAGTTGGCTAACGCGCTAGTCGTGTTGAGCTCGACTGCCGAGGACGGGGAGATCGAGGTTCAAATCTCGGTCGGGTGAACCGGGGGTGTTTTCCTAAATGGTTTTCCACTCTATCTCTCCACGCAAATGCGGGTTCACTTCCTCCAAATTAAACCCTCCTAATTCCTAATCTGTTAGCGTAATTAGTACTTAAGCGTATAACCCGAACGGGTAGTAAGACGCGGTGCTAAATATTAGGGTCTTTTTAGCTATCCATCAAACCTTAAAGAAATTTATTTTAGATATAGAAAACTCATTCTATGTAGAAAAATAGTATAGAATTAATTACATATTGTTTATATTTGTTTTGAATTAAAAGATAACTAGAAGAAAGTAAAACATATTTTTTAAGACTCAAGATAGGTTATAAAACAGAAAAGTTGACTATTTTTCTATAATTTGTAATGTAGTATCATAGAATATCTTAAGATATTCGTGATACTTTACTAACTAAAATAAATGTATATTTTTATTAAGTCCATTTAATAAAACAAACACATTTAAGTGATAATATCAAATTGAAATATATTTCCAACAAGCACAATAAATAATACATCTTCTGAATCAAATTGACTAGAAACACAATCTTTGACTGATCTTATTTCTTAATTCTTAAAATAAATTAATACTGTTATCATCACCTACTTCAGTGGTTGCATGGTCTAAAGCATCACGCTTGTAATAGACTAGACTGTTGATGACGGGGAGATCAGGGTTTAATCTTGGTCGGGTATACTGAGGGTGGTTTTCCTAAATGGTTTTCCACTCCCCTTTCACGCAAATGCGGGTACGCTTCCCTCTTGACTCAAACTTTCTCATCTCTATCTCATTAGTGTAATTAGTGCGTATAGCCCGGATGGGTAGTAAGATGAGGTGACCAAAAAAACTGTCATCAAGCTCATCTAATTAAACAAACACATTGAAATGCTTCAACGTCTTTGAAAGGTATTTCCAATAAAAACCAGATATAAATAAACACATTCCTGAAGTATATTTGACAAAAACACTTTATTTTACCACACAAGTGCTTAGTTCTTGTTGAAATTTAAGATACTACGCTGTAAATAAATGCGCACAGAGCTAGGAAAGCAGGCTATTCTTGTGACGTCACCAAACCTAGTTCCAGGCTCGGATTATATAAAAAGCAATGGTAGTAGTGAGTGTAAACACAAGCCATGGATACCTTACGAAGAGAATGCACCTCCCGTAATTCTGACAGTCAAATGTAAACACAAGCCATGGATAGCTTACGAAGAGAATGCACCTCCCGTGATTCTGACAGTCAAATGTAAACACAAGCCATGGATACCTTACGAAGAGAATGCACCTCCCGCTATTCTGACAGTCAAATGTAAACACAAGCAATGGATACCTTACGAAGAGAATGCACTCCCGTGATTCTGACAGTCAAATATAAACACAAGCCATGGATACCTTACGAAGAGAATGCACCTCCCGCTATTCTGACAGTCAAATGTAAACACAAGCCATGGACACCTTACGAAGAGAATGCACCTCCATGATTCTGACAGTCAAATATAAACACAAGCCATGGATACCTTACGAAGAGAATGCACCTCCCGCTATTCTGACAGTCAAATGTAAACACAAGCCATGGACACCTTACGAAGAGAATGCACCTCCCGCTATTCTGACAGTCAAATGTAAACACAAGCAATGGATACCTTACGAAGAGAATGCACCTCCGTGATTCTGACAGTCAAATTAAACACAAGCCATGGATACCTTACGAAGAGAATGCACCTCCCGCTATTCTGACAGTCAAATGTAAACACAAGCAATGGATACCTTACGAAGAGAATGCACCTCCCGTGATTCTGACAGTCAAATATAAACACAAGCCATGTATACCTTACGAAGAGAATGCACCTCCCGCTATTCTGACAGTCAAATGTAAACACAAGCCATGGACACCTTACGAAGAGAATGCACCTCCCGCTATTCTGACAGTCAAATATAAACACAAGCCATGGATACCTTACGAAGAGAATGCACCTCCCACTATTCTGACAGTCAAATATAAACACAAGCCATGGACACCTTACGAAGAGAATGCACCTCCCGTGATTCTGACAGTCAAATTAAACACAAGCCATGGATACCTTACGAAGAGAATGCACCTCCCATATTCTGACAGTCAAATATAAACACAAGCCATGGACACCTTACGAAGAGAATGCACCTCCGTGATTCTGACAGTCAAATATAAACACAAGCCATGGACACCTTACGAAGAGAATGCACCTCCCGTGATTCTGACAGTCAAATATAAACACAAGCCATGGACACCTTACGAAGAGAATGCTCCTCCCGTGATTCTGACAGTCAAATATAAACACAAGCCATGGACACCTTACGAAGAGAATGCACCTCCCGTGATTCTGACAGTCAAAGTAAACACAAGCCACATAAGCTCTGAGGAGAGAATCTCCTCCTTCAAAAAGTGTATGTTATTCCACGTGGGCACTAACCAGCCTTGTGGCATAATGGTCAGTGCACCTGACTATGTTCCCTTGGTACTAGCCGGATTCGATTCCCAGCTGGTACCAAGGAATTTTTCCTGAAAGGGGAAATATTCAAACGTCAGCAGGGTTTGGTTAATAGACTTAGGTTAGGTTTAATATCACTACTGGTTCCACCCCTTCATAATCTCTATCATCACATCATCTCATTGCGAGTACACCCTGTAAACAACCTCCATAATTTGTACCCTTGGCAACGTTCTGTGCCACCAGAGCAACTAAAAGTTTAAACACACAGATGACTAAACTAGATAAATACATCCCTCCCAGTCAAATAAAATATACGCCAGGAAAATTTAAAAAAAATAGCTTAAGCCATGTGAGCCCTGAGAAGGAATACCACCACTTAAGAATGTGTGTGTGTCAGGCAATCTAAACACAAGCCAATTGAGTCCTGAGAAGGGAATGTCCCTTCTTAAGATCATGTATGTCGTACAATGTAAATACAAACAATTGAGTCCTGAGAAGGAATGTCCCTCTTAAGATCATGTATGTCGTACAATCTAAACACAAGCCAATTGAGTCCTGAGAAGGAATGTCCCTTCTTAAGATCATGTTGTCGTACAATGTAAATACAAGCCAATTGAGTCCTGAGAAGGGAATGTCCCTTCTTAAAATCATGTATGTCGTACAATGTAAATACAAGCCAATTGAGTCCTGAGAAGGGAATGTCCCTTCTTAAATCATGTATGTCGTACAATCTAAACACAAGCCATTTGAGTCCTGAGAAGGGAATGTCCCTTCTTAAGATCATGTGTGTCGTACAATGTAAATACAAGCCATTGAGTCCTGAGAAGGGAATGTCCCTTCTTAAGATCATGTATGTCGTACAATGTAAATACAAGCCAGTTGAGTCCTGAGAAGGGAATGTCCCTTCTTAAGATCACGTGTGTCGTACAATGTAAATACAAGCCAATTGAGTCCTGAGAAGGGAATATCCCTTCTTAAGATCATGTGTGTCGTACAATGTAAACACAAGCCATTGAGTCTTGAGAAGGGAAATGTCCCTCTTAAGATCATGTGTGTCGTACAATGTAAATACAAGCATTGAGTCCTGGAAGGGAATGTCCCTTCTTAAGATCATGTGTGTCGTACAATGTAAATACAAGCTAATTGAGTCCTGAGAAGGGAATGTCCTTCTTAAGAGCGTGTGTGTTAGATATGTAAACACAAACTATCTGAGGCCTGAGAAGGAAATGTCCCTCCTTAAGAGAGTGTATGTTAGCCCGAGGCGGCCCCTTATGTGCACGAGGCTGTAATTACAGGATCATCAGGTCCAAGGTGCGTGGGAGTGAATAATACACGCATGCGCGTGAGAATCTCTCTACGTATCGTTGAGATACTCTACAGTCGCCGTACGAAGGCGTGGTCTTATGTTTGTGTGAATGTGACAAATCTAGGTTAGTAAACGTTGTCTCGTATTATTATTACTAACCAAACGTTACAGTCCCGTGTTAGTGACGAAAAATTTCCGCTGAATTTTAAATCAGAAAAATCTTTCGGTAAAATTTCCAGTAAAAATATAAGCGCATTGAATTCCAGAGGAAGGGGATTTTGATTAACAACATAAGCACTTTTATGGTTTAAAACATTTGATATTTTATTAAGAATTTCCGAAAGTATTAAGAGAAAAAGGAAATGACGAAGGCAAAATAATTTGCACAAATTGACTAAGGGGGAAGGGAGGTCAAAACTTATTTTAAATATATTTATCTACTTTTTATTATGTTTGTTGTCTAGTATTTTGGTACCCTTTTATTATTATTTTACCCACGAAAGGGTGTGGTTTTTATATAATATAAAATACAACTGGAGCACAAATTTTAAGTCTCTCTTAGGGCACACGAAACCCTCCGCCTGTTCACCGCCGCCCCGTCCGATTCCACCAAGCTCTGTAAGTTGAGAAGTGATATCAGAATAGAACTTGGAATGTTTTATTGCTTTATTTTGAAACCCTCGTACCCGCCCTGATTCCACCAAACTCTGTAGTTAAGAAGTGAGTGTCAGAATAGAACTTGGAATGTTGTTATTGCTTTATTTTTGACTCCTTTGATAATGTTTCTAGTTATTATGATTCCTGCTGAGGACGGGGAAATTGAGTTTTTTAAATCCCAGTCGGGTCTACTGAACGTGATTTTTCCTAAATGGTGTCACACTCTCCTTCCACGTAAATGTAGGTAGATTACTTTTAAAATTATTCTTTCCTCATCCCTACCTTATTAGAGTAATTGTCATATGTGCGTGTAGCTTTAACAGATAGTAAAACGGGGTGATGAAAAATGTGTGAGAAACTTTCTTAGGAGATGTTTGTAGCGTCATGTCTTACTACCCGTTTGGATTATACACCTATGTAGTAAAGACTCTAATTATGGATGAGTAAAGTTGAATTTATAGAAAGTGTGCCTGTATTTGCGTGGAGATAGGGTGGAAAAACATTTTTAAAAATCATCCTCAGTACATCTAACCGGGATCGAACCTTGATCTTCCCATCTTCGATGGTCTAGTATATTGAAATAGGATGTCTTAGGGCTTAGACCATGTAGGCACTGAAGAGAGTCCAAGGAGAAATTAAATTTAAAATGGAAACTTTAAAATTTGGAACAGGTCGAATGAATTCGTCCCAATTTAATAGGAGGCGCTTCGGTGGCCGCATGATTTAAAAACATTGCACCCCATTTAACTCTCCCTCCAATTCTCTTTTTGTTATCATGCCAGTTAACTGTTTAAAAAAATCACATAATGCACAATGTGATCAAATTAAATTATTTATTTCATCTCTTTCCTGTTTCTTCTAAAAACTAGCGCCACTACAAACCCTCCTAGCATTGCTCCCCAAAATCTCTCTCCCAAGTTCCTGCGCCCCCTCACAGTCACGGGGGGGGGGGGGGAGCGGGTCCGTAGCTTTGCCATTGTCTCTAGCACATTAGTACAGGGTGGGCCAGAATGTGTTGACACATTTAATAACGCTATATATTTTCTATTTTAAATAGTAAATGCTTCAAATTAAACTTAAATTAACAAAATATTGACAATTTTCTATATACCATTGAATTAGTTTTTTTTAATGTCCTTAATATGGCCACCATTATTTGTAATAACTTGTTGTATGCGCTACTCGAAACTGGACATGTTTTTGTGGGAATTCTTTGAACTTCCTCCACACGAGTAAACGTCCGGAGTTATTCAAGTAAGATGGGAGGGGACGCGAGAAAATGTTTTTTTGCAGTTTTTATAGCAAAACTTTTTTGGCCAAAATAAATAAAATATTGCTCCAATACAAACATAGAATTTAATTTTCTTCACAGGGTGACTTCAAAATTTCTTGAATATCTGTCAAGGGTGTTTTCAATTTTAATGACAATTTTTTTTTCTTTGTTCAAAAGTTTGTTTGATATGGTGGATGACCGATATTTAGGAAATGTTGTTATAATCATGTGAAGAAAATGAAACTCTACGTTTGTACTGGAACAATATATTTTTATTTTGGTCAAAAAAAGGTTTTACCATAAAAACGGCAAAAAAATAAAACACTGGCCTTTTCTAGCTCTTCCCCTACCATCCCACCTTAATTCTGGTGAACGTGCTAGTAAGGTGATGTCCCCAAATCGTGAAACGAGGTGCCCAGGAAACATTTTGTGAAGCACCTTCATTAATGTTCGACTTTATGAAGCCTGAACTGTAACGTAAGGGACATAGGTGCCAACAACACGTGGTTCCAGCAAGATGAAGCAGCGGCTCACACAGCCTGAACATCAATGGAGGTGGTTAGCAAATGTTTACTAGGCTCCTTGTTTCACGATTTGGAGACATCGCCTGACCACCACGTTCATTAGACCTAACAGCTCAAGAATTTATCTTGTGGGGCATGTTAAAAAAAGAGTCCTGTTTAGTGACTCGCCCAAGAACAATTCAGCAACTTAAAGAAAGAATGGTGGTGGAAGTTAAAGCAATTCAACAAGAGACATTTCGTAAAGTCATGGAAGATTCGAGAAGCGCTTACAAAAGTGTATGGCATTTAATATTGGTCATCTTAAGAATATTATTTTAAAATAAAATGAATGATTAAAGGATATGTAGAAGATTATCAATCTTTTGTTGATATTTTAAGTTTAATTTGAAGCATTTATTAGTCGAAATAAAAAATAGATGGTGTTATTAAATGTATCAACTCTTTCTGTCCCATCCTGTATATTAATTTGGTACATATGAGGATAGCCCAAACAGGTAATAAAATGGGTGGGGAAAAATTATAATAGAAGAAACATTTTCCATCAGTATTTTAAGGAACATTTTCCATCTCACGTCTCCATCCAAGCTGCACTAAATCTGGAAGCGCCAAGGATTGAACCCGGGACTTCTGTATCTGTATCCAGGAACTCTAACCACTAGATTCCAGAGGTAGTAAATAAGCCTTTATAGTATTATTAGCTTTGAGATTATTTTATATCCAAACTTTGAGTCAAATTATTGGTATACATTTTTAGTTTTTATATACTAAACAGTATGGCTACTAGAAGAGTGGATAAAATGTATCCGATATCCGATATAACACCATCAAAGAAAAAAAACGCACCTCAATACACCCAACTAAGATTCAAACATAGAACTTCTTAGTACAAAAAGAACAGACTAGATTTGACTGATGGTTTTATCCACGTGATCATCGCTGCAGGTGAGTGGACAGCTCTTTATACTTTGTTAAAATATCCCTTATTAACCGCCCACCAGTAATTGGACATTTGACGGCACTCGTCATTATTGCAGAAACTATGAAGGACTTCCTTACTTACTCTATTGCTGTTTGTTGTTGGTGTAAACCCAATACACATCGTGTTTTTAAAATGTTGTGCCCTAGGGGGCGTCAAATATACAATCGTGGGCGGCGGTGGCGTAACCTTATTTGTGCAAAGGAGGGGGTTGTGATTATCAAAAAAGGGCTTTGAGGGGGTTTGATCATCCAATTCTAAGAATGATCCTAGAGCCCTATTCTCGAAAATGATTGAAAATTTGATGCTCTAGAAGCTATTTGAAGGAATCCTCATTTAAAATTTGTTTTAAAATCAATCATCTCCCCTAAAATATATATTCGGAATGGATCTCCTACGGAATTGTATTTAAATTTGGATTTTAGTATAAGCTATTTAGAGATCCTGGACTTTTTTAAACTATATATTTTAAAGAAAGTATTTAAGGTGGTCCTTACTCAGAAATTTTTGAAAACTTGGATAGCTTAGAAACTATTTGAGATGTCCTTCATAAATTTTTTGAAAATATTCACCTGAATATTTTCTAGAAATTAAATTCCTCTAGACTCACTTCGGTGGCCACATGCTCTGAGGTAATATTCTCACAGTATACTATACTGTGAATGACGGGGAGATTGAAGTTTGAAACTTGATCGTGTGTACTGAGGTTGGTTTTTCAAAAATTATTTCCCACTCTCCACCCCCCCAAATGTGGGTACACTTCCAATAAATATAGCTTTCCTCAACCTTAAACCCATTAGCGTAATTAGTACATAAGTGTGTAAGCCAGACGGGTAGTAAGACACGGTGCTAAAAGATCCTCTAGTAAATATTTGTGATGGTAAAAGTAAATGTTACGACACAATCATACAAACATTTTCGTATAATGTTTCATATCTTGGAACAAAATTTTCAAGAAAAAGTTTTCTTTAATCTATCCTTAAGTGAGTTTTTTCAGAAAAACTTTTATCTTTTCTCGTTAATTACAAATAACATTCTTCATACATTATTTTTTAACAAAACTGTTCAACCTGTGTTTAATTTTTTTTTAATTCTATTAATTTTAACCTACCCTCAAACTATTTTTATTTGTAAGAATAAACATACATTTTAATATATAATTAAAAACAAATCCTAAATACTCATTGGAACTAATTATTTTAGGTCAATTTTAAATAATTTCCATTTTAATAAAATTGTTCGTACTTAAAAACATTCTCAAATTAATTTATTTTATAAAAATAATAGTGATTCTTATTTATATTGTTAAATAGCCCCTATGTACCAATTTAGAACGATATCGTTAAAAGCCATTAATATCATACAATTTATAAAATTTCATAAACTAGTAATCTGTAAAATACTATAAAATGTATTTATTTTAAATAATTACATACAAATTATATATTTTATAAGAAAAATTTAGTCCTACCAGATACCCATGTGTAACTGAATCATTAGAACAGTTTTAACATATTAAAAAGATGTATGTGTCTACCCTTATATGACTTTCTCCGGAAAAATAAGTATAGCTTACATTTTTATTTGTCTCCCCAGATACGCATTTTAAACAAAATCGTGTCATTTTTGAAAAAGTAATAAACTACTCTTAAACGGATTACCTCCCAAAATAAGCACGTATACACTGTTATGTGTCATCTCAAACATTCAATATAATTCATGTTATACAAAATAGTTAAAGCAATTTTTTTTAATCTTAAATTTTCAAAAATCATTCATCAGTAAACAATCATTAATTTAAGGGCTGAGGTCAAAATAAAAAACTGCCAGATATATATATATCAATATAGCATTCACATACAAAGTTTGAACAAAATCCATCAAACCATTTCGAAAAAGCCCAAGGATATAGACAGATACATAATTGTAAAATCCACATTTTTTGATTCGGGGGACCATAAAAAGTAAAAATTCATTAGAATCTCGAGGCAAAAAATGTTTGAAACTACAATACTTTCTCTTCATTTGATAATGTACACAATTGAAGACCATCTTTTAACTATATATTCGATAATATTAAAGGGGGTGAACTATTTATGTAGGGGAGGGGGATCTATTTCCAAGAGGGGCCAAATTCTTTCCGGGGAAAAAAAGGCTCCCACCCCTAGTTTTTTGGTGTTTTGGTCGTTTATGGATAGTGTTCATGTTGTATGGTTGGTTTAGTTCATGTATCAAAAATGATATCTACTTTAAACTAGGAAACAGTGAATTTCTCTAAAGCTAGCTTGTAAAATGTTATATACAAAGGACATGGAGTTTGATCCAGAAATTCGGTTACTAGGGAGGAGTTTCCATGTGAAGCTATATTTAAAAATGGTATAACAAATCATCAAGAAACATCATGAGTTGAAGATGAAAAGTTGAAGCAATGTATCAAGAAACATCATAGGACGACGAAAAATATTGAAGCATAGAGTACCTGGCTCTTAGAGCATATAGCGTCATCAGGCTAAGATTAAGTTCACCAGGAACATCTCACTGGTCGACCTTTGATGCCCATTAGGATCGAGGCCCATTAATTCAGGATGGGAGTGGGTTCGTATTGGGGCCCATCGCCTCGGGGGTCCAAAACTACCGACTACGTGATCAGATAAAATAATAACAGTAAGTTGGAACTGTGGATGCGATATACAGTGTGGCCAAGATAAAATATTGTACTCACATCACTAAAAAAAAAGCTTAGGTTGTCTGATAATAAAATGGGGCCTATTAGAAAGTTTTTTTAGCACCGCGTCTTACTACCTGTTCGAGTTAAAGGAGTATTAGAAAGTTTATATATAAGTTGCGAAATAAAGTAATAGCTATTATTATAAACTGAAGGATGTTAGGACAAGGAAAGAGAAAGTAACTATTCAATCAGTAGATAAAGCAGCATCAGAATATGTTTAATGTAGCATTTTAGGTCTAGTTTTTTTCACATGGCTGGGGCCGGCTGCACAAACAATATTCAGTGACTTTGATAATAATTTTAGTTGCACCATTAACAATAAGGACATGATTGTCAACAAAATCTCTGGTACAGCTAACCAGACAATACTCTTCCATTAACTGTTTGATTCTCCGATCTTCTTATTTATGGAAGACATAATCTCTAAGTTTTAGTAACCGATTTGTTTTGGATTCTTATTTAAGTAATTAATCAAAGTAAAGCTTGTGTTTTATATATTTATTTTGAGTGTGACTTAATTTTAAAGATAGTGGTATCAATTTTGGCGTCTTCAGCTGAAGTTTTTATTAAATTATATAATGAAGTTATCGAGAATATTATTGAGATCCAAAGGAGCTAGAGAATATAAATGCTATTTTCTTTAATCATAGAGAAATAAAATTTGAGACAAAGCTTGGCCTACTACATTTTAGTGTGTATATTTATTAAGATCACTACAAAATATTTTTTTAAACATTTTTATGAAGGGACGTGCTTGAAATCTCAATTTATTGAAATTAATATATAGATATCATACAACCTAGGCTAACCAAGAAATAAAGTGTATACATTATGGTCAACCTCATGTATGGATTTAGTTCATTTCACTTTCAGATTTTTTCCAAATACAGCGCTATTAACGGTGTTACCTTGTTTGTTTTATCTGATTATTTGATCAAATACATTGTCAAATGATCGGATATTTTTATCCCTAATTAACTTTGCTGCAAACCTAACTTTTCTTTATTTATGATCAAACTGATTGGCAATCCTGTGATTGAAGAATCAATATATTTGTGCGATTGCCCTTAGGAGGAAGGGGTATTATTTTTATCTTTAGCGACCCGTGGTGAAATCCATCAACATTAGATGGCGAGCAATGTTTTATTTCTTGTTGAAGAACTTTAACGCTATTTTAAACATAATTGAAGCTCTAAGTAACAGGGATTATTGCTACTACCACAGGCATATAGTAGTAAAACCAAAATGCATGATTAGTAATAATTTTAAAGGAAGATTTGATAGGGCCCTGTTGAAAATAAACATATAAGTTATAAGACACGTTTTGTTAAAGTGAGAGTGACTATGTAGAATACAACTAGTAAAACCTTCATGAATATAATAAAACCTCTTTATCCATTAATAGCCGAATTTTGAAATCACGATTTATTTTCCCTTTAAGAATGACTGCAGCACTGGAAGATTTAGTGTTCTAGCAAAGTCAGAAAAGATGTTTATGTAAGAACTAATTGGTTCCTCTTTCTCTGATTGGTAAATGAACAATTTAGGATATAGGCCTAGTTGTATTTTTATTTGGACTTAGTGTAAATATCTTGTAGTTTGTACAAGGATTAACGACCATTGTTTGAAATTAAAATTATTATTTTTTTGTTCCATACTTGCCTGTACATACCCTATGTAATTCTCAGTTCGGGAAATACCGTAAGCTCAGGCGTAGTCCATCTCGGCGCAGTGTTTGTAAATGCAGCTTCCCATGAAAGAGTCGAGATCTTCAAGTAATTGGCGAGAGAGAGGTGGAATATGTTTAGTGATAATGTTGCCGGCTTGTATCAGGAGAAAACAGGGTAGAAAGAGGCCGGGCGTGATGCTGGATTGACACGGTGGTCCATGGCTATTGTACACTCCCGGGAAATTACAAGTTGTGATCTTGGCTTGTATCAGTAGAGCATATGGTAGGTAGAGGTATGGTATGAACCAGATTTACATGGTGGTCCATCATGCTATTGTACTGTATACTCCCGGTATATTAAAAATTGAAATTATATCAGGAAAACATAAAGTTGGAAGATGTCAGGCGTGATAATAGGTCTGTACGGTAGTTCATGCTATTGCACACTCCCGGGAGATTGCAAGCTGAGCTAATGCCAGGAGAGTATAGGAAGAAGTCAGGCGTTAGCCAAGAAGGTCCATGCTATTGTACACTCCCGGGAGATTGCAAGCTGAGCTAATGCCAGGAGAGTATAGGAAGAAGTCAGGCGTTAGCCAAGAAGGTCCATGCTATTGTACACTCCCGGGAGATTACAAGCTGAGCTAATGCCAGGAGAGTATAGGAAGAAGTCAGGCGTTAGCCAAGAAGGTCCATGCTATTGTACACTCCCGGGAGATTACAAGCTGAGCAAATGTCAGGAGAGTATAGGAAGAAGTCAGGCGTTAGCCAAGAAGGTCCATGCTATTGTACACTCCCGAGACACTACGGGAGATTATATCAGGATAGCATAATAGTAGTTAAAGGAATAGCATTATGACAGATCTGCACAGTAGTTCATGATATTGTGCACTTATGGGATACTACTAGATGAGCTGATATCCGGAGAATATAGGGTAGGAAGAGGTAGAGCATGAGGAAATATATTCAAGGTGGCCCATGCTATTGCAAACCCAATGGACATTATAAACCTAGCTAATATCAGGTCCACAAAGCGTAGTAGGGTTTAAGTTGTGAGGATATATCACCACGATGGTTTATTGTACACTCACGGGACATTACATGATGAGATTATATCGGGAGAACATAGTTAGAGGAATGGCGTGGATCTGGATTGACACGGGGGTCCATGCTATTCCACATTCCCTAGGTACTACAAGCTTAGATTATATCAAGAGAATATTTGGTAGGAAGAGGTATGTCATGGGCTGGATTGACACGGTGGTCCATGCTATTGTACTGTACACTCCCTGGACGTTACAAGGTGAGATTTCATCAGACGAACGTATGATAGTAAGAGGTATATTATGAGGCTGTATTGACACGGTGGTACATGCTATTGTACATTTCCGGAACATTACAAGCTGAGATTATATGTTAGTGTACACTTCCAGTGCATTACAGCTCTGTTTGTATTAGGAGAACATAGGGTAATAAGAGGTCAGGTGTGAATATGTATCTACATTCCTCAAGATAGTAGGTATAGGGAGATCTCCAATAATTAGTCAGTTATAAAGTTACTAAAACTACTCTCATTTATTACTACGTCAAGTCCTATTTTCTTCGGCTTCTCAATTTAATTCACTGATACAATAATAGGGCGAATGCTACATCTTGATAATGTTGGAAACAGCATTTTATAATATATGGTGTGTCTTATAAGCCTCCCTCCGTTCTCAATAACATTGTACAACTCACAACTATTAGAAGCCATAATGTAAGTGGGGAATGAACCAAAGACTCATAAGAGGTGACCGTGGGACCAGGCTGATGACGCTTTCCGTCGCCCCGGGTGGTGGTTCTAGAAATTAATGTACTTGGATAATGAGCGAGCCCTTGTAAGGTAAGATAGAGGGGGGGCGTGGATCCATGAACCAACAAGGTCAAACACGGTACCATCAATTACGGTGTCTTCATTAACTGTGGAGTTTGGAAACGAGCTGTAGCCCTCCAACAGTCATGTTGGTACTTAACGGGGTGAAGGGGTGAAACTGGCTGTAACCCTCCAACAGTCATGTTGGTAACTAACGGGGTGAAGGGGTGAAACTGGCTGTAACCCTCCAACAGTCATTGGTACTAACAGGTGAAGGGGTGAAACTGGCTGTAACCTCCAACAGTCATGTTGGTACTTAACAGGGTGAAGGGGTGAAACTGGCTGTAACCCTCCAACAGTCATGTTGGTACTAACAGGTAAGGGGTGAAACTGGTGTACCCTCAACATCATGTTGGTACTAACAGGGTAGGGTGAAACTGGTTGTAACCTCAACAGTCATGTTGGTACTTAACGGGTGAAGGGGTGAAACTGGTTGTAACCCTCCAACAGTCATGTTGGTACTTAACGGGTGAAGGGGTGAAACTGGTTGTAACCCTCCAACAGTCATGTTGGTACTTAACAGGGTGAAGGGGTGAAACTGGTTGTAACCCTCCAACAGTCATGTTGGTACTTAACGGGTGAAGGGGTGAAACTGGTTGTAACCCTCCAACAGTCATGTTGGTACTTAACGGGTGAAGGGGTGAATGTAACCTAACAGTCTGTTGTCTACGTGAAGGGTAACCTGTACCTCCAACAGTCATGTCGGTAACTAACGGGGTGAAGGGGTGAAACTGGCTGTAACCCTCCAACATCATGTTGGTACTTAACAGGGTGAAGGGGTGAAACTGGCTGTAACCCTCCAACAGTCATGTTGGTATTTAACGGGGTGAAGGGGTGAAACTGGTTGTAACCCTCCAACAGTCATGTTGGTATTAACGGGGTGAAGGGGTGAAACTGGTTGTAACCCTCCAACAGTCATGTTGGTACTTAACAGGGTGAAGGGGTGAAACTGGTTGTAACCCTCCAACAGTCATGTTGGTACTTAACAGGGTGAAGGGGTGAAACTGGTTGTACCCTCCAACAGTCATGTTGGTACTTAACGGGGTGAAGGGGTGAAACTGGTTGTAACCCTCCAACAGTCATGTTGGTATTTAACAGGGTGAAGGGGTGAAACTGGCTGTAGCCCTCCAACAGTCATGTCGGTAACTAACGGGGTGAAGGGGTGAAACTGGCTGTAGCCCTCCAACTATCATGTTGGTACTTAACAGGGTGAAGGGGTGAAACTGGCTGTAACCCTCCAACATCATGTTGGTACTAACGGGGTGAAGGGGTGAAACTGGCTGTAACCCTCCAACTATCATGTTGGTACTTAACGGGGTGAAGGGGTGAAACTGGCTGTAACCCTCCAACATCATGTTGGTATTTAACGGGGTGAAGGGGTGAAACTGGCTGTAGCCCTCCAACAGTCATTTTCGGTAACTAACGGGGTGAAGGGGTGAAACTGGCTGTAGCCCTCCAACAGTCATGTCGGTAACTAACGGGTGAAGGGGTGAAACTGGCTGTAGCCCTCCAACAGTCATGTCGGTAACTAACGGGGTGAAGGGGTGAAATGGCTGTAGCCCTCCAACAGTCATGTTGGTACTTAACAGGGTGAAGGGGTGAAACTGGTTGTAACCCTCCAACAGTCATGTTGGTATTTAACGGGGTGAAGGGGTAGAAACTGGTTGTAACCTCCAACAGTCATGTTGGTACTTAACAGGTGAAGGGGAAACTGGTTGTAACCCTCCAACAGTCATGTTGGTACTTAACAGGGTGAAGGGGTGAAACTGGTTGTAACCCTCCAACAGTCATGTTGGTATTTAACGGGGTGAAGGGGTTAAACTGGTTGTAACCCTCCAACAGTCATGTTGGTACTTAACGGGGTGAAGGGGTGAAACTGGTTGTAACCCTCCAACAGTCATGTTGGTATTTAACGGGGTGAAGGGGTGAAACTGGTTGTAACCCTCCAACAGTCATGTTGGTACTTAACAGGGTGAAGGGGTGAAAACTGGCTGTAGCCCTCCAACAGTCATGTCGGTAACTAACAGGGTGAAGGGGTGAAACTGGCTGTAACCCTCCAACAGTCATGTTGGTATTTAACGGGGTGAAGGGGTGAAACTGGCTGTAGCCCTCCAACAGTCATGTTTGTACTTAACAGGGTGAAGGGGTGAAACTGGTTGTAACCCTCCAACAGTCATGTTGGTATTTAACGGGTTGAAGGGGTGAAACTGGCTTTAGCCCTCCAACAGTCATGTCGGTAACTAACGGGGTGAAGGGGTGAAACTGGCTGTAGCCCTCCAACAGTCATGTTGGTAGCTAATGAGGGGTGGGGTGCTACTAAGTATAACATTCCAAAAGTCATAATGGTAGTACGCTTGACTGGATTGAAGCTATTTAAAGCCCTATGAACATATTGATGGTACTGAACGTGGCACGTTATTTATCTACACATAGAATTATATTGTTCGTTGAAGAAGCTAACAAACTCATTTACTCCCTCATGACTCAATAGTTATCTGTTTTATTTGATCATTTATTCATTAATTTATTCACACTCACGAAAAAAAAAATAGCTAAGGGGACTTTTTGACGGGCACGCGTACGAAGGCATTAGTCTCGTCTGGTTTTGTTTTCCAAAGACGAGGAGGCAGGGACTAAAATTCTCCTAAATGATTTTCTAAATTGCCTCCACGAAAATTTGGGTAAAAATCTTCTAAATTCTACATTCTTCCTTATCCCATTACTGTAAGAATGGTGGACAACACATGGAGGGGACGCAAGAGGTGGATGATGATGGATGTACTAAAGAAGAGATACATTTCCATTCGCCTGGAGTTAAGATGAATAACCTCATTGTAGACACACCATCACGGGTTTGAGTTCTGTCATGCAGGATGTAAGACCAATCGTAGTTCTCCCTGACGCCAAAACAGTGGGGGGTCCTTGAGGGGACTTTTGGAACCAAACAATATCTAGCGTTCCCTCTCTCATGTGTACACATGTGTATTTGATGGTAGATGTGGATTGTAACCTCAGCTCACTACAGTGCTGTTTGGATCTCGAAAAAAACAATATGTACTTATCTTAGAATGTCCTGGTGTGAACCTGTTAATAATGACCTATTTGTTTAGTTAAGGCTAGATCTATTTTTCTAACAATTTACTTTCATCTTAAAACTGTTAAATTTCGAGTGAAACTTCTTTTACTAAGAGTTTATTTCCCTTGATTTTTATTTATTTTTATAAGACTTCAACATAAGGTTTATAATTCTATACCTTATAATTGATACCTTTGGCCTTAATTCTGGCCTTGCCCATATTTTAAAATAACAAACCACTTCTTGAATAATAGCTCGAGATTCCTGAACGTCTGCAAGGCATCTTAGCACTCTGTCAGATGGTACCCTAACCAACCACGACTCAGTTGTCTACCTATGATGTGTGTTGTGCCCCTGTTGCTCGGACACACCATTCCCAGAACAGAAGAGGGAAGGTAGGGGGGGGAGTAGGGGCAGCTGGCCGGATGGAGGCTGCAAGTGGTCCACGCGACAACCAGAGGAATGAAGTCAGTCCAACGAGCTGATGACACTTCACGAGGCACGCGTCGGGCAGGAAGCCGTTCACTAAGGCCAATGATGGGGGGATAGAGGGAGGAAAGGATATACATACTCCTGATCCTGGTTCCTGTACTAGCATTTTAAGTGCGAGATAAGTACTATGTGCGCGTGCGTTCAATGAAAGAGCAGAAATGAACCAGCTTTAGGAATTTAGTTTGTTTCATATAATTCTCCAGAAACACTCCTTATAATAGAGTTATATTTAATCAAACAAAACCCGCTCCGATGATCACGCAGACTAATCGTCAATCTTTTCTAGTCTGATTTGATGATGGGACGTTTGGGATTGGAATCCTGGCTGGATATAGTGAAGGTGTTTTTCCTTATATTATTTACCACTCTACTCCCCATACCTTTGCTATATAACCTCGTCCTTTTCTTATCACTATTCTATTAGCCTAATTATGATCCGATTGAGTGATGGGATATGGCGGAGAAAAAAAAACAAAATGACAACCTGGACACGAGAATCTAACCCGGAATATTAGGCTGTGCCTGCTAATGCTCTCCCACTGAGTTATCCCGTTTCTTCTGGTATCAAGCGCCATCCCCCACTTGGACACACCTTGACGTTCTTGCGTGAGGGAAATCTCATGATAGATCTACACGAACCTGTAGGTATTGGTTCTATAGACTGGTCTAACGTGCTCAACTCCTGAGTATATTAATAGCCATCTCGAATAGTTTGCCCATTTAACTTTGCAGAGAAAACCACTCAAGGCGCTCAAAAATGCACTCAGGAATACATATCCAGCTGCAGCAGCCCTGACATCAGAGGTTGATGCTTGTTTAGAGATTATTGTTATTTTCACCAAGATCTTATCATTCTCTGCAGGTAAATTCCGGTGCTTATACTTATAATTATACCTTATCATTCTGTGTCCTTAAATTAATATGAAATTCGGGTAGACAATAAGAGGCGTAGTGCTAAAACAATATGAGAACGGAGAATGAGATATGTTGATGACTTTTTTTTATAAAGTACCGGTTTATACAGTTAGTTATTTAATTTAAAACATGAGCATGTTCTTATATGATTGAAGTCCTCCGTTATCAAACACCCTATTGAAGCCACAAACTTAAATAAGTCATCGGTCACTAAACCCCCTTAGAATCTACAAACTCAAAGAAGTCCTTCATCACCAAACACCCTATCAAAGCCACTAATTTAAATAAGTCATCGGTCACTAAACCCCCCCTTAGAATCTACAAGCTGAAAGAAGTCCTTCATCACCAAACACCCTATCAAAGCCACTAATTGAAATAAGTCATCGGTCACTAAACCCCCCTTAGAATCTACAAACTGAAAGAAGTCCTTCATCACCAAACACCCTATCAAAGCCACTAATTGAAATAAGTCATCGGTCACTAAACCCCCCTTAGAATCTACAAGCTGAAAGAAGTCCTTCATCACCAAACACCCTATCAAAGCCACTAATTGAAATAAGTCGTTCATCGTCAAACATTATATGGAATCCACAAGCTGGTAGAAGTATTATTCATAGTCAAACATCCTGTGGAAGCCACAAGCTGACAAACGACCTTGGTCGTCAAACATCCTGTATGTTTCGATCCAAGAAAGACCCCTTTCTCCCCCCTCTAAATAAACGTCTCATCCTTAACCCGCGTCTGACTTATATCAGCGCCATTGGACCAGCTCATTACAGCATTAGAACCAACGGTTCCAGGATGCGGCAAATAAACCCAATTACTCCACGTCCTCATGGTTGAGTGGTCTGGGACGCCAAACCTAGGTCTAGGTTCCATTTCAGGTGAGGGACCTACAGTGTTGAGTTGCTGTATGTTTTTACATTGTTGTCTAGACAGTAGAGCTTACAATTCCTGGGGAAAGTATCGATGTTAGATGTAGTCTAGATAATTGCGTATTGGTGTTAATATAAACCTGTGTTTAGAGTGTTCCCAGTTAAATATCATAAATTAAATGTGCCTGTATTATTAATTTACTATGTCGAATATTTTCTTGTATCATTTAACAGAGCAGGGTTGTTTAAATAAGATGTTAAATCACGCTTACCATCCATTTGATTTGATTTTTTCTGCTATGTGAAATTTCGTTGTTGGAAAATATTTGGTTTGTCTTTCCAAAATTTAAAAAAGTATTTAAAATATGTATATATTCTAGAAGATGAAACTAAATATTTGGAATCTACAGGCCTAGTTGTTTACTACGTGATTTCAACACCATCAAACATTTATACCTTGAACTAAAACCAAGCATTATAGTTTCTTCCAAGAAGCAATGAAGAGTCTACAAGATATAATATACTAGCTTTTGCCCGCGGCTTCGCTCGCGTTAATGTAGGTTTTATCAATAAATTCAGGTTTTCGATTGACACAGGTAATATGACAATAAAAACGATAAACATATTGAGGTTGTTAGTCAATAGAGGTAGAGATAAAGAAAAAAACAAACTACACAATATAAATCAGGATTAAGTGTAGGAGTAGAAAAGAAGTAGCGGAGTGTGTGTCAGTAGAGTCACAGGTTATGCCTTGTCACGAATTGGAAGATCCTACTCCATCTTAAATTTTACTTACAGTTAATTAACATCCCTTATTTACTCCGCTTGTTCTTGACCGTTGCAATCATGGGCACAGAATAGATAATTATTTTAGGAAGCTCCTATATACTATGTTGTATGTCCTTCCATTTGGCACAAATACATACAAATTCTGGGCATTGGACACACGCGAACAGGCTACATATAGCTGGCCATGGGAAAAACATGGCATTTCCAAATGCACCCCTGATACCTGCATTGTTTGCCCTTGCGCTTTGTTAATAGTAATAGCAAAACTAAGTTTGATTGGAAACTGGAGTCTTTTGAATTGAAATGGTAGGTCAGTGGGGATTATTGGGATTCGAGGTATTATTACACTTTCCCCTTTTCCCACACCTGTTAAAATGGTGGCACAGATTATATTTTGCCCTAATTGTGTAATTGAAGCCTCGTCCCATTACATAAACGGGGTGTATCTAAATATCGCATAAGCATAACTGGTACACCTAATTTCAATTGTAGTTTATGTGAGGAGACACCCGATAGCTCCAGAGAATTTAAAAACTCAGCGGGATATGAAGTGCTCTGTTCTGTGTCCATGATTGTATCTATTGACAAATACTCCTTTATTTCTCCCTGCACCTCTTTCAAAATGTCAGTGTTGATTTTGTTAACGATTTCATATTTTGGTGCAAGAATTTCTCTTGCATACAACCAATGATCACAATTTAAATTTAGTTGTAAGTCTGGATACAGAATTCCCCTGTAAGTAAAATACAGCCTTCAGCATCCGTGTCCAAACGTCCATCGCCAATTTTCAATAGTGTCTCTGTGTAATGTCCTGAATCTACGTCATTATATTTCACCTCTGACAAGAAGTGTATTAATCACAACTTGTGAATGTGAGGAATGCCAGGCCTCCACCGTGGTTCGGATTCCACGTTAAACTGTAGGTCCTCCATTTCATCTCACAATCACCCTACCATTGCACATTAGCGTAAGTGCGTATAACCCGAACGGGTAGTAAGACGCGGTGCTAATAATAATAATAATAATAATACGTCATTATAAAGGTGGACTCTCATATACGTTGTTAGGCTGAATTTTTTAATTTTTGCCCACAATCTTGATGACTTGAGACAGGCTTTGATTTCATCTGCATGTGTGCCCCTCTGGATCACCGGTAGAGTTTGTCGGAAGTCACCAGCCAGTAAAACTACCATTCCTCCTCTCTCGCGAGTCCTGAAGATTTTGGTTTAACGCCTCTATAGCTTTTTTGTGGGACATCGTACTTTCGTCCCACACTAAAAGTTTTCATTGTCGTAGCATCATACCTCGAGAGCTGTTTTTGCTGAAATGAATAATACCAAACTTCTTACGACAATTTTGTCATTTACCATAACGGGGTGAACAGACAGAGCTTAATTAGCTTAATATAATCATTTTTAATCATTTTAAGATAGATGTGCCTAAAATAACTCGGGAACAGATTTTTATTCGGGTATCAGATTTTCTTCTGGGATACCGCAGGTCCCTTTTTCTGTACTCCAGGCATCATGTTGCAATTAATTTATTCATATCAGTAGGTCGAGTTGTTAAGCTGGACGACCGTCTAACAGTTATTTTTTTCTATCCGTCAGGAACAGTACTTTTTTTCTGGATGAAAGGTACACTATGTCCTTTTATGTACCCATGACAACGTGTATGCGAAATTTCATGATGATCGGTCGAGTAGTTTAAGCGTGAAAGCGTAACAAACAATAACAAACAAATAAACAAACAAACTCACATTCACATTTTTTCTGGATTAAAGGTACCCTATATCCTTTTCTGTACCCATGACAAAGTGTATGCGAAATTTCATGATGATCGGTCGAGTAGTTTAGGCGTGAAAGCGTAACAAACAATAACAAAAAACAAACAAACAAACAAACAAACAAACTCACATTCACATTTTTTTTCTGGATGAAAGGTACCCTATGTCCTTTTCTGTACCCATGACAACGTGTATGCGAAATTTCATGATGATCGGTCGAGTAGTTTAGGCGTGAAAGCGTAACAAACAATAACAAACATACAAACAAACAAACAAACTCACATTCACATTTTTTCTGAATGAAAGATACTCTATGTCCTTTTATGTACCCATGACAACGTGTATGCGAAATTTCATGATGATCGGTCGAGTAGCTAAGGCGTGAAAGCGTAACAAACAATAACAAACAAACAAACAAACTCACATTTGCATTTTTTCTGGATGAAAGGTATCCTATGTCCTTTTATGTATCCATGACAACGTGTATGCGAAATTTCATGATGATCGGTCGAGTAGTTTAGGCGTGAAAGCGTAACAAACAAACAAACAAACAAACAAACTCACATTCGCATTTATAATAGTAATAAGGATTATATATTATCCTCCTTGCTTTGCCTAATATGACGGAGACAAGCAGGATTATAAAAGAACATATTCATTCATAATGCTTTATGCTTCTTGACAACGATTGTCATTGTGGTTGGTTATCAAATTTTAGAAAATAAGGATGCTGGGTGGCCCATTTAGGAATCAGATAGTGTGTGATGCGACCTTTGCGGCAATTTTGCTGTGAGCTTCCAAGTGCAAACAGCCTAATATAAAAGACTAATATCTAATGGGAATTAGAGCTGCCATCTATTCTACATCCAGTACTATTATCTCCGTGTTCTGAGTTTTATTATCCGCATATTAATACTAATGAGATAGAGATGAGAAAGATAAAATTTAGAGAAAATAAACTCACATTTGCGTGGTAGGAGAGTGGAAAACAGTTTTATAAAATCCCCTTTCAGTACATCCTGTCGGAGCTTAAAGCCCTATCCCACCACTGTCGACAAACCAGGCTAAACAAAGACATATACCCTACCCTAATTATAAAGCATACAAAGATAACTGTCCAATTAAATTCAATTTTCCGCACGTTGGTGTAGATAAATTGTGTCCTCATGATTGATTCTTCCTTAAACTGTTGATAAACATGCACCTATTCTTCCTAGAGGAGGAATAGTTGAACATAGAAATCAAAATGCCTGAAATCACAACATGACCTAGCAGTAGACAGACCTTGGTGTAGTGTAGTGTAGCTTTATCATCGTAGAGGAATGGAGTATTGAATATGTTGAAACAAAATAGCCACCACCACGACATGACCTGTCAGTAGACAGACCTTGGTTTTAGTGTGTAGTGGCTCCGCACGGGTAGAGGAATGGAGAATTGAATATGTTGAACCAAAATATCCACCACCACTACATGACCTAGTGGTAGACGAACCATGATGCAGTGTAGTGCCGCCACGCGCCGCGCGGTCTGATGGTGAGTTAATGATAAGCTGGCAGTGGCACGCGTGATAATGAGCTGCATCCTCTGTCCCGTGACTTAACACTAGAGGGCACTAGACTAGTGCAGTGATAGTCACTAATAGCCACTGATGACGTCACTGGTGTAGACCCACGCTGCAATCATTGCTAGAACGGCTTTGTACAACAACCATATAACACACCAACTCAATACACCTGGGTTGGATTTGAAATCGGATCTCCTACTCGCTGTTAAATAAAACAATACAATACTGACACTATTTACCGCGTGTACACCAGTGCTATAATTAATATGTGTCATGATAACCAATAACAATATCAGTGTAATTAGAATCTGCTTCTATGGTAGCCTCTGCCATACACAGCTCTGTATCTTTGTATGCTAAATGTAACAAGAGTTGACCGGCATTGGTGGTCATGTAGACTACCTGACAAGCTCATCTAGTCTAGGTTTTCAGTGACATGGAGGTCCGGGCTCACATACCGACTGAGTGCATTAATGATGGATTTTGATAAATAGTTTATCACTCTCGCTTCCTCAACATTATAATGCACTATCTCTAAATTCTACTTCTTCATCCCCACCTCACTATTGTAATCAAATGCGTATAGCCCGGACTGGTAGTAAGACACAGTGTGAAAAATACCTACAAAGAATAATGTGTTCCTGCCCTTCATTAACGTGAAGTGTTGGTTTAGCGCCTAAGTGTTAGGCAAGCCTCGTGGAGCGTTTGTAAGGCTGGACAGTCGCTACGACAGGAAGTTACCGCGTCACTAAAAGAAGAATTAGAGGAAGAGGTGGCTGAACATTGAACAAGGCCAGCTCTTAATATTAGCAACTGAAACTTTCGAACATAAATGATCATTATAGGGTGGGTATATAGTGTTGTAGACGATATCAGTGGCAAATTATCTAGCCTAAGAGAATGGCTAATGTCTATAGATTTTTATGGATTCGAACAATTATTTTCGTGGAGAGGCGATGGTAAATCATACCAAGTGTAACCTATAGGTATCAAATCCCAGCCTTCCGTACTTAGGCTTATGGATATCAAAACCACGCAGACATATCTACTAGCTAATTTGTTCAACTCTCCTCCTTTTAGTAACAGAGTCAGTCACACTGACCACGCAGCCAGCCCTAACAGTTGATCTGTTCAACTCTCCTCCCTGTAGTAACGGAGTCAGTCACACTAACCACGCAGCCAGCCCTGACAGTTGATCTGTTCAACTCTCCTCCTTGTAGTACCGGAGTCAGTCACACTAACCACGCAGCCAGCCCTAACAGTTTATTGATCTGTTCAACTCTCCTCCTTGTAGTAACGGAGTCAGTCACACTAACCACGCAGCCAGCCCTAACAGTTGATCTGTTTAACTCTCCTCCCTGTAGTAACGGAGTCAGTCACACTAACCACGCAGCCAGCCCTGACAGTTGATCTGTTCAACTCTCCTCCTTGTAGTAACGGAGTCAGTCACATTAACCATACAGCCAGACCTAACTGTTGATCTGTTCAACTCTCCTCCGTGTAGTAACGGAGCCAGACACACTAACCACGCAGCCAGCCCTAACAGTTGATCTGTTCAACTCTCCTCCGTGTAGTAACGGAGCCATTCACATTAACCATGCAGCCAGCCCTAACTGTTGATCTGTTCAACTCTCCCCTTGTAGTAACGGAGCCAGTCACACTAACCACGCAGCCAGCCCTAACAGTTGTTTGATCTGTTCAACTATCCTCCATGTAGTAACGGAGTCAGTCACACTAACCACGCAGCCAGCCCTAACAGTTGATCTGTTTAACTCTCCTCCTGTAGTAACGGAGTCAGTCACACTAACCACGCAGCCAGCCCTGACAGTTGATCTGTTCAACTCTCCTCCTTGTAGTAACGGAGTCAGTCACATTAACCATGCAGCCAGCCCTAACTGTTGATCTGTTTAACTCTCCTCCCTGTAGTAACGGAGCCAGTCACATTAACCACGCAACCAGCCCTAACCGTTGATCTGTTCAACTCTCCTCCTTGTAGTAACGGAGTCAGTCACATTAACCACGCATCCAGCCCTAACTGTTGATCTGTTCAACTCTCCTCCTTGTAGTAATGGAGTCAGTCACACTAACCACGCATCCAGCCCCACCAGTTGATCTGTTCAACTCTCCTCCTTATAGTAACGGAGCCAGTCACACTAAACACGCAGCTAGCCCTGACAGTTGATCTGTTCAACTTTCCTCCGTGTAGTAACGGAGTCAGTCAGACTAACCACGCAGCCAGCCCTAACAGTTGATCTGTTCAACTCTGCTCCGTGTAGTAACGGAGCCATTCACATTAACCACGCAGCCAGCCCTGACAGTTGATTGTTCAACTCTCTTCCTTGTAGTAACGGAGTCATTCACACTAACCACACAGCCAGCCCTAACAGTTGATCTGTTCAACTCTCCTCCTTGTAGTAACGGAGCCAGTCACACTAAACACGCATTCAGCCCCACCAGTTCATCTGTTCAACTCTCCTCTCAGCAATGGCGTGGCCTTGTAAGGACCGGAACAGAGCGATTACAATTTCCCTCGTTAAAAGAACATTTTCTCTCTGTTAGGTTGGTATTCTGGCGGCCACTTGAACTTTGGCCGGGCCCGTTCAGAACATGGGAGGGGGAGGTAATTGTATTTAGCGTGATTGTTTGTCTCACCAATTACCAGACTGTAATTACTGTGTTAAGGCGGCTGCTCCCTTTTATTGTACGTTGAATAATTAGCTATTAGCGTGCACATAAACAGAGAATGTAGATACAATTATGCTTAAGGCTGTTGACTCATATTGTCTTCATCTCTTAATACTAGGAAATAATATAAACACACACAAGCTTTTCTGTGCGTCTGTTTGCTTATCAGTTTTGAACGAGTAAACGGATTTCAACAAAACTCATAAAACACATAAAATGCATAAGCCTATCAAATGTTTACTTTTAACTAAATTTCAGCCTAAAATTTAAGTGTCAATGGGCCCCTGAACATAAACATCTTAAAATGTTGGTTGTGTTTAAGTTCAACTACACAGCTGGGTGCACCATGTTTGCCTTATTAGGGGTTTTCCAATCCTCTCCCCAGGTGAATTCTTGTGAATTCATGATAAATTCACCTTCCATCATCTTGTTTCTATGAAATAAGTTAGTTTAAGGTGCTAATAATCAGCAAACTATTTTCATTAAATATGTGTACAGGAATGTTAGCACTGTGAGTAGCAAGAAACTGAATAGAAGACCGGAAGAGGAGGAGGGGAATTATTCGGGTAGCATGTGATCTACAAGCTCTTTTGGACGCTGGATAGTTTAATCAATCAATCAATCAATCAATGTCATAACACAATGCTGAAAAGTATGTTTGTCATTCCCATAAATCCACAATAATGTCAATAATGATACATTATCAATTATAATACATTAGACACTATTAATTATAATAAACTATTAATAATAGTAATGATAGTTATGTATGAACATTGTTTTAAGAAGTATTGCTACATCCAATACAAACATTGGTAATTAATAATCAATTGTCGATTAGTTCGAAAGTTCCAAATCGCCCCTAGCGAGCAGGAAGGGCAGCTTTGCGAGATAATGACGTCACAAGTCCAGTGACATCACAAGTGTAATTCTCTCTTTATAACTAAACGCTTGTTGATCTTGAGTGTATTCATAAATCAATGTTGGGGAGCCTGGAGGCCTCGCAAATGCGTGCTGTAGTCATTATTATTAATATTACTACTTTTATTAGTGAATGTAACTTCATTCTCGTGAATCAATGAGAGGAATATTTATTGACACGTGTTTGTGTTTATTTGGTAAACGTTTGAATTCTCGTGTAATACAGTAGAAACATTTCCTGTGCGAGTCAATCTGATATAACTGAATCGTGGCCTACCTGGATTGGGAGACAAAACGCTTTGTTCGTGAGTGCGAGTCAATCTGATATAACTGAATCGCAACCTACCTGGATTGGGAGACAAAACGCTTTGTTCGTGAGTGCGAGTCAATCTGATATAACTTAATCACGGCCTACCTGGATTGGGATACAAAACGCTTTGTTCGTGAGTGCGAGTCAATCTGATATAACTTAATCACGGCCTACCTGGATTGGGATACAAAACGCTTTGTTCGCGAGTGCGAGTCAATCTGATATAACTGAATCACGGCCTACCTGGATTGGGATACAAAACGCTTTGTTCGTGAGTGCGAGTCAATCTGATATAACTGAATCACGGCCTACCTGGATTAACAAAACGCTTTTGTTCTGAGTGCTTCAATAAATCAATGATTCGGGCCTGACCGCTGGTTTGAGTATATAATATACGCTTTTTTCGTGAGTGTAATCATTCTGATATGAGTGAAATTGCACGGCCTTGGATTGGGTACAAACGTGACTTTGTTACGTGAAACTGTGCGAGTCAATCTGATATGACTTGAATCGCGGCCTACCTGGATTGGGAGACAAAACGCTTTGTTCGTGAGTGCGAGTCAATCTGATATAATGAATCACGGCCTACCTGGATTGGGAGACAAAACGCTTTGTTCGTGAGTGCGAGTCAATCTGATATAACTGAATCACGGCCTACCTGGATTGGGAGACAAAACGCTTTGTTCGTGAGTGCGAGTCAATCTGATATAACTGAATCACGGCCTACCTGGATTGGGAGACAAAACGCTTTGTTCGTGAGTGCGAGTCAATCTGATATGATGAATCACGGCCTACCTGGATTGGGAGACAAAACGCTTTGTTCGTGAGTGCGAGTCAATCTGATATAACTGAATCGCGGCCTACCTGGATTGGGAGACAAAACGCTTTGTTCGCGAGTGCGAGTCAATCTGATATAACTGAATCGCGGCCTACCTGGATTGGGAGACAAAACGCTTTGTTCGTGAGTGCGAGTCAATCTGATATAACTGAATCACGGCCTACCTGGATTGGGAGACAAAACGCTTTGTTCGTGAGTGCGAGTCAATCTGATATAACTGAATCACGGCCTACCTGGATTGGGAGACAAAACGCTTTGTTCGTGAGTGCGAGTCAATCTGATATAACTGAATCACGGCCTACCTGGAGTGGGAGACAAAACGCTTTGTTCGTGAGTGCGAGTCAATCTGATATAACTGAATACGGCCTACCTGGATTGGGAGACAAAACGCTTTGTTCGTGAGTGCAAGTCAATCTGATATAACTGAATCACGGCCTACCTGATTTAGGAGAAAAAAAACGCTTTGTTCGAGAGTGTCAAGGAAGATTTATTAATTGAAGACGAGAATAATTAGATAGAGTACCTCACCTCTTTGACTTCTCTTGGAATGTCCAGTCCTTGCCCAAGGCCTTCTGGGGCGTTTCAACAGTGTACCCTGCCGCGTACAAGAGTCGGGGAATTGGTGTACCAATCACCTTTATAGCACGAGTCTGATTCCTTTTTGGTATGAATTTCAATCCTTGCATGGTGAAAAATAAGGACGGGAATCGATTGTTTGGGGTGCCTGGTGGTCTAGGGGTAAGGTGTCAGACTCTGTGCTGAGGGTCCGGGGTTCAATCCTCGGTCCCGGCACAGATTTATCTGATTCCAAACCCATCCTTAACCTCTACAAGACGTGTATTAATCACAACTTGTGAATGTGAGGAATGCCAGGCCTCCGCCGTAGCTCGGATTCCACGTTAAACTGTAGGTCTTCCATTTCATCTTACAATCACCCTACCATTACACATTAGCGTAAGTGCGTACAACCCGAACGGGTAGTAAGACGCGGTGCTAATAATAATAATAAATAATAATAATGATTGGTTCGGATGATACCATAAGTGAAGTCCCAAGACTGATAGCTCCTGAGGGTTGCAAACATCTCTGGAAATAATATAAACACAAACTATATTGTATACTATTTAAAACTTTCATATATTAATTTAAATTGATTTAGAATGTACTTCTAGAATTCATAGCTCCTAATTTTAGTTCACTGCCTTAATACTATCACACACTAATTTTACTATTATATTTAGTTGTATTTTTTACACAAATAATTGTTAACATAAATTAACCGACAATTCTAAAAGTTTTATCACTCAACATAATTATCGAATAGAGTTATCCGTGCCTTCGGTCTCCTGAATAACCTTAGCTATTATAGATTTACTATCAGCTATTCCCTTAATCCCATTATCTTCCCAACTCCCAAGATAATCCTAACCATCCTGAACCACCCTGTATGATACTAATTATTAGACACAGCAGTTAGTTTCACAACTACAGCTACCATCAATGAAGAAAGATTTTTTACACTTGTGTGTAAGGCTGTAGGCAGACCAACACATCTCGGGAAGGGGGGGGGAACATTTCCCCCCCAACGGTCACAACCAAAAAAATATTACGAATATTAAATGCCTCTAGAAGCTATCCAGAATTAGCTTTTATGGTTAATTAATTAATTTAGCACCACGTCTTACTACCCGTTCGGGTTACACATTTAAGTACTAATTACGATAATGGGTTAGGAATTGGTTATGTTGAATTTATAGGAAGTGAACCTGCATTTGCGTGAAGGTAGAGTGGAAAACCACCTATGAAAATCCCCCAGTTTACTCGACCAAGATTCGAACCTAGATTTCCCCGTCCTCAGCAGTCTAGCTCAACATGAAACTAGCGCGTTAGCTAACTACGCCACCAAGGTGGGTTTTATGGTAATTAATGGCAGGAATTAAATGGGATACTTTAAGTGTTTTAATATGTTTAGCATTTCGAAACTTACATAGCACCTCCTCCCTCCAAGTCTAAAAATTTACAATGAGCACTTAATAAAATACATAAAGTGGTGAATAACTGGGGTGGAGGGATGAAAGTATAGTTTTCAAATATATATATATATATATATTTATATATATTTATATATATTTATATATATATATATTTATATATATATATATATATATATATATATATATATATATAACCACTCCAATAGCTCACCTGTTTCTGGGGGAGGGAGGACCCCTGGAACTCTTTAGGCTGGGAGAGGAGGACAATACCTCAAAATCCGTTTTTGGTTAAATCGACCTCCTCCTTACACATTAAGTTTCTGCCTCCACTGAACCAAAATGGATAATTTTAAAAACGTATTTAGTTTTTCTCTAATAAAGTTAGAGGTTTAGGAATTTATGCTTGTGGAAAATGTTTTCACCCCTGCTTCTTAGTACAAAATTGAACACTTTTCAAATAAAGGTATTTCCAACTTGAACAAATATATTGAAGGCTTTTAATTTTATATCTAACTGCAAGCTGTTTCGGCCCTATATCTTATCCCACCCTCTCAGTCTTGTTTCTTTGGCAAATCATTTGCAACGGGTTCTCGGAACTACCATTCGAATAGTTTCCAGTTAAAAAGTTTTGTTTCCCAATCTCATAGACTTATTGTGGATTCACACTTTCACCGGAAAACTAGCGAAGAACAGAAAAGTAGTACCGTAACGAGCTCTAAGCCAATCACAAGATTCCCGTCTTATCGGCGCGAGCTGTTCCGCTAAAGTTTAAACTTTTCTATACTTATTCCGCTCTGCCTGAGATATTCGGCACAGGAGAACCAATCAAATCTCAGAAACAACCATCTCGAGTCAGTGTGAGGAATCAGATATTTTTAAGTTTGCATTGCAATGCATCATGGGTCAACATATCATCGTGTGAATTGCTGTGATACTCAAACAGATTCCACTTTATAATTTCGACGAACGTGTGAATCAAGCTTTACACAAGCTTCCACAGTTCTCCCCACATTCACTAATACTTACTATTTCCTTTTTCAATATGTTGTTAAAGTCTACCCAGCTTTGTTGCCTGAATAATAAACACAGTCACAAACAATTTTTTTTAAGTGTACTTAACATTATAATACCTGTATACTTGTAATTTCGTGTTTTGTTTAAACCGTAAATAAGGCCATATTAATTTTTTACTGTCAAATTTCGGGGGAGAAGAGGGTTGAACCCCCAAACCCTTGGCTACGGCCTTGCTTGTGTGTAAAAAAAAAGAGTGGTAACTTTAACTTCATAATTATAGTCAACTAGCTGTTACCCGTCGTGGCTTCGCCCGAAGAAAAGTTTAAACATTAGTATGTAAAATTAATGTAAAATTAAAGATTGGGAATAGTCCTATACGCTATTCCAGGACATATTCTATCTACGTACCAAGTTTCATTCGAATTTGTTCAGCAGTTTTGCGTGATTGAGTAACAAACATACAAACACACAAACTTTCGCATATATAATATAACCTGAACGGTAGTAAGACGCGGTTCTAATAATAATAATATAATCACATTCATATTTACTCGTAAAATTAAAATCACAATATATCTCTTGTATACGAAAAGTTTAAACATTAATATTGTAAAATTAATGTAAAATCAAAGGTTGGGAATAGTCCTCTATGTTATTCCAGGACATACTCTACCTACCTACAAGTTTCATTCGAATCTGTTCAGTAGTTTTGACGTGATTGAGCAACAAACATCCAAACACACAAACTTCGCATTTATATATTAGTAAGATTATCGATATTATTATAATTGCAACTTCAATACAAGATATAGATTTTCTTCGTGACCTTTCATCACTTATTTGATAATATCCCCATAACAAATCACACCATCATTTATAAACATTGGCACCCCTCTTCCAAAAGCTGTCACAGAACATAACATGTCCTTAATCTCTCAGGAATGTTAACCTCCCATAAGTCTCTTCCTTTCTTCAGATATAAGCTGACATTTTGATTACGTGTTGCTGTTGTTTTTTTGACCCGGTAAGATAATTTAAAATCGGTGGTGAGTCAAATACAATGGACGTGGTCCCCTTGGATAGAACAAACCTTGCGAGATTGTACGGGACATTCTTTAACGAGTGCCAATTACTCCTCGACCTTGAGATGATGACGGTTACACGAGCTGCGGTCTTTCTGGGGAAACGAGTAGCGCCATCGTGCCGTGGAACAAGAAGACTCCACGTCACCTCCAAGACTCTATAAGAACATTCACTCCTCGGCTCCAAGAGGACTTTCCGAGAAGAAGGAAACCGCATCCAGGCCACTCATGTGGTACACTCAGATTACGTTGAAAGGTAACAGTCTTACCATCCATTTTGGTGGCCGTATGGTCTAAGGCGTCACTCTCGTAATATACTAGATGGCATTGATGAGGTGATTGGGGCTACAATCCCAGTTAGGTGTAATGACAGCGGTTTTTCCACACTGGTTTCCCACTCTCCTTCCATGCAAATGTGGGTACGCTTCCTTTAAAGTAAAACTTCCTCATCCCTAATATATTATCGTAGCAATACATCCCCATAGTTCAGTGTTTCTCAAATTTCTCCAGTTGCTTACACCTTTTGGGGCCATGGACTAACCACTGTACCCTTTTATCTCTTCGTAATAAAAACAAAATAACGAAACAAATACCTGATATCTTGTAAACGGTTATTTAAAAATGTTAATAAAATATTAGTGTGGATATATGAACGGTCGTTCCAAAGTATATATATAACTTTTTTGTAATAGCATAAGTTAAAACAAACTCGTGACAGAGGGAAGTTAAGGCTTATAAAAATCAATAAAATTTTGTCAAAATATGTGCAGTGGTGTATTTCGTACCTCCTAAAAGCCTTCCCGTACCCTTACGGGTACAAACGTACCACAGTATGAGAAACACTACCATCGTGGAACCCAGAAAGGTAAGTTTGTTAATTTTTTAGGATGAATAGAGGGTACCTACATAGTTGCCGAACAAAAGTCGAAAGGTCAAAAGTGTTAAGACTCGCACCATACTTGACTCCTGTTTTTGATTAAGTCCGTACTCGCATTACGGGTGGATTCAAGCAGCCGACTTTCCGTAATATAAAACCAGACAAGATGAGACTGGCGCCTTTCCCCCACGTGCTCACTGGAATGGGTCTGAAAGCCATTAAAAGCAGGACGACAACTAGTTCCCATTATTCCCTTGACTCCAAGTTTCTACTGACATGGAATGGCGCCTTCGTTCAGCGAGCGTATTGTACACGAGTGTTAGTAAGTGAACCAGTGGGGCGACGGAGGCACGACTCCGACCAACCACTGGAGCACAAGCTCCGGGTTCACGTCTCGTCTGGGACACCTAGGTCTCTCTCTCTCTCACCTACTTTCAAGCCACGTGGCTGATATCAACTGCAGCTAGTATAGAGGATTGTATCGTCAGCGAGTTTCGGGCAGCTACTCAAGCGATTAAAACTAATTTAGTACATCCACACCTAAATTAACGTGGTCTGCAGGTGTTGTTTTCAATATATAGCAGAGGTCGGCAACTGGTTGATCAAAAACTTTAAAATAAAATTTTAATGTGACCATAATACCTTGATCGGTCATAATTGTGAATGCTATAAGAAAATCAAATACTTAAACATGAAAATATACATTTTATTTATTCCATTTAAAAAGGTTAGGAAACAAGAATTTGCAGAACTATTTAAACTAAGGATTATATATCAGATGTATGGACAAAAAAAAAGGTATGTAAAGATAGAATGAAGAAACGATGGGTAAGCCTGGGACCTTTGATAAGTTTATAAGTCGATTGTGGCCCAAAAAAAGTTGATGACCCCTGATGTATTGTATCAGTAACTATAAAATAATAATAACAATAAAACATTATGTAATAAACTACTGTAAATAATGTAGTAATACATTGAGCACATAGGGTAGTATGACGTGGAGTACAAATGGATAGTAAGATACACATAGACCTAAGGGTAGCAAGACCCGGAGCACAAATGGGTGGTAATACACAAAGTATGGACAGGTAGTTACACACGAAGTATGGACAGGTAGTTTACACACGAAGTATGGAAAGGTTGTTACACACGAAGTATGGACAGGTAGTAATACAAGAAGTATGGACAGGTAGTAAACAAGAAGTATGGAAGGTGTGCTATTCAGACACGTATGGGTAGTAAGAATGTGGAGCGATGCAGGTACAATGACATGGATCACGGACGGTAGTAAGATGTGGAGCGAAGCAGGTAGTATGCCATGCTCACGGACGGGTAGTAAGATGCGGAGCGAGGGTAGGTAGTATGACAGGATCACGGGACGGGTGGTAATAGTGGAGTGAGGGCAGGGTAGTATGACATGGATCACGGACGGGTAGTAGATGTGGAGTAGGGTGGGTAGTATTACATGAATCACGGATTGGTAGTAAGATGTGGAGCGAGGCAGGTAGTATGACATGGATCACGGACGGGTAGTAAGATGTGGAGCGAGGGCAGGTAGTATGACATGGATCACGGACGGGTAGTAAGATGTGGAGCGAGGGCAGGTAGTATGACATGGATCACGGACGGGTAATAAGATGTGGAGCGAAGGCAGGTAGTATGCCATGGATCACGGACGGGTAGTAAGATGCGGAGCGAGGGTAGGTAGTATGACATGGATAACGGATGGGTAGTAAGATGTGGAGCGAAGTTAGGTAGTATGACATGGATCACGGACGGGTAGTAAGATGCGGAGCGAGGGTAGGTAGTATGACATGGATCACGGACGGGTAGTAAGATGTGGAGCGAGGGCAGGTAGTATGACATGGATCACGGACGGGTAGTAAGATGTGGAGCGAAGGCAGGTAGTATGACATGGATCACGGACGGGTAGTAAGATGCGGAGCGAGGGTAGGTAGTATGACATGGATCACGGACGGGTAGTAAGATGTGGAGCGAGGGTAGGTAGTATGACATGGATCACGGACGGGTAGTAAGATGTGGAGCGAGGGTAGGTAGTATGACATGGATCACGGACGGGTAGTAAGATGTGGAGCGAGGGCAGGTAGTATGACATGGATCACGGACGGGTAGTAAGATGCGGAGCGAGGGCAGGTAGTATGCCATGGATCACGGACGGGTAGTAAGATGTGTAGCGAGGGTAGGTAGTATGACATGGATAACGGACGGGTAGTAAGATGTGTAGCGAGGGTAGGTAGTATGACATGGATAACGGACGGGTAGTAAGATGCGGAGCGAGGGCAGGTAGTATGACATGGATCACGGACGGGTAGTAAGATGTGGAGAGAGGGCAGGTAGTATGCCATGGATCATGGACGGGTAGTAAGATGTGTAGCGAGGGTAGGTAGTATGACATGGATAACGGACGGGTAGTAAGATGCGGAGCGAGGGCAGGTAGTATGACATGGATCACGGACGGGTAGTAAGATGTGGAGCGAAGTTAGGTAGTATGACATGGATCACGGACGGGTAGTAAGATGCGGAGCGAGGGCAGGTAGTATGACATGGATCACGGACGGGTAGCAAGATGTGGGTAGTAAGATGCAGAGCACAAGAACTCAGATCAAACAACTATGAATTAGATCGTTAAGCCAGAGCATATGGTAATGGTGGCTATGTAATCACTTGTAATTCGACGAAGTCTTCAGCCCAATGTCAGCGCGGAATTATTGCCAGTTCTCTTTGTCCTACACAACACTTAAGTCTCGCTTCATTTAAATATTTAAACGTTGTGTTCTTCTTCTGATCCCTCGCCAGTCCTAGACCACCTAGAGAAACAATTTAATGTTATTTCCATACACATTTAACTCCACTTTCAAGTTTGACATAATTAGGTGTCGTGGTTCTTGGGAAACCTCTTCACTCAATTACATGGCTTGCTTTCTGGGTGAAAGAATTAGTTTTCTGTTCACTGGTACCGTTGTTCGTAATTATATGTTTAACATACACGATTCGATGTAGTTTGGTTAAGTTACTATTATTTTAAAGTATTTTGTCATACGACTCATTTAGAAGTGTTTACTGCCGGGAATGAATATAATTACTACATTTAAATATAAAGTTATAATTTACATACATTTATCTGATCAACAAAATATTTTAAATAGCTATTTCCATCTAAAATATTTAAGGCGTTATTTTGGAGAGATGGCTACCATTACTAAGTGTCACAGTAGCTATATCATGTTACAGAGAATTAAGGCGGTAGTCTAAAAGGCCTGTCCAACTGGTGGGGCTCGACAGCATATTTTGTAGCCTACGATGCACTAAAAATTTTTTTTTTAAATACGTCATTCAGGAATTCCTTAAACTTGTCCAAACTTAAATTGTGTAAAATTTATTGTATGTATTATTTGCTGTACTGTACTGTTTATCAATTAGGTATATAACTATATTAGTTAGAATATATTAATTGGATTAAATTAGTAAACTCAAAACTATTGATCTCAAACTTTAAAAAAATCTTAGTAAAAAAGCAACGGATTTTCTGTTTAAGAATATCAACAACAAAATTTGTTGATACTGTATAGGCCTGATTTCCTCGTGTACGGCCCACACACTCTCTAGGAATATAAAATGAGACACTTGGCTAACTTCAAGTTGGACAGCCCTTGTCTAAATCATTGAGGGACTCCAGTGAGCTACTATTGGAACACCAGCTGACCAGAGATTTCAAATGGAATGTAACTATGTTCCAGAAACAGGGTAGCAGTGGTTAACACTTCACTAGAGTCAGGAGGTCCCGTGTGGTAGTCTAGTTTCCAGTAAGCTATTGGTCCACACTTCACTAGAGTCAGGAGGTCCCGTGTGGTAGTCTAATTTCTAGGAAACTACTGGTTCACACTCCAATAGAGTCAGGAGGTCCCGTGTGGTAGTCTAGTTTCCAGTAAGCTATTGGTCCACACTCCAATAGAGTCAGGAGGTCCCGTGTGGTAGTCTAGTTTCCAGTAAGCTATTGGTCCACACTCCACTAGAGTCAGGAGGTCCCGTGTGGTAGTCTATTTTCCAGTAAGCAATTGGTCCACACTTCACTAGAGTCAGGAGGTCCCGTGTGGTAGTCTAATTTCTAGGAAACTACTGGTTCACACTCCAATAGAGTCAGGAGGTCCCGTGTGGTAGTCTAGTTTCCAGTAAGTTATTGGTCCACACTCCAATAGAGTCAGGAGGTCCCGTGTGGTAGTCTAGTTTCCAGTAAGCTATTGGTCCACACTCCAATAGAGTCAGGAGGTCCCGTGTGGTAGTCTAATTTCTAGGAAACTACTGGTTCACACTCCAATAGAGTCAGGAGGTCCCGTGTGGTAGTCTAGTTTCCAGTAAGCTATTGGTCCACACTCCAATAGAGTCAGGAGGTCCCGTGTGGTAGTCTAGTTTCCAGTAAGCTATTGGTCCACACTCCAATAGAGTCAGGAGGTCCCGTGTGGTAGTCTAATTTCTAGGAAACTACTGGTTCACACTCCAATAGAGTCAGGAGGTCCCGTGTGGTAGTCTAGTTTCCAGTAAGCTATTGGTCCACACTCCAATAGAGTCAGGAGGTCCCGTGTGGTAGTCTAGTTTCCAGTAAGCTATTGGTCCACACTCCAATAGAGTCAGGAGGTCCCGTGTGGTAGTCTAGTTTTCCAGTAAGCTATTGGTCCACACTCCAATAGAGTCAGGAGGTTCCTGGTGCTAGTCTAGAGTTATCCTTTGGGATACAAGCTGACTGGAGCTTTAATAGGCGGTATACCAGTGGTTATACTTAACTAGAATAAAGAGGTTCAATGTGCTAGTAGGTAAAAGAAGTGTTAATTGCCTGAAAAAATATCAATACAAATACCTAAATGGTAAAGTTATTTACATTTTTAAGGATAGTTTAAACAAATATGTTCCATATAACGAGCATCTTGTACCCAACCTCGGGCCATCAGTATAATCAAACAAAATAATGTTGTTCTAACAAAATAATATTGTTTGGTGTTTTAGATCCGGTACAGTTACAAACCTTGGCTCAATTCAGTTACCTTGAATTTTAATTATGTTAATTTATCCCTTATAAAATTGACTAAATTAATTTTATTCAATATAGACAGAGGAGGATATCAGCACAGAATACTAGAACCAAGAACTGTATCATATTTTTATCAATGCGATTAAAAATCTAAATTAGGTTGCAGTGTTGCCTTCATCTCTATTCGTTAGTAAATATACCAGTAGCTATGTTCTTATAATGATCAACAATATTTACTATATGGGACTCTAGTTCAATTCTGATTTATAATTTGTTACGATCTCGTATTATTAGTCCAATTAGTAAATATCTTGGCACTAGGATAAGATGTGATCATAATGCATGTTCCTAGGTTAAGTTAATTTGTGGGTAGCGTACTGATACACGCTGTCATTAGAAACTGGACGCTAGATATCACAAACAAAAAATAGTATTACTTGCAAATCACAAGATGACTCATTTAAACTAAACACTAAAAGGTTGCCTTTTTTTAATATCGTCTGTATTTTCTAGAGATTTCCATCCAATTTCCAATGTGATATGTAGCAGTGATGGCTCTTAGCCTGTTGCCAGGTCAAGCAAGGCTTGATGGAATTGTACTCGTAAACTTTTCCCCCACCCCTACTTACTTTACTATCCATTTGACCAACCACACACAAATTATGTTATAATTAATGAACGAACGTATGTTAATTGACTCTAAAGGGAAAGTTTGTTATTGCTTGGGAACAGCTTACTAGTAGACCTATGTAAAGACTTGCTTTCCTTGACAATAGCTTACGAGCCACCCCAATGAACAGTCATTAGAAAAACAGAGTAAAGATAGAATCTACCTTAAAATGTGGCTTGAAATTGGTTTAGTGGTTAAATTAATCTACGCTCACATCAATGGTTCAGTTTAAAAAGAAATCAGTCTCATACTATCTGGTTTACAGGAGACAAAAGATAGAGTTCTAATCAAGCCTTATATACTGAGATGCTTTTTTTTTTTTTTTAGTAGATGGTATCCCACTCTCCATTCGCAAAAATGTGGTATGTTTCCACTAAAATTCTACTTCCCCCCTCCCTGTTCTATTAGTGTAATTATTATCTGTACAAGGATTTAGATGTGGAGAACCAAGCTATCTGCTTTGTGGCTGCCTGCCGTACACCAGTTAGTCCCTTGCCCCAGTGACCCAAAATAAAAGATCCACACAAATAAAAGCGAACGCTTCACGAAGCCGATTAATACTCTGCTTTGTACCCGAGTCTTCATTGTGTATTATAATATCGTTCTATCGAGCTATTTTATTTTTTTCCTTTGCAAATAATTTATGACTTTTTATCTTCCTCGCAATAGTATGACACATGAAATAATGTGTGTGTGGTTTGTTTTTTTCTCGTGAAGACAACATAATTGATGCATTCCTATTCTGTTAAGACGAAAGAAAGAGAAAGATAAACAGTATAAATGAATATGTCGTCTGGTAGATAAACTTACATAACGAGCGGACAGCTAAAGTCGACCTCCAAACATGGCTGAAGTAATCCTCCGACGTCTTGAGCCAATGTTCAAGTTGTCCTGGTAAGTAATAAAAACAACCAGAAGAAGAGGATGTAAAGGGGAGGGGGACAGATGTCTGTTAAAAGGTGATCAGGAACATTGAGGATTAAATATAACCGCACCTTAACGGGAGTTTAACCTAATATTTCACAAAGGTTTATTAGAATAAGCTATACTAGTTTTAACTATAATTTAATCTGTGTTCAATAAGTTAGTATTCTTACATATTGAAAGAATCACAGTTTATTTTAAATAAAAGTTGTTTAGTATAATTTTAATTAATTATAAATATTAAAATATGTACAGCAATTGAAATAAGATTTACAGAGTACATGATGTGGCCTTGATTAATTAAATAATTACGATTGTAAAATAGTTAGTTTCTTTATTACTAATTCACATTTATAGCTATTGTAATACTTAAGCCTACTAACAGTAGTGGGAGGTCTAATTAAAATAAAGCATAGAATATAAAACTGAAAATGGTTTTGATATCATTAATTGGCTCATTAATTATGTATATTTTTAGTTAATTTATGGATTATACAATTTGTCATTTTTATTTATTGTATTATGTAAGTCTATATAATTAATTGAAATTATACTAAACAGTATTTTAAAATAAAGGTTTATTTAAAATTGTGATGGATTGAAGGTTTTTGAAAAATCTGTTTTGCCTTTATAGTTCACCCACAGTAAAAATGTTCATGTTCCCAAGTACATTCATATTATATTTTAGTGCAAACTTTAAAGGTTTTCTTGAGATTAATAAAATGTTTTACCCAATTATTTATTTTTTTCTTTCTCATATCGAGAGAAACTATTGTGATCGTGAAAAATCTATCTCAAGATTATGACAAATCTTTTATGTTGACAAAAACCCCATAAAAGTAAATATTACAATTCTGTCTGTCCCTATGTCTGTCTGTCTGTAAGTGTGTCTGTCTTTCCCTGGCCACGGATCTGAAATGGTTGGATGGATTTTTTCAAACTTGATATTTCAACTTTATAGGGCTATACCTCGGGACACTTTTTTTGATTTGGACCCTAGCCTTAAAATTAAGGGTAGTTTATTTATGATCGATTTTTTTAATTGAAAATTTTTCGAAAATGTCTCTTAACGATTTTGATTAAAATCATATATAACAATTTTTTGGCGCAAAAATTCGTTGAAGGATATACTGATGGTAAATTTTTGAAAATTCAAAAATTTCGAAAATGTCTCAAACGGCTTTGTTTATCATGTTTAGCTGGGAACTGTGTGGTATTACAAATAAAACCGTATACTTGTTTTGGGGGTAAAAACTTATTTATGTGTAGTTTACTGATGACTGATTTTCAAAAACTTGAAATATTTTACAATTGGATTTAACGATTTATTTCCAAATGGGTATCTTAGGAGTGTTTGACACGAAAAATAACCGTGTATGCTTGTTTTTGGGGTAAAAGCTCATTTATGACAGATTTTTCACAAAATTGAAATATTTTAAAAATGGCTTTAATGATTTGTTTCCAAATGGGTATCTTGGGAGTATTTTTTATTACAAATAGCCCCATCTACTTAGTTTTGGGTAAAAGATCGATGAAGAATTTTTACTGGTGAGTGATTTTATTTTTAAATGACTAACGATTTTGCTTAAAAAGTATATCTGGGGAATGTTTGACATGAAAATGACAAATGAAGCTATATAATTGTTTTTAAGGGGCAAACTCAGTAATGGGAAGTTTACTAAAATTTATTTTAAATTTGAATACATTAAAAAAATGCTTTAGCAATTTTGTTCAAAATAAGACCTGTTAAGTTGTTTGCACATAAATAGTTATATATATTTGTTTGTTTATATAAATTTCCAATACTAGTTAACTATTGACTGATTTTTTTTTTAAATTTGATTTTTTTTACAATATTTTTAACTATTTGGTTCAAAATTGGTATCGGGGGATTATCTAACATGATCAATAATTATTTACCTTTATTTATCTAAAATAAAATTAATTCAAGGGTAGTTTACTCACGGAAAACTATAGAAAATTTGAATATTTAAAAAAAAAAATTACGTTGACGATGATTTCAAAATGAGGACATGGAAATAGTTTTTCATGAAAACTAAGAATAAGTTTTATTTTTACAAATAAATCATTTTAGGGTGGATTACAAATAATTTATTTTTGAAAATTTTAATTTTGCTGAATATATTTGAACAATTTTGGCCTAAAATTTATATCTAAAGAGTGTTTATTGTGATTAACAGGATGCTGTGCTTATCTTTATGAGTAAAACATAATCAAGGGTAGTTAACTCAAAACCCATGTTTGAAAATTATATTCTAAGCTATAATATGAGAGAGTACGTGCGAGTGTGTCGTAGCATATATTTATTTTGTTTATATTTCACGTAATTGATGGTTAAACGATATTTTACGGAGACCATCCCAGTGTAAGCTTCTACTCACTGTAGATATGTACGATCAGTTAGCCTTTTTGCTAGATTAAAAGATCCACTATTTTTGACCTAATAAGACCCCAAGTTCAATACTTGTCTATGATAAAATGTGGGCACTTATCTATAACTTTTTTTTCACTTTTAAATATCCATGTTTTTCTTTTTATTTAATTGGATGGTCTATGTTTAAACGTGTCTAAAAAAATCTTAGAGTTAATAAAGAGGCAAATTTTTCCTTGACATGGTTCAAAACCATTTTATTCTTGTACCATTGCTATTTCAATCATTGACTCTTTTTTTTTTTATTAATGAACCACTAGTAAGTTTCTACGTGTGAATTTATTGCATCAGTTTAAAGTTTTGAAATAATTCCACACTTTCAACACTTAACAGTTTTATTTATATCCATTCAAGTCATCCAAATATGGAAGTGAAACTAGTGTTGGAATTACTGGAGATACTATTTTTATATTTCTTTATTCTACTTTGACATGTATGTATGAAATACCATCGTTAATAATGTGACATTAATTACAATCAGACGAATGTAATGGTCGCCTGAAAAAGTCGTAGAGTTGCAATTACCTGTGTTGTATGCTTGCAAACGTGTTTTGAAAGTGCGAACGTAACTGAAGGAGGTTGGCCAGGGGTGGGGGGTAGGGGGGGAGTACGGATAAAAATTTGACTACTCTCTTATTTATTCGAAAAGTGTTGTTACCATGTTTATCTCACTAATCATTTTCAATTAAATCGAGTGTACATTTTAAACTTAAATTGACTTGAGTGCAAACATGTCCTGATAAATTCAAGCGCCCTCGTGGGCTAACAACATTCGCAATAAACAGCGACCCCTCGATCATGGTACAAACTTAACATAAATTACCGTCTATATCGATCGAACGGTTGTTTATATAGAGAGAACATCACTTTTTTTTTTTACCCACCCGCTCCCCATCCCCCGCTTTAAGATTAAACCTGATTGTGGAGGCGATAGCAAGTTTGACTTCTTTTTCATGGTGCAGTAAAAATTATATTTGCATTCCCATTACAGATTACATGACGGTCTGTAATAATGTGTGTGTGTACCAAGCAAGTGGTATATTTTTTGTTACAGACGAGACACATATCACCATGCAGGTAAACACGCCAGATCAGTGTTGTTCAACCAATGGATGGTGAACTCAAACTAGGTGTGTCAGTCTTGGGTTTTAGTGCCATTATCTATCTTTATCGAGAGTTTTTAAATTAGTTTAAAAAATGATATCCCGAATGTTAAATAAAATAGTAAGTAAAGTCGTGGTTAACGAATTAAAGGCTGTTTGAGATGATAAAAATACCCAACCTACAGATGAAATAAGAACGTCATGTAATTTGGTGTCCTATGAGATTTTTCCGATTATTTTAGTGGTCCATTGTGGGTTAGGAAACACTGGTCGAGAGGAATCTGTTAGGGTGGGAATGCAAAAAAAAAAAAAACGTGAGAAAAGGCCAGTGTTTTTGCAGTTTTATGAAAAAAACATTTTTTTGGACAAAATAATAAAAATATTGATTTAGTACAAATATTGATTTTAATTTTCTTTACATGGTGATATCAACATTTCTTTAATATCTGTCCAGGGCGTCCTGTAATTTAATGACAACCTTTTTCTCTTTATTTAAAAAGTTTTTTTAATCTAATTCCAATATGCATATGTTGGATATTCAACAAACTGTTTGTATCACTGTGTGACTAAAATTAAATTCTTTGTTTGTACCGAGGCAATAATTTACTTATTTTGGCCCAAAAAAACTTTTTTTTATAAAAACTGCAAAAAAACACTGGCTTTTCCCTCACATTCCATACACACCCACCTTAATGTTTTATACTAGGGGATGGCAAACTACGGCCCGCGGCCCGTGGCCTATCATTGTATAAATTAATTTTGTGACATAACTATGAAAACTGCTGTTTCAGTATCCATAGAGTGGTGTTAATGTGACGCAGCCACGCCTATTTGTTTGTCTATTGTTTATGGCCACTTTCTCACCACATGCAGTTACAGCAGTGACTCTCCTTTTTTTCCAAGCGCTGCCACGGATGTCGTTCGCACCTACAATGCTAGCCTGACAGTGTTCTGAGAGCCACGTGCTTCTTAGCAGCACGTATAAGGGTTTATGTCGGTGTATATTGGTACCCAACACGTCATAACAAGTGAACAAGAGAAAAGTTGATTCTGAATGTTTCAAATTTTACTAATAGTGTGGTGTTAGTTATTTGGTTATGGAATTAAATATCAAAGCAAAGTAATTATCATTATCATCTGATGAGTATTTGAAATTTATATTTATGACAAGGTAACACTAACTTTAAGACCCAATTAAGCGAAATTATGTCTCATAAAAAAATATTATATACATAAAACTAATTTCCGGAAAATCTGTTTGAACACAATTAAATTTTCCGTATTTTGTTAATAAAAATAGAGAGTTTTTCTATCTTATATTAAAATCCATTATAAACTCGGTTTTATCTCTAGTTAGTAATAATTTATTAATAATATCTAAATCAGGGATCGGCAAACAGTCGATCTTTCAGCAATTTTCAGTCGGTCACGTAAGAAACCTACATCATCATTAAAAGTCGTTATTTGAGTCTTCTAAACTCGTAAATGTATCAAGTACTTTCAAATAATATTTGGGTATGATCAAAATTACCTTGTTCGCTCATAATCGGTAATGTTATAAGAAAATTAAATTGTTCTATCCAAAATCGTACATTTTATTTATTCAATATAATTTTTTTCTACAAAGGTCATGTCATGAATATTTGAGGAAAGATTCAATTTAAAGAATAAATATAAGCTGAATAAACACAAAAACAACACAAAGAAGAATGTAAAAACGATGGATGATCGCGGGAGCCTTTATAAGTTTGTAAGTCGATTTGTACCCAGAAAGGTTGCCGACACGTGACATAGATAGCTAACGAAAGCTAAACACAAATTTATAAATTTTAAATATAAAATACCCAAAGCTATTAATTATTATTCTTTAAATTATTATATGCCCTGGTGGTCTAGGGGTAAGGTCTCGGACTTCTGTGCTGAGGGTCCGGGATTCAATCCTCGGCTCCGACACAGATTTATCTGATTGCCAAACCCTTCCTTCACCAGTGACAAGACGTGTATTAACCACAACTAGTGAATGTGAGGAATGCCAGGCCTCCACCGTGGTTCGGATTCCACGTTAAACTGTAGGTCCTCCATTTCATCTCGCAATCACCCTACCATTGCACATTAGCGTAAGTGCGTATAACCCGAACGGTTAGTAAGACGCGGTGCTAGTAATAACAATAATAATAATAATAATAATAATAATAATAATGATAATAATAATAATAATAATAAACACCTATGAACTAAAATAATGATTACTATGATAATTGCTAGAGTGGTAACCTTAAAAGAGAAAAACTTGGTGGTTTAAACTACACTGAGATGTTTATGTTCAATAAAACATCCTTCCATAATTAAAAGGTCAAAGCTAATTCGCTTTGAAAAATAAGGTATAGAAGCATTTTACTGCAGCTTTCAGATTAAAAATAAATAAATATTCAGCTTTTTTTAAGCAACACGTCTTACTATCCGTCCAGGCTGTCCGCATATCTAGACCAATAGGAGATGGAGTATAAAAGGGGAGTTTAGACAGAAAATATGCCAGTGCTTGCGTAGAGGGAGGATGGGAAACTATTTAGGAAAAAATAACACCTCAGTACATCCTTCCAGGATTCTAACCTTGACCTGCCCATAATCCTAAAACCAGACTGTATGAAACCGACACCCTTGTCCATGTGATCACCTATGATAGTTTTTTTTCCAGCATCGCGTTTTACTAATTATTCGGGTTATACGCTGTGATAGTAATTACACTAATAACTCTATATTTATTTGCCTTAAAGTTACTATGTTCAGTATGATTTCATGGAAATTTATTGACCCTAAATACATTTTGATCAAAAACAATTACTAAGTGCAGCTAGTTTATATGAGACAATTTGGCAAACATGTAATAATGATCACTCTAACTTGGGCTTGACACTATAAATAAGATATAAAAATAAGGATGTAGCTATCTATCAGCTTCTATCTGTAAATGACAGTGACCTATAAGTTCCTTATAATACGCACTACACACATTGATTCTAGTTCGACGAACACGTCTCTACGCTGTCCCCTATACTGAACATTTAACGCTAGAATGGACGTTGTCCCCGTTTCAGAGACTTTAACGCCAGAGTGGACAAGAAACTCGAAGCAAACCTAAATGGTTGATCCAGAGAACACGTGCAGAGTATCCACTTGATTTCTTGTGACAACTTTCAAAACCAACTATTCTTTCTGAACTAGTTAATTACTTGTTTCTAAAATGGTAAAAATACATTCAAGATTATGTGGAACACGTCAAGCAAATTATCATCTCAGAACATTACCCTAGTAGATCTATTCGGTAAAAAAAAATTATGTTGACACCCGCTTCGGTGGCCGCATGGTTTAAGGCGCTACTCCCGCAATATACTAGGCTGCCAATGACGGGGAGATCGTGGCTTAATCCCTGTCGGATGTACTGAAGGTGTTTTTTCCTAATGGTTTTCCACTCTCTCTCCACCAAATTAAGGTACACCCCTCTAAGTTCAACCTTACTTATCATTATCACATTAGCGTAATTAGTACATAAGCGTATAACCTGAAAGATAGTAGGACATGGGCTAAAAATAAAAGTAATGTTGACGTGATCAAATTTACAATTACTGTATTTTTAAAATTTGAACCGTTTAGAGTTGATTTTGGGTATGTATGTTTGCTTTAGTGGCTAGAAGCTGTTCGACAGATTCAACAAAATTCTTAGCCTCTGGAAATACGTGATGGCTCTGAGAAACTAATCCAAAACCAAATTGTCCTGGTTGTTGTTGTAGGTCCTAGGTGACAACGACCCCAATGACAGTGACCCTCGGAGCTCGGCGACTAACAGCTTGGTTCCTACATGCCCATATTACCTGACCTGTCCGCCCATATTATCCGCCCATGCGCCCCAGCAAACTGCGAACCGATGGTAGCACCATCCACGACTGAACCTAAGGCAACCATATTCCAAGAAATGCTTGTACCACCATCATCTACAATTGAATCAAAGGTGACATATTGGGATCTTCCGAGGGAGGATTTACGCCACAATCAGTTTCAAACATTGTCTATCAAATCCAGCCTCATCTCAATCGGTAAGGGCTGGTCTCACTGTTAGTATACGTGACTCTGATCCGAGAGCTATATTGGAACTACATTGGCCATTGGAAAGGTTTTTTTTTAATATGTATCAATAGGATCAAATCCTCGTTTCGTGTATTGAGGTTTTCTTCCCTAAAAGTTTTAACTCTCCTTCCACGCAAATTTGGATATATTTTCTACAAAAGAATCCACTTTTCTCATCTTCTACCTCCTCATTGTAAATATGCAGATATCCCTTGAATGGGTAGAAAGACGCGGAGTATCAAAAATAATAATGTTGGTAGATATACTCCACGTCTTTCTATCCATCTAGGGGCTATCTATTTATTTACAATGAGGAGGTAGAGATGAGAAAAGTGGATTATTTTGGTATATATACTTAAATATAATTTCCAGTGTAATGGATATTATAGACTTAGTCATCTAACATGAAGAAACAGGATGATTAGTGGTGTTAATGTTAAAGGAACTACACTAGAACTAATTAGGTTTATTTATAAACTATCCCCAAAGCACATCGAACCTCGTCTTTCTGGGTTAAGGTGTCACACGATAGTGCCTATCCTAATCTGCTGTCCCTCTTAAATAAAACCATTTTAACTCTTGGGTCATGATTTATTAGATACCTTATTGCAAGTGCTTATGGTGAGGGGGATGTTCAGGGGGTTAAATAACCCCCTTCCTCCCGAAATAATGGCGAACATTAGCCATATATATCCTATATAAATATAATCATGTATAGTCATGTGTAGTCAAAGACAGTTTAAAAAGTATTATATTGATCTTTCTAAAGCCTGCTCTCGTGTCAATAGAGTTTTGGAAGTTTTAGAACTGCACCGCAGTAATTCTGAAGAGGAATTAAAAACTATAGAAACGGCATTAAGACTGGCACTCTCAAATGCCCGGATAAACTGTGAGTTGGGTTCACAGGGAAAATGTTTCAGTGTCAGGTCTAGAGGAATATTACAGGGGGCATATTCATACCAATTTTAGATGATGTAACACTGCAATTAAAGGAAAGATTCCGAAACTACAACCAGCTTCTCTCAAACTACCAAAAAGTGATCCCTAAACATCTTCCAGATGATAAAAGTGGCCAAAAACTTTCAAGTGTATGTAGATTTTTACAGAAAAACATCTTCCTGACATGCTCTCTGCATAATTTCAATTATGGAATAAGTGGAGTAGTTTAAATATAAAAGACAGGACCAGCACTGCAATACGAGTAGAATCATTTTTTGCAGTGTAGTGAAACATTTGATCCAAATGTGATGATACTTCTTCTGATACTGGTGAATCTTCCCGTCTCTACTGCTTCACCTGAAAGGTAAATTTTTGACATTGAAAATATTGAAAAGCTACCTGCGCAACAACTTGGCACAAACTTACCTTACCAGCATTGCCCTTCTCAGTATTCACAGAGAAATAGATGTGGTCACAGATGAAGTTATCACAAAATTTTCACTGAGTCAAGGGAGAGTAGATTTAATCTTGTAATGATAGTAAATTTGACTTTTTTTTTACTTGATTAAAATGTAATGTTTTTGAACCATCACATCTGTCTTAGAGCAAAATATTAAATAAGTAAGTCAGAACTTGTATGTTTAGTATGTATGTGGTTTTTCAAACACTAATAAATATTTTTTCGGTAAAATTTTGGAAAGGTACTCTACACACATTTTAAATTAAATATGTACAGACATAGAAAGGATCTTTTTTTGACACCCAAGACTTAAAAGTTAGTGTATGAATGCTATTTTTTAGCATTTACTATCCATTTGAGCTATAAACCTATTTTCTAATTACTCTAGTTCTATTGATAAAAATTTTGAATTTAAAGAAAGTGGATCTGCATTTGCGTATAGGTAGAGTGGAAAACCATTTATAAAAACCACCCTCGGTACACCCGACTGGGATTTATTCTTGATCTTCCTGTCATAGTCAAGTTTATTGTGAGAGTGACGTCTTAGACAATGTGATCATCAAAGCAGATTATTTTATTAACTAACTTTTATGTATATATATACATGTATATACAGATTTATATTTTATTCAGGAATAGACAAAAGGCAGACGTCTAAAAATGCCGCAGTCGTTAGATATTCCTAACAACACAGATGTTGTGCGGGATTGTCTAACATTGCTCTTGAACATGCTTTGATAATAGTTTCTAGATCTGGGTATGTGTCTGACGCATGTACTCTCAAAGACCCTTAGTACCAGTCCTCGTCTGAATAAAGTAGACCAATTACAAGTCATGGGGATCCGAATTTGTTTATTAAACCAATTATTATTCGTCCTATTACGTCCTAGTGCAGTGGTAGTCCACCTTTTTTTTTTATTCGCGTAACCCCCAGATATAATTTATCTTCAACTTTGTACTGCCAAAATTAAACTATCCATCCAGATAAGAATCGCATAGAGAAGAGGGATACAGAAAAAAAGAAGAAAAAAAAAAAAGGCGCTTCCGAATTGCATATCCTCATGTCTGGGTCTCGTGTGGCTACCCTTAAACTTGGCCCTGATTATTCAATGTATATAATTAAATAAAGTATATTTTTAAAACTGTACGTACTCCCTAAGATGTATTTGCGTACATCCTGGGGTACATGTACCCAAGGTTGAATACCACTACTGGTGTGGGTAATCACTGTCATCCATTATGTCTCGAAGGACAAGCAAGGCTGGATAAGACTGTACTAGTAGAAAATATACATTCGTTCAGTACATTATGGTGTGCTCACTTAGTTAAGTGGACAATAAGAAGGAGGAACTAGATTATGATTATTATAATTATTATTATTATTATTTTTTTTATTTTTATTATTAATTTTTTATATTAGCACCGCGTCTTACTACCCGTTCGGGTTATTATTATTATTATTATTATTATTATTATTATTATTATTGATAATTTAGCACCGCGTCTTACTACCCGTTCGGGTTATCATCGTAACATTAGGTTATGTAGGCCTCATTATATCACATTATAAGCTGTGATTCTAATTATAGTTTTATTAGAACGCGTCTTAACGGAAGGGGTTGACAATCAGATAAATCTGTGCCGGAACCGAGGATTGAACCCGGACCCTCAGCACAGAAGTCTAACACCTTACTCCTAGACAACCAGGTCACCTGCGGGGAACTAGTAACAAACCATCCAACAAACCTTGCTTGGCTTTGGTAACAACTCACGACCTTCGTTCGATCTAATTTAAGAGTGAATTTAAGGAGAAAGAAATTGGGGATTAAAATAAAATTCAGCTATGTGTCCATGTCTAATACTGGCTACCAGGATAAAAGTCTCAAGAGGATCTAAAGATGTTTACGTGAGTGTCCTACGTGCTCTAGAACATATGAAAAGAGAGTATACAACGAGATGTCCATCTAAACTGTTGAGGATGTCATCTGAGGTGAAGTCTATTGTCCTGTCGCGTCTTCCTGCTTCCTAAAATATTGTAATCTTCAAAGAGAAAGTTGAACCCGCGTTTCGAAACGACCAATTAGAATCTTACGTTTTCTTCCTCGGCGTATCTTGGATAGGACCCATGCTTCAACATCTGAGAGGGCTATCAGGCGTGTCTGCGGATGAAAATAAATGCAATACAACTTAGTGAAATAGGTGCGGCACTTATATTGGCCTCAGCACAGGCTGAGCGGTTAAGAAGGTACTGCGCTATGACAAACACATCTGAAGGACATTGGTTTATATCCCGGTTAGACGAGCGCACAATAAGTGTGATCCAAGGATACTTGTGTGTTGAACATATTCTTGTTTTATTTGCTCTGCATCTTATTTCCCCATATTGAAATAAGCGGAATAAGAATGATAAAAGTAAAATATATAAGAATTGTCTCAGGATCTGAGTGTGTGGAGGGTAGGGAACCAGTCATGAAAAACACTTTAATACACATGGTCTAGATTCAAACCCCTATCTCCACAACATCGTCAATCTAAATAAGATGATACTGACGCCTTTATCCACGTGTCCAGCGTTTCTGGTTCAAGCATCCGTCAAATAATGGTTGACATACTGTTTTAACAGAAGAATACATTTTTGGGAGGGCTGTATTCTGTTGAAGTTGAGTAACAAATCAGAAAAGAGGAGACGGACGCCTTTTCTGGCTTTCCCACTTTTGCATGTATGTTTTTAATAATAACACTTTTTAAAAGTGAACAAATAAAACACCTATCCCTTATACCCTGTCGGTATGATTTTAGTTTCAAAGCTCATAATTATTAACTCTTTAAATCAAGTAATTTAAGAAAAAAATATTCTTTATTTGTTTTGTAGCATTTAAAAATTTCTTTTTTGAAAGTTCCCTCCTTAAAAAGTCAACACCGACGGTGTTAATATTTATTTTTTAGCACCGCGTCTTACCCCCAGTTCGGGTTATACGCTTATGTACTAATTACGCTAATGGTTTTAGAGAATAGGTAACTTATATTTATAGGAATTGTACTCGCATATGAATGGAAGTAGAATTCAAAACCAGTTTGGAAAAACCACCCTCAATACACCCGACCGAGATTCGAACCTTGATCTCCCCGTCATTGACAGTCTAGTATACTACAAGAACAGTGCGTTAGACCACGCGGCCACCAAAGTGGGTTGCTCCAAATATTAACTTGATAATAATTTCCTATGGAATGCAATGTCGATATTTCCACTTTAGGGGGGAAGTATAAGTGTGTTTGCTGGAGATTAGAGAAGTTGGTTAGGCCAGGTATATAGCCAGTCGCACCCACTTGTCGGAATCGCACGCGTAATATTGTGCAGTTTCTTGTCGTAAGGCGATGAACATTGCCCATCTCTAGAGATAGGGTAAAATAGCATTAATTTTCAGGTTTTTTTAGCATTAATTATTGGAAATTTAGCGTTTTGTGGCATAATTTAGCATTTTGTAGCAAAATAGGTAAAAATGTCTTTCGTTAATGTTTTAAAGGCCTATACAAAGGATTTATGATAAAAGCAACGACTAAAGGAATGTGGCGATTAGCCGGATGGGCTGTGGAAGGTACAGGATGCAAGTAAAACCCGAGCTGAAGCACACAGACGAGTGAAACTCAATGATTTTTTAATCACTTATTTCCGCTGAAAAACATCGTTTTATAGAAATTCTCAGCATTTTATCTAAATGCACAGCATTTTCAGGGAATTCGCATCTATTTCGCTAAATAGAATAATTTAGCTAAAATACTCTCAAAATCACGTTTTTCGCGCTAATTCGCGAAATAAAAATCGCTTTAAACAGTTTCAAATGCCATGAAACGCAAAGAAAACTTATAAATACCCTATTTTCGACCCTTTTTACTTTCTCTCTATCTTACAGGTAGAGAAAGTATTGTGATCGTCAAAAAAATCGAACTCGAGATTTTGATGAATTTTGACGTTTCATGACTTCCTGAATCCAAAAAGTGGTTTTTGAATTTCCGTCTGTCTGTCTGTCTGTCTGTCTGTACCTCCAACTAGAGCCTAAACTATTTTACCGATTGAGCTGAAACTTGATATCTAGGGTTTTCATAGGGTTGCCCCGAGGGTTTTTGGAATTGGATATCTACCCCTAAAATTAAGGGTAGTTTACTGAAGGGAAAAAAGAGAAAAAGTCGATTTTCTCAAAATCGGCTCTAACGATTTTGATTAAATTTCATTTATGAACATAAATAAATATTCCAAACAAAATGGCTACTCTCAATATTTCGGCAAAATCGTTTTAAGGGCTCCGGTCTGATGCGTAAATTAACATTTTTTATAATAGCTCCGAAACTATTTGAGATATGAAATTACTTAGCATTACAAATATGTATATATATTTATAATACAAATATTTTATTCGAAGCATATTTTTATAAAATCAATAACTTTCAATATATACGCAATTATATATATATTTTTAACTTTTTGGGCATTAAAGCTTAAGTATTGCGACCGTAAGAAAAACTAACCTGAAATGTTGATGGATGTCGACGTCTCATGACCCCCCGAACCCTTAAAAATAGTCTTTGCAATGCCGTCTGTCTGTGTGTCTATTAAAACTTAAAATTAAGGGTAGTTTACTGAAGGGCAAAAAGAGAAAAAGTCGATTTTCTCAAAATCGGCTCTAACGATTTTGATTAAATTTCATTTATAAACATAAATAAATATTCCAAACAAAATGGCTACTCTCAATATTTCGGCAAAATCGCTTTAAGGGCTCCGGTCTGATGCGTAAATTAACATTTTTTATAATAGCTCCGAAACTATTTGAGATATGAAATTACTTAGCATTACAAATATGTATATATATTTATAATACAAATATTTTATTCGAAACATATTTTTATAAAATCAATAACTTTCAATATATACGCATTATATATATATTTTTAACTTTTTGGGCATTAAAGCTTAAGTATTTCGACCGTAAGAAAAACTAACCTGAAATGTTGATGGATGTCGACGTCTCATGACCCCCCGAACCCTTAAAAATAGTCTTTGCAATGCCGTCTGTCTGTGTGTCTATTAAAACTTAAAATTAAGGGTAGTTTACTGAATGGCAAAAAGAGAAAAAGTCGATTTTCTCAAAATCGGCTCCAACGATTTTGATTAAATTTCATTTATAAACATTAATAAATATTCCAAACAAAATGGCTACCCTCAATATTTCGGCAAATTTGCTTTAAGGGCTCCGGTCTGATGCGTCAATTAACATTTTTTAAATAGCTCCGAAACTATTTGAGATATGAAATTACTTAGCATTACAAATATGTATATATATTTATAATACAGATATTTTATCCGAAACATATTTTTATAAAATCAATAACTTTCAATATATACGCAATTATATGAATTTTTTTTAACTTTTTGGACATTAAAGTTTAAGTATTGCGACCGTAAAAAAAAAACTAACCTGAAATGTTGATGGATGTCGACGTCTCATGACCCCCCGAACCCTAAAAAATAGTCTTTGCAATGCCGTCTGTCTGTGTGTCTATAAAAACTTAAAATTAAGGGTAGTTTACTGAAGGACGAAAAGAGAAAAATTTGGTTTTCTCAAAATCTGCTTAAACGATTTTGATTAAAATTCGTATCTAGGCGTTGATTAAGATTATAAATAAACTGGCTATTTTCATTTTCCTATAAAAATGATTTTTAGGGTACATTACAGAAGCGTTAATTTCCGTATCTCCACAACTATTGGAGAAACTAAACAACTTATCATTGCAAAATTGTAGGACTATTAGAAATAAAAAACTTTTATTTGACATATATTTTTATAAAAGCTACAGTTTCTGAGATATTTGCAAATATATTAATACAATTTTGTGAGCTTTAGTTGTAAACATATACCACTTAAGTCTTAACGCAATAATACTCCAATGCCATAGAGTAATTAAGTATAAGTAAGTATCTAAAAAAAGTATGTTATTTTTCCTTAAATCTCTTAGGAGAAATGTTTGCATAGCAATGATCTATCTCCATTTTAGACTCAATAGTCAATATTTACATTTTTTATTGGTCAAAATGTATAAATGAATAATTAAATATCAATGCGATGACTTGAAGATCTGCAACACCTTTTAAAATGTTAAAATTTTAACCAGAAATCGAAATTTTAATACGAAGTGTTGACCCTTGTGGAAGACATTAAACTGTTTGAAATTTTCTTAGGTGGACAAAGATGCGCCTCTTTTCTCATTGATTCTATATCATTGTATATTATTTTATGCGTGTTCTTATGTGGAGTGGTGATGATACAATGTACATTATTCCGTTCAGAAATCTTACGAGTTTATAGAAAGAGAGAGAAAGTCTGTGCGGTCTGCCGTACCATTTATTTTTTTCTTTTCGCGTTTTTCGCAAAAGCAAACTTACCCTATCTCTACCCATCTCTTGTGTTGAAACATTTAAAATTATTCAATAAAATAATAATTTAATAACTTTCCGTGTATTAATTTGATTCTATTTAAGGTGAGTTGGAAGAGGTCGTGAGTAAAGGTCAGTGATTTTTCAGTTTTTATAGCAAAACATTTCTTTGTCCAGAATAAATCAAATCTGTCCTCATTAACAACGTTTAGTTTAATGTTCTTTATGTGGGGACTTTATCAGAATATCGGTCAAGGGTGCCCTTTTATTTAATCACATCTTTTTCTCTTCATTGAAATAGTTTATCATCTAATGCCGCTTTGCTCATGACAGATATTCAACAATTGTTTATATCACCATGTAAAGAAAATTAAACTAAACGTTGCTACTGAAGCAATATTTTATGTTATTTTGTCTAAAAAATGTTTTGCTATAAGAACTTCAAAAAAAAACTGACATTTTATCGCATCCTCTGTATTCCCACCTTCTCATGTTTGTAAACTTTAATATTACTTTGTTGATGGAGTCATATTGGTTGAAATTACGTATACAAACATTGTATTGTATACAATCTTTGTTTAAGTTGAAAACAAACACAGCACGTCTTGCGAGTGCGCTTTACGAGTACGGGTTCAACAAGCGGGTGCGAATAGACCCCTCAGGACATCTTGTGGGTTGTTACCAGGGGAAGTAAGGTTTGATGGGACTGTACCAACCAATTATTCCTTCTCCTTCTCTATCCCTTCAACCAATCACATCCACAATAATATGACGAACGAATGTGTTTTTATTGGCTTTAAAGGGCAGGGTTGATACTGAATTGAAGGAAACAGTTTTTCTTAGCACATTCCCGTCAATCCCGTCAGTCAACCTACGAACCACCCTTGAGTTATTTTCTCGGAAAGTTGTAGCTCAGAAGTCTCGGCTTGATATCCAAAAGATCAATCAGGCCTAGTCTTGTGCTGCCCCTGAATATACCACTAGACAAACTCTCGTCACATCACAAACTGGCTCCACAAGGTTGCGCCGCAGTTAAGACTGTAGCCAATACCGAGGCAAGCCTGCTACATTAGACCCACGCAGTTGTTGATTGGTTGTCGATGGAACAGAACACCTTTCATAAACCAGCTCTATTATAGTGGTACAATATTAAACAATTAGAAACGAACGGTCAATTTAGTCAAGCACTGTTGGAGCGATTCCAAGATGACTTACTATCCACCAATAGCGACTAACATAGCTAACCTTTTTTTCCACTTATTTCTTGGAAGTAGGATTAATTTTCTCAACTAATTTCATATTTTTTATTACATATTTAAAGTATCTTTGTAGTTAGAAAATTAATATTTAGCTGTATTTATCTATCTGTCGAGCATTGAACATGAAGTTTCTATCAAACGACTATTCCAGTTCATGAGTTAAAAAATCATATAAGTTAGATATCCATTGCACCCTTCTGTAGTTCCTTATAACAATGCCGATGAACTGATATAGAAATAAAAATAGATTGTTTTTAGCACAGGAGCGTTTAAAAATTCCCGTAGCTCCTCCCCCTTAGTCCGGGACAGCAACACACTTTGTTAAACACAGCCTTTGTGACAATATTATTTATATAACAGGATGAACACGTAGGAACCCAGTTCTCTCAGCCTCCGTTACCGCTCAGCCGTCCCGGAATGGATGGGACAATCACGTTGCTGTCTCTCTTGTAAGAACCGTTGATGCTCGTCAAGCTCAGCTCGGAGTGTCCTCGTGAAACAGGACCATACAAAGGCAAACTACTCTCGAGCTAGAGAGAGACAGACACACACATCACCCCGGCTAACATCGCCAGTAAATAACAACAATAATAAAACACTCCTCCCTCTCTCTCTATTTCTTCACCCCCCCTCCCCCCACCGCCAAGACTCTATCACGGCGTCCCTTCCATGCTAGCCCATTGCTGCCGCGTGTTTAGTTCCGCCGCGGCAGTTTGGCGCGTCGCAAGGATCTAGCCCTAGCGGCCTTTAGTACTGCACTCAGGCGCGTCGCAAGGATCTAGCCCTAGCGGCCTTTAGTACTGCACTCAGGCGCGTCACATGGATCTAGCCCTAGCGGCCTTTAGTACTGCACTCAGGCGCGTCGCAAGGATCTAGCCCTAGCGGCCTTTAGTACTGCACTCAGGCGCGTCACATGGATCTAGCCCTAGCGGCCTTTAGTACTGCACTCAGGCGCGTCGCAAGGATCTAGCCCTAGCGTCCTTTAGTACTGCACTCAGGCGCGTCGCAAGGATCTAGCCCTAGCGGCCTTTAGTACTGCAATCAGGCGCGTCGCAAGAATCTAGCCCTAGCGTCCTGCTAGTTGCGTGGCTAGGGGTGTCGCAAGTATCCTGTTAGCTCAATGTTCAGAAACGTCGTGCTCAATTGAAGATACTCGAGGGTCGTTGTTATGTTTTAAGTTTGGTGTTTCATCGACATTTGCCTTTGTACTTTATTTTGGAATGTTCCACAGTAAAGTATTTTTGATCTTTATTTAGGAGTCTACCGAGAATATATCTTGGGAATCCTCAGGGATCGATCTTAGGACTCCAAAAGGGTTTATCTTTGGATTCCTAAGAGTCTGTCTTGAGTGTGAGCTTTGTTTGTGCTACTGTCGGACCTTGAACCAGCGACCATGATGAGTGTGGAGGAGTGCAGGCCATGGAGGAGCTCTCACCAGGAGCGGAGGAGGCATCAGCCAGTGCTCTCCATCAGCATCAATGAACATGTGTTGTTCCCCGGCACAGGTACGGCCCTTCCATAGATCCTTTGTCAAACTTTGATCTTAGTCACGTTGAAGTCCAAAATTAGTTTTATCGTGGCGAGAAAGCAGGTGAGACTCAATTAATTCGGAGTTTACTGTTTTTTTCCATCCATTCGAACGTTCCATTTTATTTCCGGATTATGTATAGAAAAATAATGATACATCACAATCATGAATACTTTCTAATATAATCTTTATTATAGTTTGGAACAACATTTTAAATCCAGTTTTGGTTGTCGAATGGTCGTAAGGTACAATAGACTAAACTTCCGATGATGATGATGAGATCCTGGTTCAAATCCCGGTCTGGTGTACTGAGAATGATTTTTTCTAAATCATTTTTCACTCTCCCTTCATCCAAATGCAGATACACTTCCTCTTGATTCAACCTTTGTAATCTCTAGCACATTAGTGTGAATAGTACAAATGCGTACACCCCAAATAGGTAGTGAAATGTGGTCACAAAAATAGTAATGGAAAAATTTTCATTAATGAAATACCCTTGAATTATTATTTCTTTGAAAATTATTTTGGTAGACATTATTATTTATCATATAAAACACTCTCTAGATATCACTTTTGACAAGATCACTATAGACATTTTAAATAATTTAAAATTTTCAAAAACCAGATATCAATAAACTACTCCTAGTTCTAAAACTAAAAATCAAAATTTGTCCTTGAGGTATGATGATATTATAACATTTAATTTCAAGTTCAAACAAAATCAGCTCAGCCGTTTTGGCTCTAGCCCCAGTTACAGAAAGACAGAACTATAAAACCCACTTTTTTTTAAGTTCGGGGGCATATTAAACGTCAAAATCTGTCATAATCTTGAGTTTGAACATTTTCACAATATTCATCTAAATTAGAAAGTAGGGAAAATATTTAAAACTTGTAAAAGAAATTTATGGCATTTATAATCCTAAGTTAGTTTATTAGTTTTTAAGTGGATTCAATATGCATTTTCTGATTCAATCGATTATAGCAGCACAAGACTTACAAACTAATTTGGCTCTAGAACACACGTAGCACCCAGTCTCCCTACCGTTAGTTTAGGCCTGTGAAAGAGAAAGTACTTATTTCACAAATGATAGCGTTTTCATATTTTTTCGGTAAGGCAAAGAATCTAACATGGGAACCTAAACTCAGGCGGACACGCTATTAACTGAATCAATGAGTCGGTTAATATATTTTCAAGTCTTTCAATAGATGTGCAAATAATTCTACAGATAAGCATTAGTTTTTGTTGTACACATGCTACTGTGAATGTGCTGAATGTGATGGGTTTGTACAGTCACCGGTAGTTCTACAAATCTACTGGTTCACTTGTGGAATGTAAAAAAGTCTTAACTATTTCACATACTTGCCGAACATTTTACAAAATCACCGGTGAGCTTACAAAATTACCATCAATCACCAGTGAAAGTTAATAAGTCACGTCAAGATTAGGTTTGGTTAGGTTTGTTTAGGCAAGTTAGGTTGGTTTAGACAATCTTAGACTAGTTTATTTTAGCTTAGGTTAGGTTAGACTAGGTTAGTTTAGGTTAGTTTGGATTTATGTTCTATATTTTTACTCACAAACACTACAGATTTTATAAACTCACCGGTAAATGTAGATAATACAGTTCATGTTTCATACTTTCACCAAACTGCATTGGGAAAGTTATAAAATCACTGGTATATTTAGATGAATCCTATTATTTGTTAAATAAGCCATCGCTTTCAGTGACAGAATAACCAATTCACACATTCACAGTAAAATATATATATTTAGAGCCATGTGTTGTCTGTTTGTCCAGAGTTTTTCTAAGACTTCGCACACTGATTACTAAAATGTTTTAGCTACCCCCATAATTTTTTAAACTGAATTTTTTCTGTAGGGGGTGTTCCTAGAAGTTATTCAAGCTTGACTTCACTTCTCCTTTTAGAATGTTCTATTCATTTATAAGACAGGTTTTCACCAAGTATACAGGATGATTCATAACTCTCTGTATAAACTTTAATAGGAGATAGAGGACGCCAAATAAAATCTTTTTCATTGATGAATGTATGTCTGCAAGTGTCACCTTTTGGTGGTAAAGGACGCTGAAGGACAAGACATCAAACAAATATTTTTCGCCTTCATAATTCGTAACGTGGACTTTGTACTGTACATGCAACACGGAGCATTTTATGGATTATGATATGGCTGACATTTATCTAGCGTATTGGGTTGGGAAATCTTTGATAATGTACGACAATCAATGCGTCGACGCTGCCAGGAATGTATTACTGTGGTCGGTCGTTCCTTTGAGCAACTCTGTAGAACTGTTGTATATTATTTCATTTATTTGAAATATTTAACGATTACTTTCTGAACTGACTGTTAATATGAGCACATGAGCATTTGTATATGAGCGAGAGCGAAAGGGCCTACCAATTTTGTTAGGAAAGGTATTTTCACATACCTTCCAAGGTTCTTCTGCATGCCAAACTCGTTATGGAACCGATGTATTTAACTCACCTTCGAAGGAAGTTGTGCTATGGAGTTTTATTGCTCAAGAAAAATCCATCGATCTCAGCTAGGTGTTGAACCCTCGAATATCGGGTTCTGAGGCGAACACTTTACCAAAATAAATAAAAATGTTGTTCACACTTTCTGCCTTTCATTCATGCAAAAACAGCACCTAAGGGTGACGTCTGCGGATATTATTCACTGATACAAGATGTGTATTCATTTCATCTCACAATCACCCTGCCATTACACATTAGCGTAAGTGCGTATAACCCTAACGGGTAGTAAGACGCGGTGCTAATAATAATAATAATAATAATAATAATAATAATAATAATAATAATAATAATAATAATAATAATAATAATAATAATAATAATAATAATAATAATAATATTCACTGACGAAAAAAGGCTGGTTTTAGTGTTCCCCATCTCCCATTACAGTTTTTAGAGAGAGTTTCTAATAACCCGTATATAATACCTAAGGAAGCATAATAATATTTCATGTGTTTGAAATAATACAAACTAACTGCAAGCCCTATCTGTAACTTATAGTGATTTAAAAACGTGATGAGAAACGAAGGAGTGTTAAGAAAATCTACCCTTAAATGACTTTAAAAAGGGCATCGACCCCACCCTCACCCCTACCCTCGTATATTTTCCATTATTCTTGACATCTCTGTAATAGTTTTTTAGTCAATCAAAACATTAAAAATGGACAAAATATGAAAGGGCTCTCATGTCGAAATTTTAATGAGCCCACAAGGTTAACCACAAAACATTACTTATATTGACCCCCAGAAACTGGTCTGTATCGATATGACGATACCCGCACCAGTGGTCACGTTGTGCAATACGTCAGTCTCGCAATATACTATATTGCTGGCGACGGTGGGTCGAGATTTAGAATTTCGGTTGGGTGTTCTGTGGGTGAGTTTTCCACTGTGGTTTTCCGATCGTCCCTCCACGCTTACGCGAGCTTATATTCTAGTCACCCCCTCATACTTACTCCCTAGAATAAATCGTTGATAATTATGATGTTGGACGTACCAATAAAAAATTATTATTTGTCAGAATATAAGCCTCCGAGTCGCCGCAATGGTTTTAGTTCCTCGAGAACATCTGGTAAACATTTATTAAAACGTATAGTCTGAACGCCATTAGAATAAACTTACCTTACAGATCAACTAATCTACTTTTTATATGTTCATGCTTCATGATATGCGTTATGCAGTGGCCCCTTCTTGACATTTGTGACAGCTGTGAGATAAATATAATGACCTTGTTTGCCCATGTTGGAAACATTGCCCTGATTTTTTTAAATATTGTCCTCAATGGCTTTTCTTATAGCTTTTTGACTATATATATAATCAATAGGAAATGCTTGAAAGAAAAACTCGCTGTTAAGGCGAGAGTGTGACGCGCTTTAATGGCAATGTTGTTGTTTTTTTCCATTTTTACAGCAAAACATTTTTTTGGCTTGAACAAATCGAATAATTCTCCAGTAGAAACATTGAGTTTAGCTGTTTTCTTCACACGGTAATATCAACATTTCTTGGAAATCTATCAAGGTTGTCCTGAAATTAAATACAACTTTTTATCTCAATTTAAAAAGTTTCTCATCCAATGACACTATGCTCATGAAAAATATTCAAGAAATGTTGATATCATCATGTGAAGAGAATTAAACTTTATGCTTCTACTGGAGCGAAATTTTATTTATTTTAGCCAAAAAAGTATCGATATGAAAACTACAAAAATATCGATTGTTTCTTGCGTCCCCTACACTCTCACTTTAATTGCCCCGGTTTTAAAGATGTATATGGATGTATTTATTGAGTTTTTAATAGTTCCGAACACAACCTCTGCTTTAGTTGATATACATGGCACCCTTGAGTGGCCCAAACTTTTCCTTGAGAAAAATTTGTAACGGATTTTTCTTAACAAATTTCAACAACCAATATAAAAACAAATAAAATATTTTTAATATTTTGCAACAATTACGTCACCCACGCAGATAGACAAGCAGTTTGAATAAACAAGCTCATCTAGTTTTGTTTGCAGGTGACGGAAATATCTGGTTTTGAATCTATGTTGGGTGCAGTGAGGGTGATTTTTTAACTAAACAGTTTCCCACTCTCCCTCCACACAAATGTGGGGATATTTCCTTTAAACTTTACTTTCCTCATCCTTGCCACATTAGCGTACATGCCTTACAGCTCTACTTAATTTTAAACACAACAATGCGTTTATATTATGCCATATTGAGTGAACCTTATTATTATTATACATACATATTTATTTTTAGGTGGTGACCTGGTGGTCTAGGGGTAAGGTGTCAGACTTCTGTGTCCGGGGTTCAATCCTCGGTCCCGGCACAGATTTATCTGATTGCCAAACCCTTCCTTCCCCCCTGACAAGACGTGAATGTGAGGAATGCCAGCCCTCCACCGTGGTTCGGATTCCACGTTAAACTGTAGGTCCTCCATTTCATCTCACAATCACCCTACTATTACACATGAGCATAAGTGCGTATAGCCCGAACGGGTAGTAAGACACGGTGCTAATAATAATAATAATAATATAATAATAATAATAATAATAGTAATAATAATATTTTTAGGTTTTAATTAGTAGTTAAATATTTTTTACTGCCTGTGTGAAAAGTTTTCCTGTATTTTTAATTTGGCTCAGTGCTGCTGCGTGTCGGGGTGAAGAACTAGTAAGAGCACTGCTCAGGAATCAATTTTTACTAGCAGGGCCGTATTCATAGATTTATTTTGGGAGGAAGGTGGAGGATTGGGAGGTTTCCCTACCTTCGGTGGTTCATGGTAAAGTCCCCCCAACAGATTACGGCAAGAAATGTTTTAACACTAAATTCCTCCTAAAGTAATTGATCATAATTTGAGCTTGTAGCTGCTATGAAAAGCTACTGATCTTACTCCTGGAGGAGGATAGACACCAAGAAAGAGCTCGTCTGTTAGTTTTGGCGGCGATCTTCATCCGACCAACCTCTGAGATAATCTAAAGGACAAGGTGATAGAGAGGATAGGATATAGAGGAGGGGATAGAGTCAATGAATCCACGTCTCCTCCGTCACTGCATGGCCGTGTGTTTGACTCCCGAACACTCCAATAGTGAGACTTGCAAACATATGAGTTACATATCTTCGTTTTAACTGCCGGGGGGGAGGGGTGGGGTCAACTGGTTCTCTAGAAGCTGTGAAATACTTTTTTTTTTTATTTAATCGAACAAAATGCAAGGATATGCAGTTATTAAAGGCGTGAGCGTTGTGTGTTTGTATAAGCAGAAGAGAGTACGTATCAGCGTAGGGAATAAAAATAAATACTTGCAAGGAGAATTACCTTTCCCTTAAAATTTTATAGTGAGGGGAGGTAGGGCTCGGGTACCAAGAGTTGCAAAAAGGGACCCTGTAAACTTGTGATGACTTGTAACCTAACCCACTTTATATCCACCCAGGTTAGAGAGGTTAGCCCCCATACCAGAGGAACTCTGTTCTAACCAGGCTGGTTAGTAAATAATCTGGTGTCCATCTTATCCTGAAGGATTGAGTGCTTGTTGTCGCTGTCCTAGGCTGAGTGGCTTGTAAGTCGTGTTTTGATATAGCACCACAGCTGGGATGGGCACATTAAGCACTCCTATAAACTATACAAAGTTACGGTAGCGAGGCAACGCCCTCCTAACCTGGCTGTACACTCTGGTCACCATAAAAAGGGTCGAGAAGTAAGACTCACAATAGGCCAGACCAATGGTGAAGGGGAGGTCAGGATTTGAATCCCGTTCAAGCTGTATTGGTTAATGGGTGGCTCTGCATGAAATTTATCACTTTGAACCTACTCCAACCCCTTATCACGCTAATGCTGGTGCATTTAATCTAAAACAACTCTCCTCACTCTTCCCTACTCTTTAAATTATATATTCTTATCATTCCACTGACTCACGCTGACAAGGTTATAATGCTGACTGACTGTCAGCCAGTGAGTCATTACATTTCACTGACTCGTGCTGAAAATGTTATAACGCTGACCTACTGTCAGCCAATGAATCGTGTCATTCCACTGACACGGTAATTACGTTGACCAACTTGTCAGCTGGTGAGTCGTGTCACTCTGATGACTAGTGCTGTCCCGAGTGGTTGATAGTATTCACACGCTCGACAGGTAGCAGCACTGCCGTGAGAACATTGTATACTTTATACATTACACTTCCTCTTGAATCGAATATATCAGGTGTGCAGGTATCATTTTTCAATTTAATCGAATATGATCCAGATAAGGCTTGTTTCCGTAATTATATTCATTCATCCCTCAAGCCTCAGTTTTCATTTTTTTTTTAAATAAACTTAATTGTATAGGGTTGCTTTCTTACATCTAATATATCAGATATATAAAGAGCTTGAAATTCAGCGTTGCTAAAACTGATTAAAGTTAGTTAAATTTTTTGTTTTATTAAATATAACTGAAAATTGTCTCTGACTACCGGAGAAAGACACATACGGAAACCAACAATGGGTTGGTATACGTTCCAAATTGAATTTACAGACTGCGTATAGCTCGAACGGGTGTAAGACACGGTGCTTAAAAAAATTACAAATATATATATTTCTGTCCATGCTAACCATTTAATAAAGACCATTCTAAGAGAAAGTAAAAAAAATAAGCCTATTATATTTCTCTTTTTGTGCCTAAGCCTACCGACCGGGCTGTACGTGTTTTAATTTGGCTATTGGAGTAGGGATAAGAAGGATATAATATATAAGAATAATTATTTATTTTAGCACCAAGTCTTACTACCCGCTTGGGTTATACGCTAAAATAAGAATGATTACCCGCAATTAAATGTTAATAAAGTGTGAAACCACTAAGTAAAATCCATCCTCAATACACCAGTCCGGATTTGAGTACAGACCTCCTCGTGTATATCAAACCACAATAAACATGTCTGATATTTAGTCTGCAGAACCATCGATGGGGGATGTATTGTTATGTCCAGCAATAGTTTATTTTACAACTTAACCCAATTTAATTATTCTGTTGCTATCCCGTCCCACCCCGTGGTTAAATCTGTCATGAATGGCTTAATGGGTTGGGTTCAGTATCGATAAATAATTGTTGGGGTCACTAATAGTCATTTGTTGAAGTTTAGATGGATACTAAGTAACTAACTAGATTATACTAGAGCGTAATGTTTGCTGAACAAGTTTAATTTTAAAGATAGTTAAGAAAAGTCCTTGCTTCTGCCAATATCCTACAACTGGGGTGGGCAGCCTTGTCACCAATTGCCACAAGAGCAGAATTGGCCATAAAATTGTACGAAATGGCTATAAAATTGTGGTTAGTTTGAGTTTGTAAACTCTCACAGTTAAATAAACTTTTTTCCTGACGGCGTGTGCTGGTTGTAACTTGTTTCTCAAATGACCATTGGAAGCGTACCGTATGTGCATTGAGTTCCGATATTCATCCACTGATTCTGAAATTTGTCATACAAAAGAATTGTCAAATTTTGCAGTAAACTGTCTTACATTTTCAATTTGAAAATTTTCATCATTTTCGTCAAAGGCAGTTTGTAACTGCTATTCACACTTTACATGTTTTTAATAAACTTGTTTAAACAGTTTGGGTTGTTTTAAATCTTTGATTGAGCAACCTAATTTTTCAATTTTTACACGGTGTGGCAAATTTAACTTTTCATTTGCCGTACCTGTGGCTATATTGAGAAATAATGCTGCTCACCTCATCCCTAGAGTCTACAGTCCACTCGTTGACCTAGCCTACCTGTTACTTCTCTAACACTCGCAAACGCTCACACAACACCGACTATGATGGCTTCCATTCTACACCCGGGACAGGCTCCTCTCCCAGACTGACGTCGGTAAGGCGTTGAAAGGTCACAAGAAACTATGATAAGTATGATTTTGGTAGGAAAACAGTAGAAGTTAGTTACTAAATTTACTAAAACAATTTTAATATATTCATACATAAGTCAGTTTATCTGGAGCTGTCACTTTTGATCAATATTATCCATACATATAAAATAGCATAAATAATGTAGAGAAATGTTACTAACGTGGACTGCAAAGAAATATGTTTGAATAATTCTACTGATCCTCCAACCAAATCAGGATATAGAAGACGATTCCCATACTTCGACACTCTGGCCATCCCTCTCCTCGCTAAGGGACAAAACTCTGGGGTTTTTTAAATCCCAAAATAGGTTATTCACCCCCATTCCCCCTATTCCCTTCTAAGTTTGCTATATTTAACAATAGTTAGTTTTAAAGTAGGCACAACCAGGGGTGGCCCGAGGTAAATTTTGTGCCAGGGTGGGTTTGCTTTTCGGCATCCCCTATGTAACCGGTGGATAATATAGTCCATTCGCTATAGAAGTTCAGTTCTTCGCGCTTTTGATGACGTTTTTCCCCCGCTTTGGTCACTTCCAAATCGTCTGCCTTTATTTTCCCCATTATTAGTTGACCATTGTCGACTTGTGTACAAAGCACAAACATTAAGCAAATGTTCTGAAAATTGAAAAATGACACCTGGACACGGGAATCGAACCCGGGACCTCTGGCTTAGTACGCCGGGTTCGATTCCCGTGTCCAGGTGTCATTTTTCAATTTTCAGAATATAATATCTAGGTGGAGTAATCCCCACTAATAAGCATAAATAATAGCTCTGGCTATTAATTCTTACTAAGCAAATGGTTTGACTTGCGTCCTTATTTTTAAAGATTCAAGTCAATTTATACACCTTCTCGTCAGGTGAACCGGTTGGCTGACTATAATTTCCTGATATTATGACCACTCAAGTGCAATTCGTTGTTATGTATTGTAACACTAAGCAAATGCCTTGACTACTTTTGTCGTTGGCTCTTAGTCTATCAGGACCGTGATCAGGGGCTGGCCTCACCTTCGTCTCATGCCTCAGCAGGCTACTCAAGGGTTTGTTTGATGTGGAGATCTGAACAATGGCAGACAGTAAAAAATCAACTAGCACGGGATGAAGAAAACACTGGGAGCTTGTGGTACACTAGTTAACCTAATAGTACAAGATGAAGGAAATATAAAAGTAAATGACAAGCTATCAAACCTTAGAGCAAAAGATGAAGAAAATATTAGCATTCCATGAAAACTATCAAACCTTAGAGCAAAAGATGAAGGAGAAGCCAGCATTCAATTACAAACTATCAAAACTTAGAGCAAAAGATGAATAAAATATTAGCATTCCATGAAAACTATCAAACCTTAGAGCAAAAGATGAAGGGGAAGCCAGCATTCAATTACAAACTAGCACAATTTCATAGCACAAGATGAAGAAAATAGATTACGGCCTACTAGCAGTCAAACACAAGATAAAATACTAGCATTCAATGACAAACTATCCAATCTTATAGCACAAGTTGAAGAAAATACTGCATTTAATAACAAACTATCTAATCTACAGCACAAGATGAGAAACTCAGCAGTCAATGACAAACTAACTATCTAACCTAAAAACACAAGTTGAAGAAAATACTAACAGTTAATGCTAAAACTATATAATATTGTATGATACCATAAGATGAATAAAATACTATCAGTCAATGACAAACTATCCAACCATATAGCACAAGATGAAGAGGCTCATAGTTGATAGCAGAGATAACGAACTCTTAGTACCTCCGAGTCAAATGTACTCTTAGCCACTAGTATCTCCGGGGTCATCACTCTGGTCTATGTCTCGTTTCTTCAGACAATCAATCTCTGCTGGACCACTTCCTACTCCTGATACTAGCTTCCTCACGCACTTCCGGCTACACACATTACTCCCTAGTATAACGTGACTTACAGAAACACTTCATAACAACATAGCTAATGAGCAGAAACCAATGTTGGCCACGTGTGCTATTATTACTGCAATGCACTTAGCATAAACATTTAAGGTGGTTCCTACCACTATGGAATTATTTCAAGCATTTAGTTTTATGTTTAAAATATACTTGGAAATATATTGTATGATACCATCTACCATGATGTAAACTTGTCTATTAAAATGTGGTGACTTTTTTTTGTTGCAATATTGCAGATATTCTTAACCTTTTTTTGTGTCATGGACCCTTTCTCTGAATAATGTTTTTTTAAATGCGTAAAATAAAAAAACATAGAATTTCATAGAAAACCAATAATATTTAAATACAGTTCTCAGAACATAAAAAAGTGTGATTTTTTTATTAATGCATTAAATTAGAAATAAAAACAACACTTAGCAAAATTTTATTTTTGAAAAGATATTTCAGTGTGAAAATTGTTCTTGCAAGTTCAGCCCCCCCCTAAAATATATCTACGTATCCCTTTGGGGTCGTGGACTCCAATAAAGGCGCCCCTGCTCTGGTTTGTGTTCAATATGGTGGAAAAGGGATTCAAGAAGTTATCTATTATCAAGTGATTATGTTTCGATAGTTGTTTCTATCACATCTACCCTTTAGGGCTATACACTTATGTAATAGTTACGCTAATGAGCTAGGCGAGAAGGAGGTTGCATTTAGAGGAATTTACTCACATTTGTGTGGAGATAGAGATAGATAAATTAGGAACCCATTTAGTAAAAACCACCCTCAATACACCTGACCGGGATCGAACCACGATCTCTTTGTCATCGGAAGTCTAGTCACTTCATTGATGCCAATTATTGGAGTATTTAATGTGCACTTTCTGGACCGACTGATTATGTCAGCACACGACTTATTAACTAACTTGAATCTAGAAAAGACACAACATCCAGCCTCAGGTCATTAATTCATCACTGGGAAAGGGAAAACCCACATCTCACCAATGATAAGTTTCTCGGCCATGCTGGGAATTGAACCTAGAACCCTTAGCTCAGTTGACAAACACACTGCCAACTGAGCTAAGGAAAGCGTGTTCCAATAGTTAATTCACTACAAAACAAAAGCTCCAACCAAATATAGAAATTCGTGCCTAAAGAATAGCATCTAGCTGAAAGTTTGTCTGAATATTCAGTTTCAGATTCTGATAGGCTTACAAATAATAATAAAGTGTATGGATAAACTTTAAATGTTTCTCATCACCAGCATTTCTTGAATCTAATTAAGAAACAAAATAACTTAAGGTAAATGAAAGAATAATATAAAATCAATTTGTTCTTGATTTTTAAATATTAGCCTATAATAAATATAATAAAAAACATTACTTGAAATACTCAAATTATCAAGGAGAAACCCCAAATAACTTTAAAATACCCACACCAGTGGACACAGCTTTTAGAGACTCACACCGGTGGACACAGCTTTTAGAGACCCACACCAGTGGACACAGCTTTTAGGGACTCACACAAGTGGACACAGCTTTTAGAGACTCACACCAGTGGACACAGCTTTTAGGGACTCACACCAGTGGACACAGCTTTTAGGGACTCACACCAGTGGACACAGCTTTTAGGGACTCACACCAGTGGACACAGCTTTTAGGGACTCACACCAGTGGACACAGCTTTTAGAGACTCACACCAGTGGACACAGCTTTTAGGGACTCACACCGGTGGACACAGCTTTTAGAGACTCACACCAGTGGATACAGCTTTTAGGGACTCACACCAGTGGACAAAGCTTTTAGGGACTCACACCGGTGGACACAGCTTTTAGGGACTCACACCAGTGGACACAGCTTTTAGGGACTCACATCAATGGACACAGCTTTTAGAGACTCACACCGGTGGACACAGCTTTTAGGGACTCACACCGGTGGACACAGCTTTTAGGGACTCACACCAGTGGACACAGCTTTTAGGGACTCACATCAGAGGACACAGCTTTTAGGGACTCACACCGCTGGACACAGCTTTTAGGGACTCACACCGGTGGACAAAGCTTTTAGGGACTCACACCAGTGGGCACAGCTTTTAGGGACTCACACCGGTGGACACAGCTTTTAGGGACTCACACCAGTGGACACAGCTTTTAGAGACTCACACCAGTGGACACAGCCTTTAGGGACTCACACCGGTGGACACAGCTTTTAGGGACTCACACCAGTGGACACAGATTTTAGGGACTCACATCAGAGGACACAGCTTTTAGGGACTCACACCAGTGGACAAAGCTTTTAGGGACTCACACCAGTGGACACAGCTTTTAGGGACTCACACTGGTGGACAAAGCTTTTAGGGACTCACACCAGTGGACACAGCTTTTAGGGACTCACACCGGTGGACAAAGCTTTTAGGGACTCACACCAGTGGACACAGCGTTTAGGGACTCACACCGGTGGACACAGCTTTTAGGGACTCACACCAGTGGACAAAGCTTTTAGGGACTCACACCAGTGGACACAGCTTTTAGGGACTCACACTGGTGGACAAAGCTTTTAGGGACTCACACCAGTGGACACAGCTTTTAGGGACTCACACCGGTGGACAAAGCTTTTAGGGACTCACACCAGTGGACACAGCATTTAGGGACTCACACCGGTGGACACAGCGTTTAGGGACTCACACCAGTGGACAAAGCTTTTAGGGACTCACACCAGTGGACACAGCTTTTAGGGACTCACACCAGTGGACACAGCTTTTAGGGACTCACACCAGTGGACACAGCTTTTAGGGACTCACACCAGTGGACACAGCTTTTAGAGACTCACACCAGTGGACAAAGCTTTTAGGGACTCACACCGGTGGACACAGCTTTTAGGGACTCACACCAGTGGACACAGCTTTTAGGGACTCACATCAATGGACACAGCTTTTAGAGACTCACACCGGTGGACACAGCTTTTAGAGACTCACACCAGTGGACACAGCTTTTAGGGACTCACACCAGTGGACACAGCTTTTAGGGACTCACACCAGTGGACACAGCTTTTAGGGACTCACACCAGTGGACACAGCTTTTAGGGACTCACACCAGTGGACACAGCTTTTAGAGACTCACACCAGTGGACACAGCTTTTAGGGACTCACACCGGTGGACACAGCTTTTAGAGACTCACACCGGTGGACACAGCTTTTAGGGACTCACACCAGTGGACACAGCTTTTAGGGACTCACATCAGAGGACACAGCTTTTAGGGACTCACACCAGTGGACAAAGCTTTTAGGGACTCACACCAGTGGACACAGCTTTTAGGGACTCACACTGGTGGACAAAGCTTTTAGGGACTCACACCAGTGGACACAGCTTTTAGGGACTCACACCGGTGGACAAAGCTTTTAGGGACTCACACCAGTGGACACAGCGTTTAGGGACTCACACCGGTGGACACAGCGTTTAGGGACTCACACCAGTGGACAAAGCTTTTAGGGACTCACACCAGTGGACACAGCTTTTAGGGACTCACACCAGTGGACATAGCTTTTAGGGACTCACACCGGTGGACAAAGCTTTTTTAAGGACTCACACCAGTGGACAAAGCTTTTAGAGACCCACTCAGGTGTACACATTGGAAAAGGTATCTATTTGTTACTGAGAGTGTTTTCTCCTAAATAATTTCCCAATCTCTCTTCACGCAAATGCTTGGTACATTTACTCTAGATTCTACCTTACTCCTCCCTACTCCCATAAGTGTAGCATGTATGTATGTTATCAGACACGGAGCGTGGGGGATAAAAGTTCCTACAGGTTTCGGAAGCCTCATATAATATTCTATAAACGAAACTTTGTTATATGTATTGTTACGGCAATAAGCTCCTGAGATTATTTTCTCACATTTGAATCCGTGGCCCAAACCACTAAGATAGCGCGACTTGTTTGAATATCCATATAGAGATTGTTGAACTCACCATATCGCTTGTTTGTTGTATGTTGAAACTGTTTGTAAGTCTTGTTCCCCTTGTACGGGTAATATTCTATAGTATGCACACTTATACGGTCATAGGTGACCTTGATGGGCCTTAAGTGCTTACCACGCTCTATCATCTCTTCTCGCAAGTCCCCGAGAAATATTCATACAGCTATTGTACTTGTACTTGACATCATCTACCGGAGGTTACGTGACCTGGCGTATGAATACATTATAGAATATCTGGTAGCTTAAGAAATAGACTGAACGTTTTGGCCCATTTATATGACGTTTCAGGACCAAGTCAGGACTAAACCACTGTCTCCTAAGTTAAACTCAGGAAATTATTTAACCCGGATAATCCTGCATGCCCATCAGCAGCTTATAACCCAAAAACAACTAATATCATAAATAATCTATGGGTTTATTAACAAATAGTATGGGCACTCAGACAAAGTCATCAGTCTCGCATTGTCGGTTTTATGGGGAAAGAGATGTTGGAGTTATAATCCCATCTATTTTTACTAAAGCTTTTTTCCCAAATAGTTTCTCACTCTCCCTCCCCTCAAATGTGGATACAATTCTAAATTATATTGTCTTCCTCCCTACTAATCATAGTATAAATAATAGAATAGCTCGGAAGGGGGGTAAGAAGGCCTGGAGCACTAGGGGGGGTGGGGGGAGAGTAATAACTGGTCTCGAGCCAGGCTACACCAAGCCCTGTAACACTGGGAGGAAGAAAAGTAATTATGAGTCTCGAGCCAGGCTACACCAAGCCCTGTAACATTGGGAGGAAGAAAAGTAATTATGAGTCTCGAGCCAGGCTACACCAAGCCCTGTAACATTGGGAGGAAGAAAAGTAATAACTGGTCTAGAACCAGGCTACACCAAGCCCTGTAACACTGGGAGGAAGAAAAGTAATAATGAGTCTCGAACCAGGCTACACCAAGCCCTGTAACATTGGGAGGAAGAAAAGTAATAATGAGTCTCTAACCAGGCTACACCAAGCCCTGTAGCACTGGGAGGAAGAAAAGTAATAATGAGTCTCGAACCAGGCTACACCATCTTGTAGCACTGGGAGGAAGAAAAGTAATAATGAGTCTCGAACCAGGCTACACCATCTTGTAACACTGGGAGGAAGAAAAGTAATAATGAGTCTCGAACCAGGCTACACCAAGCCCTGTAGCACTGGAAGGAAGAAAAGTAATAATGAGTCTCGAACCAGGCTACACCATCTTGTAGCACTGGGAGGAAGAAAAGTAATAATGAGTCTCGAACCAGGCTACACCAAGTCTTGTAATAATATCCATAATATTCAACCCCCTCGTCTCTCCCCGCTTCCCCCAACAAAAACTGTTTCCACTTATGTCACTAAATAGATTTTAACCCTAATCAAAGACGCGCCGCCCCCCTCCCCCGCTTCGTGACGCGACGCCTTCTCTTTCAGAAATGTGCTACGTGGGAGTTTTTTCCTTAGTTATTAATAGTGTGGATTCGCGGCCGCTATAAAACTTCTACGGATGCGGCTAAACCACAGAAAGAGTCATCGTCATTTTGGTAGGGAGAATTTCCACACTTAAAAATAGTCTAACCACCCGTGACAGAAACTTGACGTCCAGCTGTGTGTACGTCTTTCTGCCTCAGTTTCACAAACGATCCCCTAACACATTTACCCACGCCCTCAGTAACATTCTCTAATATCCAAGGTCAAGGATAGTTTGTGTCCCTTTCTTCGAGTATTTTAAGAACAAATAGCTCGATATTCTCTTCAGATTCTGTTTATTAGCTAATGACGAGAAGACAGGACAAGGTCCTATTTGGCAATGCATATTTGATAAGGACAAGCTTAAATACCCCGCCCATTGAATCGGCTCTAGGGTTATCTTCCTAAACTTCATTTATAGACTTTCTTTATCTTAATTAGTTATTAATTAGACTAAAGATAGACCAGTTTTTTTAGTCCATGCAGCACCGTGTTCTATTTTAAGACAATTGATATTTCGTCCAAGCAATAGTGTTCATTTTATACCATTTTCAGTGACAGATTTTTCTAATATTGGCTTAAAAAAGTCTTAAGTTGGGACGGAAGGGGACGCGATAAAAGGCCAGTGTTTTTGCTGTTTTTATGGAAAAACTGTTTTCTGGATAAAATAAATAAAACATTGCTCCAGTAGAAACCTATAGTTTAATTTCCTTCACATGATGATATCAACGGATCTTGAATACATGTCATGAGTATAGCGGCTTTAGAAGAGAAACTTTTTAACTGAAGAAAAAAAGTCGTCACTAAATTCCATGTCACCCTTGACAGATATTCAGGAACTGTTGATCTCACCATTTTAAAAAACTAAACTCTTTTTTTGTACTGGAGCAATATTTTATTTATTTTAGCCAAAAAAAGTTTTGCCATAAAAACTGCAAAAACACTGGCTTTTTATCGCATCCCCTTCCATCCGGCCTTAAATGCTATATATTTAAAACGTGAAACGAGTCCTTTAGAGTGAGCTTAGACGATAATAAAACCCATAGCTCTACCCAACTAATTTTTATCATTTATTATTGTCAATGGAAGCTCATAAGCCAAGGATATGCAAAATAAAAAAATAAAAATCCCAAAAACTCAAAGAATAAGCTGCAATTTCAGAAAACGATAATTTCTTTCGACAGAAATTTCTCTAGTTCTACTAAACCGTTTTCAGTTTATACATTTTCAATAGCATAAATGCCATCTATTAATCATTAACGTTAGTTGGTGAGTGTAAGGACACTATTAATACAGGGTTAGTGAGCTCATTAAAAAAAATTGAGAGGAATTGAGTTGTAGGTCTGCACAAAAACCACAAAACGTCTGATATGAACTGTAGCTGGATTATACTACAAAACAAACCATTTGATTCGGACAAGCAAGAAATTTGACTTAGGTAATTTTTCACCTGATATGACTCGTTCTTCACTAAGCCAGTAGATTGTTAGCTGGAACCCACTTCAGTGGACATATGGTCTAAGGCGTCACGCTCACAATAGAATATATTTCCGATTACGGGAAGATCGGAGTTCGAATCCCGGTCAAGTACATTTAGGGTGGTTTCCACTAAATTGTTTCCCCACTCTCCCTCTACGAATATGTGGCTACACTTCCATTAAATTCAACCTTCCTCATCCCTTACACACTAGTGTAATTAGTACACAGACGTATATCCCGAACGGATATTAAGACAAGGTGCTAAAAAACTAAACAAGTAGATAATTTAACTGTAGGTGGGAGCTGTAATACCAGTCGGATATACTGAGGCTGGTTTGTCTTAAATTATCTCCCATTCTTCCTCGTCATGCAAGCATGGATGTATTTAATGTTATATCTTTCTAGGTCATACACCATTAGTGTAAACATGCAAACTAGCCTGGACGGGTGGTAAGACATGGGTCATTGTGAAACATTATTTAAATAATCTCTATATATGATTTTTTAAAGTGACCTGACCACAAGGCTCGAGGCTGGTACCACTGACCCAGTTCCACAGGAACTATTTGAGCTATCATTATAGCAAGAATTTTATCGCTCAATATAAATTAACTGAAAACTATGTTATCAAGATGTGGTGACCGTTGATCTCCCCTCGTGTTCATTCCTAATCTTCTCCTAATCATCCCTAAAGGCTATTTAATGACGTGAGGTTTGTTCGTGATACAGCTGGGACAGTTCCTCTTGCAGAGCCGTCGTGGCTTTGGACACGTACACAGGCTGAGTGAATTGACAGTAAATCTCACATAACCACTTCAACAGAAAATATAGTTCGGTAATTATACTTGGTGATGTTGGGGACCTTAGACACTACGTACGAAGTGGCTCTGTTTGGAAACTGTTTACAAATTGGTTCGCCCGAGAAACTAGGTACAAATTGTTCCACACGAAAAAAAACCCGTATAAATTAGCCCACCCTAGAACTTAATAAACTAAGTACAAATTATTCCACCCTAGAAACAATGTACAAATTGGCTCACTCAATTAACCAAGTACAAATCCACTAGAGAAATAATGTACATATTGGATCACCTAATAAACTAGGTAAAAAGTATCAATCCCAGAAAAACAATGTAAAAATTGGTTCACCCAATAAACCATGTACAAATTGTGCCCACCCCATAAACTGTGTTTGAATTGGTCCACCCTTGAAACACTGTAGCAATTGGCTCACCCAAACTATGTATGAATTGGTATACCTAATAAACTATGTTCAAATTCACTCACCAGAGAAACTATGTCCAAATTTCCTCACCCAAGAAACTATATACAAATTCACTCACCCTAGAAACATACAAATTTCCTCACCTGAGAAACTATGTACACATTTCCTCAGCCGATAAATTAATTACAAATTGGTCTGTCATAAAACTATGTTTAAAGTGGATTACCTCAAAAAATATGATCAAATTGGCTCACAAAGTAGCTCATCTTAGAAAACCGGTGCATATTAGTCCACCTCAGAAACGTTATACAAATTGGTCTAATTTTAAAATAAGTCCAAGACCAATTTGATATGTTCTGTCACTAGACACTTTTTACTTTCTCGCTATCTTACAGGTAGAGAAAGTATTGTGATCGTCAAAAAAATCTAACTCGACGTTTTGATGAATTACGACGTTTCATGAACCCCCCCGAATCCGAAAAAGTGTTTTGTGAATTTCCGTCTGTCTGTCTGTCTGTCTGTCTGTACCTCGGAGTATAGTCTAAACTATTTTACCAATCAGGCTAGAACTTAATATATAGGGTTTTCATAGGGTTGTCCCGAGGTGTTTTTGGAAATGGATATCTAAACCTAAAATTAAGGGTAGTTTACTGAAGGGCAAAAAGAGAAAACATAGATTTTCTCAAAATTGGCTCTAATGATTATGATTAAATTTCATTTCTATGGATTGATAAATATTATAAACAAAATGGCTACTGTCATTTTTTCAGCAAAATGAATTTAAGGGTTCCAGTCTGATGCGTAAATTCTCTTTTTTTTTAATCACCTCCGAAAATATTTGAGATAATAAATTACTTATCATTTCAAATATGTAGGTCTATTAATAATACAAATATTTTTTCTGGAGAATATTTTATAAAACCGATAATTTTCAAGCTAAAAACAAATATATATATATATATATATTTAAACTTTTCGATCACTAAAGGTCAAGTATTGCAACCGTTAAAAAAATCTAACCCAAGATGTTGATGGATGTCAATGTTTCATGACCCCCCAAGCCCTAAAAAGTTGTTTTTAAAGTGCCGTCTGTCTTTCTGACTGTTTAACCCTAATATTAAGAGTAGTTTAATTAAGTACGAAAAGAGAAAAAATCAATTTTCTCAAAATTAGCTATAACAATTTTGATTAAAATTCGTATCTAGGCGTTGATTAAGATTATTAAACCAAATGGCTATTTTCATTGTTCTGTGAAAATTATTTTTATGGTACTTTACAGAAGCAGAAATTTCCTTTTTCTGCAACTATTTAAGATACTAAATAATTTATCATTTCAAAATTATAATACTATTAAAAATAAAACACTTTTAATTGAAATATATCTTTATAAGACCAATAGGTTCGGAAATAGTGGCAATATATTAATAAAATTTTGTGAGCTTTATTTGTACAAAGATCCTACTTAAGTTTAAACGCCATAATTCTCTAATTCCATAGAGTAAGTAGATAAGTAAGTCTTTAAAAAGTTGATGTTCTTTTTTCTTTAACCTCTTAGGGGAAGTGTTTGTACAGCGATGACCTATCTCTATCATTTTAGACTTAATAGTCAATATTTACCTTTTTTATTGGTTTAATTTATAAATGAGGAATTTAATAAAAATGCTATAGCCATAAGATGTGCAACCCCTAATAAAATGTCGAAAATTGTAATCGGAAGTCGAAATTTTAATACGAAGTATTGACCCTTGTGAACCCAATATCGATCTTTTTTTTGGTCCAAATATATTGTGAAGGCTTAAATTATTTAAAAATAATATCATAAAATTTAAATTCGGGAGTCAAAAAAGTTTAACGTAAGTATAACGCAATTTTTCTCGGGTTTGCTAGTGTATATTATTTCCTTTCACATATATTACGAGTTTTGAGTAAATATCTCCGTTTTCAAACAATGGAGTGAGAAAGTCCGTGTGGAGTTCCGTACCATTTATTTAAATACTTAATTTACAAATTAAATCGAGATATTTCTAGATGCTTATTTTTGGGATTAAAAAAACTAAGAACTGAGAGCATCTATCAAATATTTTGAAGCTTAGTTCGAGCAAAATAGAACTATTTAATTATTTTACTATTTGCAAAATTAATATTTGAAATTTAACTTACAATAAAATGTTTTATTTTAGAAACAATTCAAAATACAATTGACATAATAATTGTCTGAATTTTAGTTATTTCTCTGTGAAAATAAAAAATCACAGTTTATTCGCTTCTTCAAATAAAATCTGACACTATTCTATTTTGGCTCGAATACAAGATTGCGCCTCCACTAATGGTTACGTAGTCCAAGGCATCACTATTGTTAGATACTGTATTATCAATGAACGGGGCAGGTAGAGACTCGAATCTCTGCTGGGTATATTGGGAGTTATTTTCCATATTCGATAATAGCTGTGGTTTTACTATTTCTCTCTTTGCTAATGCACATGCATTTACTACAAATAACCTTCCTCATAGCTACCACTTAAATTAAGTTATTATTAATTCTTGTATTGAACGAATTAATTAAAAAATGGGTACATTATCTAAGAGTATTGAAGTTGTCTCCCCCCTTTTCTTTCCGTGCCACGCGCCTTACTCCCTGTCTAGACTATCAGCATATTTACAATGGTGTGATAAGAATAAGGAAGCTAAAAGTAAGAGGAAATGTACCTTCATTTTAGTTAAGAGCGAGAGTGGGAGATAACTTAGGGAAAAACCACCTCAGTACTGGCTGAGATTCGAAACGCGACCTTCTCGCTTCTGGCAAATTAGACTAGAATAGACTGACGCTTTATCCACGCACCTAATAATACGGGTGAGAAATCCCACTTAGTACCCTGATTAGTAGAACTCTGCATGCCCAAAGCTGATGGAACGCTCCTAGACAGGTCAGCCATTATCTGCCACATATCTGGATTGTATTGAACCATCGTTAGCGTGTTTACTGTTGGGTGCTGGAGTGGGTGAGGGGAGTTCCACCAGGAGGAAGAAAGTAAGGAGATGTAGGATCCTCCCCTCTTCTTCCCTGGATTAATATGATAGTCTCATGCCCTACCTATATTAGGAGAGGTGGTAACTGACATCTAGTATAAGGTTCTTTATTGAAAACATTGGCTGAAAGTCACTAATGTCAACCTTATGTGAAAATAATTATTATTTTCTTAGTAATACTCATATTATTTATAAAAAGTATTATTAAATGATTCTAATAATACTTCCCTGAATATTACTGCATAATTAGTATTTTGGTAACTTATTGAAAGAATAAAATATATTAATAAAACCATTATGTTGTTTTGTTTCGCGGTTGTGGCATCAAAAGATATTATAATACATGAAATAATTAGTTGAAAAATGTTATATTCACACTTGTATCTTGTTATAACTAGTTACAAAATTAAATAAATGTTTTTTTATATAAATTAAATCATACAAAATATTAGTTTCATAATAAAAGTTTTTATTTTGTAAACACATGCCCATGGACACACCTGAAGACGGTTTGTATAACGTTATCAACCAACTTCGTTTTGGCACAGGTTAGTCCATGGCTATTCAATTAGTTATTGAAGAGGGCTAGACATTTAATTCAATCTGTCACTAATTTGGAACGTTATTATATTATAATTGTGTTGTTTAAAAGGGGGAGAGGAGTGAAACGTAATTATATATTATATATAATAGGAGTGTTTGGCAATATAAATACGCACTTATTATTCCAATCAGCATTAAAATGATGATTTTCATCATCAAGCTTTCTTTTCTTACTACTCAAAGTAGAACGTGTCATTCTAGAAAACTTACAATAAGATTGATTACAAGAAAATCACTCCGCTACTACTATAAATAACGCACGAGCAATAAGCAAGGCAAAAATCAACTGGCGAGACATTGGCTGCTGTTGGGTTGGAGGGGAGAAGAGGTGGGAGTCACTCTCAGCCCCCCTGTCGTCCATCCACCTGCATTGTTCAAGGTGTCAAAGCAAGAATATGTGATATAGCTCAGCCGTTATGTGGTGGCGCTTGGAGGGATAGATACTGGGTCTAGAGTGGGTACACACGCTGCTGGAGGGTAAGCTCGCACTCCCTTGTAAACACACGATGTTGGTGGCGCTTGGAGGGAGAGATACGGGTCTAGAGTGGGGACACACGCTGCTGGAGGGTAAGCTCGCACTCCCTTGTAAACACACGATGTTGGTGGCGCTTGGAGGGAGAGATACCGGTCTAGAGTGGGAACACACGCTGCTGGAGGGTAAGCTCGCACTCCCTTGTAAACACACGATGTTGGTGGTGCTTGGAGGGAGAGATACTGGGTCTAGAGTGGGGAACACACGCTGCTGGAGGGTAAGCTCGCACTCCCTTGTAAACACACGATGTTGGTGGTGCTTGGAGGGAGAGATACTGGGTCTAGAGTGGGAACACACGCTGCTGGAGGGTAAGCTCGCACTCCCTTGTAAACACACGATGTTGGTGGTGCTTGGAGGGAGAGATACCGGGTCTAGAGTGGGAACACACGCTGCTGGAGGGTAAGCTCGCACTCCCTTGTAAACACACGATGTTGGTGGTGCTTGGAGGGAGAGATACTGGGTCTAGAGTGGGGAACACACGCTGCTGGAGGGTAAGCTCGCACTCCCTTGTAAACACACGATGTTGGTGGTGCTTGGAGGGAGAGATACCAGATCTAGAGTGGGGAACACACGCTGCTGGAGGGTAAGCTCGCACTCCGTTGTAAACACACGATGTTGGTGGTGCTTGGAGGGAGAGATACCAGATCTAGAGTGGGGAACACACGCTGCAGGAGGGTAAGCTCGCACTCCCTTGTAAACACACGATGTTGGTGGTGCTTGGAGGGAGATATACTGGGTCTAGAGTGGGGACACACGCTGCTGGAGGGTAAGCTCGCACTCCCTTGTAAACACACGATGTTGGTGGTGCTTGGAGGGAGATATACTGGGTCTAGAGTGGGTACACACGCTGCTGGAGGGTAAGCTCGCACTCCCTTGTAAACACACGATGTTGGTGGTGCTTGGAAGGAGAGATACTGGGTCTAGAGTGGGAACACACGCTGCTGGAGGGTAAGCTCGCACTCCCTTGTAAACACACGATGTTGGTGGTGCTTGGAGGGAGAGATACTGGGTCTAGAGTGGGGACACACGCTGCTGGAGGGTAAGCTCGCACTCCCTTGTAAACACACGATGTTGGTGGTGCTTGGAGGGAGATATACTGGGTCTAGAGGGGGGGACACACGCCGCTGGAGGGTAAGCTCGCACTCCCTTGTAAACACACGATGTTGGTGGTGCCAAGGAGCGGGTAACACTAGGCTTGCAGCTTCCCTCCACCACTGATACTAGACTGAAGATCTTTCTGGCCGTTCAAGGTCAGGTGCATCTACATACCGTCTGAACTATACGTGCGAAGCATCTCCAGTGATACAGTAGTTAGACTTTCAATTCGTGGGACAATCTTTGGAGCTTTGGTGGGACGGATGTGGCCCGCGGCCACCAATTGAATAGCCCTGGGCTAGTTATCTTAATTCATGAAGAGAAGACAGCATTTTAAAGGCTCTCGTTTGTAACGCAATTTTAAAGTAAACCACAAACGTCACTTCCACACACACACACCAAAAAAAAAATCCAAACTTTTTTTTTCATAAGTTCATGTTTTAATAATGAAAAAACTGTTAAAGTAAAATAAAAAATTTAAAAACCAATGATTTGTTGTGAAAGTTTTGACTTCCAAAAGTGACAACTTAAAATATGGTCATGCAGATCTAATGGTTTGGCGAATGTCTACGTGAGAGTAGATCTGGTAGCTTTTGCTAGCTGTTACCACCCCTCTTAATATGGCCCCTACATGATCAGTCAAAATGACAGTCTTAAACAATAGTGTAGGGACAGTGGTGATGGACTGATGGTCGGACTGATTATAATACTGAAGTGATCGGAGTTTTCTGATCACATAAGTATCAGTCCATCAGTGTTGCGAGTGGTATGAGAGACTGACAGTAGTACTGACAGTAGTACTGACCGTGTGTGCACACTCGTCAGTACTTCCTTCAGTCTTGTGTCATCGTGCAGTTAGTATTATCACGGCACACGCTTGGTTTTTTTTCTAGCACCACGTTTCACTACCTGTCCGGGTTATACGCCTACGTACTAATTAAGCTAATGAGTTATGGTGTGTAAAGCTGAATGTATAGGTTGTGTACCCACATTTGCGTGGAGGTTGAGTAGAAAACCATTTTAGAAAGACCAGCCTCAGCGCATCCAACCGGGATTTGAAACCCAATATCCACATCATTGGTAGCATAATATTTTGTGAAAGTGACGCGTTAGACCATACGATCACCGAAGTGGGTCTTTTTTTATTACTATCCCAGAATATCCGTGAAATGCTCCATGCTACACGTACTAAGTCAGCGTTAAGAATGACGACGGCGAACTGTTTGACGTGCCTTCCTTCAGCATTCTCTAACGCCAAAGGATGGCGTCCGCATTCATATATTCACCTACGAAGAAAGGTTTGTTTTAGTGTTCCCTATCTCCCATTTAGATTTGTACACATAGTTTGGAATCACCCTGTATATAACTGTATGTACTTGAGGTTACAGCTGAAATAGTTTTATAAATTTGTTCAAACTTTATATTTCTATGTTATATGGCTATAACTCAAGCTGAGATCGTAATTTTAACTAACGAAGTATAGTAGGCTATTTTCTGGATTTTGTTTTACATCAAAATTGTAATGCTTATATGTATGTTTGTATCAAATGTATTCTGATTAAAAACTAACATAAACATTCTAATAAATGACTACATATATGACATTTATTTGTGCAATACTCAGCCAATAAAAATGTGCGCTACATTTAGTATTAATATTAATGTTATTATTAATTGTACTCGTGATTTGATTTGTTTGGATTTTACTTTCAAATAAGGAAAAAGAAAGCCAAGCGTGTTTTTTAATATTCCATGAAGCGCTACTTGGATTTACCGGCGTCATCTATTTTTGCTTAATTGTTTGAACGGATGCCTTAAAAAGGTGAGGCGGCGCGATTAGGAATTGTTTTGTTTCTTGAATGGTGAATAACTCCTCTCTTTCGCCAGAGATTGTCAGACAATCAGTCTTTCATTTCGTTAACTGGAGACTCATGAGTTATTGTAACCTTAAATTTCCTCATGTCGATTACTGTGGTTAGAATTGAAGAATATAAATCTATGAGAATTTAATTCGATTCTTGGTAGGGCTTATGAAGATATTTACGATTTATAACACACTTATCCTGCTGTACAATTTGTAGACATTTAGATAAGGCTTTTATTCCTAAGTTAAGATAGTTTATAAGTCTTGTGCTGACATAATTTGTGTATTTATAAAGTACACAATAAATACACGAATAAAATAACTCCTCGTAGACAAATAATCCCTCTTAGATATTTCTGTTTGCATTATCTCATTGGTTGTATGTATCGAGTACTTTCTAAAATCAATTTACTATCGACTGATATGTAAATTAGCTTAACCTAGAACAGCAACACTAGCTGGAATAAGTGCACCACTGAGTCTTTTTAGTAGTTTTAGTTGGCCTTCCTCTTCACTCAGCCGTACTGAAGTCCCTGTGGTGATCATGTAGAGACCACGTCATATTGGGAGAAGTCGGTCCACGACTCGTATCACTCACTGGAATATTTTACGCTGAATTACACAGGAAGTGTGGCCAGTTCCGGCTTCCGGGACGCACTTCTCAGATAAATAAATCTATATTAGCCGTTTTGAGAACACAGAGATGCATTCACAAGATAAACAACTCTATACTAGCTGTCCTGAGAGCTCAGAGATGCACTCACATTATAAACAACTCTATATTAACTGTCCTGAGAGCTCAGAGATGCACTCACAAGATAAAAACTTTTATACTAGCTGTCCTGAGAGCTCGGAGATGCACTCACAAGATAAACAACTCTATACTACTGTCCTGAGACTCAGAGATCACTAAAGATAAAACTTTATACAGCTGCCTGAAGCATCGAGATGCACTCACAAGATAAACAACTCTATATTAACTGTCCTGAGAGCTCAGAGATGCACTCACAAGATAAACAACTCTATATTAGCTGTCCTGAGGCTCAGAGATGCACTCACAAGATAAACAACTCTATATTAGCTGTCCTGAAGCTCAGAGATGCACTCACAAGATAAAAACCTTTATACTAGCTGTCCTGAGAGCTCGGAGATGCACTCACAAGATAAACAACTCTATATTAACTGTCCTGAGAGCTCAGAGATGCACTCACAAGATAAACAACTTATATTAGCTGTCCTGAGAGCTCAGAGATGCACTCACAAGATAAACAACTCTATATTAGCTGTCCTGAGAGCTCAGAGATGCACTCACAAGATAAAAACCTTTATACTAGCTGTCCTGAGAGCTCGAGATGCACTCACAAGATAAACAACTCTATATTAACTGTCCTGAGAGCTCAGAGATGCACTCACATTAATAAACAACACTTATATTAGTTGTCCTGAGCGCTCAGAGATGCACTCACAAGATAAACAACTCTATATTAACTGTCCTGAGAGCTCAGAGATGCACTCACAAGATAAACAACTTTATATTAGCTGTCCTGAGAGCTCAGAGATGCACTCGCAAGATAAACAACTTTATATTAGCTGTCCTGAGAGCTCAGAGATGCACTTGCAAAATAAACAACTTTATATTAGCTGTCCTGAGAGCTTAGAGATGCACTCACAAGATAAACAAATTTATATTAGCTGTTTTGAAACAGAGATACACTCACAAGATAAACAACTCTATATTAGTTGTCCTGAGAGCTCAGAGATGCACTCGCAAGATAAAAAAAACTCTATATTAGCTGTCCTGAGAGCTCAGAGATGCACTCGCAAGATAAACAACTCTATATTAGCTGTCCTGAGAGCTCAGAGATGCATTCACAAGATAAACAACTCTATATTAACTGTCCTGAGAGCGCAGAGATGCACTCACAATATAAACAACTCTATATTAGCTGTCCTGAGAGCTCAGAGATGCACTCGCAAGATAAACAACTCTATATTAGCTGTCCTGAGAGCTCAGAGATGCATTCACAAGATAAACAACTCTATATTAACTGTCCTGAGAGCTCAGAGATGCATTCACAAGATAAACAACTCTATATTAGCTGTCCTGAGAGCTCAGAGATGCACTCGCAAGATAAACAACTCTATATTAGCTGTCCTGAGAGCTCAGAGATGCATTCACAAGATAAACAACTCTATATTAGCTGTCCTGAGAGCTCAGAGATGCACTCACAAGATAAACAACTCTATATTAACTGTCCTGAGAGCTCGGAGATGCACTCACAAGATAAACAACTCTATATTAGCTGTCCTGAGAGCTCAGAGATGCACTCACAAGATAAACAACTCTATATTAGCTGTCCTGAGAGCTCAGAGATGCACTCACAAGATAAACAACTCTATATTAGCTGTCCTGAGGTACCGAGATACCTTTTCCTAAAGGGAGGTGGGGCAAATATCGGAGCATTTAACCGTGTTTCAGGCGTCCAGAAACCCTGCGTTATTTTAGAAATGGTTTGTTAATTAAAACTATGGTGAGGGATAATTGGAGGAATAAGGTAAAAAGATATGATTAAAAGCCTCGTATTGTTTTGTAATTTTGGAAAAAAAAATAATGAAAAGCTGAAGTTTGTTAATTTTCAAGGACGTTTCGCGCAAAATGTCTTAGATCTGAAATCAAAGAAAATGGCTAGAAACGTTGATATAGCTTTCCTCATGAATTAAGATTTTTTCATCAAGGGAAACAACACAATATGTTAAGGTAAATGAAAATGCTTTAAACAGATTTGAAACTTCAGTACTGCCATTACCTTAAGAAATACAATACTGTAAGAATATTTCCCTACAGATAGTTGGTGCCCCTAAGAGTACTGTTGAAATATCTCCTAAATCTTATTTTAATTTGTTTCTTATTTTATAACTATTGTAATTTTTTTGTTGATGTATTATTATTATTATTAACTTTGTATTTATACTGTAAAATATATTCAAATAAATCTTGTTGTAATGCATTATACTTATGTACAGTATATACAACTTGAAAAGGTTTTTTTTACCTAAATGAAGTAGAAATGTTTAAAAAGTAATTGAGTGTGTTTATGTACCGAAATTTAATGAACTTGAACGGTTGACACTTATTTTATTTTAGGAAGACTTGAATTTGAAAACGTTCGTATTAGTCTTAGGACATTTCCTAGAACTGGTCAAAAGTAATGATAAAAATAACCCTTACATTATCTAGAAAAATTTTAAATGTAATTTTTTTTTTTTTGCAAAATTGCGAAACTAAGTCCCAAATTTTTGGAGCCAGATCGTTACACCTGAAATGGCTGCAACCCTACACTAATAATATTTATGTTTTGATGGAAGAGGGAGGGGGAAAGGTGGATAATATCTGGCTATCTACCCATTGAAACCATGCCAATGAGGAGTAAATTGCATATCTACCCCTACCCCTCCCTACCTTAATGTTTGCCACTTCCTTATTTGATTCACTGCCCGAGTCCCCGCGATGACATCCGTCACGCGCTCTCCTCAATTTATTTTTATAAATTTGGCGGTCAAGAAAAACTTCCTCCCCGTTCGGAAGTTATCAAGCAAGGGCAGAACCGACTTAAAAAAGAAACAAGAGGTATACAGTCGTGGAACAAACAGAAGAGAGAGAGAGAGGAAGAGAATATGCTGTCATCATCAGATGGGAGAACACACACGCTGTGTTCGGCTATATTCGGTCATTTCCGACCACAGTCTGTGACGTCACGAGTCGAGACGAGTATGCGCCGCTGGTAGACATTGTGACTCTCTCTTCGCGCCTAAAGAAAAAAAAATACCACCTATAAAAGTAGAATTTTTAAGTTGCTCAAGATGGAAGAAAAGAGAGAGGGAAGTATTTAAATAATAGACAATACAAATATTTAAAAAGAGCTATGGTTTGGGAGGAGGGAAAGGAGAGATACGAATGGAGATAAATGTATCTAGAGAAGGAAGACAAGCTGGATTGTAAAGAGACCTTTTCGGGAAAGTGGAGAGGGAAAAGTAATCAGAAAGAGATAACAATAGTACGTAGGAATATAAGAAAGTGAGGTGAAGTGAGAGTGGGAGGGTGTCAAGGCACTATCAAATTCACATTATTTAGACTCCGTTCATCTTAAAAGGTCTTCATAGAACGCTTGTTTTTAGCTCTTTAGAGGCAAAACATTGAGTGTATTTTAGTAATATGCTGAATGGGCTGCCAAAATTACATGTTAATTTAGTTTGTGTTTTCATCTATTGATAAAATTGAACATTATAATTATATACATTTAATAAATTGCTATATAAATATTGTTTTCAAATTAATCAAAATTTTGTATGAATTCGGCTGGTGTGCTCCATTTTCCGCCCAAATACTAAATATTTTATTATAAATAGTTGTGTTCAATGTATTGCCATTCGACCCCGCGAGGACATACTCGTCATTCCGATATTGGAAACGTATGCCTTCTTGTCCCTAATAAGCCGTTTTCATGACATCACATCTGAGCTACCGCGCCGATACGGGGAGCAATACTCCCCTGCTTAAACAAAAATCTGGGTCACAACCCCCAAAAATTTTGTACCCACTCCTTCCGCACTAATTGGCTTAACTCTTTCCATTTGAGAATTTAACGGGCACTTTTTAAACGTATGGATTATATCAGAACACGGCAAACTATCTTAGACTGGATAGTACATCCAATACGCTAATTTTGCAATTTTTATAGTATAAACATTTTTTGGCTAAAATAAATCAAATTTTTCTTCTATAGAAACATAGAGTTTATCTTTCTGCACGTGCTAATCTCAACAATTTTTGAATATCTGGCATGAGCATGGTGGCATTTGGTGACAAACTTTTTAAATTAAGAGAAAAAGTCATTAAATTCCAGGACACATCTGACAGATATTCAAGGACTGTTGAGATTAGCATGTGCAGAAAACTAAACTATATGGTTCTATAGAAGAAATATTTGATTTATTTTGGCCAAAAATGTTTATGCTATAAAAACTTCAAAAATACTTCCCTAAACTCACGCTCACTAGCACCCCATCTTAAAACTCATCCTTAGTTTCAATACATTTGTTGATCAGCTAACAGGACAAATCTTTCAGGACCACCCAGAATCGAACTAATGTGTCATAGACCCGGTGTAACACTGGAACCACGAGGACAGAAACCACTAAGCTGTAATCAGTACTCACTTCAGTGACCAAATGGTCTAAGGCATCACTCTCGTAATAGACTGGCTGCTGAAGATGGGAAGATTGGGGTTCGGATACCAGTCGGGTCTACTGAGGGTGGTTTTCCCTAAGTTGTTTCCCACTTTCCTTCCACACAAACTCGGGTAAAATGCCTCATCCCTCATACCTACCCTATTAGAGTACTTATCATATCTGCGTGTAGCCTGAACAGGTAGTAAGACGCGGTGATTTTTAAAAAAAGCTGTAAGAGATAAGCGTGCACACAGTTACCGTCATCATAGAACAAGAATAAAATCAAGTTCATGACGTCACGGACTTTGACAGAAGGAATTTCTCCTCAACGAACACCCACACGTGGTTCGAAAGACACAACAAGAGGAGAGGGGAGGAATACTAGGAGGGGGGTAAGATAAGTCTCAGCTTGTTAGGTTAATCCACACACACACACTCAGGAGTGCGCGCGCAGCTTCCCTCACGAACCGACATTCGCGAATACTTTCCGGGCGTCGTTCCAAGCTGTTTTGTGACGTCACGAGTGTGTGTGTGAGTGTGTGGACACACAAGGGAAGAAGAGGCAGTTGGGACGATGACGGTGGAGGGAGCCTGGTTTACTGTGACTCTGGGTGCCGCGGCCGTCGCGGGCCATTCAATCGTCCGGCTCGCGAGTGACAGGTTGGCTGCCCTCGACCCGATGTAACACGAAACGACACGAACACGACGCGACAGCAGCCTTTGGAACAAAGTTTTCCCTCGAGACATTTCAACACCGACTTTGAGTGTTTTAAATGGATTTTCAATTCTTAGTTGTTTTTTAATTTTTCCTTTTTTTTTTTTTTTTTACGAAATTAATTATCAACGACAAATACTTGTATGGTGGCTTTTATAAAAATGTTTTTCAAAAAGTAAATACATATTTTATATAATCACCTAAAAAGTTCGATTGTTCGATGAACGGCTGTGAGGAGAAATATATATTTTTGATACGAAGGTGATAGTGTTAGCTCCAGGCCGGAAGTGCTAGTGTGTGTAAGTGCGTGTGACTACGAGTTTGAAGACGTTTCTTTCCCTAGGTATCGTCCAGAGGGGGTGTGTGACCGCCAGATTGAAAGTGCCCCTAGGGGTGATTGTAGAGCTGCAATATTAAAGGCACCCCACAAGGGGGTGTAAATGAGTCTCGGCGAAGGCCCTGGACAGTCAGGATGGCCGTGACCTCACGACGAGAGGATGCTGACCCTTGCCATGAGAAGAGCGGAGGAGGTCCCCGATGAGGGAGGCAGTAACAGCCATCAGCCACCCCCAGCGGTGAACCCTGAGGAGTACGTGGATATACTCCAGGTACAGCAGATCTTGTTGGAAGGAACCAACAGAAGGACTAGAGCTCCCCCCGCCGCCGGCAGCTTCCCGCCGGACCAGAGAGGACGCATGATTCTCGAGGGCTACCCCCATCCCCACCACCCACCACCGTACTACTACAGCAACTATGCCCAACACCAGCAGGCGCAGGCGCCCAGCGTCGAGGAGTTGTTTGCCCTCTGGTTCGGATCCACGGTGCCAGGTTCAGGTCTGTACCTTTCAGATTAGCTTTAATTGGTTTGTGTCCGGCAGATAGCCTGGATATGGCTCCAGAGAGTAGCCAAATGTGTGTCTAGATGAAAACATAAATGTGTACACAGAAGGTAGACTACATGTGTGAGACCAAAGGGTAGCTTAGCTATGTGCCCAGAGGATAGCCTAGCTATGTGTCAAGAGGATAGTCTAGATGTGTGCCCAGAGGATAGCCTAGCTATGTGTCAAGAGGATAGTCTAGGTGTGTGCTCAGGGGGTAGCTTATGTGTGTACCCAGAGGATAGCCTAGATGTGTGTCCAGAAGGTAGCCTAGATGTGTGACCAGGGGGTAGTTTATATGTGTGTCCAGAGGGTAGTTTATATGTGTGTTCAGAGGGTAGCCTAGATGTGTGTCCAGAGAGTAGCCTAGATATGTGACCAGAGGATAGCCTAGATGTGTGTCCATAGGCTAGCCTAGATGTGTGGCCAGAGGGTAGCTTATATGTGTGCCCAGAGGGAAGTCTAGATGTGTGTTCAGAGGATATCTTAGCTATTTGTCAAGAGGATAGCCTAGATGTGTGACCAGAGGCTAGCTTAAATATGTGCCCAGAGGGTAGTTTAAATGTTTGGCCAGAGGGTAGCCTAGATGTGTGCCCAGATGGTAGCTTATATGTGTGGCCAGAGGCTAGCCTAGATGTATGTCCAGAAGGTAGCCTAGATATGTGACCAGAGGGTAGTTTATATGTGTGTCCAGAGGTTAGTTTATATGTGTGTCCAGAGGGTAGCCTAGATATATGACCAGAGAATAGCCTAGATGTGTGTCCAGAGGGTAGCCTAGATATGTGACCAGAGGATAGCCTAGATGTGTGGCCAGAGGGTAGTTTATATGTGTGTCCAGAGGTTAGTTTATATGTGTGTCCAGAGGGTAGCCTAGATATATGACCAGAGGGTAGCTTAGATGTGTGTCCAGAGGGTAGCCTAGATGTGTGTCCAAAGGATATCCTAGATATGTGACCAGAGGATAGCCTAGATGTGTGTCTAAAGGGTAGCTTAGATGCAATACTGGCGAAGCATTATTTGTGTAGTGGTGGTCAGGGGTTGGAAAGCAAATAAACACAACATTTTTTGAGGAGCTACTTCACACCCCTCTCCCCGATTAATGTTGGAAAATTGGATGCTCCTAAAAGATATTTGGAGTGGTCCTCCTGCACAATTTAAAATTAGATTATTTCTATATAATCTATTTTTTGAAGTATTCCTCACTTGTATGGGGAGAAAATAGATGTTTCTATGAGTTATTTAGTGTGGTCCACCATCAATAATATTTTTGAAAATTGGATGCCTCCAGAAGTTATTTTGAGTTGTACTCTCCTTGACTATTTGTATAAAATAGTTAAAAATAATTTATATATATAATTTTTTATAATTATTAAAAAATTATTTAATAAGAGTCATCTAAAATTTATTTAAAGTTAGATGCTATTTGGAGTTGTCACTACCTGGATTTTTAATTTCTGGCTATCTTACAGGTAGATAAAGTATTTTGATCGTAAAAAAAATCGAACTCAAGATTTTTATAAATCTCGATGTTTCATGACTCCCCGAATCCGAAAAAGTTATTTTGAATTTCCGTCTGTCTGTCTGTACTTCCAACTAGAGCCTAAACTATTTTAACGATCGGGCTAAAACTTGGTATCTAGGGTTTTCATAGGGTTGCCCCGAGGGGTTTTTGGAATTGGATATCTAACCCTAAAAATAAGGGTAGTTTATTGAAGGGAATAAAGAGAAAAAGTCAATTTTCTCAAAATCAGCTCTAACGATTTTGATTAAATTTCATTTCAAACCATTTATAATTATTCCAAACAAAATGGCTATTCTCAATATTTCGGCAAAATTACTTTAAAGGCTATGGTCTGATGAGTAAATTATTATTTTTAATCATATCTCTGTAACTCTTTGAAATATGAAATTACTTTTCATATAAAATATGTAGATCTATTTATAGTACCAATTTTCTAACCGAAGCATATTTTTATAAAACCAATAACTTTCAAGCTATACGTCAATATTTATATTTCTTAACTTTTCGAAAACTAAAAATAAAGTATTAATAATATTTAGCACCGCGTCTTACTACCCGTTCGGGTTATAGCTTAAGTACTAATTACGCTAATGGATTAGGAATTGGGAAAGTTGAATTTAGATGTAGTGACCCGCATTTGCGTGGAGGGAGAGTGGAAAACCATTTAGGAAAAAGCACCCCCAGTTCACCCTACCGAGATTCGAACCTCGATCTCCCCGTCCTCGGCCGAGCTCAACGCGACTAGGCATTAGCTAACTACGCCACCGAGGCGGGTCGACATAAAGTATTGCTACCGGTAAAAAAAATCTAACGTGAAATGTTGATGGATGTCAACGTCTCATGACTCCCCGAACCCTAAAAAGTGGTCTTTGCAATGCCATTTGTCTGTGTGTTCTGTTTAAACTTAAAATTGAAGAGTAGTTCAACAAAGGGCGAAAAGAGAAAATATTGATTTTCTCAAAATCGGCTGTAACGATTTTGATTAAAATTCGTATCTAGTCGTTGATTAAGATTATAAATAAACTGTCTATTTTCATTTTCCCATAAAATGATTTTTGGTGTACTTTACAGTCCGTATCTCCGCAACTATTTGAGATATTAAATAACTTATCATTGCAAAATTGTAGTACTATTAAAAATTAAAAACTTTTATAAAAATATATTTTTATAAAACCAACAGTTTCTGAAATATTGGCAAATATACTAATATATTTTTGTGAGCTTTAGTTGTAAAGAGATACTACTTAAGTTTTAAAGCAATAATTCTCCAATGTCAGTGTAATTAAATATAGCCTAAATAAGTCTCTCAAAAAGTTTATGTTATTTTTCCTTAAACCTCTTAGTAGAAATGTTTGTATAACAATGATCTGTTTCCATTTTAGACTCAATAGTCAATATTTACATTTTTTATTGGTCAAAATGATTATAAATGAGGAATTTAATAGCAATGCGATGACATTAAGATGTGCAACACCTAATAAAATTCGAAAATTTTAACCGGAAGTCGAAATTTTAATACGAAGTGTCAACCTTGTGGACCAATATTATCTTTTTTATAGGTCCAAACATACAAATGAGGACATTAATTGTTTAAAAATAAAATTATAAAATTTAAAACCGGGACTCAAAAAATGTTTTACATAAGTATCGTGCAATTTATGTTTGGGTTTGCTAGTGTATATTATTTCGTTTCACATATGTTATTGTTTTGAGTAAATATCTCCTTTATTAAACATTGAAGCGAGAAAGTCCGTGCGGAGTTCCGTACCATTTATTTTAAAGAATTACATACATTTGGAATCTATATGGAGTGGCCCTCACCTGGCTAGTTTTTAAAATATGATGCCTTTAGAAACTATTTGGATTGTTGCCCTACATTGTACATTTAAAATGTTTGAATGCCTTTAGAAGCTATTTGTCTTTTCATGCAAGTCTTTCAGATTCATATTCGAGAATATCAGAAATTGTGGAATACATTTAAAGGGGGTTAATTTATTTACTGAGGAATATTGACCTTTCCTACACCTAGCCCTCCAGTTTCGCTTTCACCAATTTGAAGTGGGCCTTGTCCCAATCTTCTGAAATTAAGCTCTTTTAAATGCTATTCAGATACTTTCCCTTCCGAATATTTTTTTAAAATTTTCAATGCTCCTATAAATATTTGGAGTAGTCCTCCTTCAAGAAATTTTCGAAATTTGAATGTCTATTGAAGCTATTGTATATAGTACTCACCCGTATTGTATTTAAAATATAGATATTCTAATTCGGATGCTTCAAGAAGCTATTTAGATTAATGCACGCTTGAATTTGGTTGAAAATTATATCTCTCTAGAAGTTAATTGACGTGGTCTTTCCCGTATAATAATTATATATATATATATTATAATATTATAAATTTGAAATTGGATGTAGCTATAAGACATTTGGAATTTGTTTCAAGGCTATATTTCATCTTAATATTCGATAACAACAAAGGAGTTTAAATATATCTGGAGGGAGGGGGAGCAAATTTATTCTGGGAGAGGGAAAATCCATTCGAAACGGGCGATGCCTTCCTTTCTCCGGTCCCACCGCCACTATTTGTGTCCAGAGGATAGCCTAGATGTGTGCCCAGAGGTAGCCTAGATGTGTGCCCAGAGGATAGCCTAGATGTGTGTCCAGAGGATAGCATAGATGTGTGTCCAGAGGATAGCCTAGATGTGTGTCCAGAGGATAGCCTAGATATGTGTCCAGAGGATAGCTAGATGTGTGTCCAGAGGATAGCTAGATTGTCAGTGAATTTGTGTCCAAGGATAGCCTAGATGAGTGTAAAACCGAGAGGGAAGGGGCCTAGATTTTGTGTCCAGGATAGCCTAGATGTGTGTAACAACAGTGGGAGGGATAGATGATATGTGTCCAGAGGAAGCTAGATGGTGTCCAGAGGAAGCTAGATGTGTGTCCAGAGGATAGCCTAGATATGTGTCCAGAGGATAGCCTAGATGTGTGTCCAGAGGATAGCCTAGATGTGTGTCAAGAGGATAGCCTAGATGTGTGTCCAGAGGATAGCCTAGATGTGTGTCCAGAGGATAGCCTAGATATGTGTCCAGAGGATAGCCTAGATGTGTGTCCAGAGGATAGCCTAGATGTGTGCCCAGAGGATAGCCTAGATGTGTGCCCAGAGGATAGCCTAGATGTGTGTCCAGAGGATAGCATAGATGTGTGTCCAGAGGATAGCCTAGATGTGTGTCCAGAGGATAGCCTAGATATGTGTCCAGAGGATAGCCTAGATGTGTGTCCAGAGGATAGCCTAGATGTGTGTCCAGAGGATAGCCTAGATGTGTGTCCAGAGGATAGCCTAGATGTGTGTCCAGAGGATAGCCTAGATGTGTGCCCAGAGGATAGCCTAGATTGTGTCCAGAGGATAGCCTAGATGTGTGTCCAGAGGATAGCCTAGATGTGTGTCCAGAGGATAGCCTAGATGTGTGTCCAGAGGATAGCCTAGATGTGTGTCCAGAGGATAGCCTAGATTGTGCCCAGGGGTAGCCTAGATGTGTGTCCAGAGGGTAGCCTAGATGTGTGCCCAGAGTGTAGTCTAGATTTTGTCAGTGAATTTATGTCTAGGTTAAGCTAGGTTGAGTTAAAACACGTAGGAGGGGAAGGGGAATTGACTTTATGGCCAGGTTAAGCTAGGTTGAGTTAAAACACGTGGGAGGGGAAGGGAATTGACTTTATGGCCAGGTTAAGCTAGGTTGAGTTAAAACACGTGGGAGGGGAAGGGGAATTGACTTTATGGCCAGGTTAAGCTAGGTTGAGTTAAAACACGTGGGAGGGGAAGGGGAATTGACTTTATGGCCAGGTTAAGCTAGGTTGAGTTAAAACACGTGGGAGGGGAAGGGGAATTGACTTTATGGCCAGGTTAAGCTAGGTTGAGTTAAAACACGTGGGAGGGGAAGGGGAATTGACTTTATGACCAGGTTAAGCTAGGTTGAGTTAAAACACGTGGGAGGGGAAGGGAAATTGACTTTATGGCCAGGTTAAGCTAGGTTGAGTTAAAACACGTGGGAGGGGAAGGGGAATTGACTTTATGGCCAGGTTAAGCTAGGTTGAGTTAAAACACGTGGGAGAGGAAGGGGAATTGACTTTATGGCCAGGTTAAGCTAGGTTGAGTAAAAAAACACGTGGGGCGTTAGGGGGTCCAAAATGATGGTTCATCTAGGTTAAGGGAGGTTGAGTAAAAACACGTGGTAGGGGAGGGGGAGTTAATTTTATGTCTAGTTTAAGGTAGGTTGGGTAAAACACGTGATGGGGGAGGGGGAATTGATGTTTAGTCCAGTTTAATCTAGGTTGAGTAAAAAACGGGGGTTTATTAGGGGGGGAATAACGTTATGTCCAAGTTAAGCTAGGTTGAATAAAAAGCATGGGGGGGTGTTAGATGGCCCAAAATGACGTTATGCCCAGCTAAACTAAGTTGAGTAAAAAAAACACACCGGGGATGAGCAACAAATATAAAATACTCTTCAGATATAAATTTTGAACAACATTGTTGGTCATTTTATTTGATTTTACTTTCTTTAGAACCTTCGGAGGGAGAAATATTTTTCATCGTCAAAATAATCGAATCTGAGATTTTGATAAATGTCAACGTTTTCTTACCCCCTGATATCAAAAAAGTATTTTTTGCGATACCGTCGGTCTATCTGTCTGTGTGTATGTGTGCCTGTATCTAGGTCTAGAATCTATACCATATTACCGACTGGGCTAAACCTTGGTATTTAGGTTTTTCATAAAGTTCCCTCGAAGGATTTTTGAAATTAGATATCTAACCCTAAAATAAAGGTAGTTTACTAAAGAGAAAAAAGAAAAATCAATTGTTTTCAAATCCGCTACAACGATCTTGATTAAATTTTGTATCCGGGTATTGAAGTGGTCAAAATAGAAAATATCGTATTCCCATGAAAATTACTTTAAGGGTAATTTACATAAGAATAAATTTGCACAATATCAACAACTATTTGATATATGAAGTAACCTATCTTTGTAGAGTTGTAGTATTATTCAAAACTAAACTATTGTATTTGATTGGATCAAATATGAACTTGTTTTACAGTTTATTGCCTACCCCGCAAGGTAACGGCATTATTATATACGTATGTACAGTTTCTGAGCTATAAGCAAATATATATTTATATTTATGGATCTATTTGACCAATTTAAATTGATTGTTATGCTCTTTATTTTGGACAGAGATAGTCCTCTTTTCTCAATGTTTCTGTAAAACTATACCTTATTTCATCTATTCTCTTTGGTGCAGTGTTTCTGAAACAATGTATATGATTTCGTTTTACAAATCTCACGAATTTTCAGTAAATGTTTTGATTTTAAGATAAAAGAGAGAGAAAGTGTGTGCAGTGCATCACACCATTTATTTAAAGTTGTAGAGTTGTTGGGGGGGATGGAAGAATTACAGTTTCCAAAACTAGTAGAAACAACTACTTTTCTCTGTGGTAGAAAACATAAATCCGGCAAGAATTTATAAAGACCCCTTTAAATAATCATAAAAGACCCAAGTTTTTGAGTGGAGAAAATAAGGAAGGAGGAGATGGGGGCTTAATTAAATATAAAATAAAAACCATCTAGGTGAGATATAAAATTGATATTTACCAAGAATATAGAGGGATTACTCCAATAACAAAATGAGAGTTAAATATTTACTATTTATAAAGGGGGTGGGGGTTCAAAATTCTCAAAATTAAAATAATAAACTATTGTTCAGTGTGGTAAAAGATTGGAATATGTCAGGTGGGTATAAAAACTACCCCAAACAATCATTATGAACGTATCCTTAAATTTCAAAATGAAGAGCCAGTAAATGGGGAAGGATAGTCCTCTCAATATTCCTAAAACTATAAAAAAACTTTTTGATGTGACTTAAAATGGTAGCTAGACATATAAGTCAATATACCATCCTGGTGAGCCGAATGACGTCTGAACATATAGAATTTCAAAATTTAAACGTGGGGAATGGAAGAGCGTGAAATTGACACAACTAATATAGAACACTTCTTTTCGGTTTGGTTTGAAATTTAAATCTAGCAAGCACGCAAATAAATCATAAAATATAGTCAAATGAATCTTAAAATGTCGAAATGGGGATATGGTAGCTGAAAATAAAGGTGGGGGTAGTCGCTTAAAATCTTTAGAAAACTATTGTAAAAACTTATTTTCAGCATGGAAGGAACTTTAAATACTCCAATTTTGTAAAAGGATCGCCCAACAATAAAAATAAATCATTTTACTACTCTTTCTTTACACTTATGAGGCTACATTTCATTGAAATACTACCCCATTAGTGTAAATAAACAAATATCCTGGACGGGTAGTAGAACGTGGCGCTAAAATTATGGCATAGCTTTGTATAGATACGTTTTTGAGGAGAGCTCATATGCAATCAAGAATCTAAAATAAATAAACATCAATCATGAATACAATAATTATGGAATAGTGATAATGTTGATAGGTACTTAATCCCAAGATAATAAATAGTTTGTAAGGGAAACTAGTCACAATCACGAATACTAAGAGCTGATTCAACCACTACTGAGATGCTGGTAAAGGTTTGTTTATATTCTCTTATATTAGAGATTATCATCCAATGATAACAACGATAATAACACTATCTTTGTCACTATCTCACTAAGCTACGCTTTAGTACAAACAATAAGAGATAGAACCCAAAAAATCATAGGCTACAATCGGGTGCATCAGTCTCAATTTCTTGTTTTAATCGAATTTAAAATTGTTCAAGTTAACAAATATACTAAATAAATTAAATTAATACTTTCGTGTTATTTTTGTACAATATTGCTATTGTGTATTTTTGTTATAAATCCGTAGAACACTAGTTATCATATATATTTCTATGCTAATTAACTTAATAACAACAACAAAAATCATAATTTTCTTCAAATTTTAGGAACATTTTCTGCACTTTTAAGGGGGACTATCTGAAAGCTTAGTGAGACATTGAATTGAAACACCTGAAATGAAATGCTGAAATAATGTTATAGAAATATTTCGTTCCAATACGTGCCAGTTTAAAAATCGTTAAATGCGATATTACTACATCCGGCAAAGCTCGAATCCTGTTTAGGCTACGATGACTAATTGAGCTGTGATTAAAGTATGAAAACTAAGCTTAATTAATAATCCATTTGATATTAAATTATATCATTAGTAGGTTTTATAAATTAACAGTAAGGAAAATAAATTATTTACATTTATTGACAAAATAATAAATTTTATCACAAATACTAGCTTAAGTTATAAAGAGAAAAAATTAAATTTGAAAAATAGTTTATGTACGATTCATAAACTGATATGTTTAGAAAAAATAAACATACAATATTGTATACTTTAAAATTAAAAATATATTTTTAAATTGTGTTAAAGTATGAATTTTTGTTAATTGCCAACTTGATAATGATGTTAGTAATTAGGGTTTTACCATTTTTTCATAGCTTTCTTTTGATTTACCACAGACAAAATACAAAATATTTCCCCTCCATTCGCAAAAAAAAACAAAAAAACATAGTCATAAACATTTTTTTAAATATTTTATTCTAATCTACTTTTTTTAAGGTCAAATTCATTTAATATAAGTTGTTTCATATAAATAAATGTACGTGCACAATTGAATAATTTTTTTAAACACAACTTTTGGAAAGTATTAAAGTTGAAAAAAGGTACTAAGCTAGTTAATTATATCTTATCATGGTTGATTATTTCCAGCCTCACTAAAGTTAAAATAATTTAATACAATACATTAATGTTGGTAAAAAAAAAAGTAAATGCATATTACCTTACCACTGATTAACAAAATCTGACCTTGTCATGAAACAATTCATCTATGTAATTAACTTAGTACAGGAATAATGAAAACATATATATTAGATTTAAAAATATAGTGAATAAAAAAGGAACATTTCCTTGCTGGACTGAGAAAAATTGAGTCTAATTAACAAATTTTTGTTAAGTCTTACATTAAAATGAAACTTATGTAATCACCTCAAAAAGTGGATGGACAATTGTGCTGGTTTTAAAATGTATTTAGGAATCACAGCAATATTATTTAAGACTAATAAACCTGTCCTTACGAATATAACAATGTACTTTATAAAAAAAGAGAGAAATTCTTAGGAAAATTTGATAAATCATTTCAATTTACAATAATTAGTTATTACAAGCTACAACTATAAAGTTTGAGTTTACTGATGGCAGTACATTAAATCAGGAACAATGTTCCTCTTAGTTTTTATGTACATAAAACTGAAGGTGCTTCATTGAAGAGAAAAAAATATAAGTAAATATATACGAGTATGTATATAACTAATTATTAGTATTATAGTAAATAATAATAATAATAATCATAATCATAAAAACAACTGTAGCATATATTATTAAAATCCGTTCTAGAAGAAGAAAAAATTATTAAATAAGGACATTAATAATCTACATTATTGGTTCATATATGAAAAACAATAACTGTCTATCATTCACTTGATATTGTTATATATATATATATATATATATATATATATATGTATATATATATGTATATATATGTGTATATATATATATGTATATAACTATATATATATTTGTGCATATATATGTTTGTGTTAATAGTTAGTACAAAACCCCTCAAACTTTTTTTGTGAATATCTTGTATCCAAGCCATCAAGAATAAACTTTTATAAGCTTGATTTAAATTGTCATTTTGATGAATATATCATATTTTTATTCAATACGTTCCAGTGTTAATCATATCCATTTCACTGAAAGCTCGACCTCACTCAACACCTCGTGTCAGCCCTTGGTACAGTTAGTTTAGTTGTTTATTGGTCATGTTCCTAGTTGGTATCCTTTGATGGGCATATATAATTAGCTAAGTAAAATGGAAATCACGTTGATGTAGCCTGTGTGCAATTAGATCCCATTTAGGCTGTAAGAGCAACAATGTACGTATATTAGGGTTCCCATAAAGGATTATTTATAAACTGGTACAATTCCAAATTTTCACTTAAAAAACCTGGGATATTTTGTGAAAAAACGGGACATTTAAAAAATTAATAAAACAAAAAAAAATATTTAAGATATGTGTCACTTTAAGTAAGATTTTATTATTATTATTATTATTATTATTATTAATAATAATAATAATAATTCAATTTTGAAAAATAATTATAAATCACAAGCCTATTTAATTAGAAAAATCGCACCTTTAAAAAATACACAATAATTATAGTTAAGTTTATATTTTAGAAATATTCATTAGAATATTTATCAGATTTATGGACATGTTCAAGAAGTTTTTTTTTCCTTCTGATATTTGGATGGACTGTTGTGCTATCCATGGACTTCAAGCTGTGGCTATGTATCGCAGTGTGATTAGTGAAGTTTGCTTCCTGTGATAACTGTTTTTCCAATCCACTCTGGGTTTTCAAATTTAGGAAATTATACTGCTATTGGAAGCCTTACTTTGAACAGAACCTTTATATGTGTTTTTTTTGTTGTTTTTTCACCTGGTTGACTACGTCTGACTGAACACCATGTGAAATGTAGAATTTGTAATTGCATAAATTACATTCCACATTTTCATCTATACCCTTAGTGAAGGGGAATTCTCTTCTAATAATTTCACTAACTTATACTGCACTTAATTTTTACACTAGGCGGGTGGGAAAAAGATAAAAAATTATAATATTCTTCAAATGCTAGCAACCACTGTTTTATATATATAACCATAAATTGATAAAGTAACATACTGCTAACAAAAGCATGGAGGAAAAAACAAGCATCACTATGAGTATTGCCAACATTGTAATAGAAATTGGTTATCAATGTTACATGGTTATACTAAAACACAGACTAAAATCAGTTACCCACAGATTTTTTTTTCAGGAAGGACACTTTAAAAAGAGTGACATTCGGAATAAATTTGGGACACTGGGACATTTGAACAACAAACGGAATTGTCCCGATAAAAACAGGACGATAGTGACCCTCACGTAGATTGTCAAGTGAAAATAAAAACTAGACATTGGTCGTACTAATTTAAATGATAATTTTTTTTAAATTCGTCTACAAATATAAAGTAATATGAGCGTCCGAGTCCTTCCCAGACAAAACTTGACAGTTTATTCAAACCTTCATTATTACGTTCAAAAACAAGTCTTCTATCGATGAATAAAATATATATATTTTAATAGTTGATATTGTATTTTTTTTCATCAGCATTACCTCTATCATTAAATTTTGTATTTATTTGTGTTTTAAGTTTTTTGATATTTTAGGGTAATATTTTTCTTCACTAATCCGGATTATCGTTTAATCTGGATTACCTTGTCCGTAATTAATCTGTATTAGCGAGGATTTATTATATATTAATAACGCTGGTAATAAGAGGATGAGGAAGGTAGATTCTAGAATAAATGTACCATAATTTGTTCATAAAAATGACGCCTTACACCATTTTACCCCTGAATAGATCCTGTCCTAGGTTTTTTACTAAATGGATACCAGGATTAAACCATAACAAATAGTATACATATTCACCAGCACAGCTCGGATTTTAATCTGAGTCCCTATAATGTGTGATAGGTGAAACCAGTCACCCAGCCAGTGAGAGTTAAAAAGTAAGATTTCAATATAAATGTGAACCGCAGTGATCTAAGTTGTGAGACTCACATTTCTCTTGCTCGTCACTCGATGGTTGATACTTGAAATGGTACGTCGTGATATTCTACGTGTGATTTATCATTTATCATTTATTTTATTTGAGGTGTTTAACGTGCACTTTCTGTACCAAATGATTATATCAATACATGACTTATAGATTATCTTGAATCTAGAACAGACACAACATACAGCCCCCGGCCATTAATTCATTCCTGTGAAAGGGTAAACCCACATTTCACCATTGATAAATGTTTCGGCTATGCCGCGAATTGAACCTGGGATCCTTAGCTCAGTAGACAGTCACGCTACCAACTGACCGAAGGTGTTGGGTTGTGATTTATCACTGTGGTCTTACTACCCACACTCTACACTCTAATGAGGGCATATTTCCGCTTAGCTAACTTCTCTCCCTTCCCCTCAGGTTATTGCATTAAAAACTCTACGTTAAACGTAATTTTAAAAACTAATCTATGTCTAAAATTGATTTATAAGCTAGCATTGGTCAACTCTAAATGAGTTATATTTTTCTAGCAGGATTTGTCTTGACTGGGAAGTGACCTCAGGACTGGTTCCGTAGAAATTGGTTAGGGGGGGGGGTGTAACTGGAATATTACCCACCCCCACCTTATTATATTCTTGTCAAGAGGGTGTTGAAACCATGGTGGCTGACTGTTAGTGACCAGTTCTATGAGAATCGTATGAAGAAGGTGAACTTTAAATTAACTAAAATAGATGGGTAAATAAACCAATCTTTCAGGGTCATAAATCAATATTAAAGGGCAAATAAACCAATATTGCAAGGCAAACAAACCAATCTTTCTTATAAACAAATCAATATTTCAGGGTAACTAATCCAATATTTCAAGGTCAATAAGCCAATATTTCAGGTAAAAAAAAACACTATTTCAGGTTAACGAACAATATTTCGGGATAAATGAACGATATGGCAGCGTAATAAACCATTATTCCAGTATAAATAATCCAAATTTAGATAAAAAACTAAAGAATATAGCCAGGTATATTATGCTTATTGGGGATTACCACCTAGATACATATTCGAAATTGAAAAATCACACTGACACGAATCGAACCGGACCTCTGGCTACTAGCCAAGTCGGTCGTCCGGTCAGTGTCATTTTCAATTTTCAGAATATAAAAAACTAAAAGCCAATAAGGCAGGGTAAATAAACCAATATTGAAGGGTAAATGAACCAATATTCCAGGATAAATAAGTCAATATTTCAGATAAATAACTAAATAGTTTAGAATAAATAGCAAATATTTCATGGGAAATAAACCAATATGCCAGGTTAACATATCGGCATACCAGGGTGAACGCACCAACGTACCAGGCTAAGTGCACAGACCTTTGCAGGGATCGAGGCCTTAGGCAATCACACTGCTCGTCAAAAACTCCCCCAGTTTACCTAACATCGACTCAGACTAAATGTACGCCACTGATGGTCTGTTTAAAGCCCTTCATCACAATATTGTGTAACAGGTCTTCCACTTTCCCCTTATCGTGCCTGGACAATCCTCATCATGAGGAATATATTAACGGTAGATTATACATCGGCAACAAAAATAAATAAATAAATAGCCCCCTTCCATAAATCTTGGTGGGAACTGTAAGCCGCCCACGGGATGGGTTCTTCAAGGACCCCAATGTTTTTAAAGTCCATGCGCCGGTCGTTCTGGGTGGAGTTGGTTACAATAATTATTGCTTCCCCTGAATCCCTCCATATATAGCCTCCCATAATGCATTGCGCGGTCTGTTAAGTGTCCACCAGCCACCAACGCTCGGCCCGGCCCGACGTCACGGACCGACTACACCCAAACAAACCGGTTCCCCCAGGGAGGACTCGCTCCTACCCCTTCAACTGTCTGCACAGTTCTACACCAGAGCCTCCATTCATCCTCTCTCTCTCTCTTAAGAGCCAGGACACAGGAAGAGAACGTTGTATATCCATCCACTCAAACCGAGGAGGGTTATCTTTTCTGTGTAAAGGAAAAGTTGGGGTCTGGATCATTATCCGAGTCTCCTCAGAGGATTTCCTTCCCTAAATTGTTTTTCCCACTCTCCTTCCATGCAAGTGCACGTACACTTCCTCGAAACTTCCTTATTTATATCTATACATTTAGTGTAAAACTTTCACCAATGGGTACGTGGACCAAGGTGTCAGTCTCGTCTTGTTTTACAATGATGGGTAGGTCGGGGTTCAAATCCCAACCAAGTGTCATTTGATTTTTTTTTACTTAATGGTTTCCACTTTACCTGCACGTAAATGCATGGTACATTTCCTCTAAATCCTACCTTTTATCTCCGTACCCAATTAGTGTAAAATACTGATAACCTGGATGGGTGGTAAAATGCGAACCACGGTTTGAGACCAGAAAGATGAGTTATTCCGTTCTACCTCCTTCACCCTGTTCACGTGTGTGTTGTGTGTGTGTGTGTTCCTCGTATGTACACACATGCCTGGGAACGTTCTTCTCAACGATAACAACCGTCCAAGAAGTGTCCTTTCGACGTGATCCTTAACGGGGGCCATCTTACCCCCACACCTGACATTTTCTCAACGAGTCACTCCGACTGCGCGTGCGCTAACACGCGCAGGTCTGAACCAAAGGATGGCCACATACAAAAATTTTAATAAATGGGGTTAAAATTTTCGTATCACTTTGGAGAATAGTATTTATTGAGTAAAAACCCATTTTCGGTAATTGGAAGTGACCGTCTCAAGGGTGGACCGCTGGACATAGATAGACGTATAATAAACCTGCGTGTTCTATGGGGGAAGGCGCTGTGCTTTTATAGGACAATAGTTTGGTTCAGGGCCTTTAAATTAAAGAGGGTTACAAAGTTTCTCTATATAAACTTATCAAACAGAAGGCGCTGTTATAAGTTTACTAGTGGGATGCATTAAATAAGGATGGATGCTTGAAATTATAAACCCTGGAAGTATTGTTCTCTGAAATTATAGATACCTGGAAGTATTGTTGTCTGAAACTATAGATCTGGAAGTTCGTTGCTGAAACTATAGATACCTGGAAGTATTGTTGTCTGAAACTATAGATACTTAGAAGTTGTTGTCTGAAACTATAGATACCTGGAAGTATTGTTGTCTGAAACTATAGCACCTGAAAGTGTGTTGTCTGAAAATATAGAATGCCTAAAAGTGTTGTTGTCTGGAAGCTTAGCGGTAAACATAGATGAAGCTATTGTATGTTCTGAAAATTTGATACTGGAAGTTACTTGTTGATCTGAAAACTATATTGAACACCTGGAAAGTAGTGTCTGAACCTATTGATACCTGAAGTTAGTTATACAATGTAAACTATAGATACCGTGGAAGTATTGTTGTCTGAAACTATAGATACCTGGAAGTATTGTTGTCTGAAACTATAGATACTTGGAAGTATTGTTGTCTGAAACTATAGATACCTGGAAGTAATGTTGTCTGAAACTATAGACACCTGGAAGTATTGTTGTCTGAAACTATAGATACCTGGAAGTGTCGTTGCCTGAAACTATAGATACCTGGAAGTGTCGTTGCCTGAAACTATAGATGCCTGGAAGTATTGTTGTCTGGAACTATAGCTACCTGAAAGTGTCGTTGTCTGGAACTATAGATACCTGGAAGTATTGTTGTCTGGAACTATAGCTACCTGAAAGTGTCGTTGTCTGGAACTATAAATGCCTAAACGTGTTTTTTTTTGTCTGGAAGTGCTGTAGCTTGTAAATATAGATGCCTGTACGTGTTGTTTTCTTGAAATATCTACTATAGAATATTTTTTTTAGCACCATGTCTTACTACCCGTTCGGTTTATACACTTATGTACTAATTACGGTAGTGGTTTTAGGGATTAGAAAGGTTATATTGAAGGAAGTTTACCCGCCTTTGCTTGGATGTGAAAAACGATTTTGGAAAAACCACCCTCGGTAAACCCGGCCTAGATTCGAACCTCAATCTCCCCGTCACTGGGAGTCTAGTCTACTACAAGAGTAGCACGTTAGAACACGTGGCCACCGAAGCGGTTTAGAAAAGTTGTTGGCTAGAACTATAGATACCTGGAAGTGTTATTGCCTGGAACTATAGATGTGTGGAATGTTTTCCTGAGAATATAGATGTATAGAATTGTTTGTAAGGTATAGCTGTAAAATATCTGTAAGAGTTCTGGCCTGAAACTTTAGAGTCCTGGAAGGGCTATTGCTTGGAACTTCTTTTTTTTTGGGGGGGGGTACCTCGTTTTACTAACCGTTTGGGTTGTACACCACCTGGAACAAACATGTTTGAAGGGGTTGTTGCATGGAATTTAACTTTAAGTTCCTGGAAGTGTTATACCCTGGAGCTATAGATGCCTGAAAGTGCTGTTGCACGGAATTATAGATGTCTGGAGAGTTTATTGATTGGAACTTACATGACTGGAAGTGTGATCCAGGACTATATACCCTAGAATTGTTACCTCGAACATGAGATGCTTGGAAGTGTTGTTACCTGGGACTATATAGCTTCCTGAAAAGTAGCAAGTAAATTAATAAAACAAAGCTTTTCTTTTTTCCGAGGGGAAGAGGTTAGCACCAGGGACTTCAGATGGCTATAGACCACCGGTTAAAGCGCTCCTATCGACCACAGTGCGTCCCTGGCAACCGTCGCAGAGGTTCGTACCAAGGACGCCAGATGGCCAAAGACCGCTGTCCAGAGCGTTCCTAGCAACCACAGCGCGTCCCTAACAACCGTGGTTTACAAGGGCAAGGGGGAAGTTGAAACTCATGAATGAATGAGTTACGTCACGGTGGAGGGGCAACATGTCGGTGGAGGAGGGAATGTAGGGGTGGTAGGAACTGTGTTCCCCTCAATTATCAGCTGAGAAAGAGAGAAAGGTAGTGAGTGACGTCATCCAGGGACTACTGCAACCAGGTTCGGAGATAACAATTTGTTTGATAGAGAGTTAAGCTCTTCTTCTGACGCGCGAGCTATCAGCTCTTCGCTGAAGTTTGCACTAGCGTAGAGAATGACTTGCCATTTACACCCTCAGGGGTAAGACTAAAGAGATTGGAGGAGTGGTGGACACTCCTGCTTGTCAGAAGACAGGCCTGGAGGAGTGGTGGGCACTCCTGCTTGTCAGAAGGCAGGCCTGGAGAAGTGGTGGACACTCCTGCTTGTCAAAAGGCAGGCCTGGAGAAGTGGTAGACACTCCTGCTTGTCAAAAGGCAGGCTTGGAGGAGTGGTGGACATTCCTGCTTGTCAGAAGGCAGGCCTGGAGGAGTGGTGGGCACTCCTGCTTGTCAAAAGGCAGGACTGGAGGAGTGGTGGGCACTCCTGCTTGTCAAAAGGCAGGCCTGGAGGAGTGGTGGGCACTCCTGCTTGTCAAAAGGCAGGCCTGGAGGAGTGGTGGGCATTCCTGCTTGTCAGAAGGCAGGCCTGGAGGAGTGGTGGGCATTCCTGCTTCGTCTAAAAGTCAGGCTGAGGGGTGTGGCTCCTGCTCTCTAGAGTCAAGCTAGAGGAGCAGTGAGCACGCCTGTTTCTCTAGAGTCAGAGCTGGAGGAGCAGTGAGCACTCCTGTTTCTCTAGAGTCAGAGCTAGAGAAATAGTGAGCAACGCGGTGTGTATGGAATATGATAATGATATGTAGGGTACAAGGGAAATAGGGGTAAAATCTAATTTAACTGAAATTTAGCTGATGCTTCCATCTGTTAGGTTAGATAGTTATGAGACCTTTCTAATGCACTTCATACTATGGTTAAAAGAGGTCTCTGTATTATTTAAATTAATTAATAAATAGTATTAGCTGGGGTCCTTATGGGGTGTGAGATATAAAAGTAGTCCTGGAAAATGTGTGTAACGTGATTTCCCACCTATTTTTCCCCCTGTACCCTTCATATAGTATCAATACGACCTGGACGCTAGCGTATATTCCTAATAAATTACACGTGACCTAATCCGTGTCCTATCAGTGAATCTAGTCGCGCTTCTTCCCCAGGAAATTTTGCGCTGCGGGAAGCTTTTGAATTGTTCACAGGCGTTTGAAGAGGAGTTTTCTTGTGACTACTTATTCATCCATTTGGGTTGTAACATATTACTACTTTTATCAAATAAGTACAGGACAGCCAACATTGGCTAGATATCGCTGTGTCTATCTTACAGACTGTCAAAATTGGCACCAACTGTCTGATCATGAAAGAATCAATTATTATTATTATTACTATTATTATTATCATCGCATTTTACTACCCGTTCGGGCTTATACGCACTTTAATGTGTAATGGCAGGGGATTGGGAGATGAAATGGAGGACCTACAGTTTAACGTGAGATCCGAACCACGGTGGGGGCCTGGCATTCCACACATTCACAAGCTGTGAGTTATACACGTCTTGTCAGGGGTGAATCAAAAAAACAAGACTTAAGAAAAAAAGTAGATCAACACAAGGCCTATCAACGAACTATTCTAATGAGTATGGATGAGAAGGATATTTTAGAGGATGTAAACAAGTGTTAGCATGGAGAGAAGAATGGATACTCGTGGTAATGAATAGCATGCGGAAAACTACCTCTAGTACACCCATCCGGGATTCGACCCCCAGACTGACTGTCAGTGGTGAACAAGTTTGATGCAAGACCAACGCTCTAAACGGCTCAGCCACGACGTGGGTAGCACATGAATAGGCGTAGACTACATGAAATTATTTACCAAACCCTTCCTTCACCTCTGACAAGATGTGTATTAATCACAACTTGTGAATGTGAAGAATGCCAGGCCTCCACCGTGGTTCGGATTCCACGTTAAACTGTAGGTCCTCCATTTCATCTCACAATCACCCTACCATTACACATTAGCGTAAGTGCGTATAACCCGAACGGGTAGTAAGACGCGGTGCTAATAATAATAATACATGAAATTAGTCCCAATGTGTATATACCTGTCAGGCAAGTATTAGGAGATAGTGTTCTAGAAATGTTGTATCCTTGAGTGGAGGTAATTCCTGGAACTGCCACAAGTGGCTTTCGAACCGTTCTCCAGTCAATCCCCAGCTAATACTCCCTAAACCTGTTGCTCAAGACAAACATTGGATCGCGATTAATGACTTCACACATTATCACTCTTAAAAGGGGGAATCAAAGTGTGTTTGTTACCTGTGACTCGTCAGGCCATAATTCTATTCCGGTCATTACTAAGGTGGAGGGTTGAAAACTGAAGTTTGAATCTATAGCAGTAATTGTTGGACTTTTTACCTTAGTTTGTACAAAATAAAGCATCACATTTTTTATACAGAACTTAACAGAAAAAAAAAATCATATTAAAAATCTACTATGAGTATGTATTTATTCCAGCGATGTTTCCAATTTTTTTTCCCTCACATTGTATATGATTTTTATATCTTCCTTTGGACATCAGGAAATATTTTTGTTTGTGCTTCTACCTTTAACACTAAATTCGATATGAAAGAACGAGCCTGAGTTGACAAAAGGTGGAGTGGAATAGAAGTCACATTGAGTTGCATCAAAGAATATAGGAAATCAACACACCTTCTATATTATACATCGCCCCACCTTCTGTTTCTTCTGTCTCATTCTTTATTCAGTAAGACTACCCCCACCAGTGGGTGAGTGGACAAAGGTTTCAGTCTCATTAGTTTGGTTTGCTGATAACGGGGGGGAGGGAAGGGTTCAGGGCTCAAATACCTGTTAGGGGCTCCACGTGTTTTTTCTAAACAGTTTCACACATTCTCTGTCCCCTAAAATGTGGGTACATTTCCTTTACATACTACCTTCCTCCTGATTACCCCATACGCCTAGTCCAGACGGGTAGTAAGACTGAGAGTATATTGATGGTTAATTTAAATTTTAGGATGAGGATTGATTAAAGGAATATATCCGAATTAGTTGGAAGAGGCGGGGAATAACTCTCACGTGGAAAATCATCCCCGGTGCATCCTACCAAGATAGGAGCATTAATCTCCCCGTCACAAACAACCCAATATATTGCCAGACTGACATCTTTGACAGCGTGAGCACCGGTTCAGATTTAAAGGAAGGGTCTTTGCGAGCTGCTTGGGTAAGTACAGCAACAGTTGTGAGCACGGCCGAGGCTAGGATATGTGACGTCACCCCGTTGTTTGCACTCATGTTGACGAACGGGTAATTGAACAGGTGTGTCTAGCACGCAGGGACTCTGTGTGTGTATATGTGACATGTGCTGCTCGCGTGTGGGGACAGTTGACTGTGGTAGGGTAGCGTGTGTGACACTCTACACACGCTCCTCGCACGCGCCGCCGTCAAGTGGTTAGGTAGGGTGTTGGGTAGGGGGGGGGGGGGTGACATGACTTATTCCAGTTTTTCTCAAGGTTCAGTGTTGCAAGGTAGCTCTATTCAGTGAGCTTATACCCTTTTAAAATACCGCTCCCTCTTTTATTGGTCAATATTGACGGTATGTGACTCTCATTTGTTTAACAGACTTAAGGAATCCCGCAGTGCTCGCAGCTGCAGATGTTTAGCCCGGTGAGTGAGAAGGGCAATGTGGGAGGTAAAAAGGCCTTTCTTTCAAAAGTAATATTTCACTTTAAAACCGTATCGATGGGCATGCGAAACAAGTGTCCGGCTCATATAGACTGGTTGGTTAGTGACGGGGAGGTCAGGGCTCAAATCACAGTCAAGTAAACTGAGGTATTTATTCATAAATATTTCACTCTCGCTAAACCCAAATGCAGGCAAACTTTGTCTGAATTATATTTTCTTCATAGCTACCCCGTTAGCTTGATTTAAATACGTGTAGCTCCGATGTGTAGTGAGAGGGGGTGGGGAGAAATATAATGTGTACACAGTTAATATAAATGATCGAGTGTGGCTAAATGGAGAAAGTTGATAAAAATGATTGAGTGTGGCTAAATGGAGAAAGTTGATATAAATGATCGAGTGTGGCTAGATGGAGAAAGTTGATATAAATGATTGAGTGTGACTAAATGGAGAAAGTTAATATAAATGGGCAAGTGTGGCTGGATGGAGAAAGTAAATTAAATGGGCGAGTGTGGCTAAATAGTGAAAGTTAATATAAATCATTGAGTGTGACTAAATGGAGAAAGTTGATATAAATGATCGAGTGTGGCTAAATGGAGAAAGTTAATATAAATGATTGAGTGTGACTAAATGTAGAAAGTTAATATAAATGATTGAGTGTGACTAAATGTAGAAAGTTGATATAAATGATCGAGTGTGACTAAATGGAGAAAGTTGATATAAATGATCGAGTGTGGCTAGATGGAGAAAGTTAATATAAATGATTGTGTGTAGCTAGATATAAAAAGTTAATATAATCGAGTGTGGCTGGATGGAGAAAGTTAATATAAATGGGCAAGTGTGGCTAAATAGTGAAAGTTAATATAAATCAATGAGTGTGACTAAATGGAGAAAGTTAATATAAATGGGCAAGTGTGGCTGGATGGAGAAAGTAAATATAAATGGGCGAGTGTGGCTAAATAGTGAAAGTTAATATAAATGGGCGAGTGTGGCTAAATAGTGAAAGTTAATATAAATCATTGAGTGTGACTAAATGGAGAAAGTTAATATAAATGGGCAAGTGTGGCTGGATGGAGAAAGTAAATATAAATGGGCGAGTGTGGCTAAATAGTGAAAGTTAATATAAATCATTGAGTGTGACTAAATGGAGAAAGTTAATATAAATCGAGTGTGACTAAATATAGAAAGTTGATATAAATGATTGAGTGTGGCTAAATGAAAAAAGTTAATATAAATCATCGAGTTTGGCTGAATGAAGAAAGTTGATATAAAATGTTTTGTGTGGCTGAATGTAAAAAGTTAGTATAAATGATTGTGTGTGGCTAGATATAAAATGTTAATAACTGAGTGTGGCTAGATGGAGAAAGTTAAAATAAATGATTGGGTGAGGCTAAATGGAGAGAGTTAATATAAATGATCGAGTGTGGCTAAATGGAGAAAGTTAATATAAATGATTGAGTGTGACTAAATGGAGAAAGTTAATATAAATGATAGAGTGTGACTAAATGGAGAAAGTTAATATAAATGATAGAGTGTGATTAAATGGAGAGAGTTAACATAAATGATTGAGTGTGACTAAATGGAGAAAGTTGATATAAATGATCGAGTGTGGCTAAATGGAGAAAGTTAATATAAATGATAGAGTGTGACTAAATGGAGAAAGTTAGTATAAATGATAGAGTGTGATCAAATGGAGAGAGTTAACATAAATGATTGAGTGTGACTAAATGGAGAAAGTTGATATAAATGATCGAGTGTGGCTAAATGGAGAAAGTTAATATAAATGATTGAGTGTGACTAAATGGAGAAAGTTGATATAAATGATCGAGTGTGGCTAAATGGAGAAAGTTAATATAAATGATTGAGTGTGACTAAATGTAGAAAGTTAAATTGAACATAGATGGAACATCTTGGCGTGATGAGTGGGAGTTTTAAAATAGCTGAGCCTTTGAAAAAGATATCATCTTATACACCAAATAGGAGTAGCCAGGCTTTTATGATCTAGGGATCTACTCCAGAGAAGGAAAATCTTTTGCGATTTACTACGAAACCATAGGGTTATATTGTTTGTTTCATTTGAAAATAATTAATAATCCACTTCGTGTTGTTTTTAATAGTAAAATTATACTGCATATAAGAACACAGTCCTTTCACAAACTTAAACTGAGTTTTTTCATCAAAACACATAATTTATATAATTTCCCTGAAATAAGTATGTTCTCATTAAACAGTTGACTCCGCGTAATCTTAGGATAGTTTGATGAATGAAAGCTCATAACTACTCTGTCATAAACGAAGGCAGGTTTGTAAATGGTCATTATTCAACCGGCTTCGGTAGTTAGATTTTTATAATCTTCATTAGAGAAAAATCTGTAAACCCTCGCTTTCATTTTCTTTCTCTCAATCTTTTCTAATCGATCGACCAAACTTGCGGCCGCGGTCGACCGGTAGATCGCTATCGACTGTTTGGCCACCTATGCATCCTTTACTCAAAACAAACATAAACTTTCATAAATTAATCTGATCTTTTTTTTTTTTTTTTTTTTTTTGCCGGGTTCGTTTTACTCTCTACCCATTTTGTTTGCATTTATAAACTAATTGGGTAAGGATTATGGAGGTAGAATTTTGAGGGAATCTGGCAAATTTTCGTGGAGAAAGAGTGGTAAAATGTTCCAAAAAACATCAGTTCATACTGCCGGGATATGAGCCCCAAACTCCCCGTCACCGGCAAACCCGACTAGGCGAGACTGGTGCTATGGTCAGAACGCAAACCAATGTTTTAAACCTAGTAATAATTATAATACAATAATAATAATATTTAGCACCGCGTCTTACTACCCGTTCGGGTTATACGCCTAAGTACGAATTACGCTAATGAATTAGGAATTGGGAGGGTTAAATTTAGGGAAGTGAACCCGCATTTGCGTGGAAGGAGAGTGGAAAACCATTTTAGGAAAAACCACCCCAGTTCACCCGACCGAGATTCGAACCTCGATCTCCCCGTCCTCGGCGGTCGAGCTCAACACGACTAGCGCGTTAGCCAACTACGCCATCGAGGCGGGTAATTATAATACAATCCTTCTTAGAGTAGTAAGGAAAATATCAAATTGCAGATGAAGTGTGATAAAATAAATGGTACGGCACACCGCACAGACTTTCTCTCTCTTTCTATAAACTCGTAAGTTTTTCTGAACGGAATAATGTACATTGTATCATCACCACTCCACATAAGAACACGCATAAAATAATATACAATGATATAGAATCAATGAGAAAAGAGGCGCATCTTTGTCCACCTAAGAACATTTCAAACAGTTTAATGTCTTCCACAAGGGTCAACACTTCGTATTAAAATTTCGATTTCTGGTTAAAATTTTAACATTTTAAAAGGTGTTGCAGATCTTCAAGTCATCGCATTGATATTTAATTATTCATTTATACATTTTGACTAATAAAAAATGTAAATATTGACTATTGAGTCTAAAATGGAGATAGATCATTGCTATGCAAACATTTCTCCTAAGAGATTTAAGGAATAAATGGTACGGCACACCGCACAGACTTTCTCTCTCTTTCTATAAACTCGTAAGATTTCTGAACGGAATAATGTACATTGTATCATCACAACTCCACATAAGAACACGCATAAAATAATATACAATGATAAAGAATCAATGAGAAAAGAGGCGCATCTTTGTCCACCTAAGAAAATTTCAAACAGTTTAATGTCTTCCACAAGGGTCAACACTTCGTATTAAAATTTCGATTTCTGGTTAAAATTTTAACATTTTAAAAGGTGTTGCAGATCTTCAAGTCATCGCATTGATATTTAATTATTCATTTATACATTTTGACCAATAAAAAATGTAAATATTGACTATTGAGTCTAAAATGGAGATAGATCATTGCTATGCAAACATTTCTCCTAAGAAATTAAAGGAATAACATACTTTTTTTATAGATACTTACTTATATTTAATTACTCTATGGCATTGGAGTATTATTGCGTTAAGACTTAAGAAGTATATGTTTACAACTAAAGCTCACAAAATTGTATTAATATATTTGCAAATATCTCAGAAACTGCTGTTTTTATAAAAAATATATGTCAAATAAAAGTTTTTTATTTCTAATAGTCCTACAATTTTGCGATGATAAGTTGTTTAGTTTCTCCAATAGTTGTGGAGATACGGAAATTAACGCTTCTGTAATGTACCCTAAAAATCATTTTCATAGGAAAATGAAAATAGCCAGTTTATTTATAATCTTAATCAAAGCCTAGATACGAATTTTAATCAAAATCGTTTAAGCAGATTTTGAGAAAACCAAATTTTTCTCTTTTCGTCCTTCAGTAAACTACCCTTAATTTTAAGTTTTTATAGACACACAGACAGACGGCATTGCAAAGACTATTTTTTAGGGTTCGGGGGGTCATGAGACGTCGACATCCATCAACATTTCAGGTTAGTTTTTTTTTTACGGTCGCAATACTTAAACTTTAATGTCCAAAAAGTTAAAAAAATTCATATAATTGCGTATATATTGAAAGTTATTGATTTTATAAAATATGTTTCGGCTAAAATATCTGTATTATAAATATATATACATATTTGTAATGCTAAGTAATTTCATATCTCAAATAGTTTCGGAGCTATTTAAAAAAATGTTAATTGACGCATCAGACCGGAGCCCTTAAAGCCATTTTGCCGAAATATTGAGGGTAGCCATTTTGTTTGGAATATTTATTAATGTTCATAAATGAAATTTAATCAAAATCGTTGGAGCCGATTTTGAGAAAATCGACTTTTTCTATTTTTGCCATTCAGTAAACTATCCTAAATTTTAAGTTTTAATAGACACACAGACAGACGGCATTGCAAAGACTATTTTTAAGGGTTCGGGGGGTCATGAGACGTCGACATCCATCAACATTTCAGGTTAGTTTTTCTTACGGTCGCAATACTTAAGCTTTAATGCCCAAAAAGTTAAGAATATATATATAATTGCGTATATATTGAAAGTTATTGATTTTATAAAAATATGTTTCGAATAAAATATTTGTATTATAAATATATATACATATTTGTAATGCTAAGTAATTTCATATCTCAAATAGTTTCGGAGCTATTATAAAAAAATGTTAATTTACGCATCAGACCGGAGCCCTTAAAACGATTTTGCCGAAATATTGAGAGTAGCCATTTTGTTTGGAATATTTATTAATGTTCATAAATAAAATTTAATCAAAATCGTTAGAGCCGATTTTGAGAAAATCGACTTTTTCTCTTTTTGCCCTTAAATAAACTACCCTTAATTTTAAGTTTTAATAGACACACAGACAGACGGCATTGCAAAGAATATTTTTAAGGGTTCGGGGGTCATGAGACGTCGACATCCATCAACATTTCGGGTTAGTTTTTCTTACGGTCGCAATACTTAAGCTTTAATGCCCAAAAAGTTAAAAATATATATATAGTTGCGTATATATTGAAAGTTATTGATTTTATAAAAATATGTTTCGAATAAAATATTTGTATTATAAATATATATACATATTTGTAATGCTAAGTAATTTCAAATCTCAAATAGTTTCGGAGCTATTATAAAAAATGTTAATTTACGCATCAGACCGGAGCCCTTAAAACGATTTTGCCGAAATATTGAGAGTAGCCATTTTGTTTGGAATATTTATTTATGTTCATAAATGAAATTTAATCAAAATCGTTAGAGCCGATTTTGAGAAAATCGACTTTTTCTCTTTTTGCCCTTCAGTAAACTACCCTTAATTTTAGGGGTAGATATCCAATTCCAAAAACCCTCGGGGCAACCCTATGAAAACCCTAGATATCAAGTTTCAGCTCAATCGGTAAAATAGTTTAGGCTCTAGTTGGAGGTACAGACAGACAGACAGACAGACAGACAGACAGACAGACGGAAATTCAAAAACCACTTTTTCGGATTCAGGAAGTCATGAAACGTCAAAATTCATCAAAATCTCGAGTTCGATTTTTTTGACGATCACAATACTTTCTCTACCTGTAAGATAGAGAGAAAGTAAATAAATGGTACGGCACACCGCACAGACTTTCTCTCTCTTTCTATAAACTCGTAAGATTTCTGAACGGAATAATGTACATTGTATCATCACCACTCCACATAAGAACACGCATAAAATAATATACAATGATATAGAATCAATGAGAAAAGAGGCGCATCTTTGTCCACCTAAGAGCATTTCAAACAGTTTAATGTCTTCCACAAGGGTCAACACTTCGTATTAAAATTTCGATTTCTGGTTAAAATATTAACATTTTATAAGGTGTTGCAGATCTTCAAGTCATAACATTGATATTTAATTATTCATTTATACATTTTGACCAATAAAAAATGTAAATATTGACTATTGAGTCTAAAATGGAGATAGATCATTGCTATGCAAACATTTCTCCTAAGAGATTTAAGGAAAAATAACATACTATTTTAGATACTTACTTATATTTACTTACTCTATGGCATTGGAGAATTATTGCGTTAAGACTTAAGTAGTATATGTTTACAACTAAAGCTCACAAAATTGTATTAATATATTTGCTAATATCTCAGAAACTGCTGCTTTTATAAAAATATATGTCAAATAAAAGTTTTTTATTTCTAATAGGCCTACAATTTTGCAATGATAAGTTGTTTAGTTTGTCAAATAGTTGTGGAGATACGGAAATTAACGCTTCTGTAATGTACCCTAAAAATCATTTTCATAGGAAAATGAAAATAGCCAGTTTATTTATAATCTTAATCAACGCCTAGATACGAATTTTAATCAAAATCGTTTGAGCAGATTTTGAGAAAACCAAATTTTTCTCTTTTCGCCCTTCAGTAAACTACCCTTAATTTTAAGTTTTTATAGACACACAGACAGACGGCATTGCAAAGACTATTTTTTAGGGTTCGGGGGGTCATGAGACGTCGACATCCATCAACATTTCAGGTAAGTTTTTTTTTACGGTCGCAATACTTAAACTTTAATGTCCAAAAAGTTAAAAAATTCATATAATTGCGTATAGATTGAAAGTTATTGATTTTATAAAAATATTTTCGGATAAAATATCTGTATTATAAATATATATACATATTTGTAATGCTAAGTAATTTCATATCTCAAATTGTTTCGGAGCTATTATAAAAAATGTTAATTTACGCATCAGACCGGAGCCCTTAAAACGATTTTGCCGAAATATTGAGAGTAGCCATTTTGTTTGGAATATTTATTTATGTTCATAAATGAAATTTAATCAAAATCGTTAGAGCCGATTTGGAGAAAATCGACTTTTTCTCTTTTTGCCCTTCAGTAAACTACCCTTAATTTTAAGTTTTAATAGACACACAGACAGACGGCATTGCAAAGACTATTTTTAAGGGTTCGGGGGGTCATGAGACGTCGACATCCATCAACATTTCAGGTTAGTTTTTCTTACGGTCGCAATACTTAAGCTTTAATGCCCAAAAAGCTAAAAATATATATATAATTGCGTATAGAATGAAAGTTATTGATTTTATAAAAATATGTTTCGAATAAAATATTTGTATTATAAATATATGTACATATTTGTAATGCTAAGTAATTTCATATCTCAAATAGTTTCGGAGCTATTATAAAAAATGTTAATTTACGCATCAGACCGGAGCCCTTAAAACGATTTTGCCGAAATATTGAGAGTAGCCATTTTGTTTGGAATATTTATTTATGTTCATAAATGAAATTTAATCAAAATCGTTAGAGCCGATTTTGAGAAAATCGACTTTTTCTCTTTTTTCCCTTCAGTAAACTACCCTTAATTTTAGGGGTAGATATCCAATTCCAAAACCCCTCGGGGCAACCCTATGAAAACCCTAGATATCAAGTTTCAGCTCAATCGGTAAAATAGTTTAGGCTCTAGTTGGAGGTACAGACAGACAGACAGACAGACAGACAGACAGACGGAAATTCAAAAACCACTTTTTCGGATTCAGGAAGTCATGAAACGTCAAAATTCATCAAAATCTCGAGTTCGATTTTTTTGACGATCACAATACTTTCTCTACCTGTAAGATAGAGAGAAAGTAAAAAGTTGAGCCACGTCTGAAATAATTAAGTAATTATCATTTATTAATTTCCTATATATTTTTTATACCAAGCTCCGTAAAAAAATAAAGGGGCTCACCCGAATAACGCAAATCTACTTGGCCCAGGTACCTGACCGAAACCGAATTGCGCCCAGGACCCAAAAGTACCCCCAAGACCAGAACCAAATTGCACCAACGGCACACTGGTGAAAACCAACATTAGTAAAACGAGTCTCAAACGCCTTAAATCGTTGATAATAACAATTCATATATGTTTAAAAACTAACCAAAAAAAAGGTCCAAACAAGAGAAAAATGTTATAAAATAGTATTATTTAAATGATATAAAGAAAAATCAAACAAGGAATATAATATCTTGTAAAAATCCTGCCTCGTAAAGCAAAGGTAAGGTTAAGTAGGGTGACGGGATGTTGTTAACATTGGTGATCGTTTATTTCGGCCCACTGAACGCAATTACGACTAAGGGATTAGTGAACTTTTTCGAACTCATGCTGATGGTCAAATTTCTGGCGCAATTAGGGCTCGCCCAAGTTAAGTCTGCTGATTTTTTACTAGACAAGGCAAACAGAAAGATTTTAAAAATAGGTGCAAGTGTATAACCCTAACGGGTTGTAAGACGTGGTGCTAAAAAAAACCGGTACACATCACTTGTATCTGTCTTATTAATTTATATTAAATAAAGATAAACATATGATTTATGTTTTTAAAATGATATGATGGAAAGTATTACAACGTCAGGGTATTCGCTAGTTAAAGAGGAAAATGAATTAAAAATTAGGAGAATGTCTGTAATATTTTACTAAATTCAATCAAATTTATATTAAAAAAATTAGTCTAGATTTGACGAAATTTGTTACAAAAATTTTGGTAAGTTCCTTTGATGGCCATAAGATTATTTCATTTCATTCTTTCTGGCACGGTCAAACAAACAATAATTAATAAATTTTTGAAACGAACTTTTTGAAAAGATTTTTAAACTAGAAAAGTTAGGAAGCGTTGTTTCCAAACAAACGAGGCATGAATGTGGTGCCGATATTATAATGTTAGCCTAGAAATCTCTCAATTAAACCTAGAAAATATAAAACATTCTATTTCCCGTTGGTTTTCTACAAATAAAACCGATTGAAGAAGCTTTTACAAACATTTACAAACCATTTTCGATATTTAATTATAAATAAAAAGAGTATTAAATATATTTTGGAAATGTCCAGTTGAGGGTGTTAAGGCTTTTCTATAATGAGTTCCAAGATACTTTAGCCCCATTTTTGTGGCCTATCGGACCGCTGAGACATATTAAGACGTACAGAAATCCCACATCATTCATGAAGTGTTTTTTTTTTCATTTAAAATCTACACGGACCCTTCGTATAGTGGTCAGCGCACACGCTTCCAACCTCGGGGTCCCAGATTCGATTCTCGGCTTGTACCACGGGTATTTTTCCCGAAAGAGGAATAATCCCGACGGTCACCAGGGTCTAGTTATTCAGGCTTAAGTTAGGTTAAGAGTTTCTACTGGTTCCAGACCCTAGTATTCATTGTAACCCTCACCTCATCTCATTGAGACATGGAAAAAGACTCCAAGGAAAGAACGTATGTTAAGTACTGTACAATCGGGCGTCCATTGGGCATCGGTATAGTACATCACTACCTGCTATTCTCCCCACAAGCTGGGTTATGACTTATCAGTTATGTAGCCCAAACACACATAGATAATTATATATAGATATAGGTGTATATTAAAAAATATGGTTAAGGCTGGAATTGAGATGAAAGGAACAACATAACTCTATACGATTAAGAAACTTCCTATTTAGTTTTGTAATTTTAAACAACTCGATGAAAAGGTGAATACAGCTCATTTTCAAGGAAGTTTCATGTGAAATCTCTCACTTCTTATGCCAAAGTAAATGGCTATAAACATTATATCTAGCCTTCCTCATACAAATAAAGTTATTTTTAAAGAGGTTCGCAACAGATCATTCTAAGATAATTGAGGATTGTTATATTAGCGGTAGCGTGTCAATCTTGTAAAGTTGACAACTACACTATTATCCTACGTATAAATACGAAATTATAATAATTATATTGGAAAATTTCAAAGGAGATAATTAATATACTTCAGGTTTGAAAGCACCAAAACTGCCATTCACTTAAGAAATATAGCAATGTGAGTATATTTTCCTCCAAACAGGTGGAGCCTTTAAAAGCCAACAAAATAATAACTTAACAACTAATACATATTTAGGAATTAATTTTAATTTTTAGCTTTGGAAGACGTGAACCCAGTAACAAATGTCTTCAATTCTGAGATCCTTGAATCTCGTTCCAGGCGTTTCTCTGTCTTGTTTACCAAGAGATGCCGACGTACGTCTATAGACCCCCATCCCTCCCCTCTCTTAAACTCCTACGTAACTTGAGTGCCCACTGCTAATATTAGCCACCATCCACTATTTTTAGACCGAAACGAGCTCCTTTCGAATCGTACAGAAACCCAACAAAAGTGACGTAGTCGAACATTTCTTGGCCTCCTTCCTAAATGAACAGTGCGTTTCTATTTTCCGAACCACACACATATATACTGGCGCGTCGCCCAATTCCTGGCTGGTGTTGTCACCGCGACGCAAACAGCGTCGAGAAAGGGGAAGGGGGGAGGGGGTAGCCAACAGGTCCATCTGAGAGCTTGAAAGTTGGGTTTGTTTGGTTACATAACTGCAACGTCACAAGCAGCGAGAGAGCGCTCGATGTATTTGAGGACTTGACTCAAACCACAGGACTTCTGCATCCTCTAGGACAGATCATCAACATGCTAGTGGCTCCTTGAATACATGCCATTTTGATATGGTTGTATCTCCATTAGGACATGCTCATCCAACATGCTGATAGTTCCTTCAAGATATGATCGCCAACATGCTGATAGCTTCGTCAAGACATTCCCACAAACTGGCTAGTACCTCCTTCAAGATATGACCATCGACTGGCTTGTAGCTCCATCAGGACATGATCATCTAACATGCTGATAGTTCCTTCAAGATATGATCGCCAACATGCTGATAGCTTCGTCAAGACATTCCCACAAACTGGCTAGTACCTCCTTCAAGACATGACCATCGACTGGCTTGTAGCTCCATCAGGACATGATCATCCAACATGCTGGTAGTTCCTTCAAAACATGATTGCCAACATGCTCTCATAATCAGGGACGAGAGAAACAAAAGGAGATGAAACCAAATAGGCCATAAGTAGGATGAAATTTCGGGTGAGGAGGGAGAGCAGCACCCCAACCACCGCGCTGGAGCCCAATAAAATTAATGAAAACTGAATACCTATAAAATCAATTTAAAGGTTTTTTAAAACTAAGGGTATGAAGCTAAATACCGTAGTGTATAAATTTTAATTTTTGTCGTGGTTAGTAAGTAGGCAGTTAAAATAAGTAAGTCACTAAAACGTGCTAAATGTATAAGCTGTTTATTAGCTCTGGAATAAAAACATAGAGAAAACATTAAAATATTTTTGTTAGAAAACTATAAATAATTTTACAGAATCTGCTATTCATAAACTAGCTAATTACAGTTATTAAATTTATATTAAGGGCTTACTAAATTTAATATAAATTAATGTTTGTAGGGATGTTGTATTTTATTCATATATATTTATTATGGCTGTTTGAAATATACTTTATTTCAGCATAGGCACAATGGTATGGTCATAACCCACTCTGGCAGCTTTGCCAATTTGAGTCCCGTTCAGGTCAAAGTTACTTAGTGTTACTGTGATAGGAAACCGGGTTTGGTATAAAGGCTATCCAGCGTAGGAGTGGTGGTAGCTGACAGCTAGTAAAAGCTACCAGATCTACTATAATGCATCCAGTCACCAAACCGTATGATCTGCAAGACTGCACTATCAAAACGTTCACAACAAATACTTTGTTTTAATTATTATTTTCTTTTAAGTGTTTTTACCTTATTTAAATACGAACATTTGTAAATAGCCGTTTGTATTTTTCTTTTTTTTTATGGAAATTGGTTTTATGATTCATTTAAAAATTATTTACAAACAAGAGCTTATAAAAGGCTGCCTTTTCTACAAATATTAAAATGGTGAACCAGCTGGAAAAAAAACCGAGATAAAAACCCAATAAAACCACAAAATAGCTTGAGATAGATAATGTGTTGTGGATCCTTTATTATATTATATTATATTATAAATAACTTACATAAGAATTAATAATTAGTAGTAAAAATAAATAAGAAGAATTGCAAGCTTTCCTTGATCAGGTTTACTTTTAGACTAATAATATACAGTTTCTTTTCACATAATTTGAGGAATGAAAGTGCATCTCATTAGATTAAATTATGTAAATATTTACATCTTAAATGTGTATCGTAAATAATGGCTAAGAAATCTCCGTTCAAACTCCGGCATAGTATAATCAGTCAAGCCTAATACCTTCTAGGCTAAACGGACTGTGCAATCCATTTGTTCTGAAAGGCGGCAGTCTTACCTTAACATATTACACTATCGTCCTATCTTACAAGATACACCATAGCGGAACCAAAGTAAGAATGATATTTTTCGAGGCAAACGGTAGGTAAATTATAATAATTATTGTCTTGCAATTATACAGTCGTAAATATGCATCATATAATAAATTTTTATCATGGATGAATAAGACGTCAATGATCAATTATTATTAATAACTCTCATAAAATTTTTCAATTAGTCCTGAGTATAACTAGCAACTCAATGGTAACCTTGCCCCAAAACATTATAAACTCATTAACCTGTTAGTTACGCAAGTTCTTTTCAGTTACGTCTTATTTTCACAGCATGATTCAATTTTATCCAATACTATTTATATGAAACTGATTTTAACTTGGTTAGTTACAAACACGTAAAATAAACCATAGCTGCATCAAGAAAATAATGGAATCAATATTTTTTCATTAACTCTACTTACAATCCGATCCATCACTCTCTTTTGCTTACACGGAGGTACTTTGTGTGAATTTTCTTTGGTTTTTAGGCTCTATATAATCTATTATTTCCCCTGGACTAAGGCAAAGACTGATTAATTTTTGAACAAAAATAGTGACCTATATCTAGTGATGATTGTCAAATAACTCATACCAAACCGTGTATACGTGGTAGTACTCCTAATTTCACCTTGTCTACACCATAAACATACATTTCAAATATAATAATACATGTTACTTAAAATGTTTTTAAAGGTGATTCGTAAGTGCAATGCACTTGAGTAAATCTTCCATTAAAATTTCACTTATAGATTATTTTACTTGTGTGATGAGACTTGTAGAATATACTTATTGATTTACAAGTAGGCTTACTTGTAAGCTGTAGGTAGCTCTATGAAACTAAACTATGATCTTACTTGTAAAAAAAATACTTGTAGATAATTGTAAAAATGTACTACATGTTACTACAAGAATTTACTCTTAGTTGTAGGAGACATAATTTTCTCATTTCTTAGAAGTTTCAAGTTAATTCTATTGTAAATTGTAGGATTGTAATTCTATGAAACAGACCCTTGATTTTTTTTTTAAACTATGACCTTGAATATCGGGTGCTTGCCCCTTGACAGTTCTCGAGGATTGTTGATAGCATCGTTGAGCTCGTCCCAGCAGAGTGATTACATGACTTGTGACGTCACGAAAACGCTCGGCAAATTTTGCCTTCTATCCCCCCTTCCCCTGTTTAGCGAAGAGAACCGAGCGAAGCCGAGCTTCCGCTTTTTGCCGCCAGGGGTATGGGAAGCTCTGCGGCTAAGTTTAGGGGTGACGTGCTGAGGGTGACTTGCTTAAATGGAGTACAGCAACATAATTTACCTTTAAGAAAAAAACTTAAGAAACTACGTAAAAAAAACTTCCCCCAATGTACGTGGAATTCGAACAATGACCTCCGGTTTAGTGATAAATTTGAAATTGCTCAGTAAAAGAACTACTGAAACTTGACACAAATTTGGTAATTTACTTTGAATATTCAATTTTAACTACAGTCCAACATCTTATCTCATTCAGTAGCGTTTCTTGTCCGTTCTATATTTAGGTTTAATTTATAAGTCATGTGCTGATTTAGCCGGCTCATAAAGTGCACATGAAATACCTTAAATAAATGAATAATAACTATAAATAAATGGGTGATTGTGGTTTTTATTAAAGTATTCACTCTTGAGGTCCTTAAGTTATTTAATAATAGTAATAATAATAATAATAACTTGTCGTACTCGGTCGAAAAATCGCCAAAGTTAACTTTGTTTATGCGACAGTTCAAGGTCTTTAATAGACACTTCAATCACTTTGTATGAAATCGAGAATTCTGTCATAATAGCGTCCACACATTAATGGATCAACGTATATTATAAATAAAATAAAAATATGTATAATTATATACATATACATAGTAATTATACCTATTTAATACTTGGCGTGTGCCGCGCCTGAAACCAAACAAAACATAGTCGGGCGGCGTGCTCCACTCACTCTAGCGGCTGGTCGGCTAAATGTGGGGAGTTACGTCACCCGACTGACTACGTCACAAGCCCAGAGAGGGGGGGGAATAGCAAGCATCACGGGGAGGGCTGCGTTTCTATTGGCCGGCCAGGAATTGACGGAGACTTCCAAATATGGGACAGATGCTTTCCCCATTCATAAAAGTGACGCGAGAGTGGCGCGCGCGCCTCAGTGAGAGACCAACTTCCGTGGGCGATAGTTCGTGTCCGTGTTAGAGTCCACCTGGTTCCTTGAGTAATCCCCAAGGTCAGGCTGACGGCCACCGGGTGCGTGTTGTGGTTTCCCCTTATCCCCACCCCCTGGCTGCTGACGGCGGCGTCCACCCCCCCTAGCCCCTTGGGTGACCCCCCTTCAGAAGGTGACACCCCAGCAGCTGTTGTTTATTCCGCAGGTGTCACCACCTCCCCCAGCCCCAGTGCCGGAGTCGGAGGCGGCACGATGATCATGGACGGCGGTCTGGACGCCCTGACGCCTCACCACCACCACCAGTCCCACCCCCATCACCATCACGCCTTCCTGCTGACGGAAAACGCCGCCGCGGCGGGACATTTCAACGTGCTTAGCTTTGATACGCTATACAAGGAGCCCCCAGGGGGAGGAGGGGCGGCGAGCGCCAGCCCGGCCACCCCCGAGCCCACCCCCATCGGCGTCGAGGGAGAGGAGGCGGCTCAACCCGGTGATCTCAATACCCCCGTCACCACCTCCGGGGACATCCCGTCCTTCTTCGGGCCATCGACGGTAGTGGAGCCGCCCCCGATCACAGGTAGGGTGACAAACTCCGTTCCCCAACGCACTGCACGGCAGTGTTGTCATATCGTCCTCCGGGTTTTTATAAAAAAAAATCATATTTGATTATTTTTACTAAGTTTAATATTTAGCTTTAAAAAAACTTGAAATTTAATCAGTGGTCCATAGGATCTATTTTACATCGAAACGATCTGGCAACACTGGCGTCCCTTCATTCTGTTGACATCACTGACGTCACACGTGTAATTATGTTTGTCCTTGCATTGTTTAATTCAGACCTAACAGTAATCTGACAGCTCAACAACATTTCAAATAAAATACTTCGTGCTTTATTACTGGGGGCAATTATTATTATAATTATTTATTTTTGTTTTCATCTTTGAGACAGTGACATTTCGATCAGCCCCAGCTTTATTTTTTTTAACATTTTTAGGAATATAAAAGTAGTTTTTGTGTTATATATATATATTACCTACATGAGATTTATCGCTCTTGTTATATCCCCCCCCTTTTTTTCCTCTTCGCTATTGCGAGTACACTTCGTCTATACAGCCCTCCTCATCCCTCCCTTACGTTTAGTGTTGAACATTACCATGTTATTTATTAATTAAAAGTTTAGTTGTGTATTTTAATCCAAACCTACATTGGTGGTCATACGGTCTAGGGCATCAGTCTTGCAATAGTCTGGACTGCCAATGACACGGAGATTAGTGTTCAAATCCCATTCGGGTGTACTGAGGGTGGTCTTCCTAAATGGTTTATCACTATCCCTTTACGTAAATTCGAGTGCATTTCCTATCTACTCTACCTTCTTCGTCACTGCCTCATTATATGTGCAAATATGCGGATAGCCCGAAAGAATAGTAAGACGTGAAACACACAAACACAAAATTGAGATGAACCATTTCTAAAATATTGTTTATATTTTGAATGAAACGTCAGTCGCCTCTTTTTAAGTATGTTAGTTCCCGCTGTCATCTCTCGGTTGTGACGCGGACCATTGCCGGGTTGCGTCATGTGAATGTTTGTTTACACATTGTCTACGTTCACATCATACCTTGGGTTACTTCACACCTCACATCACAGCTAGGACTACTTCACATCACAAATAGGGATACATTTAGGACTATTTCATATCATACCTTGGACTTCTATACACCATACCAAGGGATACTTCACATTACACCTGGGGCTACTTCACACTCCACCTAAGGCTACATCACACTACAAACCCAGTATACTCCACCACACCCATGACTACTTCGCACCACAGTAGGTCCATTACACTACAACTAAACTACTTCACACCACACTTAGGACTACTTCACACTACACTTAGGGCTACTTCACATTACCCTAGGCTACTTCACACTACACTTAGTGCTACTTCACATTACCCCTAGGGCTACTCCACACCACAACTAGGGCTACTCCACACCACACTAGGGCTACTTCACACACACTAGACTACTTCACACTACACTTAGGGCTACTTCACATTACCCCTAGGGCTACTCCACACCACACCTAGGGCTACTCCACACCACACCTAGGGCTACTTAACACCAACCTAAAGCTACTTCACACTAAACTTAGGGTTACTTCACATTACACCTAGGGCTACTACACACCACACCTAAGGCTACATCACACTACACCTAGGGAATACTTCACGCCACACGTAGGGCTATTTCACACCACACCTAGGGCTATTTCACACCACACCTAGGACTACTTCACACCTTCATGCAGCAAACCTAAGGCTACTTCACACCTTCACACAGCCCACATAGGCAACTTCACACACCGCACTTATGGCTACTTCACACTTTTACACTCCACCTCGGGTCATTTCATTTCACACCTCTACACCTTCGACCATTACATCTAGGCCAATTCAATACGTTCACACATCACAACTAGGTACATTTCACACTTAGGCCAATTTTACACCGTCACATCACAAAAGGCTACTTCTCACTTTAACATCAAACTAGGCTAGTTCACATATTACCACCACAATAGGGCTACTTTACATCTTCACATCACACCTTGGGCTACTTTACATTTTAACATCACACCTTGGGCTACTTTGCATTTTAACATCACACCTTGGGCTACCACTGCACACAGTCCCATAGCACCTAGTGTTACTTCACACCCACACATCACATATTGGGCTACTTCACATCACACCTCCCATATATGTTGCTAACGCATGAGATGGAGTTTAAAGACTGACAGCTCCTGTATACTATTAATAAGATTACGTTAAAATAAATCATATCCGCACTGGTGGCCACCTGGGCTAGGGCGTTGCTTCATATGGTCTGTTTTTATAGTGTTGAGGTAGATCGGGGCTTGAATCCCGTGTGGGTGCACCGGGGGTGAATAGTTTTATACTCTCCCTTCATGCAATTGTGGGTACAGTTCCTGTTCATTCTACTTCTCTCCTCTCTACTCCATTATTGTAAATACGCGGATAGTCCGGACGGGGAGTGAGACGCCGTGGTCGATATGTCATTTCTCCGTCCTGTTCGCCAGACTTAACTCTATTGTGTTTATTGTTGTGCCTAGTGTTATGTCTACCCAGTACATTGTTTATCTTGGACTGCACTGCAATGAAACCCCCCATTCACTTACAGGAAATGACTCGATCAGACTCTATCCAGTGGCTGAGAGAGCTTGAGGAGAATTGAAGGTTCAGAGAAATATACTCCATTCACGGTAGGAATTACTCTCTGAAAGGTCTTTTTTCCTACCAATATCTTACTATATAATAGCTTTCTGGTAGGGAAAAAGGCCTTTCAGAAAACAATTCCTACGCTGAACAGACTTTACTAGGCATGGGCGCCCGTGGGAAAATTTAAGGGAGGGAGAGGGGCAGGGGGGAGGGGGAACGTAATCAGACAAGCGTTTCAAGCCAATAATTTGTAAGGTAAATTTGAGGTAATCTGTTTTTACTTAGTTAAATTGAAAATCAATTATTAAAACACAACACACAAGATAATAATACACAGACAACAAAATGTTGTGTAGATGTTATAACTATACAAATTAGATTGTTTTGTGTTGTTGTGCTCTAGCCAAAGAGTTATCACAGCAGTGTACACTTCTTGGTGTCACTTCTGTAGTTTGTATATTAATAAAATGATAGAATAAAATTAAAACTTTAAATCGGAAACTCATGGGTCGTTAAACTAAATAAACAACTCTTAGGACACACGAGAGCACAAATCTATGCATTTAATAAGGTAAAAGCTTTGGTGGTCGCGTGGTATAAGGCGCTATTCACACAGTAGACTAGACTGCCGAAGACTGGAATATCGGGGTTCGATCCCGGTTGGGTGTACTGAGGATGTTATCCCCCTAAATGGTTTTCCCGATATTCCTCCACGCAAATGTGTGTACACTTCCTCATACATAACTCATTAGCGTAATTAGTAGGCCTACATATGTGTATAAGCTAAACAGGTGGTAAGACATGCTGCTAAAACAAGGCACTGCACTGTCTCACATTAGACCAGATTGCCGATGACAGGGAGATAGAGGTTCGAATCCCGGTTGTGTTCATTGAGGATGGTTTTACACTCTCCCTTCACGCAAATGTGGGTACACTTCCTCTAAATTCAACCGTTCTCATCCATAACACAATAGCGTAATTAATACATATGCGTATAGCCTGAATAGATAGTAAGAAGCGGTGAGGGAGGAAAGGGGGGTAGCAAGTCATAGAAAATTAAAAGAAACATCTTAATTTTCCTTCGGTCCTTTTTTTAACTCTATAGTTATAGAACTAGAATGTAAACTATCTATATTAAACTCCGTGTAGTCTACCGAAAAGAGGGTAAAATTCCCCTCATCGACCCTCCCCCTCCCCTGTCCCTCAAGGTGCGCATGATCCATGCCCAAAATAATGTAGCTATTTGTGTTGGTCCACTCCAATCTGTTCTCCTGGGGTTAGGATAATAATAATAATAATAATAATAATAATAATAATAATAATAATAATATTTAGCACCGCGTCTTACTACCCGTTCGGGTTATACGCTTAAGTACTAATTACTCTAATGGATTAGGAATTGGGAGGGTTGAAGTTAGAGGAAGTGAACCCGCATTTGCGTGGAGGGAGAGTGTAAAACCATTTATGAAAAACCACCTCCAGTTCACCCGACCGAGATTTGAACCTCGATCTCCCCGTCCTCGGCGGTCGAGCTCGACACGACTTGCGCGTTAGCCAACTACGCCACCGAGGCGGGTCTGGGGTTAGGACTGGGTTAAAATGTGTCGTTTTTACTTTAGTAAACAATGGCTATATAATGTTACCGTAGGCTCTTTTGTTTTGACCCACATCGGTGGCCACGTGGTGTAACGCGCTACTCTCACAGTAGACTAGACTGCCTATTACGGAGAGATCGAGGTTCTAATCTCGGCTGGGTGTACACTGAGGGTGATTTTTTCCAAAATGGTTTTACACTCTCTCTTTTCCAAGAGAATTTGGCTACATTTCCTTTAAGTATAGCCTTTCTAATCCCTAAAACCATTAGCGTAATTAATACATAAGCGTATAACCAACCCGAATGGTTAGAAAGACGCGGTGATAAAACATATATACTCCTATATAATATATTAATTAACTAGCCTCTGATAAAAAAGTGTAAAGTCTGTTCACCGTAGGAATTGTTTTCTGAAAGGCCTTTTTTCCCTATCAGAAATCTATTATATAGTAGGATATTGCTAGGAAAAAAGACCTTTCAGAGAGTAATTCCTACCGTGAATGGAGTATAGGTGGCAGGTACTTCGCTTCTCGTGAACTCCGTCGCCTATATCCCACTTGTTGACGTCAGAAGGGAAGGCTAAGTGAGAATCGAACCAAATAATTTAAAAAAATATGAGACACAGCTTGTGAGCGGTAATCCTGTGTGGTTTAGTTAGATGTTGTTTGTTATAGGGCCGAGACTTACTGGTACCAGCCTTTTCTTGTGCGGACTATACCCGAGACAAGTTGTCCTAAAACCGGACTGTCATAGACACAAAATGTCTTTTTGTTCTGTAATTGTTTCTTCAGTCACTTTCTATGCGGTGCATTCTTCTCATTGTCCTTGCTTAACCTGAAGTAACAAGAAAAAAAAAAGTCACTTTGGGCTGCGATGTCCTAATTAAGGTCAAACAGTTTAACACCGGTCGGCTAATAATACTTGTCATGTACTGGCGGCTGTACGATGCTGACAGTAGCTCAGTGGTTTGATCACACCTTGTTATACAAGCTGGTGGCGCCTTGTAATAGCTCAGTGGGATGGTCACTCCTCTGGAAGCCTAGTCATGCAGTGGCTACATCGTCTTCTTATGTACGATTTATTAGTTCAATGAGTATATTAATCTAGCTAGATGCGCTGGGGATAGATTTTCATGATCAAGTGCCTAGGGGTAGTTATCTACATTCGAGATTTAACTGTAGCTTTCCCCATTCCTTTCTTTGAAAGAATGTAAGTGAATTTTCTTTTTAATTGTCCTCCTCATCTGTGGTCACAGGCTAAGTCGTCAAACTTATCAGGTCTGATTTGTCGGTGACGGGGAAGTCAGGGTTCGAGTTCCTACTGCGTGTTTTTAGGGTGATTTTCTCTTAACAGTTTCTCACTATCCCTCCACTTAAATGCTGGTACATTTCCACAAATTCGTTCTTCCTCCATTCCACCCCATTGGTGTAAATTTGGGGATAGACCGGACGGATAGAATACACGGGGTACATAAAGACTGCTTTTGTTTTAGTATTTTGTCAAACCTACTAATAAAACAAAAGTTTTACTTTTAATAAAAAAAAATTACAAAATAATATAGCTCACTGTGATTTTGGAGCTTTTTTTACTAATTGTGAACATAGGTCGGGAACATCTCCAAAAGGGAACTGTGTTAATTTAGCCAGGCTCATGTGAACTCGAGTCATGTGTGACTAATACCGTCCCAATAGTAGTGGACATTATAATGTGTGTGGTAATTATCACAATGAATGGCGGCGGATTGTAAAGTAAACTGTGAACCAGGCGTTACACGCGCTCTTGATACCTACATTTCGAGTCACCAACAAGAAACAAGCCGTGTATTCTCTGGTCTGTGTTTATTTATTTATACTCTACAAAATTAATGTTATGGCATGTAATACAATTTGAGAGCTATAGTAGGATTTTGGTAGGAAGAAACTTTTTAGAAAATACAAACTTTTTTTGTTGTCATCAAAGAAAACGTTTGGTCTATGTTATAGGCTATTGGTGTTATTTTTAGGTATTGACAATATCTATTAAAACTGACAGTTGCAGACAGTGGTGTACTAGCGTATCTTAATACCTATGCACATGTATGTTAATTTATTACTCAATGGTTTATGGATGAGGAAGGAAACCTTTTAGAGGTAATTTACTTGTATTTTGTGTGGAGGGAGAGTAAGAAAAATTTTAGTAAAAACCATCCTCAGTAGACCCGATCGGGATTTGAATCCAAATCTCCCCGTATTCGGCAGGACAATCTTTTGTGAGAGTGACGCTTTAGACCATTCGACCACTGAAGCTGTTGATAATCAGTGCACTTAAAACATCAACTTCTACTTTCTACTGATTTAATAAATACAGCTTCTAAATGGTTAGACAATAGTTGTCTATTTCTGCTATATCTATGTTTGTAAAATGATCCTCCACTCACTACCTATGTAGATTACAAAGTTATTAATAGTCAGTATTCACTTTTAAAAAATATTTTTTAATTGATTTAAATATTAGTTGAAAAACGACATCTAGACACGGGAATTGAACTCGGAACCTTTGGCTTAACGCGCCAACCCTGAGCAAGGAATGAATCCTGATTGGATCAGTTGTATAGCATTGGCGCACCAACTCAAAGGTCCCGGCTTAGATTCCAGAGTACAAGTGTCATTTTTCAACTTTATTATTTATTTTTTTAGCGCCGCTTCTCACTACCTGTTCAGGCTATACGCCTATGTACTAATTATACTAATGGGCTAGGGATTAGGAAGGCTTAATTGAGAGGAAATGCATCCGCATTTGCATGGAGGTAGAGTGGAGAACCATATAGGAAAATCACCCTCAGTGCACCCGACTGAGATCGAACCCCGATCTCCCTGTCTTCGGTAGTCTAGTCTACTGCGAGAGTGGCGCGTTAGACCCCACAGCCACCGAAGTGGGTTTTAAATTAATTGAATTGTGGTCGCTTTCATACGGACAGTGTTGTATTATTATTATTATTATTATTATTAGCACCGCGTCTTACTACCCGTTCGGGTTATACGCACTTACGCTAATGTGTAATGGTAGGGTGATTGTGAGATGAAATGGAGGACCTACAGTTTAACGTGGAATCCGAACCACGGTGGAGGCCTGGCATTCCTCACATTCACAAGTAGTGATTAATACACATCTTGTCAGAGGTGAAGGAAGGGTTCGGCATTCAGATAAATCTGTGCCGGGACCGAGGATTGAACCCCGGACCCCCAGCACAGAAGTCTGACACCTTACCCCTAGACCGCCAGGTCACCTGACAGTGTTGTAATTACAATGATTTGAAGCCTGTGTTTGATATTCATTGAAATGGTTTTACGTTTTTCTTTAAGAAATTGTTTATCAATAAAACCAAGAAACAACAAACAAGATGGTTTTACATTCAATGTCATCGCATATCTTCACAAATAAATAATTACGTGCATTCTCAAACTTACTCGCGATACATCGATACACCGGCCTGATAACTCTGATAACGGATAGCTCGAGAATTTCTTTTTGTCATCGCACAACTCATCAAATAATGTATAATATAAACCATTGTCCTTACGTGAAGATAACATCGGACGTATCTTCGTCTTCTTTTCTTCATTAGCAACAGCAAAAGTAGTTGTTCCTTGCAAGATATTATCCCGACTTGAGAGATGCTATTTCATCTCAAGTCTCTGAAACATTTCACAAGCGCTGCAACCCCTCGGTAAAATCGATTGTAGTTTCACATGCAATCGATTTAATGAAACCAATTTCCTTGGAGTTTCCTAGTATAAAGGCAGCCTTATATCTGTCAGGCCCTTACTATGAAAATTGAGTGGAACCTACATTACTTAAATTACAATAGATTGAGTAATAAAAAGAATGAATTTTAAAGTTGAAGACTTAGTTCGATTGTAATGCTAGTGTGCAGAATGAAAGTACAATTAAAAAGAAAAAAATGGATCGCTCAGAAAATGATCTTTTCCCTTTATTCTGAAAGTATACACTAGTTTAATAATATGAACTTTTGTTGGTAGACATTCCCGAGTAGGCAAAGCCTGGCCGGAATTTGAAGGATTTTTCAAAATGCTTAGGTTCGATTCTCGGTTACTTGTAGAGAAGCTATTGTTCTTGTTTTATGGTTATGTATGTAATAAGATGTTTCTGTCAGCTCCGAACAAAGATAAGATGGACATTTAGATTTGATAATTTTATAACGCCGTGAACTAATACTAACTTACATCAATTTATATTGGGCATTTTAATTTACTAAAGGTTTTGATTATACCTATGTGATCACTTTTTTTAGGTTAAAAATTTTAAATCATGATTTTGATTTTTTTCTCTCAATGTATAAGGACTGTTAGCGATCAGGGAGATGAGGGTTAGTGAGCTAATGAGCTAATAAGCTAATAGGCCTTTTGACAGTTGTGTACTTAATGATTCATTATTCAATTGAGAGGCTAGTAAGCTATTATGACTCGTTTTATGACTACCCATCTAAATCTGTGGTCGGTTATTATGTATGTCAAACGGTTTTTTTTATTATTTTATATTTTTATGTTTAACAACAAAGCTAAGACCAAATTAATAAAAAATAGTAAGTATAAGGAAGTGTACCCACATTAGAGGGGAGGTAATATAGGATGGTAAAACCACAGTAGTAAATCACATGGGGGAATCTACCTCCCAGTGCACCCAGCCGGGAATCAAACCATGATCTCCCCGTTACTCAGGCCCACAAGGTGCTCAAACCAGGCCCAGTACTAGAGGAAAAGCGTGGGCCCCCGTTTCCTTGAACTTTTTAACTTCAGTGGGGGCAAAACTTTATTCATCTTAAGGGGAGAGGGTACATTAGCTTTACAAATAAAAAGGGTTTTGAGTGGCTTTGACCCGAGAGCTAAGGGGGAGCTAGGGACTCTAGGCAAATGTTTGATAAGAGAATACTCCTAGAAGATATTTGGGGTAGCCCTTGTCTAAATTTTTAAAAATTATACTTCGCTATAAGCTATTTGAATTGATCTCCCAGCAATTTTTTTGAAATTGTATTTTCCCCTCCCAGGCCCCTCCCACCTCCTGTTATCCCACCCCTCCTCGACTTAGATTTGTACGTGTTTGTTTTTTAAATCATTGTTCATTTTTACAAAACAAAAGCAATGTATAGAAATTAATCCGTAACTAAACACTGAAATATTATGCCCATGATAAAATACTTGAATTGAAATTGAACTTGAATCCCTATCCAACTCTCTCCCCTGCCGTTACTAATAATCCAATTAATTGCGATCCTGACGCCTTAGATGTTAGATCACAGGGATATCAAAATGTTTAATTTTCTTTATGAGGCTTTTGTGTGGCTACCAATTCAGGTCCATCAAAAACAATTCAGTATGAAAACTAAATACAAAGAAGTGAGAGATTTAGAACACTCTTGTAGGTTGAAGGGTGCTTGTGGTGACCTTGACCCGGGACACCCTCTTGTCACACTACCCAAGACTGCCTTGTCCTAGGTCACAGGATGAGTGAAGGGTCAGGCAGGGTGATTGACCTCCAGCCTGTCTGTGAACATCGATCCAGGAGGAGGGCAGAGGGGTGAACCAACCCTTATATCAGCGTCCCACGAGGGTAACAAGGGCTTAAGCTCCACTTGTCCCTCCCCCACCATGGTACTACCATATTGCACTAACAAAGTTTAGGGGGAAGTATGGTATCAATTAGAGGAAATGTTCCTGCATTTATGAAGAGGGAAAATATATATATTTAAAACTCGGCCGGAATTCGAACCCAAACTCTGCATTGGAAATGAGGTTGACACCGTAACTCACGTGCCCACTAATGTGGGAGTGAAAATTAATCTCAAAAATTAAGATCTAGAAACCATATTAGTTGTTATAAATAAACTATGAACTATTTAATACTGACGGGGATCAAACCCCTGTCATATGAGTTCATTTGTGGATGATATGGACTTCACTAATTACTAGGCAAGATTTTGGGGAGGAATATACAAAAGATATTATTAAAAGACTAAGGAGGGGTTAGACCTGCCCCGTCTCCATAAAAAAAAATTCCTTTATTCCCTGTGTATGAACATGGTTGACACGGAAGTCTTTAAGGACATTCGACCGTGAGAATTACTAAGATTTTTTTTAAGTCCATGGCATATTGACAAGGAGTTTAACATAATTATGTGTGGGTAGGGGGGTAATCTATGAAAAGATAGCAAGTAGCAATGTCTCAGCCCATTCCAGTAACACCGACCAGTTAAGAGGACTATTTAGGCTTGGGCGAACTTATTATATAATTTTTTATGAGAAGGGGGCGGTATCTGTGGGCTGTACCATGAAGCTCAAGCGTATAATTCATTTATGACCTAAGTTCACTTGAATGACAGCTCAAAAAGTTACTAGAAATAGTCCCTAAAATATCCCTACGTCAACAGCTGACATCTATCACTTTGGATCACTGTAATGAAAACAGATGGTAATTTTGGCCAATATTATTTATATATTCATTTGAGCTTGGACACAAAGCTTATTTATCGTTCTATTCCACTTAAAAAATTATTATTCACAGCACTTCCACAAAAGTTTTAACGAAAATAGCTTCAAAATGGCGACCGACGAATTTAAACCATGTGGTTGAACGTGACGGAAACAAGTTTTTTTACAATGATGCACCCACGCATTGTATAAAAATATTTTATTCAGCTAAATATTTCGAAACACGATAAAATGTTCATAAAATAATTTATTATAATATGTAAAAAAAAAAAAGACAAATATTTTTCCTTTTCCAAGTAAATACGATGCCTGTATTAAAAGGTATTTATGTATGCACTATTTTACACATATATTCAATAACGTGCCAAAACGAAGAATACGAAACGAAGATGAGATTGGTTTCTGGCGTTTATGAATTTCTGCTCGATTATTCTAGTACCTTAACTGACAAACGGCGTATTCAGTTCAAACAGTTTCTACATTCGCAATCATTTGGTTTCAGTGATTCATGTTTTGTGTTTTCATATCCACGAGTTTTCCCCAGCACTCGAGTATTACTGACAGAATGTGTCAAAATGATATCAAATCTCGTGAGTGATAGGCTAATAAGCAACCTTGTTTGAGACAAATTAATCAACACTTTACTTTTATTCGCAAACAAGAAGTCTTGAAATCAAGTATATGACAATTTTTTTTTTTTGAATGAACAGTTTCAGATGCACATTATTATACCCTAGCGCTAGCCACTTGACTTATTTAGCTTACGAGAATGGGTTGACGAAGATACCTTTGAAAAATGTTACCATAATTATTTTGGAGCTCATTTTTAATTTGATTTATCCAAACAGAAGCAATCAATTAACTATATAATGGAAAATAAATGAAAATATACACAAAATTATTCTGACTAATCGTGTAATATTTCTTAAGTCACTATAAATGTAATTTTGGTAGCTTTATAAACTGTCAGTTGAGGTTCTCTCCGTGCGACAGTTTGCGGTGATGAACACATTTGCTCTTATCAAAGTTAACAAAAGCTACTATCTCTAATATCTTATCACCGCGGGAAGATGAGAATAAAATTGTATCTCGTAGAAAGAGGTTGAGAGTAGACGAGGCAAAATATTTCTTCGATAAAACTAAAAAGATAACAAAATAGAAACTAAATTTGTTTCAGCCTCGTGACAGATAGGAGTTTTCCTTAAATAATGTGTTTGAACTCAATGGAATTGATCGTTGAATCCATCAAATAAAGACTTCTACTAAGATAATATGTATTATCCGTGGCTGAGTGGTCAAGATGTTTGACTACTGGACAAAGGAGCGTATTTCATTCGTATATTATATTTATTTTTGTTGATATGTTTAGAAAGTGCTACTTACGACAAGGCTAGAGAATAGGAGGGTAATTAAAAGGAAACTCAACACGATTTGACTGAAGGGAGGCAGGAAAATAACTTACCAGCCTGGTATTTGATCTCAAGTCTCAAACCTCGAAAGTTTTTAGTCGAACACGCTGCTATCCCCTTGTTGATTCTGCCGGTATCAGATACTCCAATCATTGGTGTTCTAGTTTAAACTTGTTTTTAAGTCATTATGCTGACGCTAGCCTGTGTTTATATGGTGTACATAATAGGTTTTTTTTAAATGCCAACGTCAATGTGACAGAAAATGTATTGATAATTTTGGTAACTTAATTAAAAAATTATTTAAAGTAAATTGCCCCCACACTTTTTTTTTTTTACACTTTCCTAGAACCGCGTATTACCTAGTCTGATAGGAATGAGTAAGGTTGAATTTCTAGGAAATGAACCCAAATTTTCATGGAGGGATTGTGGTAAACAATAGCGGAAAAAACCCTTCAGTACATCCAACCGGGACTCGAACCCTTATCTCCCCATCATCGGCAGTCTATTTATTCTATTGCAAGAGTGAGGCCTCAGACCATGTGGTCACCGAAGAAAATCATATTTTATTACTTAGTAATTTAGTCAAGTAGCATATGGGGACCTTGAGCCCCACTGACCATTGTTGGGAATCCCCCCAAGATCTGCACAGATCTGCATAAAAAGTAAAATTGCAAACAGCAATGACGCAATCAAGAAAATAGTCTCTTCTTCTCACTAATTTGGTTAATATAGTTACGTTGAAAGTCAAATAAAAAGATTTAGTAGCTATATTTGCAACTATTTCTGAGCACCACCTAGACTTTAGCTATAACATTATTATTTTCTAACCCGCCTCGGTGGCGTAGTTGGCTAATGCGCTAGTCGTGTTGAGCTCGACCGCCGAGGACGGGGAGATCGAGGCTCGAATCTCGGTAGGGTGAACTGGGGGTGGTTTTTCCTAAATGGTTTTCCACTCTCCCTCCACGCAAATGTGGGTTCACTTCCTCTAAATTCAACTCTCCCATTTCCTAATCCATTAGTGTAATTAGTACTTAAGCGTATAACCCGAACGGGTAGTAAGACGCGGTGCTAAATATTATTATTATTATTTTCTAGTCGTAAAAAAAATTTGAGTGTTTTTTAGTAATATTAAAAATGTGAATATCTTTTCACTTGCTTAGTGGGAGTTCTGTTTAAACATTAAATAAATATACAAGTATTTGGTGTTTTGTGTTGCTCTATTTTTACTTCCTCACTATCTACAGGTAGAGAAAGTATTGTGATCGTCAAAAAAATATAACTCATGATTTTGATGAACCCTAAAATTAAAGGTAGTTTACTGAAGGGCAAAAGAGAAAAAGTCGATTTTCTCAAAATCGGCTTTAACAATTTTGATTAAATTTCATTCCTAAACATTTATAAATATTCCAAACAAAATGGCTACTCTCAATATCTCGGCAAAATGATTTTAAGGGCTCCGGTCTGAGCGGAAATTATCATTTTTTATCATATTTCCGAAACTTTTTGAGATATGAAATTATTTATCATTACAAATATGTATATCTATTTACCATACAAATATTTTATTCGAATCATAATTTTATAAAACCAATAACTTTTAAGTTATACGCAAATATATATATTTAACTTTTCTAACACTAAAGGTAAATTATTGCGACCGTAAAAAAATCTAACCTGAAATGTTGATGGATGTCGACGTCTCATGAACCCCCGAACCTAAAAAGTGGTCTTTGCAATGCCGTATGTCTGTGTGTCTGTTTAAACTTAAAATTAAGAGTAGTTTAATAAAGGGCAAAAAGAAAAAAAAATAGATTTTCTTAAAATCAGCTCTAACGATTTTGATTAAAATTCGTATCTAGGCGTTGATTAAGATTATAAATAAACTGGCTATTTTCATTTTACTATGAAAATTATTTTTGGGTACTTTACAGAAGTGGAAACTTTCGTATCCCCGCAACTATTTTATATACTAAATATTTTATCATTGCAAAATTGTAGTATATTAAACATTAAAAACTTTTATATTAAATATATTTTTTATAAAACCAACCGTTTCTGAGATATTGTAAAATATATTAATACAATTTTGTGAGCTTTAGTTATAAAGAGATACTACTAAAGTTTTAGCGCAATAATTATCAATGCCATAGAGTAATTAAACATAGCCTAGCTAAGTCTCTCAAAAAGTTTATTATTTTCCCTTAAACCTCTAGGAGAAATGTTTGTACAACAATGATTTATCCCCATTTTAGATCCACTAGTCAATATTTGCATTTTTTATTGGCCAAAATTTATAAATGAGTAATTTAATAGCAATCCAATGACATGAAGATGTCCAACACCTAATAAAATGTCGAAAATTTAACCGGAAGTCAAAATTTTAATAGGAAGTGTTGACCCTTGTGGACCCAATATTGATCTTTTTTATTGGTCCAAACATACAAATTAAGACATTAATTCTTTAAAAATAAAATTATAAAATTTAAAACCGGGACTCAAAAAATGTTTTACATAAATATAGTGCAATTTATGCTTTGTTTTGATAGTGTGTATTATTTCGGTTCACATATATTATGAGTTTTGAGCAAATATCTCCATTTTTAAACAATAGAGCGAGAAAGTCCGTGTGGAGTTCCATACCATTTTCTTCTTTTTCTTTTATAGCACTACTTCATAAGTATAGCTCGCACAAAGATTACAATGCACTGTATAAAAATAATACAAGTAAACGTATTTTGCATGAAATTAACTTCAACCACTTTAACATACCATTTTTTTTGCTATAAACATATTTTCTTGCTACCCCTTCAACACTTGTTTACTATGCCACTAAAATACCCTTTAAATAATATCTAAAGCGCGCCAATCAATCCTTCCTACGCCACTGATGTAGCCCAATGTACAGCTTCACACTAAAGTAGGAGACTTGAGCATATTAAAAGTGTGATTCTCCTACCTTTTGTACTGGATAGAGATGAAAGCTTTCCGGTAAATTTTGAATGGGAACATTTTCCCTATGGGTGGACTTGCGGTTTACTAAGTAGGGGGTAGAAACTGAATTGAAGGGAGGGGAGGGCATCTAGAGCCTATTACAGACATATATAACAGATCAAATAGGGTACTTGGGGATGAGTGATGAGAGGTTGGCCGGGAAAAGGGAAGGAGGGCAAAGCTATTTTTAAATACTTAAGCCAGATTTTAAAATATTTTATTCTTTACTTATAAAGTACCAGGGTTAGATGTATTCTATGAGGCAGGGCTCTCAAACTCACGGCCCGCGGGCCGCATCCGAGCCACAAGACAAATCTGGCCGGGCTTGTCTGCAATACTTCTACTATTCGGCCTGCAGTTATATAAATAAATAAATGCATATAATATATATATGCATTTATTTATTAATCTATTATGTTTTGTATATATATATACACAAAACATAATAGATTAAATTTTAGTATGTGCATAATTTTGAATTAAAAAAAGAATAACTTCAAATTATGCTTTTTTTTTATCATTTTAAATAATGATTCTGTAAATTTGTATTTACATAATTTATTAAATTATTCTTCGAGTATTTCACTAACCCACATAATCATCCAGGAGAAAATAATTATTTTAATATTTAAAAATATATATGATCGAAAATTTTCCGAAACTGGACATATTCTTAAACCGTAAATTTTCCGAAGAAAATTAGGGGAAAAATGTTTCAAATAGGAAATGTTTTTCCACTTACACAGCTAGTCCCCGATGATCGGTCAGTATCAAGTTTCTAAGTCGTCACTCGACCCTCTGTGGTCCCCGATGATCGGTCAGTAGCAAGTTTCTAAGTCGTCACTCGACCCTCTGTGGTCCCCGATGATCGGTCAGTAGCAAGTTTCTAAGTCGTCACTCGACCCTCTGTGGTCCCCGATGATCGGTCAGTAGCAAGTTTCTAAGTCGTCACTCGACCCTCTGTGGTCCCCGATGATCGGTCAGTAGCACGTTTCTAAGTCCTCACTGGACCCTCTGTGGTCCCCGATGATCGGTCATTAGCAAGTTTCTAAGTCCTCACTGGACCCTCTGTGGTCCCCGATGATCGGTCAGTAGCACGTTTCTAAGTCCTCACTGGACCCTCTGTGGTCCCCGATGATCGGTCAGTAGCACGTTTCTAAGTCCTCACTGGACCCTCTGTGGTCCCCGATGATCGGTCATTAGCAAGTTTCTAAGTCCTCACTGGACCCTCTGTGGTCCCCGATGATCGGTCAGTAGCACGTTTCTAAGTCCTCACTGGACCCTCTGTGGTCCCCGATGATCGGTCAGTAGCACGTTTATAAGTCCTCACTGGACCCTCTGTGGTCCCCGATGATCGGTCATTAGCAAGTTTCTAAGTCCTCACTGGACCCTCTGTGGTCCCCGATGATCGGTCAGTAGCACGTTTCTAAGTCCTCACTGGACCCTCTGTGGTCCCCGATGATCGGTCAGTAGCACGTTTCTAAGTCCTCACTGGACCCTCTGTGGTCCCCGATGATCGGTCAGTAGCACGTTTCTAAGTCCTCACTGGACCCTCTGTGGTCACCGATGATCCGACCTCTGCTCACCGTGTATTGTATTGGAGGTCTCTCTCGTGAGTAACAAGACCTAGATCTGCATCGCACAGCATGATGACCTCGATACACACCGATAGTACATTTCGCTGATGATCTAGTTGGTGCTGGAGGCTGTAGCATGTACTAGAGTTGTAGCCTGTACTGGGGCTGTAGCATGTACTAGAGTTGCATCCTGTACTGGGGGCTGTAGCATGTACTAGAGTTGCATCCTGTACTGGGGGCTGTAGTATTTATTATAGTTGCATCCTGTACTGGAGGCTGTAGCATGTACTAGAGAGGCATCCTGTACTGGGGGCTGTAGCATGTACTAGAGTTGTAGCCTGTACTGGGGGCTGTAGCATGTACTAGAGTGGCATCCTGTACTGGGGGCTGTAGCATTTACTAGAGTTGTAGCCTGTACTGGAGGCTGTAGCATGTACTAGAGTGGCATCCTGTACTGGGGGCTGTAGCATATACTAGAGTTGTAGCCTGTACTGGGGGCTGTTGCATGTACTAGAGTGGCATCCTGTATTGGGGCTGTAGCATGTACTAGAGTGGCATCCTGTACTGGGGCTGTAGCATGTACTAGAGTTGTAGCCTGTACTGGGGGCTGTTGCATGTACTAGAGTTGCAGCCTGAACTGGGGGCTGTAGCATATACTAGAGTTGTAGCCTGTACTGGGGGCTGTTGCATGTACTAGAGTGGCATCCTGTATTGGGGCTGTAGCATGTACTAGAGTGGCATCCTGTACTGGGGCTGTAGCATGTACTAGAGTTGTAGCCTGTACTGGAGGCTGTTGCATGTACTAGAGTTGCAGCCTGAACTGGGGGCTGCAGCCCTGTGGGACTAGTAGGTAAATCAATAATTATTGTCTCAGAGATTGTCGGTAAATAAAAGGTTTGGCTATGGGTGGTCATTTAATGCTTACAAAGCTGATGGTTAAATTAATGTTTTCCGGGCTGGTTGGTAAGTTAATGGTCTTAGTGCTGGTTGAGGAAATAATTATTGCCAGGCTAGTTGGTAAATAAATATTTGCATGGCTGGTTGGTGGTAGATTAATGGCCGTGGGGATATTTGATAAATTATCGGTCTCAGGGATGATTAGTAAATTAATTTTCACAGAGTTGATTTGAAAATTAATACTTGCAGATATGGTTGATATATTAATGGCCGGAGAGCTGGCTGGTGATGGTGGTGGCGATGGCTGGTAAATTAATGGCGGGAAGCTGGCTGGTGATGGTCGTGGCGATGGTTGGTAAATTAATGGCCGGGGAGCTGGCTGGTGATGGTCGTGGCGATGGTTGGTAAATTAATGGCCGGGGAGCTGGCTGGTGATGGTCGGTAAATTAATGGCTGGGGAGCTGGCTGGTGATGGTCAATAAATTAATGGCTGGGGAGTTGGCTGGTGATGGTCATGGCGATGGTTGTTAAATTAATGGCCGGGGAGCTGGCTGGTGATGGTCTTGGCGATGGTTGGTAAATTAACTGTAGCAGGGCTGATATGTAAATTATTGGTCACAAGGTTGGTTTATAAATTAATGGTAACAGGGTTTATTGATAAATCAATTTTTTTATATATTAATTATGTCACTACTTGCTGTTCTTTTATTTATTGATTTAGAAATTTGATATGGTAGTTAAAATCAAGTAGTCACGAATTAGCAACTAAATTACTAACAATTTTGAGTAGAACTTCTGAGAAGTGTTAATGCAACATTATAATAAAAAATGTACAGATAAAAGAAAATGGTGCTGCGTACGTGATTTGGACGGGGTAAAATCGAGGGGGTGGGGGGAGGGGCTCCTAGGAATCAGCGCTGACCTCTTTCCCCGGTGTCAGGTTCCATTCCCAGCTGCCACCAACAATAATTCAATAAAAAAAAGTAAACAGTTGCTTGTGTGGGCGAGTTAGGACCGGCGCCACGGCGTGGTAGACTTCACTGGATACCTGACTGCTTGAGAGTAAGACCAATATGTTAGACATTTATACTGCGTACATCTCAACGTGGATTAGTTGCAGTATACTTTTAGAACAAGTTTTCAATCCCTTTTCAACGTCTCACAGTTAAATTATATAGTAATAAAATATTACAGCACTTCTCACCGTGTCACAGCTGCAGTATAAAGTAGTACACGACTACAACCCTTCTCAAAGTGTCACAGCTGCAGTATAATGTAGTACAAGGCTACATCCCTTCTCAAAGTGTCACAGCTGCAGTATAAAGTAGTACAAGGCTACATCCCTTCTCAAAGTGTCACAGCTGCAGTATAAAGTAGTACAAGGCTACATCCCTTCTCTAAGTGTCACAGCTGCAGTATAAAGTAGTACAAGGCTACATCCCTTCTCTAAGTGTCACAGCTGCAGTATAAAGTAGTACAAGGCTACATCCCTTCTCAAAGTGTCACAGCTGCAGTATAAAGTAGTACAAGGCTACATCCTTTCTCATAGTGTTACAGCTGCAGTATAAAGTAGTACAAGGCTACATCCCTTCTCAAAGTGTCACAGCTTCAATATAAAGTAGTACAATACTACATCCTTTCTCAAAGTGTCACAGCTGAAATATAAAGTAGTACAAGACTACATCACTTCTCAACGTGTCACAGCTGCAGTATAAAGTAGTACAAGGCTACATCCCTTCTCAAAGTGTCACAGCTGCAGTATAAAGTAGTACAAGGCTACATCCCTTCTCAAAGTGTCACAGCTGCAATATAAAGTAGTACAATACTACATCCTTTCTCAAAGTGTCACAGCTGAAATATAAAGTAGTACAAGACTACATCACTTCTCAACGTGTCACAGCTGCAGTATAAAGTAGTACAAGGCTACATCCCTTCTCAAAGTGTCACAGCTGCAATATAAAGTAGTACAAGGCTACATCCCTTCTCAACGTGTCACAGCTGCAGTATAGAGTAGTACAAGACTACAGCACTTCTCAACGTGTCACAGCTGCAGTATAAAGTAGTACAAGGCTACTACACTGCCCTTATCGTTGCTGGGGTCAAGTTGTACCTAACACCGGTGCCGTGCCTTGCCCTGCCTGCTCAGTAAAGTCCTTACCACGCTCTAGTGAGGCTCGTTGGATTGAGAGCAATCTTATATCTGGACATGGAAAAAGCACACTTCTGGTCGACTCGATTGTGGTCACAAGCTGCTTATTTCCTCTGCGGTACGTTGCTTAGAGCCTTAGCCCCTAGCTAGTCCATAACTTGTTTAATGTACGCAATTAAGTCACTTGTTATCGTGAAGCTAAGCCAACGTTGACCAGAGAGATAATTTTTTCACGTAAAAATGGTTGAAGCCTAGGGGTACGGGGTGTATTCGTTTGAGTCTAACATCGAAGTATTGACATATTTGGTATCCAGCAGACGTGATGTTTCGCGTTAGTGAGGCATTCGACCACTGGTGTCCTGACAATTGCGTACCGCGATAACTGTACCCAAAGGGTTGAGCAGGTAGAGGACATTTGTTTATTTTGTGTAATCAGTATTATTTGAAATTTTAATTTATTAACATCTGAAAGGTTGGATTAAGTTAGGTTGGGTATGAACCATAATTACATAGGGCCTATATGTATAAATTATGGAAGGTTTGTAAGTCAGGTTTGTATAATAATAGTTATTATTTTAAGCAACAATTTGAGCTTTCTAGTCTCTATTTGTGACGTCATATAATTTTTACACTTGGGTGTGATAAGAGTTGGTTTGGTTGGGAAAAGAAGTTGTGTGAGCCTACATCATGTAATTTCATTTATCGGCCAACTCGGGTGGAAAAATAAACAACTGTACGCAATGGTCGCTATTTCTTGGGTGGCACTCATTTGTCATATATTCCGGCCACTAAGCACTGTAGTTGATACGTGGGTGTGAGAAGATAGTTGAAATCATCTTTGTTACTTTATTTTAACTCGTTTGTTAAAGTGTATAGTGTTGGTGTCCTTAGGAGAAATAAAACTGAAGGGGGAACTTTAAAGTTTGGAATATCAGAAAGTTTCATTAGTTCTCTTTAAATAAGTGAACATTTTATGGATTTTTATTTTTAATCTGTCTCACAGCTCTAAAGTTGACACACTATAATAATTTGTTTGAAGTGTAATATAATGTGTAACGCAACCGGGCGGGAATTTACCGTCCGGGGAAAGTGTTCTGCGCCTCAAGGCAACCTACAATATGAAGGCAACAGTGCCGCCTTTCAAACTCGAACATTGTACCCAATTGGGTGGCCACGCAGAGCTGCCCTCCACGCGCGTGCATTTCCGGAATTAGGGCCTACTATCCTTGGTTCAATTACTGACCAATACCTGTGCCAGTTGCTTTTTAAAGATAGTGAAGTTTTAATATTATTTATGCTTTAAATAAAAAGGAATACTAATAAATGGTAAATAAAATTAAAACAGAATGAAAGGTTCATGGTTGTGAAAAATGGCTGGAAGTGGAGGAAATAATTATCGTTGAGAATGTGAAATTCTCCTATGGTAAATCTTTCACTAATTATGGAATTGTGCCTCTATTTTATTATAATTCTGTACTTTGCAAATGTAACAGATAGACAAATCTCATCAAGCAAAAACATTCTAGGTATTGTAATGCACGGACGTGAAAATAACGCTTGTGTGGCTTTATGTGTTTTTTTAATAGGGACATTTAGGTCGGATGTGATCGTGTTGCCATCATCCATATGTGTGGATGTCCGTGATAATCCCATCAGTTTCTGGTCCACGAAAAAAAATATTTATGTGACCCTAGCCTAAGCCCTTGACAACGAGAGTCTCCTTGTTGCTTATTGTGTTCCAGTGTTGCCTCCATACATGAGTTTTTGCGTGTTGTGTTGGAGGGTTGCCTCCAATCAGGAGTAGTCTCCCATCTGAAGTCGTATGTTTTGTTCCAGGCTCTCTTGAACCGGACGAACTCTCCCTCGATCCCACGGGCAGTGGCCACCCCAGTCCAAATCACGACGCCCAGCGTCCCCTAAGCGTCTGCAAGCCCGAGCCCAGCCTGTGCAGCAGTCCTGGCGCTGACGACTCAAGCGATACCAGTAGCGTCGTCATGTACCCCCACCACCAGCAGCCACCCCCTGGCGCCGACAAGATCAGCTACCGGGGGGTGTTCACCACATCCGGGTCGAGCCCTGCTGGGGGCGGCTCGTCAGGGTCCCCCAACCCCTGGCTGCTCCCCAGTCCCGACAAGACGCTATTCCAGCCCATGTTCGGGCTACTGCAGTCGTCCTCTCAGCAGTCCGCCCCATCCCCTCAGCAGTACCCTCCATCAGCCACCCCTAGCCCCGCGGCTCCCCACTACGAGGATCCCCGCTCTCAGGAGCAACTACTGGCCCTAGGCCTGGACTGCGCTTCTCTCAAGCAGCAACAGTACTCGTGTGAGGAAAGTATCTACAGACAGCAAGGCCTCGTTGCGCCTACTCCCAAATACCAGTGGCTAGACCCCCAGACTGTGTCCGAGTATACGGGGGGTTCATCGTCGAACCTCTCGGTGGCAGGACCCTCGGGGATAGTCCCCAAACAAGAACCTTTTAGCGTGTGCTCGGGGGAGACGTCCAACAGCAGCAACAACCATCGTTCTCTGGTGCAACGTCCGCGGTGCAGCTCGCAGAATACAACCCCTCTACGAGTAAAGGTCACGAGATCCTGTCCCAGGTATATCAACAGTCCCCCATGCCCCTCAAGCTGGTGCCCGTCAAGCCTAGAAAGTACCCCAACAGGCCCAGCAAGACGCCTGTCCACGAGCGCCCCTACGCTTGCCCCGTTGAGAACTGCGATCGGAGGTTCTCCCGGTCGGATGAGCTCACGAGGCATATCCGTATCCACACTGGCCAGAAACCTTTCCAATGCCGAATCTGCATGCGGTCGTTCAGCCGGAGTGACCACCTCACGACTCACATCCGGACACACACAGGAGAGAAGCCGTTCTCCTGCGACGTCTGCGGACGCAAGTTTGCGCGCTCCGACGAGAAGAAGCGACATGCCAAGGTGCACCTCAAGCAGAGGATGAAAAAGGAGGCCAAGGTCACCCCCTCAGCGGCAGGCAGTCCGGCGCAAGGGAGCGGGGTGTCGACTGGGCAGCAGTTGCATCACCAGATGCACCACCACCACCACCATCACCATCACCAGCAGCAACAGCAGCACGCAGTGGTCAGTTCCGACGATGGCATCACGATGCCCGTCGTTACGACGTCTCTTTGAACGCTTACGGGAGTGACGCGTGCCTGTGCTGGTTGAACTGTCACCTCTACCGCGTTAGGAGGGCTGTGACAACAGGTGTTATTTTGGTAAGAGCAGATCTTGGGTAATCTGTGAATACCCCACGAGAGACCATGACAGAAGAGGGGTGTGACAAGCTCAGTATATTATGTATCTACTCGATGATATTGGCCCACTCAAACACTGTGCCGCCCCCTCCCTTCCCACATCATTCAACTGTGATTCCTCGAGATAGAGAGAGACAAACAATCCGATGATATTATTCGCGGGAACATATGACGATTTTTTTTTTGACAATTTTATTTAAGGGGAATGGGGGGGAGAGTGGTCGTTTTTTCACGCACACATTTCGCACGGCAGTGTTTTTTTTTAATAGTGTATCGGTTCGTTGTTCACTTGTTTTTTTTGTTGTTGTCGTTTTTAATTTGTTTTATATTCAAATAAAAGCTAACTTTTTGTGAAGTTAATACAAAATAAAGTTCGTTGTGTGTACAAAATATAATATTGTTGTTGATGCTTGTCCTGTATCGCGAGAAAATGGACTCTTGTTTTTTTTTAATTAAATAACATAAACTAGTGACTTTATAACATCGCTACAGCTTTCTAGAGTTTTCCATCATGTTCTAGGGTTGATATTTGGTCGATCCAAGTCAAGTCTTTGTAAAAAAAAAATATTTTTATACCAATATTAATTTGATGTTTTGGTTTTTGTAAAAAAACAAAGTACGGACGAATCTTAAAACCTGTTTTGAACGTTGATGGCTTTTGATTTGATTTTGTTAATTGTTTGCGTTGCCTGCCCTTAAAAAGGGATGGTATTAACCCTAGTGAAGAGCGGTAGTTACATGGCTTTAATTAATTAAGAAGTGCTGTATGTAATTTAAAAATCTAACTATCGGGGGCGTAGTTACAGTGTAGCAGATATCCCCGAGTGTTGCCTGGCATTCTTCTTATGCCCCACCCCCCTTTTTTTTTACTACAAATTACAAGACTGTTTTGGTATTATTTACTATTTCACCTTTTTAAGGCCATTTTTCCTCTATTAGAGTGTTAACAATTTTAAATTATTTAGTCAATAAATATTTGTAATGTCAAATTTGTGTATTATAGCGCGATACAGTTAAAAATTTAATAGTTTTATTGGTACTTTACTAAAAATGTTGGAAATGTATAACATTTTATAAGATTTTATTATTGGTAATTTCAGACAGGTTTTCCAATACTAATGTAATATTTTTCACTAAGTAATTAATAAATCTTACCTAGCTTAATAATCTGGCTAATTTCAAAAATTATTTAACTTCTAAATTTAAATAAAAAATTTGTAAACGTTCAAAATATAAATAGCCCAAGGCTTTAAAATGATAATTAAGATTTTTTAAATGTTAGTGATTTGTTTTCAAAATTATTTTGTTTTAAATGTGATAGTAGAATATATTTTTTCCATCCCAAAGAAGTTATCATTGATCTCATAACTCAAAAATACCTGCCACCACCTACCCCAAAAATATCCCCCCCCCCCTCCTTTCTCGAATGCAAATGTTGCAATGTTGTCAAATAACATTATTTTAACAATCCCCCTAAAACATTCCGAGCATAGGTTAAATAGGAGACTAGACAGGCCGTTGGCTTTTTAAAATAAAATGTTTCAATGTTTGCTATACTGCCTTGTTGTCACTGCTGTTGCTTGACTTTTTCGAGTGTAGAATTTTTTTATTTTATTTTTTAAATAAAGAAAGACAGGTGTTCAATGTTTTGGAAATAGAAAGAACTTTATAAAATACTCTGGCTGAAGTTTTCTAAACTAGTCTAATATAGATATAATTTTAGTAAATATAGTCGAACCGGCATAGGAATAAATGTTTTAAGAATGCTAAGAATAAAAACAGAGCTGCCAATTTAAAAATAAATTTAAATTATTTAACAGTTATAAACATTTGTACTTTTTCAAAAATCAAAGCTTTAAAACACATGACTTTTCAAATGAATGCGTGAAAATATATCGAGTGACGTTTTAAACCGTCAGAAAAGTATGTTATTCCTATAAAGATCCGACTATATTTGCATTTGACCAGCTGTTTGTGATGCGCAAAGAACCACAAAAAATAGGGTGTGTGGCTTAAAACAAGAATTATGTTTGTTTAATCTTAATCTCCAAGGGCGTAACCCTTGTCAAGAGTGACTAACAACTGCCTATGACAGACCTTGGTTCGCTGCCCTGGTTGGGACGGAATTGTTTGCTACGCGTTCTGCACCAACCTGGAATTTACTGTTGGTTCGGAGTTCAACTTGAGCGCGATTCTAGGGGCAAATAATCCACCTTGAGTTAACTTGCCTGTGAAATATCTAACTATAATAATATTAATCTAAATTGTCACACATTCAAAGATTATTCTCTATGCTTGATGGTTGCATATCGACTCGGAGAAATCCGTGACCCTTGAAACTCAGAGTTCCTGGGTCCCTTAGGAGCGCTTCAAGTTTTGGTGTCTATTTGTTGAAAATTGTAGTCGGTAGGTAGTGCTTTCACACATACATTTGTATTAGCATAGAGATATAAACAAATATTCAACAATTAAAAACTAAACAAATCACAATTGACGCAGATAAAATGATTGGGCTTAGCCCCACACCCCGTGAAATGCCGGGAATTTGCCTTATTAAGTAAGTGGATGAATTGGAAATATTCCCTCAAAACTTTATGTGTACTTAGCACCACAACTTAGAGCGCATGATTTTGTTTTGGCTGGTGTGTATTTCTATTTATAAATGTTTACCAGGGACACTGGCGAAAGGGAACTTTAGAGGCTGGTGACACCAGATGGACCAATCAAAGATCATAAGATAAGCTATGTATAAAAGAGTGAAGAGACAAATATTGGAAAATTATCTTCAGTCTAAATATGATTGATACAGTTGTAGGTTGTCTTCAGCTTGGGATTTGGGGAAGATATGATTACAGTTCATTTACGGTAATTTTGAACTTTTCTGTCAGTTGGACAATTACTTAAAATAACTCTGAGTGTATCCACCTCACAGATCTGTGTGGTCTTTTCATTTCTTATAATAAATGTAAAATAACTTTAATTGTAAAATCTACTAAACATTTGCGAAGCTGATGAATAAATACAGAACCAAATATGAGTAACTTATGAACTTTCAGTTAAGACCAGAAAGAGTATGAAACAATTAAATCAACAGTTCCATGATTAATTCCTTTTCCTGGTTCGTTCCTTATTTTAGTCTTTACTGTACAAATTCTCAGCAATAATTACTCTGAATGAATCAATAAAAAGTTTAAAAAAACGTAATTATAATATTAAATAGGTAGTCGAACTGTAAGGCCTACAGACAGCTTACATTTTTTGTTAATCAAGCTTTAAAATTGATGTTTGAAGAATCAACTATATTTATATTCCACTCTGTTTTTGGTGCTAAGTATATGGTAGTCTGATTTTTAAATACCAATAGTATAATTTGCTATCATAGGCGGCTCGTGGAAGATTTCACAGGGTTCAATGACCACCTTGATTCATAAATGTGGCGCCAAAAGTATTTTTTCTTAAAAAAAAAAAGCCTGCACAAAATATTGTGAGTAAAATTTTTAATAATATAAATGTTTATCATATTTTAAATTTTGTTACTTGAATTTGTCGGAAAAATCTCAGATGAAGTGTTTTTATCTAAATGATAATACTTGAACCAAATTAGTCCTCAAAGAAGGGACGTCTGGACAATTTGACCCATAAATGGACACTGTCACAAAGTGTAGCTTATTTAATATTATAAAATATTAATTTATTAGTTGATTTATATATATGTATATGATAAATTTATTTAGTATAAACGAATAACACAGTTGGCACTGGCGTCCTTTAATTATTGATTACACGATTTGGTTCTAGTTTGCGTGTACCAATTTCTTGGCTGCTTATAATGCAACTTGTTTATGCATTTTCCTACCCTCTACCCCTTCTTTTTGTGTAAAACACGAGCCGCTCATGCTTTCAAAATTTGATAGATATTGTCATTTAAACTCTAAAAAAAGACGCCTTTTTCGTCCAATCAGTAGTTTAAATATTGTTATATAATACGTAGCATGTGGAGAAAACCACAAGAAAAAAAGAAGCGTACAAAGTTCAAGGCCTAATTGCCACAATAGCCAAACAAAAAAAGTTTTTTTAGGAAAATAAATATGTGGACATGTAAATAGACTAAAACTATTTATGTATATAGTATAAATAATTATTAAAACCTATTAAAATTATATATTATTGTTAAATTACCCCTTGACAAATACTGTTATAGCTCTACATTAAAAAAAACTGAATTGTTGTTTAAATTGTTGTCAACTTTATACCGGCCCTTGTGCCCTTCTTTCACGCGTGCGTTCAATGGACAATGTAGAGTTATTAATTTTTTTAACAAAAATAATATAGAAAAAATGTAATATATTATATAGAGAATTTGTACTACTTTCTTATGTGTCAAAAATAAATAAAATAAATTGATGTTGTGTACATTCTGAAACTAGACAGTCATACACGTCAAGTATTTATTGAATTTGTTATTTTTTTTAATTCTTGAATAAGAGTGTACATTTAAAACGGCTGTACAGGTGTTTGATGGTTCTAGACGTATCTGTACCGATGTGTTATCAACTTGTGTCTTCATTTTATGATAATAGACTAGTTCCTTTCAACAATTCTTTCAATTTGAAAAATTAAAGGAAAATTTTGAATATAATTTGAACTTAATTACTGATTTAAAAAAAACAAAGTTATGTGAAAATTTGATGAAAAAACACTTATTGGGCTGTATTTATCAATGTGATATTTGCAAAGCAAACATTGAAATATAAAATAAATATTTAAATTTTAAATAATAAAACATTACAAATGTAACTATTATAAATAGTAGCAGCTCACTCAAGAAATATATTTATTTGTACATTTGTTCTCTGTTTTCTTGTTGACATTACCTCTTTAAAACAGTTGATGTAAAAAAAAAGGATTTTTTAAAAAAAACTAAATGGCTGTAAAACCTGTCAAAATGAAGTCTATCGTTTTAAACAAAAGAGAAATATACAGTTCAAACTAATAAAACAGTGTGTACTCATTTCCTCTCGTTACACCCTGGGAAACATTTCTAACGTATAGCCGGGTCGCCATAGAGGATGTTTTCAAAAACTACCAACATTGACCAAAAGTCACCCAATTTAGTTTTATATCTTCCTAAACTCACGAAATGTTTAAAAATCTAAAGCTTCAAAACATATCTCATGTCGTATGAAAACATGAAATTGAATTTAGTAATATTTTAAACCATCAGATGATTTATCTCTATAGCGGCCTGACTATGTGTGTATACATGTTATTTTTTTATTTAACCAAGCACAAGGGTTACAGATGGATTAACCTAAGAAGAAATAAGAGGATGGGATTAACAAAACAAACCGGAACTGAAATCAAGAATATTGTATTTTAATAATTTTAATATATATCAATAATTAGAACGTAAGTTAACATTTTGTGTGGTCTAAAAATTTGTCTACAAAGGAACCCCTTCACAATAGGAATCCAAGCTAGAACATAGGGAGTTTGAAATGGCGACTGGGGACAGGCCACAGACAAGTAAGAAACAGACTCTCCACCTTACAGGGGTTTCGCTGCGCTCTTTTGCCAGTTGAGTCCTTCACCACTGGGCTTCGCTATGTGTCACTGCTGGGTGATGATAGGCTAACGCAGCGATCCTAGTGGTGAATTACTAAAGCTGGTAAAAGGAGCGCAACTATTTTAACCTGGAGGTTGAATGTCTGGGTATATTATTTGTCTGTGGGCTAGGTCAAGTAGGCTCGAGGCGCTGATGACCCATCTTGCGTTAAATTAATAACATGAAAAAATATTAATCATGTGTAATTTAAAACTTACATGAGTCTTCTGAACCTCGCACTGCTTTGAGAGTTTAATCTAGAGTCTAAAGCAGTTTCTCTCTAAACGGCCTAGTGGGGGCATGTGAACATGAATACATTCATAAATAAGTTAACAAGTGTTGCATAAAAATAAGATCTTGATTTAGTTAATTTTAATTTAGTATTCATACAGTAAATTTTTAATCACAAAAGAGTATTTTTGTTTTAAAGTAAGTCAAAGTTTAAAATAAGGGCTTTCTTGACACTAGGAAATCAATATAAGTATCTCCAGATGTTTCATTAATATCAAATACCTTCAGATGTTTAATAATATCAGGTTCCTACAAGTGTTTTAATCATATCAAGTACCTCATAATATCAGGTTCCTACAAATGTTTAAATTATATCAAGTACCTCTAGATTGTTAATAATATCAAGGATCCCACGCAGATTTTAATTATGAAGTACCTCCAGATGTTTGAATAATATAAGGTGCCTACGGATGTTTTTAATACTAATAATCATTAACACCACCAAGGTATGTGTTAATAATATCAGGTGTACGAAAAACCCTAAGTAAATATCATCTAGTAATATATCAAATACCTTCAGATGTTTAATAATATCAGTCTTACGAATGTTTTAAATCATATCAAGTACCGCCAGATGTTTTAATAAGTTTTGGTGTCTACGGATGTTTTATTAATAACATGTACAGTACCTCTAGATGTATTGGGAGTGAGATATATATGTGCATTGGCATATTCTCATTATTCTCAAGGGGGATGTGCACTTTAGACTCTAAGCTCCAAATTCTATACACCAAATACATATTCTAGTTTACATACTCCAGAGTCTAGTCTACAGATTCCAGACTCTTTCCTCTAGACTCCAGATTATTTATCTGACTCTAGATTCTGTCCTCTAGACTTCAGACTTCATCATCCAGTTTCCAGTCTTCAGACTTCATCCTCCAGTCTCCAGGATTCATCCTCCAAACTCTGAGCTCTATTTCCTGAAGCCATACTCCGCAGTCTAACTTCCAGACTCCAAGATAATTCTCCGGACTTCAGACTAGATCCTCCAGTTTCTATCTTCTATACTCCAGAGCCTCGACTGTTGCTGATAATAAGTGCAATGTCACTGTAAAGTATACACAGACATAGAGAGGGGGGAGTTTCACCGTGTGGGCAGGTGGTCTAGGTGGGCCCCAACATGACGTCACATACCTGCCAGCATCACAATACAGGGGGAAGCCTAATAAGGTGGACAACTTGAGTAGGACGTCCCTTTAGGGCAGACCCACAGTGACGCTATATTTTGCGCACATGTGGATACATAAGTACTATATCGTGGAGATAGGGACGCTTAATGGACGTAATAGAGACGTTACACTTCTGTAATTTATACGGTCATTTTATTAATAGAGACGTTAAAAGTTTTTGGTGGACATCTTCAGTGGCGGCAGAACCTTATTTGTGTAGGGGGAGAGAGGCAAGGAAAAACGTTTTTAAGGACTTGCCTTCCACTCACTACCCTACCTCCCCGATCAAAGGTTTGAAAATTGGATGCCCCAACAAACTATTTGGAGTGGTCCTCCCTACCTAGTATTTGAAAATTAGATTAATTTTATGAACTATTTGAAGTAGTATTTCCCAGAAATTTTTGGAAATTTGATGCCTCTAGAAGCTATTTTGAGTAGTACTCACCTTGAATTAATACAAATAGATTCCTCAAGAATCTACCATTTAAAGTGGTACTTCCCTAAAAATATTTGAAATTTGGATGCACCTCAAAGCTATTTAGAGTGATCCCCCTACCCCCGAATAAATTTTTCCAGAGTTAGATGCTATAGAATCTATTTGAAGTTGTTTTATCAAAGCAATTTTGTTTAAAAATTGCGTGTCTTTAGATCTATTTGGAATAATCCTCAATTGAATATTTTTGAAAATTGGATGCTTTTAGAAGATAGTTGGAGTTGTCATCTGAATTTTTTGATAAGTATATGCATCTAGAATCTATTTAGAGTGGCTCTCTCCCGGGTAATTTTAAAAATGGGATGCCTCTAGAAACTTATTTTAAGTGATACCTACCTACCACATTTTTGAAAATTGAATACCTTTAAAAAGTTATGTGCAGTTTGATATAAGTCTTTCAGTTTAATATTCGAGAATATCAGAAGTTGTGAAATACATCTAAAAGGGGGACTCTTTTGAATCTATTTAGAGTAGTCCTCCCTCCAATTTCTTTTGAAATTTTGTTGCTCATAAAAATAATTTGGATTAGTCCCCTAAGAAATTTTTGAAATTTGGAAGCTTCTATCTAGAAGCTATTTTAAACCGTCCTCACCCATATTTTTTTACTTATTTAGATATCCTAACATATATTTGAGGTGGTATATCCTCAGAACATTTTTTTTAATTGAATACTTCAAGAGCTTTTAATTTTGCTGTTCATCTGAATTTTTCTCGAAAATTAGATGTCTCTAAAAACTATGTGAAGTGGTCTTTGCCTGGCTATATTTCGAAAAATGGTATCTTCAAGAAGCTATTTGGAAAGCTCTCTCCCGAAATTTTTTGAAAATTAGATGCCTTTAGAAAATATTTGAAGTGGTCTTCCACCGACAAATATTTGAAATTTGAATGCCTTCAGAAATTATTTGGATTGGTCTTCTCTTGAAAATTCTTCAAAATTACATGCATCTATCTACAAACTATTTGGAGTAATCAGGCCCTAGAAATTTTTGAACATTTGGATAGCTCTAAAGCTATTTATAGTGCTCATCATTTGATTTTTCTGCCAACTTATATTCCTAAAGAATCTATTTAAAAGGGTTTCCTCCGGAAATATTTTGAAAATTAAATGCATCTAGAAGTAATTTGGAATTTTATTTGACATAATTCAGCTTCGTATTCGATAATATCAGAAGATTTGAAATTTATCTGGAGAGTAGAAAAGAAGGGGGGGGTGCTGGAGAAACTTACTTCCAAGAGGAAGGGGATGAATGCTTTCCCCTCTAGTTACACCAGCCCTGGAAATATTATTTTTCTTGTGATAGAAACAGTGCATTTCAGTATTAGAAAAGCTAAATTTATTTAAAAGATGTGCTAAATTTTTTGTATTAGAAACATTAAACTTCTGTAATTAAAGATTCAATATTAATGTTACAGGACGTAACATTTCTGTGATAGTGACGCTAAATTTGTGTAAAGTACCTTTTAATTCTGTAACAGAGAAGTTAAATATATCTAACAAAAGACACTAAATTTATTTAACAGTGATGCTAAATTTAGTTCAAAAAGACGTTTAATTCCAGTAAGAGAGAGCCTAGATACTAGCCTTTAAGTAAGCTAATGAACACACCAAGGTTTTGTAACCAGACGTTAAATTTAACTGGTAAAGATGCTAACGTTTGTTAAGAGGCTTTCAAATTTCTGAGATAGAGAATTTAAAATATTGTAAGGGAGACGTCAAGGTTAAGAGTGATTAAGAGAAATTGCTTTAATAGAATAAAAAAGGTAATTTTAATTAGTAAATTGTAAAGAGACTATATGTATAGAATATCCAAGGTTTTGCGAAAGAGACGTTAACTTTCTGTGATAGAGAATCTTAATATTTTGTAATAGACTTTAAATGTATGTGATAGAAATGCTAACATTCTTAAGCCAACAGAAAAAGTTCAGTTGACCCTGGGATCACTGAATGTCATATCAGAAGACTCTTCTCAGCGCGATCTCAGTGAATGTGGATGAAACTTAAGTATAGTCATACTATTGATTTATGTAGCCAAAATTCAGGTAGTTAGAATCCCGATGTATGTGGCCGACACTTAGGTAGTTAGTCTCTCGATGTATGTGGCTAACACTTAGGTAGTTAGACTCTCGATGTATGTGGCCGACACTCAGGTAGTTAGAATCCCGATGTATGTGGCCGACACTTAGGTAAGTTAGTCTCTCGATGTATGTGGCTAACACTTAGGTAGTTATACTCTCGATGTATGTGGCCGAACTCAGGTAGTTAGTCTCTCGATGTATGTGGCTAACACTTAAGTAGTTATACTCTCGATGTATGTGGCCGACACTCAGGTAGTTAGTCTCTCGATGTATGTGGCTAACACTTAGCTAGTTAGATTCTCGATGTATGTGAGTGACACTCAGGTAGTTAGCCTCTCGATGTTGTGGCTAACATTTAGGTAGTTAGACTCAACGTATGTGGCCGACACTCGGGTAGTTAGTCTATCGATGTATTGGGCTAACATTTAGGTAGTTAGACTCTCGATGTGTGTGGCCGACACTCAGGTGTTAGCCTCTCGATGTATGTGGCTAACATTTAGGTAGTTAGATTCTCGATGTATGTGGCTAACATTTAGGTAGTTAGACTCTCGATGTGTGTGGCCGACACTCAGGTAGTTAGCCTCTCGATGTATGTGGCTAACATTAGGTAGTTAGACTCAATGTATGTGGCCGACACTCAGGTAGTTAGTCTCTCGATGTATGTGGCTAACATTTAGGTAGTTAGACTCAACGTATGTGGCCGACACTCAGGTAGTTAGTCTCTCGATGTATGTGGCTAACATTTAGGTAGTTAGACTCTCGATGTTGTGGCCGACACTCAGGTAGTTAGCCTCTCGATGTATGTGGCTAACATTTAGGTAGTTAGACTCAATGTATGTGGCCGACACTCAGGTAGTTAGCCTCTTGATGTATGTGGCTAACATTTAGGTAGTTAGACTCTCGATGTATGTGGCCGACACTCAGGTAGTTAGTCTCTCGATGTATGTGGCTAACACTTAGGTAGTTAGATTCTCGATGTATGTGAGTGACACTCAGGTAGTTAGACTTTCAGCTCTCTGAGGTCCATAAGCTCGCAGCCTCTCAGATAGATGGAGAGGGGGGAACCAACCGTGTCGTCACACATAAGGGGGGGGGGGGGAGCGGGTGTATTTCTGGCGCGGTGTTGCCAGAGATGTTTCAGTTTGTGGACAATATCTCGTGTTCAGGTGTTCAGAACTCAAACAGTCAAATAGTTTCACTGACAGACCACAGATTAGGCCAATGTTTCATTTGCTGGGTCTTCACGCTCTCACCTTATACCTCTGATCCTACGACGTGATCGCCATAGTTAAAAACCTATCTAAAAAGAAAACAAAGTTACTAGAGCTTTATTCATGTGTTCATTACACCAATCCATGTGTTGTGTTGCAATCGCTTTTGAAAGATGTCTCCTTTGACGGATGTGAAACAAATATAGCAATATTCCCCCAATGTTGGGCGTTCTACATTTCTTCTGTCTCTGATATAAATGTCCCTTTCGATGGCAATACTACCATACGTTCTCCAAACGTGAAGGGCCAAGTGAACAACGGATATGGAAAGTAAGAACGCGTTAGGAAGGGCAATATTCGACACTTATAGAATTAACTAAAACTTCTCTAATATAAATGTACACGCCATGTCATGTTATAATGCATCTTCCACTTCTAATAGACATAAGTATTAATACCTTCAGACCTGCTTCAGTGGAAGAATGGTCTAGGATGTCAGTCACTCTCATGTTAGACTGATTCACTATTGATGGTGAGATCGGGGTTGAAATCCTAGCTAGGTCTACTGAGGGCTATTTTTTTTCCTAAATGGTTTCCCAATCTTTTTCCATGCAAATGCAGATAGATTATCTCTAAAATGCTTCCTTTGACATCCTTACCTAATTAGAGTAATTATCACATATATTTATAGTCTGAACAGGTAGTAAGAAGCGGTGATTAGAAAAATAAAATACACCTACATAATAAAATAATAATGTGTTATGAATTGTTATTTCACCACCTGTTAGTACTCATTCAAATTGTACGCATATTATTAGTCACGCTAGTGGAATAGAGATGAATAAGGTAGTATTTGAGAGAACGTATAGCCACATTTGCATGAGGAGAGAATCCATGATAATGTCGTTTTCAATGTTGATTGAAACATAATTTGTATTTTATCAGAGTATTTTTACTACCGTGTGTCAATGTGGAGTTCAAGGGCGATTTCAAAGTCAAAAATGTTTATTTCAGCCCTTGTATTCCTTGAGTAAATATTTACGGGAAACCCGCCTCGTTGGCGTAGTTAGCTAATGCGCTAGTTTTGTTGAGCTAGACTGCCAAGGATGGGGAGATCAAGGTTCGAATCTCAGTTTGGTGAACTTGGATGTTCCTAAATGGTTTTACACTATCCCTCCCCGCAAATGTGGGTTCACTTCTTATAAATTTAACCTTCCCAATTCCTAACCCATTAGCGTAATTAGTACTCAAGCGTATAACCCGAAAGGGTAGTAAGACGCAGTGCTAATTTTTTTTAAATCGGGAACATAGAAAATAGGACCAACGGTTATGGACCAAGGAAAGAACAGTGGGGCATCGCCTCCAAAAAGAATTTGCCCCTTCCCCTGGATTAGATTTATTTCATTCGTATATTATATTCTCGAATATGAAGATGAACTCTAGCTATAAAAAAATTCCCCTAACGAACTCTATATAGCTTAACGGATGATCTAATTTTTAAATACAATCTGGGGAAGGACCACTCTAAATATCTTTTATGGGGATGCAAATATTACAAAAAATTTCGGGGGAGTGCTTCCACAATTTCCTTTGCCTTGATTTATAGATGTATTTACTAATACACCCTTCCCATTACACCAAAATGGGGGCGTCATTAATGCATACAAGCTATATCATGATTTTATTACGAATATAAATTAAAAACACATTTTAGAAAATACAATTCTTTTTTTTGCTGTCAACATTAAATAAAATTTAACACATTATTACTGTTATTTTGTAAGTTTTGAAAATAGCTATCAAATCGACAGCTACAGAGCACATTACTTAACGTATGAATACGTGAAAGTAGATTTAGTTCTAGCTGTCAGATATGTCCATTCGTAAGACAGTTGATTCACAGTTTTGTGTCTTCAATCCAGTGCACGATATATTTCACAATAGTGTAATGCAGGGGCGTCAACTTTAAAAAAATATATTGGAAGGGGGGGGTGTTAGTCCCCACTTAACTTCACGGGGCCTCTTATGCATAACATTTTCTATCTCCCCTTATCAATATTTAGTATCCTTGGATAGTTCTAATACCTGATATATTTTGAAAGAATTGAGTGTGTTCTCAAAAGCCTTTGTTTTTTTTACTTATGTTAAAGAATTCCGGTAAACCATATAACAATCCAAATTTAATCAGGGATTAGCATTAATCGAGGGTGATTAATAGCGGCCATAATGACGCTATTTTGAACTATACAGAGACTGGAAGCAAATTTTGTAAATAGCTAGTCAGTAAATTACAAAAAGCTGTGTATTTATTTTAGCTCTATGGTGAATGTGCCGGTACATAATCTATAAACTTCAGCTCAGATCTATACAGCGAAGGTTGACTTACGAATCTTTGCCCTAGATATGAATCAATTAGCTATAAAGTCCAGGTTTAAGGAGCTAGTCTCCTCTCAGTGATCATTCAAAATAGCAAGATTATTCGCTGTTGATCCCAAGTAGATTTATAAGTCTTCTCAGGCTTGAAAATGATCTCTGTGCTTTGGAACTTAACACATAATTGTCAGGAGGCATCAGACGAACTTCACCAGCTCTGGAATTATGTCCTTTATTTACGGGTTTTTCTGAAGAAAGACAACCTTATACGCCACGCTGTAAACCCTTTCTTTCCTCGTTTTAAAGATATCAATAAATCTGTGTAAAACCACTTAGTCGCCGTCAATATAATCTTTAAAATGTTCGCTGAACTTCTGAACTTCTCATGCCCGTAAGAAAGTGATCGGCGTTTACCATAAAGTAAATAAACTTGGACTTGAAACGGGTGCTGATACACTCTACGATCGTATCGACAACTTCATTGAAAGTCTCGTTGTAGAATTTTGGATGGTAACTGTAAGAAGTAGTTTCCCTTGAAGGGAACTGTTGACCTTATTCATGTGGCTGAAATTTTTGCAAAGCAAATAAAGAGGGAAGGAACCGTTTAAAGTTTCAATTTGAATGATAAAGCCATTTGGCTTCGGCACCCGCAGCCGATTTTTATTATTCTGCTAACTCCTTCATAATGCTGGTAAGTTCGTTGTAATTGAGTGAGGACGGATGGAATAGATTTAACGTGTTTTTTCCTAGGTGGTCCAGTGTGTATAGGGATAGAGCGTACATGGTCCCAAGTCTTGCTCGTGATGCAACTGCCACTTGAATCTGTCAAGATAATGTTGTTTGGATGAACGAGAGGTTGATAAAGATCAGTTCTGTACTGCACCTCTCCTCTAGGTACGAGGGAGATGGCACGGCCACTCCTAGAGCAGTGCGCGGTTCAAGGTGTGATGGCGGCCTTCAGGTAGACATACCAGTTCTCGTACAGGCTGGACACAACGTCACGGCATTTTTTTTTTAAGAACCACGTCCTACTACCCGTTTGGGTTATACGCTTGTCACGGCATTTATTCCATAATATTGACACAACGTCACGACAGTCATTCCGTATAGCGTGGACAAAACGTCATGGCATTCATTCCGTATAGCGTGGGCACAACGTCACGGCACTCACTTCATTTAGCATGGGCACAACGTCATAACAATCACTTCAGTGAGGACAAAATTCCACAAGAACATGGAGAGGCCTACGTGCATGAGCAGTTAATTTTATTCGTAAACGGCAAGCTTATGAGAAATGTTATGACAGCTGACAGCCTTAAACGTTGGGATGTCATCTTACCCTGCTACACTTAGAGAATGATACGTTTTTCACATAGCGTTTTTTTTTTTCATTCCATCTCCAAGCAAACGAATTTTTGCACAGTTTATTTTAGCACATTTCAGTGTCGGGTAAAATTACAAGTTATCCAAGATCTACTTTGTGAAAAGGAAGAAATACCTTTCCCATAAATACAATCTTTACTTGGTGACGAATCCATCCCATGATTCATAGATCGGGAAAGTATACGCTTTACCGAATGAGTTAGTGTTTGGGATCCAAGAATATTACTTAATACTAGTCTTTCTCATCCTGTTGCCTTGGTATATGGTCTAATTTACAAATAGTAGTTTCTGACGTTCAAAATTAGCAATAAATAGTATATGGTGCCATTTAATACCGTACATGATATAAGAGAAGTACTTATATCTTATTTATCTTATATCTATTGGCCTTTGAAATTGACATCGTAGATAAGTCGACACGACCGATAGTGCAAAACTTGCACTGGAAAAAAACGCACGAACACAAACACCTATTTTTAAAACTCTGATTAACTACAGTAGCCCCATGGCTTCTTTGGTGCTGACTGACATTTCACAGCTGACTTCTGACAGTCAAAATTTAGGTATATACCTAAATTTTGACTGTCAGAAGTGACAACTGCTAAATACATGTTTTTTGCAGATCATATGGTTCGGCGTAGGGATACATAATTTGGTCTGGTAGCCTTTCAAAGCCGTCAGAAGTCAGCTGTGAGCTGTCAGTCAGCACCACAGAAGCTAAAACTGAGGTATATACACATTAAATGCTGACAAATATTCACCTTAAACACAATATTAAAAATAAAATTTTGAAATATTTAAACCCAAAAATTATAATAGGCCTATAAGCTACCATAATTTTTGAAAAATAGGTAACTTTTAATGTATTTTTTTAAAGATCAATGTTGAAATTTTATTTTTCTTACGTATTAATTTGGACAATTGGGGAGAGTTTTATTTAAAAAATTCACAACACTTTAGGTACAAGATTTTTTTTCTGAAGTGTATCATACAGGACTTCAACAAACATTCTGAAAACTCTACAGTTTAATTCTAAACTCTAAAAAAAGGAATAAATATTTGAACACCAGCTATTTGGATTGAGGGCACAGTACTTGTCGTTATAATTATCTAATTCTATATCAATTTATTTTGAGAAAATATTATAACCTCAGAGCTTCATATATCGAGTAGATCTGCTACTTCTCAACGTATGTGAGATTCAGTGGTTTAATTAACACCCAAGAATTTACACACTCCTGGCAATACCTAGCCTGAGTAAATTGGTCAAATATCTTCATCAGTAATTCAGTGACGCTCTCTAGCCACGTTGAATTTTTGACACTGATGATGATGATAATGTTGATCACAGAGGCGTATACATTATTGTTAAGTAAAATGGGCGGGGGTAAGGGCTATAGTAATGGGATAAAAGTGGGTAATTCTCAATAACATGTAATATTTTTTTAGTAATAAAAATATTTAAGCTGAATCTACTTTCATACAATTTTTTATATGATATATTGCAGTAATTTTACGAGTACAGTAATTTTGAGTGAGTAAAAAAATATCAATAAAATAAATGACAAAACTAATATGTGTGCATTTCATGTTTAAATTATAAAAATCAAAGAATAATAAGAATTATTCATACTGTTTATATTATTTGTAAAACACTCAAATACATGCCTATTGCTATACATAATTATGATTATTAGCCAAGCTCTAGTTAATGGTCAGATTTAGTCGCAGATGTCGCCCCTAAATCTTCCTATTTAAGTTTCAACACGATGTAATTTTCAACAATAGGGAGAAACGATTATAATCTTGATTGCTTCATTACAGTTAGCAGTTTTGTTATCTCTGCAAATAGATGTGGAAGTCAGGATATCGCCGAAATATGCTAAGGGGAGCTCAAGGTCTCTTAACCCCCGTAGCTGGGCTACTGGTTTTTTATGAATAACTGTTCAATAGAAGAAGGTAAGCCTGTATGACACGAGGAATACTGGGAGACCAGTAAGGCTACTCCTGCGGAAATATAGATCAACGTGACAGCTCAGGTTGAATCGTATTCTTAGAGGAATAATCTGGAAAATAATTTTTATTTGTGACCTCTTTCTTCTGTATTCAGACACAGAATTGATGGGACGAGCATGTCCGAATGTGTTTAGCGTGTGCTTCCACAGGGTATCCATGGAACTACTGTTGAAATACTGGCTTACTGTGGGTCTCGGAGTGATTACTGTTGGAATACATGCTGACTGGGAGTGTCCAGTTCATTAATGATGGAATACATGCTGACTGGGGGTATCCAGGTAATTACTGTTGGAATACATGCTGACTGGGGTGTTCAGGTAATTACTGTTGGAACACATGCTGACTGGGGGTGTCCAGGTAATTACTGTTGGAACACATGCTGACTGGGGGTGTCCAGGTAATTACTGTTGGAACACATGCTGACTGGGGGTGTCCAGGTAATTACTGTTGGAACACATGCTGACTGGGGGTGTCCAGGTAATTACTGTTGGAACACATGCTGACTGGGGGTGTCCATGTAATTACTGTTGGAATACATGCTGACTGGGGGTGTCCAGGTAATTACTGTTGGAATACATGCTGACTTGGGGTGTCCAGGTAATTATTACATGATGGAATACATGCTGACTGGGGGTGTCCAGTAATTAATGTGGAATACATGCTGACTGGGGGTCCAGGTAATTAATGATGGAATACATGCTGACTGGGGGTGTCCAGGTGATTATTGTAGGAATATCGGCTGACTGGTGCTCTCCAGGTGATTACTCTTGTATTAACGATTGATTGAAGGTTTCTAGCTGACTAAGTACTACCAGCAATAATACCAGTGCAGGTATTAACTCATAATTAGATTTAGGGAGTCCTGGAGTTAAAGTGTAGCGAATACATCACCATCCTAAACAAATGATCTGTTGAGTATTCCAATCGAGCGCGATAACTCAGGAATCGGGGATTGACTCAATCAAAACAAAAGGTCGTGTTCCAAAGGTAGAAAGACAGATAGACAGACAAACAGAGTGGGACGTTGGCACGTGCTGGTCGGTGTCGCGGTGCTAGCTTATGGTCCTGACTGAGATCTGGCAACGTTGCAGAGGGACCGCTTGATTCCAACCCACTGAGGAGATCTCTATAAATAGGTGCAGAGTCATCAGTCAGCAGCCTCCTCTCCGTGACGTAGCTAGAGGGAGGAGGGGGGGGGCACAGGTAGCTCTTGGAGGGAGGCATGCTCCGGTTGGTACACATTGGAGGCTGCAGTGGCAGTTCCGGCTATCAGCAGACGTCTCTGCTCATTGCGCGCGCAGCTGACATTTTTAAGGTGGGAGCTGACCCAATTAAGCCTTTAATTATTCTGTAGTAAACAAGTAAAATATAAAGTACTAATAATCACAGCTCATATTTATTTGTTTCATTTTTATTTGAATAACCATAGGGATTTTCAATTTATACAATATTACAAATAAATTAACAGTAATAAAAGAGTAAGGCACATTATATTACTTTACCTAATAGCTTTCAAAATCAGGGTGCACAAAGGGAAAAGGGTATTTTATTTCCTCTCCCTAAATATCACAAATAATGTTGTAAAGCATCACTCTCGTATTAGACTAGACTGCCAATGACAGGGAGATTGAAGTTCAAATCCTAGTCAAGTTTACCAAAGGTGGTTTTCCCAAAATGGTTTCCGCTCTACCTCCCCCGCAAATGTGGGCACACCTCCTCTAGTTCCAACCTTGTCTATCCCTAACCCATTAGCATAATTAGTAGTCCACATCTGCTTATAGCATGAATAGGTATTAAAATGCGGTGCTCAAAATAAAAAATCGCAAATAATTTTAACGTAAGCAAAATATAAGCCCTTACAACTTTATTTATTTATAATATATTTAGGGTATTTAACGTGCAGTTTATGATCCGGCTGATTACATCAGCACACGAGAATTGCTATGAGTCAAAACGAAAGGGCCTACTAATTTTGCTGAGAGGTATTTCCACATATTTTCCAGGGTTGTTTTACAAGCCACAATTGACATAGGACCAACGGCTTTACTTCCCCTCCAAAAGAAGCTGTGCTACGGATTTTTATCACTAAAAAAAAATCCGTCAACTCTGGCTGGGTTTGAATCCATGAACATCGGATCGTGAGGCGAGTACTTTACCCCAATATTACAGAGGTCGACCTTACAAATATGATATAGGTTGTAGCACTGGGTGTAAGGTAATATGTAGCACTAATATGATATAGGTTGTAGCACTGGGTGTAAGGTAATATGTAGCACTTAATATGATATTGGTTGTAGCACTGGGTGTAAGGTAATATGTAGCACTTAATATGATATAGGTTGTAGCACTGGGTGTAAGGTAATATGTAGCACTTAATATGATATTGGTTGTAGCACTGGGTGTAAGGTAATATGTAGCACTTAATTTGATATAGTTGTAGCACTGGGTGTAAGGTAATATGTAGTACTTAATATGATATAGGTTGTAGCACTGGGTGTAAGGTAATATGTAGCACTTAATATGATATAGGTTGTAGCACTGGGTGTAAGGTAATATGTAGCACTTAATATGATATTGGTTGTAGCACTGGGTGTAAGGTAATATGTAGCACTTAATATGATATTGGTTGTAGCACTGGGTGTAAGGTAATATGTAGCACTAATATTATATAGGTTGTAGCACTGGGTGTAAGGTAATATGTAGCACTGAATATGATATTGGTTGTAGCACTGGGTGTAAGGTAATATGTAGCACTGAATATGATATAGGTTGTAGCACTGGGTGTAAGGTAATATGTAGCACTTAATTTGATATAGTTGTAGCACTGGGTGTAAGGTAATATGTAGCACTGAATATGATTTTGTCTAATGTATAGACTATATTTTAAGACCAAGCTTAAGCTTTTTTTTAATCAAAAGGTGTTTCTCTATAGAGTTAACCCGCCTCGGTGGCGTAGTTAGCTAACGCGCTAGTCGTGTTGAGCTCGACCGCCGAGGATGGGGAGATCGAGTTTCGAATCTCGGTCGGGTGAACTGGGGGTGTTTTTCCTAAATGGTTTTCCACTCTCCCTCCACGCAAATGCGGGTTCACTTCCTCTAAAATTCAACCTTCCCAATTCCTAATCCATTAGCGTAATTAGTACTTAAGCGTATAATCCGAATGGGTAGTAAGACGCGGTGCTAAATATTAAAATCTATAGAGTTAAAAGTGCCACCAAAATTTAAATTCGGGAGAAAAAAACAACATAAATCACAGCTTTAATCAATTATAGGATCCGCCACTAGGCAAAACAAACACAACATATTGAAAGTGACATATGAAGGTCGTATGGCCTTGCGTATGAATACATGAAAGTAGATCCAATGGGACTCTCGAACTGCCAGGAAAAAATTTTCATCCATCAATTTTAAACTAAATTTTTATAAGCTCCGGAATGTTTGGTACAGTAGCTGTGGAGTTATGGCCTTTTTGCTCAAAGATCATATTACCACGTTCTGTAGCGTAATGGCTAGTAATACACGCGCAGCAGTTTTACTTCAAGTGCACAATATGTGAGTGTTCGCTTACCGACCATGTATGGACCTCGCAAGCGCGCGCACACACACACACACACACACACATATATATATAATTTGTTGAATAACTCCCATCAAGCAAATATTCCTGGCCCGTCTCTCTTACTATGTGTTGAACAAGATATCCGCACCGGTGGGCACAAGGATAAAGACGTCAGTCTCTTCCTATCTAGTTTGATGCTGAGGGAGTGGCTGGAGCTAGGATCCCAGCCAAGTTTACTAAGGTATGTTTTCTTGAATGTTTCCTATATAAGTGTGGGCAAATTTCCTCTAAGTTGTACCTTTCTTCTCCTTACTCGATTAGTGTAAATATGCGAATATCCTGGATGGATGGTCAGATGGGGAGAATGATCTAACTTTTTATCGGCTTATCCTATGGCAAACAATACATCCAGAGCCGAGACCTTTAATCGACCCCTGTGTGTATGAGAATAGCTCAAAGCAAAGTTATATAAACTTCTTGCTTTCACTGATAATCGAACATGGGACCTTTGGGTCAGAGGTAAAGCTCATATCTCTCTTAGTCTTTCACTCTCTCTCTATCTTTATCTCTTTCTTCTTCCCCCTGTGGAACGTCCCAATGGACTGTTACTGGAAATTCAAGGTCAAGGCTAACATAACACACTTTGAAGAACAACCAAGAGTTACAATGTTCATTTTATTTTTAATCATTACGTTTAGCACTCAGGCTTAATCTAAGCCTTAATGGATGAAAAAGGTTTTTATAGTAAAGGGCACCTTCATTAGCGCGAAGAAATAATAGTAAAAACCCTCTTCAGTGCACCCGGCCGATGTTGAAACCTCGACCACGATCACGAGTAATAAAGTCTACAGGCCCGTTGCTTTAGTAGATCAGGTAGTGAATAGGAAGACCCTAATCTGATAGGTCAATGCATTATTAGTATTTTGTAGGGATTGTTAATTATTAAATCTTATTCTAGAACTGGCTATCAACGATTTAAACAACAGTGTAAATAAACAGTAAGGAAGGGAGGTGAGATGATTTTACGAATATGAAAGATCATTCACCTGCAGAGAGTATGAGAAATCACATAATAGGATAGCCCAGCCTAGTGGACCAATATTCCAACAGTAATAGATCCTTGAGGACTCTATCAGCTGTGGGATATAAATAGTATTTTTTTAATAATATTAGAGTATTTCCTTATCAACGTTGATATGACATCAGAGGATATTGGCAGGTCCCACCATACAGCGATCACATCCTGGGAGTCCCATTCAGGGCCAGGGTACAGGACATCCGATACAACACTTCCTTCTTGGAATGCTTTCTTATAGCTCAATTATTTACAAGTTTCCTGGTTCTACGTCATAGATTCTCAGAATGATTGTACTAAATACATAGCGTATTTGATAGTAGACATCCTGGTGCCTCTACAGCTAGTCTAGTTCTTGTATATCAGTGGTCAAAAAGCCCAAATTCAGGTCAAGAAATATTTAACTTCGTTCTATACCAGGACATGTATTATATTTATTATTTGTGAATATGTTCGTCCTGTCAACCAGGCAATAGAGTTTTTGGTATTGTAATTATTGGTTAAGTTAGCTAGTAAGTTGTGTTTATAAAAATGGATTCGTACAATGTACGTTAAATACCTCTAGAAACACTGAAATTGTAAGGTAGTCCTACTCAAACCTTTCAGGTGAAACGTCAACGCCGCGTAGGTTTGTTGACCCGCTAAGCATTCTTGTAGTAAGAGTCACCTACCAGTCCTCTCGCGGGGGATTTTCTCGACTGACGGTTTTGAAGGACAGGTAGGTTTGTTTGTATGATTTTACAAGATTTTGATCCTGGAATTATTCTTTAAAAAAAAAAAAAAGTAGAACTCTCTACATTCAATCTTCATCACATTATTATTTTCTCTCCATTTAATAATTTTTGAGGGGTGCCAATGGTTGAGCTTTCTTTAGCACCGTGTCTTACTACCCATTCGGGCTACCCGCTATGTACTAACTACGCTAGTGGATTTAGGATTGAGGAAGGCTATATTTATATGAAGTGTACCCGCATTTGCGTGGAGAAATAAATAAATAAAGAATGGAAAAAAATTTTTTTAAAACCTCAGTACACCCATCCAATATTCGAATCTCAATCTCCCCGACATTGGCAAACTAGTCCACAGAATCTGGTAATGGCTAAGTTTATTTGTAACACTAAGGGCAAAAAAAATAATATATTATATCATAGAACAGTGGTATTCAACCTTTTTGTTCACGTACCCCAGATATAATTTATCTACCCCCAAAGTTATTGTTGCATAATGCAATATCTACATATTTTATAATCTACATTTAATTTTTTTTTAAATCTACCTCCAAAATGTATACTAAATAATATGTTTTAAATGAAAGTTATACATCAATATTCATATATACTTAGTAGTTGATCATTGCAACGATGGACGCATATTATTACACTAAAACGTATTCTAAACTTTTTATTGGTAAAAGTTCTACATAATAAGCCTTCCCTCAACTTTCTAGTTCTGTTTATTTGTCAAAGGCTATCAACTTTACATAGATATTTATTTTTTATTGTTTAATTTGAATCAAAATGTAAGTTTTCCCCTTCACGCCATGATGATAAGTTTAGAACGACCTTTCTCCCAGCTCTCTATCTATTCTTTGCAGCAAACCACTCAAGTAAGAATGGAGCTGTTATTGTTCTTAACCAAAGAGAAATAGATGAGCCACTGCCCACACAAAAGGAAAAGATGTAAAATTTGCTAGGAAAATTAGATTTTAATTTTAGGCCACCATTTTTGCCGGAATCCTGGACCCCTAATCTTCAAAATGATTGATCGTTGATCAAGATTGGGTAAATCATTTTCTCGTAATTTTAATTACTGGAAACGGGCTTATTAAATTATACATAATACATATATAGAAATAAAGAGAGTGAGAGATTGAGAAAATGTGAGTGAGTGCATGAGTGTGTGATTTTGTAAGTGTGTGTAAGAGTGTGTGAGATTGAGATTGTTAGAAATTTGAGTGTTATAGAGTGAGTGTAAGAAATTGAGTGTGAAAGAGTGATAGTAAGCAAGTGAGTGTTAGTGAGTAATATTGAGAGAAAGTGTGTGAAAGGGTTGGAGTGGGAAAGAGAGTGTGTGAGAGAACGTGTAAGATAGAAAGAGAGTGAGTGTGGGAGAGAGTGTGTGAAAGAGTGTGTTTAAGAGAGTGTATATGTGTTGGTGTGTATATGAGAGAGAATGTGTATGATGTATGAAAGAATGTGTATGAAAAAGTGTGTATGTGAGAGTGTGTATGAGAGAGCGTGAGAGAGAGTGTGTGTGTGAAAGAGAATTTGTGAATGAGAGTTTGTGTGAAAATGAGAGATTGTGTGTGAGAAAGATTGTATGATATAGAGATTGTGTGAGAAAGAAATTTTGTGAGAGAGTGATTGAGAGAGAGACATTGTGAGAGAGTGTAGAGAGAAAGTAGGAGAAAGATTATGTGAGAGAGAGCTATAGTGTGTTAGAGAGAGTGTGTGTGAGAAAGAGAGTGTGTGTGAGAAAGAGAGTGTGTGTGAGAAAGAGTGTGTGTGAGAGAGAGAGTGTAAGTGTGAGTATGTGTGAGAGAGAGTGTATATATATATATATATAAATGTGTGTGTGTGTGTGTGTGTGTGTGTGAATATAGATAGGGTGCACAAACATTGCTTTGAAATATAATCCACTCTAATCAAGTGATAACATGGACACTTAGGTAAATGTATTTGTATTAAAACATTATTTGAAAAAATGAACACCAAAACTTAAGATTAGATTATATGTTAGATGGGATGTATAAAATATTACTTTGCAATATTACCAATATACACTCAAAATGAAGTGATAACATTGTAACATTGAACGTATTGGTATTGTGATACTTTTTGAAATATTGAACTCCAAACTCCATACTTAAAATAATAATAATTAGCACCGCGTCTTACTACCCGTTCGGGTTATACGCTTAAGTGCTAATTACTCTAATTGATTAGGAATTGGGAGGGTTGAATTTAGAGGAAGTGAACCTGCATTTGCGTGGAGGGAGAGTGGAAAACCATTTAGGAAAAATCAACCCCAGTTCACCCGACCAAGATTCGGACCTCGATCTCCCCGTCCTCGGCGGTCGAGCTCAACACGACTAGCGCGTTAGCCAACTACGCCACCGAGGCGGGTCATACTTAAAATTAAAATGGCTATCTAAACTCACTTCAAGATTATTTTATTTATTTTTGGAATTATAATACATACAGAAAATATTGTTGTGAAATTGAATACTTAAACTTTTAATTTTCAAATTATCGTTAATATTGTTTATTTAAATAAGAATTAACGATAACAACATTCCAATAACAATAAATGTTTCCCCAGTCTAAGAAATCAATTCCCTCAGTCAAAGAATCTAGGTAAAAGATGTGCTAGGATCAGTTATTATAACGACTATTTTGTGATCAGAGATAAATATTCAAAAATAAAGAAAGCTATAAATTATCAATTCAAATAAAATGATGTATTTCTAACCTACTATTATTGGTTTATTTAGTATACATAATTCTTTTCCGTAATTTGTATATTTATCGCACCGTACAACTTAAGTAGTAAGAGTTGAGTTATTATTTTTAACCAAAGAAAAATATTTTATTTACAGATTGAGTTATTATTTTTAAAAAGGAAAAATATTTTATTTACGGGCATTAAACCATGTACTCTATTGTACATATCAGAGTTTCCATGGTGATGTAAACAAAGAATGAAAAGCTGAAAATTCGCTAGGAAAATAGGGCTTTCTTTGGAAACCACTATTTTTCGCGACATCTTGAACCCTTAACCTTGAAAATGAGTGGCCGTTTGTCAAAATCTGTTATCATTTTCTCTTAATTTCAATTACAGGTAAAGAACATATCAAATTATATATGAGCATAAAAAAATGTTTAAATACAAATAAAAGGAAAGATAAAAATCAACAATACAAATAAAACATATTTTCAATCTAATATCATCGGTTAGTTTGATGATAATATAGATAAGCTGTCTTAGTTTTTCTATTTGTTGCAGCATACAACTAAAGTAAAAGTTAAGTTGGTATTATTTTTAACTAGGAAGAAATATGTTATTCACAAAATATAGACACTCATGCACAAATCAGGGTTTTCATGGTAATGTAAGCAAATAATGAAAAACTGTAAATTCACTGTTAAAATCAGATTTTCGTTAAAAAAAATTACTGTTAGAGGAGAAGAACGAAATCAATTAAAGGAGGAAGAATGGTGGAAGGCTAGAGGAAGATAAAAACATTTTAATAAACTGACCCAGCCACAGGCTGGAAACAGTGATGACAGTGATGATTATGATGATGATGATATGATGATGATGATTATGATATTATGAGTAGGTTATTTAAGCTTGAAATAAAAATATTAATTTTTCTTTCAATTTATGTGTATTATTTTTTCAAGCAGCTACTAAATTGTTAGGACAAAATACTTATTAAGTTGTTTGGATTTAACTACTAACTACGCGGAATTGCTAGGTATTAATTTTTGTCCAAGGGACACAGTGAAAAATATACCGAGACAAGTTACCATGTACCAGAATATTTGGGAACCTCTCTGATTATAAATACATAATCCCTCTGTTATCTCGAACATGGCTGAGGTATCTACATGGGAAACCCTTACCACTGACAAACATAGTTGACACTCGTGTGTTCATCTATGTTCTAAACCATTAGAATAGGAAATTATATGTTGCCAGCGTTGAGGAGGTTAAGATTCGAATCTCGAACGGGCTCTGATAGTCATGCGGGTTTGGTTACAATGACCCCGAAAGTTTTGCTTTGACAAAATTTAATAAAGTTATTGGTTAAACATACTAGGAGTGTAAGATGTAAGGCACTTTAGCACTAATAGGTCTTGGAGGGTTAGAGTGTTTAGTATTTTATTTCTCCTCAGCATAGTGGCTGTTCCGAATCAAAAAATTAGACTTAGAACAACAGATTAAAAGTTAAATTATTCACCCATGTTTGGTAGCACCATTGGGGATTACTTCCAAGAACAACTTGTTAATTTTCAAGGTACTGTATTGTTTACCCCAGTAGGGTATATATAAAAGAATCAATATTTAACTGATTTTTTTATAGAATCTCCTGCATTGAGGGATAAAACCATATCTGGATGCATCCCCGGGAATGGGGGGAGGGAACTATAATTTTTGTTTGAATTCGCTTCGTCTTAAAAACAAATAAACTCATCGTATGGTGTATGATTGTTTTCCTAGAATATATTTAGAGTAAGTGTTAGCCTGCTGGCATTTAAATGACATGTTTGTGTTGTGTTATACCTCATTTTACCATTAACCTAGGTTATTCGCATATATTTAAACTAATGGAAGTAGGGAGGGTATAGGTAGAATTTAAAAGAAATAACCCTAATTTGCGTGGAGGGAGTGTGTAAAACAATTTAGGGGAAACTCACCCTCTTCAAACCCAACCGGAACTTGAACCTCGAACTCCCCATCAACCAGAAAATGTTCCGGATGCCATGCCTCTAAAATTCTCCCTTCATGCTCCATATAAATTTACGGTTAGTCTAGAAGGGGTGTAAGATGTGGAGAGCACAATAAAAGTAGTTGAATACACTATCAACCATCACTAAATAATGAAATAGTTTTAACTTTTTATCATCTGACTTTTCCTGCCCCCCACTTACCAACTGATATAACTCCAGCTCCTACTCAAGATGTCATGGCTCCAAGATGTCCGCTCGTAAACTACAGGTTTTTACAACTCCCTGCAATATTACTAGTCTCCAACTTCTGGGGGGGGGGAGAGGGGTATTCCTTTATTTTATGATTAGTTTTATCTGAACGGAGTCGAATGCCGATGAATGAAACTTACGATTTCTTTGAATGATCCAACTTTTATTTGGCCATTACCTCGATCATTCAGAAAATCTTATTAAATAACAAATCCGTAAAACTGGAAGGAGAGTATGGTCGACAACACAGGACTGCGCTGGGGGGGGGGGGAAGGGGTACAAGGGGGAATCTCTCAATGGCAGCCGGCGTCTAGAAACAATCTGGTTGATGACATCCAACTTATGAATGTGCACTTTCATGACATAAAGGTTATTCAAGCACATAATTTACAAACTAAATTAAACAAGGACAGCAACACCAAACTTTCAATACTTGCACAAGGAATTGTAATATTTGGATGGCGTTCAGGACATAAATACAAACACTAAATTATTTTATTCGATGGGCCTTAGGATTACAATATTCGTAACATAGCATATAACGAGATTCATGTAAGACGAAGGTCACCATACTTCATTTTTTTTTTTTAGTGAATAACATAATTGATCGTGAGAGAAGCAGTATCTAGTTCGGTCACCGTCTATGTAGACTTTTAGTCGCTCTGCGGGAACAGAACATTGCCAGGATATACCTTGGAAGTTGTCTACACGTCAAACCCACAATCAGATGAAGTGATGATAGAGATTATGAAGGTGTGAATCCAGTGAAAATGTTAGACCCAGCTTATGCCTAATTAGCCAGATCATGGTGGCCATAGGAACAGTTCACCTTAAGGGGGAAAATACCGATTATACCACTGGATCTAAAGCGGAACTTCTAGATCAGTAGCCAGGGAAGCTGACCATTAGACCAACAGGCCAATCGTGGTCATCAAACTCATTTAATATAAGAGTTACTTTAAAAATTTAAAAATGTTTCTTAAGCTCCCAGATTAAAAATTTGTCAAATCATGTATTGGCTATGATTTTCACCTGTGTACCATCAGCTAGTAGGATTTGTGGCCATAAGATTTGTGATCGGTGGGATTTCGGCAGCCAAAAATAACATCGTGTGATTTGCGACCACCACATTTAAATTTGTGAAACTAAACACGTTTCAACTACGGATTATATTTTGGAACGTTATTTTGATCTGGACCTGAAATCGGATCGTGGTAATGCACTAACATTCGAAAATGCCTCATTTTGATGCTTTCTTTTCCCTAACCTACCATAACCTAACCTAGCCTAGCCTAAACAAACCTAACCTGACCTAACCTAGCCATAACCTAACCTACCATAACCTAACCTACCATAACCTAACTATCAAACCTAACCTAGCACCTAGCCTAAACAACTAGCCTAACCTAGCCTAACCTATTCAGCCTACAAACCTACTAGCCTAACCTAAAACCTAACCTCAACCTAGAATTTTGACATTATAAGGGTTTATGGCGGAAGGTCCAAGGGTTTGGCCTCACGCGAGAGAACAAGGAAGACAAGGAAATTCAACCAATATGTCTCTTGTCGTTGCTCCCAGCTAAGTATGATGAAGATGGGTGGCTTATCATCGTGATGAATGTTCCATCACACGTAAAACTTGCCGCGACCACATATCCCCACGCATGCCCCACGTCACCTTGCCATCACTCATGTGTATAGACGTGGGTGGATTCTGGGGCTGGAATTCATATTTGTAATGGAAATAATTTACTAAAGTAAATACATTTTTTATATTAAATTATGTATTTACTAAGTTAATTTTAATTCAAAAAAGGCAAGGGTAATATAATGACCAAACAAATTGAGTCACATATATTTAAAAAAAAATTAAGATATAAAATAATACCCCCTTATTTTTTAGTTGTCTTACTTTATATTTCCATAAGTCCGTACTTGTTTACAAAGGTTTGTCTATCGCCGAATGAGTTGTTGGCTACACCTAATCTTACGTTTGACCATAAACATATTTTCCATTAACCAACTTATGTGAAGTAATATTACTTTTCCCATCCCAAAAATGAGGGATTAGTTTTTATTTACACTAATTATAGCTCAAATAAATAGAGAAAGAATACACTCGTACATAAAATCATGCAGAAATAAACCGATTAAAAACGACCATAAGTATGTTATTAAATATCGTTTTATTTGCTGGACTAACATAAGCCATACTTGTTGGTGTTTACTGTTAACTGTTGGTTATTTGCTTCCCTCGCATCTATTTGCTCTCGCGTCGCTGCAAATTTCTTAAAACTCATCACCCTCTTCTGGACACCTGCAACTACTGGGAACATAGGTTGGTTTGCTTTCCTCCACTCCTTCCAGTGCGTTTATACTCTGCTCCAGTGATTGTTGAATCGTCTCTTATTTCAACTCACAACTCTGTCAACTCGTTTGCAACAGTACAACTCAAGCTATTGATATATTTGTTTGAAACCATGTGAAGTGATGGTGCGGTGATATTTATGTATTAATTAAGTTTTTATTTTCCTCGTTTGTATTATGAATGGCAGTGCTAATCACACACCCATCGCAAGTGTTCAAAGGGAGATTGTATCACCATATGGCTATTATGATAACTGTGCTTACACCAGGACTACCACAACCAGATATTGACATCGCAAAACATCATTCAAAGGTAGGCTTAACAATACTTTTGGCATCTTGAGTTCAACTCAGTCTCTGTTTTAGTAGATTAACTAATACTGGTCCTCCAGAAATTAATTAATTTTAATCGAATACTTTTTTTTTTTTTAGATAAGTTCGCACACCAAACTTAGCGCAAAACATCGATGACAAAATTCACGCGCATGTACGTAAGCCCGCGAACCACCTGTAGCTAGCGTTCGACGCCTTTACAACCTCTGACCTACACATTATAAGTGGCCTTCATAACCACTCAGCCACGGTACCAGACAGGGTAGAACCAGGGTCCTCTAGACCTGTAGTCAGTCTCCCTGACCACTCGACCACGGGGACAAGCAAGATAGAACCAGGTTGTACTTGGCCTGTACTCCACATCCCTGACCACTCAACCATGGGAACAAGCAAGATAGAACCAGGTTATACTTAACCTGTACTCCACATCCCTGACCACTCACTCAACCATGGGGACAAGCAAGATAGAACCAGGTTGTACTTGACCTGTACTCCACATCCCTGACCACTCAACCATGGGAACAAGCAAGATAGAACCAGGTTATACTTAACCTGTACTCCACATCCCTGACCACTCAACCACGGGGACAAGCAAGATAGAACCAGGTTGTACTTGGCCTGTACTCCACATCCCTGACCACTCAACCACGGGGACAAGCAAGATAGAACCAGTTGTACTTGGCCTGTACTCCACATCCCTGACCACTCAACCACGGGGACAAGCAAGATAGAACCAAGTTGTACTTAACTGTATCCACATCCCTGACCACTCAACACTGGGGACAAGCAAGATAGAACCAGGTTGTACTTGATCTGTAGTCAACATCTCTGACCACTCAATCATGGGACAAGCAAGATAGAACCAGGTTATACTTAACCTGTACTCCACATCCCTGACCACTCAACCATGGGGAACAAGCAAGATAGAACCAGGTTGAACTTAACTGTATCCACATCCTGACCACTCAACATGGGGACAAGCAAGATAGAACCAGGTTGTACTTGATCTGTAGTCAACATCTCTGACCACTCAACCACGGGGACAAGCAAGATAGAACCAGGTTGTACTTAACCTGTACTCCACATCCCTGACCACTCAACCACGGGGACAAGCAAGATAGAACCAGTTGTACTTGAACCTGTACTCACATCCCTGACCACTCAACCACGGGGACAAGCAAGATAGAACCAAGTTGTACTTGATCTGTAGTCAACATCTCTGACCACTCAATCATGGGACAAGCAAGATAGAACCATGGTTATACTTGATCTGTATCAACATCCCTGACCACTCAACCATGGGACAAGCAAGATAGAACCATGTTGTACTTAACCTGTACTCCACATCCCTGACCACTCAATCATAGGGACAAGCAAGATAGAACCAGGTTTTACTTGACCTGTAGTCAACATCCCTGACCACTCAATCATGGGGACAAGCAAGATAGAACCATGTTGTACTTGACCTGTAGTCAACATCCCTGACCACTCAATCATGGGGACAAGCAAGATAGAACCAGGTTGTACTTGACCTGTACTCCACATCCCTGACCACTCAACCACGGGGACAAGCAAGATAGAACCAGGTTGTACTTGACCTGTAGTCAACATCCCTGACCACTCAACCACGGGGACAAGCAAGATAGAACCAGGTTTTACTTGACCTGTAGTCAACATCCCTGACCACTCAATCATGGGGACAAGCAAGATAGAACCAGGTTGTACTTGACCTGTAGTCAACATTCCTGACCACTCAACCACGGGGACAAGCAAGATAGAACCATGTTGTACTTGACCTGTACTCCACATCCCTGACCACTCAACCATGGGAACAAGCAAGATAGAACCAGGTTATACTTAACCTGTACTCCACATCCCTGACCACTCAACCATGGGGACAAGCAAGATAGAACCAGGTTGTACTTGACCTGTAGTCAACATCCCTGACCACTCAACCACGGGGACAAGCAAGATAGAACCAGGTTGTAATTGACTTGTAGTCAACATCCCTGACCACGAGGGTAGGAATAGACTACCACAATGTAATGTAAAGTTGAGGCTCTGCAAGAAAACCCCTCCTTCATTGTGCCAGGTTCTGACGTCACGAGACAACACGTTGCCATGACAACCGAGGCTGTGAAGTTATCAGAGAACTAAAGCTATGAATGAAAGGGTCCCTGGATCGATGATATGTGAATTCCAAAGAGTAGGTGTATGGGTTCACATCACATCATTCTGTTGAGGATTGGCCAGTTCTTGTAATGTTCAAGGTGTAAGGATTGTATTCCTTATCACTATGACGTATGTGGCGAGTGGTCAAATATACTAACTACAATTTATTATAGCATACCATCATGCCATGGTCCCATGCTGGCTGTCCCCATTGCTGAATTGTAAGGACTTCAGGCTTTCCATAGGGGTAGTATACCTTGGTCCTATAACAGGATGTGCCTAGTTGATTTTACGAGTTCTAAAATCCAGATATAACAAGCCATTGTTATGAGTTAGATGCTTAGTGTTAATTGTAGTCTATGATTCGCGTTCTGAATAAACTATTAATAACAAAACCAACTCTAGTGCAAAAGCGAGTGCTATAATGATGTCACTCGTAGTGGTGGACACGTAGTCAAACCGTCAAGCTCATCTAGTTTACGTTGCCTCTAACAGATAAGACAGGGCTTGAATCCCTATTGGGTTTACACATTTTTTCCTATATATTTTTCACCCTCCTTACACGCAAGTACCAGTACATTTTCTATATATTATACCCTATTATTCTCTAGCCAATTTAGTGTATATAAAATGCGTTTAGCCTAGACATAATATAAAACTCAGTGTCTTTAAATATTATATATATATATATATATATATATATATATATTTAAAGACACTACTAGATCTATATATATATATATATATATATATATATATAGATCTAGTAAATATCTTATTCATGGCTGAGACCACACTTTAATCATCCATGTTGAGCGGGAAACGTGTTTTAGGGGCTTTTGCAACTATTATTTACTCGTGTATAGATTCCCTAACCCACAATGATCGAGATATATCAACTAATTGTTGATTTTAATTTAATGAATTGATAAATTACCTAGGAAGTAAAATAACCGAAGATAACAGAAGCAGCAAGAAAGATATTTTAAGTGGAATAGCGCAGGAAAATAAAGCTAACCTCGACTAGCATAAATTTGGAACTAAGGAAAAGGTTCCTAAGATCCGTTTCACACGAGGCAGCTATCACCCGTTAACTATCGCCAGACAACTATCGCTTTGTTGATTAACATAGAGGTAAATTGGGGGTTTCACACGAAGCAACTGAGTTGCCCGCCCCGTCAAAAATCGATCATAGGTTGCCCACTATTTGTGATTTGTGGAATAGTTGCCCGTCAGAACAAGTATCGCTCACCCGGCAACTGCTTGGTTAATCACGTGTTTATGTGGTGTAATTCACACTGGGCAACAATCGTCGGCCGGTACCCTAAGTGGTGCCAACCTTCAAGCACCTGTTGAATTTTATTCGTGGTTATCTATTGTTAGTTTGTTTTTGAGTGCATAGTCAAATATTGTGCAGTGATTTTGAGATTAGTTTACTGGAATTATTAAACCTCGATGATTTTTATATCTTAAGTGGAACAGTGACCATAAATTTGGAATTTATCAGCGGATGATTACTCAAACATGAAAGTAAAGAGGACGGCCTGGGGAGACATCCTCAGGAGATTTGTTCCGGGCTTTGACGAAAAGAATACATTTGTTAAGTGTCTGCCTTGAGAATTTCTTCAGAGAAGTTCATCAAAAGACTTCAATGACATCCGAAAATACTTAGAAAATGTATCATAATTTAATCAGCGATCTTTATAACTAGTATATAAGAAAATCCATTCCAACCGCTCACTAATATACGAATGCTCACAAAATATCCACACTCGTCTTGTGAATTTCCTTAGCCTTCTCATAAGGAGCCACAAAAAAGAACCTCATCCTTCGAATCCATAATCACAACTGACCAATTTTTTTGTGTGCTTTGGTTATATTGGTACTGATTTGTCTGTTACAAGTGATAGTTAACCGGTGATTGTTGCCGGGCGATAGTTGCCTCGTGTGAAACGGCTCAGCGATAGTTGACAGGTGATAGTTGCCTTATGTGAAACGGTTCTAAAGGCAAATGTATGGAGCGTTGCACTTTAGAGATGTGAAACATGGACAGTTTGTGTAACTGGTAGGAAAATATTATAAGCATTTGAAAGGTGGTGCTATAGAAGAATGTTGAAAATATAATTGGCTGAAAATGGTATTAAGTACATAAACTTTTAGAAAATCAAATTTAGAAAGTATATTTTGGAAAGGACACAGCAAAAAAGAGTTAACATGGTAGGTCATATACTGAGACATGATAGCTTGACGAAGATAATACTGAGGAACAAAAGTTTTGTTGCATTTATACCGGCACTTGTTGTTACCTAATTTGCTTGTGCTAAATTCAAATTTGAAGTTATTTTTTCTCTGTATGCTAGATTTTTTTTGCAATTCAACATTTTCATTTTTCGCGAAATGTTGACGCCTCTCGAATGATGACATGGTCTATCTGAAGAATGTATAGTCATTCAGTCTTAAAATTAGGCATAAACAAGCATCTTGGCAGAAATATTCTTTAAGTATTCACAGAAACGTGTAGGTGCATCACAATATGCATTAATATTATTTTTTTTTAAAAAGGCAAAAAAATACTTTTGCGGTGTAAATATGTTTCGCCATTTGTCAAACCTGAAATATTTATCCGTTTTAGTCGAATATGAGTATGCACTAACGCTTTTTACTTTAAACTAGCATATATTTCAACATAAAGATGATTGATAGATGATTCAGAACAATTGATAAGGATGGAATGCAAAGTTCAAATAGGTCCTATTCAGGCAAGAATTTGCGCTTGTAGCTCTGGCATTTGTGAACATTCTTAGGGCAATCTTGTTTGACGCTCCAGCAGTAATCTGTCATCATAATTTTTTCCTATCGCCCTTGATAGCGCTCTTCCATCATCATGAGGTCTTGATGGACGCACTCTCCCTGTTCATCACTAACAGCCTTAAGGTACTCGGGGAATTGATCAAGGAAATGGAGCTTGACACTCATGTTGCATTGAAGATCGTGAAAAGCCAACAGCATTCTAGTAACGAGTATTTCATAGTTATCTGCCTTTTTGCCACCAAGAAAATTTGGTATAACTGCCACGAAAGATAGCCACGCTGGCTGCTCCTTATTAATCATCTTCATAACAAATTCCTCATCACGTTCAAGAGCACGAATTTGTGGTCCATCAAACACATCTGTTTTGATCTTCTTGAAAGACCAAGCAGGAAAACATAAACCATATGTTGAAAACATTCACCATCACTACTTAATGCCTTCACAAACTGTTTCATCAAGTTGAGCTTGATATGGAGTGAAAAAATTATTTTTTTTCTCGACTGACTATTGGGTTATTCACAATGTTTTGGCATGCTGACTTCAAGAGTTTCACGGTGAAAATACCCTTCTCGGCAAAATTGATAGGTTCTTTAGCGCTCGCTCATAGAAATTCTCCTGGGCTGATATGATATTGATAAACATCGTGTTATTTAATTATATTTTAGCACCGCGTCTTACTACTCGTTCGGTTTATGCGCTAATGGACTAATTACGCTTATGGTTTTAGGGATAAGGAAGGTTATATTTAGATGAAGTGTACTTGAATTTGCATAGAAAGAGAGAGAGGGTAAAACAGTTTCGAGAAAACCACCCTCATAACACCTGACCGAGATTCGAACCTCGATTTCCCCGTCCAGTCTAATGTGAGAGTAGTGTTTTAGACCATGTAGTCACCGCTTGAAGCGGGCTGTTTAATTTTAAATGAAATTAAAATACTGATCTTGTTTGAACGTTAAAGCAAGAGTGAAACGTGTTACTGAATAACTTGGCTACACCTACACTCAGACCCAAGGTCAGGTGGAAGATAACAGCAAATATAGTAGCCCCATGGCTTCTTTGGTGCTGACTGACAGCTCACAGCTGACTTCTGACAGTCAACATTTAGATATACACTAAATGTTGACGGTCAGAAGTGACAGCTTCTAAAACATGTTTTTTGCAGATCATATGGTTCGGCGTAGGGATACATAATTTGGTTGGTAGCTTTTCAAAGCCGTCAGCTGTCAGTCAGCATCAAAGAAGCCACGAGGCTACTGTACCTTATGAAACTAATACTGGACAATCCTATAGTAATAGCACAGGCGCAAATGCGAAGAACTAGAGTGCTGCTACCAGCGGTGCGGTGTTGGTTGGTTAAATTAAATTGGTTATATGTATTAACGTTTTTCTGTTAATAGCGGTTTAAAAACGTTATTAAAATAAGAACATATAGTATTGATTTGTCTGTTCCATGTATAAATTGATTCTACCAAAGGGGGAGTTTTTGAGGGTTTATTAATACCCAGCCGTTCCAAAGTTTCTGAAATTTTGTAAGCTAGGTATTTTATCGACATTATTTCAATTTTGTTTGGAGAACTCCTTCTCTTCATGAGTCCCAGGCCCCTGGACAAATTATTAGTAATATCCGTTGAAGATTTAAAAAATGGGTTCTCCTCTACTCGAGCTACTATACATGCCTAATACCAATGAATCGTTATGAATTGTGGTAGTGGGGAGTGAGTCAATGGGTGGGGGAGAAGAAGGGTGGGAAAATTTTTATCTGTTTTCTAATTTTGCGAATTTTCTAATTTGGCAGAGATTGAAATATTAATTTTCCACTAAAATTGTTTGCATTGGAGACGGCTTAGTTTTCATTATAAAACGGTCTGTATGGAATTGTGAACATGAGTTAAAGGAGGTGATAAGGGATTCCTATCTCGCTAAGTTATTTTCATATCACTGAATTTATTTTAAATTAAGTCATGGACGTAGGGAGAATTTAATTTGGGGAGGGCTTAAAACTCGCAATCTAAGTACATGATTATATTAAAATTATTAATTGTATTACGACACCGCGTTTCACTCGCCGTTCCGGGCTATACGCAACAGAGATAACTAGACTTACATGTTAGGACTGAGAAATATTGAATTATAGCAAGTGTACCCGCATTTTCGTGGAGGGAGATTGGAAAATTGTTTAGGGAAAACCATATTTAGTACAGACTGGGATTCGAATCACGATATCCCGTCATCGGTAATCCATTTACTGTGAGAGTAGTGCCTTATACCATGTGACCACTGAAGCGGTTCATAAATGTTTGAATATACAATATGTGAAATATGGGTTATCAATTAAAACTATTCACAGAGGTGGGAAAGGGGAAGCATGGCTTCTGAAAGTCATAATTTTTCACAATAAACAATTTTAAAATTAAAGTCTGATTCGAACTGATTTAAGCGGAACGTTTCATACCTATTTGTTCTCTGTTCGCTCAATGTACACGCATTTATTTTAATTACGTCAATAGGGTAGTAGTGATGATTGGAGCTAGTTCCATTCCCCATTAATACACACGGATTCTAAACCTGACCTCAACGTCACCGAAGACCAGGGGTTGAAAACACCTTCATTTTATAATTGTCTTATTTAGAATATTTAGCTTTGAGGGTTGCTGTCGAATTCTTGAACAACCATTTTTAAATACCAGAATCCTTTAATAAGGACGAAACTACTCTTTAAATTTAATCATTTTTAAACACTTAAACCTATATTGCAGCTTCAAAGAGATCCGTTACATCTTCGTCATAAACTCCGAGGTTTTGTGTGCATACATTTTAGTTTACTGCAGTTAAATTGCCATAGAGAGAGTCTTTTTTAAATCTGTGGTAATTGCACCAGAGGTCACATGGAATAAGGAGTCACGCTCACAATATAACCTACTGAATCGTTGGTAACGGGGAGATCAAGGTTTGAATCTTGGCAGCATGCACTCTGGATCGTTTTCCAAGTTTGGTTTATTTATGTGATTTTGCCATCTATTTTATATGCTAATGGGGATAAATTTACGCTATTCTCCAATTCGTACCTCTCAAAATAAGTTTTAAGTAAGCTTTGTGTTAATTTACGGATAACAATAAGTGTAAATATCAATAAACATTTTAAAGTGTTTCAAAAGAGGTTTTAAAAAAATAGTGAGTTCCCACAGCTCTGAGACCCACATCGGTGAACACACGGACAAAGGTGTCAGCCTCATCCAGTTTGGTTTTCTGGAGTATCAGGAGATTGAATTTCAAATCTCGGTTGGATGTACCAAGTTAAAAACTAAATTGCTTTCCCACTATACCTCTACGAAAATCTGGGTACATTTCCTTTTAACTTTACTGATCCTTCCTGCCTGAATCATGAGTTAAATATTCGGCTATCCCAGACAGGTGGTAAGACTTGGAACACGGGGACAAACTATGATATGTATTTATTGAATGAGGAATATAAAAGTTAGATGATTTTTTCTAATTGTTAGCACCTTGGAAAGAGTCAAGATTCTGCTGTCGGTCTCCCTGACCACTCAGCTCCCCAGAGTTTACCTGGCGCACGTGCCTGAACGATCGCATCTGTCGGTAACCATGACAACAGTCCTCTAGCTACCCCAACACTGCCAAGCGAGGAAAGGTCAAAGTTGACAGGGAAAGTCCACACGAGGGTTGAGCCCATTTGACTATGATGGGGCATAGGGGTAGCGGGTGTCTGATCGCACACTTGATAGTTGAATGATAGGAGATGCTGAATGAGGTAAATTGTTTCCATTCTATGTGGTGATAACATAACTGCTCCTGACGTAAAAACACCCATTGCAATAGTTTTGTGTTCATAGTTGTCCTAAGTTAAGTTGATCATCTTTATCTTTGTGTATATGTTCGTTATATTTTAAACATACGTTACAATTCATTAAACCAGGGCTGCTGTCCTAGGTCAGGTAAGATCTTAAATGGTTTGCTGAAACAATTTTAGTTTAAATGCTGTTTTCACCTCATTTAAGAACAAAACGACATTTAGCTGATTACATCAATGAATTTTTGATTTATTATTATCATAATATTTTCCTTATCAATGCTCTCACTACCGTTTGGGTTTTACACATATTCACTACTTGTGCTAATGTGTTAGGAATAAGGAAGGGTTGAGTTTAAGAAAGTATACCCACATTTGCATGGAGGAAAATGAAAAAAAATTTAGGAAAAACTACCCTCAGTACATCCAACCAAAGTTCGAACCCTTATATCTCACCGTCATCAGCAGTGCATATTATTTAAAGAGGTGAGACTAACGCCTTATCCATTCGATCACTTAAGTGGGGCCTTTTATTTTATTAAATATTTAAATAGTCAAACTGAATAAAGAAGTAGTAACCAACATAGTTGGGCACACGGACTTAATATCAGGCTCATCTGGTCTGCACAATAGATGGAAACTATCTTTGGTGTGAATAGGTATATAGTCGTACAGTAGCCCCATGGCTTCTTTGGTGCTGACTGACAGCTCACAGCTGACAGCTGACGGCTTTGAAAAGCTACCGAACCAAATTATGTATCCCTACGCCGAACCATATGATCTGTAAAAAAAACATGTGTATAGCAGCTGTCACTTCTGACAGTCAAAATTTAGGTATATACCTAAATGTTGACTGTCAAAAGTCAGCTGTGAACTGTCAGTCAGCACCAAAGAAGCCATAGGGCTACTGTACACTGGGATACATATTTAAATTAAATTAAAAATATTTGAAAAATAACTATTGGACATGGGAGTCTAACCCAAAACCCATGCTTAAGCGCATCAATGCTCTTCCACTGAGCTATCCAGGAATATAACCATTTGTACGGTTATCTCTTATTAATAGTATAAGGAAGATTCTGCGTAATATAGTGAAATCTTATAACCAGCTTTGGTGGCCGCATGGTCTAAGGTGTCACCCACACGTTAGACTAAACTGCTGATGACTGGGAGATCAGAGTTCGAATCTCGGTAGGGTATACTAAGGGTGGTTTACCAAAATGGTTTTTCACTCTCCGTCCACGCAAATGTGGATGCAATTCCTCTAAATTCAACTTTCCTCATCCCAAACTCAATAGCGTAATTAATACATATGCGTATAATTTGAACAGTAAAGATGTGGTGTTAAAAATAAAACTAATAAAATATAATCATCTTGTCTGATTTTTTTGGTAAAAGGGAGGGCGAGATTTGAATCCTTTCTTGATGTAAAAAAGTTTTTTTTATAAATACCCGTAGATTCCCACTTTATATTCAAGAAAATGGGTAACATTTACCCTAAATTTCTACCGTCTTAATCCCTAACCCATCCACATATCTAAAATGCAAATAACCCGTATGGGCTGTAAGATGCGGTTAGAAGAAGAGTTACCCACCTCGGTGGCGTAGTTAGCTAACGCGCCAGTCGTGTTGAGCTCGACCGCCGAGGACGGGGAGATCGAGGTTCGAATCTCGGTCGGGTGAACTGGGGGTGGTTTTTCCTAAATGTTTTTCCACTCTCCCTCCACGCAAATGCGGGTTCACTTCCTTTAAATTCAACCCTCCCAATTCCTAATCCATTAGAGTAATTAGTACTTAAACGTATAACCCGAACGGGTAGTAAGACGCGGTGCTAAATATTATTATTATTATTATTATTAGAAGAAGAAGAGTTGATTATGAACAACAGGAATTCGAACCTAAGTCTACGGAAACAAGTTGACCTATAGCTGAGGCAGAGCAAATAGCCAATAATGTTTGCGAACGAGCTCAGAAAGTTTCTAGGAATAGATATTGTAGCAATCAGTTGGCTATTTGGTTCTAGTAATATTCCTCAGAGTATATTTGGCATAATCTGAGGCATAAAGCCTCAACTATTTAAAGCAGTATGTTGCCTCATCCTCCTTACCCGTCCAAGAGACCTTGCTTTGAGTCCGGGTGGTTATGACCAATACATTTAACTATTTGTGTATGAGTTTGCTCTGCTACCCAATTATTAAGTATTTAAGACTCGCTGTGGGTTAATAGATATACTGTCCTATTTTATGTTAGCCTGTAAGCTTGTGCTGACGCAATATACATGTTTGAAAAGTGTAAGTTTAATAGCCAAATCACACAATATCCCCCTCTCACTAAAATTTAGGTTGTAAATTCCCTAACAAAGAATTTTATATTTTTATTTATTTACAGGAATCCTAAAATTATTTAAATAGTGATTTTTTTTTTACAATCCTGATTCCAAAATAGTGTCTTGGTGTGATGAATACAAATTAATACTTCATAATGTATTGATTAGAACCTTCTGTGAACAGGAAATTTGGTACATATTTGCCAGTGGTTAACATTTTACTAATACATATTGTGTTCCACGACAGAATGCCAATTTGGGGGAGTTTGAACTTTGAACTTCTACGCGTCAAGGAAGATGGAGCTTCCTATAGTGTCCCCCATGAACGCTAGTGGTACTTGCCTGCCCAGAGCCCCGTAGCAACAATCGATACCACCAGCGCGTTGTGTGTTGCGTCTTGTTGCGTGAAGGGGTGACAAGGATTCAATGCGTGCTACGGGTCAGTTCATTACCAATGTCAAAGGTCACAACGGAGGGGGCCAAGATTTGTCAATACCAAAATATAATAATTGCAATTTTTAGGAGTTAATAAAGTGCACTTTCAAAACAAAGAATGTCTAAATACACGATTTATAAACTAACTTAACCTACAGTTCGATTTAAATAGAAAAGAACTGTTCAGCGGTTATAAAAGCTACTACCCGCCTTAGTGGCGTAGTTAGCTTAAGTGCTAGTTTCGTGTTGAGCTGGACTGCCGAGGATGGGGAGATCAAGGTTCGAATCTCACTTGGGTGAACTGGGTGTGGTTTTCCCTGAACGGTTTTCCACTGTCCCTCTACGCAAATGCGGGCTCACTTCCTCTATATTCATCCTTCCGAATTCCTAACCCAATAGTGTAATTAATACTTAAGCGTACAACCCGAACGGGTAGTAAGATGCGGTGCTAAGTATTATTATAAAATCTACTGAATAAATGTAATTGTATTTATAGATACATCCATGTGATCTTATGTTGTCACTTTTCATAGATAACATTGATAATAAAGTAAAATATTATCAATGTTGACCGAAAAAAAATTATATGCTCTAAGGTCTTGTTATTACCAGTACACTACTATAGTACATCACGTCCAAAACGTTATATTCAACCTTATATATTACGTATTAAATAGTAGAGCTAGTTCGAACACAAATATTAAATATTTTATCTAGTAGGATATCACCTGGAATAAAACTAAGATTCCTCTAGTCTTGTTACCATCAACTGTAAAATTAGACGTGAAAGAGATTCACTGGCTGTATAAACAACTTGCGCTCACACAAAACCATATATGAGAAGGTAAAATTTTAATAAAGAGTCCTAACATCCAATTTGAGATAGAAAGTAATACATTGTAAATAAATCAAAATGTATCTAATCATGATTGAACCTTGGACTTCTGGAACCATATCAGGAATTTTGATCATAAAATAAAACCTTTTAAAAGTATTCTATATGTTATTAAAAATTGTAAGATAAATTTATAGAATTTTCTGAAGAAAAAAAGCACAGTTAAGATGCATAGAAATGGCTTTTGTTGCTATATAATTCCCGCAACACACGGCTGTACTACTTACACTCTAACTATAAGGAGATTACTGCCTGTCGGAGACGTCTGATAGTAGATGTTTCCTGCAATATACGGCTGCACCGCTTACACTCTAGCTACAAGGGGATCAATTGTTCCCTTGTCCTCGATATACTCGTTACACATTTAACTCAGCCAGCCCTGACTATGGCCAAGAACGTTTAGATGTTATAACTATGCCCTAATCAATGTCCTCGGGGTAATCGGGCATAAAATCTCAATAAGACCAACATTAAGTGCATGCGTGAGGTTATTAAAATCTCACCTCTCATGTGGTTCCAGGGGATAATAACACAGGTCCTTTAAGATATCTGTAGAAATATCCATTCTTATGTCCATCACAAACGCTCAAATAGATCCTGGTACCACAATTATGCTATACTCCAAATTGATTTACCCTTGCAACGTGAATACAATAATCCATCCAAGCTGGGGTGTGAAGCAAGTACTTTCATAAGAGCTGGACAGAACAAAGCTAGATCTAACGCTTTTATCCCGGCAGAATCCATATGACACAACGTGAAACAATCAATAACCACAGGGCTGGGTTAGTGTCTTAGAAATACATTATTCGGTGCTATCCACATCTGTGACATAAGGACTTAGACGTCAGTGTCATCTGGTGGGGTCTCAAGTGGCAATGACCCACGTGGTTGTAACGTGCTGGTGATCTATATCGGGCCAAGCAGGTCAGCGTGGTCACGAGAGAACAAGAGCGATATTTCGGCATGTACAACCGTCTTGACGTCATTTTCTGGTTAATTTACAGAAGGGGGGTAGCTAGCACGAGGGACCTACAGATTTAGAGCAGGGATAACGTTTGGGTATCATTACTGTTAATCAGAGAAGCGAACAATCCAACATGAGAGAACAGGAGGCTATATATAGCTTCTAATATTATTACTTTTAACACAAGGGCTATTAACGGTTTTATTTAAGGGGTAGGAATGAGAACGGTAGTTAGAGTAAATGTGTGGCATAAGCATGTGAAGAAGATGGGAAAACCACACTTATAAATCACGTATGTGTATTGCGCTCCTGACGTCTCAGGCCTCATGACCACCAATACGAGCTTAGAATAAATACTACTGTGAAATAGCACCATTGTTTTCCAGGATAAAATGTACAAACCATTACTTTCAATAAAGCTATCCACGGCCTCACAAATCACAGTAACGAGATCTACCCGCTCCCCTAATATTACTGATAAGTAAAATGCGATAAAACATTGAGATAAGCCTCTCTTGAATGCCGGATCTTCCTCACCCAATGATGAATAAAAACGAGGTCATGAAAGCTATTCTGGTTGGGATTATTATTAGTATTTTTATTACTATACAAGTAGATCTTCAGAAAGTAAGCAGATAGCTAAGTCTCTGATAGATTGTGCTGTCACATATATAAACCATGAGAACGTCAGCCGCCCAGTGCTAATAGCGTACGGTTGTTGTGACGTCCAGTATTATCGATCTACGTATGATAGTATCGATTGTTTGCGCTATGACGCCAACGTATCGACTAGTCTCACTACTGTTGTCATCACGCACTTGCCTCGTTACTTTTTGTATTCGTGTTGGGCTTTTGGCTGCGTCAGAGCACATGGCAATAAGTGGCTCTACATTTAGTGCCGGTGTGGTTGCGTCAGAGCACAATTTCAGGTAAAAAATGGATATACAATATTAATGCTGGGCTGGTTGCATCAGAGCACTATAACTGGGCTATTAATGGCACTACAATTATTAGAGCACTATCTCAAGGCAATAAGTAGCATTAAAATTAATGCCAATATGAATGCGTCAGAGCAATATCTAGAGGTATTTAGTGGTCCTAAAATTAGTGCCAAGCTGGTTGCATTAGAGTATTATATCTAAGTAGTTAGTGGAGGAGTTAAATTAGCAAAATTAGTGCCAAACTGGTTGTGTCAGAGTATTATTTCTGGGCAATAAGTGTATCTTCAACTAGAGTCAGGCTGGTATCGTCAATGCATTATCTTTGGGAAATTAGTGACACTAAAATTAGTGCTGGTTTGGTTAAATAGAACACTATAATATTTTAGTAGTAAATGACTCTACATTTAGTGCTGGGTTGGTTGCACTATCTAGGGGCAGTTAGTTGACTACAATTAGTGCCATGCTGGTTGTGTCAAGAACCAGCATTAGAATGGACTAGACACATTCCTACTTGTGGACGAAGCAGAAAGAAAGTATTGTGACAGTAAGAGATCTGGGGAGACTGGGGTTAGCTGGGCCATTTTTTATATACTTTTTTGTATTTTGCTCTTAAAAATGAGACCTAATCTAAAAATGTATTCAGTTTTAACGAGCATTGAAGATTATAATTCCAACGTTTAAAGGTTTTAGTACTAATGGTTTAATCAGCTTTAATTAAATTAAATTTTGGTCCAGCTAACCCCAAAGGCAGGTTAAGTGAGCCACAATGACTAGTTATATGAGCCATACAAATAAGCTTACTAAAACTATAACTGTGAGTAGTATTTATTTTTAAATTTTTTAAAGAAAAGTTTTATAGATATTAATATAAATAATTTAAGCAGCTACCTTAAACATTGTCTTTTCTTACTTTGGCTGTAAAAAAATCAGATTAATACACTGATTAAGATAAAAAAAGTCTGGACTTATGATTTTAAATTATGTAACTTAAGTTTTTTTTTAGTGAATGCTGTAATCAGTCAAATCGATAGAAAAGATGACATATGGGCGTATGATAATTCTTCTTTTCTCATAAATTTCATTGTTGCAGGTTGTCTTTTTAAAAATATTCCTTCAACTTCCATCCTCATCAATATTGGTAATTTCACAATTGTAATATCTAAATGTTGATTTAGTTTTCCCATAAACCTTTACCAATACAAAGGAACCAACAGAGAAATAATTTTCAATTTCATCTTCTGTCTCACTTAATAATTGGATTGAAGAATCTGAGATGGATTCATCAGGAAGTTCCTCAGAGTCAGAACATGATACTTCAAAGAGTTTTCTCTTTTGTTTACACTTTTTTATTTTCCCAACTATTTCTGTTCAGCAAATTCTGCCATTCTTTTTTTTTTTTTTCCGGAGATAATTTTGCCTTTATTTTCTAAAACTCTTTTCACAAATGTGTCGGTCAGAAGTGATGACTTACCAGTTCTTCACGCAGTGCCAGTGGTTTTTCTAGAGGAGCTTTAGGGTGGGGACAAAATTATTCTGTAGTTACAATTTTTGAAGGTCCAGCTGAATTTTTACTTGAAATTGTTTCCACTGGGCTTTGCTTAGAAAAGTCATTTATTGAATGCTCTCTGGTATAATCTTTGGAATAGACAGCTGGATTAGATGCTGTCCCTCATGAAGATGCAGGAACCGCCTTGGAAGAATGAGAACCGTTTGCAGGATCGGGCCTATCAGTCACATAGGCAGTCAAGAAACCTTCAAGTAAAAAAAAAATTAGCTGTTAAATGGTTCTATTCCAGTATTTTTAAATCCACTGGAAATATTCTTTGGCGTAAATGCTAGAGGAAATGCTTCTCCAATGAGGCTCCCGACATCATATATAGTCATTGGTTGCTCTGGATTGTTTGACGTCCAATTATCGCATGCAACATTATAAAACTTTTTGAATGGACCAAAAACACTCACATCCAGTGGATGCAATTTATGGATGCTGTGAGGAGGCAATGGTAGGAGAAAAATACAGTTATTCTCTTAAAAGGTAAAAATTGAAATTATGTAGCCACAAATTTCTGTGGTCAGAGAAGGGCATTTCTTTGTGTGTGAATATACCCAGGAAGAGAAATTCCTGGGTCCACATTTTGAATTTAACGAAACAAACTTCTGAGGTCCAGTTTCCTGGTCGTTCTATTATGGCTGAAACATGATGTTATAATGAAGAGAGGGTTCAAGAGAGGATATCTTGCCTCTTGGCATTTAACTGAGAATTTCCATATCTACTGATTCATTGTAAAATAAAGCAAATCTATAGATATTAGTTACAGTGCATGATTTTAATGAAATGTTCACTCGACCATACTTTGTATTCGTATATGTTGTGGCCATAATCCTTAATTATACTTACGCGTGTCGAAAGTATTCTGTCTAATGACAAGATAACGGGAAGGCTACATCGCCAAATACCACCACGAAATCTTACACGTCATATTGCTCGACAAGGTTTGATATTTTCCCTCTTCTATCATTACCGCCAAGAAGTAGCACATGTCTGCATGAGTAGGTTAGAGAAAAACACCTCAAAATAAACTTATTTTCCACGCCGCCCTTGCTTGCTGCTGTTCGCTGAGAGGAGGAAGTGAGAAGGGGAGGCAACAACGTCATAAGGGCTACCGGGAGTTTCATTAAAGATCCATTCCTTTCTTCCCTCTATCCTCCGAGGCTATTATTAGACAACAGGAGTTGGTCTCTTTTATGTGGATTCTACAAGAGCAATCATCGATATTGTGACATGTACAGGCTGTCAACTCAAAGGGTAGATCAGGGATATGTAGTCAACTAGGCCTACAGGTTGTCAACTAAGAGGGTAGGTCAGGGCTATTGTAGACAGATAGGCCTGCAGGCTGTAAGCTAAGAGGGTAGGTCAAGACTATTGTAGAGAGGTAGACCTACAGGTTGTCAACTAAGAGGGTAGTTCATGGATATGTAGATACTAGGATTACATGTTGTCAGCTAAGAGGGTTGGTCAGGACTATTGTAGACAACTAGGCCAACAGGTTGTCAGCTAAGAAGGTAGAACACGGATATGTAGACAGCTAGACCTACAGGCTGTCAACTCAGAGGTTAGGTAAGGGCTTCGTGTTTTCAACCCATAGGATAAGTAAAAATTATATAGATTTAGACCTACAGGTAGTCAACTCAGAGGTAGTTCAGTAATAAAAGGATAACTAGACTCTCGCTCTGTCGGGCTGCTAACACCCTCATACCAGCTTCGGTGGCCACGTGGTCTAACACGTTACTATCGTGTTGGAATAGACTGCTGAAGACAGGGAGGTCAAGGTTTGATCCCGGTCGGGTGCAATGAGGGTGGCTTTCCCTAAATGTTTAGACTCTCCTTCTACGCAAATGCGGGTGCACTTCCCTCTCAATTAAACCTTCCTAATTCCTAAACCATTAATGTTATTATTAGTACATATGCATATAAACCAAACGGGTAGTAAGACACGGTGCTAAAAAAACCTAAACAAAACAGCCTCACCGCTCTAACCTTAAAAAATCTAGAGACAGTAACCTGCGGTGCAGCTATGCGTGACTGGTGGTCTGTCTTGTCCATATCAAGGCGCTACGCTTCTTGACAACCAAACTAACACACCTTAGAAACTAAGGCTGGGAGTAAGTTTGTTTGTTTCTCCGGCAGTTTAGGTCAGAGCAACTGTCTCTGACAGCAGTGGTTAGGTTTCTTATGCTATCGAATGGACTAGAGAAAGATTGTTTGATACAAACTTGTTTTTCATCCTTTATTAAGGCTATTCTGGTTGTTCATTGAAATGTACAAGCTTCCTTATCCTATTAACTGCGATCATGTAGTTTAGAGGTTCATATACATTGTTAAAATTATATCGTTACTAGATTATAACAAGTTTTAGTCCAAACAAATTTAATTATATACCATGAAGCCCATCTTTTATTATTTTAGTTTCTAGAACTGAGACTACAATTTTAATTAGTAGTACTACTAGTTGGGTAACAATGTAATATGAGTGCTTTATATTTAAACTAGCGAACCTTACCGTATAGAATACACCACTTCCAACATTACTGAAGTCAACTTTGCTCTAACATTCTGTTCAACTTCAACAACTTGACTTGAGTCTGTTTTCACACCACACACACACACGAACATGATACAACTTTGTCCCAACATGGCAATCTGTACCCGTGTAGTTGGACAGCCCTAATTTACGCTCTGACGTCACCCGATTCCCAGAAGGGTTGCAAGAAGTCGTAATGACACGATCCTGCTTGGGGTTATGACGTCAAATCGAAAAGGTACCAATAAAAAGTGTCGCGTGTCTTTGGTCGGGTGAATTATTTGTGTGCTAGATATGTGTGACGGACTATATTTAGCACGTCAATATACGTCAAATGAGTCAGTCCCTAGCTCCCGTGACCCGTTTTCATGAATCTATTTTAACTTAGTTTTAATTTTAACTTAGTTAACATTATTTATAATTGATTACTATGGCCAAATGGGATGGGATTGCATTTAAATTCCAGCCGGGATCCCTCAGAGGTGAGGACCAGCCTGTGCTCATATCGCCTCTTGTTATTACTTTATATTTAATTTAATGTAATTTAGTTAACTTACTGCAAAAAGTGACCAAATTAAAAATTTATTTACCGGAAGAGAAGTTTAAAGATTAACTAAGGGATGACAAATACTATAAGTAATTATTTATTATATAATTACATTTATCTTTTCCTTGTTTCAAGATGGTTCTGATAAATAATTTTTGTTTTTACTATTAAATAAAGGCTTTAATCGACATGGTTCTCTTTTTTTTTTTTGTAATAATAGAGGGTCAACCTCAGTGGTCTTGGGTTAGTGTGGCTCACTCAGGACCCAATATTCGTGAGTTCAAACCCAGCCAAGGTCAAGGGATTTTTCTTGAGAGATAAACATCCGTGGCGCAATTTCCTTCGGAGGGGAAATAAAGCCGTCGGTCCCAAGTCGGCTGTGGCGTGTAAAAGATCACTGTGCAGTATGTGAAAATATCTTTCCCGGCAAAATTGGTAGGGTCTTTCGTTTCACTCATAGAAATTCGGTATGAAAGGACACACCATATGATCTTCCCTAGGTCAATGTGATTTCAACCAAATGGTGCGGGAAGCAATAACCATCCGAAGAGCTGAGTGCATGCCTAGCAACCTTTGGGTTGTCGACATAGAAAAAGGAGAAGAATAGGGAGAGGTAAGACGCCATGCTAAAAAAAAAGTGATAGAATTTAGTAGTTTAAAAAAATTATCTAGTGACAACATTTATTTTCAAAACACAATTTTACATTTCAAACTAAAACCTTAAAATAAATAAATTGGTATAAGCCTCTAAAACATGTTCAGATTTAATTCAGTAAACATCACTTTTCGATTGAGTCCAGACCTGGTTCAGGAGCAGTTTCTACCCTCTGCTGGTTGATACCAACCAAGGAATTCCTCCGGTATAGCGCCAGTTTTGCAAAGTTTGACAAGGTCATATTTTTTTGATGTAGATATAGTAATAGTCTTTCTATGAAACCAGTCAAACTCTTACCTGCTTTGGTGAGAGCATGTTCTAAGGCGTCACTTCACAATATACTAGACTGCTGATGACAGGGAGATCGGGGTTTGAATTCCAGTCGGGTTAGGTGGTTTTCCTGAAGGGTTTTTCCACTATCCAGCTAGCGAATGCTGCTAAATGTTCTCTAAATTCAACCTTCCTCATCCCTCTAGCGTAATTAGTACTTATGCGTGTAACCTGAAAAGTTAGTAAGACACGGTGCTAAAAATCAAATAAGTCGAGCTCTTGAGGTGATGATAAACTGTTCACTCATTATTTATATCCAGACACAGGTATTCACTATCATAACCACAACTGAACATAATATGATTTCCCCCTTTTATATTGCATTCTCTTGGTTCTGAACCGCTAACTTTGATATCAGAGCTATATTGTTTATATTCTTCATTATTAGTTTGGATAGATTTTTAACACAAGTAAAATAATGAAATTCCAGTTATTTCACATTGTAGTATTCAGCCACTTATTTATACTCCTTTGTTAATTCCCACTGTGAATAAAGCAAGCCAATATTTTATTGTGCATGCGGATGAACAATTTTATCAGACTCAATGACACTTACTATGTACTAGAGTATGATTCCTTTCGCTAAGAATTTGTGCGTGTTTAGTTTAACGAGGCAAAAATGTAAAGTGAAAATAAGCAAAGCTGCGATGTTCTGGCTGCAGTTTCTGAGCTCTTCATTATATCTGTGCAGAGAGAAAGCCCTATAATTATCAAATACAGACAATTACAAATTTAATATATTACATAGTTTTGATCAATTATTTACATGTCTTAAGTCAGAGACTCATACATTCATTAATTCGACAAAACTTATCAAGTCCTTGTTTGTAAATTGTGCATGTATATAAAAGAATAATTGTATAAATTGGCAATAAAAGTGTATTAGACAACAGTGGATGAACTGAGTACTTTGTACATTTTTCGCTTTTAAAATTAGTGGTTTTCCAAGTATTTTGGTCAGATAAACTCATATTAACGCTTTTTAAAGTTGGGTTCCTTTTGCAGTGAGTCAATGATATGTTAATTTCAAAAATAAAGCTAGTTCAATACACAACTTAAAAACTAATTTATCCCAGGACAGTAACACTGAATACACATAGCAATCACTATATTATTTAAACACAACCTGCTCTCAAACTAAACTATTCAAAACCATTAATCAGTCTTCCTGACCACTAAGCCATTGGGATCAGCTCGTTTTTGTATCGGAGCGTCAGGACGCCAGTAAAGTGCGCAGTGAGGCAGGCGGCGTCCCCAGTGGTCTCCACGGCAACCAGATGACGTCACACGACAGCGTCTCGACGTCAGTGGCTGACGTCACAGCACCGGTTGCGTGGGTCGGGGTGGGGAGCTATATCCAGCTGTGGCCTTGACACGAGGGGAGGGACGCGTGCCGGAGTCAAGGTCAACGCTAGGATGTGATCACAGTTGCTAGCCTGGAGCAGTCCAAGACACTTAGATCGGGAGTTTTATCCTTTTTGGATTACTTATATTCAAGTCTCAAAATTTGGGTATGACAAAAATAGTTGGTTTGGTTTTCATCCTCTGAACAAACAGTCATTAATCACTAGTTTTTATCAATCTAATTGATTGTTGTATCTCCTTTATTGCTAACCCCTTGGTGGCGTGGTTAGCTGAAGCGCTAGTTTCGTGTTGAGCTAGATTGCCGAGGACGGGGAGATGGAGGTTCGAATCTCACTCGAGTGAACTGAGAGGGTGGTTTTCCCTAAATGGTTTTTCTACTCTATCTCCACGCAAATGCGGGTTAATTTCATCTATATTCAACCTTCCCAATTCTTAATCCATTGGCGTAATTAGTACTTAAGTGTATAACCCGAATGGGTAGTAAGACACGGTTAAGTAATATTATTAACCTTTTGCTTCAATTTCTATTCAAATCAACAGATGATATATTCATTTGCATCAACAACAAAAGATATATTTTATTCTTGTACCCTCTTAAGGACGAGTGAGGGGGTTTTAAGTGCCCCCCTCCCCCCAGATAGAGAGACGTGACAAAGAAGTTATCCAAGTGTAAATGTGAGTATGGATTTAATCTTTCCTCCCTATCCCGTTATTCATTGTTTTCTACTTGCTTTCAATTACCTCATCTTCTCTGGTTTTAGTTTTTATTTGTCGCTATCACACAAAAATTGCCTCTTTCATACCAACGCATTTATATACCCAAGTAATAATAATAATAATAATAAAAATAATAATAATAATAATAATAATATAATAATAATAATAATAATAATAATAATAATTTGTTCTCACATCCTGAGCTGCTGGAGTCCTTGGACCACTGCAGACCAAAATGAACGAATATTAAAGGCCCACTCCAAGATCAATCACCTGCCGACAGTTGTAACAAGCATAGGCAAGTAGGAAGAAAAGGGTCCATACCATATGTGGACAAAGGCGTTAGTCTCGTGCTGTTTAGTTTATCCGCTGACTAACAAGGCAGGTTTAGCATCTAAGCCGGGTATACGGAGGTGGTTCTTCCTTAGTGTTTTTTTTTACTCTTCCCGCTACACAAACTCGGGTACCCTCCTGTAAATTCTACCTTTTCCTTCCCTACACCATTATAATAATTATGCGGATAGACTGGATTATAACACACATGAAGAAAGTTTATTTGAAGGAATTGCACGAGTATTCAACTTTAAAGGGGCTAAAAGACTAAATTGCAGCTAGACTTATACATCTTGATAAAAACAATCTTTGGGCTCCCATAATTGATAGTTTCACTCATACTTTCACTTCCTGCGTGTACATGCACACATGCGTGAAAATTAGTTAAACATCAAACATTACAATAAATATATAAATGTTACTAATTTAACAATATTTTGCAATTTTCAAGCAAAATAAATAAGATAAACACTAATAATAATTGTAGTTAAACTAGCCGACTACTAAAGTGCTAATACGCTTTACAAACGCCTAGAAATTCGGCAAAAATGGAGCTAAAATTCGCTCATTTTCAAGGACATTTCACGCGAAATGTTCAGTTCTAAAATCGAAGACACCGATTATAGCTACTGTAGCCTTCCTCAAACAGATTATTAAAAAAAAAAAAAAAGTTTCAACAGAATATTTAAAGGTAATTTATGATTGTTTTAGTGATTTCAAAACTTCATCATTGCTATTCTTATTAATAAATACATCATGGGAGTCGTTTATATAAAATATCTTCTGACTCATCCCTATTTGTTGGAAGACAAACTGAGTGTCCCAGCGCCAATGATTTCACAACTTTCTTTTAGAAACGATCGATGTCGCATGTCACTTTTCCTTGCATCTGTTGCTGTGTTCTATCACTAGGGGTGACAGTGTCCATAGCCCTTGCTATATCAGGTCATGTAGACTCCGTTTATACTGAAATGTAGAAATCTTAGCTGAATTGTTTCCACTATGGCGCAGCTTATACCTATTATAGGCTCATAGTGTAATCTGCTAAGGTAAGACTGCCACCTCTCAGGGTAAGAAATGTACAATAATGCATATACAACACCATGTCTGTAACTGTTTTTATAATTTTTTCCCATTTGTTGAAAATCTTTTCTTACTAAGTTGATGTAAAAAATATATTATTTTTTTCAAACGAGCGCATGTCAGTTCAAAAAGTATTTAAATAACTTGTTCAAAATAAAATATGAAACTTGACTAAACGAGAAACTATTGTAAGTGTGTCTTCTCTAAACCAACGGTAATTAACGACCCCTAAAATTTAGGAACCCCCAACTAGATAATGCGAAAAGATTGTCACCACAACTGAACGTCCTTTATGTGCAATTGTGGAAGAGAGTGACGGATAAACTGTTCAAACTATATCAACTACATCTTCTATTAAACTAGGAATTAGTAATATAGTTGATGCTAGTGGGAGAAGTTACAATATTACTCGAATATTATTTATTCAGGGAAATATTATGTCATAACTACTCATATTAATGGTGCTAGTAAGTTTCTGAAGATTTCAATCAAAATTTAAATTGTCACGAATCAGAAATATAAAAATGAGCTGCAATGATTACATTATTAATGAATTATATCTTTTTATATTAGTACTCCGACACCCTAGCTCAGTCGGTAGCGTGTCTGTTACTGAGCTAAGGGTCTCGAATTATATTCCCGGAATGGCAGAACAATTTATCACTGGTGAAATGTGGAATTATCTTTTCACGTGATTAATTAACGGCCGGGGGATGGATGTTGTGCCTGTACTAATTTTAAGGCATATGAAGCTAAGACAAGCCTAGCAAGCCGCTAGTGGAAAATATATTACTTGGATAAAAAACTGACCCAGGCCACAGGTTGGAACCAGCAATGGATGTAAAAAATATTAGTACTGGAATTCACTTTTCCCCTAAATAAGGTTTATAATACGCTTTATAGACGAATATTAGTGTATTCTATCAATACTCAACCCATACTTACATTTTCTATAGTTTTTAGTAGCCGATAGCCAGCAATATCAACATATCTCTATTGAATAAGATTACAATACAGCTAAATGAGGATTATGTTCTTTCAAATTAATTGTTAAGTGAAGAAAGGTAAGTTAAAAGCTCTTGAGGTCGCTGGTAGCCAAAAGTAGTCGTTCTGTCCACGCCACCGGCCCGCATCTCGTAAGAACACCTGAGATCCCTCCACGGCAACCCTGACTACAGCTATGTTAAGCAGACCCTCTAACTACTAGGTTAATAGGGAGAAGTTATCTTCTTCACTCAAACAAGACCATGCTGGTTTATTTCGAGTGACTTAACCATTATACCTGATGGATCAGAATAGAAGGGGATTTCTTAAACTAATCCTCATTCATCTTGAAAGAGTATCAGAAAATACAGTTTTGGAAATATCAAATTGCATTTGTTTGAAATCGAACTTACGACCTATCCGGTAATAGTTTTACTACAACTACGTTCAACACCGGGTTTATTAACGACTTATTTTAACAGGTAAGGATTTCCAGTTTAATTTATGCACCTGCATTGACATGGAGAATTAATGTAAAACTTTTTATTGAGCGTCGTGTCTTACCACCCATTCGGGTTATACGTTTATGTACTAATTACGTTAATAAGCTAGGGATGAGTAAGGTTGAATTTAGAAGAGTAGCAGAATTTGCGTGGAGAGAGAGAGAGAGAGAGAGAGAAAGAGAGAGAGAGAGAGTGGGAAACCGTTTAGGAAAACCACCTTTGGTACACCTGACCGGGTATGAATCACGATCTCCATGTCATCGGTAGTCTAGTATAGTGTGAGAGTAACGCCTTAGACCAAGTGGCCACTGAAGAGGGTAATGTTAAAAGTAAAGTGATAAATCCCCAAATGGAGATTCGTAGTTAAGCCTCTCTGTCGCTGGCAATCCAATCTCGTGAGACAGCCTTATATGTAGGCATTATACTACTATAAAGCCACATGGCTGATCACTCACTCACTCACCTCACTCACTGACATTAATGTTTACCCACTTCCAGATGAGCTAGAAACTTGAAATTTGGCAACTTAGAGCTTCTGGCCTGTAACTGACGGAGAGTTCCAAAAAGTTAAAAAAATTAATTGTTAACCTACGAAAACAAAATCAAAATAGCGGAGCAACTTTAAAGTCGGTGCGGACCTTTCTTTGGAGGTCTCTTGTGGCTAAGCGGTAAGACCTATCAAAAAACAGATTGCACCTGCAGCTACGATTTGGCAAGATACACAAGTTTGGTCCTATTACTTTTTGTCGTATCTCCATTGATTATACCTTAAATAGATTTTTCTGGTAAATTTTACACATTTTCCACATATTTTTTTATTTTTTGACACACTTAAGGGACAGCTAGAATCATAAAATTTGACGGACATATTGGCACATCCAATTGCCATAAGCGTGCCAAATTTGATGATTTGGCTGCTCTATAGGTATGGAAAACTAAAATAATATGTGAAAAATACAATACAATACCGGTAACTTTATGTTGTTACGTTCAAAACAACGCTGGAATTACATTAGTTTACATCCACTTGCAAAGAAAATTCATTGGGCGGAGCTCCCAACGAGCAAAGCTAGCTGTAATATACATCCCCAAATATGTGGCTAGCAGTTGTGTTTCAATAGTCACGCACGTCCACTGATTGAAATCATCATGTCTCAACAGTAACATATTATATGCCTTCCTTTTTAGAATGAATTATTTAAAATATGTTTATATTTAAATGGCCTATTCCAACTTTCCCGGTCGTATTTGAGTTTTTTTGTAAGTACAAATTAGATATTGGGTGAGCTTATTACATTCTTTAAGGTAGTTCTGTAATCCTTTCATGACTCACGGCCAGCCCTGCTTACTGGATTTAGCTTTTACAACCTTGTAAAATCGTATCACTGAGCTATTAACAAGGCTGGGACAGTGGCCGCATGGTCTAAAGCGTCATTATCGCAAGATACCAGACCACCAATGACAGGGAGATTTTTACATTCATTATTGTTTACATACAGCCTGTGGTCAGGGCTATTTTTTTTTAATCCAAGGTATATATTTTCAACCACCAGCTTGCTAGAACTAATGACAGGGAGATCGAGGTTCTAATCACGGTTGGGTATGAGGGTAGTTTCCCCTAGATGACTCTCCACTTTCCCTCCACGCAAATGCGGATACTCTTCCTTTAAATTCAACATTTCTAATCCATTGCTCACTAACGTAATTAATATATATTCGTATAGCCTGAACAAGTGGTAACACATGGTGGTTAAAAAAAAAGCTGGGGTAGTTGTAACTCTGAACTAGACTCAAAATAACCTCTGGAGCACTCATGTGTTGCCCACATATTGTTTTATTTTCCACGCCAGTGTGGGTGTAGTCGAGCCTAAAGCTAGTCCTAGACCACTCATATATAGCCCTTATTAAAATAGTTATCTGCCTCAAAACGGAGTCGAACTTATCTCTGAATGCTAAGACAATATTTGTTAGTGAGCCTGTCTTTCCTAGAGGTAAACCAAACCGTACTAATTAGCTTGTTACTGTTTTTGTAAGGAAGAGATTTTAATTAAAGGTACTTAATTGAAATTATCTGGTATTTCCTAGATAATATTAATTTTATTAAATGGTCGGTCATTTTCAACCAACATGTGATTTTTTTTTTTTTTAGAGTTTACTTATTTTAAGTGTGACCAATTATTCGACGATAATGCTAAGATGTGTATTGAGTAGTAGAACAACACAAGCAAACCAAGTCCCCCTAAACCACTAAAACTCAAAGAGGATGTAATAAAACCACTATTTAACTATTTTTTTAAATCTACATATTCTGAGTACCGTAAAGTTCTAGGAGAACTATTTTTCTTTCTACTTTGTTAGATAAGATCGTACAACTTACAAAACTAGAACTTGCTCGGTCAGGTGTAACTTGGGTTATCAGTACTTAATGGGACATAGCCCAGTTCATCCCCCCCCCCCTCCCAACCAAGATTTAAAAACACAGTTCTAGGAAGTCCGGGGATATCAAATGAGTACGTGGAAAACCAAAGTGCGAGGGAGGGGGGGGATTCCCGGAAAAGATCATTGGCCCAACCCTTCTCTGAACTGTAGCCCCTTGCCTCCCTGCAACCTAGCCCAGCGCACCATTCATGCGGGCTTGCCGACCCATCCGGGGGTTGAGGTAGGATCCAGCTGCTCTGCAAGAGTATCGATTCCAGGATTTCATTCACAAAGTGAAGCCGAGTTGGCGCCTGCGCGTTAACTGAAATAGAGGGGAAGGGGGGGGGGTCGTATAGGGCGTGGTATATGCCCTTTGGTGGCGAGAGTTGGGCTAGGACTGACGTCTAGTTCGCTTTTAAAACATCTCTTTCAATTTGGACTGTCTTAGAGGACGAGTAGCGAGGGAGGTTTGACTGCAGGTCTTGGGTACCTGGTTCGGATTAAGGCACCGATGAAGATACAAATAAATGGGGGTGAGGGGAGAAGCTTTGCTGATAGGGAGTTTAAGGGATGGAACCTTGAAGTTCTAAATCAATGAGAGTCGAAAGGGTACAACAGTTCTTATGTGAACATTGACTATTTATAGGAAGTTTTCATGGTAGAATGCAAACACCATATTTAAAATGGCCCTAACCATGTCCTTGCTCCCTTCCTTCCCCTCATCAAAAGACTTCAAAGCGATAGATAGATGTTCAAGATGGACTTTTTTTAAGTTACAAAAGTACATATTTTTCATATAAAACTCATATAGCCTAGACTAACGTATTAGAAAAAAAATACATGATTTACAGACAGTCTTTTATTCTGGTATGTAAGAAAGTGGGAGACAATATGATCCATATTAAAACTAAGGAGAAGCCTCATTTTGTACAACCTTGGAATACACTTCAGATACCAAGGAATGATCTGAACTATTTAATAAATAAATAATAATTTAAAAAATGTATGCATAATGAGATGAATGGAAGGGTTAGGCCATGTAAGGGATGGATTAGAAAAGGTAAAGAGTGATTTATAAGAGGTAAAGGATGGGTTAAAAATAAAAAGCAGAATTTTTATAATTTATTTTTTATAATAAATACATGAAGAAGAGATCATTACAAACAGTAATAATTATGTCAAAGTGCAAAAACAAATGGCATAAGAATTGGATTGATTTAGTCTCATAGTAAGAGTTTTGTCAAATTTGAACAAAAAAAAAAAGTTGCTATGTTTTCATCAAAACGATGTCAGACATTAAGGAAATGTGGCCAAAAACGAAACTAATTGCTACAAGAATTAGCTATATTAAAATCCCAAGTCTTTTTTTATGTTTTGGCAATAGTATGTAAAAAAGTAATTAATTTTTTGAGCAGAAAATCTTTTTATAATTTTCAGAATAGTATTCTATAATCTAGGGGTACATTGACCCTATTTGGGTAGTTTTGATTGACCTGCTTTTAAAGATGTGATCGAGAACTCCAACAATATGTTTTAACTTTACTCCCACGCAAGATATAAGCAAACAGTTATTTTATTACACCAAAAGATATGAACTAAATGATAAGATCTAAACAAATCCAAATTGGGCTACCATAGGTTTATTTATTGACAAGTGATCTAGATTTTTTTATAGAGATGTATAAATATTCTTATGTTTTATTTAATTTATTGGTGTATTAAAAGTGCCTTTTGTCGCTTAACAATCAAAAAGCGAACTTACATGAACCTGCACTTACTAAAATGTCAAAATAAATTCTAATCAGGGTACTTCCATTACATTTTTGGGTCATATGTTCTGTTGCCAAGGAGAACAAGCGGAAGATCCAAAATAGATGTGGATATTCACTCAAAGAGAATAATGAAGATATGTTGAGACTGCCCTTGATTAGTTTGGGCTAGTGAAGCACATTTTTGATTCAGTTCAAATAATCTATTTCAAACAAAATTGGAAAAGGGAAATTACAAATTCCTAATCTCATGATAGTTTTGGGAGCTAAGGGAAGATCATTAGTTTCAAAGCTGTATTTGTAAAATTGCTTTAAAATAAGGTAGGATTGTGTTTATATTTGAATATAAGCCATTATTAGTGATAAATAATAAGAGCATACTTTAAAATAGATTTATTTTGAGACTGATTTAGTAAATAAGTTTTCTTCCACTATTTTATCTTCGTTTGAAAAGAAAGTGATGATTTCAAATAAAAGTTTATATTGTAATGGTTTACTGACAGCTAACACTGATAATAATATACTAAGGGCGAAACTTTGTTATTTTTAAATAAAGTACAATATTTTGGTTACGTTATTAGTTAAAATGGTCAAATAATTAAGAATACTTCCTCAACTTTTCTGAAACCAGAGCAGATCTGTTCCAACACTACAGTTGGGAACAAGAAATTAATTTCCTTGATTGATTCTCGCACATCCTTAGATTTGTTTTTAGATGTGAAGGATATCCATGTTTGGCACATAAAAACATCTCACACTCTTCATACAGTGAGATGTTGAGGTGAACATTAACTAGGGTCAGTAGAAAAAACTCTTAGTTAACGATATAATAGATTGAAACTAACTTTATTGTAAAAATTCAGTCATATTTGTATATATTATTGAATATTTTGATAAGTCACTTAATGCAGCTCTGTGAACTTGAGGCAAAATCAAAGCCACCAAGTGATAAAATAAATACATAAAACATATAAAATATAGAAAAGGTAAAAATCTGAAAACTTAGCTTGATAATTTTTATTTTGGCCGAAGTTCTGAGGAAATTTAAAATAAACAATTATGGCTTCTTTGATATTTTGATGTATTTTAGTAACAAAAATAATATATTTTATACAACACATAATTAAATATTTTAAATATATATATATCTATGAAACATTATGATTTGTATTTCATATAAATAAGATGAAAATAAGTTAAAAAACAATTATAAAAATCGCCACTGTGCCATCAACTAAAAGCTGTGAATACTAACAAACCAGGGCATATGACAACCCTATACCACAATGCTACATACTCTTAACACGAACAACTTAGATATCTTGATCCACACAACTTAACGTAACTTTTAATAAAGGTTAGACAACAACTACAATTTTATATAAATATTCCTCAAACCTAAAATACAATCACCTGATCTATATATATATAGGATGCTACCAAGAACACAATCAAATAACTACTTAAAAATAATTATAATAGAAGAAAATAAATCACAGACAGGAATACAGGTACAATAAAAAAAAGACCAACGAAAATAAACACAATCTTGCACTCACAAAATAAAATACACTATAAAATTAATCGTTTCTTTGCTCAGATATATCATGTTAAAGGACAAGTTGTATAATTTTCAGATAAGGTGACAAATAATGGTAATCATCTAGATAAGACACACATATTATAAATATAACACTCTGATAGGCTCATATGTGGTAATAAAAGTATAAGTTTGTTATTTCAATGTGTATAGTTTTACAAATATAATATGATCGCTGAGTTGAAATTAAAATATTTACAATAATTGGTTATGTATTAAATATTAAATGAATTGTCTCTTGATTAGAGTTATTTAATACTTGTTCAATGAGATCACCACATTGTTTTGTTGTTTCACAAAGAGTTGATGACAGAATCAATGTGAAATATGATTGAATGTCATTGAGTAGACCAAACTTGTAGCTAAAGTAAAAACATGGTAGAAGGAAAATTTAAAAAGTATTAACACATTTATTTGCAGAAAACATTGATATAATTTTAAAATATAATTATTATTGTTTAAAGTTATTGATACTATCTATCAAAAGTGACACCTGCAGTTCACATAGCTTGTTATTTGAATCTATGAAGGTAGTTTTAGTAACATTTCTGTCAAATACTGTCCTTCATACTATATTTTGACTATTAACATCTACAAACACCCTCTTCGGTGGCCGCATGATCTAAGGTGCTACTCACGCAGTAGACTAGACTGATGACGACGGGGAGATCGTGGTTCAAATCACGGTCAGGTGTAGTGAAGGGGGTTTTTCCAAAATTATTTTCCACTCTCCCTCCATACAAATGTGAGTACACTTTCTCTAAATATAACCTTCCTAATCCCTAAAACCACTAGCGTAATTAGTACATAAGTGTATAATCTGAGCGAGTAGTAAGACAAGATGCAAGAAAAAAACATGATCTACAAACACAAAGTATTTTCAATTTTACCAAATTATTATTTTCCTGGTAACTAACAAAAGAGTGCTACATATTCGGGAGTTTATTTTAAAATCAATGTAACTATAAGTTAATTTAATAGGTATATGTTTACATCTGAAGATTGTACAACAGCCCCGTTACAACACTCTTTGTGTTATGTTAAAAATTATTAAAAACGGATTCTACTGATGAATATGAATACATTTTCACTTTTTCTGAAGCTTTACAAAATAAATCTTTTTATATCTCTACAAATACTCAATTGAATAAAATTACATCATATTTGAGTAGTTAATACATTTTTACCTATACAATCAAATCAGATAGCAGCCATACATTTTACATTCAACTCAAAAGTGAACTTATACAAAAGCACAACATAAAGCTGGAACTAAACTTCTTTGAAAGAGAATTAAAATACAAATAATAATAATACTCTTATATGATGTGTTTTTTTTCACAACACACATATTTTAAAAAAAGTTCAAAATTGGTTTATTTTGAATAAAGCACCAAGATCAATAAGGGATAGCCAGTATCACTGTAGGAGATATTAAAATGTATGGTAGCCGGATCAACAAGTTTCCACTTGACTTGGTAACAAGCCCATGTAAGCTTTGGTGTTTAATTGACTGGTTCTATTTCCTTCTAGACTCAAGATAATGCTCTTTAGGACAGACCTGTCCCTGCTTTCACAAAATTAATCTCGAGTTATTTAACAAAGCTAAACTGTCTATAAAGTAATTCAAGACTTTTTAGACATGTGCCAATGTCACTTGTGAACCCAATCATTAAAAATGTGTAGAAAAGTCGAAAATGAAATCAGACGCTAGCCTGTGGTTTATCTTTCATTCATTCAAACTAAAATTGTAGCTAAATTTAGAGAATGCTGAAGGAATTAAAATCAAGAATCACTAAATGTGATGATAGGCAGGTAGAAAATGTTATTCTCTAATAAAAACATAGACAAAATTACCTAACAGTTGATAAGTTAGGTGGTGTAAAAGATCAAATGGGGTTCTGCATTTTGAACACACTGAGCAGATTAGAGAAATAAATATTATAATAAAAATTCACAGAACAAATTTAAAGGCTACCAAATTTATAATATTCTTAAATTAAGTTTGTTTATCTTTTGTGCATTTGGACATTGGTTGAAGATTTTAGTTGGCCTCAGAATCTCTGGAGGGGGGGGGGGGAGAGAAATGTGAGTGTTGAAGTAAATAAGATTTGTCCTAATTAAACCAAAAAAGTTTGCACTTATTCTAATCCCGTTAAGAGATCTAAATATCCAAACCAAGTGTTCATTTTAAGTTTTTTATTTGAACAAAGAGAGAAACCATTTTGTTAGAAGAATAACGTTACTACTCCTGATTATTTCGAAAGTGGAACATGCCCATTGTTGATCAGTTTTTAAAGAAACCAGTAATACACAAAGATTGTTATTTTACATTTATTATAAATACGATGTGTGTAGTAAATACAATTATTTAGATATAAGTAAAAGTGAAACATTTATATAATATCATAAACATATCAGCAATGAAAAACATTATATTGAATATTATATTTAATTGGCATAAGATTTATTGAAAACATTTGATTTTGTAAACTGCCAAGAGGAACTAAGATCTTAATTAGCAAATATTTTTCATCTGCCAATTTGTTTTAGATTTTAAAAAAAACTGTATTTTTGTTTTAAAGGTTTCAAAAACCAGGCTAAAATATAATAATATGATACAAAATAAATATTTTAGTGTAAATTTTAAAATAAATTTGAGGTATTCTTTAATCTGGCTTATGTACACTATAAAACCAAAAATTTTTAACTTAAAACTCACCAGATTATCATATAATGTGCAGTTCTCTCTAACAGATCCTGATACTGAAATTCTGGTTTAAAAAAAATATTTATGGTGTCCATTAGGTTTACTACAACACTTGTATTATTTTGATTTAAAAAAGTGATGCTTGTGCATTTCCCCCTGCACACCCAGCTCCATAACAAAGCTGACTCACATTCTGACCATCATCCAGTCAACATTTAAAGCACTCAGTCTCTCTGAATGTGTACGGAGAGTCGGCTACTTAATACCTATCTTCAACCAGAGTTACAGCGAATCTTGGGTATTATTTAATAATCTGTGAAAGTACACATCATGTGTACAAAATATAGCGCATATGAAGAGTAGATAAATATCATAAGTGGGTCACCATAGCTGTGATTAAAGAGAGCTTTAGGGGGGGTAATTTTAGTGCCATTATCAATATTTCTTGAACTAATTTATTTAAGATAAAATACAGGAAAATTCTTTGATAAGAAGTACTTACTTGGAATAATGTTAGATTTTATAAAAATATAATAGAACCAGATGAAGTAGTTAAGTTTAAAGAAAATGCCATGAATCCAGTTTTATAAAAAAAAATGTTATCTTTATGAACGATTGGGATGACAAATTTAACACCTATCAATAAAAAGTGTTATTTTAAACTAATAAATCCTTCTTTAACCCTGAAAAGTAGCAGTCTTGCCTTGATGTATTACACTACAGCCCTATTTTATAAGTTACAAAATAGTGTCATATGTAGCGATTGATTTTCTTTAAGAGGCAGGCATTACGTCTTTGTCCAATGGCAGCAATGTAAAGTGTGAACTGTGTTGTTCTTTTAAATGTAAAAGCCATATTGTTTTCATCCCCTTTTAGATGTTTCTATCCACCTTTCCTGTATTTCTTCCAAATATAATACAATTACCCCATAAAGCAAAAATAGTTTTTCCTTATAGAGATATATGATATTTATTCACATCCAATGTCCATTTCCTGTGTTTGTCCTTTATATTATTCATTTTACATGTTCTTATTTAAAACCAGTCCCCCACTATTCACGAATGCGGATGAATGTTTCGGCTGAATATTCACCCGAATGTTTGCCTACATTCGTCACTCACTTCCATCATAAAACCTACACGAATATTCACCTTTTGTGGACCTCACACACACTTCTCGCGAATATCTACCTCGAATATTCGATCAGATCATTCACTTTGGCGGTAGTCGGCTGCCGATACACAATGGACCACGCAAGTGATGACCACTGCTGTCGCTGCTGCAGTTATTTAACTATCGAGTGTATTGTTATTGCAGTGTAATAAGCTCGGAAAATCAGAAGAAAAAGGAGATGATGGTTGGTATCGCTCAATAAGCGTAGGACAAGGTATATTATACACACATATATACAATATACATACGCATATAAAGTTTTTCAAAACCACCCGAAACGTGTTCTAAGGTTCTGGGTTTCTACCAATTTTGATACAGGTTTTTTACCAAATCTAACAAAAGTCGGCATAGCTATTTGGCGTTAGCAAAAAAATTATCAGCTTATTAAATTAAACTATTGTTTAATCTTGCATTACATGGTACACTACGACATACTATACTGTAAAATAAATAGCTAAGCATTAAGTGAACGAACCTGAAAATTCTACAATAGCCACAAAATGATAGAACTAGTACGGTGTCCCGTGTGTACACAACTAGATGACATAAAGAATGAAGTGTAGAGTGGGAGCGTTTCGAATGTTTGCCAAGACTCTGGCGGTGAACATTCGCTTCCTTTGATTCGTGTCAAGAGACCGCTCCCAAGTTGAAACCACTCGAATGCCGAATATTCGACTGAGCATTCGCCATTCCCACACACCTTCCACACTGCTCAGACAGTCACCCGATACACAAACATTCATTAGCATTCACAAATAGTGCTGGACCAGCTTTGGTGTCCTGTCAGTCTTTACAAATTTCCCTTTTCTCCCTTGTTTTTTTTTTATCTTCTCATTTAGGAGGTTGTGTTGCACGTTTCACACTCTCTCCTGATGGGTTCCAAAAGAATGAAACCTAAGTTCGGGGATTGGGAGGTAATGATTTATTTTATTCAAGTGGCAGCCATTATTTCTTTGTCTAACGGCATCAATTTAAAGTGTATTCTTTTTTTCACTGTAAAATCCAAATTGTATTTGTTCCTTTTATAAGTAAGTACCCGTCTTTCCTATACCTTCTTCCAAATATAATGTAATATGCTAAGTTAAGAGTGCTACCTTTCAAGGCAAATTGAGTATACATTGACATTTCAATTAGAGTTGGGTTGAATCCACTATTTTATGAATCCAAATCTCCAATTTACTCTCTAATCCTGAATCTTGGGAAAAAATTATGAACATAAGAGGAAATATAAATATAATAGAATAATATAAAATACAAATATTAACATTCTTTTTTTATAGTCAATTCATTACAACATTCATAGATTCAGTTAAGTGTTAAATTACTGGTCTGGGGCCTGGTTGTAAAGTTCATCCTATAACAATAATTGGTTCTGAACCACCAATAAGTAGTATTAGAGCTCTAAAACAAATTGCAATTGAAAAATTGAAAAAAATAATATATATTTTTTAAGGATTTAAGTCTCACATCCAAATTTTTCTCAAATCCTTGAATCTTGAATATTCTTAAGGATTTGTGAGATTCGAGGTTCCAACCCTGTGGCATATTTTTAAAATCTGTGATGAATTATTTTTTAATAAAATTAAATCTAACAGTAAAGCGCCTATGTAAAATAGTTATTGATCTGAAATATTAAAAGACTCACAACAATCTTACTAGATCAGTGGTATTCGGCCTGGGGTATGCAAAATTTAAAATATATATTATTTCAGGATGAACCTTGAATAGTCAGGGCTATATTTATGGTTAAACACAAGAGGCCCTTAAGTAAGGACATTCAATCTGGGAGCGCCAGTTTTATTTTAGATTTATATTATAGAATACGTATAACTTGCATTATGCATCAACGATTTTAGGAGTACAAAGTGATTGAAAAAATTATATCTAGGAATAAGCGAAGAAATAAGGTTAAATAGCACTGGTTACTGGGTTAGGTTTATAAAGGAGGAGAAAAAAAAGGTAAAAATATAGGGTTTAGTTCCCCGTGTTTGTCTGTCTATCTCATGTTACAATGTGTAGTTACCATTTTCAAAACATTACAAGAGTTGATGAGGATATTCTCCCTTACATGGCATAGGCACATTTACATTGAATAGGGGTGTACAAAGCTTCGAAAACCTTGACTGTGCTTTGAGTATTCGTCAGCTTTGACTTTAATTCAAAAGTAAAATTGTCATTTGAATCCCTTGAACCCCTAAGAATATTTTAGATTCAAGGATTCGAGAAAATTACGAATAATATATATATATTATCTTTTCAATTTTTAAAGGGAAATTTGTTTTTAGATATTTAATACTGCTTGTTGATTGTTCAGAATGAACTATAACTGTAGGGTGAACCAACAACCAGTTCCCAGAACAGTAATCTAACATTCACCCTGAATGTATTAATGTTATAAATTATGATGAATGGATTTAAAGTAAAGATGTTAAAATTTAATTACTCTTGGTATTTTTTTTATTATGCTATGATATTTATATTTCAACTTAAGTTCCTAATTTTTTTTTTCCAGGATTCAGATTTGGATTTGTAAAATAGTGGATTCAACCCAACTATAGTTAAAATACATATTTATAATATATTTTTTTAATCATTTTGTGTTATCCTAAATTAATTTTCATATCACAAAAATCTAAAATATTGAAATTACATGTTGTGATAGTAAATTGATTTACCATACAGGACCGAATATGTTAATCATGTTTGTTATATATAATTTTGTAAATGATATTTAATACCTTTAAGGCATATTATGAAGCTACGACAGGCCTAGCAAGCGGTAGTGGAAAAATATAATACTTGAATAAAAAAATTGACCCAGGCCATAGCCTGGACACAGTAATGTATGTTATATAATTATGCAACATATATATTTTTTACAATATTTTTTTTAATGTATTCAAACTTAAATTTGAATTCAGAAATATTTCATCTTATTTGATTTGACTTTGCTTCAAATTGAAAAAGAGTGGTCTTCACTCACCCCTAACAATGAACATCTCTTAAATCCTGACTTGGACTGTAAAGATACTGATTACATGAACACAATATATGTAGAAATGTCATGATTCAGTTTATTTTATTCTTAAATTATAGCCTCAATTTTTAGATAATTAATCTCAATTCATAAACATTTGCAGTTTCAATATTTTCATATGCAACTTTTTCTTTTTTTTTAAGTGTCACGTCTTTCTATGCAGCTAAACTCACATTAAATATATGCTTTCCATTTTTATACTGTTATGTATTATAGAGAAGTGTGTAAAAAAACAAAAAAACTTAAAAGTTTAACTAATAAAAAAATTATCAATATAAAAGGACTATATTTGTTTGATCTGCACAAGATCATTTGAACCTATTCACAATTTGTCATTAATGAAGTGAAATGATAAAATAAACTAATAGTATAGATACAATGAAAAATTATCGAATTATGAATCTTCTCTGTTTTGTTTCAATCACAGAAATTCAATTTACTGGGATTTGAGAAATAACAACACCATAATCTAAAATCATATCATGTTATCAAAATTGATTTTCAATTCTTCCAATATCAGTGAAAAGTGAGGTATCAATGGTAGTGAGGAATCAAGTTTGATGTTGTGTGTGTGTATGTGTATATGTGTGTGTGTGTGTGTTATTTTTTATATATATATGACAAACATGCAACTAAAGATAGCACACACAAAACTGCTGACAACATAACTATGCAACTGTGCCTAAGTCTACCAACTTACAAACATACAAAATAAAGGAAGAATCTATTTGTTTAGAAAATTCTTTTCTGTCATGGGTGGTTAAAGAGACAACTCAAAATAGCCACAAACTATGTTATGGGCACTTTATGGTCGCACACAGACAATCGTAGACTAAACTAATTATTTCTAAACGTGAGAGGAACTATAAAAAAATACTGGTGGGACTTTTTATTTATTAGAACTATATTTTTGGACTGGATTTTTAAATTATCATGACATGAAACAAGTGTTTGCTTATCGAATTTATCATTTACTATGGAGATTACATTGAGTAACGTTAAAAGGCCAAAATTGCTTTTACAATGAACGCCAGCTCACGTGACATGTGTTATCTTTAGCACCCATAGAGATTAAATCAACCTCACAATGAATTGAACCAAAGACTCTCAAAGGGACCTGCCCATTAACATGATATTATCTTATCCTAAAGTAACATTGGGTCACATTTTAGGTGTAGCCGTCAAGCAAAGGAAAAATTAAAATAAGCACATAAACAAATTTTGGCAACCTCCATCCAAAGAGTAAAACAAAAATGTGTGTGTATATATTTATAAATTAGCAACCATTAATTAAACTAATATACAACACTTATCTGAAGACAAAGAATAATAGATTTGGTACAGTCATGTCCAACGAACACAGTCATTGTGTTGGTGTGACTGTATCTGGGATAATTTGCATGAATACACAGAAACAATTCTGTTTTCAACTTTATCAAGGTGTAAGTCCTGTAATGTTGGTCCCTTTGTATGAGGAAAGTTAGCGATTGTGAAAATAAAATTGTAATGAATCATTCTAAGAGAGCTTGGAAAATAAGGGTTTTTCATCACTAATTGTCATCTGTTGTTATATATTTCTTTATTTGTCTCAACTTACACATTTTAAAATATCAACTTAGCCATTGGGGCTCTTTAATATTGAACATGTGTTCGTCCTTTCAAGACTAGTGAGCGTTCACGAAAGTAAGCTACAGTAGGAATGTGGTAGGAAAGACCATATTTGATAGTTTTAAAAAAGTTAAACAATTTACACACATTTATATGCGTTTTTTAGCATAGCATTTTACTACCTGTTCAGATTATACATGTATATATATATATATATAATTAGGGATGAGAAAAGTTGAATTTAGAGAAAGTGTACCCCCATTTACATGGAGATATAGTGGAAAACCATTTAAGAACCCGACACCCGAATGAGATTTAAAACTCGATCTCCCTATCATTGGCAGTCTAGTTTATTGCGAGAGTGATGGCTTACACTCTGTGGCCACTGAAGCATGTTTTTCATGTGTCAAGTCATGTGATATGCAGATGTCATTTTCTGGCGTGATAAAAAGAGAAACATTAAGAGTTTTAAGAATAAAAGAGCATGTATGGATAAGGAAAGGTGGAGACAGTGAGATGGATTAAGCACAGTCATTTTTTGAGATATATGTAGTTTTATTTTTGCCTACCCCATAAGAGAATGGCGTGATTAGGTATGTATGTATGTATTATTACTATCAAACTATAAAATAATTACTTAGTGAAATGTCATTAGTTATGACAGGGAGAAAAAATTGTATTTTTTAGAGATAAGATGATTTTATCTCAAATCAAAATATTAATTTTGCCTACAAATTCAAATTAAAAAACATGATATACACTTTAGGTTAGCTTTCACACATTTAAAAAACAAATCAATTCTTATTTTGTCCAAATTAGTTCTTGAACTGCTAAAGAAAATATAAATAACAACTAAACGATTGTGTATAACCCGAACGGGTAGTAAGACGCAGTGATAATAATAATAACTAAACAATAACCTTGTTTGTTATAGAATGAATTAATATTCAATTAAGTGGTAGATAATTGGTCTTGGGTTTGGTTGTTAAGTTTGTCCTAAATCTAAATTATTTATTTAAAATCCTTGCGATATAGAATATCCTCAAGGATTCGACAATTCAAAGATATTGCTATATTTTAAAATTTGTGTATATCAAATTCTGTCCATGGTCAAAATTCAAAAAACCTCGTCCCTAATATTTTTTGAAAGACCCTTCCTACCTCGTTCTTACTGTAGGTTGACAACTAACCATTTAGCATTGGGTTATACCATCTCAACTGTTCAAAACATTTGGAAGATAGTATGGGAAAGGTGCATAGAAACATATAAAAGGGAATGGACACAATATGTATTTTACAATGAAAAGAAGAACACAGTTCACACCTTACATTGCTACTACTGGACAAAGAAGTAATGGCTGCCTTTTGAAGAACATTGTTTGTTATTGCCCAATCCCCCAAACTAGGTTTTCCATTCTTCCAAATATGACAAAATACCTCGTAAAGCGAAAAGAGGTTTTTCTTAAAGAGATATACACTAGATTCGCGAATATCCGGCCCAGTTCTCGGTGTTAACAAGTGTATTTTAAAATAAACAAACTTATGCATATCCACTATAAAATATTTAGTGAATTTATAATGTAATATATTTGATGTTTTATTTTCACTTGTTGTTCTTGCTTTGTAGCCGATGTTCCATTTCCAAAATAAGGTATTGTATGATAAAGATTTAAAAAATGTATTTCTCCTTTAATTGTCATTGTCCTCCTACATTTACCGTATTCCTATTTTCCATTACAATCAGAAAATGGTTTAATTCTATTAAAACAATGTTAAATGTTCTGTGAAAATTAAAAAAAAAGTAGGCAAATCCATACTGAAAGTTATTTACACTAGGATTCTGTATTATCCGACTTTTTTGTTATCTGGCCCGAAATGCCGCCAATTTAGACCGGATAGTCGCAACTCTAGTATATTATATAATCACATCCAATGTCCATTTCCTGTGTTTTATGTTATTTGATCCTTTTAGATATTCCTATCTAAATGGCCTTTCATTCTTTATTATTTTCTCCATTTTGTGTTTTTTGTAGAACTGCAAGTACTCGTATTCTGAGATTCGAGCCTAGCTCATCGCTTAAGATTGAGATCGAAAGTTTTGTAGGCTCGTCATTTTCGAGCTTCCACTTTATGTACTTAATAATCAATTATTAAAACTCAATAGTAAGTATAGTATATTTAATTGAGATAATATTACCATTTACACTTATAAATCCTTCAGTTACTTAACAAATTGTTAAAATTAATTTCAATTTTCACATTAATAACGTAATAGAGCTTTAAAACCACTTTTGATCGGTAAATTTATTCACTATTGTTGTCCATTTTGAATTATACTTGATTGAAGTTGTTTACTTGTATTGCCATGACAAAGCCATGAAAATAGAAATAGCTAAGAAGATTACTAACTAAGTGAATGATTCTTTTTACTATTTTTATCTGGTCCCTTTCTAAAATAATAATTTATGTTAGATTAAAAATGTAATATCAAGAATATATTATTATATTAAATGTTTTCAAACTTAAGATATTTTAATCTCGTATTAATTAATATGTTGAGTTACAAAACTAGCTCTAGTTTAATTACTATTATATATGGAATTATGTTGGTTAACCTGTTTAAAATCAATGTTGATCTTATTTATTGCAATACATATTTTACCAAACTTACCAAATTTATATTATATAGTATTTACTATTTCATATCATTTGCTAGAAATATTATTTTAGTCATATTATTTTTATTCTCAAGTATCAGCAGCAACTTTTATAAGGATTAAAAAATGAATTGAAGTAAATTTCTCAATAAAATAATGTCTAGCGAGAGCCTGTACAATGCGCATGTGCAACTGCGCATAGAGGAATGGAAATGGAACAGAAGACGTGATCATGCACTATTAAACTAAGGAATAATAAACGAAATATGAAACACCTCAAATAACTAATTGTTTATGATTCTTATGTTTTCTTATAGAGTAAATTAAGTTACTGAAGCAGATTTTTGGGATATATTAGCTTATTAAAACGTCAATTTCATTAATTTTATGTAAAGTGTTAGTGAAGGAAGCCAACCTGAAAGGATAATTAGGTTAGGTCTAGATATAAACAAACACACTTCTCAATTTTATTTTTACACTTTTACTCTTCCCACTTCTTCAAACTTCCACAGTTGCACATTGTTTTGAATTTTCGGAAATATTTATTTTTCATTTAAAGAGACATTAATGACAAAGTAATATTCCTGAAAATTCAAACTAGTGTGCAACTGTGGAAGTTTTGAAGAAGTGTAAAGTGTAAAAGTTTAAGAAGACATGGAGAGAGAAGTGTGTTTGTTCCTATCTAGGTCCAACCTAACTGTCTTTTCAGGTTGGCTTCCTTCACTATCACTAACTTTACATCACTGTACAGTGTGTCTACACTGTCTTGTTATACATTTCCAAGCCATCAAGCAATTATTCGTTTTATTAACTTTTTTAATAATTGTTAGTGTAATTTTAATGTCCTTAAAGACATGAGTGTTGAAACCATTTTAATTATTTTTTATTAGATTTTATGTGAGTACTATTCTTATTGTGTTTTATAAGTGTTATTTCTAATTTAAAAAACGATATTCCATTATTTAACTTATTTTTCAAAAGTATTTACTCTTTATAAAAAGGAGTGTCATTCATATTTTAAGAACATGTGTTTTAATATACTTTTTAACATTTTAAAATTATGAATATACTCTAACTCTGGAGCTTTTAGAAATACTCGATCGAGTTTGACTCAAATGAAAGAATCAAAGCTCGCAGACCCCTAGTTTTTTGGTTTCCTCTTTTAGGAAGTTGTTTCCACACTCCCTTCTGATAAGTTCCAATATAGTGAAACCTAGGTCTAGGAAATGGGTGGTAACAAACATTTTCTTCAAGAGGCCTCTTTAGTCTAGTGGCAGCAATGTAAAGCGTGAACTGTGTTCTTTTTATTGTAATAGCCATATTGTATTTGTTCCCTTTTATATATTTTTATCCACCTTTCCTATACTTCTTCAAATATAACAAAATACCTCAAAGCGAAAAGAGGTTTTCCTTAAAGAGAAATATTCAAAACAGAAATTTTTAAGTGGCTTTAAAATAAATTTATCATGTTCAACTGATTAGAAGTACCAAAGGTCACGGTTTCACACGTGCATATGACTATGCCAGTGTATTTTGTAAAAATCTCAATATCCATTTTCAGCACAAAGGTGACCAGTGTGCACTCTGTACATATTTACAGCTCTATAAGAGTTCTCTATTATTAACATAATTAAATATACAAGCGAAAGACATAGGTGGATGCGAAAAATCAGAAGGCATTGTTCTAAAACAAACTCACATCGATGGTCAAGCAGTCTAAGAATCATCCAGTAGACTGGATTGCCAGGGACGAGGAGGTTAAGGTTAAAATATTGGCCGAGTGTTCTAAGGGTGATTTCTCACATGTAATTTATCACTATCATAGAGAGATCCTCCTGTTTATCTTTTTTTTTTTTTTCAAATCCAAAAATAACATACTTTTCTTCCCAATCTTGAAATCAAATTCAAATACTTGGATAAGGTTTTCTAGCAATACTTGGAATTTTAAGTATTTCAATCATGGTAGGATTCAAGAGACTTGAGGATTCTCTATAATGTTGGTCTACTTTCATTCCTCTTATAGGAATAAATCAAACCATTGAATGGTTACAAAGTCCTTTGACTAGCTACCAAATGTTTCATCTCTTTCTTTTTCCGGAACTGGTCACACATTTACATCTTGAATAGACAATATTATATTTTTAAACGATACCTACAGTTTGTTCCAGCTTGTCCCGATCTACTTACACCATCAGCAAAGCAACAAGACATCCGGCTTGCCCCCTGGATGTCTGCAACTGCCATCAGTGCACGCTGTCTATTTCCGCACCAACAAGGTGTGGTAAGGAAGGTTCCGACTCTGCTCGCTTCTTACTGAAGGATAAAGGTTCCTCTTCATCAGTGTGGCCCATTGGGAGCTCTTGGTGATGAGAAGGGGAGGAACTGCTCTCCACAGAAAGGCCAGCCTGAATGTCAGGCACACTGCGGGTCACGTCAACCACAGGAGCCGATTTCCTGTCTGGATCCTGTGTCTGCGACACTGTTGTCGCACCAACTAACGCCTCGTTCAGACAAACGCTTGTTATGCTGACCTGGAGACATGGTTGGAACAATTCCTTTTACACCCTTATTTCTTTAACAGTTCAATATTAAAGTAATTAAAAGGGTTGATTTATATTCAAGAGGGTTGATCAAGGTATACAGTTTTAAATTTAATTTTGTATTTAATATGGGATATTTAACATGAATTTTATGAGCCAACTGACTATATCAGTGTCTCCCCACGACTTACATACTAAATCTATTCTTTAAAAAGCACCCCCCCTTCCCCTTCCCCCCCCCCCCCCCACACACCCAATTGGTTTTTTTATTCCTCACTGCAAGAGGGAAAACGCAATTTAACCAATGATAGATTTCTCTATATTATCTAGAACAAAAACCAAACCCATTAGCTTAATAGAAAGAGACAGCACTGAAAGAGCTGAAGTGTTAAGCCTCACCGGACCTAAACCCAATTTGCCAACCTTCCTCACCTCTGACAAGATTATTAATCACAACTTGTGAATGTGAGGAAGCCAGGCCTCCACGGGTCGGTTCCACGTACTGTAGGTCCTCCATTTCATTCACACCCTACCCTTACATAGGTAAGTGCGTATACCCAACGGCTGTAAGCGCGGGTGCTATAAATAATAATATAATAATATAATAATATAATCAATACCAATTAGTGGGACCCAAGGCCCCATTACATATACTTACGCACTGTGGAAAATTGCAGCAGGCCCAGCTGCACTCTGGGGGGGGGCACCTGGATAAGGCTCCTCCTCTCGCTGAAGTGGGTGGCATCAACAGTAACAGATCTCGCGCGAGGGCGAGCATGGAGGTTGGTCCTTGCAGGGCTGGGGTGGGCTCACGGAACAGTTCTCGGCCATCGGGGTCTGAGGCGCCCAGAGTTGATGGGACTAGTGGCTCGACTCACCCATGAGGTAACCTGAAAATGTTGTTGATATAAATTCAACAATCAGAGCCCAAAACATTAGTTTACCACTTTAGCCTGAATGTATGAATGTTATAATGTGACCATTATAACAGTTTTATTAATATCATGCTAAATTTTCTATTTTTTTATGGAAACTAAGGATTAATATGAACAAAAATTATAATTTATGAACACGATATATTAAAAAAGATTTTTAAAAAATATGGATACAACCAATCATTAGTTTAAATATGTATTTATATTCCGAGTATCAGGGACATGAGCAGTCCAATTTTCAATTCAAAGCAAAGCTGAGTCAAATATATGAAATATTTCCAAAGTCAAATTGACATTAATATATAATTTTTCATTTTTTTCGCGATTTGTTTAGGCAAAACATTATATTAGGCATATTTATATAACCTTAGACACTAAATATTATTAATAAAATGTTTTAGTGAAATGGAAAATCTTTTGAAAGATTTTGTCCTTAACTAATAATGTACAATGTAACAATGTACAATTCTATAGCTTTTTTTTTATTAAATATGAACATTAATATGTAATGAATAAGCATTACCAAATGGCAATGTTTATTTTAGATAGTAATATTTTGATTGGCGAAGCTTTGTAATTTGTTAAATTATTTTTTAATCGAAGTCGAAGATATTAAATTTACTAGTCAAAGTTTTTGGGCTTCACAACCCCTACTTTATATGCTTTAGTTCCAGTGTTAGTACTACTAACACCCTATTCTAGCTTAGTTCTAAGGGCCAACACAACACAAGACTCTAAAACATAGTTTACCAACCAAACTCCTCGACCAAACCTCCACACACCTGAGACTTTTCCTCTTGATGCTCAGCAATGAGGTCGCAGGCACGGCCAAGCATAAGGATGCTGTTAAGGACCCTGAAGGATGCGAGGCAGCTATATGCTAGGACAAGCAAGATGATAGCGGCAGGGTTGTCCAGGGACACTGCATGGCCCAGTACCCTCACCATGACGACCCCTAGAGGCAAGGGGATGAAGCCCATTCTGCGTGCAACTAGGTCGGAGTGGTCACTGAATGCCTAATAAAAAGATCACAAGAGATCTGCTGTAAAGTTACCAGGGACTTAATTCTAGGAGTAGGGATTAGGATGATACTTCCAAGAATACTATCGTAGTCCTGTAGTGGCTCACTACATGACAAATGGTAGGACTGCCAGCTGTCTAAGAGGATTTTAAAAACAGTGGACATTGAGTAATTTTCAAAGGTTATCAAGGTTTAGGTATTAGTGGTTTCAATCGATTTTCTTCAAGAGACAGCCAATATCTCTTGTCTAGTGGCGACAATGTAAAGTGCAAACTGTGTTCCTTATAAATTGTAAAAGTCATATTGTGTTCGTCTTTCTTGTACCTTATCATATAATTATAAGATAACAGAAGTTTAATATATGAAAAATTCAAATAGGGCTGTATAAGGTTCAAGTTATTGATATGAAACAAAGTTGAATTGAATATATAAAATATTCCTGAAGCCAAATCCAAGTTTGAATATTGTATCCAAATGTTTATCTCCATCCATTAGTCTTTCCACCCTATGGCCTGGGTCAGTTATTTTATTCAAGCCATATATTTTCTCACTATCAGCTTGCTAGGCCTGTCATAGCTTCATATGCCTTATAATCTAATTTAAGACTAGAACATGCACAACATATAGTCCCCGGCATTAATTTATCAATGTGAAAGGGCAAATCCATATTTTCATCAATGATATATTTTTCGGCCATGCCAAGATTTGAACCCGGTACTCTTAGCGCAGTAGGCAGACATGCTATCGACTGAGCTAAGGTGTCAGATTATCCAAATGTTTATTGGTTGCTAATGGCCAGCACATTGGAATTCTTCCCTTTGCCTTCTTTCATCCCAATAACAATCTTATTAAAATGTTTTATGCTGTTGCTGTTGTGGATATATATACTTTCTTTTTCATTATTTTTATTTTCATGTCTTCAGTCTTTTGAATGGTTTGATGCATCCTCCATTTCTTACTATCCTGTGCCAATCTCTTCATCCCTACATACTTATTAAAGCCCAGATACTCAATTATCTGCTTCACATACTCTATCTAATCTTTGTCTTTCATTTCCACAACCCTCTATTTACTAACTATTCCTGTATCCTCAAAATGTGCCCCACCATCCTATCTTTCTTTTTGTAAGATTTTTTATAAACTTCTATCATTCCCTATCATTCATAGTATCTGATCATTTTACACTTTTAACAGTTCCAATGCACATAATATTTAGCATCTTTCTGTAGCACCATATTTTGAATGCTTCAATTTTACTTATTTTGTGCTTTCTCAGTGTTTGTTTATACTGTTTATCTTGATTTATAAAAACAGGTTGGCCTACCGAATGTGAAGGTACCATGACGATCTTCAACTGACTGGCTTCTTTAATATTCACAAGCCATGACACATTACATTGTATTATTTAAGGTATCTTCTTGGTGATAATTTGACATAAGTCCATTAGTATGATCACACAAAATGTTATTAAGTTTATTTGAGTAGCATTAAATAAAAAATGGGAAAAAACAAACACTAATATGTACAGTAGTTTTCTAGCAACCCTCCACTTTGCTCACACGTTTAATTTGTCAAGCACCTTAATAAGCCGACCTGGCCTTGTTGTTGTAATGAAAAGTTCCCTCTTTGTGTGGGTGATCATGGAAGCGTTGTGGTAGTTGTATAGGAAAGGGCTTAGAGCTCTTTGACGGAGTAAATGTCGGGTTCGTTAGTTTCAAATCTGTTATAATTAGTTCTGGTATTTCTTGTTGTGTGTGTGTCAGTGTCAGCTGTAGGCTTGATCCATGCATGGTTTCACCGATAAGATCGCCTCAATCTTCTGCTTCATATGATCTGTCCCTTTTGTCAGTAACCAAACAAACTTGTTGTTGAAGGGATGGGATAGGAGGCATAAATAAAGAAGGTAAAGAAAAGTATCTCCAAGGCTGTACTTAGAAATGTATTCCGTTGAAGGGGGTGGAGAACTTTGCCTGTGAGGCAACTGCAAATATCAAGATTTTTTATGAGAATGAATCGCCCTTGAAGCAATTTAAAGTGTTCTAAAACATAGCTTGGGTTGTAATTGTAAGAAATGGTATAAGAGTTCAATAAGATACAAAAAATACACTACCTTCAGAGAGGTGAGGTCCTAGATCTTCATAGGGCTTTTAGAACACACTAGATCAGTGGAAGACACAATCAAGGTACAGATTACTGCAAAAGTGTATTAGCAGGGAGTCGAGCTAAATACTTATGGTTTTGGTTCCTGTTTTTAATTAGGTTCTAGTTCTGGATCTTAAAAATGTGTATTTACTAGTTATACTACAGAACTAGAACTAGTAATAATTAAAATATTTATAAGTAAAACATAAATTAGAATATATATAATACATAATAACATAACAAATGAGTTATTTACATAAAGAAATACAAATAATTCAAGAGCTTTATAATTCCACAATTTATTTAAAATTCAGGGTTTCATTTGAGCAGGAGATAAATTTATTTTATTTTTGTTTGCCAGAACTCTAAAAAATAATAAAAAGACAGGCTTTGTGGTCTATTGATAAGGTTTCTGGCTACAGATACAGAAGTCTCAGGTTTAATCTCCGGTGCTTCCAGATTTTTTTTGTGGAGCAATGGTCTGGAATGGGGTCAAACTCAGCTCATGAGGATAAATGAGGAGCTACTTGAATAAAGAAGTAGCGACTCCGGTCTAGAAAATTGAGATTAACGGCCGAAGGGTTTGTCGCGCTGATTACATGACACCCTGTATTTACAAATAGCACTACCTTCACCAACAGATTAAGTGGCTTATTTGGTATGGCACAGTTGTTGGCTGACAGAATGAAATTTTATTTTATAATTTTTGAAAATAATTTTATTTTATTTTTAAATTAATATATAAAAAACTGTATTTAATGCATATTTTCAATTTTAAAAAAGGTAAATAAATTATCTAAAGCTGGTTTTATGCAGACCAAACCTGCTACTTACTTGTTGGAACCAAAAAAAATAGTGTAGACCTATTTGATTATAGTTTATTTGTCTAAAAATTTATAATCAGCTATATAGTGTGTAACATTAGCGAGAGGGAAAATAATACAATAATACTAGAGATGGAATCTTGAGTCTTCAATTCCCTCGAATCTTATGGCATTCGAGAGTTTCGAGATTCGTAAAAATCTCAAAAAAATAAATAAAATATAGCCATTCACAAAGCAATCACAATTTTTATAAATTGGTAAAAGAAATTTTATATACTTGTGTAATTGGGAAAGTGATAGAATAATGCGGGAGGAGGGGGGGGGGGGGTTAGGAGAAAAAAAAGACAAAATTGTTTTAATTTAATTATAAAGAGTTATCTTAATTTTTATGATGTTATAGATATGACAAACAAAATAGAATTTGTCAGTAGTACTTTTTAAATTAAATTTTATATATCTTAATTATATTCAAATTTTACATCTTTAAAGATTTAAGGGTTCAGGATTCAAAATAAATTTTAGATTCAGATTCGAGATTTGAACAAAGGGAAAATGGAGCCAAACAGCTATTTTAAATTAAACATTGCAAAGAGGATTTAAGGGCAAGGCCTACACAACAGAAATCTGTAACATCAAAGTTCACAATTAAAAACACATAATTATAAAATTTTCTAGGTACATCAGTCCTCTTCTTCAGCAGTTTTTAACTCTCTTCTGTTGAAGAAAGAGTCTTATCCTTTTTTCACTGTTTAATTTGAAAGAGAGTTTTAGAATTCGACTCGACTTTAGAGATTCAGATTCGATCCATCTCTAAATAATAAATATTTGTTCTTTATTTACCTAAGTTTTTATTCTAAAGTTATATATTTAGTCAACTCATGCTTGAATGGACTCTTGAGAGCTTTACTGAGATCACTCAAGTTCAACTCAAATAAAAAAAACCTTGAAATTAATGGTAAGTATGAACTCACATGTTTTTGTCGCGTTTGAGCCATGTCGTAGGCAAGGCTGGTTGTATAGTCCTTGTATACCGTTATTGGCAGCTCATTGAACCTCGTGATGAAGGCGTGTTTGATCCAGTCCACCAAAAACTCTGACATTAGCACCATTAGGCAGTCTGGGAGAAGAACCCAGAACCTTTCTGAACACAAAAAAACACAGGAATAAGCAGGTGCCTGAGGATTGCAATAAAAACATACTGATTAGAGGGAGATACAAATATTGGAGCATGTTGAACGACCTTGAGGTGAAATCTACAGTTATCTCTTCGATTTTTTGATGAGAAGGGCAGGAGGGAATGGTAAAAGAAACAATAAGTGGGATATAGTATAGAAGAAAATTTATTCCTAGAGGTCAACACTGACACAGACTTATTAAAGAATGAAAGGGTAGATTTATTGAGCAACAATACTAAATAAAATTCAATGTTGTCAAAACTAGATTATCAATACTGGACTGTTTAAATATTTATAAGATTACTCTAAGCTCACTCTTATAATCTATTACCATTGTTTGGTTTTTAGACCATTATTTAAGATGTAAGAATTGTTAGCTACAATTCATGGGAAGGATTAAACCAAATAAAGTAGCAGATGATGATGAGATGGTTCTTCTTGTTGTTATTCTCTTCATATTGTGATTGTTATTCTTATTGTTATTGTTGTTATTCTTCTTAATGTTATTTATTCTTAATGTTATTGTTATTCTTCTTCCTATTGATTGTTATTGTTATTGTTGTTGTTGTCTTGTATTTAGTTTAGCGCCACACTTGAAGTGTGTTAAGTCAACTATGAAACTGGCCCTTTCCATCCTGGTCAAAGGGTTCGGCCAGACTGACAAGAATGCGAGCAAGCGTGCAAGCGACTGGGTGGCCAGACTGGTGAACATGTGAGTGAGCTGATTAGCAGATAGCTCTCGATATTTGTTGATGAGAGGCAAAGGTTTAAATCTTGACTCAGTGAACTGAGAGGGTTTTAACAAGTGATTTATTGTTGTGGTTTTCTCAGCCTCTCTCCACGCTAATGGTGATTCTTATTTGAAACTACTTTGATAATAGTGAAGTATTTTAACATATCAGTTTTACATACATAATATATATATATATATATGGTTTATGATCTTACCAATTAAATTAGGCCGTTAGTAGCAAGTGTGCTAAACCTATCATATTAATAAAAATTCAAAATGAGAAGTTTTCCTAGCACTCAATGAACCAACATACAATAATATTGCCTAGCGACCTGTAAACTAGACTGTACCGAGTCGAGCATGCGCGCTTGAAAAATAGAACCAGTTCTATCTTTCAAGCAAGCGCACTCAGTTTGCCACCTCTCATTACAACCAATGTGTTTATTTTATATTTTAGTCGCTCGCTCGCCCAGTCTGGCCGTCCCCTAAGTAGGTGTTGTCCTGTATTTGGTATGGCGCCACACTTGAAGTGTGCAAGTTTGACTATGAAACTTGCCCTTAGAGTACACTAACAACCTTACACTTTCCCCTTTCCAAGAAAGAGAAAAATGACAAAGTCGTCTGCTACACTGTTTAACAATGATTGGTCAGAACCTGACATACAATACTGATCATCAAGATTGAAGCAATTGTATCATATTTGGCTGATATTCAGATTAGGATCACTTATCAGACCTCTAAAAAAAGTTTTTGAGCGGCGTTTTAGGGGTGTGCAAAGTCCACTTTTTCAATCCAAATAAAACTCGAATCGAGTATATGAAATGTTCTCATAGCCGAATTGAAGTAAAAAATATTTTTTGTTAGTTGTTTTATACTAAAAAGAAAAGATTATAATTTGGGTATTCATATAGCTTTATACACTAAAATTACTTGAAAAAGATTTTAGTGCACAGTTATTGCATGTAAAGTAAAGTTTTATTATGATAAATGAAATTGCTCTCAATTTTACAATTTAATTACTTTACAAAAAAATTTCCCACATAAATATTAATTTGGACTATACATGACCGCTTAAATGAAACTTGACAATTAATTATTAGTTAAGATTTGTAATTATCGAAGCCAGAAATTTTTTGAAGTGAAGTCGAAGCTGATATTTGTTTTGAAGCCAAGTTGAAGTTTGGAAAGCTATGCACATCCCTATAACTTTGTAATATTGTAAAATCCGATCTTGGTGGCGTGGTCTAACCGCTACTCTCACAGTAGACTAGATTATCGATGATGGGGAGATCAAGGTTCGAATCTCGGTCAGGTGTACTGAGGGTGTTTTTTCCAAAATTATTTCTCACTCTCCCTCCTTGCAAATGCGGTACATTCCTATAAATATAGATCTTGTTAATCTGTAAAACCATTAAGCGTAGTTAGTACATAAGCGTATAAAGCGAAGAAGTAGTGAGATGTGGTTACTAAAAAAAAATTTGTAATGAAAATAAATGTAATGATCGGCAACAAATGACCTACCAACTAATCTATATAAATTGTGAAATGCAATCAGGACCTAAGAGTTTGTTACTGATAAACACTTGAGTGCTCTTGGAGCTAATGAATTAGACTAGCAAATGGGACCTTGAGCAATGTAGGTACCTTCCTTCCAGGAATACTCCTTCATGGTCTGCAACACCACGATGAAGAGAAGTACGGACAGGTGGAACCTCTCTCTGACATCGCTGCAAGACACTTGGAATAGGTTGTTCTTATCAAACTTCTTGAACACGCTCCCTTTCAACTCAACAAACTGACACAAAAATCCCCTCTCCAGATTATGATTCAAGATGTTAACCTCTCAAAGAGGATAGTTGAAAGATAACAATAGGCAAATAATTAATCAAAGTTACTAGGGCCGGGCCAATAAGCCCTTTTGCAGATATTGCCGGTAGCCGATGCCGATTTAGTGTTGTTTTTTTTTCAATACTACAAAAGTGTACAGTAACAATATCAAAAACAAGAACTATCAGATTTTGACACTTTACTACTTTTCATGATAGCAGTAGGTTTGTTGAATAAAATAGTGAATTAAAGTTTTAAACGTTAAAGTTGGTTAGATATATTTAATTTGATTGCTAGGCTTACTGCAATGTCATAATAAACAAGTGTCATAGTTTCAGACTAATTAAAATACCAATACCAACAAATAAATAAAAAAAGCACAAATTTAATATTGTACACACAAGGAGAATAAACTAGTTTGTTTTTAAGCAAATACCACCTATACATAAGAAAATATTTTGGGCCTGTCATATTAAACAATTATCTTCGAAAATAGGTGGACAAAAGATTTAGGCTAATGACGTCATTACCAGGTTTACCAAAACAGAAAAAATGCCATGAAAGGCATTTATAGGTATTTTTTATTGAAGTACAAAAAAAAAATCCAGCAGTGGAAAAGTTTTGTCTTGGCTGTTTGTTATATTATTAATTCTCAAATAAATGATCAATATATTAATTCTCAGTTAAACGACAAAATAACAAAACAATTATTTAAACAGCGATAAATTGGTACTTCAACATCACGCTTGAACGCGCTTTAAGAACAGATCTCGGGGAGCACTCGGAGAGCGATTGATCGAGTGGATCTTAGAGTGCTCAGTAATCGGCATGTAGCTGACACCATGCACCATGAAGATAAGACACATGATCACTGAACACTGGTTCTGTGCAGCTAGCCCCTAAAGTATGCAATAGCACAATAATTATACTTACCTTAGGCTGTGGTTACAGTGGAAGCGTATTCACGTGAACTCATCTTTGCGCAAATACGCTCATATATGCGCGAATTGGGCTTTGTTTACAGTGGAAGCGTACTCGCACAACAATGATTTGGGATAGCCCTTTTTTTAAGTAAATGGATCCTGCCTTAAAATTATATTTGTTAGAAAATAATTATTTAAAGTTCCCCATTTTAGAGAATATCCCTAAGAATATTGGGTGAACCCTTTATTTTCTCAATGCGATTTAGGTGAATACTATGTATGACATGATGATTATCCAGCTATCCACTCAACCCACCAAATGTTCACGAAATACCCGTACTGCCAAAGTCTTTTAACCAAACTAATAAGTGTTTTAAACTCCTTATTTTTACTCTTTACCACTTTCATCATGCCCAAATCTCTGAGATAAATGTCGTTCCGCTAACAAAACAAACTTGTTTGAACTTCTAGTAATTTGTGCATACTCGCGCAAACTAATTCGCTTCTAGTGTAACCATCCCCGTTCGTGCAACACCTGTTTGTTTTATTCGGAGAATACGGATGTATTCACGGAACTCGACTTCCCGGAATAGCTTCCACTGTAACCACAGCCTTGGACGTATTTGTTGTTTTTGCTGCGTGAATAAGTTACGGATATGTAAATAAAATATAGTTTAGTCAATTCAGCCAAAGTAAAAAATAGGGGATATATAAAATATAAATAACTCAAATCGAAAACAAAAATTATTTAAAAAGAAAGCAAAATGCTGTGTGCATGTGCGAGCCTCGGCTCACACTGAAAGATGTAGGTAATATTTCATATTAGGTTGATAAATAACTTGTTTTTAATTAAACTACATTACTTATAGCCATAATATGATGTATTTTTAATTTTGTATGAATCCACAACAAATAAAATCATACTTGCCCGCCTAATATTCTTTTTGATAGTGTTTAACTTTATTACTTGAGGAAATCTTTATCTATAATATATTTATCAAGTATTTCATAATTTGAAATAAGCCTTAAGGTAAATAAAATTGAATAGTTTATTTTGTTAAGAATGTTGGTTTTGCTGTTAATTATAAAATAAAATATCTAACGCAGAATTAAAAAATTTGTGTTTACATGCAAGAGACTCTATTTAAATATGTGTGTTTGAACTATGAATTGTATTTTCATGACTTGAGAATTTAATATATATATATTATATTTTTAATTATCGGCGTAAAATATCTGCATGCTATAAAACCGGTTATACTTGGCCGATTTTGCTAATATCGGCCGATAAATCGGATTGGTTATTGGCCCAGCCCTAAAATTTACTAAAGAAAGAGAAGTTAGTGTCATAAAGTTTTTATATAATATTTTATATGTGCAAATATGTTCATAATATGAACTTTGCCTTCATTTGACATAGAAAACTCACAATAAAAATTGACAACAGTAAAAGACTAATATTATATTAGTAGAGACCCGTAAAAATGGTGAGAGATGATAAAGTGAAAAGTGCCATACAAATATGGAATCGAGTACTTTTTCCTTTGATAGTTTTTAGATATGATTTACAATGTTTTTCAAAAGCGAAATAAAATTAAATTATCTTGTTACAAGAAATCCTCTTATAAAACTTAATAACACTGCCTTTACAAAAAAATTATTTTTTATACAAACACAAAATTAAAAAGAAATTAAGCAGAAATTTTGACCATGCTGTAATTTGATTAGTATTTTGTTGTAGTGTAAGCTAACTTTAGGCTACAAAATTGTGAAATATGCAGACAAACTTGACAAAGAATATTAAAGCAAATATATAAGGTTTAATAATAAATTTTAATTTTGTATACATTGTCTCAATATGACTTGTAAATAATACTTAAAACACCTAAGATAACATGTAATTTTGAATAATCATGAAATAACACCGAAAAGTGAGATTTAAAAAAACAAAATTTAACTAAAAATAAAACAATTTTTACGTGTTCTTGGTTCTATATATTAGCATTGTAGTAAGTAACCTCCAAAATTTTGAATCCAAATTCAAATATTATTAAGATTCAAATTTGATGAGTTTAGCTCAAAATTTGAATCTAATTCATACTTACTTAACAAATTTATATATTCGAACTAGAAAACAGTTGCATGGTAGACTGAAAATAAAAATGACTTGTGTTAAAGTCGTAAAGGAATGATGCGGGTGAGTTGTTTGTGAAAGTGAATATTTTGTGTTTTAAAAAAGGAGCTAGGCCAAACTTTTAGTAGATATTAATCAACCTATACACTATGATTAAAAATATGGTGTGATCTTTATTTGATTTTTCACCTTATGAGATAAGTGTCATTATTACACTATTTTTTTAAATTAAACTTAAAATGAGTCTAAAATGTTTTTTAAGCTGTCTGTGACAGTGAAAGCTTGTCCTTAAAAATGTGTTTGTGTGTTTTATAGTGTTCTATCTAAACCATTTCTACTCCAGTATCACCAAGGTAAGTGTGCTGGCTATCCCTCCTAATTTAAACCATATTAATATTTTTTGGAATCGTTTTATTAGTGGATTGGATTCAGAAACTTACTATAGTAAAATATTCAACAGAGATTTGATATGAAACATTATCATATTTTTACTAAGCATGGGATTCAAATAGGACTAGATTATATAAAGTAAATTTAGCATGAGATTTAATTTGGATTCAACTTAGTCAAATCTCATGCTAAAAAAATTCTAAGACTAGAAATCTTTTCTAGTCATGAAATTTGATTCAGATTTGATTCAAGTCAGTTAACCAGGATTCAGAATCGATTTAAAATTATGGATTCACAAATGCTTTATCCTACATTAATTTATCTATATAATTTGATGGTTAAATTTTAAATTACATTTCTGCATGGTAAAAAAGGCCTAACAATAATTTTGATTATAATCATAAATAATATACTGTGTGTGTGTGTGTATATATATATATATATATAATATTTTTATATTATATATTTATATTAATTTTTTATATATATATATATATAAAAAACTCCATTATATGTATATTACTACAGTTTGAATTTTTTGAATTTTTCACATTCAAAATGGAGTAATCCAGTGTTTGTGTTATTTGTACTCTCTCTCTCTTCTTTGTGTTTGATATGGCAACAGTGCCGAAATATTATTCTATTTGTGTTAAAATATGTGTGTGACTACTTCTACTACGAAGACAGAAGAAAGGAAGAAGATGTCACCTTTGTGCATTGGATTCTTCCCACATTTTTCCTCTTTCCCTAGGTGGGCTTTCTTCATCAAATTTACTCTTAGCAGTTTATTTTTCCTTTTCTTTAGTTTTATCAATTTCCTTTATTATAAAAATATATGGGCAATGCATTTTGTTAACATCAAGAAACAAAAACTATCACTTTTGTTTAAATTAGAGATGTTACAATACCAATTTTTCCCATTTTTAAGTTCAACCTCGATTCTTCAATTCTCGATTCCAATTCTTAAACATTTTCTTTTTCATCATTTTTCCAAGCATTATTGCATAGAAAATCTGATGAGCCTGATACACTACTCCCACCTCAATGTGAAACTTGGACTCGATCATTACAACACATGTTGTTTGAAACTTTAATTTCACAATCTTATAGATGTTTACTAAACAAACTAAAATTCTTCAAAACTGAAAATCAAAACCAAGAATATAAACTGAAAATTAATACAATAAATTGCGTATTTTAAAACGGAGAGACGAACACATTTCACACATTACAAAAATTTTAAGTCGTCCACCATAACTGATCCTACACAGGTTAGCTCGTCAAAAATTAATGATGAAGTTTTGGCAATGATATATCGATAATATAGTGAATTAAAATAAATATAACAGTTTTTTGCTTCATTTTTGTGAACTAAGTCGATTTTTGTTCTATTTTTATTAAACTTGTCTTATTCAAAGAGCTAAATAAAACATTCAAAATTGAAAAGCGACAAAGAGTATATTTACAGGAGAGCAGCCATTTTAATACGGTAGGAATATCGTAGCTTTCTATATACACGTTATAATATATAACTAATGATAGATATATCGATATATTACGAAAAATTGCCATCCCTAGTTTATGTATTATATATCGATTGTTTGTTTAGAATCGATTCATATATTCTGACAGTCTCACTTAACTATTACTTTTTTTTATGTGTCAAAGTTGTTAAGTTTTTACCTCTTGTCTTAATGTCAGGTCATATTATATTCGGGCCACTAAGGTATATTTACAATTTGCCGGCATTTATGTGAAACAGCGACTAAACTAATATGAGAAATAATCAATTATCACCTATTTTGAATGTTGCCGTTTTGTTTAGTTGCCAGTTTTATTGAGAGCTAAGAATCGAACTAGCGAGAATCGTAATATTAAGATTGATCCTCGATTCTTTCGATACCAGTAAGAATTGAGGGTATCGAGGAATCGAGTTCGACAGCCCTAGATTATATGTTTAGCTGTAGCATCAGTTAAGTATTTAAATTCCCTGACTTTTCCTAATTTTTGATTAAATTAATTGACATTTCCTGTTTTCCATAGCATCAAAGAATTTTCTGACTTTTCCCGGTTTTCTCTGTCTGTAACCACCATAATTAATTATATTAATAGTGTAGATTTGAGGCAGGTGGAAATTAGATGAGATGTATCTGGAATTTATAATGAGGTGTGTGTGGGAAAACATTTGAGACACATCACTCTCGGCAATTTAAGAACAGCCAGAATTCAAGATCTAAAATCTTCAACAGTAAATAAGACTAGATGAGCCTAGCATTTAGTCTGCATACCAACCAATGTGAATGCCCAAGTGTGTTAAGATCAGGTTGATGATACCTGACCCATTTTTATCTTGGACTAGCTCTGTAAAGGAGCGAATACTTACATTGTTGGACATCATGATGGTGAGCAGAGATTTGTTGTTTGAGTTGATAGCCACATTAAGCGTTGTGGCTTGGAACAGAACTAGAAGGCTGTGGAGGACTGCACAGGACAAGTTAAGGAAAAACAAACAAGGCCGCAACCCCAATAAGCCATCAAGTTTGCCTGAATTTGCCCTGTTTGTAGGCCAATCAATTTATATTTTCCCAACTAGTAAACTGCTTATACACATTCAAGTCCGATCCATGGAGCCATCAAATCTGACTCGTATGAACCAAGCTCCTACAAAACTTAATAGTGTGTGCAGAGCAAAGTCAAACTCACTATTAATTGAGACTCGTATTTGTGGTCAGAAAAGTTAATTGATATTGTTAACTATATAGTTATATTTCAGTATAAAAAGTTTGTATTACATCAAATATTTTCTTAAATTAAAAATGGTAACAAAGTAACTAGCGATGGTTTTAGTGCTGTATTTCTCGAGCCCAGATCTCGAATTTCTGGTCTAACTGCCAGATCAGAGTCAGCCATACTAATTGTGCTTCCATTCACCCAGAGTCTAAAAGGTATAGTAGCAAGGATCCGAAAACAAGCTCCACTAATGTGTATAAGGATACAGACATAGAGGACAGCGAACAGGAAGTGCGGTATCACCCCTAGATGGTCCCTTCGTCGGCCTCGTGGCTCTGTTGCAGTCCAGAACAATGCATCAATAGTATCCTGCCCAAACGCAGAGAAGAGCCTGTCTCCAACCTGTGGTTTAAACATCCCTTCAATAATTATATAGTGCCGAGCTAATGGAAATTAGCACACACAGTTATGTATTTCTGCCTCACTTCATGTAAACAACAACTCGTCATGTGTTATGGTGGAGTTTGGACCTCCCAAGGCCTAGCTGAGGCAGTGGTTGCATTCCGGGGTCATTTCAAATGAGCTACATTTAACTTAAATTGAGTGGTAAAACACAACAACAATAAAAATGTATTGAAACTAAATATGTCTCGTTTTCCCCCTCTTAAATGTTTGCACTATACCCCTTCGAGTGCTCTAGCTATGAGACTTGATTGGTCGAACACACCTTTTTTATCTCTTCCTATTTTGGTCTGAGTCGGAGAGTAGATGTTGAATATGTTGTACTAACTAAAAGGAAGACAGAGCGATTCATAGTTACCTACTAGACAGTCATATATCTGGTTACTTTCAGTATGTAAGCGACTAAGAGCAAAGAGTGCCGAGCCGAGGAGCTATGGCGTCGAATGGACCAGCGACAAGGGTTAGTTGCAGCTAGCCCCCGCCGCTCCATAGATATCCTCATCAATATTCTACGAAGCCGGTGTGCTTCATGTGGACATTCAGCCCATCTATTAAGATTATAAGACTGCAATCCCCGCAGGGATTATGGTTTCATTGTTGTTAGCTAATGTGCTAAGTATAATTGTTGTCGCTAGCCATGTACTAACCTACGTCTTGATATGTTTGAGTAGACGCTTAACGTCTCAATCACATATGAATAATGTATTTAAATCATGGTAGGATTTGATTAGGTTTAATGCCAGGTGTGCCGATTTACAAATTGTGGCGCTTTGGTTCTTTGGACCAGTCGCGTGTAATATAGTTGTATATTTATATATATATATGTGGGTACAGTTACAAGGTTTGGCTTTCAGCTGTATCATGGGTCAGCTGTGGCTGGTTTGTTTAGACTACTAATTATATTAAATGAATACATTGTTTGATAATATTATGTGTTACTATATACGGCATAACCATGGTTTTGAAGAGCGCTTAATGACATGATGTTGTTCTAGTCGTCGTTAACTACCTAGTCACTCGAAAGTAATTGTTTTTTGATGAGGCTACCTTATGTCAATAGTCGCTGGGGGAACGTCAACTCTAGCTGATTGGGTGTTTCCTCAGTTTTTTAATAACCTAATTAGGACCTTGTGCCCTCTTGATGGGCTCTAATAACCTATGTTATTGTGTTCTCCATTTGACACTCTTGGCTTGTAATGTACTCGCTTGGCCTCTATACTTATTTTATTTGATTATATTTTTGTACCCTTTAGACGGGTTTCTTAAGCTCTGTGCTTGCTGTGGCAAGGCATCCTATGTACACCTTTATTATATCTTTTGATCATGAGCTCTGTCATGGTGAACCACGATTGTGACAGCTATGTCCTAATTGGGACTTATTAATCCCTAACTAATGGGAGTTGGTAAGCACCCCTTTTATGGCCTTGACGTTCACGTGGTAGGTTAACCAAACTAAAGGGGCTAAAATCGTCTGGGATATAGTTCTTTAGACCCTGAGCTTTTTATATATCTAGGAAACCTGAAGCTGTATGAGTTAACGACCGTACCTATGAGCACAATCGTAATACTCCCCAGAGCCTTTATTTTCAATCTTTTCATATGTATGCTTTGCGCTAAATTGGTAGCGCCCTTAAAGATCATACGCTACCAATATTGTCAGCGTGTTACCTTGACTTAGTAGTTACATACTTGAAATACCTGACGCTGATAACTAAGTACAATTAGCAGGAGGATGCGATCATTACCTCATAAAGTTCAACCAAAAGGTGACATTTCAACAGGCCATCTTGTAAATAGCCTGTTATATAACACTATATAACACATCTACTGGATTTGATTGATTCCCTGAAATGTTTAACTGACAAGATTGGTGAAACCTAATGAACTTTCTTTATGTGAACTGTATATTTGATAACCCGAACGGGTTGTCCGCGTATCCACTAATTAGACTAATGTGTTAGGAATTAGAAAGGTTTTAATTTAGAGGAAGTACACCCGCATTTGTGTAGTGGGAGAGTGGAAAACCATTTAGGAAAACCACCGTCAGTACACCTGACCAGGATTGACCCTTATCTCCCTGTCTTCAGCAGTCTAGTCTATTGCGAGTGTAACCCCTTAGACCATGTAGCTATCAAAGCAGGTGACAATTAATACAGCTCTTACAGAAATAATAAGATCAAATGATAGTTCTGAGATAGTCAACACATTCACACGTTCATCTTGTGGTGAATCAACGTAAATAGAGAACTACCCAGTCTAGATGGAAGCAAAACAATAATTTATACTAAAAATAATTTGTTTTATTAAAGAACCTAAAATAACTTGTGTTAGTAATTACTTTTAAAAACAAAATTACTAAACTCAGGGGTAGCCCAAGCTAAATTTTGTACCCGGATGGTATTGCTTTTTGGCGCTCGCCTATATAACCAGAGGATAATAGGAAAGTATGGAAATAATCCCCAAACTTAACATAGTAGGTGTGAAAATATGTATAGTATATTTATAAATTTATAATATAATTGTATAAAACTAACACACCCGCTTACTTTTAGGTTAGGTTAGGTTGATGATCTGTTTGGTGTCCCTTTGGAGCTGGTGTCCCAGGAAGCTGCCCAGTTCGCCTGGCCTTTAGGCCACTCCTAACTAAACTATGGCACTCATACAAGTTGCTAAATTATGCCACACTGTCTTTATTGGGGATTAGTGTACAGCCCCTTACAGAAGTCTGCCATGAGACCAGTGACGGCTCGTGAGTTTGAACATCGGGGGTGTGCTTGGGTTGTATGGGAATAAGGGGTAGGAGATTTATGGGGAAGCAGGAGGGTTCATTTGTAGGGATATAGGCTATAATAATGTTTTCTCTAAACATTTTATAACTTAAACTGTACTAAAACTAATTTATTTTTAAGACTTATTAGAAAAAGGTCATTTAACAAAATATAAAATTAAAATTAATCTTTTCAAGAAAGTGATATGGTCATAGTTAAAAATATCCTTTATTTTGTTTACCCTCCATATAACTTATAGCGATACTGAGTTTGTTTTGTAATTGTGGAATGTAGTAAGCTCTGTAATGGAAACATTTTTATAGTTGTAAAAATAGACCAAATAAAATTGTTTTTATGTGTAAAATCATACAAAACTCAACAGATAAATCAAAATCTCATAAACGTATCAATATGCAGTAAACAAACACAGAATTACATTAATTATAAGGTGAAGTAATTTATTATTTTCTTAGAATAAATATTAGATTATAAATTAAATGCAAATGATACAAATATGCTAACTGCCATTTAGAGGATCAATATTTTAAAATACCATCTACTTTTGAATGGGAAGCAAATACTATGAATTTATATTTGAATAAAAATTGTTTGAACATCAAATTAATACTAGATGATTCTGATATATTAGTAAAAAGATATCCTTTGATTTTTAATTGCAATTTTCCCAATGTAACCTAATCGAGAAATATTAATGGTTCATAAATTAAAAACATTCTTGTTTTAGTATTCATTTCTTCACTCATTAGATAAACAGTTAAAACAAGCAAGAATACAAAATTAAATTAAAACAAAAAATGTTAAGTCTCACAATTATTCAGTTCAAAGTTAGACTGTGGCTGTCTAGATCGGATCTACAACGCTTGCAGCTCCAATCCTAAGTTAACTCTCTGGCATTTCCCCTACTCTCCTCTTCTGCTTCTACATTCATCACTAGCCTCATGAAAACCTTCCTTTCAAAACAGTACAATTACTGTCCGTAAAAATTACAAAATCTGAAATGTGTTGAAAATAATTATAAGCTTCTGGGATGTGTTATAGTGTACTGTAGCTATTAGGAACGAGTCGCCAGTGCGTGAGACCTACCTCCAGCATATTGTAGAAGATGTACAATTTGATCACAGACTGACTCTTGATCAGGTGATACATCATGGAGGTGTCTACTAGAACATCATTAGACTACATGCTACCAGGATGCAACCTTTCAGTAGGTCGCAAATCTCTGCTGTCTTCAAGATACCCTTCACCTTGCATTTCTGGATCCTAAGACAGGCCAAATGAGACTTACAAACCAATTATGCTCACATGCATTTTACTATCAAAAGAGAGGAGTGGGTTTCTCACAGCCAAACCAAACCTACAAAAAAACATAATCAAACACAGCCAAAGATCCCTGATTTAAATCCAAAAATCCAAATTAAAGAGTTGGGTTGAATCCACTGGGTATTTTACGAATCCGAATCTACAGGTAACCTTCGAATCTTGAGAAAAATTAGGAGCATAAGAGGAAAGGAAATGATTGATATAGTGCAATAATAGAAAATAGATATAGCATATAAATGTTAATCATTCTTTCTTTTTAATAATTCCGGTTTATTATAAACATCAATACAATTTCGGTATAAACCATTTACCCATGGCGGCTCGTGTGGTGTGAGATTTCAATCAGTTTTACTCATCATTCGAATATTTTGTAGACCTGGCAGCCATTTTTTTTTACTCATATCCAACACATATTTTCACTACTCACTTATTTTCCTATTTATTGCTTTATTGATGGTCACAGTCAGGGTTAGTGAACTGGTAGCCCCGTCTATTAGCTTCAATATGAAGTACAGTAGCCTATTCAGACTGGCTAAAAGTACAGTGGTTCATTGATTGATGGCATTACAATAATGTATCGCAATGAAACATTGATTTATGTCCGCATCAGGGAACATTCGGGCAAACAAAGACGTTATTAAATGCCCGCACCATAGAAGGGTTGAGTGTTAAATTACTGGTCTGGGGCCTGGTTGTTAAGTTCATTTTATAATTATAATTAATTTTGAACCACCAATAAACAGTATTAGAGCTCTAAAACTAATTTCAGTAGGAAAATTGAAAAAAAAAAAAGTTTTTTTTTAAGGATTTGAGTCTCGAGTCCTAAATGTTCTCGAATCTTCAAATCTTGAATCTCATTAATGTCAACTCCTTGCAACATTTATAGACTAGTATCCACCAGGTTTCATTATTTACTATAACTATTATTTGGTAGTCAGTTTAACACAAGAGATATTAATAAATGCTTCATGAGAGCGCTCATGGTAATCTGTGAATCCTTCACATCTTACAACCTTTAGCAACAAGTGAAGATTAAGTTCTGACCCAATTAGGATTCAAACCAATAAATTTCTATGTTTTAAATATGCACCTTAACACTCACCCCCCAAAATAATAAATAAAGAGGGGTGAAAAACCCTTACCCAAAACACTCCATGACCGAGCGGCTGATGAGTGCCCAGAGCGCCAGCAGGAGCCTCATTGGCAAGAACGTGTACACAAACAGGAATGAGTCGGCACACTGCAGACAAAAAACAATTGAACTGTCAAACATAAACGATAACCGCTGGTACTTGTTTCCATATATGAGTGGTAAGAGAGGTTGACTATAGATCTAGAGGACCTAGGTTGCATCCAAATTTCTGGAAACTGAAAAAAAATTACCAAGCGGATCACCAATTCTGACATGAGCGAGGGTGAGAGAAAGATTATGTAATAATAACCTGTAAGAACCCATAGACCATGAACTTCTCGACTTCACGGGGTATTCTCATGAAGGTGTACATCTTTTCTCCGGCGCTCAGAGTAGCGTTCCTCATCATGTTCTAACAGGTAGCCTCTGGTGAGCTCCACGCTCAGGAACTTGAACAGAGAAGGGTCATCTGTGCCTAGAATCACACCACCCCTCCCTTTATTGTTAGTCCTTACAATTAATTATACATAATGCCACCTTCAATATCGTGCTTTGCTTAGATGAGTAAACCTAAGTTAGTAAAAAGATTCAAGATAATTTAAATTGGATAAAAAAATATATGCAACTATAGCTTAATAACCTCTGTATATCTTTTAAAACCATTGCAAACCATTTTTTCACCTGTAAGTTTAATAATTCAGTAGGCCAATCAGGAATGGTGCGCACTGAGTGTGAGATTCTTTAAAAAAAATTCTATCATTTAATGATAAATTTAATATTGCTTGGCATCCATACACAGGACAATAAAGGCAAATTCTCAATTCCCTACAGCAAAATTAATATTGTAAAATCATTTATATAAATTTTTTTAAATAAGAAAACAAACTTAATTGACTTGATAACATTTGACCATATTGTGTAAAATTGAGTGGAACACTTAAATTTGAGTTCTTGCATCTTTACAAACTAGTATAACAATTTCCTTTGTTTATATATTGTTATAATACTATATCCTTTAACAATTATTATATAATATATTCTTTGACAATTTATTTTTTATTTATTATTATATATATCCTTTTTTTAAATTATTGTAAGTGAATAATTATTTTATTATTTAGATTAAAATCACTTTATCTCAAATGTGTCATACAGGTAGGCTATATTATGGTGCATATTAAAATTTTTTTGGGACACAGTATTTATAATGTTTGTAACTAAAACCATACCAACCAAGCTAAGCCACCCTTTCATGTGTAAATAAATACAAATGTCATCTAACCTAAGTTTAACTATATTTTTAGAATATTTTTACTAGTAGGAATTTAAGGACTATGAGAGAACAATAGGCCTAAAGGGCCTTAGTGTTCCAACTGGCATGTAACCCTCGATGCCTTTATTTGCGACCCTTAAAGTTTCTAGAAAAAATAATCTACTTACTATGGTAAAATTGATATCTATTTTTCACTGAGAAACAGAAATTTTTAACTTGGGTGGGGAAAATCCATAAAAGTTCCAACTGATATTCATTCAGTAATAAACCTAATTTTGCTCTATTTTAATAATAGATTGTGTATCCGCATAAGTCTTATTTAATTTCACCCCTTAGTTGATTATGATGCTCATGGATTCAATTGCGGCTCTTGGTCACTTTTAAGTTGGAAGCCCCTGACTCAGTAAACTATAGGACTGTGCATCAAACAAATGTCAACATAATCTGTGAGCGTGTTCATGAATACCTACAGTATTTTAGTGGAGCTTAATGGAATTTCATGAAAAATATGTTGTTGATGTTTGAAAGGTTAAGTTTTGTTTGTTTGAGATAGTTTATAATAATAAAAATGTTAACTATCAAGTAGGTATTAAAATATTTTTTCTGCTATGTTTTGACATTCTTTTTAATATTTATTATCTATATATTAACGTTTTGTGAATTTGTTGAGTTTTCTTGAATTTTATAAGCCAATATAGCAATTTTTTTTTACAATATTAATTCTGTCCTCATTGGAAATTTGATTTTTTTGTTGAATAAGATGGTTAAAAATATTAAATGTATTATTAGGCCTATGTGACATAGAACAAAATTAAAAAATCCTACCTAAGGCAGGCACTGTTCCCGTCCTATCTATGTGATGTCTAGATAGAGAACAGAGATGATTATATGCCTAATGAAGTTTTAAGTAAACCAAATCGGCCGTTTGGATCTTATCAAGGGCTGTATCCAAATAGTCTACTTCACGTGCTGTCGACCCTTGACGTTCACTTGATAGTTGCATTGGCAATCACGTGATCAAATGTAGAACCATCCGAATAGTCACGAAGTGTGCTGATACACCCCTCACAAGCCCTCGAGACCAAGGGTGACGGCAAGTTACCCTTGACACGCCGTTGATGAGGAGTTTAACTGGCAACTGTTTAATTTTTCGTCTGCTAGAGTAATGTGATGTGTGATGTGTGATGTGTGATCTGTTATCTGTGATAAAGTATTTTAACTATACCGGTACTGCTTTTGTTGTAGTGTTTTTGTGTTGTGTTGTAAATGTCTAGTGAAAAGAAGCGGGAATGGATATTAAAACGTTGTATTCGTTTTCATTCCCTGCTGATAGATGTTGTTTAAAATAGTTTCTAAAATCACTAGTAGGAAGCAGCACTGCGCACTCAAGGGCGTGTAAAGGGTAGTTTGTCATTCGAAAAGTCTGTTGCAGTCTTTGATCTCAAGTGCGTGTAAAGTGTAAATTTATCAAGTCTGCATCAAGTCAAGTGTACGTGACTATTCGAATACACCCTAAGACTAAGTATGCCGTCCTTATGGTAGGAAATAACTCTTAAGCTAAGAGTAGAATCTTAATTAGAATTTTAAAAGCATTTGGTTTATTTAGAGGCAAAATAAAAAACCTTTTACATGATACATTGGAAGTGCCTGGATAATTGGGCCTTGATAATGTTGTAGCCCCCATGTGGTGAAGTGTTCACCCTATCTTTATTCAGTAATTGCATCGATAAAATGATTTATGAACTTGAAACTCCACCAAATCTGTAGAGAGATTAATATTAAATTATGAGCTATTAAATAAGGCCTGTTCGACCTAGATTAGCAAGTCACACAAAAAAACTAACCTCTTTTAAGTTTTTTGCTTTCTGACTCGTTAGTTGAGGGGGTGTCATCCAATCTGTTATTTAAATCGGAGTCCTTAAGCAAATCTTCTACTTTGTTCTCATAGTTGTAATGAATTTTAGCCGTTGTTCTAAACCTAATTTTCCTCTCTGGAAACGATTCTATAAATTCTTTCCCCGACATAGCAATGAATATTGGATTTCACTTCAAAACAAAAACAAAACAATCTTTCGTATCAGAGTACATATTATTAAGACAGAAATTACAAATGAACGGGAGACGTATTGTATAATAGTTCATATAATGTCAATATTTAGATAGATATTTTCACAATTTCAGGAAGATATTATAAATATTTTGTTTATTTTATCTTATATTAGCAAAGGTACCGGGCATTTCACCAGATAACCAGGCAACGTTTTGAGTGGCTATCTCATGCAATGGGTTTTTTTTTGCTTCAAACGGACATAAAAACAATATCTTCATTTTATTTCTTCTGATACAGTTTTTGATAGATTAAAAATAAATCTAATCAAAACTCCAAATTCCAGCTTCGAGGTTCATATATTTGAAAACAGGGTCTATTAAATTCAAATTCTAATAATGTCAACACTCTCTGTATGTGATAGATAACGCACATTTACTCATGACAGACAAACAAACTCTTAATTTCTTTACTATAGATTTTATATAATTTTAATATTAATAGACGATGTGAGTTAAAACATACTAAGCAGGTAGTGGTAGAAATTTGAAATAAATGAGTGAAGGCCATTGTAGCGTGGGAAATAAGAAATGTGGCAATGAAAGCTGTACAAATCTGCATAAAAAAAAGAAGGGTATAATCTTGAACATATTCCTGGTGGGCCAGAAAAGGAAGAATAACAAACTATGTGAGCTTAAGGCTACGGCCACGCTTGCAACCTGATTCTTATGAGGGTGGCCACATTGACGACCAGCGTCAGCGAAAGATTTTAAAACGCTTTCGTGAGCGTTTTCAGGTCGCAACGACAAATATGGCCGCCTTTATTTCTATGGAGGTGGCCACACTTGCGTTCGTGTCGCAGCCTGTTACGAGAACACTGGACACTTGTGTGGGTTTTCTTGCGTCATCCTAGATTAAAATGTTGACCGATAAGGTGCTCGGGACCACGCTATCACTCCTCCCCTAAGCATTTTCACTAACTTTCTTGCTAACCACCCAGTGTTTTCACGCCCATCTGGAGTTTGACGCTCGGTAGAGTACGGTACTTAGCAATGTTTGATATCGAGCTATTTATTTATAAATGAAGTGCAAACAGGGATGTTAAATCCAAGCTCTGGATAGAGGTGGCAATTGCAACAGTGGAGGGTTGGGATTGATTAAACAATGAAGAAAGAAATGAACAAGGTAAGAAAACTTTTATTAATTAGCATAAATAAAATAATACAATCATACAATATACAGTATACAAACTAACAATAGATGGAAATACTTGGCAAGGGCTTGGAGTGCAAAGGTTGTTTACAATCATAGTAATTAATTTCACCTAGTAAATAATATTTTTTTAAATACCGTGAACATAACGATAAATTGCATTTTATACGTAACACCGAAATCATTATAATCAAATAGGGGTGTGTTCTCAGGGTTTTTACAAGTCTGTCCATAAGTACGTCTCTGCATATTAATGGGGTGGACACCGTATTATCTAGATTTACGTTTCTTCTTCATACTACTATGGCTAATAACACATATTCACGCCTTGGTGCCAAGATAACTGGTGATAAAACGCGGTGACCAGGCCGCAAGCGTGGCCGGTAGCATTAAACAGTATTCCACGTGACCTGGTCACGTGGCCGTAGCCTAAACAGTCAACAGACATAATTAAGTAAGTATTAATTATTCTTATTTTCATTGGTACTATATATTTATACAAAATTATCAAAACCAAGTGCTAGCTCAAGAAACTAATCAATTTAAAAGTTTTTTGTTATATTTTACTTTTTAATATTAAAAATCGCTTGTAAGGCTTTATCTCGTATCAGAATCCTACCCTATAGTAGTATTTAATTAGTATAAAAAACCTTCCAAAAGGAAATTTCTACTTCCGTTCTAAATTGCAGTTTATCCTACCAAAATATGATACATGTGATAGTATTCTGGTACGAAATAAGGCCTTACAGATTGGGATTATTACTAAAATCAGGGTTTAGTAAATACTGTACTTCCTATAACCTAATAACCTAAATGATCATTTGAACGCAAGACTTCTACACAAAGTGTGTCATTCAAACAAATGTAATACAGTTTTTAGCTAACTTGTTTCATTATAGTTATCAAACTTTCAACATAATATTGTTTCTGAAAGATTTGAGCCAACCTTTTAAAAAATATGGCAATATAATAATACTTTCTACAAGCCTATAACTTAAGTGATAGTTTGAACGTATGGCAACTACACAAATTTTGTCATTAAAACACATTTAATCAAGTTTTAAGATACCTTATTCATTATATTTATCGAACTTTCAATATAATATGGTATCTGAAACCAATATACAAGCTAATAGCCAACTTTAAATATAAGTGTAGTCTTGGCATACTGTAAACAACATTGATGATAACTACATATAAATATGTTAAATATTTTATATGTATCTGTACAGTATTACCTGTAAAACTGAATTGTATATTCTTTAATGAAAATGTTTATTCAGGAAAGTGGGGTATAATACTTCACTATTTTCAAACAATAACACGTTTATTCATTAGAAACATGTTTTCGCATAAGAACATTGAAATAAGCCGTTGAATCTGTCCCCCTACAATGTAGCAGACGATAAACTTGAGTGTCACGCTTTGGTCCTTGGCAATGTGCATGTTTATGTCCATCCAGTTAAAAATTATAGAGATCAATGCCTACATAACAATAGGATAGCAATTCCTTGTATTTTGTTTTCACCCCTCTATTCCACCATTTAAGTATCTTAATAGTACCGAGAAATTTGTTTAGAGTGCTCACATTCATACTTTATTTTACATTAATTAAGTGATCAATTTTTAATTGAATTGGACATAAATTCATGTATAAAATAAATTTAAATATTTAATAAAAATGTGTACATCAGTATAAGTGAAAATATTAAAAAAATTGTTTTAAATTTAAAAAAATTTGACGCCATTTTTATATCTAGCGATTAATATTTGTTTTGCAAATTGCTCTTTGATTTAGTGATGGGCATAATCGAATGATTTTAAGAATCGAATAATCAAAGAATCGAATGAATCGAGAGAATCATTCGAATGATTTTGTCGGTAGTAATCGGATGTTAGCTACTTCTAACTAAAAGTAGTTACTAGTTGCTCGTTTTGCTTTGTGCTACTATTCTCTTCACCCTGCTGTCGAATCTCCCAACACGCATTCCTTTGCGTTTGCAGCTTATCAACACTTTTCTATTAATGTATTTAGTTACTTGTGCCGGTGTCAAAGACCAAAGTACAGCCACAACAAAATACTATACAGTGAACGCATTAGTCACAGAAGTACCTCGCAATTAATATAAATACTTTTATGTACGATTAATAATAAAATAAAGAATATATATTTCCCTTTGTATTCAAAAGAGTAAAAATAATTGACCCTTTAATATTTCCTAAACATAAAAAATATATAACCTTACAATCCTATTTATATATCGGTTAAGTGATAAAATACTTTCGATTTGAATATCTGAATCAATAATATGCCTCCTGAAAGCTTCACTTAGAATCAAACACACTCGACAAACGACGACGTAAGTTTGCTGGATAATTATATTTTGTGTTATAAGAATGTAAAATTATTTCAATGAATAAAATTACTATAGATCTGAATATTACGGCTGGGAAATGTTTTATTAAATACATAAAAAGTACAGTTATATACTTATCTATTTAATAAATTTAAGTCAACGATAAAAAAAATTATCTCTCAAACTGTTCGTGCTATTTGCCTTTAGTTAGTTAAGAAGGTAAAATTTAAAGGAAATGAAAAAGAACAATCTACGTAGTAATGTAACAAAATAATCGAATCATTTTGTAATTTTCATTCGAACTATTTTTGGCTGATATTCGATTGTAAACTGTACAACCACTTAAACTTTGTATTAAATTAGCCTTATAATCATTCGAACGCGTAAGGTTGATTATTGTGTAGCAATGGGGACTATTTATTGACAATGAGCCTAATAGAAATGAAGACCCATATAGAGATAGCCTGAAAACATTCATAATCATAAGGTCGGTTTTCCTCAGCACTTCTGGCAAGGGAGTGGTAAGAGAATGAATCGGCCAGCCAGCTTCAAGTCAGCTACTGTTTTCATTAAAATGTTTTTTTAATTAGAATGATTTTGAAAGAATCGAATGAATCGATTATTCAGAATAATCGAATGAATCGATTCTATTCATCCGATTCTGCCCATGTGTTAACTCGATCTGTGCTGCCCATCAGTACTTTGATTTTGGATTGAACCACAGAAAAGTGTGCCAGAAGTTGAATAAAAACAACTTTATTTTAAACTTTGCTATAATATTATCGAGGATCCTGGAATGAACACCTCATCATTATATCTTTTTATCTACAATTCTGCTTCTTAAGGCGGTAAGCATAATTGAAGCCGTATTACCATAACCAATTTTACATTTTATATATAATTATTTAGACCTATGCTGGACCTAAAACATATTTATAAATTATTATTATTATTATTATTATTATTTGCACCGCGTCTTACTACCCGTTTGGGGTTATACGCTTAAGTACTAATTACACTAATGGATTAGGAGTTGGGAAGGTTGAATTTAGAGGAAGTGAACCCGCATTTGCGTGGAGGGAGAGTGGAAAACCATTTAAGAAAAAACCACCCCAGTTCACCCGACCGAGATTCGAACCTCGATCTCCCCGTCCTCGCATATTTATAAAACTAGCCTATGATTATACACCTCAATAATTGATTGGATAGTGCTATGTAAAGTTGTAGGGAGAAATTGGAAAGCTTTTTATGATAATATTTTTTCCCGTGAATGTCTTTCTTCCTTAGTAAAAATATGATTAAATAATACTAGCCGATGAGTTTAGGTTTCTAATTTCAGCGGGGTGAACTGAAATGTTCTTGCCTAAATGATTTCACCAGTTTTTCCTGTCAATTGCGGGTCCTTTTCCTCTAACTTCTACCTTCCCCTTCGTTACCTCACAATGTAAATATGTGGATAGCGCGGGCGAGAAGTTAGGGCTAAGGCACTGTCCAAAAGAAAATACTGTTATTCTTATTAGCATACTTTTTTTTACCAATACAGAAATAAAATAGAAAGCAACCCTTGAAAAAATAAATATCACTTGGTATAAATAGTGCTGACATAATTTAAGGAGTCAGGATGAAATAGGTGAATTTGGGAATATGTGCTAAAATTTGTTTGGAGAGAAAATAGCAATATGTTAGTTAAAAAAAACTTAAGTCTTAAGTGTCAGCTGACAATTAAGTAGCCTATCCTGCACACTCCTTAAGTGTCAGCTGACAATTAAGTAGCCTATACTGTACACTCCTTATGACCTTCCTCTTGGTTCACGTATACATTTGACGTCCATAGCTGACGAAGCATTATGAGCTGGTCAGTAACTGGCAGCCTCCTCCGCCTTGCAGTGCAGTGTCCGCAAGTGGCGTGGGTCAGGTTCCGGTATCATGCAGACAAGATAGCCGCGGGGCCCTTGAAGAAGCGCTATGGTACGAAGAGAAGATTCTCATAGGGGGGACCCTCCCTCATGTCGTCCACGGCAAGAAACTACCCATGCCCGATTATCGCCCCAAGGTGAGAGACAGCAGAGTTAACTCTTAAGGGGCGTATGTTTGAGAATTGACAGTGTATTTTTTCTAATAATATGTTTTAATATTTGGTGCAGGAGCGTTGAGGATTATTAATAGGAATTGCACCAAAATTCATCCGGATAGAGGATGTAAAATCACTATTTGAAAAACCACCCCTTTGACAGCATTTGTCCAAAAATCAAGCTTAAGACCTGTCAAAGTGGGGAGCAAATTCGCTGGAAATATCCAGTGATTTTGGCTTTAAAACTAAAAATACACATGTGTGTAGCCTACTGACTGCACGTGTGTGCACACATTTGTGTACTGGGGTCACATATGTGTAGCTTTTTGTATACACATGTGTTAATGTACATGTACATGTACATGTATATGTGTATACTTTTGTCTTAATACATAATTATGTATTATATAAGCTAACTAAATGACAAGCTCATCTAGCCTGGAGAAATTGGGGTTTGAATTTTGACCAGGTATATTGAAGGTAGATTTTACTAAATGATTTCCCACTTTTCCTTCAATCAATTGGAATATTATTTTCTATACCTTCCTCATGCTATTCTTGAAGAGAAAATAAGAGAGCAGAAATAAATACCGTAAATAAAAAATAAAATATTGTTTTCAAAGGATGCTTGGAATGAGAAACGAGCACTGTTCGGCCAGAATGACTACATTGACATCCTGGGTGACGAGAGCGTTCACCCGACGCGCATCCTGTACAACGTTCCATCATGGCTCCGCGGGGTGAGCGGGACAGAGTACCATGTTTTGCTACGCAAGAAGAAAATGTTAAAGCATGGTGTATTTCGGGTGGCCCGCCCCACCAAGTGGCATGAGCTGGAGAAGAGGTTGTCATACCTGTATCGATATCTCAACAGGAAGACAAAAACTTTTATGGTCAATCAATAGAACTGCACCTTTAAATTCACAGTTATGTTGGTAGGATTGTTCAAAGTGTGTTCGAATACAGTGATGATGTCTTAACATACAGCCACTTCATATTATGACCATATAAAAAGATTTTTGATAGGAAATTTAAGTTTTCATTTCCCAAAAAATTGGTCCATATATCTTTTAGTCCCAATCTTCCATAGCTTCTCCAAAATATCCTTAAATACACTATAGTAGGTACCTAACGACCAATTTGGTTACATCACGGTACATTTTGTAAAAGAAAATATAATTGCTTTATTGATAAGCACGTGTGCTTTCTTTATAGCTGCATGTTTCACACCTAGATCATATTTATGGCTTGGCGACAATTCTAACTTCACTACAATATAAACTTTTGATTCTGCAATTGTCTTTCTTTCTGTGCTATCTACATATTTTTATACTTGTGAGATAGGGTGAAGGTAAGTATAATTTAGAGGAAATGTATCAGAATTTGTGAGGAGTGATTGAAATCTATTTAGGAAAAACCACCCCAGTGCATTTGATCAGGGCTGTATCCGAATAGTCAAGTACACTTGACTTGATGCAGATTTGATGACTTAACACGCACTTGAGATTAAAGACTGCAACAGACTATTCGAACGGAAAATATCCTTTTCACACCCTTGCGTCCGCAGCCTTGCTTCCTACCAATAATCTTAGAAACGACTTTAAACACCATCAGCCCAAGTACGTAGGCCACTTACAGATTTGTGGGGACTTATTTTCACTGCACATGACAAATTAGCCAAATTATCCAACACAATACAACTCTAAAACACTACAAAGCAACTAGTATATTTAATATGTATTCAAAGATCACATTACTCTTCAAGCTCTCACTCTCTAGCAACGAAAAATTAAACAATTGCCGATCAAACACCGCATCAACGGCGTGTCAAGGGTAACTTGCTGTTGCCTTGAGACTCAAGGGTGTGTAAGGGGTGCATTAGCACATTTCATAACTATTCGGACAGATCTGCACTTGATCATATGATGCTAATGCAACTATCGAGTGAACGTCAAGGGTCGAGGCACGTGAAGCAAACTATTCGGATACAGCCCAGGGCTCAAGCCTGACCTCATTGTCATGATAAAACCAAGTCCTAGCTAGTAAACAAAATTTGATTCGGCGATTTTGATTAAGTTTGTTAAATTACAGTATCATTACCAATTTAAATATTTGCTCTTTCATTAGAACTAATGTGTTTTCCAATGCAGCTGGTTTCATCACTAGAACAGAGCAGAATAAATTGTATCCTTATTTAGGATGGTATTACACTGTCAAATTGATAAAATATATAATGAAAGATTTGTACTATTTTTTTATAACAGATGTGTTATTATATTACATATATATTTAAAAGTTTGTAAAATATTAAGTTACAAAAATAAATATGTTGGTTTGGTTTCATGTGCTGTAATTTTGAAGGATATTACTATACAAAACAAAAAAAACTAGCAATGAAATGGCTGTGGCTTTAACTGTGGTTTGGTAGACATAACGAAAAAAGATTAACAGCTGCCTGTTAAAAGAAATTAATGATCTAAAATCATATCAAAAATATTTATTAATGGAATATGAAACTTCTAGATATTTAGTTATCAAAGTTGCCTCATTAATTAAAAGCTAAAACACACTTTTCTGATGAGAGTTTTTACATTTTTAAAAAGAACACTCGCTAACCTTCTTAAGACAACAACCTAAAAGATGGTTTGATGCGATTTCTATCCAACCGGAGCTGGGGTTTCACTCAGACTCTTTGACTGGTTTGTGCTATCTGCCCCATCTGGTAGAAATCTCATGTACTAGGCGAGCTCAGAAAGTGTGGTGGTTCCCATTTGCCTTTCATACTGAATATCTATGAGTGAAGGCCTATTTATTTTACCGCAAAGATATTTTCACATAACTTCCAGGGGGTTTGTTACATGCCACAATTGACTTGGGACTGACAGATTTATTTTACAAAGGAACTTGTGCTATGGATTTTTATCGCTTAAGTAAAAACCGTCGACCTCTGTTGGGTTTGAACTCGCAAGAATCTGGTCCTGTGGCAAACACTTTACCCCAAGACTACCAAAGTCTCAACGTTCATTTACCACATTGTACTATTTCAGGGATATATTTTAGAAGCTATTGAACAATTTATTATTAAGGTGTCATTTAACATAAGATTACTGAATGTTATAAATTTTTGTTTGCCACAACTCAAAACTTTCATTTGATTCTTAAAGTTAATATCAGAATAATTTTTTTCTATCTGCCTTTCCAATTAAAAAAATGTTAATAAATTGAACATCTAATGCTGATTTGATACAACCAAACAAGGTAATTACCATTTCAGGAATATTGTAAAAGACAAATTGTGTTTGTCCCCATTATATGTTTCTATCCACCTTTCCTATAGCTTCTTCCAAATATAATACATTTTAGGAACATATGATTTTGGACGATTGCTTAATGAATTTAAATAGATTATATAATTCGTCTGTAAATTATGTTTGTCTAAAATATTATTTTATCTGTGATGCTTATTAAAAGAAATACAAACAATGTAATTAATTTTAATGTATGTAATTCATATTTTTACTTACTTTTGAAATATCTAGTGAATTGAAACAAGAAAATGCACTTTCCCCACTATTTAATTTAGCCTTAGAGTACGCTATTAGGGTAATGCAAGAGAGTAGGGGAAGACTTGATACTAAACAGTACAATGCTGCTATTAGGATATACAGATGAAGCTGTTGCAAGAAATGTAGAAATATATTAGAGGCTAGTAAGGAAATAGGTTTAGAAGCGAACGCTGAAAAAACTAAATATACAATCACACAGAGAACACAGATTAGGGATAATTTAGTGATTACTGTGAACATATGGTTTAATATGATTGAGTTTAATTAATTAGGAACAATTTTAATTGGCAATAACAATATTAGAGTGGAAATTAGGAAAATAATAGTCGAGTAATGTATGCTATTATTTGGTCAGTAAAGGAATGTAAAACTCTGACTAGCCTATACCAAACAATAGTTTTACCAGTTTTTTTTTAACATCAATTAGTCTCCAGCCAATGACTGGGTCATTTTTTTATTCAAGCTATATATTTTCCACTGCCTGCTTGCTAGGCCTGTCATAGCTTCATATGCCTTATAATCTAACTTAAGACTAGGAAAGGCACAACATCCAGTCCCCAGTCCTATCTTCAAATTATAAGCCCTGAACAATATTTAGTTCAGAGTAGGAATTCACATTTTATGGTGAGACTTGTAAATATTTCCGGTATTTTTTATTAAAAAAAAAAAGAAGCTAAATACCTCGTTTCTAAGAATTATATTAGTTAGTCTCCCTAACTACTTGGGCTCCAAGTTTTTAATAAGAAAGTTGTAAATGTGTCACATAATTTATGACCTTATAACATTATGAGTTAAAATGAAATACAATTTTGTTTCATAAATTTTTTTTAATTCCTTTCACACACAAAAGAGTTTTATAACATTAGTTTTCTAGTACACAATTGATTTAATATTTTGTGAAGTATAAAAAACAATCATTCATACTATTATTTTACAATTACAAACCTAGTTTATACAAAACTTACCTAAAAAAACAGGTATTTAATTTAAATTAGCATTAATATTACATTCCTTAGTAGCACAAAATATACATTGATTGTTGTTTAGTAACAAACAAGACAACATTCCTGTTTGGGCCGACAATCCCAAACTTAGAAAAAGTTTCAAAATAACATATATGAGGTAAATACAAAGTTACATTGTTTAAGAATAAAACACAGAAGAATTAATAAAAAAATATGTTTAAAGCTCTACAAGAAAGATTTAGGATAACTACTTACCAATTATTTGTCAATATATAAACCATTTCAAAGACATTATGAGTTATATATTATATTGATGTTAGTCTATAGATTAACTGGTTGCATTCTCACAATTAAATTAAGTATCTTATTAATCAAACAGTTTCTCAAAATTCTACATTTGAATGTTCTAAACGAATGTACAATTTCTAATAATGCTGTGTTTAGTAACTAGTTTGATACACTCCTTCAAATTTTAAATCAATTTATCATTGCAAGTTTTGGCAAGAAAAATAATCACATATTCTTATACTACGTGTTCATAAATTACATAACAATATAAAAAGGAGAAGTGGGAAAAAGTAGAAATCCTGAAATAAATTAACACAAATATAAATGGATTGTGTGTAAGTGTGTATTCGAACACACACTTAAGATGCAGTTACAGTGAAGTGTTTTCACGCAAGTCGATCCATCGCAAATATGACTATTTGACTATTCGCCCAAATTGAGCTTTGGTTACAGTGGAAGCGCATTCGCATGAAAATCATTTGGGATAATCCTTTGTTTTTAGTGAAGTATAGGTTAAAAATTTGTTATGAATTCCACCTTAGAATATTTGTTAGAAAATAATCATCATTTAAAATTCCTTACTTTAGAAAATATCACTAGAGAGTACTGGGTGAACCCTTTATTTTCTTAACAAAATTAAAGTGAATAGTAGGTATTATATGAATAGCTATCAAGTAAACCCAACAAAGTGGATGAATACTACCAAACATGGACATTGAATGTAAGAGACTACGAAAATGGAGGCCTATGGGAATTAAGTTTGGGTGGAACATGTTAGTTGTCATAAGAAAAACAGGATCAGGAATGAAGTTATCCAGGAAAGATTACAGGTACATGAATGGAGAGCAAGAATGAGATGGTATGGGCATGTAAATGAGAATGGAAAAAGAGAGGATGCCAAAGAAATGGTTGGAAATGTATGTAGAAAAAGACCGCAAGGGAGGCCAAGAAAGATATGGAAGGAGCAGATAATAAAGTGTTCAAGTGAGAGGAGAAGAATGGTGGAAGTATAGAAGATGAACGCATTTTACTTAAGTGACCCCGAAACAGTTGCTGATGATGTGTGACTACCGAATGTTTTTGAATTATATATCAAGTGCAATAGAAGTCTTTAAACTTTGTATTATGTGTACTCTTTAACACTTTCTTCTATTCCCATATCGCTAAAATATGTCGTTCATGCGGAAAAAGAACTTTCTAATGATTCAAGCATACTCGTGTGACTAATTTGCTTATAGCGTAACCATTCCTGCATGCTTTGCACACAGATTAGCAACTTGGAAGTAATTTATAAAATGAGAGCTTACAAATCCAATATTTTACATTACTTTTACCATCAATTGTAGAACTACTTGTTTAAGCTAAAAAAAATAACTGTTAAATTGTGATGACATAGCATTGAAAATATTTTCTTTAACAAACTGATAGATTAGAAATGGGTCGAATCCACTATTCTAAGAATAAGAATCATTTTACTTACAAATTCAAATCTTAATAAAAAAAAATAAAAAAAATAGCTCAATGTTAAGGCTATTAGGAATAGGGCACTAGCTAAGTCATGGTTAAAATAGATGGGATTGCCAGCATGATTACCTCAGTGATGAGTATAAACTGTTTAGATAAAACACTAAAAAAACCACAAACACATTTTAAGAACAAGCTTCCACTGTCGAAGACAGCTTCATCAAATCAAGCATGCGTGTAGACTGATGCTCTTGGTTTGGAATGCAATGTTGACTGTCAACAGCCGATTGTTTTTCAGCTATTATTTTACTGACACAAACCCGCTTCGGTCGATGCATGATCTAAGGCGCTACTCTTGCAGTGGCTGGACTGCTGATGATGGGGAGATGAAGATTCAAATTTTGGTTGGGAGTAACGAGGTTTTTTTCCAAAATGGTTTTTCAATCTCCCTCCATGCAAATGCGGGTACACTTTCAATAAGCTATAACCTTCCTCATCTCTAAAACTATTGGTGTAACTAGTACATAAGCATACAACCCAAATGGTTTACATGACACAAAAATAAATGAAGATAAACCTGTAGCCTCACATGAGAAACCCATAATCTGGACTTTAATCACTGTTAACACCACCAAGGTAGTCAAATCCCTGAACAACCCTTCACAACTAAGGATATGGGAACTGGACCATCAATATAATATCACCAAATCAAGACAAGCCCCTAACCTCACTCTTAGGTGAATTACGCTCCTTCCTACTTGCACACTTTTTTTTTCACTGTCACAATTCTATAAATAGATTAGATCACACAACTTTTAGTTTTTATATTTATTTAAAAACAAGTGCTGCCCTCTATACAGTAAAATAATAACTAAAAAAATCAGCTAGTAGCACAACCTTTAAGTCCAACCCAAAACATCAGTCTACTCTCTTGACCTGATGAAGCTGTCTGTGACACAAAGTTTGTCCTTACAAAAATGTTGGGTGTTTAGTAACTATTTATCTAAACAATTTCAACCACAATATCACTAAGATAAGTGTGCTGGCTATCCCTCCTAATTTTAACCATAGCACAAAAGTTGACATTTTTTGTTAGAGTATGCTTCACTGTGTTCTGCTAATACAGCGGTTTTCAATTATATACATGTTCACTATGTTCGACGTTGGTCTCACTTTACGGTGTTTTTCAGCATGCCGTGAATGGGTTTTCCACCATTTTATGTCAGTAATTCAGTATGTTTACAGTAGTGATGGGCACTATCAAATGATTTTAACTCATTTATTGAATAATCATTCATTTTTAATTGTTTAGATTCAACTAATTTTGTATAATTTTTAAGGCCTTCCTCTATTGCACACTTTATATATGATAAAGTAAACATGTTATTAAGATTTTAAATGAAATTGAAAGATAAAAAAAAAAGGATATGTTCCCGCTTTACAGCGGGGCCCCGGAGCCTAGCCCGCTGCATGAGCGGAGCCCTAATGTACATTCAATTAAGTGTTGAATTAATGTGTGTTTTGTTGTTAGATTTTTCCTTAAGTGTGTTGGATTAAATCATTAACAAGCTGCAAAAGTTTCAAATACATCTGGATATTGGTAGGCCATCCAAAATGGCAGCATAAGCTTCATACGCTAACTAGTGAACTGGGTCAATCTTCACTCACAAAAAGCATGTGTATGTAAGGATAAATCTTAACTCGCATGGAATTGGTCAGTGCGCATGACAATATACATTGTAATACAACTTCAGTAATGTATATGTGTGTAATGCTTGACCCAGTGCAATTATCTATGTTTGGTTTGATAAAGATTATTAAATTAAAATGAGCCATTTTTTGGGCACTAAATGACACTGCCAACATTATACAGTGACACCACCTGAAATCAATATTTATTAAATCTATCAATTACAATAAACAATAAAAAGTTTACAGTATCTAAATAAAGTAAAATATAACAAGAAGTCATATATGTATGTCGGCATTTAAATGAAAAATGTATTTTTGATCATAATTTGGATTATTGTTTGTTAAACCTTTACTTATTGTTACAGTTGGGATTTTTCCTTCGATAAATATTTAAGTAAAACAAATTAATTTGATGAAAATTGACACATACACAAAGGAATCAAACAGGGAACATTATACATTGTGAACCAATTCTTAAACAAGTTTGCCTTGTGTCTTGAGACACTGTGTCTACTGAGGAGTTAATATAAATAATAGTTATTTATCAAACAAGAGTTAATGTGAGAAAAGTTTGACACACACAGCATTATTAGAAATAAAAACCATTTATACACCAACATTGCTCAAAACCACGCGCCAGCCACACAACAAACTAGTTTGTCAATACTAGGGATGAATAGAAATACACGAATGATACTGATGGTAGTTCTTTGTTATTAATTAATTTAACTTAGGCCTGCTCATGAACAAAACCAAGGCCACCGGCGCAGGAAACTACCATTAACCTCAACACTATGGTTTCTGCTGATCGGTGCTAATAAATTATCAAGTTTATTCTATTTGTATATAAGTACACTAACTAATTATGATAACATTCTCAAACTAGCCATATGCTTTTTTTTTAACATGTATTTTTATATAAGCCATTCTTTTGTGCCTAACCTCGGACTGGGGCTAAGAGAGTCAAGGCGTTACGCTACACCTCCAAAACACTTCCATTCAAAACATGTTGAGGTGGGAAATTATACTTTGACATGTTTCCGCAGTAGAAGGGAGAGGGTGGGCACATTTGAATGCGGCCTCGAGAACTAATATCCTTCACTCGCAAAATGTATTAAAATAAACATAGTGTCGACTAGTTTAAACAGTTTTTCAAGATTCTTTTTCATCAAAGTTTGAAATTGAAAATAGTATATCAGCTATGAATTGAAACAAAATTAATCATCCCAAACAATAGGAGGAGGACATAGGGAAACACTACAGTTATCTTTACACCATAATTCTTGACAAATATATTAAGAATTGAGAAAGATCAAAAGTTTTAGCTTCACACAATAATTTTTGAAAGATATGTTAAGAATTGAGAAAGATCAACACATGATAATTCTTGACAAATATAGGTTATGAATTGAGAAAAATCAAAAGTACTAGTAAGTCATAGAACATATTTCTGACAATTTAACAATGTGCAGCCCAGTTTCGTATATCTCCCAGTGTCCAGTACACAAAAATAATTACCACTAATGCTTCCCAGAGAATGTGCTGCTCTGTAAACAAAGTCAGAACTCTGATATATTCTGTAATACAGGTAGGTACTTTCTACAATTTCTTTAGATAAAGATAACTAAAAATAAGTAGCAAAGTTTGACAAAACTCAATGGGGATTTAACTCTTGACCACCTACTGGGTCATTCATTAGCAGAACCAAAGGTGCCAAAGTTGTTTACATCTGCAATTGAATGTTTAGATTATACATTCTTGTTTTGGCTCGTAATCTGGCTGTATTTTTTTAGCCCTTAGTTATGTCTCCCAAGAGACCAAGATTTATGAAAGGTGGTGTATTATTTCCTGATATGGCAAGCCTTGGAGATAGGTATTAGGGATATATAAAGGGTTCTTAGGAGTCGAATTCTGTAATCTGGTAATTTTAAGGTCCCAAGGGTGCCGGACAAAAGAGTTTCAACATGTAGCGAAAAAAACCAAAGATCCAAATTGATGTATTTTCCACATTAACCCTCCGACCATAGCCTATACTAGGGTCCAGGAGACCCCATGCAATTTTAAATGGTTTCTAGGTGTTTTTTTTCACTAAGAGTATGATAATTATTTGTCGGGTAATCTATGTTGGCATCAATGCGAATGTGTGTCATCTATTTTCAAGGTCATTAAACACCAGTTCGTCAAGTGATATTGTTCGGAAGTGGTGTGTGGGTACACTGGACCCCAAGTATAACTGAGTATTAAAAAAACTACCAAATTTAAAATTTATGTTTTATGTTCATTTTGAACATTCACTTATTATCTATCTTACAGGTAGAGAAAGAATTGTGATCGTCAAAAAAATCGAACTCAAGATTTTGATGAATCTTGACGTTTCATGACCCCCCTGATCCGAAAAAGTGGTTTTTGAATTTCTGTCTGTCTGTCTATTTGTACCTCCAACTAGAGCCTAAATTATTTTACCGATCGGGTTAAAACTTGGTATCTAGGGTTTTCATAGGGTTGCCTTGAGGGATTTTTGGAATTGGATATCTAACCCTAAAATTAAGGGTAGTTTACTGAAGGGCAAAAAGAGAATAAGTCGATTTTCTTAAAATGATTTTGATTATTCATTTCAGAACATTTATAAATATTCCAAACAAAATGGCTACTCTCAATATTTTGGCAAAATGACTTTAAGGGCTCCAGTCTGATGCATAAATTTTCATTTTTTATCATATCTCCAAAACTATTTGAGATATGAAATTACTTATCATTACAAATATGTAAATTTATTTATAATACAAATATTTTATTCAAAGTATATTTTTTATAAAACCAATAACTTTCAAGCTAGACACAAATATTTATATTTTTTAACTTTTCGAACACGAAAGGTAAAGAATTGCGACTGTAAAAAAATTTAACCTGAAATTTTGATGGATGTCAACATCGCATGAACCCCCGAACCCTAAAATGTGGTCTTTGCAATGTTGTCTGTCTGTTTGTCTATTTAAACTTAAAATTAAGAGTAGTTTAATAAAAGGTGGAAAGGGAAAGAAATCAATTTTCTCAAAATCGGCTCTATCGATTTTGATTAAAATTCGTATCTAGGCGTTGATTAAGATTATAAATAAATAGGCTATTTTCATTTTCGCATGAAAATGACTTTAATGGTACTTTACAGAAGCTTAAATGTCCATATCACTGCAATTATTTGAGATGCTAAATAACTTATCTTTGCAAAATTGTTGTACTATTAAAAATAAAAAACTTTTATATAAATATATTTTTATAAGACCAACAGTTTCTGAGATATTGACAAATATATTAATACAATTTTGTGAGCTTTAGTTGTAAAGAGATACTAATTAAGTTTTAACGCAATAATTTTCCAATGCTAGAGAGTAATTAAATATAGCTTAAGTAAGTCTCTCAAAATGTTTATGTTATTTTTCCTTAAACCTCTTAGGAGAAATGTTTGTACAACAATGATCTATCTCCATTTTAGACTCAATAGTCAAAATTTACATTTTTTATTGGTCAAAATTTATAAATGATGAATTTGATAGCAATGCGATGACATGAAAATGTGCAACACCTAATAAAATGTCAACATTTTTTAACCGGAAGTCAAAATTTTAATACGAAGTGTTGACCCTTGTGGCCCCAATATTGATCTTTTTTTATAGGTCCAAACATACAAATGAGAACATTAATTCTTTAGAAATAAAATTATAAAGTTTAAAACCGGGACACAAAAAATGTTTTACATAAGTATAGTGCAATTTATGCTTGGGTTTGCTAGTGTATATTATTTCGTTTCACATTAATACAAGTTTTGAGTAAATATCTCCATTTTTACACAATAGAGTGAGAAAGTCCGTGCAGAGTTCTGTACCATTTATTTATAAATGTACTGCAATGTTACAAAACCAATTTATAATTTTAATATTTACTAAAAATTAATGTCATATTTCTAAGTTTATCAACTTTATGTAAAAAAAATAGTGTTTTCATTTCCCAAAACCATTGAGAAACATAAATTAAAAACATTTACCTCAAAATAATGAAAAATTTACAGTAGGCCTAAAACATAAAAAAAGGGGGGGGGGGTGTTTAAGCAGACCCCAGTGTACAGTTCATGTATCAAAGAAATATGTTTAGATTAATAGTAGAAGAATTTAATTTTAAGTAAAGTTGATAACTATGTCAATCTAGCATAAATAAACATGGATATATATGATGCAATATAACAACCGTATAAGCATCAAAATTTAAGTTTATGAAAAAGTTTGGTAATACAATCACAAGTCAATATCATTTGAAGAAATACAAAAGAAATAAAAAAATATTAAAAATTATGAACTTTTGAGTTAAATTGCTTTTAGCCAGTAATATGACAATATAATCCAAACATGTATATGTTAATTGTCCCGCGTTGAAATGGGAATAAAACAAAACATCTATATATAAATAGTTTTTAACAGAAATGAAAAAAAAAAAGTTAGTGTAAAATTGAATTCATTCCTTAGCTTGTAATCCCTAGTTCCTTTGAATGCTGCATTCCCTGCAACGTATTGAGCTTCTACATGTTTCGATGCAGCACTGGCATCATCATCAGGACAGAGTTAAAGATGTCGATTGAGTATTCCAAGTCTTGGAGAGAGAGTTCTTTTTCATAAACTTAAATTTTGATTCTTATATGGTTGTTATATTGTAACATATACATATATATATGTTATATATATGTATATGTATATATATGTATATGTTACAATATAACAACCATATAAGAATCAAAATAATATATATAATTATATTATTAATAAAATAAAATAATAATAAAATAAAATAATATATATAATTATATTATATTAATATATTAAATATATATATATATATACATGTTTATTTATGCTAGATTGACATAGTTATCAACTTTACTTAAAATTGAATTCTTCTACTATTAAAATGTTTTTCAAAAATATGTTTAGAGTCGGAGGGTTAAAGGACTGGTCGATCTGCTACAAAGTTGCCTCAAAAGCCCCCAAACATTCGTGATAGAAGGAAGAAGGGATCAAACTTTTACAAACAACAATATATGTTTTATTAAGTACCTACAAAAGTATCAGATTAAGAAAGTGAACATTTTAAGGCAAAATAAAATATTTAGTTTAGTGTCAGTTTATGCATGATGTTATCGTGCACACTTATGTGTGTAACTGGTGGTTTTTGGTGCTTTTCTAAACAACAACCTAGTATGCAGTGGTGCAGTACCATAACAAGAATTTGTACCATAACGACAGAGAAATAAACAATGATTCATTTCAACAACAATAAAATCGTTTAAAAAATGTTTGGCAGGGCAAAGCCTTTGCACTAAAATTGTTGGGATGCTCCAAAACACCCAGGCTAGCAATTGTAATCTCTTACCAATTAAATATTTAAAATATACCTATATTTGTCCATTTTAGGTTTAGTAATACTTATCAGCATGTCTTTTTTACATGATAAAGAGACATAATGGTGGGAAAAAAATATAGCAGCTGTAGCTTGGAGAGAGGGTTAAAACAACATTGAGGGAAAACATCACACCTGGCTAGGGAATGAAATCCTGACATTTCAAATTAAATTGTCCATGCAAACTGTGGTTACTATGGCGACCAGCACTTCAGAACGCCATCTTATGATGAGAAACACAGGTGTTACTTCATATTATAGCAATTATGGTTAAAATTGTCATAAGACAATTAAAATATACCAACATTCTCAAAAGGAAAAAATCAGTGAATGTAAAACTTTGTTGGGGGGAAAAAAAAGTCTTGACATTTACAGTCTCACAACATTTGCATTGATTTAAAAAGAATTTGAAAAATGTAGATTTTGAATTTTACTAATTTCTTTTTACTATAATATTGTCATAGAAGTGACAAATGAAGGGACTCGATGCGCCCTGAAAATGTATATTAATTTGTGAAGCTGCAGATTTTGTCACGTGAGTAGACCTCGTCTTTCATTTTTATTGACTTTGACCGGTTGGTGCCCTTTTGGCCTTTGTTTACATTTTAATGTTTTAAGAAACAAGAGAGAAAGTAAATATGAAAAGTAATTTTCAATTATTCACAAATGTCCCATTACTTTTAGCTCATCCCAGAAATAGCGCTGTCCATGATTTAGTATAGTAACAAAAATAATATTTTTGTAAGGCAAAGTGACCAAATGTTTAAAACTGGTTTTAGTTAAAGGACACAAATAGAAAAGCAAAATTTAGCTTTAAGACAAAAACTCATAAAAATTTAAGAAAAATAAAATATATCCATCTTTGTAATAATATAAATAATAATAATAATATTAATTAGAGCAGGGCTGATCATCAAATATGTAAAAAGTAAGTCCCTGGATCTCATTGAAACCGTTTACTTTTTAACAAATAAAATTGAAGCACCACATTACTAATTCATAATTATGTTTAATTCTAAGATTACTGATGATCGGCCCAGCCATAGTAATAGTAATAATAATAATAATAATAATAATAATAATAATAATAATAATAATAATAATAATAATAATAATAATAATATATGAAAAGATCACAGAGACAATCTATATACGAGACTATTTACAGAAGGAAAACGGTTTCAATTCTGTATCAAACGAACAAAAAACAACAATGTAAAACCTAACTCAACAATTACAGCAGACATCTGCAAGCATGGTGACCACACGAACAACAAATATAATAAATTACAAACACATAGGTTTACTTCAAGATACTAGACTCATGTTCATTGTTTAGTTAGTAACTCAGGTCTGATAAACTGGGATGGTTGTTTTGCACCCTTTTCTTCTGCTTTTTTTTTTTTTTTTTTTTTGCCATTCTTGCTTGACATTAATGTTTGTGTATTTTTTATAAACTACCATTTTTATCACTACTTCTCAGATTAAATTGTTATATAGTGCTTGTGTTGGACATATCATTAAAAATGTTTGCCTTTAATGTCAGGCTGTTATAAATATGTTTGTTTGGTGCTCGTTTCTTTCTAGTTGAATTGGTTGTGTTGGTATGAGTGTAATTGCCAGTGTTAGATGTCAAAATGTACCATAACAAAGCTTGATTATATTTGAAGGATGTATGAAGCTTTGAAAAGTTTGAATCTCTTTAAAAAAAATCAAGTAAGACCCTTAATCTTCAATTTTTATAATTCTGTGCTAATGTGTAAATTGCCATCAAGGTTCACTTGATTAATATAAGTTTAAATTAAAACTTAATTTATCAGATTAGCATGAAATCTGCTTAACAATTTTGCAACTAAACGTTTTGTAAATTATATTTTATACTTAAAGACTAAGGCCCAATCTTACAATGTCATGTTATTCTATTCGTTAGGGCTTAACATGCGGTTAAGCGATAACAACCACTACTTTGGATTTTACAATGTTTGGTTAGAGCTAGCGTCCTCGTTAAAGTGCTCGTAAAGTTAACGTGAGGTCTACCTTCTGGTTAGCATTTTAACGTCCACATTAACTTACAAACATTCCGCCATATTGTTTTATGGCAATTGGTTTTTATTCAAGTGAGGTTATATTATTATTTTTAGAAACTTTGGACAGTTATTTATGAATTCTCTTGCTTTTAATATTGTCCACCAGTAATTAAATATATGTTTCACCAATGATCATCTAATCATAGATTTGTGGTATTATATTACTAACTTTCCGTAGCTTTAATATGTACCACTTTGGTGAACATGATACGGCGTTAGACTATCAAGCAAGCAGCTCGTGTTCAATCCCATATACTTCTTTTTTTTTTTTTAAGAACAAATTACTCCCAGTTTAACACAAAGATGATAATAAAATAACTATGTTAAATTATTTATTCCTTCTATTTAATATAGCTGTTTAATTTGGGACGCCTCCATTTCTTTTGGTCAAATTTGTAGAGCGAGTGATTTATAAGTCATCGTACGACATGGGGCAGAGGTTTTTAATTTCTGGTATTGCCTTTTATTACAACTATTTTGGCTTAGGCCTACAGGCTCTTCTTTCCTATTAAAAATATGTACATTATTTTCAATGGTTTCACTTTACAATTTGGAGTTGTCCTTTCTTGCTGTTAATAGTAATAATTGACAATAGCTGTAGGCCTACCTATCTTTTTATAGTCTTGTAAGACTAATATGTGTAGGCCTGAATGACTAATATAGGACGTGTTTTTTCTTCCCTTTCTCCCCTCCAGTGCACGTCCATGGTTAATTAAGGGTGGTTTTTAATTGAATATAATTGAATATTAAATTGTGTGTTTAAAAATTGACTATGACTCTACTCTTAAGATTTTGAAGCTTTAAAAATTGGGTTAAAACATGTCTGTTTAAAATAAACAGAGTAGGTATACCCATATTTATTTGGATAGAAACTTATGAGACACTATGAATATGGATTATTGAATAACATGACGTGTTATAAACAACAACATAAACATGCATTGTACTTTAATCTGTTTTCCTAACAACTCCATAACTTTAAAGACATTTAATAGTTACTTACAATCTATTGGTTCAAATTAAGCCAATCAAAAGCTTTGTAGCAAATCTAGTGCTCCGAGAAGCTTAATGATAAGAACTAATGGAAGGCACCCGTCCGTAACTTGACGAGAACATCAAAATAGTATTGTAAAACGCAACGCCAAATTTAACCAACGGTTAGACTTTACGAACGGTTAAATTACGAGGACTTTAACGTGATATTGTAAGATTGGGCCTAAGAGTTAAATAAACATAAACAATATAATAATTTTATTTGACACAAAACCAAATAATAGTATTCAAACTTCGATTTTGCTTTGGTAATATAAAATATTAGGGGTGTGTGAAATAGATTTTACTTTTTAATTCAAAGCAAAACCGAATCAAATAATTTATGGGAGGGGACAATCAGATCTGAGTTTTACCACCGTCTCTATTTTTCAACTTAATTTTTTCCCCAACAAGCCGAAACCTCTCCTATTCCCCATTACCACCAAATAATAGAATGAAGGTAAAATTAAGGTTTGTCTATCACGGCCAGAGTTAAAAGTAAAGTTCAGACCAAATGATAAGAATTAACAATCAGTGAAAAGGCAGCTAATCATCAATCATCCTCTTAACCCTTTATGACTTACTCAGCCAACTGATCCATGGTGATGATTGGTATCAATACCTATATCCTATATAATATGAAATTTCCATAGAGCCAAATCAAAGTTTGGATATTATTTTTTAATGTTTCATGTTACATAAAATATTATACTACGCATATTTGTAAAATTTTAGACAGGTACTAAATACACTTTACCAAATATGTTCTTGACAAAATGTTTATTATATTTTAATTCAAGCAGCTAAATTAAGTTATCACTATATACAATTTAATTAGTAAATATTATTATAATGTGAAAATTAATTTATAATATTCTAAAGGTGGGTTAAATCTCATATTTTATGAATCCGAATCTTCATTTATCTTTGAATCTCAAATTCAAATCTAAATCTAGGGAAAAAGTATTAACATAAGAGTATAACAGAATAATGAAAAATAGAATTATCCCTTTAAGGACAAACTCTTTTCACTTATTATTACTATTATTATAATTATTATTAGCTAGGGTTATGCGAATAGGATTATTTATCTAATCGAATATCAAAATTTCGAACAAATACCGAATAGTACAAATCGAATAGTAGATTTTCCTTATATTTTTGATAAAAATAATTAAAATTAGTAAATTTCTATTGAAAATGTGGTTTTATATTTCAGTATGTAAAATGCAAAACACTATTTGAGCTGGTATCAATAAAAAAAAAGACAATCTAAAACAAAATTTCAGGAAATTAAGAGGAACTTTTGATCCAGTTTTTTAGACAACGGGTTTCACCTAAATCAAAATTTTTTAATTTTATGATAGGTTTTTGAAAGAAATTTAAATTTAAAAATTGCATTGAGAATGTTTAACTGTTCTGTGTAGAGATTATATTTCTTTAAATTAAAACATAATTATTATTAGAAAGAGTAAAATAATGGGGTGATTAATAAACAAGGTCATATTTTGATTCTTTCATCGTTTCTATTATTTCAAAGTGTGGTTCTCATTTTATAATATGCAAGGCCTACTTTTGTTTGTATGATGATTAGTACTCAAGCCATAGTTTGGTTAGATCCTAAACAATTCCACTGTCAGCTAAAATGCTTGGCAGCATTGAAAAGGCTTACTAGGTAAATTAGGAGTGCAGTAGTTTCCTGTTGTTTTCCTCATTTAGCCAGAAGGTACTATTGCCCATCAGTCTGCCAAGCCACCAACTGACCTTACAAGCAACACCTTCACTCCATCCATAACAGAGACTGGCTGTAAACTGAATGTTATTACTAGTCTCTCTCATACCTCTCCCACTTTCATATTATACAACAGTAAATTTACTAAAATAACACAACAGTAATGAATGATAAAATTAGTTCTTGACCCCTTTAAATGTTCTCTAGGCTTGACACAACCCTTAAATGGTATCTAGGCTTGACACCCCTTGAATGTTTTCAAGGTTTGAAATCTTTTAAATGGTCTCTAGGCTTGACACCCCTTAAGTACTCTAAGCTTGGGTATCTAGACTTGACATCCCTTGAATGTTATTTAGGTTTGAAACCCCTTAATGTTCTCTAGGCTTGACACCCCTTGAATGTTCTCTAGGCTTGACACCCCTTGAATGTTATATAGGCTTGACACCCCTTGAATGTTATATAGGCTTGACACCCCTTGAATGTTTTCAAGGTTTGAAATCTTTTAAATGGTCTCTAGGCTTGACACCCCTTAAGTACTCTAAGCTTGGGTATCTAGACTTGACATCCCTTGAATGTTATTTAGGTTTGAAACCCCTTAATGTTCTCTAGGCTTGACACCCCTTGAATGTTATATAGGCTTGACACCCCTTGAATGTTATCTAGGCTTGACACCCCTTGAATGTTTTCAAGGTTTGAAATCTTTTAAATGTTCTCTAGGCTTGACACCCCTTAAAAGGTATCAAGGTTTGACACCTCTTGTAATCTCTATTCTGTCTGGGTCACTTCCCTGTCCTAACAACAGATTAAAGCTTATCACCCACAAGATGCACCGCGTGGAAACACGCCGCTGAGAAGAAATATCTGTTGTCTGCTTCGTAGGAAATCAAATGGTGTAACGCCCACTACAACAAAACACGCCGCACGGAACCGCCTTGTGGAATTTCCGTGCCGGAACCATCGAGGTTTCTAGAGAATAATTAGTTCTTTTCGGCACGTTGCGGTGCGCCTGAGTGGGCAGGGGTTGTGGAAGGAACTGTGGGAGGAATACACTCTCGTATCATTCCAACACCATTTGGGTGCGTTGGCTTAGTGCCTTAGCACCTCGTCTTACTACTCGTTTGGGTTATATGCTTATGTCCTAATTACTTACGCTAATGGGCTAGGTATTAGGAAGGTTGTATTTAGAGGAAGTGAACCCGCATTTGCGTGGAAGGAGAGTGGAAACCTATTTAGGGAAAACCACCCCCAAGTTCACCTGAGCAAGATTCAAACCTCAATCTCCCTGTCTTTGGCAATCTAGTCCAACACGAGATTAGCGCGTTAGAGCACGCGACTACCGAAGTGGGTTATTCTTACTGTTGATTTTGATAAGTAAAATGCACATTAGATTAAGGCAGAGTTTTATAGCTACCGGTGAAGTCTAATATCATGTTTTCATTGTGTTTTTCCTAGTAAATGTAATTAATTAAAAATAGAGGAGGAAAGTGATAAACCGATAACATTTTGACCAAATTAAATCTATCAACTTCAAAAAACTTACCTTAACAAAAAATAATCAACACCTCTCATACAAAATACTATTATATGCAAATGAATTCAGCCATTTAAGCTGAGTTTAAAGTTCTCTACACAATTTAATGTAAAATCTATTAACAGTTTATTAGATTCTAAGAATGAATGAGGAAAGAGGTGGTATTATTAGTTTAAAGAATATTCCAACCTATATAACCTTACCACGATAGTTTGGTGAATGTTCCACACCGTGGTTCCGCGCCTTAGTGTGCGACTAGCTTAACAAGCACACTCAAATGGTTGACCTTGCAATATTTCCTCCCCCCTTCCCACTTCATTTTCACGCGCCATGAAATATGATAGAGAAGCTATTTCTATCCTTCTTTAAATGTTTCATTTCAAGCACTTTCACTAGAAGACCGAGAACGAGCCACGTGGCTCCTAACTGTTTGTGTCTCCACCAGCCGTTATAAACTCCCTCTCCCTTTTTCCATCCCTTAGGCAGGCTACAACCTCTTGCTTTCTGCTAACAAAGGTATTCCTCCCTTCCCTATTATTTAACAAAGGACAAGAGTATTTTTAACTCAGAGTCACCAGATTAGCTGGCTATGCGCTTGTCTCGTGGCGCGCAGTAAACATACTGGTCTGGATGGGATGTTTAAAGAGATTTATTACACAACTATTCGCTCGGAGTTTCGAATCGAATATTCGGCCGTTAATTATTTGAAATTATTCGAAATTTCAAATACTCGCACACACCTATTATTAGCACCGCGTCTTACTATCCATTCAGATTGTATTCACTTAAGCCCCAATGTGTAATGGTAGGATGATTGTGAGATGAAATGGAGGACCTACAGTTTAACGTGGTGGAATCCTAACCATGACGCAGGCCTGGATTGCCACACATTCACAAGTTGTGGTTAATACATGTCTTGTCAGAGGTGAAGGGAGGGTTCGGCAATCATATAAATCTGTGCCGAAACCGAGGATTGAACCTCGGACCCCCAGCACAGAAGTCCGACAACTTACCCCTAAACCGCCAGGTCACCTTTCTTTTCACTTTCTGGGGTATTTAGTTATATACCTGGAAGAAGGTACAGGAAAGGTGCATAGAAACATATAAAAGGGGACAAACACAATATGGATTTTACAATGAAAATAAGAACAGTTCACACTTTACATCGCTACCACTGGACAGAGACAGAACAGAAAAACAAACATTAAATATAAATGTGTATTTTAGCTGTTGATATAAATTTATAGAAGTAAAAGCTTTTGAAACTTTGTACATCCCTACTGTATTTCATAAACAATTTTAGGGATGGAGGAAGGTTAAAGAGTGTGTGTGTGTTTGTGTGTGTGTGTATATATATATCCTGTAAATTTTTCATAATATGGATCCAAATAGTTTTATTATTATTGATAAAAATGTGCTTTTGAATCAATAATATTTTATTATTATTGATAAAAATGTGCTTTTGAATCAAACCCCTAATCGAGTTGAAATTGTCAATTTTAAGTGTGATCAGGAAATTCATTATCAAACCAGTTTAAAAATGGTCAAGGTTGTAAAGAAAAACTAAAGTAATACCTATCCACTTTGATTCTAAGAATAAGATAATAATTCACACACACAAATTAGCTCTTTTATACATATTTACATGTTAGGTAATATTCAATAGAAGAGGGGTCTGATATTGCCAGTATCAGTCACACTAATCATGCTACCACCCCTACAAGAGAGACTATTTAACCGCAACCTGTCATAATCAATGCCGTCACACCTGTCATCCAGATGTCTGCCGCAGTGTCATATGTAATACTTCTTTCAACAAAGAGACACAAGAAACATACAACGTAAGAAGACTCATTTGAGGAGGAGGACGATGGGAGGTAGTTCATAAGGGACTGAGGCAGGGCCCACAAAGGACGCACTATAAGTGATTTTGGAGGAAAGACAGTAGCGTAGTTTCGTAATGTTTACTTGCATCCAAGTGCCTGAGACTGTGCCTTTCGTTGGGGTACACCTGCAGTTGGTAGGGTTTACCCGCCTTCACCATGGCACTGATGAATTGGCTAGTGTGAAAAAAGTGGACGTTCTCATCAATCAGCCCGTGGATTATGAGAAGGCGATTCTCACTGTCAACACATAAACACCAGCAATCAAATTCAACCGCAACCAATATGAAATGATGTAAGCATAAATGATCAGTTGATATTTGTTTCCAGCGCTACTAAAATCTCCCCCTAGCTCACATACGAGTCTGAATAAACATTCAATGCAAATGATAATAGTTGTAAAACTCAGATAGTTTGTAGGAAACACTAATATGTTTGACTCTTGACCTAAGCATCTGGTGTTAAAATACCTGCCAGGTATACTAGAGGAGGGTTAATAAAATGAAGTTTCTATCCCTTTCCCCTACAAATACTTGTGTTTCTTTAAATTTGGGGCTGTTGGAGGTTATAAAAAATAAGTCACTCTAAAACATTGCAAGCATTAGAGGTTAAATTTCCAATTTTAATATGAATTTCTCTCTCATTCTGATTTATAGTTTTTTTTTACTACCTGTTCAGCTTGTGCACACATGATAATTACTCTAATAGGGTGGACATAAGGAAGCAAGCATTTTAGAGGTAATCTACCTGCATTTGCATGGAAGGAGAGTGAAAACATTTAGGGAAATAACACCCTCATTAGAGCTAGCCGGGATTCACACTACGATCTCCCCGCCATCAGCAGGCTATTCGGTCACAGAAGTCTTTTTTAGCTCAGACTAAGTTTATTTTAAGTTGGGTTATTTGACATACACTTTTTGAAATGACATATTGTATAACTTACAAACTAAAACAGACACAATACCCAGTCCCTCAACTGTTACTTCATAATTGTAAAAGATGAAACCCCAATTTCACCAATGATACATTTAAAATTTTTCATTCATGCTAGGAATCATTTCCTGGAGCCTTTAAGCATATATTCAAATTGTAATTATAGTTGCAGATGTTCTCTATTCTTGAGCTTTACCTTCTTTAGGGATTATGGTTGATGAAATACCAGGTTGATTAAATCCACTAAGACTATAAATAGTCGAATGAGGCTAATTTTTGGACAATGACAGACAGAAGTGCTACCAAATGAACTAAGGTGTCTGATGCACATTTAGCTAAATGATAATTAATGTTCTGGGACCCGGTGGTTAAATTTCATTAATGATTTGAGGATTTGAAGGACCCAACTCTAATTCCTATACCTTGCACAAAGTATACTTAAAACAAATGGTATATTATGTTACTGACTCATCGGGGAATTGTGTGACGTAGTTTAGGATGGAACCGTTCTTATATCCATGCTGATTGTTCTCAGGCAAGTCCATGTAGCGCTCAGTGTATCCTGTGTCGTACAGGGTCCAGGAGGTAACAGGGGCGCCCGCAATAGCCAGCTGAGACAAATAAACGTAACTAGTGTTATTACTATTACAACAGTGAATATGTGTATTAAGTAAATTACCCCTAAAAAAAATTATTTGATTTATGATAAATATTTGGAGAAGGCGAGATTGGGGTAGAACGGACATGTGAAGAGGATAAAAGAGGGTAGGATTCCAAGGAGGATGCTCGAAATGGAGGTGATGGGTAAGCTGAAGAACCAAGGACAAGTGGTTTAAAGTAGTCTGGGGAGGATATGAGTGGATTGAGCCGGGGGTCAATTCTAGACAACATTTAAGGGGTATCAAACCTAAAGAACATTCAGGGCGTTTTAAATCTAGAGAACATTTAAGGAGCATCAAACCTAAGAGCATTTAACCTAAAGGACATTTAAGAATAATGAAAAAAATATTTTTTATTTTTTGTACTCTTCCAATAGTTCAAGATAAAACACTTTTTCAAAGAAATTAACTAATAAAATAATTTCCATAAAAAATGTATTATTAAATAATTGTTAAAATTTTTGCTATTTGATTCGGTATAAAATACTATTTGCACACCCCTATCTATATACTCTTTTAAATATTATTTTATTATTTATTTATGTTAAATGTCAAAGCTTTCACAAGTCCTATATTAGTTTAATAATCAATATATATTTTTAATCTAAAATTATTCTAAACTGTTATTTTTATCATTTCCTGTTCCCATCCCGCCCCAATATTTTGACTCATTTTCTGTCCTGTTCCCTAGTTACAAATTTTAAATTATAGGAAATCCGAGAATTTTCCAAAATTTAAAATAATAATAACATGGAAGTGTGAAGAGAGTATGAAGAAATTGAGAGAAATTTATTTGTTTCAATCAAGGTCTAGCCCAACTATTCTATTGGGTTGGCTTCTTTCCCTATTATTTAAACTACATTATTGTACAATCTACAATGTTTCTACATTGTTTATATATAAATATAATATTTTGTTTATATATTTTAAAATTCAAGTCAGGAATGTTGACTTTTGATTGTTTGAATTAGCATTCTTTCTTCTTACTGTCCAATAAGAGGTCTACTCTCAATAATAATAATAATAATAATAATAATTATTATTATTATTATAATAATAATAATAATTATAATAATAATTATTATAATTTATATAATAAGAGGTCTACTCTCAATAATAATAATAATAATAATAATAATAATAATAATAATAATAATAATAATAATAATAATTATTATTATAATTTATATAATAATAATAATAATTATTATTATAATTTATATAATAATAATAATAATTATTATTATTATTTATATAATAATAATAATTATTATTATTATTATTATTATAATTTATATAATAATAATAATTATAATTATAATTTATATAATAATAATAATAATAATAATTATTATTATAATTTATATAATAATAATAATAATAATAATAATTATTATTATTATTATAATTTATATAATAATAATAATTATTATTATAATTTATCTAATAATAATAATAATACTAATAATAATAATAATAATAATAATAATTATTATTATAATTATTATTATAATTATAATTATTATTATAATAATAATTATAATTATTATTATAATTACTATAATTATTATTATAATTACTATAATTATTATTATAATTATTATTATTATTATAATTATAATATTATTATAATTATTATAATAATAATTATAATTATTATTATAATTATAATATTATTATAATTATTATTATAATTATAATAATAATTATAATTATTATAATGATAATAATTATAATGATAATAATTATTATAATTATTATAATTGTTATTATTATTATTATTATTATTATTATTATTATTATTATTATTATTATTATTATTATTAATAATTAGCACTGCGTCTTACAACCCATTTGGGTTGTATACACTTATGTTAGTGTGTAATCGTATGGTGATTGTGAGATGAAATGAAGGACCTACAGTTTAATGTGGGATCCGAACCACGGTGGTGGCTTGGCATTTCCCACATTCACAAGTTGTGATTAACACACATCTTGTCAGAGGTGAAGGAAGGGTTTGGCAATCATATAAATCTGATAATTAACATTGACAGCAAAAATAAAATATATATTTTTTAAAGTTCTTCTAACTATATAGGGGGAAAAAAAGGTTGTTTCTACTTATATATCTTGTCCAAGTCCTACTATCTATGAATTACAGCTCCAACAAGAATAAGGAAATAGATGTTGACAGTTGGTAGTGTGATTGAGGCAAAAGAGAGTAGCAGGGGGAGGTTTTCTATAAGTGCGTTTGGGACCTACTATGGAAACAAGAAGTGCACCTAAAGTGTAAGGAAGTGCTGTAGAGAGCATACGCCATACCCATAGTTACGTATGCAACGGAAACTTGGACTTTGGATAAATGAGAAATAAGTAAAGTGGAGGCCAAAGGAAGAGGAGCATGCTAGCTGTCACCAGAAGAAATAGGATTAGGAATGAAGATGTAAGGTCAAGAGTTGGGGTACATGAGATAGTCGAGGAAGCAAGGATGAGGTGGTATGGACATGTAATGAGGATGGAAGGGGAGAGGATTCCAAGAAGATTATTGGCTATGAAGTTATGTAAGGAAGAAACCGCACGGGTGACCAAGGAAGGAAGAGATGGGAGGAGCAGAAAGCAGCACATGTGCAAGTGAGAGGAGGAGAGTGGAAGAGCATGCAGAAGGAAGAATGGTGGAAGGACAAAGGGAGATGGAGGCATTTACCTAAATGGACCTGACCACAGGCTGGAAACAGCTCATGATGATGTTGATGATGGTGATAGTCAACTTTGCAGTCTAGCTAAGACCATAAAGTAATAAAATACAATCATCCACTAAGGTTATACTCACTATCTGATGAAGCTGCCTGTGCCAGTGAAAGCTTGTGTTTAAAATCTGTGTGTGCGTGTTGGGAGTTTTACCTCAACAATTTCTACTCCAGAATTAATCCAGTGTAATAGATACTCCTATTTTTTAACCATGATTTAGCTCAGTGCTCTCTTCCAAATAACCATTTCATCAATATTTGTATCCACATAACTCTTTGCTATCCAAATTAAAGTTGTCTTTTCAGACAATGTAATGCAATTGTTGTGAAAAAAAGGTTTAAAATTACTGTCCGCTCCCTTTGACCGAATATATTAAGCAGTCAAGAGCTCTAGGTAGGTTGACCTACTGTACCTTGAAGATGTCTGGATGTTGAGCTAGGGCCATGACGCTCAGGTAGCCACCGTAGGACCAGCCGTGGATGGCCACTCGATTCATATCTATGTACCCCAGACATTCCGCAAGCCATTGGAGTACTTCTATCTGATCGCGAGTTCCACTGTGCCCTGGATTTATAACCATACATCACCTTGCAGTGAGACATCACTCAAGATATGGTAAAACACAGATATTTAGTTGCATGGCAGTTGGGTTAGCAAACATTTTGAAACCTAGAAGTTTGCTTGTTTGAGCATACTTAAAATTTGTCAACCCAGACATTTTGATTATATTATAATTTGTTTATTTGGGCAGTTAGTTATTCTTATGCCCAAGCCCACCCATCTAGGAGTTGTCAACCTCAAGACTAAATACCTAACAAGGGATACAGTAAAAATTACCATCCTCCCTCGCAAGTGGCTCTCGAAGTTCAGTCCTCGGTGCTGGGACCCCCTCGAGTCGATGGCCACCACACAGTAACCCTGTGCCGCCAGCATATGCATGCGCAGCTGCCTCATTCCCTGACAACATGACCACAGGAATGTCACTTAGGTGTCAGACAAAGCCAAATAGGATGATCTCAGATATGTAAACACAGCACTAGATATTCACCGACTTAACAATGTGTGGCTAAGTTAAGGTAAGCTGGTTTATTATTACACCTAAATCAAGAATATAGGTATGGGTTAGCAAGCTCAAAATATTGTACTATGAAATGATTTTAAGCAAAATTCTCATGAAGACTGAGCTTGAATTTAATAAATAGAAACTTTTCAAATAAAACATTTGTAATGTAATAGTATAGCTACAAATGCAGTGCTTTAATTTACTATAATTAGGTAAATGGGAAATTTACAATAGGTGCAAGGAGGTAAGTTTGTGTTCAATTATGTGCAAGACCAAGGAAATGTAATGAGGGGTTTATCATTCATTTATTTGTAGCCACTTAAATTTGAATGAATTAGTTCAGAGGTGGCCCAGGTAACACACTCCAGATCCTAGCACCATAAGCGCAGACGACCCATAGCCTCTTGGTCACTGTACCTGGTCGCCATCTACTCTCAATATTACCAACTGTTTGGTCTCACATTGCTGTGCATAGTCAGTCCTCCCTTCAAGGTAATTGTATTTTTCATTTGTCCACGGCAGTAGTCGGTGATTAAAGCACAGGATCTCCATCATCGGGACATGGCAGGGGGTGGGAAATCAGGAATAATTTAAAAAGGAAAAATACAAGGGTGGATATGAGTTGACTGTATTTTAAAGAATTTAGGACATCAGATGTAATTGAGAAGAATTTATGTGGGCCGGTATAGAAAAGTTAAATTTTTAAACAAAGAGTATATAACATAAAACCATGAAGGAAATAAATAGTTAGGAGGCTCCCTTTTTATATTTAATCTTTCCATCGTGAGCTTACATGTTACCAAGTACAAAAAATGGAGATCACTAGTTACACGTTGATGTCATTACTCCCAAGAAGTGTTTTTGGGAATCAGCGTCATCACGCTAAGCTCCTCACTTCTTTCTCCGAGAAAATAGGTTGCTGGTTGGCTGACATTCTGTTCTCAATTTCACCTACTTGGCATTATATTTTAGAAAAGTTAAAATTATACCTCAAGTTTCTGGGTGATAAGAAAAATAATAATTGGGGATGGGCCCTTGAATTCTTAAGGATATTCGAGGATTCGAGACCAAGGACCTTAAAAAAAAATCCAATTTTTTAAGTGAAATTTGTTTTAGAGCTCTATACAGTTTATTGGTGGTTCAGAACCTGTTATAATTATATGATGAACTTAACAACCAGGCCCCAGACCAGTAATTTAACACTTGAATGTATGAATGTTATAGTGAATGGATTACAAGAAAGAATGTTAACATTTAGTTACTATTTGTATATTATATTATTCTCCTATATTTAAATTTCCTCTTACGTTCATAATTTTTTCCAAGATTCAAATTCGGGATTCAAAGGTAAAATGTAGATTCTATCTAACTCTAAGTATTAACTGATAAACTTGGGCAGAGTGGGGTGGAGAGAGGGGATAAAGAAGGTAGGGAGCAAGAAGGTTAATAAAAAGTAAATATAAACTTGTCCTAACGTTCTTTTTTATAAGAAATGATGGCATTTGCAAGCCTTTTACAAACAAATTAATTTAGGTGATTAGTAAGTTAAACATTAGTAAACATTGTAACCTGTAATAGAAGAAAGCTAAGGGGGTGAAAATCCCAAATCTCTTTACACCCCGTACCTTGAAGGTGTTAGACACGAGCTGAACCTCCGGACCACCATATATGTTGAGGACTGTGGGGTACTTGCATCCTGCCTGGAAGTTGTGGGGTTTGAACACCATCGCATACAAGAGATCTCCGGATGAGATCTGATGGGCGTACAGCTCCGGACAGAACAGTTCCCCCTCGGGTGCTAGGCAAAATATAGTACAAAATCTCTATTGGTGGATGACATATCATACACAAGTAAATAGATAGGAGAGAAAGGGATGTGTAGGAGGAATCATAATGAAGTTTATAGACAAGGGCGCTTCAAAACTATGACTCTTGATTTGAGAATCATAAATGATTAAGATTCGAAATTTTAAAAATATATTTAAAATTGTGAATGAGAATGTTTTTTAGAATTATTACTTATTATGTTTATTTGTGATTCATATCAACATAATTTTAGTACAAATCAAACAACCTCAGACACTTAATTCAGCACTAAGCCAAATTAAATATTTGAAAAAAAAGTGATGGATAGAAGGAAAACCCGCCTCGGTGCCGTAGTTGGCCAACGCACTAGTCGTGTTTAGCTTGACTGCTGAGGATGGGGAGATCAAGGTTCGAATCTCAGTCAGGTGAACTGGGGTGGTTTTTCATATTATAATAATAATAATAATAAAAAATAATTAATATTATTATTATAAATAATAATAAATAATAATAATTTATTATTATAAATAATAATAAATAATAATTATTATTATTTATTATAAATAATAATAAATAATAATAATTATTATTAATAATGATGATAATGATAACAACAACAACAACAACAACAACAACAACAACAACAACAACAAATCAATAATGATAGAAGAAAACATCCTATTTAATTGAAAAGTTAAATTTTTCCAGTCTTCACTTTTGCTTTCAGCCCTTGAATGTGTTTGTTTGGGAAGAGCTCACCGGATGGTTCCAGAAGATATGCCACTGGCGTGAGTGTCACTTCCTCCACTGTCCAGTCCCCGTGCGATATCCGGAACACTTGGCACGCCGGCAACTTCTGAATATTACTGTACACCGCCACACACATGGTACACTCCTACACAATAATCAATAACATCAATAGAGAAAGGTAAAAGTCGTATCACTAAACTTATTAAAGTTGACATTTCCCAAAGGTTGCCTTCAGTTTTTTAAGAAAGAATGCTCATATTTCCAGACAATTTAGAGAGTAGTACAAGAGAGAAAATTAATTATACATAAAAACTACTCGTATGATGTCATGTAGGCTTGTGCGGAAACAACATTTTGACCTCGAGAAAATTTCGGGTGGGAAATATCAGATAATTTTCCAATTTAGGCTTATATTTTTTTTCAGATTAATAATTTAGTTTCCTTCTCATTTATTACAATAAAATAATAAAAATTATTTGATGAAAAAATTATCGTTTGAATTAGTAGGGATAGCCAGCACACTTACCTTGGTGATACTGGAGTAGAAATTGTTTAGATAGAACACTATAAAACAAACAAACACATTGTGACAGTGAAAGCTTGTCCTTAAAAATGTGTTTGTGTGTTTTTTAGTGTTCTATCTAAACAATTTCTACTCCATTATTACCAAGGGGTAAGTGTGCTTTATTCCAAATAACCTTGATGAAAAAATTAAAAGCTTAGGGCAATTTGCTCCTTACTGAGGTTGGGAAAAGAGACAAAAACTTTGATTAGGTTATAATTTAGAGGTCTAAGCAATAAATTTAAATTCTGTAATATTGTAGAATTTTTTACAGCAAAAAAAAGTAAACATAATTTTTATTTTTATTTATTTTTAAATTGTAAGTTTTCCAAATAAAAACTAAATAATATTTTATTTAATAAGTGTCAAGTAGGGTTTTGATGTAAGTTAAAATAAAAAACTTAGGTCTAATGCAACTATTATAATTTTGTGTATGTTTAGTCAACCAATTTTGATATTACTATTATTGATTCATCCTAAGTTGAGACCTGATGTAAACAAAGCCACTTGAAAGTCTATACTCTGATTTGCTACTGAAGAACTTTCACTGGTATCCTTTCACTAAATAGTCCCTTCTATATGTTGTATTAAACTTGTTTTAAAAACACATTAGAAAATTATTATAACTAGAATCATCACTTAATTTGATTTAGAAATCATACTTTAAGCTTTGCCAGCACTATTCGAATATCAACAAACTCCTGACTAAGTGTTGAGGAACCCCATGGTACAGTCCTTATCACATGTTAACGCCAAGTCAGCAAAGGTCAGTCGACAGTTCATCTCGGCAGTGTTAAAGTGACTGTTGTGTGTTTCTCATGTACTTATGGTGTTTGCTGAGTGTGACCCAAGTTTTGTTAAACATAAGACAGGAAATCTAAAAGTATTAAAAAATACAAAAATTCATTGAGACCTACTTTTCTATGATCCTGACTATACATGGTCACGCCTGTTAAAAATATTACACTGGTGTTCCATCCACCAATTATGTATGTCCTTCGCGTAGTGATATGGAAATGTTTGTTTACTTCCGGTCTCAGTTTAGGATGAACTAATAATATAAATAAATTCTAAATATAGATTTAAAGATTGACTAAAATGATTTTTAGATTAAAAAAAATTCATGGCATATATTTTAGTAACTACTTACAAATAACAATAAAACAGCAAGATACTCTAGCTAAGATGAACAAATAATAGTGATCCACACACAGTCTTCTTGTCAATAAAAATACCAAAAACATTTCTCAACTGAACCAGTGTGTCTAGTTACCTCTTACATTTTAAATATTAAACCTCTAACAAAATGATATTAAACTTAAAAAATACTAGTTTACCCAACTATTATTATCTAAGATACAAAAGCAGATTGATGACATTCTAAATAATTAACATAATAAAGGTGTGCTTATGCAAAATAAGTGTGGTGAAGATGTATTTCGTGTATGATTTGATATTTAAAAGCCACTTTTATCGTTACATTTCACCAAAAAAAAGTTTTCCTTCCTTAAATCTACTCAGGGGTAAATATTACCATCAAGTAGCCAAGTGTGTGTTATTTAATGGCGCTCAATTGTGTTGACTAGATACATAGCTGTAAAATAAAAGTGGCTGAAATTTTGGGTATCCATCTAATTAAAGGAAGATAAGGTTAATTTAACTTTAGTAAATTAACAATATTGTTAATGAGCATTAAATACAAATGTCACATTGATAGACAGTTTTTAATTGTAACCTTTTAATAATAATTTTTCACAAAAAAATCCTGGGAAGTAAATTTTCCTGCCCGAGTTTCAGATACATCCAATTTTCTGAACTTTTTCCTGAAGTTCAAGATCCTGAACAGGCCTAGTTACTAGTCTTTAAAAAAAGATGATTTGGACTGATGGGAACATATATCCACTCATTAGAAATCATAGCCTGTGATTTATAAAATTACTGGATGTTGTTAAATAAGAAGTTGTATTCCACTATAAAAAAAAGTTATAAATGGTAATAAAAGTGAAGTGGTGGTAAAAATAGTGCATATAAAATGTTCATGAATTTCAAACTATTAGTGTGAGTCCACTAGATACTAAACATTTTTAATCAAAAAGCTACAAAAAAATAGTTTACTACTATTTAATAAGCTTTTTTTTTATAGCATAGGCCTAATTATTACAATAAAACAAAACAAGGCAAATAACAATGACATCTACTACTAAGATAAATTTAGTATTATTTTGAAATTATTTTAAGCATTGCTTATAACCAGGGCCCGGATTTTGATGATAAGTCATCTTTTTTTTGCTCCTTCAGAGACAATGCTCAGTTTTATATAAACTCTGTTCATGATTCCCTGGTTGTAGAAATGTATATTTTAAAGGCTTTTTTTTCTCTTTTTTTTTTGTTTAATAAGTCATTTAAGCATTTTTTTGTTTAATAAGTCATTTTTAAACATTTTTTTAAAAGAAAATTTAAAATTGTTTGAAAATGACTTTAAAAAGCTTATGTATATGAATTATTGGTGATTTGATAAAACATGAATATTCAAACATCAGATATTTTACCACACACTTGATGACTGAGTACTAAATTTTTAATTTTTTTTTTTAAATTCACAATTAATGCTACAATGAACTTTATAGACTTTTGATAGGAATTTTAATGTGCTAAGTAAAGTTGGTAAGAACAAGTCTTGTGAAATGCCAGAATCTCTACCAATCGTTACACAATAAGTCAATGTTTAAGTAAAGGGAGGTAGTAGAGGTGATTAAATATGGGTCCAAATCAAAGTGTCAAAGTCCATAAATTAATTTTTTCTTCCATAAAAAGGCCCACACTTTAAATCAGGAGGTTTTTTTTAAGCTCCTTGTCTTATTAACCGTTCAGGCTATACACTTTTGCAGGAGTTGAAAAATCTGAAACTAACAAATATTCTAAGGTTTTTTTTTGGTGAAATTCTTGTGTGTTTTATTCGATGCTTGGACAAATAAAACTGTGTTTTCCCAGTCCACCAGGTGTGTGTAAATCCTGTAAATGTTAAAATAAATGTCATGACCTTGTTGAAGTCGACGGTGTAAGAGTAACCGGGCCTGGTGAGCAGCCTGACCTCTCCTGGTCTCCTTAAGGATACCACGTATAAGTGTTTCTCCAAGGGGCTCTCCCGAAGCCCCAGAAATATACTAACTGTCGCTCTGAGTCGACCCACAGCGACCGCCCTAGCACCTCCCAATCGCCAGCCGTAAGGGCGACCTTCTGGCCAAATCTCGGTTGCAGGAAAACACCTTAACAGACAACAACCAACATGGACAGGACTTGAGAGGACTCACTTTTTGTTATTAAGCTATTATGTACATATATTAATTCCTTAGGACAATATCTTATGAGCATCGAACTATAAACTTTAAAACATTTTAGAAAACATTCTAAATAATAAGGATACATTCCTTAAAACAGAAAGACTCTAGACAAGTTATTTATACTCTTGGAATGTCAATAATAATAAGATAAATCTTCATACAAGGTATGATTTGATATTTAAAAGCCACTTTAATCATTATGTTGCGCCAAACATGTTTTCTTTCCTTAATTCTATTCGGAGATAAATATTACCATCAAGTAGCCTGGTGTGATTGTTATTTAATGGCGCTCAAATGTGCTGACTAGGTACGATAGTTGTAAAATAAAAGCAACTGAAAGTTTGGGTATTAGTCTCATTAAAGGAAAATAAGGTTAATTTAACTTGAGTAAATTAATAATATGGTTGATGAGCATTAAATACATACATCACAATGATAGACAGTCCTTAATTGTAATCTTTTAATATTGATTTTTCCCATAAAAATCCCAGGAAATAATTTTTCCCGCCTGCTTTCTAGAACATCAGTTCGAATTTTCTCCCAGGATCTCGAATAGGCCTATTATTTTGCTTTCATATTAGTTTAACAGGCTCCAAAACAATTATCATATAGCCTATTCTTAAAATATTTTATTTGGCAGTAAAAATATCAATTAGATAATATTTTATTGTAATAAAATTGTATTAAGATATGATATTTTAGAATGTTTTCTAAAATGTTAAATATTATATTGTAATGTAGAGGCAATAGAGTATTTTAAACCAGGGCTGCCAGCAATATATTTGAGAAGTCCTGTTCTTAAAATAAAAAAAATCCTGTAATATATTATTAAAAAATATATTAAACACCCAAAGAAACACTGTACTATTCAATTGCACTATTCACAATAGTGACAAGATTTTCTCCAGTTGCATTATATCCAAATGTAGCCACTTTGTACTCATTAGTTTCTAATTTCTCGCAAGTAAAAAGTACAAAACATTACAGCCATTTGCCTAGCTACACTTATGTCGGTTGATTCATCTACCAACAGGGTAGAGACTAGAGAGTGATGTTTTCATTTCATGTGTAACATTTTTCTGAATAGTATGGGTCTGCAAGATTGTGGTTTTTCATTTTACTCAAACTTGAATAGAGTATTTCAAAAAACTTCCAAATTCGAGTATATTCATAATTTTAAAATATCACCAGTCAAAACAAACATAAAATAGGAATATCACATAATTAAAATGTGATATTTTAAAAATTCTGCATATGAAAACAGTATATGTGCTTAAAATAAGAATGCCTTTTTTATTTCGGGATGGGAACAGAATGGGAAATTAGTCAAAATATCAGGATTTGAGATGGGAACGGGATATTTTAAAGCTACCCTTTAGAATAATCTTAGATTTAAAATATATTGATTTATAAACTAATACTGTAAGACTTGTTAAAGTTATAAAATTTTTAAAACCCGCTTCGGTGGCTGCATGGTCTAAGGCACCATTCTCACAATGGACTAGACTACCTATGACGGGGATATTTAGTTTGAATTTGGCCGGGTGTATTAAGGGTGGTTTTCCCTAAATAGTTTCCCACTATATCCACGCAAATACAGGTACACCTCTAAATTCAATCTTCCTCATTCCTAACACACTAGAGTAATTAGTCACAGGTGTATAGCTGGAGCGAGTAATAAGACCCGATGCTAAAAAAAATTGCTAAAGGTAATAAAAAATAACCTAATAAAATAACTAGAAGTGTGTGTGAATAACATTTTTTTATCAAATCAAATAACAAAATTTTAATATCAAATAATACAATTCATAAAATAGTTGATTTTATTACATTTTTGATGGAAATTATTTTTATTAGTTAATTTCTTTTGAAAATGATGTTTTATATCTAATTATTTGCATAAGGAAAAAATAGTACAAAACATAATGTTTGGCAACTCTTCAATTTGCTCTCTAAGTATGAAACTGCAACATATTATCTAGGTTTAAAAGTTATTTTTTTTAAATGTTCTCTCTAGATTTGACACCCCTTATACTCTACTCCTCTGTCTGGCTTGTCAACAACAAACACGCTGAACCCTCATAAATGGTTGACCTTGGTAAGCTACTTCCTTCCCCCTTCCTCCCATTTCTGCACCCCAAAAGATAGAAGAATATATCTGTCCTTCTCTAAATCTTTCAAGCTCTTTCACTTGCTGAGCCCAACAAATCACTGTTGATAGACAGAGCACAATAAGTCACGCGCCTCCCAACTTGTCTCTCCACAAGATGTGGTAAAATAACCCCCTCTCCATTCCAGCCACCGAGTTTGCTAAATAACAAAGAAGACTGTATAGGTCTACCAAAGAGATTTACAGTGATGAGTCGGCAGTAACTGCTAGAACATGAGCGCCGAGCCCTTGGTTTTGTTTCTTGGAGCATTCTGTTTTGTTTCCCCGCCCAAAACCTTTTGGGAAAGGGTCAATCCCGCCCAACTAACAGGAATAGACAAATTTCCGACTTTTTCCCGAGGGTTCAAGATCCTATCCACCTTAAATGACACTTATTTTTATAAATATTAAGTACTTTTGAAAAAAAAAATATTATGGAAATTTTGTTTTTGAATTAGAAATAACACTTTATGATTTAAAAATAAACAAAATACTGAAATAAAAAATAGCAGAAAAAAAAATTAGCATGCATTCGACACTCATGTCTTTATAACATTAGTAATTATAAAAAAAAGTTAATAAAACTGACATTTTAATGAGCTACATTTCCCCAAAATGTGTTTCTCTAACTTTATTTACCCTATAAGAGATTATAAGAATCACAAACAATTAGAAATTTGAAATATTTCATATTTTGTTTATATTAGTCCTTATTGTAATAATAGGGCATGATCACATCTATTTCAATTTCATTCCTATATGTGCAGTTGTGCATGCGCATTGTATATGTTCTCGCAAGAACTTATCTTATTATGAAATATATTTCAATTCAATTTTTAATGCTTATAAATAGTGATGATCATACTTTAAAATGAAACATAAGATGGTTAAAATTATATTTTTGTATAAAAATGAATTAGAAAATGCTTTTTTTTAAATTCAAATGTGTTAAGTTTGATAGAATATTTAATGAAATGTTGATCTACACTAATTTTAGACAAGTTAACCAACATGATTCTATTACTTAATTGTAACTAAATAATGCTAATTTTGTAATGTAATGTATTTATACAAATTTTAAATACAATCAATATAATAATATATCCTCAATGTTAAATTTTTAATATAGTGACAACTATAATTTTAGAAAGGGGTTGTGTGAAAATAATAAAAATCATGCTTATTCAATTGTTTAGTGATTTATTTAGCTATTTTAATTTTCATCGCCTTCTCAAGACAACGCAACTTCAATAGAGGATAATTCAAAATGGATGACAATATTGAATAAGTTTACCAGTTGAACACAGTTTTAGAGAGTTCTATTATGTTACTAATGTGAAATTTGATATTAATTTTACCAATTTGTTAAGTTATGATGAACCTACTTTTGATCTCAATCCCAAGCTTTAATGACAAGCTTGAAATGTAAGTACTTTCAGAGCCGTAATAAATAAATGACTCGAGGAATTACAAATTAATTTGACTTATTTTTGTTTAAGACCAATGAAATAGCTTGTCAATGTCACTGTCTGAAAACATATTTGGTAGGGGTGGACGGGATCCCGAGCCCTCAGTAAAGGGCCGGGAATTTATAAATTCCCGTTGGTCAGGCGGGAATGACCCTTTCCTGAAAAGTTTCAAGTGAGAAACAAAACAGAATGCTCCAGGAAACCAAACAATGGGTATGCGCTCGTGTTCTAGTAGTTACTGCTGAATCATCACTGTTACTGTGGATTCACACGTTCACCGAAAAACTAGCGCAGAACAGAAACGTGGTCATGTGACGAGCTCTAAGCCAATCACAATATTTCTGCTTAATTGGCGCGAGCTGTTCTGATGAAGTTCAACTATTCTCTACTTTGTCCGCTCTACTCGAGATGTTAGACACAGGAGAACCAATCAAATCTCATAAACAACCATCTAAAATTAGTTCGCATGCGCATTTGTCAACGCATGCACTCTACAGCCAGAAGCTAGCAGACAGCTTCGTTAGTTGTTGTAATGAGATTTGAAATAACTCGTTAATGTAAAACGTGTGTATCGATGTATTGGATTGTGCCACGACACAGTGTTATAACTTGTAAACAACCATCGGGACAGTGATCTAAAATATAATATGTTTATCAACTAAAAAATGTTGATAATCTGCTGTTTTAAAGCGTTGCAATGCATCATGGGTCAACTTAAAGTGCGTGAATTACTATGCAGATTCTGCTTTCTATTTTTCGGCGTGTGAACCAAGCTTTAACCTCTTTGGTAGACAGCCTTCTTCTTTGTTCTTTAGCCAACTTGGTGGCTGGGATTGGATTGGGAGGAGGTTATTTTACCACTTGTAGAGAGACAAACAAGTTGGGGAGGCGCATGACTTATTGTGTTCAGTCTATCAACAGTTATTTGTTAGGTTCAGCAAGTGAAAGAGCTTGAAAGATCTAGAGAAGGACATAGATGTATTATATTATCTTTTGGGGGTGTGTAAATGAGAGGAAAGGGGGGGGGGGGGAGGATATAGCTTGCCAAGGTCAACCATTTATGAGGGATCAATGTGTCTGTTGTTTGCGAGCAGCCAGGAAGTTGAGTGTAAGGGGTGTCAAACCTAGAGAGAATATTTAAGGTTGTATTAAACCTAGATAACATTTAAGAGGTTTAATAAACCAAAATAACTTTTAAGAGGTTTCAATCACAAATAATATTTTGCAGTTTCACACTTAGAGCACATTGAAGGGTTACTAGACATTATGTTCTGTAGTATTTTTTGCACTCTGCAAATGATTAAATATAAAACATGATTTTCAAAATAAATTAACTAGTAAAAATAATCTCCATACAAAATTTAATAAAAAATTCTCTTCACAAACCTCTATTTACTTTATTGTTGTTTTTAATATTTTATTACCTTTTTTTAGGACCTATTTACTAGTGACTATGTGTTAGGAATGAGAAAGATTAAAGAAGGTGTACCCTCATTTGCGTGGATAGAATGGGAAACAATTTAGGAAAAACCACCCATATTACACCTGGCCAGGATCGAACTACGATCTTCCTGTCATCGGTAGTCTAGTCTATTGCGAGAGTGATGCCTTAGACCATGCGGCCACCGAAGCAGGTTTTAATAATATTATAACTTTTAAAAGTCTTACCATATTGGTTTAGAAATCAATATATTTTTAATCTAAAATTATTTTAAAGCGTAATTTAAAAATTTCCCGTCCCGACATTTTGACTCATTTCCCGCCCCGTTCCCATCCCGAAATAAAAAGGTAGTTCCCATCCATACCTAATTTTTGAAACTAATTTGGTAAAAATTATCACTTCATTTTACTGGAAAGTTATATTATTCCCACACTAAATTTGACCATTGCAGTTGTGCAACAATCACATTATTATGTTTGGTTAAAAAATTGGTCAGTGAAAACTCTGTTTTAAACTGTGATGATTCTTTGGGTTGATAATGTATTTTTCATGGCATCTGAGATCCTTTATTCCTCTTTGGGCTATGTTTAAATCAGAGTTGATTAATGTTAATTTGGCTGACATGTATTATTTTCTTTCTTTAACTACCGTATTGGCTGAGTATAAGCGACCACCTATTTTTCCCTTGGCAAGTAAAAAAAAGGCCTCAAATATAAGATGACACTTAACCTATTTTCTCCTTTTCACATTTGTTTATCTGTTTTGAGGATGTGCCGTGTTTTTCTACACTATCAGGTGCCATTGGAAAAGATAAAAATATACTGTAATTAAAACCGCACTAAACTATATTATATTTATGTTGCTGTAACTAATTCACACAAAAAACAAATGAATACATCAAGATAATCAGCAGGAAGCTGCCGTCACGCACATGGAGAAAAGAAACACTATTACTAAACACTGATTCGTGCAGCTAGTCGCTACACAGCAGTACCATCATGTTACCGAGCGCTTACTAAGCACTCACCAAGATCAGTTCTTAGAACGTGTTTAAATGTAATATCAGATTACCACACCGCTGCTGTACTTCCATGACCAAAATGAAAAATAACTTTGATGTAGTGTTTATGTTTACATTTTTACGCGTGAAATACCACAATAAAATAAAGTTTACGAGTTAGTATTCATGTGGAAACATGTTGTCATGCATGATTTACTAACTTTAATAAATAATATACGCAGCTTTTCACAAAAATTAGGTTTGAAATTAATAACACAAGAAACTATGCCATTACAATAATTTACATGTGAAATACCTTAGTAAAATACATTTTTATAGTTTCTTATGTGTGTAAAAACATGTTTTGTGCTAGATTTATTAGTTTGTTAGAAATATGCAATACAAACGGCTTTACACAAAAAGTAAGTTGAAATTGATAAGATGCTAGTCTGCATATATAAGACGACCCTTTATTTTTTGCTTTCAATTTTTAATAAAAACTATCGTCTTATATTCGGCCCAATATGGTATTTTAATTCTCTTTCCCATTTGAATTTGCACTTCTGTACATACATCAAAGCTATCTGCTTAGACTCTGTTTTCTTTTGTTAATCTTGTGTAGTTATTAACAAACCATTCATAAACAGAAGAACAGGTATAAATACACACAAAACATTTTATGAATATCAAACTTGATATCTCAATAAAACAATCCTCAATTTTTAAGAATATTGTAAAGAAAATCTATCAAATGATTTAACTTAATCCAAGTAAATCGTACAAATTAATAAAGGTGGTCCCCAGTGTCTAAATCTTAAATCTGTATATACTTTAATGTACATCATCAGCCTATGTTTCCAGCCTATAACAGAGTAAGTTTAGTAAAATACCGCCATCTTCTCATATCCTTCCAACACTCTTTCTCCTTTAATCACTTCCATTCGCCGCTCACGTGAACATTTTCTGTTATCTTCTCCTCTCATCCCTTTCTTTGTCTTCCTTGCAGTATTTTTTTCTAGATATTTCATCTCCATAATTCTTTTTAGTGTTCTCTTCTTTTTACATGACTATATCATCACAGCCTTGCTTCTCTTATACTATTTAAGTACTCCCTTTAACTCCACTCTTTCCCAGTTATCTTCATTCCTAATCCTGTTTTTCCTTGTGACAACCAACATGCTCCTCACAAACTTCATTCCCATGGACTACACTTTCCTTGTCTCTCTTACATTCTACGTTTATGTTTCCGCTGTATATGTGACAATGAGTACAAAGTACACCCTGTACAGCACTTCTCTTCTCTATGGCAGGTCTCTTACAAGCCTATAAAATAACTCCGCCTATTGCCCCCTTCTTATTATATCCTCTCTACTCACTTTGCCTCAATAACGCTTTCCAGATATTTTACGCTGTGTACCTTTCTCGGCTCTACTACTCCTTCCAACTTCGTAGCTTTACTAGGCTTTATCCCAATTCCTTGTCATTACCATCATCACTTCAAACTTAGCTGTAATAAATTTCATTACACACGTTTTCACTTTCTCATTTCATTCCTCTTCTTATTCCTTCCTTCTCCCCCCAAACCATAACGTAATCAGCAAACATTATGGCTTTCATTCTTTCCTCCCCGAATTTCCTTTCCACTTTATTCATAGATAAAATAATCTTAATTTTTAATATTACCCTCTAAAAGAAAGCCTGAATACCTGTAAAATAATCAAATTTGTTGTGATCTGTTTTATACTTATCAGCAAAAATGGCTGCCCTGATTTAAACCCATTAAAAGAATTTTTCAAAGCTTTTGTTTTTAATATTATTGTAATAGACTTGTTGTTTCTAAATTTGCGAAACAGTTGACGAAAACAAATAACAAGATTATTTATTTCTTTAAATATTCATTTAGCATAAATATGTCTCCAAACATACAAAACTGAGTGAAAGTTTAGGATATCAATAAAAGTATCCCCAACAAATTGATGTGCAACCAATTAGTTTGATGCTAGACGGAGCTCAGGCCAGACCCAAACTAGGAAGAAAGAAAGTTTGTTTTTACTGCGAACAAAGTGAAGCGTGGAGCTGACAAGGGTGTCATGCTCACTTTCCAAGTTGTCTGGGGAATCTGCCCCAACACCATTCGCCACCCCTGGCACGTGCGCCGTTATCAGATATAGGTGACGATAGCCTGTCTCTTCACTGGCCCACAGGAACTTCACTTCTCCCTTGCACTCGCCGGTACCAGAGGCCGGGGGAAAAAAGTAGAGGAGGTCGTTCACCTGGGGGCAAGCCAAGCAAAGATACAGATGCAGGGTGTCTACCTGACTATAGTTATTAAATTCCAGTATTTCCAGTATATTTTTTCCAAGAAATCAAGTATATATGAAAGGTACTCAGAGACAAACAATCCCTATTTCAAAATTGTAAAGTGATAGAAAGTTAGGGAAGGCCATTTTTACATCAAGAATCAAGTGTATTGACGCATATATTCTAGTAAATACTAAGAATGGGACCCTAAAACCTACATTCAACCTGGATTCAAGATTCAAATCATAATAATTTTTCTAAATAGGTACTAAGTTTGAGTTATTTTTTAAAGGTATTAATACAGTTAAATAGTTTCTTGTGTTTAAAGCCAAAGTAATGAGAGGACAAACCTAAAACCAAACCCCAGATCATTAATTTACCATTTACTTTTATCACAATCCACTTTTTGTAACCACAGCCAATCTTTAAACACTGTACTGTTCAACCAATCATCTTTAAAAGAGGTTTTTCCTCTGAGTTTACTCATTTCTTCTTAAACACAAAGGTCACAAGATAAACAAGTGGGATCTGCAGAATACTCACACCAGGCCAAGCTTAGGGACAGTAGTTTTTCTTTTGGGTGGATAGAGGGGGGGGGAGGAGGAGGGCGACAGGGGGGGGATGAAGTGAAGAACACAACAAATACTGTACTGTGCAATTGGAATGTCAAGGTCAGGCAGGTACACCAATAGTTTGAAGTGGTGTTTGAACTTGAGCAGTTACTAGTAACTCATCAATCATAATGGTTACTGCTGACGTAACTAAATTTGGCCCGCCACATTGCTGAAAAAAATATTTTTTTTGTTCATTTGTTTGTACTCTATTTGTACTCATATGTGCCTAACATGAACATTTGTGCTGTGAAACTGGCCCCTTTAGAAAATATTTAATGTGGCGGGCCAACTTGAGCTCAAGCTAGCCCGCCACACTTTGAAAAACACAATATAACAAAAATTTATTTATGTCACTCCAATGTGCTCTGTTTCTGCTCATATGTGCCCAAAAATGAACATTTTTGCTTTAAAATTAGGCATTCTAGAGAACATTTAATGTGGCGGGCTAACTTAAGCCTTTCCTATATCATAACCTGTCGAAAAATCGAGTTCATACTGGCCTGCCACATTTTGAAATATCAATGTAACAAAATGTTTTCACCATTCATTTATTCTTTGTTTGTGCTCATATGTGCCCGAACATGAACTTTTGTTCTGTGAAACTAGGACTTTTAGATAAGATTTAATGATGTTCAGGCACATATGAGCACAAATAGAGCACAAACGATTGAACAAAAAAAATATTTTTTTCAGCAATGTGGCGGGCCAACTTGAGTTACGTTTACTGATGGAAAACAGTTTGGGGGGCGGGTAAAGGGGGAGGGAGGGCTTAGTGTAGAGATTGAGAATAGAAAGGTCAGCAAGTGAGGCAAACATCCCCACTGCAAGATCATCTACAAGGTCAATGGTGGCAAACAAGATAGACCAGAGGGGGATTGAGGGGTTGTCAAAATAGAACTATTAGTAGTTCAAATAATATCAGGGGTCTCAAAATGCTTAATCCAACATTTTACTCAATGTAAAAAGGCTGAATATTTTTTCCAGTATCTGATTCAAAATTCTAGTATATTCCAGTATTTCCAGTATCAACAATTAAATCAAGTATATTTCTAGTATTTCCAGTATTGGTAGACACCCTGAGATGGCAGGAGTGGGAGGGGGCAAGAATCATTAAAGATACATAAAACCAAAGCTGGATTAAATCTCCCTCTTGCTTCGTTTGAATATTAGAGAAAATGTTCAAATTATTTAAAAACTATTATATTTGATAACATGTTAATTGTCTTATTAGTCTAAGAAGGTGCAGATGATTAAGGTAATTTAAAGAAAATACACCCAAATTAAGGTTGAAAGTAGATGGGAAGCCCATTCCAATAAAGAGCATGTGTAAAACAATCTTTTGGATATCAGGCCATGATTCAAACTTCAACTACTATGTCAATGGCAGTTCAGTTTAGAGCCCGATGTTTTCCTGCATGAGCACCGGTAAGGGTGTATAAGAAGTAAGCTATCATGCATGCATAGGTATATTTTTAACCTCAAATACGAGTTTATTAAATTTGTTGTTGAAAAAATAAATAATGGTAAGACACAATTGTGTATTCTTTCTCATAAACTATTATAGTTGGGAAATTTAAAAAAATTAATATCAGTTAAACTGCCCTTCAAATGAAATGTACTTCAAAAAACCAAGTTTACACTGTTATTTATCATGTAACAAACTCCACATATACGCCTTTTCATTTTGAGCAATTTTGAATCAAATCCATCAACTAAGCTTGTGTGCTAAGTCCATTTTTTCAAATCAAAGTGAACTCAAATTGAATATATAGTATATTCTTGAAGCCAAATCGAAGGTTTTTTAATGCATGAAAAAATAATAGTCGTTAATTATATAACTTTAGGCACTAAAATTACTTGGAAAATGTTTGATTGCACAAATGTTTCTAATATTTAATTTTATGTTGAAAAACCAAATTATTACAGCTTGCAATTAAATTACTTCAAATTTTTTTCTATATTGATATTGAAATGTAATTTATTTAGATATAAGTCCTTAAATCCTTTGAATCCCTCGAATCCTTAGGGATATTTGAGATTCAAAGATTCGAGAAAATTTTAGATTCGAGACTTGAATCCCTAAAAAAAAAATTCTTTCTTTCAATTTTTCAAATTAAATTTGCTTTTGAGCTCTAATACTGCTTATTGGTGCTTCAGAACCAATTATAATTATTTGATTAACTTAACCACACCCCAGACCAGAAATTTATCACTTAACTGATTGTATGAATGTTGTAATGAATGTATTATAAGAAATAATATTAACATTTAATTACTATTTGTATTTTTGATTTTATTGATTGATTTGTATTTGATTTTCTCTTATGTATGATCATAATTGTTCCATGATTTGGATTCGTGATTTGAAGATAAATTGGAGATTCGGATTTGTAAAATAGTGGATTCAACCCAACTATGGGGACGACTCATTTTTAGGTCTCAATATTTACTTTGAAGTCAAATCAAAGTTTCAAAACTTCACACACCCATACCAACAAACCATTACCAGTGTAGCTCTAGTAAAAATATATATAAAAAATAGACAGAGGGACAGACAGACCAAAGGACCCAACCGAGGGACATACAGAATAGTTAAAAAAACACTTTTTCGAATATGCATCATAAGCTAGACTGAATCCTTTTCACTATTACAATACTTTCTCTCTCATATGAGAAAATAAAATTATAATTAAGAGTTAAAATTGAATGTTGAAATTTAATGCCATTATCAGTTTGTGAATTTGGAGTTTGAAGATGTATAATTAAGATTTAATTAAGTGGTTAATTAAAGGTGAGGGATCTGGTTGGCTTGCATACTAATTCTAAATTTTTGATATCATTTTTATTTACAGTAAATCAGTTAAACTTTGTCACTTTAACCCTTTTGCTGCGTATTTAATTTTTACTTCTTACCTTCAGAAATGGTAATTATAGGTCAAAAATTCAAAATCTGAAAATTTGCATGATGATCATGATTATGATTAAATAATGTGATTTTCAACTAGTAATGCATTTTAAATATTAAATTTAGCACCACATTGTCTATAAATCGCATAATAATATATATTTTATATCGATAAAATTGTATATGTCACATTTTACTCAAATGCAATGTTATTCTGCTATCAGAACCATTCTTTATTTTACTTACAACCCACAATAGTGTCAAACTAATTGCTAAATAAGGATTTGACAGCCCTAATAATGGCCTAATATGGTCCAAATGTAATAAAAAGAAAATTTTAGAAAATTAGGTTACATCAACACAACTTGAACAATTTTGTGCTACAATGATACTTTTCTCAGTGTAGAGTAGTCTATAAAATCATATATTTGTCTTAGGCATGATTTCAAAATAGGAAATAGGTCAAGAACAAAAATAAAATAGCAATCCATTAATCCCTCAACAAAGTTTTCTGCCACATAACTATCGCATGTGTGCTACAAGTAATTAAATGCGGAAGTAAACAATCGCTACTACTGTTATGATTTAGCAGCTGATAACTGGCATTTCTCGAAATTAAAAACCAGATGTCAGAGGCGCACGTGCATGCTAGTATGAAAAATTCAGCGTTCTAACACTCTTGTGACTATTTCCGACTGTTGCAGCAAGGATAGATAAAGTTTACAAGTTGTGGGATAAAGTTGATTTCCGCAGTCAATGGCTATAATGCTGAGATTGGATGTATCCGATTAACGCAGCAAAAGGGTTAAGTGCAAGAGGATGAGGAGAGGAAGAGGGGAGGACATAGCGCTGTAAACATACGTTGATCCAGATGTCGCATGTCTGCGTGTAGATGACCTGGATGAGTTGGCCGACCGGTGTTGTGGGATTCAGGTTTGTGTCCAGCTTGTAAACATTGGGCGGGGGTTCTGTAAAATTGTCCACAGAGAGCAGCACCAGTTCCAACCTCTGCTGCCGGCGATCCAGCAGTTGAACCCATACACTGTGGCCACACAACAAGTTAGCTTCCCTTTGTTATTAGTGAAACTTGATGCCAGTGCATGCTGTCTATCTAACTTTGACTATAACCCTATTCATGAAATTAGAGATATGCCAAATAAACTAATAAATGAATCCAAATCTTAGATTAAATAGTAAACACAAGAGGTTTACTTTAATACATTAATTTTTAAGTTGGTGCAGAAAATATAAATAACAACTAGATGTTAACATTTGTTGTTATACTGTGAATTCAGATTTAGCTAAAGGGTCTTCTGGTTAAGTTTGTCTTATGTTGGCCTAAATCACTACTTAGAGTCTGTTCACAATAGGTTTTTACCTGGATGACAGTTAAAAAATTATATGTTTAGGTTTTGTGTTGCCAACACTTGTAAAAGATCACTCTTTTGTTATAACTGTTAAGTTTTTTAATTACCCGTTATATTTTATATTTAAAATAACGTAAACTTAAGTTTTCTCATACTATTTCATTAATTTAATCATTTCTTTTTATCCAACTCGAAACAATATTTTAAACATAATTAAAAGTACTTATTCTTCGTTTTGGAACGTTATTGATTATGTGTAATATATTACATACATCAATACCTTTTAATACGGGCATCATATTTACTTGGAAAAGAGAAACAAATTGTAATTTTTTTATATATAATAAATTATTTTATGAATATTTTATCCTTTTATGAAATATTTAACTGAATAAAATATTTTTGTCCACTGCGTGGGTGCATCAATGTAAATAACTTGTTTCCGCTATGTTCAACCACATGGTTTTAATTCGTCGGTCACCATTTTGAAGCTATTTTCCTTAGACCTTTTGTGGAAGTGCTGTGAATATTAATTTTTTTAAAGTGGAATAAAATGATAAATAAGCTTTGTGTCCAACCTCAAATAAATATATATATAATATTGGCCTAAATTACTGTGGTTCGTATATTACCATCTGTTTTCATTACAGTGATCCAAAATGATAGATGTCAGCTGTTGGCGTAGGGATATATTAGGGACTATTTCTAGTAACTTTTTGAGCTGTCATCCAAGTAAACTTAGGTCACGAATGAATTATAGCTGTAAAACATAGTCTGACTCAAGATTTTTTTTAAGAAAAAAATAAGGTGAATATGATGTTTTATTGAATACCCTAATCTATTCAAGCATATGAGGTAATCGATTGTTCCATTCCTATAATAAATATCTCTTATTGGAGTTAATAAAGATTTAATTTTAAATAAAAATATAAATAATAACTTGTTGATTTGTACTATTGCTTCATATCAGGTAGACAACAAAATAGAGATTTAATCATATCTATAGTTCTTATTATATATAACATAACAATAGATAAAAAGCATAAATATGAGTAAAATAAAATACATTTGTAAATAAATTGATGAGATATTAAAATTGGTACAAATAACGTTAAAACAATGAATAGATATGGTGGATGCCAACTAAATTGCATAGGTTTGATTCCTGGCAAGGCCGAAAAATTTATCACTGGTGAAATGTATGTTTCCCCTTTGGTAGTGCTAAATTAACGGCCGAGGGCTGGGTGTTGTGTCTGTTCTAGATTTAAATTAGTTTATAAGTTGTGTGCTGATATAATCAGTCGGTTCAGAAAGTGCACGTTAAATACCTCAAATATTTTTTTAAAGAACTAAATAATGAAAATGCCATGTAAAAGAACAAACATAAAAGAATGACGAATTTAATTAAGTGATAGGTATTTGATTTGATAAAGTGAAGTATAATTGGATTTTTTTTAAATATATGAAAATTAATTAATATCTAATACAGAATGAATTTTACATTAATAACACATTATATTATTAGACAAGTAGATTAATAATAGTGTGCGGTGAGTCAATCTTAATTTAATTAAGTTTCTAATCAGCTTGGCAACATAAAAATAAAATTTACTTATATTCTCTCAAAGTATTAATGAATGCTCAGAATGAATAATACTTTATTTTAAAATTATCATAATTTAATTATATTTAATAATATACTCGATTTTAAATATTTTTGATAATCTTTAAACAAAATTATACAAAAGTCACGTGTATACGATATGTATCCAAGTTGAGATGTGCATATGCAATTACTTTTCAAAGGACTCTGAAATAAAACATCACTAAAACCATTCCGTCTTTCAATCTAGTATCTAAATTCTACATATGGGATAGTTTTTACCACTTGCAAAAACTATTTGAGTATTTTAACAATGAGAGTTTTAAAATGGCCAATATTTAAAAAATTCAAATAAATATTTTAAACTATTTAATTTACGGTGATATTTAAATTTTTCTAAACAAATTATTATAACCAGACCATAAAACAGTCGTAAAGTCGAGTGAAGAGAGTAATTTTAAATCTGGGTCATACAAGAAGTCTGTGGCTGATTGAACTAGTGAACTGAGAAATTTTATATGGCGTGAAACTCTCACTAGAGCATGTTGAGGAACTGACATTTCTCTACAAACAAAAGTCTTGAAGGAGAGTTAACAAGAATACCAGATCTTAAAAGTGAGTGAGGATTAGTGAAAACTTGTTTGTGACAGTAAATATCTTTTAGTTTAAAAAAGTACGTGATCCCACCTTATATTAAATATTAAATTATCTTTGCAATATGATAGAAAATATGTTATGGACTTATGGTCTTTATTTTATATTTAATATTTTGAAGTTTGTGCTAATGATTTCATGATTATTATTTTTTAATAAATATAAAATATGTCTAGTTTTCATAAAATGATTAGAAATACTTTTTAGATCCTATTTAAATATTTTATTATTGGATTGTATTTGAAAACTTCTTAATATAATACTAAACTCAAATTTTATCTGGGACATATTCATATAAAGCATAAAATAAGTTATATGATTTTTATTTAAAATATATTTTTATAATATAATTGATTTAGATTTAAAACAAATCTAAGCATGAGATTTTGATTTTAATACAATTAAAATTTATTCTAGAAGCATGATATTCGATTCAGAATCTAACAGAGTTGGTTAGCCAAAAATTGGATTTGGTTAAAAATTAAAAATAATGGATTTGTGCAATAAAATTTTGAATCAGATTTGAATATTTCCAAATTTAAGAACATATATGGAAGATGGATAGAAAAAAAAGGGTTAAGAGGTTTTCCTTAAAGAGAAAATTTAAATCAGTAATTTTAAACCGGTCCTAATATATCTCTATACTGTTTCTATCCACCTTTCTTATACCTTCTTATAATATAAAAACCTGTCCTAATATAAATCTCTGGAGTTTCTAAGCATCACACAAGCTTTTCAAGATATGGGATGATAACGCTCTTTATTAAAAGCTAGCTATCCCTTTTAAAGTTCCTAGACTAAATTACACAAGCTGTTTGATGTTGCGAGCTTTCAGTGACTCACTAGTCTGCGTTGGGCGTCCATCCCACCCTCACCAGATACTCCATCCAGGGGAACATGACAGATAAGGGGTATTGGAGCTCCAAAGTGCTGACATCCACAATCTGAGGACCTTCTCTGAGAACGAACTGGACCAGTTTCAGGTTGGACTGGGAGTTGGGGGTCCCCGCCCTTGGGAACCTACAACATATCAGACTAGGATGAGTGTCTACTTACAAACTAAATGACCTCATTGTCCAGTCAAAGTAAAAATGAATTAAGTTATAGCTATAAAGACTAATAACATATTTATGATGCGATGAATTCCTCAACTCTTGAAGGAGAATTGCAGGCTCAAAAAATATTAGAGCCAAGATTTTTTAAATAGTTACGTGGATAGGAATTTGTTGTAATAACATTAAGCTTGTTATTGTACTAGAACACTCATAAGAAGCATAGGAGCTACAAAAACATATTGATCAAAAATAAAATAAAAAAGCCACAAGTGAATTTGAATTTCAAATATTCTTTAGGATTCAAAGATCTGTTTCTAGTAAATTCTCGATTAAACACTAAATCTTAAGGAGTCTGCGAGTTGAAGGCTCTTTTGTAAGAGTTGAACTTGACAAGCTTCTTATAAAGCTTCCAGGTATTGAGTCGAGTCTTAGTTCAATAAATATAAGTTAACAATTTTTTTTTTAATTTTAAATAAAAGTAAAAACACTAACATATATTTACATACACTTTGATATTTCGATGCTATTAGAGCATCTTCCTCAGGAAGTAGTAGTAATTAGACTAAATGCTAATTACTATTATTACTACTAGGTACTTCTTGAAAAAGATGCAATAATTAGCATCGAGATATCAAAGTGTGTGTAAATATGTGTTAGGGTTTTTACTTTTATATGTGCTCTACCATTTTCCTAATATTCTATCATTTTATTTATTACAAATTGTTTTTGCTCAATGGACTTTATTTCATACATATTAAAAATTAAAGAAAAAAAAATCTTTGAAATAATATTTTTATAATGAAAGGAACATGGTTAGAAAATTAAACTAACTTGTTTTTTTAAAAATCTGAGCTATAATAAATACTTAAAACAAACCTATAATGGACAGTAGAAAATTAATAAAACCAAACCATTTTTGCTCTTTAATATTTTTACTTCATACCTTAAAAAAAACCATTGGTGAACGGCCTGGTCGGCAAAATGACTGATCGAACCAGCTCTAATAAATACAATTAGTTTTAAAATAAATTTGTGATATTAAGTATTTGGAAAATAAATCCATCAAAAATGATAGTTGTAGAGTATGTTTTAAGACTAATTGAGTATTTTAATTCTGTGATACTTTACGAGTTTTTGAGTTGCCACTCTGAGGGAAGCTACTAAATCAAAGGTTCATGAAAATAAATAGTAGGTAAAGTGCTTGTCAGTAAAAAGGTGAATCTGTGTCAAGAAAAAGGTGTTTGTAAATATTATGTAGAACGTTTGCCAATAAAGGGAATATTTTATGTCTAGTACTTTTATTAATATTATTTGGACCGCTTCTTACTACCCGTTCGGGTTATACGCACTCACGCTAATGTGTAATGGTAGGGTGATTATGAGATGAAATGGAGGACCTACAATTTAATGTAGGATCCGAACCACGGTGGAGGCCTGGAATTCCTCACATTCACAAGTTGTGATTAATACACGTCTTGTCAGAGGTGAAGGAAGGGTTTGGCAATCAGCTAAATCTGTGCCGGGACCGAGGATTGAACCCTGTACCCCAGCACAGAAGTTTGACACCTTATCCCTAGACCACCAGGTCACCAAACTCTAGTACTGTTGCGGAGATACTTTTGGATCACCCTGTTTAGTAAAAACAAGTGAAACAAGTTTCGTGGCTCATAAGCATTAAAAGGGGAAAGTCAATGACTTGTCACCAAACATCTGATAAATTCAATTTTAAAACACTAAAACTAGTTTAAAGTTCATATTAATACCAATAATCAGTTCCCTGTGAAAGATAAAAGGGTTCAGTGTTACACACCTGAACTCCTCAATTTCCCCGAGGTTTGAATTGGAAGACGGAAAGCAGAATATCTTAACGTCACTCTCATCCACTTCCTCGTATAATATCCTGTAAACACCATCTGAAAAACAGTGTTCATGTCATGCAGGAATGAACAAAAATATCAAAACTACTCAAGTAGGGGATTTTCTTAGTCTTTAACTTTTTCGGGGATTCAATACTATTTATGCACTGAAAAAGCTTTCGGGCATATTTTCAGATACTCAAGAAAACTGATATTATTCCACTTGAGTATTTATGTGATTATATTAGCGTAAATTTAATTTATTATGTTGGATAGTAAAAATACTTGAGTAAAATAAATACCTCTTAAAAAATTGAATCAATTATTACTCTCTCAGAAAAACCTCTTTTCACTCTTTTTAAGTACATAATATTATAATGTGAAGAAGTTACAGGAATAATGAGCAGAAGAAATTAAATTAAGAGCCCATCTCAAGAATAATTAACTGGGAAATTAGCTATAAGAGTACACTCAAACCAGAAAACGTATTGAAGTGCAGTTTTTTGCATTCGTTATATAGCAACATAGAAAGTGGGATCAGTTTAATAGGTTTTTTTCCATTTTAAAATAATAAATTTTCAATTCAATTTGATTTTTTTAAATATGGTACAATGAAATCACTTCTAACAGACACCTCTGAATAGCGGATTCTTCTTTATAGCAGACAGTTTAGATTTCCCCGGCAGAATAACGTGGGCTCTTTCGGTGAAACAACCTCTTAATAATGGAGTTTCTAAATAACAAACACGGACACTTATAGAGACGTATATTTATGCATAGCACTCTATAAACAGTGCACAATTTTGAAAACAACAGGCCCTTTAGAGTATTTGACTGTAGGAATGTCAGGAATTGGTATTGTCTTGCGTGAAGTGTGAGAGCCCACGTAGAATCAACTACAGCACTTCAAGATCATACCTCATGGAGTATATAGATTTATTGATATTAAAGTGTATTCAAGAAGTGTGATTTAAAAATATATATGTTTTCAAATAATGGACACCTCTTGATAACAAATACTTTTTTGATCCTGAAAGATGTCTAAAATCATCAGGAATCTCTCTCCAAGAATCAATGAGTTTAATGGAAAATGTAACACAGAAAATTTGTGCAGTGCCAGGGGACATAGAGATAAAAGTTAAAGCAAAATTTCAGGCTGTGATGAACAGAAACCCAGGGTACTCTAAATTTGTGTGTATGTGTTCAAAGTGCTAAGTGGTAAAGTTGTTGATCTGCCTGAAGAAATTTCAGTAGGAAAAATTCCTTTATTCAAATATTCTTTCGTGACTTCTTGTAATGTATAAAGAAGCTTCTCCTCATATAAAAACATTTTGTCTGATCGAAGACAAACATTGAGTCCAGAGAATATTGAAAAGTATCTTGTAGTTATTATTATTAGCACCGCGTCTTACTACCCGTTCGGGTTATACGCACTTACGCTAATATGAAATGGTAGGGTGATTGTGAGATAAAATGGAGGACCTACAGTTTAACGTGGAATCCGAACCACGGTGGAGGCCTGGCATTCCTCACATTCACAAGTTATGATTAATACACATCTTGTCAGAGGTGAAGGAAGGGTTTGGCAATCAGTTAAATCCGTGCCGGGACCGAGGATTGAACCCCGGACCCTCAGCACAGAAGTCCGACACCTTACCCTAGACCACCAGGTCACCTATCTGGTAGTTCACTGTGCATTCAAACAGTTAATGTGCTAATCCTGAATCCTCATTTGGGCATGTATAAGCTTTTAATTTATTGGTTTATTGAAAGTTTGTAGTGTTTGTATGGTTCCTAAAATTTGTATATAATCCCAAGTATTTGAAGTCTATTCTTGAGAAATTTATTTGATGTAAAACAAACTAGTAATGCACACTAGCTAAAAAATTAACTGTATGTAGGTATATTTAGAAAAGTGTTTTTCTATTACTTCCGTCAGAAATTTGCAGCTATAAAATTAAATTTTGTTCAATAATAAATGTATTAATTACAAATGAGGATATATATGGTTTGATCAATGTTACATATTTTAACCAGTTTTGATACATATTTATGTACATATTTTGTAGGTTAACACTACATAAAAATCCTAGCTCTAATTATAAGGCATATGAACCTATGACAGACCAGTAGTGGAAAACATATGGCTGGAACAAAAAACTGACCCAGGCCAAAGGCGGGAAACAGAAATGGACGTAACAAAATACACTATACAAACCATGTTTGTGTTTTAACTGTGGGTGTGACTTTCTACTAGAGAAACTAGAAAAAAGGAAGATGTCTATTCTTTTTCCTCTTTACTTAGGTGGGCTTTTTTCACTCAATTTTCACTTCATTAGTTTAATTTCTATTATTTTACCAAAATATATTATGAGGGATAAATAAACAAGATGAAATGTACAAGACTATCTATCAATTTATAGAGGCCTTCAATATACAACAAAGATCTAGTTCAAAGTATCAATCTCACATTCTTTTCTATCAATTATTTAAACAACAAAGAAACAAGACAAATATACATTTTTAGTCTGATAAGATTGAGAAATCTATTATGAAAATTATCCTTAGTACAACCAGGTATTGAATACTAAATTTCCTTAGGTGCAAACCTAGCCCGTAAGCTAGAATAATGTACCAAGGATCACACTAGCCCCAATGGAGTCAGATTATGTTCCAAGGACAGACTCAGGGTGGATACAAAACTGTTATTATAAAATCCCCATTGTTTTCAGACATTTAAAAAAAAAATTCTACCTTACTTTTTGCAGTTTTTCTTGTGAATGGACAATTTTTCTGTTTATTACACTAATCACATATTTTTTTTAAACAATCCTAACGGCTAATAAAAGTCAACATTCTTATAGTTATTTTGCAGCATTTAATGTTTTAGATATTATTTAGGACCTTAGTGTTATTGTGTTATAAACATATCTTGTATAACCATATGGACTATCATATCTAATAAACGCATATTTTTGTTAACACGAGAAACCAAATCTCTCACATTTGTTTAAATTTTAAGTGAAGAGTCAATCAATTATTTAGATTCACCAACTTTTCCTTGTTTGTTATTAAAATTTCCCGATATTTTCCTGACACCAAAAAATTCCTCGACTTTTCCAAGTTTTCTGTTTGTATTTACTGTTATTAGTCAAAAACTTAATTCCCAGATTTTTCCTTTTTTTAAAAAAAAATTCCCTAACATTTACCTGTTTTTCCTGACATCAAAAATTCCCTGCTTTTTTCAGGGTTTCTCGTATGTAGCCACCATGATAATGATATAAGAAGGAAATTTATTTTAAGAAAATGCACCAGTATTCCTCTGGGAGGATGAATGAGGAATATCTTTATAGAACCCCTCCCTCTCCTTTTGTATTCATATGAAGAAGAGGCCAACTGGTCCATAATCAGACATTCCAGAAGCTAAAGTATCACCTGGTGTCCTGGGTTGCCACCAGTAGCCCTGATATCGGCTAAACTCCTCCTGCATCACGTACGAGGGCAGCCCAGCACTAAGAGGGTCGTCTGCCATGTTTCTGCCGCCTTTGTGAGCGAATGTAAGCCGCACAGAACAACCTGGAACACACAAAATACCAATGAAAATATACAATATTGGTGGAAAGTGTGTATATAAAAGTGCTGTATTATTATTTTATTATTAATAATAATAATCTATTATTATATTTAGAAGAAGGTACAGGAATGATGATAAAAACTTATAAAACTAAAAGGAACGTCGTAAAGCTAAACGACGTTTTCCTTAAGGAATGTATTAATAATAAATTAGATGCTTTCATTATGGATGAGTGTTGAGGAACTGGACTTTAGATCTGGCTTCTGAAATAGTTTGGCTTGAATCCAAGTGGGATTGGAAGTTTAATCTTCACCCTAGTTACCTGTCAAGGTGTGCGACACCCAGATGTCGCAGTCACACACGTATGCTACGAGGTCGGGGTTCGACGGGCAGATCTGGGGATTGAGCTTGGCCCCGCAAGAGTTCATCCTCAGCTCTGCTGGGAACAATGGCCCACTCTGGAACATAACATAAAACAATAATACACCAAACTCAGATAAGCAAACATTAAATGTAGGCCTACTGTATTCTAAATTGCTCAGTTATTTACAAAAATGGATTGATTTTGCAAATGTTTTGCAAAGAATTAAAATTATTTGTCCAATAAGCCACTGATAAATTTACATGACATTGTTGTTTATCAGTGCCTAGTTAGGCCATTTGTAGTTTAAGCTAATTTAAGGGCATAAGTTAAGGAAATGCTTTACAAGGAATGCATTAGCTCACCTATAAGGAAATAAGGACGACTATAGTGAAAACCCACATGGAAAACAACTCTCAGTGCACCAGACTGGGATTAAAATCCTGATCTCATCTATAAAGCAAACCAAGTTTGGTGCAAGTCTTGCCTACAGGTGCAGGCGTTCCACTGTTCGGACAGGAAAATAGTCTACAATTATACTTGCCGAGAATCCAGTGTCCAGACATTGAAAGAGGCTGCTAGCCGCAGGAAGACCAGCTTCCCGGACTCTCGGTGCAGCTCGTAGGACGTGATGCCCCAAGTAGCCAGGCGCTTCCTCTCCCACAGCAGCTGTTCCTCACGGGAGAAGCGTCCAGCACTTGACAATGACTGGAAGTTGGCCTCGATGACAGGTGTCCATGCCAGTCGATGCCCATGGGAGGCCACGGGGTGGGACATCTGCGCACAACAGTGTTGTCTCCCAACCATTGGCAGGCGTGCTGAGAAAGTATATCCTGGTACGACCATCGGGGAGGGTACGAAATGCCAGAGACCCAGGGACCATTGTCGAGAGACCAGAGAGTTGGCGCCGGAGCTCACAAACCACATTCTTCAGCTCAGACCAAGACTTTTTCTTGGAAATGGGATTTGGACCTCCCGGCTTCATTACTCTCCATAATTCCCTCACCAACTTAAATAAATACAATTACCCAACTTATCAGAGTTTTGTGTAATTGATTTATTGCTTTGACCTAGTTCCAAATTTTTAAAATTATTTTATCATTGCATAAATTATTGCTAGTTATCTGGCTATCACTAATTCATTGAATTTTTTTTTTATTTAATCAGCGAGTTAGAAATTTTCCTTGATTTTCCATGGTGTTTTTTATTTTTTTATTTTTACAATTTAGGAACATTCTTTCAGTTTGTTTACAAAAACATTTGGTAGAAAAATCGTTTATGAAGTGTAGGTAGGGTTTATATAGTTTTAAATGAAAATGTAAACATATTTCTGAAACAATTTGTCTTCTAGATGTACATGTATCTGATGAATGCATCATTTTCCCAAAATCGGTAAATTTTACTTTCAAAAATCTTTATATGTAAATGTTAAAATTACTGATTTGTTAATTTGTGAAAAAAAAGTTCAAATTAATATAGGGAAATGACAATACAGCCAAGACAATGAATGATGCAGGTAATAAAAAGCTAGACAAAACACAAATACATTAATGTCTGCAAATATGTGTCCCTTTTATTAAATGGGAGGTTATTACTCGAAATCAAGCCAAACCAGAACCAATAACTAAAATTTACAGTTTTTTTAATGAACCAGAAATCTAAAAATAATTTGTTTCAGAACCAGAATTGGAATCGATATATTTAGGTTGGTAAAGGTTCTTAACTTTTATAATTCATTTTTATATTGCATTTTATGGCCTTCCTACCATGAAATAATCTATTTTTTCATTTCTCAGGATTTTTTGTTAAGGTAGGATGTATTTATTTTTAGAGAGGATTATAAAAGTGTCAATGAGCCCTTAGCTGTAAGCACTAAAGCGGAATGATTATTGTCGCATTGTGTAGGGTTTTATTATTTGAGTCTTTAGGGTTAAAAACTTAGAAAGATGTATTTAGCTTGAGTGACAGCCAAAATATCCAAGATGGAGTAGTGGGCCTAGTGATAAATTAGAGCTACCCCACCTGTATAGCGAGTATACTGTTAACTAGGAGAAATAACAAAAATGTTTCCCCCATTTAGGTGGTTGTTGGCCGGGCAGTTTACAGGGAGAAGTAAAAAGGGGATGATCAGTCCGAATTGTAAATCTTTTCAATCTGCCTTCAAATATCAAGTCAGCCGTAGTCCAGAGTATGTATTCATTGTTTGCAGTGCAAAGTTATTGTTTGATTAATAGCTAACGGTTTAAATAATTTGATTTATGGGATGAAATTAATACTATCTAGGGCGGAATTACTATAAAGATGACAGGGACATTTGACAACAACATTCACATTAGAAGGGTTATTGAGGTAACAAATAATATATATATATATATATATATAAGCTAACTGTTAACTAATTTACTTAATTTTTGGTGTCTCTACACTGTTAAATAAAAAATTAAAAGAACCAAAACGGAACTTTTAAACTAAGAAATGAAAAGAACCTAAACTTTATTTTTTTCTTAAATCAGACAACAGAACCTATAGTATCAGTTTGATCCCTTGCTCAAAATGGGAACTATTTACAAAGAGTTGCATAATTAATAACATAAGGACATTCTATAATAAATTTGATATGCAGAATTTTCGAGGAGTGGTTAAAATGCAGTTTTTGTGTCTTTATTTTCTGCTTGGTTGAATGCATTCTAGTACTTGTTACCTGGGCAGAGAGTAGGGCTTATTGTTTTAATCTTTTTCTAATAAGGATGGGATATTTTCTTGATAATTTATCGCTCCTGCTCCAGATTTTTCTTTCATAAATTGAGGTGCATCATTTCTGATTAAATATTTAAACTTGCAATCGAAAAATGACCCCATGGTAATATTCACTTTAAGACTTTTTTTTTAGCACTGTGTCTTACTACCCATTCGGGCTATAGGCTTTTGTACTAATTATGTTCATGGGTTAGGGAAGAGGAAGGTTGAATTTAGAGGAAGTGATACAAGCATTTGTGTGGAAAGAGAAAGGGAAACCATTTAGGGAAAACCACCCCAGTGCATCCGACCAGGAATTGAATCTCGATATCACAGTCATCAGCAGTCTAGTCTATTGCGAGCGCAGCGCTTAGACCACGCAGAGTGGGTACACACATTTTAATTACTCAAATATTGCATAGTTTATTATAATTTTGGTTTTTTACTTTAACCCAAGTCAAAGTGATAGGCAAAGAGGATATTTGCTTGTTTGCGAGAATGACTCAAATACGCCTAGCATCTCTATTACTGTGTGACATATTGAAAAGTGACTTTTTGGTATTTTTTATGTAGCTTAAAGATGATTTTATGAAATTCCCTCGACATTATTCAGACTAATTGTAGATTTTATTTTACTAATTTAGAGGGCTAGGTTTTAGTAGGTCTACATTTATTATTAGTTTAAAAAAAAATTAGGCCTAGGCATTTGGGAAGATGATGAATTTAATCTTTTTTTTATATAAGTTTCAAAAGTTGGTATAATCTCGACTAATAACTAATAAACTAACAAACACACAAATGTAAATTAAACCCTACTATCTATTACTTAGGTCGAACACATCAATACTCATTACATAACTAATATTTTAGGTTAAATCTTATTTATATATTAACTGAGATTATATATGTACATAAGTTAGTAAGTACGGTAAGTAGCCAATAAAATAATTATAATAAGTCCGTTACAAAATTACTAATCTGATATTTTCTAAGGTTTAATGTTAAAAATCTAAATTATTATTTTTAGGTAAGTTTTGAGGTTCAATGTAATTATCATTTGACATTTGCTTATATTATTAACTACATTATAATATCCAAATTTTTAATATGACAATCAATATTAAGTGACTTGGTGATTTATTATTTGAATAAAATAATATTTTTAAAATGTGTTTTTGTACCAACAAATAGTCCTACCATATTATTTGATTTGTCAAATAAGTCTAAAATATGATATTTAGGAAAAAAATAATCTTATTTTAAGCTTTATATTATGAACATTGATCCCTAAGGTTAATTTACCTCAAGAACCATCCTAATTATTAGTACTCTACATAACATATGTCAAGCCACAAAGTTGTTAATAGCCTACCATAATAATTTAAGTGCACCTATGGTTGTATCTTAACATATCAGTTTGAGCCACATAATTATTTCTTACCTCATATAATTATAAGTTTTTTAAAAACCAATTTAGGTAATTTATAAATGATAGAAAAAGAGTATGAATCATCCTTTTCTGAAAAAGAATGAAAAAAAGGATATAGGTTAAGTCAATTGTTCTAAATAGAAGTGGCACAATACTTAAAGTATGTTAGATACATTTCTTCAAATGTTATAATAGAGGGTTATAATTCAATTGTGGTAAATAATATTATAGAGTTGATTCACATTTAAGATTCAAGTTTTTGAACAGGTGTATTGCTTACTCATTGAATAAGCACATATTAGCAACAATATCTACATTTAATAGCAGTTGCCAGCCACTTGATTTAATGTAGCAACAGCAAACAAATTTAAAAAATAAAGTGCAACTTAGATAAAGTTATTAATTAAACCCCTCTTACCGGTCAATCTACTAAATGACATTCAAACATCAATCCAGACTCATTACTTAAACAGAAAATTGTAAATAAAATCCGATATTAAATAATTTCTGACAAGTTGTACCTTTTCAACCTGTTTAGGTTGTCATTTGTTTTAAAAAATGATCATTCCAATGTTATTAGGAGCCCAGAAATGTTCTCTCAAAGTTTATAAGCTAATGTTTTGAAATGATTATAAACAGATAGATAGTTAAATGAAAGTATAATTCATTTCTTTAAAACTATTTTATAGCTTCAAACTTATTTATATTCACGCATAACGTATAGCTAATAGTGAATGGTACATAGCACATAGTGCAGAGGATTTTTAACACATTTTTTAGAAAATTGAGTTTATAGATGCTTATGTGCTATGCTTGAAAATAGACTGCTCTTGTATCAGCCCAAAATCATGCTCCTGTGTTCATGTTTGAAAATGTCTTGTCGTTCTTACTAACAATGTTGTTTTGTTTTAGAATCAATGTCTACGATTATATACATGATTGAAAATAATAAAGAAATAGTACATTTTTATTTTATTACTAAAAATAGGTTAACATAATATTCACGACAACAATAATACCAGAATCAAATAAAAATCAAATTAATATAAGTGACCCGCCCGCTTAGGTGGCTATTCTCGCAATAGACTGGACTGCCGAAAATGGAGACCGGACGGGTGCATTGAGGGTGGTTTTCCCTAAATGGTTTTCACTCTCCCTCCACGAAAATGAGGGACATTTACTCTGAATTAAACCTAGCTAATCCCTTAACACATTAGTGTAATTAGTACATAGGCGTAAAACCCGAACGGGTAATTAGACGTGATGCTAAAAAAAATAGAGACCCGCTTCGGTGCCGCATGTTCTAAATTAAAGCGTCACTCTTGTAATAAGCTAGACTGCCAATGATGGGGAAAGCGATATTCGATCCCAGTTGGATATACTGAGGGTAGTTTTCCTTAGTAACTTTCCACTTTCCCTTCCTCGCAAATGCGGGTACACTTGTTCTAAATTGAACCTTCCTAATTCCTAACACATTGGCATAATTAGTACAAATGCGTATAGTCCAAACGGGTAGTTAGGACGTGATGCTTGAAAAAAAAACCAATTTGGTCAGCTAAATTAATTTAGTGAAATATTTTAGAGACCTTTTCTATAGTGCAAAGAGGCTAGACCATTTCATATTTATAATTGAGCATCGATTTAAGTAGGTAAGCCTTAAACACTACATTTAATTATTGTAATATTTTTATAGTGGCCTCGTTGAGGGGGAAAACCCCCCTTATTATTAAATCAAATATGGTAATTCAATAAGAAACTTTAATCTCGAGATATCCGTGGGCGTGACTATTGAAAATACCTTTCCTCTTGGTCGTTACGCATAAGACAACAGGTTACCTGAAGTTTCCTTAGTCAACCGTGTGACAGACACCGATTGAGGTGTAGTTCTGTAACACCCTTAACCAACCATACCAGGAATCGTGAACAAAGTCAAGAGTTACAAGAGAATAACAGTATTAATTTTATTAGATATAAGAGTAAAGGATGATACAAAGTATATAATACAAATGAAGCAAAATTGTTTAAGGTTCGTTATGACAAAGATTAAAGTTAAGCAAATTATTTTATTAGAGACAAAATGATTAGCAGGACCTCAGCCAAAAACTTCAATATAAACATTATGTCCAACAAATACTAAAACTGACAATCGTTTAAAGTCGAAGGCTTCGAGGTACATATATTTTCCCATTTATCTAGTATAAAGTGGAAGACTTTAATACAGGCATATTTCACCTTTAATATGAAAATAGACTAAGCTTTGACATGAGAAATATTAATGTAAACATATTATTCCAAGAAAATTAAACACGGCTATAAAAGAAAAGCAGTAGTATAGAAAATGGCGTCCCCATTAATATATATATCATTCAACAGCTTATGACAATCATAAATGACGAGATGTTCCAATATACCCCAAAGGTTTTACAAGTTAACATGGCTCCAAAACCTCACAATCCTAAAAAAATACATATATACAATGTCAGAGCACACTAACGTAAAGACTATAATATTAACTGAACCCACCAGCAATGGCGTAAAAACCCGGGCACAGCAATGACTTGGGTCCCAAAATTATGTAATAAATTTACATTATAGATTGCCAGCCCCCTGAGCTAACGACCTGACAAACGACGCAATAGAGTAGTGAGTAATACCCACAACATCTGAAGGATGTCTTACAACCTCAAATAGGCCATCTCGTATCTTACAAAATTACTGTTACAGTCAAATTCAGTATTTCGTGCTAAAGCAAACAAACAAAATATTGCAGCCTAGCTAGCATCCCTGAACCATACTTATATTCTGAAGTCCCAAAAGTTAAGAGCGGTAAGAGCGCGCTTATAAATTCGCCGATAGGCGACGAGGAAAGAAAGTTTACCCATGAACAAAAGTTTGGTCACCCAAACAATTAAATATACATAAGACGTGGCTAGACATTATCCACGTCGAAACCTCGAACAAATCCAATCTAAATATTTAGCAACCAAATTAAATACGTCCAAAACAATAATTTAGAAAAATATCCCCATTTTATGCCGAAATAGAATTTTGGATATACAATTAAGTCTAAGGTTAATCCAACACTCTCACCTTAGAAGCCAGTGATACAATGAGTAACCAAGTAAAATATATATTGCAATATATAGTCGTCACAAATACCAGACATGCCCACAGAGAGAGGGAAAGGGGAGGGAGAAAATGGAGTGGAAGAGGGGAGACAAGCAGCGCTTAGGAGGGATAGCGACGACTCCAGGAGCAGCTAGAACTTGTAGAACCATTGAAGTTGGCGGAACCGGAAACTCCACTGGTCAAGTTACATCCCTCGTTTGTTTCTGGGTGGAGCTTCCATCACGAGCGGAGTTGGGCGGTATCTCCATTTAGTCAGTGGGATAGTGTATTAGGGAGAGGATGTCGTGACACGTGTGCTCCAGAGTTTGCATTCAACAAGGCCGAGGGTGAGTGTACTCCCATTTGATTGAGTTAGCTGTTGTCTTTTTTGTAACACCGTTACAGTTCCTTTGAATTTTAGGGATTGGGCACCAATAAACAATCTGTCTAGAGAATTGTCGATTGCTAACTAGGGTTAATTAATACTAAGTTTACCAGTGACTTTAAAAAATATATCTTTAACCACAAAATACTTGGGTATTGATGTTTGTGTGTTTGTGTGTGTGTGGGGGGGTGTGGGGGTTGGGGGGGAGGCATTTTATACCGATGATCAATTAAAAAAAATTGAAACTATTTGTAGTTATTATTTTTAAATGTGCAAAGGTAAGTAAATAATAACCTCCCTATGAGTATCCATCTAAAACATTGCTAGTCATACAGGTAAGTAAAACAAGATATTTAGTTACAAAAAAAGATATTAGAGTTAAAATTAGGTGGAAAATATTACTTGGATTCCTTTTAGCATTGCAAACTTTAAATAAGATATTCTTGAATTAAAATGAAGTTTAAAAACAGGTAAAAAAAATTATTACCAAGCAAGAAAAGTTTGTATTGTTGATTTCAAATGGCCTCCATCGAATTTGGTTTGAAAATGTAAAGTATTTTGAATGTCAGTCTTAAGTATCAAAATAATAAATTTAGTAGAAAATTTTGAAGTGAATTAATTGGTAGAAAAATTTGCCTTGAGAATGTTTATGCACTCAAGTCTGTAGTGAAAATTGAAGTCGATAGTATAGGTTGAAATAAAAAATATATTTATTGTTCTCACCAAATGGTTGGTCTCTAGGTAAAAAAAACACGAATTTAAATTAATGATACATTAATCAGATGTCTTGCCACCCACACACGTGAGTATAATCTCAGGTTGAGCTTTGAAATTTGATTGTCCTTTCCAGGTGCCATTGATCCTTGGTGGCAGGGCCGTGCTGTGCTATGATACAGAGAGGGCATCGGCACCGTAAGGGGGTGGCATAACAGCGAAATCAAAATACAATTTTAACCATTAAATAGTTAAAATTCTTTACGCAACACTTTTCTATATTGGTCTATGTTATTCCGATATTGATGCATACGATTTATGATTTATCGCACGCCTCTGCCTAAGCGCTTTCGGTACCTTTTGATTTTGGTTCCTGGTGCAGGTGCATCGTTGGCAAGCACTCGCCAAAAGACTTTTGATCTGACAACGTGAAGCTATTATTTTTGTTTGTAATATACCGCGCGGCCGCTCCTAAAAGCTGAGGTGGCAATTATCACAAAATACAATTGCACGTGTTACGTGTTGATAGTTCTGCTTTGAGCTTACAATTATTGACAATATATGATGTTAATGTTAGTTTATCTCGAGAAGTGGCAAGTGCTGTGCTGTGTTTAAATCAGTAAATCAGATTTATAATATATCTGTATCAGTATAATATTTTTGCATTTATACTTATTCAGTTTGTGTGTTCAAAAAGTAGACCAGGTAAGAGAATTATTGTTTTTTTACAACAATTGTAGTTACTTATTATCTATTGAATATGATTATGTTATGACAATAGGGACTCGAATTAAAAAGTAGCATTTGCATGACTAGGTATATCTCAAGTGCTGAACGTGTGCCTGTGTGTGATAGATAGATAGTTATTTAGGTATATTGGGCTACTTTTGCGTTCTGTGTGAGATAGAGAGAGAGAGCGTTGCTTAGGAAATATTTGCATTTGCCTACTTTTGCGTTCGTTATTTATTGCTCTATTTTTACCAAATTCATATACGTTGAATTGGAGACAATACAACAACAAGTTAAAGAAAGGCACATGTCAAAACAGCTGCTAGCTGTCAATTTGACAGATATTCGTTATCTATTTAATATGTTCTGCTACCTACAAATCTTTATTTTATCTTTATTTTAAAGAAAAAACATTTAAGGAGTGGTATTTTGAAGACTTGCATCATACTAATAAAATCTACCGCAGGCCCTGCTTGGTGGTGACTTTAAGTCATATTATTCAATTTTAATTTCGTTGCATGTACATTTTTTAATTCGAACTTGCCACCTGTCGTCAGAGAGACATCTTCCTTTTTTTAAAATATCAGTCAACAAACCTAGGCGGTTCTTCATTATACTCAAAAAATAATTAGTTCCGTGGGTGAAAATTTGGAAGTCATAATTAGAAAATAGAAGATTCGCTGAAGATAATTAAAAATGGTTGTGGTAAGCTTCCTTTAGAAACAAATTAGTAAGAAAAAAGTTAAAATAGTTTTTTTTTAATTTTCCCTCACTCGCAGATATTCGGGGTTCTCGTTGGCCTCGCTAGATGGCAGCACCGTCGGATTGCATGTAACATACAAAAACCGAGCCAAATGCTTCCTCAGTGCACAATAAAAAAATCTTCGTTGCGTAGATGATAAGGAAATTAATTTTAAAATGAAGGCATTGTCTTGGATTGTCGAAATCGTCGTCAAGGTAATTATTTTAAAGATATGATAAGAATCTCCTTTATATAATGAGGCTGTGGCTATAAAAGCAGGATAGCCAACTGCTTCATCTGTCCACCAGAGCTCTTGACAACACAAACTAATAAAATAAAACTCGAAATAAATATAATAGAAGAACAAAATTAATAAATAAATAGATATAAGTTAAAATGAATAAAAATTGTTACATTATTTGCTGCTGTATTTTTTTATGAATTGTTCACTGTACTTTATGCACTATTTACTATTAATTACGGGTTATGGATGAATATGAACCCACCCAAATGATATGGAACGAGTTAACAATTCAATTTTAATTTTAGATACATTTGAAAAACATATCTGCTAGCGATTTTAGCATATTATTGTTTATTGTTTAAAACAAGATAATATTATCTCAAAACTACAATATAATTTATATATTATACTGTATTAGTAGGTATCACATTTTAATATATTCACTGTCTTTTCACACTTTATAATGCATACTGTTTACTAAATTTTACACATTGTTCCTCTTGCAATGATATTATATCTAACACTGTTTCCCTTGAGTCATTCCAATTTTTCGATTTTGTTTACAAATAAAAGCTTTCTCACATCAATTATTATATACCCCGCTTTTCTCTATTCCTTAAAATAGTTTAGACCTTCCCTTGAATAATCAGTTTCTAAGCTTTTCCTATGATAATCCACAAAATTCCTTTCAATTTCATTTATCTTCCTTCAGTGACGGAGAACAGACCCATGTAGAATTGCTCGTCCAGTAGTAGAGCGTAAAACTGCAATGCAGGGATTGAGGAAAATATTCATTACTTGTACATTTTTGCTTAAGTTATCGTAAGTATCAAATTTGTCCAAAACTGTTTTATTAAGTGGGATATAGAATTGCTGAATTATTTTTTTTTTAACGAATTACATACAAAAGCTAAAAGTAACTATTTTGTAACAGCGTAGAAATCGTTCCCTTTGTTAATATACAGGTGTTCGACAATTGTAGGCGGCAGGTCTTTTCACAAGCCACAGAATAATCCAATACCAATAATATTAGCCTTTTCTGTCGTCACTTTCCTTGGCCTTCTTATCTTCATTTATTATTATTATTATTATTATTATTATTATTATTATTATTATTATTATTATTATTATTATTATTATTATTATTATTATTATTAGCACCGCGTCTTACTACCCGTTCGGATTATACGCACTTACGCTAATGTGTAGTGGTAGGGTGATTGTGAGATGAAATGGAGGACCTACAGTTTACCCCTGGACCGCCAGGTCACCCCTTATCTTGATTGTTTCCAGAAGCAATCTACAGGTTGATTAAAAAGGTGTTTGTCAGAAACAGCTCTCTGATGAAAACTATCGAGTGGTTTGGAATGAAGTTAAAGTATTAAGTTAAAAGTACATACATTAGTTAGAAGTTTTCCATCCGAAATTCGAATACCATAGTGTTTAGTTTGTTATATCATGTAGTATGTAATACTTGCGAATATTTTGTCTTAAAATAGTACGGTGAACGGTAAACATTCGAAAGAATAAGGTAAAAAGTATTTTTTTTATATTTTTCAATGTTTTTGATTAGTTTACAAAATGTTAAGCCCAGTTAACAATTATTATTCAAAAGACCTTCGAAATAGCTTATAGAGAGATGTATATATAGTTCGAAAATGTTCTTGCCTTCGGCGGTTGGGGTGATGCAGCTCCCTAGTTTTAGTTTCAGCAGTTGGGTAGAATCATAAATCTCCGCACCTGTCTTTCTTGGCTCAATCAAAGGCTCTCACGACAATTCTCCCAGTCTAAGTATTTGTTTCTCAGAAGTAAGGAGAGGTCCCAGGACAGTCCTTAGCAGACGTGGGGCCATGGGCAAACTTCGTTTGTGTGGCTCCCAGCTATATACCTTACTCCCTTCCCTCACCTACTAAAAATTTGTTAAAAAATGTAATTTTTATTTAGTGTTATTCAGAAGTCTGCATCAATATATACCCATTTTCAGCCATATAAGGTATCGGAAATGCCCTAAAAGGTCAAAACACATGTAATAATTAATTAATGCTAATTGCTAAAAGCAGTGTTTGACATATATAAGGGTTGATTTATCCCCAACCCTTAGCTCTATTTTCTTCTCTTACGAAAGTGGTTTGTATAAAGTTACACAGAACAACTGAGCCAAGTTTGAATCAAATCGCTTGGTACGTTCAAAAGTTATCGTGAGACATCCACCACAGATATACAATGCAAATCGATGGAGTTAAAATGGAGAACTCGATTCACTCGTTCAATAAATCAAACCATATGATTGTGTTTTCATATCTTGTTTTTCACTCCGACATTATTTGCTAGATTCAGTGTTGCCAACTCTATAGTCTCTAGTGATAGTACATGGACCTGAAATGGATTGTATTTCTACCGGTAGGATACTACTTTCTGACATTATATTGATAAACCCACCGATTTTCATAAACAAAATAAGAATTGATGTAAAATTTGTTACTTTATAGCAGGGTCACGGGATATATACTTTTAGAAAATATCCTAAAATTGGATTGTAAAGGTGGTGAAATTATATCAAAAGTAGTATCCAAATCGTACAGTTGGCAACACTGGCTAGATCGCCTGTACAGGGAGGCCACTATACAAGCGCACAAGCAAACATTTCCCACATCAACTTGTTTTTCCTATCACCTAAGAAAGCGTGGGGCCCTTTGCAGCCGCACTGTTTGCACACCTCTGTCAGGTCTAATCATATTTCTTTCTCTCACACTTAATCCCTCTCTCACACACACTCACTACCCTCACATACACTCTTTATCACACAATTTCTCTCACATTATCTTTATTATAGTCTCTCTTAAGCTCTCTCAACCACTCTCTTTTCTCAAACGCTCTCTAATTCTCAAACTCTCTCTCATTCTCAAACGTGTCATCTCTTGAACGTTCTATCTCTTGAACGCTTTCTCACAAACGCTCTCTCTCTCAAACCTCTAATCAATCTCTCTCTATCTCACTCTCACTCTCTATATCTCAAACTCCCTCTCTCTCAAACCCAATCTTTCTCTCAACCTCGCTCTTTCAATTTCTCTCTCTAACTTTTTCTCTCAAACACTCTCTCTCTTAAACTCTCTCCCTAACTTTCTGTAAATCTAATTTTCTCTCTCTAAACTAGTCTCTCTCTAACTTTCTCTTTGTCAAACTCTCTCTCACATGCCCTCACATTTTCTCTCTCACACAATATCCCGACCAAAATCTTACACTATCTTTCTCACACACACCCACATACTCTCTCACACACTCTAACACACACACTCTCACACATATGATCACGCATTTCCCCTTGAATATTTTTTTCGCTTTCTTTCTCTCACAAACTCCCTCTCACCTTCTCTCACACACTCTTTCTCTCACACACACTATCCTTCACACACACTCTCTCTCTCTACTCCTAAACACACTCGTTTTCTCTTCTACAAGTATTTTTCCCTTTAACACATACAAATACTCTTACATCACTTGCTCACAATCACTCAATCTCTCTCAATTGCTCATTCTCAGTCTCTTAGACTCACTTTCTCACAATCACACTCATTTTCACAATCACAAATACACTTACACAATCACACTCAAACACTTACACTCTCATTTTTACTATCACACTTTATCACTATTAGTTATCTAGCCTTAACATCGCCCAAATAAAGACGTTATTATTATAAATTACTATTATTATTATACCTTATATATAATTTTATAAGCCCGTTTACAGTAATAGAAATTACGAGGAAATGACCTAACAGATTTGGACGAATGAACACTAATTTTAAATATTTTTTATGTACGATAATTCGAGCCCTTCCTCTTACCATCTACGTTGACTGCCAGGGACAGCTAAAGTTTTTATCAGATCGTAACATAAAAAATTTCTTTAGGTAGGTAATTTTAAGGCTTTTCTTTTATAACGAGAAATTTTATATGAAAAATTAATATTTTTCGATTCATTGTGAATTTTTCTGAAGTGTCTATTAATTATATTAAAATCCATTAAAATCTACAATTTTATTTGATCGGGTCTCGTGAACTTTTTTATGTACATTAGTTTGATCCCTTCCTCTTAGTAATATACGTTCACTATCAGGGACAGCTAGGGACTCAGGATGCTGGTAGAAATATTGGCCTAAAACTAAAACCTAATTTTCTAGCGAATTTTCCATATTTTCCTTTTGTTTGGGCAGTGATTCATCTGTACAATCATTATTTGTGTACATCACCATGGAAACCTTGATTTTTTTTGGCTGTATGTTCGTAAATAAAATATAAATAATGACAGTTCAATTGTTACTCTAGTGGTTTGGTGCAACGAATAAATAAGAGATCTGGGAGAAGGTTTATTTTAAAATTCTCATTGGGGCGTGAAGGAGCAAAATATACGTTTTTATTCAAATTACACACCGAAAACTAAATCGTTAAGTAAAGTTAATAGCCTTTGACGAGTAAACATTTAACTAAAAAATAGGTGAGGGCTTATTATATAGATACTTTCCCAATAAAAAGTGTAAAATACATTATAGTGTAATAACCTGCAGCCATCGCTGCAACGACCCACTAGTTTATATACATTGTGCAACGAAGAAAATAAGGCAAAGAAAATGGTGGCAGAAATACTTGTGTATAAGAAGGTTGGAATATACTGATAATAATTTCCTTGTGGACTTACCAAACTCCACAACAATGTTTTTTGCTCATACATTTTAATGAATGAAAAACATTTTCCTTGGTCCATTCCCTCTTACTGCACTAAGAAAATTGAATGAATAAAATCCTGCCCGTGGCAATGTTAGGTTCGTAGCACGTCCAGACATGCCGTGACCTCACCCCGCGTCTTCCTTTGATGCGACGGTAAAATAAAGACCCGAACTGGGTCGCAGCGGACTGATACGCGTAACTCTTTCATGTTCACGTCGAGAATACGCTACGATGTACCTGTTACAAGTGTGGACCCTGTTTAAGAAGTGTTTGCGGCTTGCAATGAAACTAATTCAATATTCACGTCGTCACCCGCGCCCGCTGTGTGCCACCCTGGTTTTAACTTAACATGTGAGCTAAAAGTTAAAGAGCCGCAGATAAATGTTCAAAGAATCGGAGGTTGGCGACTTCTGTCTTAGCTATTCTAACTTTTTTTTTAAATGATTCTGTAACATGTCAGAAGATTTTTTAAGTTCAAAACAGACAGCAGCACCCCCCATGTGCACATTCAACAGTGGGATGTATTTTGCCAACCATACCAACCACGTTTCACATGGTTGATTATTTATAAACTCACGCTAATACATTTTTAATCGATCTGCACTATTAACAATTTTTTTGGTATTAATTCACTATCTTTTCATTAAATATAACGCTACCCATACCAAATAATAGCCTATTTCCTCCATAATATCATTGGTGGGGCCCCAAGGGATAGCTATTTGGAATGAAAATACATGGTACCACATATTTTGGAATAATAATTCTTAGAAAAAAAACCATTTGATTAAATAAAGTATTGTATTATTTTTAACCTGTGTTCAGATGTTTCTTTGTAGCATCATAAATTAAACTGTATATACAACTTAAATTAATAATCAAAATATCATGTGGGTTGATTATATGTTGTATTTGAATCCTATTATTTATTTTAAACCAAAGGTTTCAAGAATAGATCATTCAGAGCCAAAGTCTTAGTTTTAAAAACATTCAAACAAATAACTGTCGTTAAAAGTTAAACAGATTTTTTTTTATTGATTTAAATTCTATTTCTGGACGCTATGAGAGAGAAAAAAAGTTGTGGATACTTATTTTGATCTCAGAGCTAGTAATGTCGCATGTTCAGCTATATATTTGTTTAATAATTATAAATCAACCATTATTTTAGACCTTCTATAGTAGGTCAGTTATAGGTGGCTATCATCGTTTTGAAAGTGTCCCCCTGAAAGTTGGGACCTCTGCTACATAGTTATTATCACAATGCCAGACTAGCAATGGCAAACAAGTGTTTGAAAGAAAGTGAATGTTAGGGCCATATGACGTCCTCTAGCCATGGTATGAAGTGAGACACCCTCGTGTATATGGCCGGAGAGTTCTTGAAGCCACAGAACTTTCCAAATGACGTCACGCCCACTATGCTGTACATGCAGTAAGGTTTATCTGGGACGATCTGAAGGGCTCCGCCAGAGTCACCCTAGGAATCACAAAAACACGGTAAGAGGATGACCTTGTCCTCTCCTGTTAGACACCACTTAAGGTGCGAGTATTCAAGGTTTTAAATGTTTCAAAATCTGGCGTGGTCTGAGAATTCTAGACGAGGGAAGTTCTTAAACACGAACCTACAGAAATCTAAAGGTCAGTTATGTTGTCGTTAAGCTATCCGGACCAAATCCAGGAACCAATTAATAGTAAAGAGTCATGTTCAACATTACTCTGGGTCGCTTTGCAACATAGGTTATGACGCAATTAATTTGTAAGCATCTTTGAGTTAGTGACATCTGCTACCTTACCTATCTAGAAAGTAGAATTAGTTGACCTCTTTCATTGTTTCCAAAACAACCAGTTGGAGTAAAATGTTTTTGACTTTCCGAATGGTCATTTATCTTATAAATATTATTGCTAATTGGTCTATATAGTTATTTCTAAACTATTTTTAACAGTATTTTACTTTTTAATAAATAGAAGGCTTAAGTTAGACACAAAGTTTAATCTAAAGGGGTAGGTTTGGCTGCAACATTTACCCGGGAAAAGGATTAAAATAATAAATGTAAAAAAAAAAGCCACCCTTTTCTTGGTTGTTTCTGCCATAGCCCCAGATCAGAGTCAGATTCAATATAAAGAGTGAGAAAACATTTTCATTGTGGTTATATTCTCAGGATATATATCCTGGCCATGTCTGACCTGGCATGTGTCCTTGCCCCCTTGCAGTTCCCCTGCACACAACTGGGAGTCCTGGAGTCCTGAGACCATCGACAGTCCACCCACGTCGTTCTTGTAGGTATCGTTACACTTGTCCGTGGGGATAAAACTCAGTTCCACCTTCATGAGTTCCTTGCTGGTTGCATCACTGGCTGGTGACAACAAGCAGACGATATTAGTGCATCACTCGACCACTCTCTCATAATAGATGGACAATATTAGTGCTGTAGGCTATCAAGTTAGGCAGGGTCTATATTCATGCATAACGCATAGCGATTAGTACATACCATACAGTGCACATATCATAAGAAAAGTACAACGGTTTATAATTAAAGGGTGACCTGGTGGTCTAGGGGTAAGGTGTCAGACTTCTGTGCTGAAGGTCCGGGGTTCAATCCTCGGCCCCGGCACAAATTTATCTGATTGCCAAACCCTTCCTTCATCTCTGACAAAATGTGTATTAATCACAACTTGTGAATGTGAGGAATGCCAGGCCTCCACCGTGGTTCGGATTCCACGTTAAACTGTAGGTCCTCCATTTCATCTCACAATCACCATACCATACCACATTAGCGTAAGTGCGTACAACCCGAACGGTAGTAAGACGCGGGGCTAATAATAATAATATAATAATAATAATAATAATAATAATAATAATTATAATTAAACGTAGTGACTAAAGTCTTACTAAAATCGATTGTTTTTTATTTCTAGAAGTTGGCCTAACCTCATTTCTTTAATAGATAAGGTATTTAAAAATACTTTTTTTAAAAGGGTTTTATTCGGATTGCAAATTCATTAAACTGTATATTTTGAAACTTAAACTTATCCTAATTTAAGTTTCACTATTAAATCAAATTTAATTATTATTTGGTTCTGATTGTATTATTGTCATTAATATTAGGGTATACTAACTTCTCAATAAAATAATCTAAAACTCAATATATCCCATTTATTTGTAATCATGTTTGCAATCGTGGCTATAGACGGTAAAACAAATAAAATTTGTTAATAACAAACAAGTATGACTGTCGCTAGGCATTTCAAACATGAACATAAGATAATTTCATTCTACTGTGTACACTGGCATTCAATTGGATTGACGTTCTTATCACACTTTCATTAGCTGATAAGTTTAAAATACAAGGGTTGTCTAATGCCTGTGCTCAAGTCCATGCATAACGCATATAAAGTAAAAGTCGAATCAATTTTATGCCAAGTGCGCTATCCACTATTGTTTATATTGTATCGATTATAAACGCTATAATTGAAAATGTGTTTCGGCTAATTGCTCATTATGAGCTATGCACTATTCGATAAGAATTATGTGTCATGCATGAAGAATATAAACCTAACCTAAGCACACGTATGTATGATTGGAGGCATATAGGAGCCAGTAAGTCCAGCTTCCTTGATAGAGAATATCAAAACAAGATTTGATTCTCCATCTGGTCATGCCTTAGTATATTTCCCCCGAACACAATACCGACTAAACCGTTCTCAAAACCTCTTACCCCTAGTATCGTATATTAAAATATACTCACATGACTCCTATCATTTTAATTTATAGCATCTTACAATAGCCTCGCAAAGCTTCTTCTCATACAGCCTTTTCCATCATGCAGCCTTCTATTTTTTTTGCAAGAAATATATCCGTTTGACGAGACGGAAAGTCTTTGGCCACTTCTCCATGCCACGTTAAAGTGTTGAATTTAACATTAAAGTATATGGAATGTGTAAGCCACATTATTGACCAGGGTTGATGAGGCTCTATTAAAAGGTTACATAACAGCAATAAGCATGGATCTCCAGGATTACTAGGCCAACAAAACCTGGATATGTTTGATTGAATGGCTTTACCGTACTCCATACGTCCGTAGCCCGTCGCGATGCCCTTAATCCCAGGGAGAGCAGCCTTTGTGTGGAGACAGGCGGGTCGGACGAACCCACTGAAGGTGACCTCCCTGTCCAACTTGAGAAGGGCGATGTCGTTGTATCGTGAAGGCTGCTTGTAGTCTGGATGTACCACCCTTTCTGCTACCGATAACGTCTGATGACTGGAGTCTTCGCCTTCCTCTTCCAGACGTACCCACCTCGCAGGACCCCTGCAGACAAAGACTCTGTGACTCGACTACTGAAGCATCGAACATTTTCATTATTTACGATTATTTAAGGTTATTATGACGACTAAAGCACGTATCAGAATCAAAACATCTCCACATCTGAGGTGTTACAATTGGCTCTTAAAGAAGGACAGTGCTAGCCAAGACGCCAAATCCTTTTATCACATTAAGGGCCGGTCTTATGACTCCTGTATAGATATTATTCTGGGAGATAAATATTTCTATCTGGTCGGTAAGTTAAAAGTGTGTCTTATGACTGCCAGATAGAATCACATTTTTATCGGGAGGTTTAACTACCTGATAAGTTTTATCTGAAAGTTAAAATGGTTGTTGTCATAGTGACGCGTTGTTTTTCATGAGGTTTTGCCTATCAGAATCTGTTTTTAGGTTCAAATCTTGGTTAGAGTGTTTAGTAAGCACAGGCCCAGGCTCTAACTATATAAAGTTAGAACATTTAATTCACACTTTTATATAAACTGGCAAGCTATTTGTAGCTTTATATTTATATAATAACAAATTATCAAAATGTGAGTACAATAAATGAAATTTTGTAAACGTTGTACCCAACTATAGACCACATTTTGGCAGACACCGAAATTAGTATGCTTTCAAGACATCTTAGCTTCTGCGCCCACGTGATGCCAACTGTTTATTCGCACTTGTTTAGCCGCATTATTTAACAAATGTTGAGCGTTGTAGTCACTTTCCAGGTAATAGCGGTAGCAGTAGGGCTTATACGCATGCGCACACACGGTAAAAACAGTACCAACCTTGCGTTTTCTGCATAAAAATATATTTATCTTTCAGATAGCTATCCGGCAGATAAATTAAGTTCATAATACGCGTAAAATATTAAAGTGGCTGATAACCTTTATCGGGTCTTAATTTTAACCTCCCGATAGCAATATTTATCTAGTAATCATAAGACCGACCCTAAGTAAACGCCAATATAGAAAAGAAAGGAGCCTCTCAGCTAGAAAAAGGTGACGTTGAACTTTTATTAAAAAAGTGTGGCAGTTAGGAAGGTGACGGACAAAGGCAATGCACTTGAGAAAGTTCTTGATGAGCGAATTAAGTATATTATTATAAGTACAGTCTGACTTATTTCATAATCCCCGTGTATATTACTGCAATAAAAGTAAATAAACTTGTCAGTATTTCAAAGTATTACACTTAACATAACTATTGTTTTAGCATTTAGTTCCCGATCTTTCTCAATTGTATCATTATACAAGTAATCGATGCATAAAAAGTTGGTTCTTTAAGATATTAGTACTGTGAAGAAAAGTTCCATGAATTTTATCCCTCAAACTTAGAATAAGCTTTTATTTATTTAAAGGCTGCAAGGTAATAAAGTCTGATACATCCACAAAGTATTTTGTTCAGTTATTGTTAAGAAGATGCTCACTTGTCCTTGGTGTTGACGCAATGAGCGGCTGTCAAGATGTACAGCTCACTGACGAGGCTTCCACCGCACAGACCAGGAAATATTAGCTTCGTTACCGAACCCAACCCTCGCCTGGGGACACACAAAATAATACCTGCAGCAAACGGGCATTCGTAGGCTCGAGACTCGAATTCTATAATCAAAAGCTTCCAATTACAAACAACTAGAATAGGTGAGTGCCCAGATAAGTTTCAAAACTTTAATTATAATGGGTGTTTAACATACTATAATTTCTGGGCCTGCATAAATCGTGAGTTACAAAATAACTCATTTTTTGCCTGCCTGATGAACTTAAACTATATAATATATATATATATATACACACGTTTAGTATTTTATATAATTAATACTGATGAAGTTAAAGTATATATTGTAACGATACTGATTTGGACCGCTCTCATATATTTAAAAAGTCATGGATGAAGGTATTTTTCTTCCATAAATTGTATGTAAATTATCCTTTTAAGACTTCATCCATGAAGAATCACGCGCTTTTCAGAAATAATGTACAAGGATTGCACCATTAAAACTTATTTTTTATTTCAAAATTTAACTCCGTAGTATTTACCAAACAAGCAAGAGACGTTAGTTTTCTATTACCCAATAGGAAGCTAGCCTTCAAGACACCTGTCTCAGGGACGTTTTCGATTTGTTGGTTTTGACACTGGTCACGAGAGGCCAAGGGGCAAGGGGAAGGTCATATATAAGCTGCTTGTGCGTATGAATATATAGAGTAGTCACATAAATCTACAGAGTCCCGGCGATATAAACTAACCTGTATTTCAAGTAAAATTGTATAAGAAGATAAAATTACTCCAATAAATCGTGTGCAACATTAACAGTTGTATTTATTCAAATAAAATATCATAATAATTGGCGCTCGATCACGGGGCTATAATAACCAATTATCTCACAATAAATTCAAGAAAGTTGTAATTGGCTCCCAATCGCGGGACAATTATATCTCAATAACACCGTATCGTAATAGTTGGCGCTCGATCACGGGGCTATAAATAACCGTAACACTTTAATTGGCGCCCAACGCGCAAACCGTAACATTTAATTGGCGCTCGATCAGGCTATAAATACCAATATATCTCAATAATACGTACGTAATTATATATATATATATATATATATGTATAAATATATACACTTTTAACTTCATCAGTATTCGAAACTAAGTCACTTAATCTTGACCACCGATACACTGATGCTAGTAATAAGTTTACCATGTGGGGGAATTCTTTGGGTTTCACCTTGGTACCACCGACAATAAGAGGTACTTCCGCGCTCCCCAACACAGACACGAGATTGATGTCAGCATTAGGGAGAAGCACCGGACTGGCCTCTTCTTGGTACACCTCCTTGGCGTACTCCTCACACTCTGGGGAGAGTCACAAGAATTGACAGCTATACTATTGTGCGGTGTGTGAACTATTCAAAACTGTATCAAAGTACAACATAGCTGGAGTCTATACTATTGTGTGGTGTGTGAACTATTCAAAACTGTATCAAAGTACAACAAAAGCTGGGGCTATACTATTGTGCGGTGTATGAACTATTATCGAACTATTCAAACTGTATCAAAGTACAACAAAGCTGGAGCTATACTATTGTGCGTGATATAAAACTATTCCAAAACGTAGTATCAAAGTAACAACTTAGCTGGAGCTATACTATTGTGCGGTGTATGCAGGGGCGTTGCATACTTGGGGGGGGGGGGGGGAGGGTGAACCAGTGTTTTACCCAACTCTAAGCATTTTGAAATTAGAAAAATTCCCAAGTGGCAAAGGAAGGTTCTAGGGCAATATTGAGAACGGGGTGAGTGCGGGGGCAGGAGACTCCAAGAATTTTTTTAAAAATTTGGGGTGATAATCAAGCTTTGAACCGAGCTTTTAGGCAACTGCATTTTAAAATTTATTTGTTTATCCTGGATTTTTCAAGCTACAAGACTTTTTCAGTGCATAAGGAAATACCGGTAACTTGAATTATTGTTTATTTCAATTTACCTGAATCTGAGCTTAATATTCAATTGAGCTTAAAAATATTTATTTAGATTTGTAGATATCGTGTATTTTTAGATTAAAAAATATAACTGACTTTCCAACTGTTTCCAACATTTTGTAGTTTATGACCACAACTTTTCTTTCTGCGGCCATCGTGACCCTTTGATCACTTAAAAGCGTTCAAATCCTAGTTTTTAAGTGATTTTTACTGTGTTTTACTATTATCCTGGGCTACCTACATATAACTACACCAGTGGGGTAGGTAAAATTTAGAGGAAATGTACCTTTATTTGCATGGAGGGATATTAGGCCCTGGCCAGAATTAAAATATTTACTTCCCCTTCACTAACAAACCAAACCAAAAGATGATGACGTTAAACCTTCGTGTCCACTAATGCTTATTTTAATTAATATAAATTTCTTATAATAATGATTATATGCGACTAATATGTAGTAAAAGAGAATCAACAAGCCCGGGGGTGGGGGATGATTTTATGTTATTTTAGCAGCATTACAAGGCTGACACAGTAAACCAAGTCAGCAAGAAGCTATCAGAATGGACTAGCCGCCAAAAGGAATCTAAGCAGTAACTTGGTAGTTTTTACCGCTTTAACAACTTACATTTCTATTAGAATTTCGCATCTTCATATAATCATTAAAATCCTTGAAAAAGTAAATGTAAAGCTAAAACCTCTATATTGTGACCCCACCCAAAACACGCCGCGCCCCCAAGTTGTAAACCACTGTTTTATTATAACACACTTGGAAGCATTATAGTAAGATCCCTGAGATGTAGAACTCACTCGTCACTTTATCAAAAAATTAGCAATTTGGTCATGTTTATTTAAAAACATTTTTAGCTGTAAAATAAAGCAATAAAAATGGAATTTATCGACAATTTTACAGTATTTTGATACCTGTCTACCAATGTCCTGCTTCATAACCTCATGGAAGTTGCCCTAAAATGTTAGTACTGGTACGTGTATAAACTATTTAAAACCTATTGTGATTTAGTGCGTGAGGGTGAGGGGGCTTCTCTTGAAATTTTATTAAATAACTGATGGCAAATTCGAAATCAGCACTATAAACAACATGGTTATACGAAATTTCATGCGAATTGAACACTAAATAACGAATTTAAAAATGTACCCCGAATTTGAAAAAGTTAAAGGGTGAATAAAAAAACTTATTTTTTGTTTAATATAGCCTACTTAATCAAATGAAGAACTATAAGAGTTGTAACAATGTAACATAGCCCTAAGTTACTCCTCTTTCTTCATTGTTGCTTTGAACCTATTTAAATTGCTTTCATGAAAGCCTATTTAATGAACCATGAAATAAGACACATCAGTTCAATTCAAACTGATATGGATACTTGCTAGAAAAATAAGTGTGTATTCAGAAGTCAAACACTAACACTAACCTCAATGTCTTCATTTCATCAGTCAGAGCTTTCAATAAGAAAACAATAAAATGTTACGTAACATTCGCTGCATTTATGCCTTTAAAATTTAATAAAGCCCTAATTAAGGAATTGACTGTACAACATATGATAATTTGAATAATAAAACTGTGACAGTCTAGCAGCCACGAGAGTCACACCTAAAACATTAAAAAATAAACAAAACATTGGCTGACATCTGACAATGCTGACACTTCAAGCATTGCTGGCTGAGTGAAATTTTGCTACTGCGGAGCTCATGTTCCCTTATGATTCGTTTCCATACAGCGTTTGACATAGACCCATTGGCCGTTGTCTCTGTCTACTGACAACGGCGCTACTAGACTACTTGATTAAATAAGATTTCTACAATTTACTACAAAAGAGCCTCCTTTCAATGTTTGATGATTTTTGAAGTTGGGATTTTTTGTATAGTAGGGATCAACAGTTGGGAAACTTTAAATTTGTCTTTACACGTCTGTGGTTAAGGACTTTCATAATAGAAAGTAATGGGGTACAGAATAAGCCTAGAATTTCCCAATTCCATATCTCGAATCTCAAAAAGTTCTTAACTTTCAATTTTTTAAGCGTGAAATCCCTGAGTGTATGAACTATATTTAAAACGGTATCAGAGTATAACATAGCTGGAGCTATACTATATTGCAGTGTATGAACCAATCAAAATGGTATCAAAACACAAAATTACTAGATCTATACTACTTAGCAGTGTGTGGCCAGCCTCAGGACCGCAAGGTCTCAGGTTCAACATCTGGCTCGACGAACCGCCTCTGCCCGGTGATGTATTTCTACGCTAATCAGATGCCGGGATTATACAAGAAAGACACAATTACCGCTTCAGTGTTTTCATGACTATTTACTATCTTCATGTTGTAAAAAAACATTCATTTGATATCCGTCCTGCACGGCCACCGTGAACTAGCGGGCCAAGGCAGGCGCTCAGTTATTCAGTTCAGTCCGCTCAGCCATCCTATGACAAGTGACCGAGCTTGAACCACCGACCCTACAAGCTGCGCTGCGCAACCCTAAGCTAGCGCCGTCTAGAGGTGGCGTCACGACAGCTCGAACCAAAAGTAGCTCGGTGACGTAAACAAACGGCACAAGTTTATGAACCAATCAAAATTATATCAAAGCACAATATAGCCTGATTTATACCACTGTGCAGTGTGTGAACAAAATGGTATCTAAGATTGTCAGATTACAACCATACTAAGTTGCAATGTATGAACTATTTAGATTGAAGGGATAGCTTAGAATTAGACTATTTCCACGAACCGTGAAAAATATGCAAATTAAGATAGAAAACAAATTAGTATGGTGGAACGTAGAAGGCTCAAATTTCGTGACCCAGTCATATTTCGGCACCTAGGGGGGCCTGCAAAATGTTATGTTTATTTAAATTTGACACGTATGTTCCTGAGCTATTGTACTAGATAGGGGTGAATAATAATAATAATAATAATAATAATAATAATAATAATAATAATAATAATAACAATAATAATAATAATAATAATAATAATAACAAATTTAATCATGGTGGATTTTTTTTTATTAAAACTGCAAAAGATCAAAACAATTTAAGTTTAAAAAATTATCCTAATATGGTTACCTTATATGTTTTAGAAAAAATCAAAAATTCAAAAACACTTAATAGACTACGTTGGATCAATAAACACACTTTATTAAAGTAAATAATGAAATATTATAAACGCTATATGCGGACATATTTTAAAGTAAGTCAATTATAGCAGAATAGACCTAATCTTTTTTAAGTAAAAGTCGGGAATTAATTTGATCAGAAGAGATTTAGGGGGCGGCCAGACTGAGTGAGCGAGCGCGCGAGCGACTAAAATATAATATAGAACACGTTGGTTGTAATGAAGGTGGCCAGACTCGAGCGAGCGAGCGAGCGACTGAGCGCGCACGCTTGAAAGATAGAACTGGTTCTAATTTTCGAGCGCTCGTGCTCGACCTGGTACAGTCTAGTTTACAGGCGCTAGGCAATATTATTGTATGTTGGTTCATTGAGTGCTAGGAAAACTTCTCATTTTGATATTTTTATTAATATCGATAGGTTTAGCACACTTGCTACTAACGGCCTAATTTAATTGGTAAGATCATAAACCATACTATATGTAATATATATATATATGTATATATATATATATGTAAAACTGATATGTTAAAATACTTCAATTTTATCAAAGTAGGCCTTTACAAATAAGAATTGCCATTAGCGTGGAGAGAGGATGAGAAAACCACAACAATAAATCACTTGTTAAAACCCTTCTCAGTTCACTGAGCCAAGATTCGGAGCCTCCTCGTCAACAACTAACGAGAGCTATCTGCTAATCAGGGCCTCGCTCGCACGCTTGTTGGTCTGGCCGAACCCTTAAGCGTAGTTTATTTATTCCAATGTTTGCGCTTCAGCAACTGGAAAAAATGAAATATTGTTATCATATAAGGGGGGTGGGGCAGAATGGATGGGCTGATGTGGGGCTGGGAACATCAATAGGGATGAAATTAGGAACTTTTCCTTCCTCAATCTGGCGGCCGCTACTTTGAACAACACTAGGGGCCGCATGCAAAAACTTGTCTAAGTGGACACTGGCGTAGGTTTGCTTGCGTCATCGTAGGCTACAAGGAGGACCGATAGTTTGGTCGGGACTACAATATCGGTCCACTAAGCATTCACTGACGTCATTGCATACGTCCCTAACAACTTACGTCAAACTAATGTATAGCATAAACTAAGACACACACTTTAAAAAATAAGAGAGATTTGATGTAAATTCTATGCTTGTTCTAAAAAATAAAACGCTATTAGACAGGATATTGAGAGAAATTAAAGATAAATTAAATACTGTACTTGAGATCTCAAATAACGTTGCTGCATTCAACAAATCTAATAACATATTAAAAGAACGCTTCACTAACTTTTATGTTGTTTTTTTTGTCTAAAGGTCTTATTACTCGTTCGAGATGTACGCATATAAACTAACTATGCTAATGTGTTAGGGATGATAAAGGTTAAATCTAGAATAAATGTAACCCGCCTCGGTGGCGTAGTTGGCTAAGGCGCTAGTCGTGTTGAGCCCGACTGCCGAGGACGGGGAGATCGAGGTTCGAATCTCGGTCGGGTGAACTGGGGTGGTTTTTCCTAAATGGTTTTCCACCCTCCCTCCACGCAAATGCGGGTTCACTTCCTCTATTCAACCTTCCCAATTCCTAATCCATTAGGGTAATTAGTACTTAAGCGTATAACCCGAACGGGTAGTAAGACGCGGTGCTAAATAATAATAATAATAATAATAGAATAAATGTACCCACGTGGGGTAAGAGAGGAAAACTATTTACGATTAACAACCCTCAGTACAGCCGACCGGGATTCGAACACCGAAGTGAATGACTAATGCTTCAAAAGCAATAACAGAGGCTGGGAAAGGTCGGGGGACAGAATAGACCCAGCTACTAAAATTGGGCTCGTTACTATACTATGAAGGGGTGTTTAAACAGTTGAGATTATAAGGAGGGCTAAGCCTAGTGGCGCCAAAACAAGAACTCCCCAATTAAGACAGATGATTCCCAGTTCACACAGAAACCAGTAACTTCGCGTGAATCACGTCCCTATTGAATGACTCATACACCAAATACTAGTACATACTGTATCGTACTCACTGGCTTTGCTCTTCTCCCCTGGAATGGTCCATGTGAGAATGAACACAGCAGACGACCAGGAGCATCCCAATCAAGAGTAGGACCGTCATATTACACGAGGCTGCACTGGTGCCCTAAAGATAAAAAAAAAACACCTTGAAACACATCTCGAATTATGAACAAGGTTAGATTAAGGGCCAGTTTCATAGTCAGATTTAGTACGCCTAAAGTGCGAGTCGATACTAAATACAGGACGACACCTACCTAGACCAAAATGGAATAGGCCCATTCCATTCAATTTCAGGTAGGTGACGTCTTGTATTTAGTATAGCGCCGCACTTGAGGCGTACTAAATCTGATTATGAAACAGGCCCTAAGACAGTGACCCTATCACCAGGAATAATAATTTTAATAAATGGGTTAACAAGTGAGCAAAGATCTGACTCTATTGTATCGTACGTCGCACGAGTTTCCCCCCCCCCCCCCCCCCCCGTTCCATGCTCGTGACGTTTCCCTGAGAACTTGGCCTTCGAAGAGAACATTGCGGGATTATTGTCTCGATTCTTGACCTTAGGAAAGGGACTGTCTCGTCATATGCCCGGAGAAAGAACGCGCGTGGAGCACGACCGGTTCGAAGCTTTGCTTCCGAGCCAGCTGTTAGAGGACTTGGGTTCTTGCGCGTTGATAAAAGACGTATCGTGTTTGATTCATTGATGACCCAGGTTCATACTCCGGTCGGATTATGAGTTGGTTGGAGTGTGGCCCAACTCAGTGGAGTGTGAAAAGCTCGAGGGTTTAGTTTTTTTTTATAAAGTGTGTTATCATTCTAGCATTTTCATGAAAATTCATCATCGTGCGTTATATTAAATTTTTTGCTTTAAATATTTGAGGTATTTAACGTGCCCTTTCTGAACCGACTGATTGTACCAGCACACGAAAATTCCAATGAGCTGGAGCGAAAGAACCTACCAATTTTGCCGGGAAAATATTTTCACGCTTTTTCCAGGATTCTTTTACATGCCACAATCAACATGGGACGGGTGGCTTCACTTCCCCTCCGAAGGAATTTTTATCGCTCAAGTAAAATCCTTCGACCCCGGCTGGGTTTGAACACACAAACATCGGGCCCTGAGAAGAGCACTTTACCCCAAGACCACCGAGATCAATATATTTGTGTGTTTTAATTTACGTTCATGTAACAGAGTTCGTTTGTTTTGCAATGTGATTATTTTAAAGCATTTTATTCGCACGTTCGCCCAGGCTCGAGGAAGAGACCTTTTGTTTCGTTATGTTGGCGTCTGTAACCATAGCAACCAGATCGTTTAATCTATATGAAATTAAGAGTTTGTGTGTCTCTTTGTCCGTCATGAGCGTTTCGCGATATCTACCGCATGCAGAGGTCGGAAATTTAAATATTAGTAGCCCCTGTGCACAAACATGTGCATCTGAAGCAGGAATTTTAAAATTTGGATTTAATTTTGTTTTTATTATTTAAAAACTATGTTTGAAAACATTAATAAAAACTTGTTTTTCTATCTGTTTAAAGCAAAGAAAGGCGTTGCCAGGGGTAGCCACGCAATCAAGACAACTCAACGCCGGTTACTTCTGCTAGTTATATAATAAAGATTTTCTAATCGAGCTAAATTGATGATGAATTGAGAATCTGCGGAACTGGATCTCTGTGTTAGCAATGTTTTCAGTTAGCATGTTGTTTACCCGATTTGACCGATGGTTCAGTACTAGTCTCAACGAGTGGCGGACATCTGAGTCGCCACGATCACGATGAATGGCCCAGTAAAATAAAAATGGTGCACTCCAATTAATATCAGAGTTAAACGACGTTTTTTCTTTAGAACCGAGTTTTACTATTCTTTCTGGTTATACGCTTAAGTACTAATTACAATAATGGGTTAGGAATAGGAAAAGTTGAATTAGAGGAAGTGAACCCGCATTTGCGTGGAGCGAGAGTGGAAAACCACCCCAGTTCACCCGACCGAGCTTCGAATCTCGATCTCCCGATCTTCGGTAGTCTAGCTCAACACGAAACTAGCACGTTAGCCAACTACGCCACCGAGGCGGGTTTGAACGAAGTCATTGACATCGGCATTAAATAGTTTATATTAATAATAATTCTCAGCAGAAGTGAAAGGCTAGTAGTAATAATATTTTTGGCGTGGGGAAGTGCACAAACAAACAGATATACATACACACGGGATATGGACTTACAAACTAACTTAATCTAGAACAGCAACACTAAACACTCGACTCAAGCACCAGAAATTTCAATTGCGTAACAGATGAACAAATACGCAGGAATATAGACTTACAAACTATCTTAACCTAGAACAGAAACTCTAAATACTCTACACAAGCATCAGTAATTGTAACATCTGCGTAACAGGACAAAGAGATACACAGTGTAGTAGACTTACAAACTAACTTAACCTTGGACAGAAACATTAAATACTTGACACAAGCACCAGGAATTATTGTGGTTCATGGTAAACAATAACATCTTCGTTGCGTATAGAACCAGAGTATTGCAAACCTGGTCTTCTCTCCACCAACCACTGTGACACAACCTACCCTCCAGTGTCTACACAAGATGTTTACTCTCACAAAACAGATGTTGGCACCCCTGTGATCACAAGACACTGCTAGGTGAACAGTCTCGAGCGACACAATGTTGTCATTAAATAAACCAACATTAATAATTGTCTCCCGTTAATGGTCTCACGCGGAGGATTACTGTTACCTGTTAGAGCAATAAACTCCGGGGATGCGGAAGAATAGGATACGATTGTCCATTGTGTCCATAGGTGTTGAATAGCTGTTCTTTAAAGTTTATGTGTCCAACATTCATTCAAATTAGTTAACAACATGGCTCCCCTATCCAGTGGCGTACACACGAATTTACTAATGGGAGGAGTAAATACGGTATTGTATCGAAGATGTTATTTTTGTAATCTCTTTCCAGATGTTAATTTTTAGTGACACTCTTAATGTGTGTAAGGGTAGGTATGCCCTTTTAGATTTCAAGATATTGGCCTGTTCTTAAAATTTAGTCCTTACGTTCGACATAATAATCCACAGTTCAACCCGCTTTGGTGGCCACATGGTATAAGGCGTCACTCTCGCAATAGACTGGACTACCGAAGACAGGGAGATCGGGGCTAGAATCTCAATCGGGTGTATTGAGGTGTTTTTTTCTAAATGGCTTTCCATCCTTCCTCCATGCAAATGTGGCACTTCCTCTAAATTCAACCTTCCTCATCCCTAACTCACTAGCGTAATTATTAGGCCTACATATGCGTATAACCCAAACGGGTAGGGACGTAATGCTAAAAAAAAATCATACTTTAAGTGAATGCTAATAGTTTAATGTTTGATTTCCGGTCAGGTAGTTTAGATGACCAGATAAGAGTGGTACAATATTCTAATGAACATGAGAATAACGCCCTTAATAGTGAACTACGAATCAATCTTAAAGAAGATTGAGTCCAAAGTGAAAAGACAAGCTTGTTTAAACCCAGCAGGATTTGAATCTGAACATCTTGGTGGTGGTTGATAATTCTGACAACAGAGGCTGACTTGTCCCTGTAAGCTATTGGAGGTTCTATTTGCATCTACCTATCAGACACAATAGGACCTTCATTAGACCTGTATGCAGTCCGGAGATGTAGCTGTGATGCCATCAACAAGGTAGGTGGGGGGAAGGAACTGTGTGTTCAAAGTCAATATAACTTTTCACATATTTTGGTCACGTCCCCGTTCGGAAAACTCAAGTGTGCGCTTCGCTGAGACGTGGCTTGTCTAGTTTTCTTCCACCACCCCATTTAATAATGATAATGGGGTAGGTAGGAAGATGCCAGAATTTAGAGGCAACATACCCACTTTTGCGTGGAGGAAGAAAAGCCTCCTTAATTACATCTGGAATATGAACCCCAACCACCACTGATCAACTAGACTATATGTGCCTGACATTTAGTCTGTTCGCCCACCAACACAGGTTTAATTTAGTTTAAAATTGGTCAGATTGGAACTTAGTTTAACACATAGCCTATCCAGTAAACCAGACATGAAAGGAGTGGTATCTCTTAAAAAAAACTGGTGTCTGAAACGTTATTTTAGCCGCTAGCACGTCTGCTTGCTTAGTTAAAGAGTCCTGTGTTTGACTTAGGAAATGGACGAAGCATTTATCATCAGGACGTCCCCTTTAACACTATTGATTCACGTTCAAAGGACTAGGTGCTGTCTCTGTACTAAAGCTAAGTTAGTTTGTAAGTTGAGGACTGGGTTCTAGGAAATAATCGTCAAATACATCTTGAAATAATAAATCACAAATTGGATCCTCTAGTAAATAAAATTTTTTTTAAGTTAATAAAATTGCATGAAATTTAAATAGAACTAACTAACCAAATAACATGATAGCCTGTGCTGGCAATGTAGCGTCCAGCTAATAATAAGTCTCCAGTTTGTTACTACCTCGACTGTACCAGCTACACCAATTACGTCTTTCTCTACACGTGCTATTCAACATCAAAATTTCACAAAGTTAGTACCTGAGGTTAACTTCATTAAAAGGTCACGCATCACTGAACCTTTCCAGAAGAACTGCATCACTAAATAGATTTGTTTTCCTTGTGATCCTCTATAGAGAATTAAGATTACTGAGTCCACCAAGACATATATTGTTGCTTTGAAACTTCCGAAAATCGACGACGTAGCTAAATAGTAATGAAATAATGGCACTAAAATATTATAACAATGTTTTGAAAGCCTTGAATTAGTGAAGCGCTGTTTAAAATAGTTATAGACGCTCATCTACAGATAATTTAAGTTGATAACCGAATACAATGGACGTTGTAAGCGTGAGACAATTCCCGATATCATAAAAAAGTGGTTTGGGTCTCTAAAATAAAAGTCTTGAGTTGTAAATTTGTACAAAAAATATCACAAAAGTCTGACCTCTCGTTGGGCTTTACTGCAAACTTTATGATTCAAACAGGCGCGTAAGAAAGGTTGACTCAACCGACTTTTCGGTTGGACAAGATGGTAAAACGTGATAAATGCTCTTTAATTAATTACCATCGCGAGTACCCTGCATTGCCCGGGGTAACCACTCAATTGGATTGCGTAGCTACCCCTAGCAACGCTATTCTTTGCTTCAAACAGAGAGAAATAATTTTAATTCATTTTATTTCATCCAACGCAGTTTTTAATTAATTAAAAAAAAATCAAATCAAAATTTTTAAAATTCCCTGTTTTGAAATGCACATGTTCACTGCACAGGGGCTATTATATATTCAAATGCATCAGCCATCTGGGTGCGGTGGATATCACGAAAAACTCACAACAGACAAACAGACACACAGAACAAACAAACTCTTCATTTATTAATATAGACTTTTATTGAGTGTATTACTCCCGTCCGGGCTATTCGCGTTTATTTGCGCTATATTGGGTGACCTGGCGGTCTAGGATAAGGTGTCAGACCTTTGTGCTGGGTGTCCAGGGTTCAATCTCAGGTCCCGGGACAGATTTATCTGATTGCCAAACCCTTTCTTCACCTCTGAAAAAACGTGTATTAATCACAGATTGTGAATGTGTGGAATGCCAGGCCTCCACCGTGGTTCGGATCCCACGTTAAGCTGTAGGTCCTCCATTCCATTTCATCTCACATTCACCCTACCATTACACATAGCGTAAGTGCGTATAACCCGAAGGGTAGTAAGACGCGGTGCTAATAAATAATAATAATAATAAATAATAATAATAATAATAATAATAATAATAATAATAATAATAATAATAATAATAATAATAATAATAATAATAATAATAATTTGCGCTATTAGGATAAATATGAAGAAGCTTGAATTCACACAAAGTGCATTCGCATTTGTATAGACGGAGAGTGAGAGACCACCTAAAAAAATACTATAACACACCTAATCGGGATTTGAGCCCTAACCTCACCCATCACCAGCAAACTAGAATATAGAGTCTGACACCTTTGTCCACGTGTTCAACGGTGCTGGTATTTTATTTTAATTTTAATAAGGCAAGTGTTTAAATTATGGAATTATTAAAAATGAGCAGTAAAATTGATCCAAGAGATAATGTCAGCACTGCCTTATCTTTATTTTTACTATTATTTTTATTATTATTATTAGCACCACGTCTTACTACCCGTTCGGGTTATACGCACTTACGCTAATGTGTAATGGTAGGGTGATTGTGAGATGAAATGGAGGACCTACAGTTTAACGTGGAATCCGAACCACGGTAGAGGCCTGGCATTCCTCACATTCACAAGTTGTGATTAATACTATTTTTACTAAAAATAATTTTTAGAAAACTTTGGTTTATTGCTCAGAAATAAGCTTTAGTTCGTTTTAATATTTATAAACTTGATATTTCATTATTACGTTTAATGCCATGGTACTTAGCGGCTTAATTTCAAAGTTAAGTATGAGGACATGCACCCGAATTAGCTTGGCAAAGGTATGGGTGAAGCATAGTAAAAATATTGTATGTGGAAAATTCCTTCCAGTGCACTATCTTTCCCTGTAACCGGATAGCCAGTATATTTTCAGCCTGATTCACTAGACCATATGACCGCTGGTGTGAATATCTAACCTTTGCACCAGGAGATTGTACTCCCAGAGTAATCGTCCTCCCTAGGCAATAGGCCATGGACCATCTCGTTCTCTTTTGTGAAGTTAATTTGAGGTACCCGCTAACTGTTCTGAATTAGAAAGATTACTGTATTTACACCATGGGCTAGTTTCATAGATTGTAACGATACTGATTTGGACCCCTCTCATATATTTAAAAAGTCATGGATGAAGGTATTTTTATTCAATAAACTGTATGTAGATTATTCTTTTAAGACTTCATCCATGTAGAATCACGCGCTTTTCAGAAATAATGTCGAAGGATTGCACCATTAGAACTTATTTTTTCTTTCATAAAGTAACTCCGCAGTATTTACCAAACAAGCAAGAGACGTTAGCTCCTTATACCCAATAGGAAGCTAGCCTTCATGACACCTGTTGCCAGGACGCTTTCGATTTGTTGGTTTTGACACTAGTCACGAGAGGTCCAAGGGGCAAGGGTAGTTCATATATAAGCTGCTTGTGCGTATGAATATATAGAGTACTCACATAAATCTACAGAACGTTGTAATAAACCAGTGCCATGATCTAAATAAATCGTGTGCAATATTAAAGGTTTTATCTATTTAATTAAATTATCTCACAAACATTCTATACCGCTGTAATTAGTTCTCGATCACAGGGCAATTATCAGCCGATCAAACGATATAACTTTAACCGGCACCCCAAGCAAACATGGGGCATAATAATAATAATTCCGTATCATCACAATTGGCGCTCGATCACGGGGCTATAAATACCAATTATCTCACAATCAATTCAAGAATGTTGTAATTGGCTCCCAATAGCGGGACAATTATATCTCAATAAATCAGTAACGTATTAAGACTCAGCATGCTTCAAGTGAGGCCTTATACTAAATACTAGACGACACCTACTTAAACTCGAATGGAATGGGCCAGTAAGTTGTCTAGGTCAGTAGTTTTTAACCTTTTATTACTCGCGACCCCCCAAATATCCGAAACTATATTCGCGGCCCCCTAATTTTTACTACTAAATTATTCATTAAGATTTATTCTAAAATAGTGGCTTTATTTACTGATTATAATAACAAACCAATAAAAAACAGAAATTAACTTACCTAAATGTATTTAATGGAACCTTTGCTGTTGAACACTTTCCACTAATTGATCTATTTTTTGTTTCAATTGTATTACTTAATGCTATTCGCATGCAGAAGTTGATTCGGAGTCGATTTCGCTGCTTCGTTTTAATATTTACCACTGTCGAAAATCCCTTTTCACATAAAAAAGTAGAAACAAAGTGTAGCAAATTTGGATTGGCGATGGTAAACAGATGGGGATTATTTGTACTATCCGTGATTTCTATTATCCTTGCTTCCTCCACCCTCCATTACCCCGGAAAATTGAGAGTCTACTGTACTTACATGCCTACAATCATCTAATTTCTTCTTCAAAAATGTAAAATTTAGGATAATTGACTTTAGTAATAAGAAAATAACATTTTAAATTTTTTTTTTGAGGCCCCCAAAAAAACCTTTTGTGGATTTCCAGAGGGTCGTGGCCCCCCAGTTAATAATCGCTGGTCTAGATAGATATCTTGTATTTAGTATAGCACCGCATTTGAGGCGTGCTGATTCTGACTATAAAAGTGACCCTGTGTACCTTAAAGACACATGAGATTCGAGTATTTGAAAATAAAACATATATGACATTATATTTTTTAAATATTCTATTTTCAGAGTTGAAGTGTTAATATTTTTTTTATGATTCTTCTTACTAAGATTTATCCCAACATAGTTCTGGTACCAATCTAGTAACCAATGTGGATTCACTATATAACACAAAATATTCACTTTTAAACACTACTAATATTTTAAACAACATCTTAAGGGAGCGCTTCGGGTGATGATATTAGTTTTCCCATTTAATTTGATTAAATATTAATTTAGAACTAGATTTTAGAAACTGACTAAAACACGTAAACGATATTATATTGGTTATAATATGATGTTTTAATAAACTATAACAATCTTTGAAATAAGAGGATATTACTGAGACCAAATATTAGTAAACTCGATAGTCTGTATTTTATTTAAATTGAACCCTTTTGTTTAAATTTAATAGCCATTTAATTATAGATAACCCTATAACATGTGATTGTGATTTGTCAATAAATTGTCCTTATTTTATTATAAATAACCAATTGTTTAAATACATATTCAAAATTTCACATTGGCGCTGAAACGGCCAGTTTTGAGTTTTGAATTTGACCCGTCTCCACTCTTCTATCTTTGCTCCTGATGATTTTTTTCAAATGTATCCGTTATCCGTGCGCTACATTAATCCCCGTCTCACTCGTTCGGGCTATACGAATATGGGGGGAGGAGGGGGCGAGAAGCACCACCCAGAGGATTCAGAGGCCTGGGGAAATGTGAATCTTAAAACAAATAATTAATTGAATTTCTGTGCTTTGTTAGTTTTTATTGACATTAATGAATATATAAACAAATAATATAGCCTAAAAAGTTTTATTCCACTATAAAGCTCACTGCCTTTTAAAAAAAATTATGGTTCGAAAAATCAGTTAAAATAAAAATTACATTTAATGCACTTGAGCTGCGAATGCAACAAGACATGCTACATTAAAAGAGAGATATTTGGTCAGTTGGGGGCCCCCCGATTAATGAGGATCTGGGGCAAACTGCCCCATTTTTCTCTCCCCCTTTACTTTCTGGATGGCCAAGGGGAGGAGGAAAGTAAAATGTCACCGTAAAGGAGAGCGAGAAATAATTTGGTATAAAACACCTTTCAGTACACGCAGCCGGAGTTCTAACCCTGATATCCCCATAAACAGCAAACCTCAATACACGAGATCTACATTTAGTTCGTATGTGTACCGGTATTTCTCATCATATTATAGTAGCCACATGGCTTAGTACGATGATAGTCACTTTTGGAGCGAGATAGTATGAATATCTACACCATAGAGATTAGTTTCACTAGCTAACTAGAAGAATAATCCCTCATTAGTGCTTGCCATCTTGTCGAAACTCAATATAGCTTGAAGGTCAAATAATCCGCGACATTGTATTCTCTGACGTCTTCATATCCGTCTAGAATATACTTTGTATCTTGACCTCCACCCCCCCCCCCCCCCAAACGCACAGATTCTTCAGTTATATAGTCTCCACAAGTCTCTCCACATCAAGAAGAGCAGATTTTTTTTACCCTACAGTGTCCTCCAGTCATTATGTCTGCATTTTCATCTCTGGTCGTGGTCTTGTTTCTGGGTCAACTGTTGCTTCAGCGAATAGCAGACCGAACTTGTATGAAGGTAGGTCAGAGATAGATAGACTGGAGGTAGGCTGGCAGGTTTCAAACGGTCCGAAAACGATAAATATTAAGGCCCTTTACATGCATAGTACTACATGCATTTATTTGTACACTAGCTGAATCACCGTTCTTCACACAGGATATTGTGTTATTTTTTATTTCTGGATGAAAATTAGGAATTTTTTCTTGAAGCTTAATGTCATGGTTCTTAGCGCTACCCAAGAAACACCGCGAGGTTGTGACCATGTATTGTTTTCTCATAGGGAGTTTTATTTCGGCAGGTCCCCTTTGCCTACTGCCTGGGGCGTTATCAGCTGAGCTTGGCTGGACAGGTTCCCCCCTTCCACCACTACTCACCACCACACACCACCCTGGGACGGGCCCTCTCACTCACAGAGATATTACAAACATCACAAAATCAGCAAAATATAAACTACAGAACTCTACCGTCTCTTGGAGTTGCATATTAAAACGTAATAACATATTTTAATTAATTGTCTGTATTTATCTTTTCCCGCCCCTTAGAAGTATCTACGGGGTTAAAAATGATTGCTGTATTTTTTTCGAAGGCATTATTAAAACAAACTTATCGCGGATTATTACTCTCTAAACGCTTAAAAATAGTTTATAAAGCAATATTGTTGATTAGGGTAGTTATCCTGATTTCACCCCCTTAATCACAAAACATTTTCTATCTAGCCTATAAAGAACACCATGTGCCGAATTTCAGCCCTCTAGCTTCGTGGAAAGTGTGAGAATTATGATGAGTGAGTGAGTGAGTGAGTGAGTGAGTGAGTGAGTGAGTGAGTGAGTGAGTGTGTCAGTCAGTCAGTCAGGGCTTTCGTTTTTATGTATAGAGAGATTACTGAAGCATTTGTGTATTTATAATTATAGTAAATTTAAATAATGAGAACAGGTCTCACCACAGGCTGTCACATTGCGCGATATATAGTTTTATTTTCATTTAAAATGACCATCTCTGTGATATAGTGGTCAGATCTCTTGGCTACAAATCCAGAAGTCCCGGGCTCGATACACGGCGCTTCCAGATTTTCTGTGAAGCAGTATGTCTGGAACGGAGTAAACTCAGCCTCCTGAGGACAAATAAGGAGCTACTTGGATGAACAAATAGCAGCTCTGGTCTAAAAAACTGAAAATAACTGGTGGAGGGTTTGCTATGCTGACCACACTATCTTTGCCAACAGACAGCAGCGGCTCGGGTGGTATGGCTCGATTGCAGCTGACGCCGTGGAGTAACATTTAAAGTGGTTGCATCTTGCGGCAGCTCAACGCAAACCAGCCCACCATAATATCTCCCAGACCACACCTGTAGATATATCATAACATATATTTTAGCCTAGTTAATTACCCCATGTACCTCCTGGTTTTGCCGCATGTCTATCAAGGTGACTTCTGTGAGACTGACACCATAATCGGATCCAGACGTCAAGGTGTGTGTCGCAAGCTGTCCCAGTGTCCCATAGCTGTGGAGGCCATCGCTGAGGGTAAGATGCCCATCGTCTGCGCCTACGACTGGTTCTCATATCTGATATGTTGTCCCGTCGACGTGCCGGCTCAGATTCAGCCCAGTCCAACGCCGCGAACGAGTGCCCGAACACAAAAGTCCTCGTCCCAGAGTCAGGAAAAGAGGACCACCGCGACGCCCATAGTGAGGACTACAGTGATGGCCTCAACCCCACAAGACAAGGCAAGGAAAAGTAAGCACAAGATCGTATGTATAGTCTTTTAAAATAACATCTTTGATTTTTCACACCATTGATGATGTGTGTTATAGTTTAACCTACCATTGACTACGATTTTAAAAGATTTAAAACGGCGAGGTTTAAGAAACTGTACTAGCAGTTGCATGGATGAATGATGAGACTTCCTGGTAAAAGTTGTTTCTTGGTGATATTAATTTTTAGAGTGTGAAGAATACGCCATGCTGGTGTGGAGCAAAGTGAAGTCTCCTGTCTTGCTGTTGGACGATGAAGAGAGCGGTTACTACAACGTATCTGAGTGTGGAATACCTGAGGCTCACGTGCTTGTGTACGGAGGAACGAAGGCCCATCCTAAGGAGTTCCCACACATGGTGAGATGTGTTATCACTTTATTCCTATTATAGTTGTCCCTATTGTTGTTTTTTGGTGTGTTATAAGCAGTTATTATCGAATTAGGGATTTAAATCTCTTAAGGTTAAGGTGGAAGGGAAGTCCCACAGAAGTAAGGTGGGAGAGAAACCCCAGTGAGCTAATATGTTAAAAAGAGAGGGATTTTCCCACGATTTAAGAGGGGAGGAAATTCTTCATTAAATAAGTTGTGAAGTAAGTCCCCGTGAGTAAAGGTTGGAAGTAAATCCCTGTGAGTTAAGGTTGAAGGAAAGTTCCCACCAGTTAGGATGGGAGGGAAGTCCCCATGAGTTAAGGTGGGAGCAAAGTTCCCGTGAGTAAAGGTGAGAAGGTAGTTACCATGAGTTAAGGTTAAAGGGAAGACCCATGAGTTCAAGTTTTTATAGAAATTACTGATAATTAAATTTGGAGGGAAACACTTGAGAGTTCCTATGGTTTTTCGGAGCAAAGCATAATAATTGTGTGACAGGCTGCTGTGGGCTTCGGTACCAAGGACCAGATATCGTGGTGGTGTGGAGGAAGTCTCATCAGCGAGAAGTTCGTCCTGACGGCAGGACATTGCATAGAGGATCCTAACCCCAGGGGCAAGTAAGTTACACTACTCTCTTGTGGACTTTACAACTATGCATGTCACTGGGATATAGTCAGGAATATAGAGAAGCTAAGTCTCAGATGCTGGACATTCAACTCAAAGATATTTTGTTTCAAAACCCAATATTATCAGAATATACTCTTCATGCTGTGTAAACACCGTTAGAAATATTAGAGATTTGAACATTATACTTTTATTGCAATTCTCAGGCGTGGATGACGCAATTTTTACTGAGCACTTTCAAAACAATAATACTAATTTTAATAGCATCCTTTATATATATATATATTAATAGGGATTAAGAAGATCTCTTGGAATAAGAGTGAGATAACACTCCTTATTGTCCCCAGCTAAGATTCTAGCCCTGATCTCTCCGTCACAGGTCAAATCAAACAAGTTGAGACTGGAGTATTTTTCTTTATGATCGCCGGTGCTGGGATTTCTCCATTGAGAGAATATACAGTATTACTATTCTGTATAGAGAATTTGAGACTGGCCCTTGGAGGAATCTATTTACACCTGACCCCCACCCTTATGGTATGCAGAGGGCGTGCGCGTTGGGTGCGTCTAGGTGACCTAAACCTGGCGTCCAATGAGGATGACGCTCATCCCCAGGACTACGCCGTAGTGCAGAGGATCCCCCATCCGAGCTACAGGTACCCCAGCAAGTACAATGACGTCGCGCTCTTGAGGCTGGAAAGGGACGCTGACTTCAGCGGGTACGTGCGCCCAGCCTGCCTCCACACTGACTATGGTGTAGAGAGGGCGTCGGCCATCGCCACTGGCTGGGGCAGGACGTCGACTGGTAAGAGATGGCCTGGCAGTGGGACACCATGGGACAGTCTCAGTAAAGATTGTGAATAGGTTAAACTTAGGAGAATACCTGGTTCTAATCCCAGTTGGGTCAAGACTTTTAGTTATAAAGTTGGGTGGATACAGTTGAGGACTAGTGATTCGGAACTCATTATAAATGCTGTCCCAGGCACTAATGACTCTACTTTCAGTATTAGCTTAGTTAATAGTTAATAGGTTTTAATAGCGTATAACCCGAACAGGTAGTAGGACGTGGTGCTAATTTTTTTTAAATCACCAAGGTAAGTTGTATGGAAGTAAGCCAGCTAGAGAGAAGATAATAATCCACATTGTGTAGATCTTACGTCTTTCCCAACTCCTCTTGTAGAGATGAGTCTGTTGTCACAGTTTGATATGCTGACCACTAACCTACTGGTTTTGTCACAGGGCCCACCCAGGACCTAATGAAGGTTGACCTGAGTCTTCTGGAATTTAGAAAGTGTCAGACCACCTTCAACACTACAGTGAACTCTGCCCTACAAAGGACGCTCAGTGATGGCGTCCTTGAGGACTCGATGCTGTGCGCAGGAGAGTTGCAAGGAGGCAAAGACACGTGCCAGGTACACCTCAAAAATCTATATAACCGATAAAATATCAAAAGTCTCCAATTTATTAATTTAACACTTATTATTATCAAGGATATGTGGAAAATATGACGTCATTGCATGTCTCCATTTATTCAACACATGAAGACGCCACATACATAATTATTTCTAGTTCGGCATTATATGTTATCTTCGTCGTGTTTATCAATCTTGAGTGGACGTTTTCCTCTCTCGGAATAATGACGTCAGACTTGGAGACAACAAAACCCTTTTAAGTGGCACCAAAATAAAATGCATGGACCAAAATAACGTTCTTAGTGTAAACAGAGTAATGAAGTAATGTACCCCACACCATTGATCACTCAATCTAAGGTATCATCTTGCAATATACTTAATTACTGGTGAGATGGGAAGTCAAGATTAGAATTTTGATAGGGTGCACTGATTGGTAATCTTCCACGTGTAATATGTCACTATGGGTTTACCATCCCTCTTCCCGCAAACACAGTTGCACCTCCTCTAAGCTACCTGGAACCTCTGTAACCCATATTAAGGTGTTAAATAGTCCGAGTTAAAACTAACAAATAAATAAAGTAGTAACGCCGCTCATCAGCGAAGCGGGAATATTGTATTTCTTGTGTACTTGTATTTCCAGGGCGACTCTGGTGGCCCCTTGCAGTACTCGATGGACACACCCTATTGCATGTATAGCTTGGTGGGGATAACATCGTTTGGAATGGAGTGCGCGGTGGCAGAATCACCGGCTATCTATACCAGAGTGTCCCACTTCGTTCCCTGGATAGTGTCGGTAGTATGGCCCTGAGTAGAATACCCTCATTTTGCAACCTACTGATCTCTCAGGATACGAAAGGCACTATCACTCTTATATAGAGAGGATATAAACTAAGATGATTCGTATCCTTGGCCACAACGTGGTGGACAAAATAACGAGGGCCTTATCAAACGAGAGGAAACACCACTAGTGAATAAAAAAAAATATCGTGGCTGTCAAATTTTACACTCTGAATTAAAGGCACATTTCAATTTTCATAGAAATAGCCTTAAACATATGTTTTGTGGTCAATATTGTAACAAATAACTCGTGATCTTTGAAAGCAGCCAGCAGACTGCCTTCACTACTATTATAATCATGAGTAAATAATGGGGGCCTTTGAATACATTTTCTGAGGAAACTATCTCCCAAGAACACTGATAGTCCATCAGATTGTTATAACAATCATGGAATGTGTCCAAATTTACAAAAAGTTCTAGAAATACCTAAAAAAAACAACGTAATATCTGACAAATATAACTGGGAAATTAAACCTTCTTTGGTGAATTAGAGCTTCACAATGACGATTACTCACTGTACTCAACTATTTAAAGATGTAAGCCCACAATCGAGATATATCGACCGAGCAGCCGCAGTTGTTAGGGATGATAGTGCCAACATTAAAAGGTGTCACAGTGAATCCTCAAGCTGCTGATATCAGTTTTCTAGACCAGTACTGCTACTTATTTATTCAAGTAACTCCTCGTTTGCCCTCAGGAGGCTGAATTTAACCCTGTTACATATCCATTGCTTCACAGAAAAATTCTGGTAAGCGCCGTGGATCGAACCCGGAATTTCTGAAAGTGTAGCCAGGAAATCTAACCACTAGACAACTACGCTTGACAAAAGGTACACCTTCGATATCAAGAATAATATGGATGATGAGTACTTTATGTGTTGTGGTCTCACTAACCTTGCAAGGATTATACAGCTTCTCTGGCCTACCTTCAAACAACTTGATAGGACCACCATTGAAGAGAAGTTGTAATTAGCGCCGGAAGACGTCGTGATTAACAAATTACAATTGTTCATAATATAATTAGATTATTATTATTAGCACCGCGTCTTTACTACCCGTTCGGGTTATACGCACTTACGCTAATGTGCAATGTTAGGGTGATTGTGAAAGAAATGGAGGACCTACAGTTTAACGTGGAATCCGAACCACGTGGTAGGCCGGCATTCCTCACATTCACAAGTTGTGATTAATACACATCTTGTCAGAGGTGAAGGAAGGTTTGGCAATCAGATATATCTGTGCCGGACCGAGGATGAACCCCGGACCTCCAAACACAGAAGTCTGAACACTTACCCCTAGACCACCAGTCACCAATTGTTATAATAATGACAAGTGGTTTTAAATTTTGTTATGTTCAATTGTTAATTATAATATAATATCCTATCAAGTATGAACGCAACTTATGAAGCTTAGTTCAATATCGGAACTGATGTGTTATTATTTTCGTTCCGATGCCTATCTGTCAACAAACTGGAGGAAGTTTAAAAACCCTCTAGTAGCCAACTGAATCAACTTTATCCATGGTCAGTTCTGTTTATGCTATTGTTTGTATATTTTGATTAACTCTCGATAGCTATAATTACATTTTTTATTGTATTTTATTTTATTTACATATTAAGAGCTATTTACTGCCGTTTCGGAATTTATGGGTCAAAATTTTAATATATTGTTTGTTAATAATATTTAATGTAATTATCTGATTGGATGAACATTTTTTGGGGAAGAAGACCCAGAACGCAATTCGTGGCTTGCAAAAAAAGACGCATTTTACTGATGTGTTATTTAAAAGTTTAAACAGGTAAAAAGGGAATAAACACTTAGAGGAAGCCGTTGAAGATTGTGTTTACATTAATTTTATGAATTTCACTAATAAATTCATTAAGTAAAACGAGTTTTATTTTTCAATTCACAATATGAAACTATCTTTATAAATAAATGTATATATATATATTTTTAAATTTAATTATTTGACACACAGAAAGGTCTTCTCTTCTTCACCAAGGAAAACTCAATATTGTATTTGTAGGGGTGTATCCGTAAATTTAATTGTAATTCAAACTATTTTGTGAAATCGTCACCGAATCCTGATTTAACTGCTTGTACATTTAAAAAATCTGTGACACAAACATGCCAACTTCACACACTTCTAAGATTAATATCAGCATCCCAAAAATAAATAAATTTACGGTAAGAACGAGTTAGTGAAACAAGCGAAGTACCTACTTAGATAGAAAGCATTTTAGGTTCTCAAGACAATCATGGAAGGAGGTGGTTTCACAACATTGGTAACATTTTACTATATTATTATCATTATTTTATAGGTATTTATAATATATATTAAAATATACAACTTCAGATCATATGACTTGGCGTATGAACACGTGAAAGTAAATCTAGCTACTTTTATAGTTCTCAGATAAGGCTCTTCCTATGAAAATTGGACTTAGGTGCGACAGTCTTTGGCAAGAAGCAAGTAGGATCGTACAGGAACATAAATATACAGGTTGTTCAGAAACTCGTGATCCAAACTGCACATAGATACAAGCTTGTTTGAGCCAGAAGTAATACAAAATCCTTATACACTTATATCTGGGAAACTATGCTGATACCAATAAATTGTGTTCAAAGTTACTAAACAAGACATAATAACAATATATTTATTTCGACTTTAAAGTAAATTAATTATTAAGGTGTAAAACATTGCCCGAAAAGCAGTTTGAAGCTAAATTTTTTTTTACATATTTTGGAAGTCTGTGAATATAATAAGACACAAAACTTTCTGTTCAAGTTAATTATTTTTTCTGATTAAACTAATAAGTAATAATGTTCAAAACTTAATATACGAGTTCAAACAATACATTAATATTAGCATAAGAAAACTCGCGATTTTTGTTTGGGGAATCAAGGCATGCGCTGAACTTCTTGGTACATTCATTAATTCTAATCTTATTCTTATTGTTTATTTTTTTTTCATAACTATTAAGGTGCAATGTGTCATACTTGGGTGGGTGCAAAAGATGCAAAACAGGACATTTATTTTGGCATTAAATAAACACCAAATTATCAAGTTGGGGAAGGAGGGGAAGCTACGCTTAGCTTGTCCCCCACATTTTTTAAATTAAAAAAAAAATTCTTTCATAACTATTATGGTGCAAAACGCCATACTTGGGTACGAAACGGTGCAAGTCAAAACTTTTAAATAGACATTTAATTTTTTTAAATATTATTACTCTTAACTTGGCCCGCATCACTCCCCTCAAACAAAAACAGTCATACAATATCTGGGTTGGGTTGTTAAACCTATTATTTGGATGAAAAACAGTGTTAAATAGGTACAAAACGATGGCATATTTACATTTTTAATTTGAGGGTGTGGGGGCTAGAGGGAGGATTTAAAAACTCAATTTTTTATGTTAAATAATTTTTTTCTCGTTAATCCATTAAGGCTTAAAACGCCATACTTGAGGGTAAAACATAACTTTTTAAGTTGGGATGAAAAAACCCCCATCATTTTTATAATGGAGGGCTACTCTTAACTTGTCTCCCACCCTCCAAAAAAAACAACATAGACAGCCCTACCATCTCTGGGGCTAGGGTGCAAAACGGTGCAAAATAGGTGCAAAGCCGTAGTATATTTAAAATTTAATTTCAAGTGGGTTGGGAGGGGGGGTGGCAACTTAAATTATCTCTGGTCATACATTTAGTGTAAAGGATTTCTACTCATAGGAATGATGTTCAATTCCAGTTCAATGTTTAGTGTGAAGAGTTATTGTCTTAAAATCGATTAGTTTGAAAGTTGTTTGAGGATATATGAGTATCGCCGTATATTTATAAAATGCTCACAAAGCACCCCAAGTGACGAGGTTTGCAAAATGTGGCACAATAGTTTTCCTGGTCTTGTGTTTGAGAATGACGTCACGCGCAGACGTGATCACCACTCAGGAGAGAGCTATTAATTTTTTACAGTCGTTTATGACTCAGCTCCAGTTTCTGGAACTCCCGGAGCTAACACCTCATCTACTGGAGCGCAGGAGAAGTAAAAAAAACTCTATGAAATTAACGGACGATTAATGCAAATATAAAAGGAGGAATAAAATAGTATTAATATAGTTTTTTCTTCATCTAATGAATAGGAAAAATACTAAACACTAGAAGACTGGAACTTTAAGGCCTGTGATGCGAAATGATATATTTTGAAAACTAATATTAGCGACTCATTCTAGTACTACAAGAAAAACTTAGCAACTCTTAATTTACCAATCACCTGCTTCAGTGGTCGAATGGTATATGCCGTCACCCTCGTGCTAGATTGATCTGCTGATGACGGAGATATTCGGGGTTGGAATCCCGGTAAGATCTACTGAAGGTGATTTTGTCTAGATGGTTTCCCACTCTCCTTGCACGTAAATGCGGTTAAATTACCTCTAAAATGCTTCCTTTCTCATTCCTACTCCATTATAGAAGTTATAATATATGCGTATAACCAGCCTTGTTGAATAGGGGTCAGAGCCCCTGTCTGCTAACGTAGAGGTCCCGGGTTTGAGTTCCTGCTGGTACCAGCGGATTTTTCTCTAAAGGGAAATAATTCCTAGGGTCATCGGGGCTTGGTTAATCAGGCGTAAGCCAGGTTAATATCTTCATTGTCTTTATTTTACCCCGTCATATTCACTATCATCATTCCCTCATCTCATCAGTACGGTACATCAGTACTAGCAAATCTTTCCACAAACTGAGCTACAGATTGATGTAGCCCCCACACGCCATCTTTATTATATATGTGTACAACCTGAACAGGTAGGAAGACGTGCTGATAAATACAAATACCCATTAATATTAATGTGCAGCTTTTTTAGTTAATATTTTTACTTTCTCACTTAGAAAACTTATTGTAATCTTTAACATTTTCAACAGCGAGATTATTATAAATCTCGACGTTTTACGCGACCCTAAACTCAAAAAGGTTAAGATTCTGTCTGCTGTACCTTGGTCCACATTTGAAACGGACTTTAATCAAACGTGATATTTAAATATTATAGGTTCAATTAGGGAAAAAATCGTGATGTTAATTATTGCTATCAATTCAAGGTTAGCTACTGATGATTGATTTTTGAACATTTGGGATTGTCAAAAATGGCTCTAAAAGTTTTTACTTTCTTTATACCCCTCGGAGAGAGTAGTATTATGATCGTGAAAAAAATCTAATTTGATATTTTGATAAATGTTGACTTTTCCTGAAACCGGAAAGGTTGTTTTCACGATGCTGTCTATCTATCTATCGAAGTCTAGAGTCTAAACCATTTTACCAACCGGATTAAAACTTTGTATCTAGAGTTTTCACGAGATTTCCCCGAAGAGTTTTTGAATTATATAGGCCTATATAACCCTAAAATTAGGGCAAAAAGAGAAAAATCTATTTTTTTCAAAATGAGCTATAACTATTTATATTAAATTTTGTATCAAGACATTATTTAATAATACAAACAAAATGGCTATTCTAGTTTATCCATGTAAATGACTTTAAGGATAAATTATACTAGCAAAAAGTTCAAATTTGGATCATACATCTACAACTATTTAAGACACTAACTAATTTGTTTAGAGTTATAGTTCTATTAAAAGTAAAAATCTTTAAAAGAATTTTTTTTTTAAACCAATAGCTTTAGACTTATAAGCAAATATATTTTAATGGGGTTCTTTGAAAATAGAAATTGGTTATAATGCACTTTGGTGGAAAAGGTTCCTAATTTCTCATTGCTTCTATAACAGTGTGTATTATTTCAGTTATGTTATTTGGTGGAGTGTTTGTACAACAATATCTATTATTTAGTTTCACAAATCTTACGATTTTATTTTAGAAAATATCTCCGTCCTAAGATAAAAAAGAGAAGAGATCTGTGCAGTGCACTATAATATTTATTTTTAAATTGTGTTTCTGGGGAGTATTTAATACCGTGACAAATAAATAAGATTTTAAGTTTATTTTTCTAAAAAAATATTCATTTTGGATAGTTTACTTATGACTACTATTTTAAATTCAAATTATTTGAAACAACTCTAACAATTTTATTCAAAACTAATTGAAGAGTTCCCGTGTGATTAAAAAAGCAAAATGTTTATTTTTTTGAGGTATACTTATTTAAGGGTAGTTCACTGAAAACATATATATATATATATACATATATATATATATATTTGAATATTTGTCCCAAGCTATAAGAGTCAATACATATGGGAAATACGATCGTAATGTAGGGCTCCTATTTTTTTTAAAACAATTACTAGACCTGTGATTCTTAGTAGCGGTTAGTATGAGAACTATTTTAAGACTAATTTAGCCCCCAAAGCCCGTAACATTAATTGACTATCCATACTAAGCCACATACCACCCCTAATACACCCGACCGAAATTCGGACCTCAATGTAGCCGTCACTAGAAATACAGTATATTGATAGCTTGATCCCTTTGACCTCATGACCAATGATGTGGCTTTCAACTCCCCTTTGATGGGAGTATTATATTAAAGTAAAAAGTGTTGAGTCAATTCGCACCCAAAATATTACGCGTGGCGCACGCGACGTGCCGCCGGCCACGTAACATAGGCCGGCTCACTTTATTTTTGATTGCCAGCCCGGCGATTTTTTTGTGAAATATCACACATCCTCTTTCCTGATGTCCACCTCTATAAAGTGAAGGACTTGCACGAACTGTTCATGGCTCAATATAAGGTACGTTTTGAATTCTTCATCATCAAGGTTTTAAGTCTTACATTAAAATATGATCATATTCACCTTATTCTTGCCTTTTCTCGTTGATTAGATGGAGCCATTTTCTTCTCTTGGACAAATAACATAAAAGAAAGAGCTACCCAGCTGGGGTTTTAACCCCAACCTCCCCCGTCACCGGCCAACCAGATTAATTGAGCAAGACATTTAGAAAAAACGTGTCCACGGGCACGGATACGAGGGCGCGTTTGCTAAAATTCGGGATTATTAGTTCTACTAAAGTTATGGATTTAAAAAAATTAACTAGATTGGACCTTCTTCGCAATTTTTACTTTCTCTCTATCTTACAGGTAGAGAAAGTATTGTGATCGTCAAAAAAATCGAACTCGAGATTTTGATGAATTTTGACGTTTCATGACTTCCTGAATCCGAAAAAGTGGTTTTTGAATTTCCGTCTGTCTGTCTGTCTGTCTGTCTGTACCTCCAACTAGAGCCTAAACTATTTTACCGATTGAGCTGAAACTTGATATCTAGGGTTTTCATAGGGTTGCCCCGAGGGGTTTTTGGAATTGGATATCTACCCCTAAAATTAAGGGTAGTTTACTGATGGGCAAAAAGAGAAAAAGTCGATTTTCTCAAAATCGGCTCTAACGATTTTGATTAAATTTTATTTATGAACATAAATAAATATTCCAAACAAAATGGCTACTCTCAATATTTCGGCAAAATCGTTTTAAGGGCTCCGGTCTGATGCGTAAATTAACATTTTTTATAATAGCTCCGAAACTATTTGAGATATGAAATTACTTAGCATTACAAATATGTATATATATTTATAATACAAATATTTTATTCGAAACATATTTTTATAAAATCAATAACTTTCAATATATACGCAATTATATATATATTTTTAACTTTTTGGGCATTAAAGCTTAAGTATTGCGACCGTAAGAAAAACTAACCTGAAATGTTGATGGATGTCGACGTCTCATGACCCCCCGAACCCTTAAAAATAGTCTTTGCAATGCCGTCTGTCTGTGTGTCTATTAAAACTTAAAATTAAGGGTAGTTTACTGAATGGCAAAAAGAGAAAAAGTCGATTTTCTCAAAATCGGCTCCAACGATTTTGATTAAATTTCATTTATAAACATTAATAAATATTCCAAACAAAATGGCTACCCTCAATATTTCGGCAAAATGGCTTTAAGGGCTCCGGTCTGATGCGTAGATTAACATTTTTTTAAATAGCTCCGAAACTATTTGAGATATGAAATTACTTAGCATTACAAATATGTATATATATTTATAATACAGATATTTTATCCGAAACATATTTTTATAAAATCAATAACTTTCAATATATACGCAATTATATGATTTTTTTTAACTTTTTGGACATTAAAGTTTAAGTATTGCGACCGTAAAAAAAAAAACTAACCTGAAATGTTGATGGATGTCGACGTATCATGACCCCCCGAACCCTAAAAAATAGTCTTTGCAATGCCGTCTGTCTGTGTGTCTATAAAAACTTAAAATTAAGGGTAGTTTACTGAAGGACGAAAAGAGAAAAATTTGGTTTTCTCAAAATCTGCTTAAACGATTTTGATTAAAATTCGTATCTAGGCGTTGATTAAGATTATAAATAAACTGGCTATTTTCATTTTCCTATGAAAATGATTTTTAGGGTACATTACAGAAGCGTTAATTTCCGTATCTCCACAACTATTGGAGAAACTAAACAACTTATCATTGCAAAATTGTAGGACTATTAGAAATAAAAAACTTTTATTTGACATATATTTTTATAAAAACAGCAGTTTCTGAGATATTTGCAAATATATTAATACAATTTTGTGAGCTTTAGTTGTAAACATATACTACTTAAGTCTTAACGCAATAATACTCCAATGCGATAGAGTAATTAAATATAAGTAAGTATCTAAAAAAAGTATGTTATTTTTCCTTAAATCTCTTAGGAGAAATGTTTGCATAGCAATGATCTATCTCCATTTTAGACTCAATAGTAAATATTTACATTTTTTATTGGTCAAAATGTATAAATGAATAATTAAATATCAATGCGATGACTTGAAGATCTGCAACACCTTTTAAAATGTTAAAATTTTAACCAGAAATCGAAATTTTAATACGAAGTGTTGACCCTTGTGGAATACATTAAACTGTTTGAAATGCTCTTAGGTGGACAAAGATGCGCCTCTTTTCTCATTGATTCTATATCATTGTATATTATTTTATGCGTGTTCTTATGTGGAGTGGTGATGATACAATGTACATTATTCCGTTCAGAAATCTTACGAGTTTATAGAAAGAGAGAGAAAGTCTGTGCGGTGTGCCGTACCATTTATTTTAATTACTTATGTTTTTGAGAATTTGGTGCGCATGTATGTTTGACAAAGAAAACGATAGCACTCCTGACCGACGATCCAAACTCTCAATACTATGCCTTATCATCCTGTTTCATTTTGTAGGATAATTTGAGGTGTTTATACAATTCAATTTTCATAGGGAAAGCTTTTTCTGACAGCTAGAAAATTTACTATATCTACTTTCACGCATTCGTACATCAAGTAATCTGATATTTAGATGTTACTTGTAATAGATATGATTGATATTAATTAAATATTAAAATGTTTTAAATTTCGACAGCAAGAAAAATCTGTATTTTTATTAAAGTTCTTTCCTATGATAATTGGACTGTAGCTATTGTTGGCTCTACTCACCTTCCTCATCCTGCCCGTTAGTTTAGTCAAAATAGTGGGCCTCTCTAGGGATGTGGTATTGAAATAAAAGTATCGATACTGTACTCATTAAAAATATTGGAATAAAAATATCGATACAGTGAAACCTTGGATTGCGAGTAACTTGGTTTGCGAGTGTTTTGTAAGACGAGCAAAAATTTTCAATACATTTTAACTTGATAAACGAGCGATATCTTGCAATACGAGTAGTATTACGGTTACGCTTTGTCTGCCGAGCAGTGTCATTGGATAGGCTCTTTGTTAAAGTCGCACAAAAATAAAAATATTCCAGTGATCCACCATATAGCAGTGATTCCGTTAGTGACAGTGAAAGTCGTCCTAAACAATAACACACCTCCTCTCATCTCTCTCGTCCACCTCACACCAGCCACCATTAAATTTAATAAATAAATTTGATTACAGTACAGTTACATTTAAATAACGAAAATAAAAATGGTATTAATCATTTTTAGATTAAATATTTTTGGGTTGTGGGACGAATCATCTGAGTTTTCATTATTTCTTATGGGGGAAATTCACTTTGATATACGAGTGCTTTGTATTACGAACACGTTTACGAAACGAATTATGCTCGTAATCCAAGGTTTTACTGTACCATACTAGTACCGAAAGAAAAGTATCGATATCAGCAAGTACCGGTATTGAAACGAACATCAACTTTTCTGCTTCGTCTGTTTGGGGAACCCTTGAGTTGATTGAGTTCATTTAGTTATTTTAGCTCTAAGAAAAAGGTTATTTTGTTTATTTTATGATGACCGTGCTCATTGATAAATAAAAGGGTAGTAGACTGGTCACCATTCACCCCATCACCCTGTTAGTCATCAGGCTCTATTGATAAAGATGAAAGAACAGCTATGAATTATGATGAGCTAGAGTTGCTTCTTGCTTGTCATGCACAAAATGACTGAGAGTTTAGAAATAGTGCCATTTGTTCTTCCTCCATAGTCCATTCTAGTAAACATTTAATTCCAGTATGGGTGAATGTAACAAAAAAGTTCGATACCGAACCGATACCAAGGTGTGAGTATTAATATCAGTAAAAGTATCGGAAAAAAAGTATCGAGTAAAAAAAATTCATATAATTGAAAGGAAAAAATTAAATTAGTAAAGCATCGATACTTGTTTCACATCCCTAGGCCTATCACCTTCCAAGAGAAATAAATTAGCTACACCCGCTGATGACTCGACAGTTCCCGGCAGTTGCAACAGAAGCCTTTTGTTACGACCGATAAGCAGAAAAGTTGTTATATAGCTCGGTCGGAACCAGTCTGTGGTTAGCTTTTAAGTTCCTTCTCCATCTACAAAGAATAGGCTTTACTCTTATTTTTTTACGTCCTCCACTTTTTAGATGTATTTGTGAATTTATTCCTTATCCTGAAAAACTCATCAGTGTTCGTAGAGTTTAAATTGATGTACAGTAGCCCCATGACTTCTTTGGTGCTAACTGACAGCTCTGAAAAGTTACCAGACCAAATTATATATCCCTACGCCAAACCATATGATCTGCAAAAACATGTGTTTAGCAGCTGTCACTTCTGACAGTCAAAATGTAGGTATATACCTACATTTTGACTGTCAGAAGTCAGCTGTGAGCTGGCAGTCAGCACCAAAGAAGCCATGGGGATACTTTAGTTAATGTATCTTAGTTTCAAGAGCGTACGTAGAAAGCTGATTATTCTAAGGGGTACCTAGCTCTCTAGTAAAATTGACGTAAGATCTCAATATTGCTTATATATATATATATAGCTATATGAGGGAAAGAGGGGGAGGGGGGTGAGATGATAATGTGTGTTTAGTTATGTATGTGGAGAGATGGGTGTGTGTTTTTTTTACGACTGTATTAAATATACCCAATTATTTTTAGCACCGTGTATTACTACCTGTTCTGGTTATACGTTTATGTACTAACTATGTTAATGTGTTAAGGAGGAGAAAGGTTGAATTTAGAAAAAGTGTATCCGCACTTGCGTGGAGAGAGAAAGAAAGAAAGAAAGAGAGAGTCATATACAATTCAGGATAAACCCTCCTCAGTACACCCGACTGGAATATAACCACGATTTACCCATCATCGGCAGTCTAGTTTAGTGCGAGAGTAGCACCTTAGACCATGCAACCATCAAAGTGGATGATACGAAACTAAACATGACTACTGAGCATAAGAAATAATTAGGTTTAACAAAGTTTGACATTCTTGATTTGTTACATAACTCAGTATAATTTTCAAACACAGTTCTGTGTGTGAGAAAGTTTAATAATTAGATTCGAGATATTTATCTAGTATTAACCTAAAAAAAAATTGTATATAAATAAGTAACAAAATCAGTTAAAATATGTAGTAAAATATTTAATAATGGGAAAATATATAACAATGAACGAATAAACCTTCCGCCGAAATAAACGATGGTAGGAATAAATACAATCTGGGTGTGGACGTTTGTCACGTAAAATTCTTGGAAAATTCGCTTGGTTGACAGCTGATGCTTTGTTTTCATGCACCACTGTTGCCAATGCTATGAAAACAAGTGAAAGTCAGACCACTCCAGATTTTTTAAAGTCAGTTTTCTAGAATTCCTTTTCTTAGGTCCGAGGTTAAGTGTTTGATCTAGACATACTAGCCGATTTTAATATTACAACTAGCCTATAAACTTGGTTGGTCTTTTTTGCTTTTCAAAAGACCGTCCTACACGCTGTACTATTGTGACAGACTTCAAATTAAATTTCCTTGGTTGATTTTGGGTTCTGTTTTCATAACTCGTTAATTGCCTTGTCGCTTTATATATGGTTTTCTCTTAGCCAAAGAACAACTGTAAAATATGCTAATCAGATCCAAGAATCATTGTTTTAACAACTCGTCGACTTGTGTTTACAAACTAACACGTCACGCGAGATACGTTCTGCTGAGGCCACTATCAGGCAACTCTGCACTCTCTCCCCATTCACAGCACAATAAACGCCAAACCCAAAGTTACGTTACAGCAACTATAATCCTCTTTGAAGACATCCTTTCACTGTATACATTTATTTATGGCTCTATTAATAATATAATAAGAATATAGACTTATTTAAGTTTCCGCGTATGTGCAGTAGCCCCATGGCTTCTTTGGTGCTGACTGACAGCTCACAGCTGCTAAACACATTTTTTTGCAGATCATTTGGTTCGGCGTAGGGATACATAGTTTGGTCTGGTAACTTTTCAAAGCCGTCAGCTGTCAGCTGTGAGCTGTCCGTCAGCACCAAAGAAGCCATGGGGCTACTGTATGTAGAATCCTGACTTTGAGGAGTCCATCAATTCAAGGGACGATTTAAATAATTTCAAGGGGAGACTACATTTTTACGCCCATGCTGGGTTTGCAACACAGCCATCGCTAGTATTTTTTTAAAAGATTGAGACATTGTTATTCTCTACCAGGTATCAATCATTTCAGTTGAGAGAGTTGAGCCCGTGTTACTTTGAAACAGTCACATAAGGGGCGCTTTTGAACGCTTTTATACTTTAATACAAATTTAATTATAATCTTTTCTTCTATTACACAAACAAAATTTATTTAAAACAAGCATGTCCGATCGGACCAAACTTAAGCCCGGTCCCTTCATTTCCCAAAATCAAAATGTTACCGATTTAGTAAAGGAGGGTTACGATTTGCCCTCAGCCTATCGTTCATATATTTAAAACCAAGTACAATGTCAAATAAAGCCCAAAGTTATATTTTTGGGAACGCAGGCAAATCCACTAGAGACAACTGTTTATTGTCCGCCCTTGTGAGCTATATAAACCAGTCAATGATCATCCTCCTTTATAAGAGAGATACAAAATTAAAAAGAATCCATGTTTTTAGTTTCGACCCATTTTTAAGTGCATGGTCTAAAAATGTATTTGTTTATTTGAAGTTTGATCAATTGCACAAGAGAAATATTTAACCTTTGATTGACTAGCAAACAAATCAAAGTTTAAATTAGTAGATATATTTTACATTTAATTAGGTTACTAGGTGACCTGGTGGTCTAGGGGTAAGGTGTCGGACTTCTGTGCTGAGGGTCCGGGGTTCAAACCTCGGTCCCGGCACAGATTTATATGATTGCCAAACCCTTCCTTCACCTCTGACAAGACGTGTATTAATCACAGCTTGTGAATGTGAGGAATGCCAGGCCTCCACCGTGGTTCGGATCCCACGTTTAAACTGTAGGTCCTCCATTTCATCTCACGATCACCCTACCATTGCACATTAGCGTAAGTGCGTATAACCCGAACGGGTAGTAAGACGCGGTGCTAATAATAATAATAATAATAATAATAATAATAATAATAATAATAATAATTAGGTTACTGATCGAGCAACGTGAGGTTCTGTTTTAACTCGATCATTTGGCATTTTATATGTACGTCCGGATCTTTGCTCCATGGTAAATGTCAAATTCTTGAGCCAATTAAATTTTTTTATTGCAACGACATTCTTTAAACTTAAGCCAAGGAATGTATATGTACAGTACATGTTTTTTAAAAACTGGTTATCCATTTCAAGATGGCGGTAACTCAAACGTCTTGATATCTTTTTGTTTGTCCCGTGATAACTGCCCAATAAATGGAGCAATTTTAACGGAATTTGGTGGGAAAACTCTTTAAACCTAGGCCAAACGATGTAGGCGTACATAATTTTTCAATCTGGTTATATTTTCAATATAGTGGCTGCTAAAAGGATTATTCGTTTAGTAGCTCATCTTAAGTGATTTGGATTTATAGTTTAATCGAGTACCTGGGCGTATTTTTTTAAATTTGGATAAAATATATTGCGAGAATAACATCTTAAATCACGTGAACAGTTATATTATATGGATATAATGTACTATTGAATATAGTATTAACTTGTTTTACTTATAGCTTGATCACCAAAGAAAATAATTCAACTTAAAATCCAAGGAGAAATTAAAGGAAATATTTCAACTAGAAATCCAAAGAGAAATATTAAGACTGTAGTAACGATAGTAAAATGACATTGTTCTTAATATTATGATGTATAACTGAGCATTAAGACAAGCTAGGCTTCTTCAAACTTTTTGGTACGTGGGCCACATAATATATTTTACACATTTTTGCGGGCCAAAGTAAAAAAAAAAAAGAATGAATAACTTTTATTTGGATCTTTTTTGTGAAATCAGCATGGTATTATTCAGAACTAAGGAGAAATGTAACAATTACAGAGAAAGGCAGTAGGGCATACATATTTTCAAGAAACAGAAACTCATATTTATTCTGAGATAGCAATGGGAGATTTCAATCGGAGCTAACAAATGGAATTTTGCACAAGATCAATGGAAATGATTGAACTGCTACTTTTTTTTTTTAATTTGAAAGTATTGCTGAATTGAGATTTCAAACATAAGGTGCCCATTATTAAAAAGGACTTCATGTGCTTATAAGATAAATTTGCTCAATAGTCAGACTTGACATACTTCATACTTCATTATTGGGAATTAATATTCACACAGATTGTTTTAACAAAAAACGTATATAACTCCACAAGCAAATCGCTTCAAATTAGGAAACTGCTCAGGCTTCCAGGATTTAGAAAATTGGATCTGGTTTATTTCTTTATAGTACTTGTGTTTCAGTATGTCATCTGTTTCGAAAGCAAGAATTTATAATTTAGATTGACTTGGGAGTGTTTCAACATTACAGTCAAATAGATTTTTAAACAACCTTATTTCATCTGTTTTTCCATCATTATCAGAAAATCGTCCCCGAAATAGTTTTTGTAACTCAGAAATTAATCCTAATACAAATGAATTAGTGAATTCTGCTGCACGTTCTTTAATAAATTTTTCACAACATGGCAAATGAACTAAGCTATGAACGTTAACTTGTTCTTCAAGTAGTACTATTTTGCCCTGATTGCCTTGATATACGAATATATCACAAATCAAATTTGTTACAGATTGCAACTTCAGATTCAATTAATTCATATGGCCGTTCACGTTTGCAAAAAAATACAACTTTCCAAAGCAAGTCATTGTTTGATAAAAGTGATTGAGGTTAATTCTTTTCTGGGAGAAATGAATCAATTTATATGTAATAATTTATATTTATAATAAATAGTCAATATAAATATTTATTTCTAAAAATTATGTAGCATATCATATTTCATGACTTTTCTTTTGTAGCCCTCTGCCGGAGTAGCACTTGGAACTACTTGAAAATCGTCACAAGCCGTTCTTTTGTAAGTATAGGAAGTGTCATCAGCCGTCTCATGGTACACCATGTTTTGAGGTCTTTAATCATATAGCACCTGCGACAGAAAATTAGGGTTTTCAATTCCGACAGCCAGGGGCTCCAGAACAGGGGGACCGGGGGGATTGAGTCCCCTCCAATATTTCCCAAGTAAATTCAAAACCCGTGCATAAAAACAAATAATTATTGCCATTAGTTTGGTAATTTTAAGTAATGAAGACATACATTTACAATTAATTTACACTAATAGAAAACTGAAATGCCCTAATTTTGTAATTTACATTTTCCTCACACGAAAAAAACTGTTTCACATAAAATATAGTAACGAGCACTAGGCCTATTTGTACCTATTGACCCTTTTGACACAGATAAGAACAACTTGATAAAATTTCACAATTGAATTGTAAGTCTAATTTGGACACGAGGTGGTTTTTTCAACCAAAGTTTGAATTTTATTTTGACATATCTTTATCACCCTAATGAAATTAAAAAGTTGAACATTAATTTACAAGCTTTCTTGTTCTGGTTTAAATAAAATGTTTAATTATTTTTAAACCTACTTCAAACATTGTTGTGATACTATATTTCATGATGTTGTATGTATGGTTTGTAAGAACATGACTAATTATTTTATAACGATATTAATTTGGACCGCTCTCATATATTTAAAAAGTCATGGATGAAGGTATTTTTCTTTTAAGTATCGTATGTAAATTATCCTTTTAAGACTTCATCCATGGAGAATCACGCGCTTTTCAGAAATAATCTAGAAGGATTGCACTATTAAAACTTATTTTTTATTTCAAAATTTCACTCCGTAGTATTTACCAAACAAGCAAGAGACGACACCTCCCAATACCCAATAGGAAGCTAGCCTTCAAAACACCTGTCGCAGGAACGCTTTTGATTTGTTGGTTTTGATACTGGTCATGAGAGGTCCAAGGGGCAAGGGGTATGTCATATATAAGCTGTGTGTGCGTATGAATACACAGAGTGTACCGGCGACATATACAGAGTAGTCACATAAACAGAGAGAGTGCCGGTGACATAAACCTAGAGAATGTGTAATATCATGACAGCACATAATTTGTATTTCAAGTAAAATTGTATACGAAGATATAATCACTCCAATAAATCGTGTGCAACATTAATAGTTGTATTTATTTAAGTCAAATAAACCGTAATATAATAATTGGCGCTCGATCACGGAGCTATAATAACCAATTATCTCACAATCAATTCAAGAAAGTTGTAATTGGCTCCCAATCGCGGGACAGTTATATTTCAATAATAATTGGCGCTCGATTACGGGGCTATTAATATCAATTATACCACGATAATTCCGAAACATATCAATTTAATCAACCTAGCTAATCTTATAACTAAAGAAATAAGGTGAGGAACCGTCTATATAGTTTTTTTGGGGGGGGGCATTCAAAATTTAAAAAATGTCTGCAGGAGAACCACTTTAAATAACTTCTATAGCTTCTAATTTATGAAAAATATTGTTTATCAATACTTAAAATAGCTTTTAGAGGTACCCGATTTTCAAAAATTTGCTGAAGGAGGACTATACTCCAAATAGCATATAGGATTATCCATATTTTTTTAAAAATGAGGGAATTCTTTAAATTTCATTTAAAATGTTACACCGTCTCCGTGCCTTCTACTTAACGACCACAATTAAATAAAAGGGAGAAGGTATAATCGACATAAAGGAAAATATAAGCAGAATTAAAAATATAACAATAATATGGTTTATTCAGTATAAACGTAGATAAAGCAAAGTACAGTGGTCTCATTATATCATTCTGAATAATGCTGAAAATAATAACGTGAAGCGCAGAATGTAAACCTTCCATGTTTACATTTATTACAAGTCGTCTTTAAGAGACACAAAATTACGTAGATTATAACATCAAAAGAAAGTTAAACTACCAAAAGTGAAGTGAAGTAAGATATCCACAAAATGAAACATACATTAAATATTCTTGCCTGATGGGCTCCTCAAACAATTACAAGTTACAATACGAAAATTTACAATTACATAAAACATAACGCGAGAGTTTGACTTCCAGACGCTAGTCAAAATCTCCCGGGACTAACTATATCTTAGAAAAACTAAAGAATGAAATTTAGAACAAAATTAAATTATATAAAAAAAATAACAAGCTTAATTTTAATTCTACAGTCGCGTGAAATAGCAAAATACAACAGTCCACACATTTTAACAATTTACATTTAAATTCACTCAATACAAAATTACCAATGGTGGATTTCAAACTAAACTAATAAACTAACCAACTAACCAGCCGCGCCTAAGTGGCGGCATATAAGTTACATTTAAGCGACTGAGATAATAAAGCAAAAAGTTAAATATTAAGCAAAACACAAAATAAAGATTTTAACATGAAAATATTATAAGTTGAAAATGAATAAAGTTCTTTATAAGTAACTGCCATAGTTACGTTCCAATTTATGATGTATGAATGTTTATCCGATCATTGTCCAGGTAGACGACAATGATCCGTCCTCGTTCGTAGATTTTAGATAGTCAAAGTTTTTTAGACAATGTCAGCCTGTTTTATAGTGATTTTCGTTGCACGGAAAGAGGGGAGGTAATTACTAGCACGCAGTTGCTAGCAGTCATCGGTCACGTAGTCACTTTGTAGGGTTGTTCCATCGGAAAATTAGAACAAGTCGGCGATCATTGGATGTTTGTGTTGTTTGGGGAAGTTCATCTGACATCCGTCAGAGGGCGGGTGGATTGTTGTCTTCTAGCGTTCTCCATGTTGTCATTCCTTAGTTTCAATCTGACTAGACGGAGAATGACCACGCGTTGATTGTAGACTCTCGTTAGCTCGGCCCCATTCTTCATATTGGCTGCACGGTGTCGTTCAGCTTTGGTGGCGGCTAGTGATAGAAGATTTCAAAGGTAAGTTCCAGAACAAATACGAGTGTAAAATTACAGAAGATTGTACTGTATGAAATATACTGTGTCGTATTATCTTTCCGTATTAGCCTACAGGGACTACAACAGAGAAATGTACCATTGTAGGGATTCTATTTAGGTCGGAATTATAGAGCGGGTGGTATGAATTCTTGATAGTTACGTATCAACATTATAACGGGATGGATCCAATTGTAACTAACTGCAAGTTAACGTTACAAATCTCCCCCCCTTGACCAGGAGAATAAGAAGATGCAGCATCCGTCCTCAGCAAGGCGGAACATCAAAGGGCTCAAGGTTGCCTTCTTGTACATCATCTTCCCAAACAGCATGAAACGATCCATTTTTTTCTGCTCTAGATTCCATCATCTAGAGAAGCAGTCGGTACCACTACGTAGACTTTACCAGAAACCAGGAGAGAAAGGAAAACAGGATGCGCAACGAAAACTCATATACAACAAGTCGTGTCGATATGTAAGTGGCGTTAAGTCATACGCAACCACATGTCTAATTGTTTGTATGAACACATGAAGAATCTCTTCTTTCTTCTACGTTCAAACTCAAGTTCTCACAATAAAGTTCACTAGACTATAAAGTCACAAAAGTGTATCCTCAAGAAATCCTAAAATCCTATAGAAATCCTACATAGATGTATCGGAGGAGCGTCCCCCCCCTCAACATTTTTGAAGGTTCTTATTCAAAGGTTTGAGAGTTTCAAATGTTAGATCACTATAATCTCACTATATTCTATATAAGTCCATTCTCAGCACTCAATCTAGAATAGAGTGTCTCAAAACATGGAATAGAGAAAGTTACGTCATAATTAAATCAAAACAACATTTGATTTCGTGATCCAAATTCCATGAAGTGGAACATCAACAAATTCGTGCCATAATAATCTATAAACTATTCACTTATTTCATAAACACATAATATCCACAAGTTCAATTACGGTTCAATACCTGTAAATAACTATACACACGGCCAACAATATATATATAACAAAACACTATATCTACAAACCACTGATATATAACATATCATTAATGGTAAACAAAATTTAAATTTTAAACACGATTTGGCTCACAGCCATGGCACAATGCCATCAAACAAAACTCAAATTAATAAGGGATGCCAAAAGATTAATTATAGGTCCCCATATACCTATAAAAATTAGGCATGATTCCACATTATTATTAAGAGTATGAATAAACTCGGTCAATATTATAATTAACAAAATGAGATTACGTTAATTGACCGTTCATTAAATGACTCAACAATCGTCAAATAATATCAAGACATCAAGTCTTACCAAAAACAGGAATACCAAAAAGATCAAATACAAGTCCCCATAAACTTATAAAAAAATTTCTTGGCATCCTACATTTACCTAAGTAAATCCAAAATGGAGTAATTAAATCTGTAAGTACAATAACTTACGAACATTATCCATTAAACTATGACATTCTAAGACGTCGGTATTAGTTTAAGATGGCTCACATGAGCTCTTCGCGTATCGGTCGGGTCTGTCTGGCACATCAACCTGACCGACACGGGTGTTAAGAAAGATTCAACTGACCAGGGTCTATCCCATCGGGGAGAGAGCCTGGCAGATATTTATTTAACGCTAGACAACATAAAGAAACAAGCACAAGAACTACAACGGGGGAAGGGGGGCATGGAAATGCGCTTGACTCGTAAGACCCATGATTCTTACGGCGCACAACTAGTTTCCTGAACTACACTTGCTCCGGACATGTCCTAACTGATTACATTTAAAGCAGCGAATTCCTGACAAAAACTTACTATCCAACGCTCGCGGGCCAATATGGTTCTTCTTCACAGGTTGCACACCCAACTGAGAAATCGCAGTATTATTCCTAGACCTACCACAAGAACTAGGATTCGAACCCACGCCTGGATTGTCAACAATAAAAGGCGCATGATTTTCTAGAAACTCACCTTCAGACAACAAAGTACCTTCAATTAGGGAAGCTAGCTCATGTAACTCAACTATCGTACTAGGTTTAGAAGTAAATACAAAATGACGTCGAGACAAGGGCGACACATTCTCCAAAATAATATTTACTATCTGATATTCAGAAAGATCTAACCCTAAAACTTCAACGGCCTCAGAAATGGCCATGATGAAACTCCTTAACGACTCATCAGGACGTTGAAAGCGATGTACATACTGCTTACACAAATTATCTCTAGCTCTAGTAGGGACAAGACAGTCTAATATCTTACGACAAATAAGTTTCCAACTTAACCCATTAACTAGCCCTTCAGAAAATAAACGAGTTAAATATCCAGAAGTTTTACCTAAACATAATGCAATAAACTCGGACTCAGAACCGATATTTAAATGACAAATCCTTTGAACCTCAATTAAAAATAAAAAAAGAGATGAGCTGTCCTGACCATCACACAGTGGTATTCGATTTACAAAATCAACGAGAATTTTACTTTGGATTTTATCACTCACCAAAGCGCGTGACATTTCAATTGGATATCCAACCCTCACCGGTACTGAATGATGATTCTCCACTCCCACTGTTGCCTGGTCTCGAGACGTATCGCTCTCCGAAAGGATTCCCACGAGAACTGCACGAAGTCTTGCTACGGTGGTTTCTGTTGAACCTTGCAGTCCACGCTTAGCAAGCTCGGAGATAAGGCTTTCTTTATTGAGTCGGTAAACATCAGATTTAGACAACACGCTCGGCTCGCCAGTCACTACTTCCTCAGTCGAAGCGTCCGTAGTCAAATTGTGTTCCATTATGAAACAGAAAGAGATACAAGGTTAAACTCAGGCTATGATTTCACAACAACAACAAAAATATACAGTATAATTTTCCAACATTTTTCAGCAATGATATAGGTTATTAATTAACTAATTAAACAGGAAGATCAGTTAATTAAAAGGACAGCAGAGTGGCGCAGTGTTACACCGTCTCCGTGCCTTCTACTTAACGACCACAATTAAATAAAAGGGAGAAGGTATAATCGACATAAAGGAAAATATAAGCAGAATTAAAAATATAACAATAATATGGTTTATTCAGTATAAACGTAGATAAAGCAAAGTACAGTGGTCTCATTATATCATTCTGAATAATGCTGAAAATAATAACGTGAAGCGCAGAATGTAAACCTTCCATGTTTACATTTATTACAAGTCGTCTTTAAGAGACACAAAATTACGTAGATTATAACATCAAAAGAGAAGTTAAACTACCAAAAGTGAAGTGAAGTAAGATATCCACAAAATGAAACATACATTAAATATTCTTGCCTGATGGGCTCCTCAAACAATTACAAGTTACAATACGAAAATTTACAATTACATAAAACATAACGCGAGAGTTTGACTTCCAGACGCTAGTCAAAATCTCCCGGGACTAACTATATCTTAGAAAAACTAAAGAATGAAATTTAGAACAAAATTAAATTATATAAAAAAAATAACAAGCTTAATTTTAATTCTACAGTCGCGTGAAATAGCAAAATACAACAGTCCACACATTTTAACAATTTACATTTAAATTCACTCAATACAAAATTACCAATGGTGGATTTCAAACTAAACTAATAAACTAACCAACTAACCAGCCGCGCCTAAGTGGCGGCATATAAGTTACATTTAAGCGACTGAGATAATAAAGCAAAAAGTTAAATATTAAGCAAAACACAAAATAAAGATTTTAACATGAAAATATTATAAGTTGAAAATGAATAAAGTTCTTTATAAGTAACTGCCATAGTTACGTTCCAATTTATGATGTATGAATGTTTATCCGATCATTGTCCAGGTAGACGACAATGATCCGTCCTCGTTCGTAGATTTTAGATAGTCAAAGTTTTTTAGACAATGTCAGCCTGTTTTATAGTGATTTTCGTTGCACGGAAAGAGGGGAGGTAATTACTAGCACGCAGTTGCTAGCAGTCATCGGTCACGTAGTCACTTTGTAGGGTTGTTCCATCGGAAAATTAGAACAAGTCGGCGATCATTGGATGTTTGTGTTGTTTGGGGAAGTTCATCTGACATCCGTCAGAGGGCGGGTGGATTGTTGTCTTCTAGCGTTCTCCATGTTGTCATTCCTTAGTTTCAATCTGACTAGACGGAGAATGACCACGCGTTGATTGTAGACTCTCGTTAGCTCGGCCCCATTCTTCATATTGGCTGCACGGTGTCGTTCAGCTTTGGTGGCGGCTAGTGATAGAAGATTTCAAAGGTAAGTTCCAGAACAAATACGAGTGTAAAATTACAGAAGATTGTACTGTATGAAATATACTGTGTCGTATTATCTTTCCGTATTAGCCTACAGGGACTACAACAGAGAAATGTACCATTGTAGGGATTCTATTTAGGTCGGAATTATAGAGCGGGTGGTATGAATTCTTGATAGTTACGTATCAACATTATAACGGGATGGATCCAATTGTAACTAACTGCAAGTTAACGTTACAAAAATAGTCTGATTTTCAAAAAACTGTCCACTTGAGCACCACTCCAAATGATTTATAAAACATCCAATCTTCAAACATTAACTGGGGGGGAGCGGGGGTGGAAATGTTCTTAAACAACTTGTTATTTCCCCTCGCCCTCTCTCTCATTTAAAATAACTTTCTTATTTTTTTAAAAGTTTTAGCATCATGTCAAAAACTTACAATTTGGAACCATCTAAAAATTAAATACGCCCTACGCCCATAAGTCACAGTTTAGCCTGCCAAGATAAGACTGCTGCCTTTCAGGATAAACAATGTACATGGGAAAGAGGGAAAATCTGTAAAATTAAAGTTATCGGGTGGGACATGAAAAGTCAAGGAGAAGTCTTAAAGATTATAAAATGTAACTGAAATTTTCAATTTATTTTTGCAGTAATTTATGAAATACGAATTAGAGAATATTACAAATTGTTAATTACTAGTTTTATCCCCAATTAATGTTATTTCTTGATAACATGGGCCTAAGTTGAGGGGTGATTCACGGGGTTGAAACCCCACGAAATAAATATAATTGTGTATATTCTGTTATCCAAATGGCTTTCTGCTGCCAATGTACTGCATAATATACAAAAATTATGTGATGAAAGACTACATTTTCCAAGATTTACTTCAAAACGAACATCTTTCCTTTCTCTTTGCGAAACCAGACGGACTAGTAAACACGAGGCAGTTATGAGAGACAAAGAAGTGTTAATGCACAGGAAAAACTTCAGTCTTCAGAAAATCGAGAAACTTCAAATTTGGCATATCAATTATTAGAGTGCATTACTGCAGAGCAGTTTATTATATGCCTAATGTAATTGAGAAAATATTCTCTTTTACACTGCAGCTGTAAAAGGCAATTCAAAAGTAGAGCTTGATATTTGTGAAGCCTGCCTTCATGTTAATACAGTTTTGGAAGTTTTATAACCGCCATGCAGTAATTCCAAAGAAGAATTTAAGACATTGTATGCAATAGCATTAATACTGGCATCAAATGTTGGCGGCACCATCACAATGCCCAGATCAACTGTGCATCAGGCTCATAGAGAAAATGTTCCAATTTCGGGTCCAGAGGAATACTACAGAAGGTTAGATGATGTAATAGTGCAATTAAAGAAACTCTACTGAAACCACAACCAGCTTCTCTCAAACATCCAAAAAGAGATCCCTAAACATCTGACAGATGATGAAAGTGGCCAAAATTTGCAATTGAGTGTAGATTTTTACAGAAAACATCTTCCATATGTTCTCCACAGAATTTAAATTATGGGAGAAGAAGTGGAGCGGTGTTGTCTAAAAGACAGGCCAAGCATTGCAATAGAAGCATTTTTGAAGTGTAGTGAAACATTTTATCCTAATGTGAGGATACTTCATTTAATACTACTGAATCTTACCATCTCTACTGCTTCACCTGAAAGGTCATTTTCGACATTAAAAGATTGGAAATCTACCTGCGTAACACCACGGCACAAGATCGACTAACCAGCCTTGCCCTTACCAGTGTTTATAGAGAAATTGAAGTGGACACAGATGAATTAGTTATCACCAAGTTTTCACTGAGTTCGAGGAGGGTAAATTTTATTTTGTAATGATGATGACCTTTTTTTTTAATGGATGCAAACTGTAATGTTTTTTACCCATTACACAATATGTATTATAGCTAAATATTGTATATATATTCTGACTTGACAAAACGCACACATATGTACATGTATATGTAATGTCAAGTAATAGCTTGTAAGTCTTTAGTATACATGTTGTTTTTAAATCACTCATAAATAGTTTTTGCAATATAATTTTGTTTACAATAAACATAAACATAACCCCCCCCCCTCAAATAATTTTCACCGTACGACTATGCTTGATAATCTTTATGCCAAGAGTTTAATAGAAAGAAATGAAAATTATAATATTTTGTCTGTATAGCTTTTATTATAAAATACTGGGAAAGTACATTCTTTGGTCTGAAAAACCTGGGGAAGTAAAGAAATTTTCAAGTGTAGGCCTTATCAGCGCTGTTTGAATATGTGTAAATAAAATAATTTTTCTTAGCAGAATTCAGCTGGGTTTAACCTTTTAATTAGTCGCTACCCTTGATAATATATTTTAAAGTAAAAGGACACCAGAATATAGGGCCGATGTATAATCATTAGGCGTGAGCTACATTATAATATTTAGGGTTATTAATAAGGACCTTAAAGTCTGATATTTAAAAACAACTACATTCATATGTGCATGCATAAAGTCATATGATCATGTGATTTCCGATAGATAACATGAGTGGTGTATGAACCGAAGGAAGGGGGTATGGAGAGGGAAAGTACATAAGGGGAATTGTATGAGGTTTGTAAAACATTATTATATTTATTTCAAAATCAATAAAAGTGTGGGTGGATAAATAATATGACCGTTTCAGGAGCTCTTTATTTTGAACAATATCTGCTGAGAGACCCAGAGTAAATTCAAAAATGTGTTGACAACAAAATACTTGTAATGATGGTTTTACGTACTACTGATAACTGACTTGTAATGTCAACTGTTGAGAATTGTGTTTTTCCTTTAAGCTTTCAAACGAACATTCTATATGTACTGAGAGATTTTTCCTCGATTACATTTTATAGGAAGACAGTTAGATACATAAATGTTTTCCTCCCAAGTGTATTACGCCTTCCACTTACAGTATCCTTATGTAATAAGTTGTAGATATCCCTGGCAGGTAGTTAGACCCGTGGCACACACATAAATGTAATAAGTTATATTTCTTTGGTTGTGTGCACTAAATTCTAATCCCGATTTAAAAAAAAAACTCAAAATAATTTCTAGACGCACAGAATTCAAAAAGAATTGCTATAAAAGAACCACTTTAAAATGTTTACAAGGACTTTTTTTTAATTGTCAGAGGAAGATCACTTTAAATTGTCTAGAGACATTAATTTCAAAAAGATATCCAGTTGAGGAACACTTTGAATAGCTTCTAGAAGACTGCAAATTTAAAAAAAGATCTCTTGGATGAGAACCACTCCAAATAACTTCTAGAGTAATATAATTTTCGTAAAATTTTACAGGTGAGGACCACTCTATGTATATTCAAAGGGCATCCAAATTTCTGGAGAAGGGCTTCCAGTCCCCCCCTTTGGATTGGAAGCCAAGACGTTCCAAACAGACTTTTATTGCTAAAGTTTTTTTTTTCACAAATGAGGTTCGACCACCACTGGATAGTATCATTACGTATAAAATAATAATACAAAAGAGGCCTATCTATCGTTTTTAATTGCTGACCAAAAAACAAGTAGAATTTTTTTCTCTACTCAATTTCCTATCATGATGTAACTTCCTCTTGGTTCATAAAGCTTGATGCATCAGAGAATAATACTTTAAGGAAAAAGTTACTATTTATTCTTACTTGTTCAAGTGCTCATTGGCAGAAGGTCACTCGATGGAGGAAATCTTCTCCATGAAGTTCTTGATGAAAAGACATGTGTTGAGGATGACATTGATGATGCTTCAATATTTTGAGCACACTACTCTCGGATATTCTTAAATCAATAGAAATCGCACGAGATCCTACCTGAGTATTATGAGCTAGTGCGGCTAGCACTGCGATATCATTATGTTCACCGATGACAGTTGCTAGGCTGCTCCTTTTCTTCGTTTGAACATTTAAATTTTCCACAAATTCTTTAACTACACGATAAAAAGACCTGCGTGAGGGTGCATTTATCTCAGGAAAACGATCAGCGATTTCAGCGTAGAGTAGAATAGCATCATTAACTTTTCTTCTACATTCACCATAAATTAAAATAATTTCAATTTTATTTTTCGGCAATAGAATAATACTCCAAAGCTCACAATACGTAGATTTACAATAAACGAAAATACCTCCCGTTATGAAGAACCTTGTATTCTGTTTAGTGTGAACGTTTATACATAAGGATCAAAACGTTAAATTGGTCTACATATCATGGTAAAAATATGGGGTAGACCAATTTAACATTGTGATCCTCATGAACAAACTTTTTTTAAAAAGCGTTTTGCTTGTAATTGTTTACACTCTACAGATACTAGTAGGCAATACATTTTAACAAAAACCGTTCCAAAAACATCAGCCATATTTCTTTAATTCATTACGAATAATCAAATATAAACCTGAGATAAAACAGTGTTTCAAACAAAAGTGTATTCTACAATAAAAATACAGAGTCCCATTTGAAAAACAATGGTTGATCTTGAGATTACCTTAAAGACGTCAAAAAAATAAATTATGTCATTTTGTCAGCGTCTCAAAACCAAGCAACATTGTATGATTTTTTTTTCTTAAATGCGTTTTTTAAAACGCTATTTCGCTATGCCAACTTAAAAAAACCCATCCTGTATAGTGACTAAGAAAGACATACAAAGATGTACTACATTAAAAGTAAACCTTCCCAGAAGCGTGGCTTGCTGTCATGGGAGGAAGGACGCGTGCGGACAGGAAATGGACATGTAAAATATACCGAGTGTTTAAGAAATAACGAAGGGAAACAATTAATTTGTTTTTTTTGGATAAAATCTTAAATTGTGATGCGATGACTTCAAAACTTAATAAAAATGAAAAGTAATAAAGGTTTCAAATACAAATAAGACCCTTTTAATCTTTTACCACATAAACTGTTATTATTAAAGTGCTTAGTTATTAAAATATATTTTTGTCTGAACACATTGTCTATAAATCTCATGTTCACCACAATAAATATTTTACGACAAGGTTCTTAAGTAGATTATTTTAAAATATGATAGCCTATAGACCCTAGGTAGTGTTGCATTTTAATTTATAGCCTAGGTTGATTATGTACAGTTCCTATTTTGTCGGTGGTATCGATGTCACAACACTGCCTGGCACCTAACTAAGAATGTCAAGTTATAAAAGCAATTTTTGTATCTCCGTTATTCTATCATAAAGGCTTTCAAGGGCTCTATAGGTTGAACATCAAGAAATATATCAGTAATGACCTAAAGAATATTAAAAAAACAACTTTCGTGGAAAAGTAGTTGCAAGTGAACCCAGCCAGAATTCAAACTAGCCCAACTCCCTGGGATAGTGTCAGGTCAACACATCGGTTGATAGTTAAAAGCAGCAGTATAAGTTGTTTCTGAAACAAGATAAGTGTGTGTTGACTGACGACGGCCAATTCCCTTCCTTTCCCCCCTCCTGCAGCACTATGTTACAATCACTAACAACACGCTATAGCCTCACAAGGTCTTGGTCATTCTTTGAAAGGCTTGATTGTCGAATGACCTTAAATTTGCTCCTGTATTATCTGAGATAATGTGTATTTAACTGTAATGTATTTGTGGATGTACTCTGTTACTGTAATATATTTATAAAAGTACTATTTTAGTACTGTAATATCTGTTTTTACGTTCAATCCTGTAATAATGACCTATGATATAATTTATGTGTAAGTTTATGCTTGCACAAACTCTTAACGGCTCATCCCAGCTTAATTTCTGGAATCACGGCCGCCTTTAGGAGTGTGCAAACGGTGTGGTCGCACAGGGCCTCGCGATTTGGGGCCCCCGCGTTTGTTTGGATGGGAGAAGGGTAAAACAAGTTGGTGTGGGAAATGTTTGCTTGCGCGATCCTATGGTAGGCTCCCTGGGTAGGCGCTCTAGCAAATATTGTCACAGTGAGAAAAATACGAGTATAAAAACATAACTCATGTGGTCTGATTTATTAAACGAGTGAAGCGAGTTCTCCGTTTTAACTCCACCTATTTGCATTTGTATGTCTGTGGCGGATATGTCTCACGATAACTTTTGAACGTATCAACCGATTTAATTCAAACTTGGCTAGTTTTTCTTTGTACCTTCATACAGTTCAAATTAGTTGGTGAAGAAAATTTAACTAAGGGTTGGAAATAAATAAACCCCTATGTGTATAAAATCATGTCTTCTGGCATTAATTATTACATGTATTTACTTTTAAAGGCAGTTCCTGATAACTTACACGGTTGAAAATAGGTAGGCCTATATAAGTGCAAACTACTATAAGTAACATTAAACAATAATTAATATTTTTAGTTGTTTTTTGTGGGGAAGGGGGGTCGGGTGGAAGGCAGATAACTGGGGGGCCTGCAAAAGAAGTTTGCCCAAGGCCTCACCTATGGTAAAGGCGGCCCTTTATGGAACAATCACCAGACCTTAACACAATAATGTGTCTTATCATGAGAGGCAGCACAAACAATTTCTTATAGATACATACTCTGGAGATCGAACTGGGGACGCTTGACTCAGGGGTCAGACGTTCTCTCCACTAAGCTGGACTGTCGAGGCATAGACTGGTAGTTCCCCGCTCCACTGATCTCCCACGTGGACGGGGAAGTATATATAAAGGAGTAGGGAAGAGGTAGGACCGGTTCAGTGATCAGTTTACCGCCTTACCATGAAGACCGTGATAGTTATATTACTAATGATTGTTTGTACCAGCGAGAGCCAGATCCTGTTCGCAGGTAGGAAACATGACTTAACCTAGTGCTACTGTCACACACACAGCTCTAGCACCTAGATAAGAAGTGGGCAACATATTTTTCAATGTGGCCACAAGTGTGGCGAATGATAAGTGAAAATTCACCACACTATGTGCCGATCGAGAAATTAGTTTGTGTAATCGAACTTTTAAAAACCAACACACACTGTTTGAACACTTTTATCCATAACTTGTACACGTTGACCACTCGGTTGGTTGCAAGCCTACAGCCAGCATGAGCCGTTAAGAAAAAGTCTATTTTACTGTGATAATTGACAAACTCAAACTCACCAAACTTTCATGGCTAATTCGCCACTTGTCGCAATTGGCGATAGGGTTTCCCAACATGGACCTAGACACATATTCATTTTAAAGACTTACAAACTAGCTTGATCAGATACCGTAGGACTACGTCTAATACAACACACCCAGCCCTTGCTCCTAGATATTCACTAATTATATAGCAGGACTTACAATCTAACTTAACTAAAATCGTACTTCTCCTAAATACTAGATGTTTATTGATTGGATATTAGGTAGGCCCTACTTAGAAATAAATTAACCTAAGAAAACACGTCTAGTGCCTAGATGTGTTATTAATTGGCTAGGTGGATGAACCCATACTCACATATAAAATATATTCATCACTCCCACGAGGATATGAAGCAAGGTCCTCAAGATACGAGACTAAGTCAAGTATTTAGGCCACATGGACGGGCTATATTTCAAAAAATAATGTTCTCTCATGTTTATAAAAACACGAGTGATAAACTTCGAGGTTAGATAAAGTAACTGCTAGGTTCTTCCTAGTATATACCACAACATCAGACACATTAATTGCCATTTATTTAACAAATCTCTATATATTGGTCCCTATGTTTTTTAGTAATCACCTCAACATCAGACAAATTAACCACCATTTGTTTAGCAATTATCTCTATATCGGCCCTCTTGTTTTGTCCTAGTAACAATAACATCAGACGGGGCAACGATACATTTATACTAGGACAGCTAGTGTTTCCTGATGTTACCGGAGTAACGATACATTCATATTAGGACAACTTGTGTTTCCTGATGTTACCGGAGCAACGATACATCCATATTAGGACAACTTGTGTTCCTTGATGTTACCGGGACAGCGATACATCCATATTAGGACAACTTGTGTTCCTTGATGTTACCAGAGCAACGATACATTCATATTAGGACAACTTGTGTTTCCTGATGTTACCGAAGCAACGATACATCCATATTAGGACAACTTGTGTTCCTTGATGTTACCGGACCAACGATACATCCATATTAGGACAGCTAGTGTTTCCTGATGTTACCGGACCAACGATACATTCATATTAGGACAGCTAGTGTTTACTGATGTTACCGGACCAACGATACATCCATATTAGGACAACTTGTGTTCCTTGATGTTACCGGACCAACGATACATTCATATTAGGACAACTTGTGTTCCTTGATGTTACCGGAGCAACGATACATTCATATTAGGACAACTTGTGTTCCTTGATGTTACCGGAGCAACGATACATTCATATTAGGACAACTTGTGTTCCTTGATGTTACCGGAGCAACGATACATCCATATTAGGACAACGTGTGTTCCTTGATGTTACCGGGGTAGCGATACATTTTTTTAATAGATATTTTTAATTTCACTTAAAACTGGGTTAGAAGAAATAATATGAAGATGTTTAAACTGTCTGTTTTAAGCTAAGAAAAGCGATGCCCGAGGTAGCCTCATAATACCGGGTACTTCTGCTAGTATATAATTTTATTTATTATTTAGCACCGCGTTTTACTACCCATTCGGGTTATACGCTTATGTACTAATTATGCTCGTGGGTTATGGATGATGAAGGTTGAATTTAGATGAAGTGTACTCGAATTTTCGTGGAAAGAAAATAACACCCTCAGTACACCCGACCAGGATCGAACCAAGATCTTCCCATCATCGGCAGTCTAGTCTGTTGCGAGGGTGGCGCTTTAAATCATGCAGTCACCGAGGCGGGTAATATCATATTACTTGATGAATACATATATGTGATTTTTTTTTAGTAGCGTTTGTAACTGTCATAAGAGTGTCTTCCTATCTTAATCTGTAGCCAATCTCACTAGTTGCGAGATTCTAAGCCGTACCTGTGAATCCTCAAGTGTCCGTGTGACCTTCATATTGACGGTCGTATTTATGATAATCTCTCCTTCTCTCCCAAGACAAGATGGCTTCATAACAATCATTAACGCCGGATTACGCAAATTTAACATTTAGGCGTTTCCACGTAATTCTCGTGTTGAGACGTAGTTTTAAAAAATGTATGCAAATTTTTGTTGCTACGAGGATAAAATAAATCCTGTTTAGCAGCAGTCCTGTGCAGGAGTTGAGGTTAGATAACTGTGGTTTTTTTTACACGGAAATGTACTTGAATGTTTGTAAACGCGTAAAATTCCGAGCCTAGAATCCTAAACCGGAAGCCGGAAGTCACTTATACAACTACTAAGACGACTCTGTGTCACATTCAGTTACAACATATAGTAGGTTTATGATAAGAATAACTATATCTGACAGTTACAAAAGTTTTTTTTTCAAGCATCACGTCTTACTAACCGTTCTGGTTTTACGCCTATGCACTAACTATAATAATGTGTTAGGAATTAAGAAGGTTGAATTTAGAGGAAGTTTACCCGCATTTGAGTGGAGGGATAGTGGAAAGCTATCTTTAAAAAAAACCTCAGTACATCCGACCAGGATCGAAACCCGATCTCCCCATCTTTGGAAGTCTAGTTTGTTGTGAAAGTAATGCCTCAGACCATGTGGCCAACTAAGCGGGCTTACAAAATTTATTAAAACTACTTTCATATATTCATACGTCAATTTTTGTGACCTTCAGCTGTTTCTATTGATATATATTAGCAATACCTATAAAATAATACTAATAATATAGTAAAATATGATCGATATTCATCGCAAACAAAAATCAAAATCAATCAGAATGTCGATTTTATTTAACTAAAACTAGATTAAAAATTTTCAGTGATATTATTGTATCATTGTCTTAAATAAATAAAATGTACGGTGGTACCATGGTCTAAGGCAACAGGTTCGCAACATTTCGGTTTGCCAATGATGGGAAGGACATAGTTCGAATCACAGTTAGTGGCACTGGGGAACGGTTTTCCCAACCCGTCTCCCCGTTATTGTGGGTTTATTTTCTCACATATTCCTCCTTAGTTCTACTGCATGGATTAAGATTTTTTTTTTTTAACTTTTATTAAAACGGACACAGTAAAATAAAAAAATTAGGTTATATATTAAATTGGTTCACTTAAGAAAACGCGACGCTTGAGTCCACTGTGTAATTATGTGGTTGGGGAAAACCCCCCTTCTCCTCATTACCGCCAGACCAAAGTTTCCTCTGTGGGACTTCCCCGAGGCTACTCGATATCTCAGAGAGTTTTCAGACCGAAACAAGACCCGCGCGCTGAAAAAAGACCAAAAGAAGGGATGGATACTGAACAAACGGGTAAACGATGCTGCATGAACCGGGATTTGTCAGGGTGCCTTCCTTATTCAGGGGACGGTTTAGGTTTAAGGGGGCAGGGAGATACAAGTGTGAAGTTGTTGCTGAAATTACTATAGGGCTAGTTTAGAAAAACTTTGTAAGAAAGGAAGAACCTAGGGGAGATTTAATAAAATATTCTCATGGTTATTAGAAGCATTTTCTCGTAGTTGAAATAACCTTTTTACACAATACAAAATAACTATTACACACAGTTTACACTGATTTACAAACTATGGTGCATACAATAATTTGCCTTTAAGCTATAGGAAAAAATTATATATTAGAATTTGTGGGTGAGGGGAAAGGGATTACAAATGATATTATGTAAACATAAATAACAAGAATTCAGAGTACAATGTGCCCGTCCACTCCCACCGCCTCCACACTTATATTTTCTTCTTTAGTAATAGTAATTTCAACTTTTGCATCATAATTATATTTTCATACTTATTTAAACACTGAAAATTATCATGTTTTTTAATAATCTAAAACAAATTTTACAAGATGCTTTTTCGCTATCCAACTTTTTAAAAACTTCCATAATTCACTTCTAGGAGGTGCCACTTTTAAACTATATTCGTCGTATATATACTCTATCAAAATAAATTATTAACTATTGACCAAGAATGAAGAATGGACGCCCTCCCCTGCTTTATCTGCTTAAATAACGCACATAAACTTTTCTGCTTGGTTTGTTTGGGGAACCTTTGAGTTGATTGAGTTCATTTAGCTATTTTAGCTCTACCAAAGCTTATTTTGTTTACGAATCAAATAGCCGAAGCTATTATTAATTTTAGAGAGGAATTCATCATCTAGATATCATATTCTGAAAATTGAAAAATGACACCTGGACACGGGAATTGAACCCGGGACCTTTGGCTTAGTACGCCAATAATATGAGTGAAGAATGACCCTAAGCACGGTACTACTACTGGATAGCTCAGTGGTAGAGCATTGGTGTACTAAGTCAAAGGTCCCGGGTTCGGTTCCGTGTCCAGGTGTCATTTTTCAATTTTTCAGAAAATTATTTTGTTTAGTTTGTGATAACCGTGTTCATTGAACTGGTCGCCATTCGCGCCATCACCCTGTTAGTCATCAGGTTGTATTGATAAATAAAGATGAAAGAACAGCTATGAATTATGATGAGCTAGAGTTGCTTCTTGCTTGTCATGCACAAAATGACTGAGAGTTTAGAAATAGTGCCATTTGTTCTTCCTCCATAGTACACTCTAGTAAACATTTAATTCCAGCACGAGTGAATATAACAAAAAAGTTCGATACCGAACCGATACCAAGGTGTGAGTATTAATATCAGTAAAAGTATCGGAAAAAAGTATCGAGTAAAAAATACTAGTATCGAAAGGAAAATATCGATATTAGAAAAGTATCGATACTTTTTTCAAATCCCTACTCAGAAAGTACATAAGAACTACAATAAATAAAGAAATGAAGAATATTTTTCTCGATTTTATTAAAATTAAATAGCATAAACAATTTAAAAAAATCCTTATTATGTCTTCAGTAGCATGAACTTATTGAAGAATATATAAAAATGTATCTAATTTGCTTTGCATATAGGCCCTAATGGTGAGCAGTGGGGTTAGCAAGGGGAAGGGGGTAGGACGTTCTACACCGGCTACCATCATTCAAGGGGTATCATAGAGATGTAATTTTGTGAATAAAATAAATAATAAAAATAAATGAGATAATTTGAAAAAAAATGTATAACAGTTTTAAAAATAATAATAGTTATTATTAGGGGTTATATTAGGGATTCACTGCTTTGACGACCTTTAATTAGGTTGAATTTCGCTACATTGCTACCTTTTTAGAGGATTGGTTTTGCAGCCTTACTTTTATTTAGGGTCTTATTAAGCTTATTATAAGAATTTGTTTCATACACTGGGTAGGAGGTACCAAAATCGAGACCCTCCCCACGCATCAAATGCCCTTCCTATGCCACTCACTGATAGCGGGGGTAGTCAGGAGTGGCAACAATTATTTGTGGGAGATTTCCTATAATTTTAATCCGAAACTGACTGAACAATGGATTTAAACTGGCAATTATTAACACCATTGATGATATTAAGCATTTATGAACACATAAGGTATATGCGTTATTTAATTATACTACTATAAAGCCACATGGCTGACTCACTCACTCAATCACTGACATTAATGTTTACCCACTTCCAGATGAGCTAGAAACTTGAAATTTGGCAAACTTATAGTTTCTAGCCTGTAACCGACGGAAAAATTCCAAAAGGTTAAAACATTTAATTTTTAACCCCGAAAAGAATTCAAAATGGTGGAGCATCTTTAAAGTCGGTGCGGTATATACAATACAATACCGGTAACTTTAAGTTGTTACGTTCAAAACAACGCTGGAATTACATTAGTTTACATCTACTTGCAAATAAAACTAACTGGGAGCTTGGGGGCGGAACCCTCAACGAGCAAAGCGAGTCAGTCTTCTAAGAACACAACATAGTTGCTAGTCATCGCATTAACACTTGGAGATCACTAAATTAAATGGGTCGTATGCCAGATGGTGGTTGTCTCGCAGTTTTCGAACAGCGAAGTTCATTTGTAACTTCAATCAGGCATTAATAGTTTACTTTAAGACTGAAGTAAATGAGGCAACACAAAACTCAATTGGAAAATTAAAATGTTTGGGAATGTAAAACTAAACGAGTTCAAAATGATTCCTGTGCTATGTGAAGCACTTGAATAACTGATGAATCTCTCAGAAGAATCGCAAGGGAGATAACATATTCTGAATAAGGCTGATTAGATGATACATCATACAGTAAGAATGTGTGAATCAATTAAATCCAGTGCAGGCGAAAGAGTTAAAGAAAGCCGAAAAGCAGCTGAAAGTGTGTAATTTCATGGCTTGGATTTATTGACGAGTCGTGACACCAACCATTAAATTAGCTGCAATTATTTTGAACAGCATTATGCACAATTTAATAATTATATGTTTCACAATTATTTAAATCTATGGAATAAAAGAAAGACAGTCACGTTTTTCATGGGAAATATTCCAAACTTTTTAAGGATTTTGAAACACTGAACTTTAACTTGTTGCCGAATAACATAGAAGTGACAAAAATCGAGGACTCAATAAAAAAAACCGTTGCAACCACTTTTGAATAGAACTGAAAACAAATGTTTTGAATGTATTTCTAGACTACGTTTACTGTGGAGGAAGATGTATTTTAGAGTTTCTTAAATTTCCGGTAGATTGCTTAAAATCACTTCTTTGTATCTGTTTTGAGCTGGGGCGTGGTTTTATTATGATAATCTTGATAACTACTACATTATACTTATATGTTCATATAAATCAAGTTACATAATTAGTGTTTATCAAATCAAATGATCCACATTAAATCAATGGGACTCACTACCATACGTTCAAACCTTGTTTTATCGTCGGTGGGCTGTGGAGACAAAATTGTGTTTCGTGATGTTCCTAAGCATAATATAATTTAATTGTGTTCATTGCTTTAATAGCTAGCATAAGCTGAAGAGATTGCGTTAAATTACTTCCATGTGTATGTATATACATATATATTCTTCATAATTTTAAAACCATTAAAATATATTCTTAAATTTTAAATGTTAAATTGTTAATCTAATTGTCTACAAAGTATGCTTGAATATAAATATAGTTCAAATTAGGAGAACGACCGCCCCGGTGCCTTTTTTCCCAGGACTACCACCACTGCTCATAACAGATATTCAAGAACTGTTTATATCACCACGTGAAGAAAATTAAACTCCGTTTCTACTGGAGAAATATTGTATTTATTTTGAACAAAAAAAGTTGTGCTGTAAAAACTGCAAAAGCAGATCTTTTCTCGCTTGTCCTAAACACCCAGCGGATAATAATTTAAATTACAACATTTTCAACAACAATTGATTTTCTCAAATACTTGACACTACTGTTATTTATGTTACTTTGAGCGAACTGCGATATATCATAGCCAGTGTGTGCACTCCGTCTAGCCTAAAAGGTAGCAAGCAAGCTTTCCTTAACTGATTACACTATGACCCTATCTTATCAGCTACTGCATAGTGGAACTAAGCACGGTAAGCTTGCTACCATTCAGGGTAAACGAAGGATACATAACATGTTGATGTTGATTGAACTGAGAACATTCCAAGAATCACTGAGATACAAGTTGGCTTAGTGCCAAGATATTTTATAGTTGAGAACTTGTTCTACCTACATACCTACATAACACTAATAATACATGGACATCATATTTTTTATTTGTTAATTGATAATTTTATAGCCTTTTTTTACACACACACGTACAACCAAGTGTACACAAAAGTAGACATTGTTTTCTAAGACACATCGGTTCACTGTCGATTAAAGCATCTGTACATGCTTGTTAGTTGAAACGACTGTACTGCTTGTTAGTTGAAATGCAAACGGCTGGCTGTTAGCGATTTATGCTAATTAATTCAAGAACCAGCACAACAAGCATACTAGGTCTGTGTATGTTTGGTATCAGACGTGATGTACAGTACAAGTGAAGTTAGTTTATAAGTCGTGTGCTAGTTGATACAAGTCTAGAAAGTGAACGTTGAATACTATTATATATATAATTATATATACATATTTATAATAGTTATGGCAATGTACCCAACTGAATTAGAGTCTTGAACACTCTCCTTTGTAAGAAATGTATATTTTGCAATATCAACTATATATATATATATATATATATATATATATATACATATATTCATTTGCAGCTTGAGACCCACTAATTATAAAGTAGATGAATGGGCTGAGTTAGAAGAGCCTGTTTATTACATATACTGTATACTTAAAACTATAAAATAGTGTGTTGGGGAAGATTTGGGAGGGAGGAATGTTAACCAATACTAAAGACCACCTTGAAATTAATTTAACTATCTTATTGATGATGTACTGAAATTAAAATCCAAACACATAATAACTATTAGAAATAAAAATATTCAGATCATTGAAGTTTGGGAAAAGGAATTATGTTTTAAGAATTGTATTATAAAATTGGAGTACTAACACATCTGGCCTACAGCACACGGTGTTACGAACACATGTGAGCACCAAACGTTGTAGCCGATATGTGAGTGCGATAAGAGGACAGGAATTCCCGTTATGGTTTTATTGTGACTCATCTGCCAATGTTTCTGGTGTTAACGTCCTGAGGATAAATTAAACTTAGCTTTAAGCTTTGGAACTTAAGATATCGAGTGTATTCGTTCCATTTAAATAGATGGAATTTTACGAAGAAAAAAAAATCGAGTTTTCCATAACAAAAATTTACGAAATAAATCAGGGGAAAATTTTCCATCTCCCATTTCTAATCTCAAAGCTTTAGAAAACCTGGCGAGTATTATTAAATAAAATTAATACATATTCAAAAATGTCTTTATGGGGTGGATGGTCAGAATGCAATGTGTTCAGTGAACTCTTATATTTTTCTAAACTTCTCTCCATGCGAATGGTGATTCACTATATCTTTGCCCCCTCCTAATTTCTGCTCCCTTTGAGAGAGTTGATAACGACCTTAATAAAAAACGTAGACATAAACAAAATGACTAAAGAAAATCTCACTAACGCTTCCAGGGGAGCCTCCAATGGCCCTGGCCTTACAATATTCAAAGTAACAGGGCTTCACTGTTATTAACCGGCTATGAGTATACTCTGCTCCGAACAACACTAGACCCTCTGGAACATGCCCCAGTGTAGGTATGCAACACTTCGACGTGTCTAGCGTGCGGGTTTCTTCAGTCCACCCTGCAAGTGGAGGAGCTGTTACCATATTTCTTGACGCAGGTTTTGGCCAATGCAAGCCGCAATGGGATTTATCATGGGTATTTAATGTGCACTTTATAAACAGGGAATATCTGCATACGACTTACAAACCAGCTTAACCCAAAACAGTACGGCCAAAATATTACAGACACTGCCCTATCACCTAGATATTTACTGAGGTGATATAAGGACTTACAAACAAACTTAACCTAGAATTGTAGTCAAATATTACGGACACTGCCCTAGCACCTAGATATTTACTGAGGTTATATCAGGACTTACAAACAAGCTTAACCTAAAACTGTAGTCAAATATTACAGACACTGCCCTAGCACCTAGATATTTACTACGTGGATATCAGGACTTACAAACAAACTTAACCTAGGACTGTAGTCAAATATTACAAACACTGCCCTAGCACCTAGATATTTACTACGTGGATATCAGGACTTACAAACTAACTTAATATAGAACATACATCCAATATTATAGGCACTGCCCTAGAACCTAGATATTTATTAATTGAATAGCAGAGCTTACAAACTAACTTAATCTAGGGTTAATACTACTCACCTAAGCCTAGTAGGGCCTAGCCTAGATATTGTTTAATTGGATATCAGGACTTACAAAAACTAGCTTAATCCAGAACAACATGCCAAATATTACATACACTGCCATAGCACTTAGATATTTACTATTTGAATAACAGAACTTACAAACTAACTTAACCTAACAAGTGTGATATACCAGGGGCTCACACTCCATCATATTCATGAAGTTCTAGGTGTATACAACCCGTCCAGTAGCTAGCTAAGCACCAACTGGTATATTTAAGAAAAAGGCCAGAACTCCTCACTAAAACCACACATGTAACATTATAGAGAGAGCATTATTGTACTTGTTGCTACACTGATGTTTATTGCCACGATTTACTACCTTTGTTTTCCACACCAGATCACGCGTTGTAAATGACGTTGGCAGAAAGTAGAGGGAAATAAACCAGTCCTTAAAAGTTGACAAATAGTAATTTGCACGTGTGAACAAACACTTATCTTCTCAGTATGGAAGATTCCAGGACATTTCAAATTAATGAAGCGGCAGGAAAACCCGTGAATGAGGTCGGACTGTCGGGCGCATGTGAACCAGTCCGTCAAGAGAAAAGCTCTGACACACTACCCATTTATGAGCAGTCTCAATAAGTAGTGTTTTCTCTCAAGGAAATTAGAATTTAGAAGAAATATATCAGCATTTGCTTGAGAATAGAGAGAGAGAGTAAATTGCAGTTGAACTTAGTTATAACTAGCACTAGGGTTCTTACAAGATTTCCTCGTTATAGCCACTTCTCACTATATCAGTGATGAATAAAATATACCTCTTATTTGATTAAATTCGCAAATATTATTTGTTTGATTTACGACAGGCCCATTTCTTTTGTCAGTTAACTTAGAGCACCAATGCTCTCTGTCCTCTAACTCCTCCTTCAGCTCCCAGAATTTTCTTCTTTCTTTCAAGTTATCTAATATTTAAATCCTACTTCTTCCTAAGCCTCTCTTTACCTCAAACTTTCCTTCTATGAAGTCTTGCATAATACAGTTCCTCCTAAAGATGTGTCAAATACAATTTGCTTTGCACCGAAGAATCACATCCGAAATGGTTCTATTTTTTTACTCACTCTACTTAGGATTTTATCATTTATCACCCTGTCTGTCCACCTGATCTTCTCAAGTCTTCTCCAGCACACATTTCAAAGCTCTCCAACTGTTTCTTTTCCATCTTCCTGAGAGTCCAAGTTTCTGCTCTATACAGCGCGATGCTCCAAATGTAGCATTTCATCAGTTTCTTCCTCAGTTCCAAACTCAACTTGCTGGTCAGAAATTACCTTTACCTCTTCTTGTTGAAAGTTTCCTTGGCCATGGCGATCCTCGAACTAATTTTCTTGGTGCAGACACTCGATAAAATTATAAATTAAAACAATAAAATGTATCAGAGGTAAAAAAAAATTCATACCTACAGTATTAAGCTTGTATAAATTACAATACCTTTATTATTAAATACAGTTTATTCTTCCGTAATTTAAAACAATACTATTTGATAATAAACACGATTCAGATTGAATTTTTTGTGTGAATATCAAAATTTTTGATGATTGTTTAAAACAAAGGAGCCCAACATTCAACCCGCAGGCCAGATGCGGCCCGCGAATGTATTTTCTCCGGCCTATGTACAATAAAGAAAATGTAAATTTGTTTTAGGTTTTGTTGTATTTAAAATACTACTCGTGTATCACGTCTTAGATTCTCCATAAGGATAAAACGACATCACACAATATTTAACAGCTGTCTATCAAAACCTTTCGCCTTTCGTTGGTGTCAATGCAATGTTACTTATCCCACCTAGAAATCTCGTCCCCATCATTGGATAGGAATTAAACCCAGGAACTTTGTCTGCTAGTATAATTTCATTCTTTCACATTCCAAAGTGGATTATTACAAGCCTCCCCCTCTCACCCCACCACTACAAATATTGACTACCAATGTAGTGGTGTACCCAAAATTTGAAATTGTGTATTTAGTCGTGGCTTCTATAGGTCGAAGAAAATATCACGTGGGGTATTTTTTTCAAATACCTGTTTATAAGTTATTGTGTCTTTTTCAGTAGAAAATTAGATAGCGAGTGTCGCGTCTAAATGAAAAGTGGAGCTAGGATTTTTATTTATTTTTTTTTCATACAAATCGTAAATCTTGTGGATTTTATAAGTTCTTAGCGGTGAAAATCTCCCAGCTTTATTAAAATTTGCAAGGTAAATATTTGCTATACACTTGTAGTACCTACATTTACGAACAAACAGTTCTAAAAAAAAAAAAACGAGAAGTTAATAAAATCCAAGTAGCGCTACGCATCGCGGACGACATTTTGCATGCAGTACTACGACACTGTGTGTCCAAACCTACTCTGAATATCATCACACTGTCGCTTGAAATGAAAGCTTTGAAATCCCATTAAAGTAGTGAGCCCAGATGCAAACTTAGATTTCCCATCACCATCAATCAAGTTTATCGCGAGAGTATTTCATTATACCATGTGACCACCGATATGGGTGGATACAGCTAGCTCCGTTATTTAAAACCAAATGTTATCCTAGTCACATGTTTTATAAATAAATGACTGAACCGAGCTGATATATTAATTTTACTTTACATAACTGAGCTGTAATAAGGGGGTACACACTTAGGGTACGGAGTTTAATGTACCGATAACACCCCTGTGGTGGATGCGTCTTAAAAAGCCAACATTACTATTACTTCTAATAATAATTAATTAGGGATGTACAAAGTTTCGAAGCGTAGAAGTTGAAGGTCAAATCTGCCTTGCTTTGACTCCGACACCCACACAAACCTTTACAACCTCAAAAATTTTGAAGTAAAGAAGAAAACATCAATATATTGTGACAATATTTTAAATATCTCACTATTATATTTTTCGGCATCTAATCATGTTTAAAACAGCTAATATACACTCTTTTATCACAGAGTAGTTATTAAATGATATATAACGTAAGCATGATAGATTAGATGCGTCAGCACAAAATAAAATGGCGTTCTTTGTTTTTTCTATAAAACCTCTACTTTTTACCTAAAAGGCACTTAGTAGATAATTTAAAAACAAACAAAAAAAAGTTATGTGAAAGAAACAATAACCTTATTTTTAACTTCAGCTTCGACTTCTCTTCTCATTTAAAAAGTAACCTTTGCATATCCCTAATAATTAATATTTCCTTAATAATAATCAATGGCAGCTCGTGAGTAAGCCTTAAAAATTGTAAAATTATGTAGATAAGAGCTTACACCAACCTTACTATATCCTGTAACTTACAAACTACACTTAAAAATATGAAAAGCATAAAGTTAATAATAGTTATAAAAGTATAATAGCCACTTGGTTCGAAGTCGAAGATCGTTCATCGTGAAAAAACACACACACACACACACACACACAACACACACACACACAACACACACACACACACACACACAAACACCACAAACACACCACACTATTAAACAAAAAATATATAAATAGGTTCTTAACATTATCTTGAACAACTATATACTTTAAGAATTATTGTATCAGTAAATTTATCGTTTTAAAGAAAAATTAATCTTAGGTTTTTGTCTGAAATGAATTTTTCTGTTACTATTTCGTTAAAGTCTGATATATCGCGAATAATTGACTGTTCTATAAACAACATTATCAAAGCATTTAATCTGTCCTCACTCGTGGTGTTTCTTAATCAAATAACAAACACACAAACAAAATAAAGAATTACTTTCTTCACACCCACACATCTACGGTAAATAGTCAAATATTTCTTACAAAACGGCGCATAAACTTCTTTCGTTGCACTTCTTTTGGTAACCTGACTTAATTTAAGTTCAAAATTGGGCATTGGCCCATTGCATTGTTTTTAATTTCAAACTTTTCTTCTAATGATAAAGAACCAAAATTCTGTTTTTTAATATAGAAACTTTCGTTTTCAATCAAGTAATCAAAAACTCGTGTGAATACTGATAGCTTCGCAATTTAGACTATACACATAAAATAAACGACTGATTGCAGTGTGTATCACAGGTATCACTTGAACTCAGACCAAATAACATGTTAGGCGAGTGCTGAGATAAGGACATTTACATCGAGTTGACATGACCACCACCCTGTAACGAAATGCAGAGCTTGGAGCGTTGGGACAGCCAGTCACAGGGTACATGTTAGCATGGGTGCCCTTTTTGTCACGCGTTGATGCGATCATGGCTTTACTAATTTTCTCAATAAAATGGGGATATAATGTGATGAATTTGTAAAAAATTATGTTTTTAATTATGTAATGAAAAATATGAGAAAATTGGTTTGAATTTCAAAATATGTTTTGTTTCTTCTTTTGCTTTATTTTGCAGGAAGGGCGGCGCCCCAGAGTCCTCCCTCACGAGCCGCCCCTGTTTAATAATAATAATAATAATAATAATAATAATAATAATAATATGTGAAATATTTCACCCCCATTCCAAGATCTGAATCGTGTACTCTTTAATTAACAATGGATGGTAAGAAACCAACATGATACCTAAAACTACGCTATTATTTCTGGCGATGGGATATAATCATAGAAACAGGTTACCCTTGTTCCCCTCAGTTCTGCAAGGTCAGTTTCTCCCGGGGTCATGCCCCGGGCTATGACAGTGTAAGGAAGGTAGAAGCTGTTTGGATGAACTACCAGTCTTCCCATACATTCTGGTCGACCTTCAAACGCTTCGCACGGCCCCTGACGCAAAATAAAACCTGAGGAATAAGAGGCAAAGCAAATAGGTGCAAGCTTTAGTTCCTCGAATGATCATATAATATTTCACATTTCATTCAGAAATGGATAAAATTTGAGTCCAGACCTCAGGATGTATTCCATAGGCAGGTTTAGCAATTTAATTCATTTTTTAGCACCACCTATTCCTCAGGATATACATATAGTGTACTAATTACGCTAATGAGATAAGGATGGGGAAGTTTGAATTTAGAGGAACTGTACTAACATTTGCGCAGAGGGAAATTGGAAAAAGTTTTGGAAAAAACCTAAGTACACCCAATCGGGAGTTGAACACCCATCTTCTTTTCATCAGCAGTCTATGTTTTACATAATTAAAAAAAAATAAAATAAATTACTTAGCTTAAGTATAAAATATAATTTCTGAAAAAGTTCTCAAAAGAATCTTTACAAATAACTAGTGCTGGGCCTAGTTCCATCTCTGAATATTTCATCAGTGAACTCTAATACACTATCGCTGTGGAGTCTTGGCGAGATATACGTAAGAATGTGTCACAGACTTGAGCAAGTACCTTTATATTTAAAAAAACCTCAACATACTCCGTATCCATAAGATGCGTAATCCTTAGTCCGTGATATGTAAAAGAGATTGACCCATTATAACAGATTACTCTGTACACAGAGTCCCAATCCACGAGCCCTTAATAACTGCGAGGCTTCTAGTTTATTCAGATGATAACACTTCCTCTCATCTGCTGACGAGTATAAGCACTAACTCTACTAGTTGTAATTTATCTTAGAAAACATTCTAAAAACCAAATTATACTATTTGTGCCTGGACATAATTAATTTACATCTCAAAATAATTATTTTTCCTGGTTTGAATTCTAGATGGACATAGTTTTTCTAACTTTTTAAATCTACATTTCGGCAGGGATATTCTATTGGCAATTTCCATATACACTCTAATCAGCCCAAGTTGTAGACGATTGAAAACGAATGCATGCATAAATAAATACTTCAACCTAAAAATGATAATTTTGTAACAATAAAAGAGTCATTTTAGAATTATTATTGTGTCATTGTTATATATGCCAATACTTAATATTGACTTACGTCATCATCTACCATCTACCACTTGTATTCTAAAACCTTCCAGAGGGGAAGCTTGAGATCAAAATTACATCACGTATTGATACTAATCGTACTTGAAGAGACGGGATGTAGCATTGCGTGAAAGTTCTGAAACAAAAAAAGAACATTATTATATATAGTAGTAGTACAGGAAAGGTTGAACATGCAAACAGAATATTGATTTTTTTTTCTATGTTCAATTATATTACTCTACGCTCAAGTGAGAGCGCCCACTGACCAATGGAGTCAATTCTCATTTACCCCAGCAGGACTTTGGAACGTTTGTGATACCCACCCGGGTCAATCACGTAGCTCCCAAGTCCCTGGATAATATAATTGGTGGTGCCCGGTAGCTTGTCATAGAAGGACTGAACAAACCTCCGGAATTGGTCCTTGATGCTTGGCATCTCCAAGAACCGGTGCAGATTCACGTTGCGAACATACCAGGGAGCGTTCATAATGAACCTCAGACACCGGGTCTGGAAAGTATGCATCCTCTTCATAAACTTGTCCACCAGGTGGCTCCACGTGGGATGGACATAATCGAGAATCAGTTTGGGCAACTGATCGTACAGTGTCAGTCCGTTCCTCATGAACAGAGCACTGCGCTTGTTCATCAGTGAGCCTAGCCTCCCCAGCCTCTGATTTGTCTTGGTCGTCTTTTTGCCATGTGCAGTCTCCAGGTCAATTTGGTGTCCAGTGTAAGGCCTGGGTAATTAGCGCTGTCCACTCACCTAATCTGGTCTCCAAACAGCAGGAGTGGGTCCAGCCTTCCAGCCTGTTTTAATTTATTTGATATATGAAGAACACTGCTGTGCTATTCTCCACGTTGACTTTCGTCCTCCAGGATGTCATCCAACTCTCCAACAGTGTCAGGTGCGTCTGGATTCTCCTCTCCATCTGCGGCCCTCTTCACGACTCTACTACAAGAGTCGTACCGTCCCCGTACAGTGCCAGCCTGGTGTCTGGATATCTCTGAATGTCACATACAGACTGAATAGAACAAGGAACACAAGTTAACACTGAGGATTCCAGCCCAGATACTCTGACTTAGGAAGTAAATTTCCCAAAGGTTTTAGAGAAGGTACGGTTCTATTAAATAAGTTGAACATCCTTAACTAAGTAGAAGAGGTGTAGGGAAAAAAGTTTGAAAAGGAGTCCTTCGGGCAAACACGGTCGGAGGCTTTAGCCACGTTAAGGAAAACAGCACCAATCATTGTGTCAATGTTGAAGTTCCTCGTGACCTGCTCGACAAAGTGGACAAGCTGGTAGGGACGCATTACGTGTCCAGCCCAAAATTCAAACTATTCCTCCACCATAATTCCATCCTCCTAAACATGTCATGTCAGTCTAGTCAGTAATAGTCGTTCAAACATCTTGCTCAAAGAGTCTATCAAGAGGATATGTTGATAAGACGAAGGCAGGGTTAGGTTCTTACCCAGTTTGTGAAAGCACAGGACGTTAGCTTGCTTCCAGAGCAGGATGGCGTTGAACAACTTTAGGAGGAAGTCTATCACCTCCAAGGACAAATTTATGAGGACCAAATTTCTGATACCGTCAGGTTCGGATGCCTTACTGAGTCTTAGCGCGGCTAGTTCCAACAACATTTCTATCAAGCCTGTGAGTTCGGGTTCATCTAAGAGTCCGTAAGAGATCAAACTGACGACCTCCTCCACGTGCGCTATTTTTACTGAGTCTGACAGGTCATCGGTTAGTACGAATTGAACTTCTAAGTTCTTGGCAAGAACGTTGTGTTTCTCCTGATCGAAGTTAGCCACACCATTATGTCCCATGATCGGTGGCCTTGGCTGTGGGGATCCACATCAAGATCCCCGTCATCTGCCACAAGGACCTCTCCTGTACGCACAGGCTCTCAAACTTGTCCTCCAAGACACTGTTCCAGTATTATTGGGACATATCTTGAGCACATGGACTTGGTGGTTCCAGTTGGCTTATCAACCAGATGTTTGCCAAGCTTTATTCGGCCGACATGCCTGAGGATAAAATCAAGCAAATAATCTTGCTGCACCCTCTTAAGACGGTGCCTTGGCGTAGAGACTTCGAGCATTCCATAGATGGTGGAAGCTATGAACTCCGCATTGTTGTCAACTTCTGATGTCATTCTAAAGTCTGGGCTGGAACTCCTACCTCTAACACATTCGTGAACCAGTTCCAGTCAGTGCGTATCAGGTCGGGTTTTTCGTTTTTTTTTAAAATTAAGGACACCATGCGTCTCAGGTTTACGTCATAAGTAGGCAATGTCCTAAGACAAATAAAAGACGATTGATATTCGAATTTAATTGAAGGTGGATGTTATTATTTTAAACCGTCGCCATTTTCTAAACAAATCGTATTTTGATCTAGCTATATGTAATAATTCATTGATATATTAAGATTATCATTATTTTAACTAAAGAATTGAACAAAAAATAAAAATTTTAAAGGTTAATTGTATTTATAGACTTTGCAGAATTTAATTTTTTTATGTGCATCAGACTGTTAGCAAGCCCGGTTGTTTGATTGATTACATTATGGCCTAACTTACAAACTACACACAGTGGAACCAAGCAAGGTAAACCTTTTACCTCTTAGGGTAAACGAAGATTACGCGGTATTTTATTAAGTGGTGCAACACAGAAATTAATAAACATTCACACTTAATAGAAAGCAATACAAATGTACGCGTGACTATCAACCAAGTCAAAAATATCAGCAGAACAAGGCTACAAATGATCGATAAAATGGCCAATTAAAATAAATATAAATTTTTCACCACAATTTATTAAAGTTAATATTGTATTGGGATTCTGCTTCGCTTACAAATATAATCATATTAGTATATTGAAAAAAGACACCTGAACACAGATATCAAAAATAAGACTTTTGGCTTACTGCATCAATGTTCACCATTGAGTTGATTAGACGATGCATGTATCAACAACCCGTGTAATTATTGTTATTAATAATTTATTTTATTGATTGTTCCTGCCTTGTTTTAACACCAAACCATTTGAAGCTGAAAATGACTATGACTGGTATGGAAATAACTTAAACGGTGCATTGTTAAACAATCACTAGCCAGGATAAATAATATTATCCAGGCTTGGAATCAGGCGTACTAAACACCAGAATGAGAATCAGGTGTACTAACCCAGGTCAAGCCACCGGGTCTAGACCAAGAACAGTAACCTACAAGATAAGAGCTAGGCACACTATCGACCAGTCTTATGGTCAGGCCCACAAAACACAAAATTTGAATCATGCACCCAAACAGACAGGTCTAGGGCTAGGTTCAATATCTACCAGGTGTTTAGGATCAGGCTCATTAACCCAAATCGAGCAATAGTAATTACAGACTGTCCCTGTTATTCTCTCAGGGGAGGCCTGCCGTACCAATGTGGGAGAACCAGGCATCTGTAAGCTCATCGACGGCTGTGCAATAGCACTGGAAGGCTTCTTTGCGGGCAAGATGCCCACGATCTGCTCTTACGACAAGAAGACACCCGTGGTTTGCTGCATTGGAGAATCCCAACCTACCACCACAACCAGGAGGACCACTATCCGAACCACTGTGACCACCAGGAGACCCAGCGTAAGACCAACCAGCAGGCCACCCAACTTCGTGGGAACCAAGGCCAGGAGAAGTAAGTGGTTTTAAACAACCTTGATTAGAAGTCAAGACCATGCTTTGGTTCAAAAGCACTAAACTGAGTATTTATATTTATTTTCATTGCCACTGACACTAATAGCCTAAGTGGTCCTGATAATGGTATGATAATGGTAATTTGAAGATTATTACCCTATCTTTATCGCATTGTAAAATATACAGATCCCACTTGTGACACAAGTTTAAACATTACAATATATTATCATAGTTATTATTATGCATACAATATATTATTATGCATTATAAATATACATAGATGGTCCTCCTGATACTTATTAGACAATATAATAGATTTTGGCTAGCCAACAAAGCCCCACAAGAGCGTAGTAAAATCCTACTTCTGACACTAGTTGTGAAATAATTGCATTAGTTAAGATGACCAAAGAAGTGACTGACATTTTTATGTGGAATTGTGTCAGTGTGCCAGAAGTATAGCGCAGCCGTGTGGAGGGTTGAGACGGCACCAACTTTGGCGCTTGATGAGGATGAAGAGTTCAAGGATAGGTACAACGTATCCGAGTGCGTCCGGGACTCAAAGGACCTCATATATGGTGGGGAGAAATCCCTTCCTAAGGAATTCCCACACATGGTGAGTCCTGATTCAAGGAATTATTGTGAATTAGAGTGAATTAGGGTGATTCGGGAATGCGGGAAACAGTACTTATAATTCCTGCTATTGTATGATTTAAAATGTTATTCCCATCCCTTCTCTATGTATTTGACCACACACATAGACTTCTAGAAAGTATATAGCAACAAGATAGTTGGTAAACATGACTTTTATTCAGAAAATAGAGTATTAGGGAAGTAAATTATAGTACATCCTGTGTTCTTTCACAGAACCTTAGTGATTTATTTGCTTTTATAATATTTTAATTCCCCCTTTCCAGTATCATACTCGTTAGCTATACGCATTTGATTTATTTGTCTAGTTTTCGTTAAGAATCCCCTTCATTTGGATTACAATGGAAGACAATATCAAATTTCTAAAAAATAGTTTAGAACAACTATTACTCTACTCCGAAGCTAACGCCTCCTACTTTATTATGTTGGCTCACGATATCAGAGGCAGATGTAGGTGGTATGGCAGTAGAGGTTGAACCTTCCATCAATATACTGTAATTTTTGTTTCCGTGCGATATATTGGACCAGGGAAGCAGTCTGACAAAATGGTGTCTGGAATGGAAGTGTGTAAGAAGCAGAGCTTTGTCATTGAATTCCTCTATGCGAAATAAATTTCCCACATTGGTATTCATCGACTCTTGCTGAACGGTTACGGAGGTAAAACAGTAGGGCCTATATGTGAGCACAGTGAGGCGATGGTGGGCATATTTCAGAAATGGCGAGAACGATAAGAGAGATAAGCCACGTTCTGGGCGGACCTGCACAGATGTCAGTCCCCCAAATGAAGAGCGTCTCGATCATCTCATTCACGCGAATCGGTGGATTATGAGCAGGGGAAATGTGCACGGATATGGGTGTTGGTTTCCAGCGATGTTTGCAACGTTGGCGTATCGAAAAGTTTGTTCCAGGTGGGTTCTACTAATGCTCACACAGGAACAGAAATACTGGACGCAGATTATTCAGGACCTGCTGAACCACTACAAGGCTGAAGGTGAGAGTTTACTGGACCACATCATCATAATTACGAGATTAAATTAAAACGTTATCCCGTGGAGTGGCGACATGTGAATTCTCCATCAAAGAACAAGTTAAAGACACAACCATTTGGCGGTTAAAATTTGTGCATTGTCTTTTGAGATAGGAAATTCGCGATCCTCCTGGATTTTCTGGAATCCTGACAAACCATCAACTCTAACCCCTACATCGAGAGGCTGACTAAGCTGAAGGTCGAATTTCCAGATTAAGGCCAGGTAAAAATATAACCTTTCACTTGCAGCACGATAAAAGCCAGGCTCCATACCAGTTTGAAGACCATGAACCACGTTGCCACCTTTAGCTGGATGTATTACTACACATACACCGTATGCTTCGGATTTGTCACCTTCTGACTTCCATCTGTTCAAGCCAATGAAAGATGGACTACGCGAACGAAATTTTCCTGACAACGGCACTGTCATCGTAGGAATGAAAAATTGGATCCCTTCTGCTGGTGCAGATTTTTACGAGCATAGCATGCAGATTTTTGATCATCACTGGCAAAAATGTATAGCCAATGGTGGGAAGATGTGGAAAAATAGCGTTATATAGCTGACAGGTTTCTCTATATAACGGTGTTACTGTGCTCCCTCTATGTGCTGTAGTTTCCGTGGAAATAAATAGTAGGCATTAGTTTCAGAGTGCAATACCATCACAATTCATTTTTAATGATAATAATTAATTTCAATACTTTCTACGTATCATTAAATGATTTATATACGCCAATTTGATATAATACGTCATATCTATTACTAAATGATAGACCTTAGCGCTTAGAATTTTAAAATTTGGACTCAACAAATGATTATATACACATATATTACATATAATTTAGTAGGCATATGACATCAAATATCCGCTATACCTGTAGTTGAGTTGCTTTACATTAGACTACAAATAGGGTTTGCTCAACTACTCCTTTTATTCTTATTAAACCACGTGCTGTCGGATCTTCTGGTGATTAAGTCTTAAGTTTTAAATAAAGAGCATTTTGTTTGTGGGGGACGATCTTTCTCTATGTTATCTCCCTAAGCATGAGTCAGGCGTGAAAACCATGTAACCAACTCTCTTGTGGGTTTCTTGCAGGCTGCTATAGGTTTTGGAGAGGAGGGGTCTATATCTTGGATGTGTGGAGGTAGCCTCATCAGCGAGAGATACGTCCTGACCGCGGCTCACTGTATGGCATCTAGAGAAAAGTGAGTTTAATGTTTGTTCCACTTTAGTGTCTGTACGACATGTGAGTTTAATTTAGAGCACCATGAGTTAGACTATGGGTCGCACTGGTCTTACAGAGGTGAGGGAAGAGAGTTTAACTTGGAGGAAAGCTAAGGGCATTCCACTAAGTAAGGTAATACAGGAAGGTCCATGGATGATGTACAAGACGATGCATAGGGACCATTTCGACCAGCCAGGGTGCATATGAATAGGCCTTTAGCTAAATTGTGAAACAAAAAATAGTTTTAGTCCTAATAAAAGTGGTTCAACAAAGGAAGCAGTGCAAGTTCATGGGTCATTTGTCTGTGTATAATCTTTGCCCTACCACGAAACCTGTCAAAGTTGGGAATTACAAATGATTACTTCGGACCAACCACCAATTTTTTGTCAATAGTATGCACCTTCGCGTCTCAGGAAATGATAGCTCACTATAGCACAGTGAGCTATTTGATTTTTAAATAATCAATGGATACGGACTCTATAAGGCAATACATTGTGTAAGTACGAGTCAATATTCTGCTTAGCTAAAGTACGAGAGACCATATAATTTATCTAAAACTAGAGTCAGATAACATAATGCTACCGTTCAGCGGAAGCAGAGTTATATATGGTGTTGGACAAGTATTGCATATGGTCAACCTCTGACGAGGAAGGTTGCAGTTCAAATTCTGGAAGAGAGATTCAAGGATAAGTATCCTAATAGACGTTTATATATATTCCCTTCACGCTAATGTAGGTGCATTTATTTAATCTGCCTTCCATATGACTACCCCTTAGATAGAGCCAAGAAAACCATGTTTTTATTAGTACGTTAACACACACATTGCTATCAACGACTTGATATAAAGGATAGGTATTATTAGTTTATTATGTAAGGAAGTACACACCTATTCGAGTGGAGAGGGAATGTGAAAACCACAGTGATTGATTCAATTTGATAAAACCACAACTTCAGTGCATCTAGATGAGATTCAAGCTTGCACACTTCCGTCATCAGTAATCCAGCCTTTTGCAAGCCTAGCGTGTGGCCAGTAGTTATAGTATGAATAGTTGTGATTAGTTAAAGAACTTACTCAAAATTTTGCCTGTGTGTGACCAGTCATTATCGAATTCAGATGTTCCCGGAGTATATCTAGAGGGGATGACCATCTGTACAACACGACTAGCTAGGTCTGGGAGAGGTACTTATGAGGAGAGCAAGAAATAGGATATGCACAACCTTTTTACATCCCATTCAACCTCAATGAGTTTTGAAAACGGTAATCTTGTGTTCGCTAGGGGTCTGGCAAGATGGGTGCGTCTGGGTGACTTAAATCTCGCCGAGACGAGCGATGACGCCCGCCCCCAGGAGTTCTCCGTGGTCGACAGGTTACGTCATCCTGGCTTCAAGACGCCCTCACACTACAATGATATCGCCTTACTGAAGCTCAACAGAGATGCTGCGTTTAGTGGGTACGTGCGACCTGCTTGTCTCCACACCTCACTAGATGACCCCACGAACAAGGCTGTGGCCACCGGCTGGGGACTCGTGGAGTGGAGTGAGTACACCACACTGGGCTCATATTATGGGGGCAGCTTAAGGTGCTAGTGTATAGCACTGGATACATTTGATGAGGGTCTGTACAGTAGAATATTAAGGTTGTAAAATCGGAAGACTGGAAACCTCGAGTTGAGCGTTACTATACAGGTTACCAATGGCTCACAATAAACTATAATCAGTAGGTAACGGGTGCTAACCTGGAGTGCTGGTGGTAATTAGATCGAATGCTACCCAACAGGATACCAGAGCTTCACAATCCAGTAGAATCATAAAGTACCAGGTATAAATATGAAACACTGAGGGTCAACAGTTTGAGTTTTACCAGGAAGACTACCAAGGCGTTATATTAAACTAAACACTCTGAAACAAAGAGGTACCAGGTGCTAATTTGAATTACTAAGGATCTCAGGGACTCACTGATGTTCTCATAAACGTTAACCTGCGTTATTTACCAATTTAATCGATTGTGTTCTTTCAGCTGATGACACAGGTAGCAATGATCTGATGAAGGTGAGTCTGCCCTTCGTGCCAACTGCCCAATGTAACAACTCTTACAAGTCCCTAATTGGTGGGAGGAAGTTGAGTGGAGGTATCCTAGGGGATAGCATGGTCTGCGCTGGGGAGAAGCTTGGAGGCAAGGACACTTGTCAGGTACACTCACACACTTGTTACGTTTGGGATAATAGTGAGTTAACGTTGTTTTTTCCCTAAAAAGTGCTGTCCAGAGATCGCATAACTATATAGTTTAATGTCCTCTTTAGGGTGATTCAGGAGGTCCTTTGCAGCTGGTCGTAGATGACCCCTACTGCATGTACAGCATCGTGGGGGTGACGTCATTTGGCACCACCGTGTGCGGTGCCCGCAACTCCCCAGCTGTCTACACTAGGGTGGCCCACTTCGTGCCCTGGATAGAGAAGATCGTCTGGCCTTGAAGTCGGTAATGCTGGTAGGGAGGACATTCGGTCACTAGAGCGTCACTGGTTGCGTCGCTCACTATGTCATGTCATATGATCTGCTGTCGACAATAGACCCGCCTTCATATTCCGGTTAGAGTGTGATCTAGAAAAGAAAGGGAATAGGAGTATTATAAACCCGGTGTGGCAGAGAAGCTTCACTCAATGATTTTATAGCCTTAAATTTATGCTGCTCCCTCTTTTGTTAGTCACCGACCATCAACAGAGACGTGTTTGTTTGGTGTTGGCCTTCTTTTGTTTGTCAAATAACCCTGCTGTAGTTGCACGAAGATTCAGGAGGGATTTCTTACTTGGCTGATGTTGCTTTGCTTGTCGATTTGTGCACGACGGGTGATAGATAAAAGCTTTTCCTTTAAATGGTGATAAGTCACTGAAAAATTTACTGGCAATATAGACTTTCTTTCTAGGAACTGTCACAGTTCCTGTTCACTTATATCATACAACACCCTCAACTATTTGGATGGAATGTGATTATTTGGTGCTACCCACGTTGGGATATAAAACATTTCCGTACGACGGTAAATTTATTATCACTCTAGTTGGTAAGTCATGCAAACTACCCTATTTATATATTTCTTTTTTCAATAAGATAGTCTTAACCGCAATTTATTCTCTGTTTCGTTTGAAGGAGACCAACTACCGCTAGCTAGGGCGTTGAAAGATAATTTTTCTATGGGGGTCCAATATTAAATTTTACTAATAAAAGTAATTGTATACGTATATGGATCCCCTAGGGGGTCCATTAAATTCCAAGGGGGGTTTGGACCCCCATCCCTCCACTTTCCACGCCCTTGCCAACTGTGGAGACGGGAGAGTTTAAATGTTTAAGAATTCAGTCGATAAAAGTAGCTGATAAAATATTTGAGTATAGTTAAACCATTCTTGAAGGAAATTAAAGAAAAAAATATTCCTAAATCAATGGTAGAGCACAATCACTTTTTAATGTAGTATTTTATAGTTTGGACATTTTGAAAAATTGGTTATTTATGAAGCACTCCTTGATAAGTTTTCCTAAGAAAACAAACATAATTTTGACCATCGTATGAAACACTCATCAGATATAAATTTTGAAAAAAATTATTTGAGCCTTTTTTGAAAAAATTAAAAGTTTTCAAAAAATAGTTATCCATAAACAACCCTTACTCTAAGGACTATAGTTGAAATTTAAAACAAGCTGAATGCCTAAATATAAAGTTTGAACAAAACGTATCAAACCGCTTCGGTTGTGGCACGAGGTACAAACAGACAGACAAACAGGCAGACAGAATTTCCAGATACACTTTCTTGGGTTTAGAGACAGATTGAATTTCAAAATTCATCATAATCTCGAGGAAGAATTTTTTCACTATTACATTATTTTCTCTTTAAATGATAAAGTAAAATTATATATGTTCAAAAGAAATAAATAGTTTTGTAAAGCAAGTTGTATATTATAATAATATTGTTATCTTAAAATGTACACATAGGCGAATACAATATTGTTAATATTAGCAGCATTGACATTAATTTGCCCGCGCCAGTAAGCACGTGGACAAGATCATTAGGTTTGGTTTTCCAGTGATGGTGAAGGCAGGGTTTGAATCCCGGCTGAGTGTACTAAGAGTCGTTTTTCTAAATGGTCTCCCACTCTCCCTCCACGCAAATGCGGATAGATTTCATCTACATTCTATTTTTATCATCCTTACAACAATAAAGTAATTAGTAGCCTACGTACATGTATAAACCAATAGATAGTGAAACACCGGGAAATAAAATAATAAAAACACATCCATCTCTTTTGGTGTCTCGTAGGGAATATTTTCTGCTGGTGGTTCTTTTAGAAACCAGGTTTCATGCACATATTCACGTGTTTTTTAAGGTATGAAACTAACATTAAAATTATTTTAGCAACAGGCCATTAATATTTTACCACTTATTCCCTCTTAAAACAATCTTTCACAACCTTGTAATAACTAGCAATGCTGTTAAAAAAATTTATATGATTTCAATCTTTTCATAGTTACAAAATAATGTTTTGAGTAAGTGAGGGTGTTGAAAGAATGGGTGGAGGAAGGGTAGTATACTGACCCACGTAAGCTACGAACTCCATATATGACAGTTATTTTATTTAAGCTGCTCTTTCCTCTTGTTAAATCCTCTTACAGGTGATAGCAAAAATGGTCGCCTCCTTTTATTGGACCCCCTTTACTCAGCTCATCCTAAGAAACGTCCTTTGTTTTCCAACATCTTATTGAATGTAAGGAAATAAAGGCATTTGAAATGTTTAGAGGTCTAATTTTACAATCGAAATTTTTTAAACTGCATCTTGAAGATGAATATAAAAATACTGTATTAATTAACTAGTATTTGGTGGATGACGTATACAAATATTACTATTATTTAGCACAGCGTCTTACTACCTGTTCGGATTATACGCTTAAGTACTAATTACGCTAATGGATTAGGAATTGGGAAGGTTGAATATAAAGGAAGTGAGCCCGCACTTGCGTGGAGGGAGAGTGGAAAACCATTTAGGAAAAACTACCTCCAGTTCACCCGAGTGAGATTCGAACCTTGATATCCCCGTCCTCGTCAGTCTAGCTCAACACCAAACAAGCGCGTTAGCTAACTACGCCACCGACGTGGGTTATACAATTATTAAAACTCAAAAGAAAGGTAAAAATTATAACATTAAGTTTTCACATGTATATGTAGCCCTTCTTTAAAGGGGAGTCCTACAAATCCCAGGGGTTCCAATAAATCTCAAGGTGGGTCTGAACCCCATCTTTTTACACCCTTGACCGCTAGTAATGAATTGCCAATATTTAATATTAATTGATTTTATAGTTAATATTTCCATAAAATTAAAAATATATATACAATTAAGACATAATTTAACAAACAAATTAGAACAAACCATCACATTTAAATATAAGTTCCCAAAAATAATTAATTATGTGTAGTCGATTTTTATTGATGAGTATAAATACAAGTGAAGCCCACTGCCAACTGAATGATTATTTTAATACTATTTAATGGATCTGTAAAGCGAATTTTTTTTAGATCCAATGGTGGATTAAAACGGAGTTCAAGTAATAAATTAAATGGATGTGTTCACCTGTGTTTGATAAAAATGCAGTTCAATGTATAACAAGTGTTCCCTGTATTTGATGATATATCACATCTATATAACATGTGTGCTATTTAATATTTTACGGAGTCTTATCTTAAAATGAATATCTTAGAAAACAGGGCTGGGCGTTCTCTAAAATTTTATAAAGAGCATTTTAGCTGCAAAACCGTATTATTCTCTTTGTAGTAAGACAATGAAGGTTCATAATCGTGTTTCCATCTTGAAAAAAAAAATCAAGCCTTTAGTCATTTTAGATCAAATTAACTTATTTGTGAGAATATTATCACCGAACAGTGAAACATATGTTATTAGATTAATGTCATATAGATTGTTAAGGAATTTATATTTATGTGTAACGATAAAGACAAGCTGTTTTTGTGATACTTGTGTGTACATAATATTATGATCAATGTTTATTTATTACATTTATATTAAAGATATTCCAGTTTTCTATATTTGTATTGTGAAATAATTGTAGAAATGTGTTTAAAGTGTTATACGCACATGCTTGAAAAGGGAGTTGAAAAGCAATGAACACAATTTAATAAAGTTTAGAACCAAATATAAAAATTACATTTGACAAATCTAGTATTCACTGTTTGATTTTTAAAATACCTATCATGTATAACACTGAAGTTATTAATGACCTAATTTGAATAGGAGGATAGGTAGCTTAGAAGAAGTGCACCTTCATTAGAGTGGAGAGTGGATGGGAAACCCATTATGATAGATCACATCTGGAAAAATCCCCCACTGCACCTGGCCGAGATTCGAACCTCAAATCCCTTGTCACTGACAATTTAGTGCAGTCATTTTAGAAAATAAAAGGAAAAAAATTCATACAAGCAAGAGACTTTGCATATATGTAGATCAATACCTCTTGATGAAACTACTAAAAGTATCCTAAGATTAACCTGGAGCTTAAAGTCTGTTCATCGTAGGAATTGTTTTCTGAAAGGCCTTTTTCCCACCAGAAACTATTATATAGTAGGATATTGGTAGGAAAAAAGACCTTTCAGAGAGTAATTCCTACCGTGAATGGATTATACGGCCACCATCTTGGAAAATGGCCACTGTTTTAGGTTTTTTTTACTCATAGGTCACTAACGCTTTGAGCTAGCCTAAACAACGTAAAGTAGGACGTAAACAAATACACATTTTGGTATTAACTAATAGAAAGACTCCTGGGAATACGATGTTGTGAAGGCTGGCTTCCTATTGGATATAGGGAGCAGCGTATTACATTGACATTATTTCTGGAAACGCGTGATTTTCCATGGATGAAGTATTAAAAGGATAATTTGCTAATTGCTATAGCACTTTAAAGAAAATTACACTTCATCCATACTTTTTGAATATGTTTAGAGGGGTCCAAAACATATCATTTCAACATCCGCATTTATTTAGAAAAAAAATATCAGCACACGATAACAATAGTATTTATGCATTTGGTTTCTTAACCTAAAATCGTCTATTTAACAAAACATGAAAAGGCAAGGCAAAAAAAAAAATTGCACACTTACTTTTTGCAAAATATTTCCTTCATTATCTTTTATAATCTACTCTCGTTTAATATCTTCTGGCAAAAATGTTTTTCACAAAATCTCTCAGTAGATTTTAACAGAAATTTCTCTTGACCAGAAATATTTCTTATATGATTTTCCCACAAATCACGTTTCTTCAAATTTGATGGCGCAGTAATCATTGACACATTATTTTGAAAATAATTTGGAAACTTGCATTTATTTTTATATTTTACTTGTGAAGACATTATGCTAAAATGTATATCTTAGACCTATGCTTAAAACTCAACTGTCACTGTATACATTCAACAGCTGATTTTATGACGTCACAACGATATACCTGGATCATACATAACGCTAGAGCATATTTCGGCAAATCTTATAAATAAAAGCTTCAAAGTCTGATCAACTTTTACATGCTGTGTAGAGATAAGTGTTATAGGGGTGGTCCATGCCTTGTCGGCAAAAGGTATAGTGTACAGGAATTTAAAGAAAGAATTGTGGTGGAAGTTGAAGCCATTCAACAAGAGACAAGTTTCGAGGAGCGCATGCAAAAATATTTTGAATATAATGGTGGCCATCTTAAGGATATTTCTTTAAATAAATAATTCAAGGATATTTAGAAAACTATTAATCGTTTGTTGATATTTTAAGTATATTTTGAAAGCGTTAGTAGTTAAAATAGTAAAGATATAGTGTTATTAGCTATGTCAACACTTTTTGCCCCACCTGTATTTGAACACCATCAATAATACTCTTGGGTTTTAACAGGAAAATGTATAGCCTATGTCCGTCCTCAGAGTGTAAGGCACATATGAGTGAAAACCTTGTCCAAATCTATTTGATAGGTTTCAAGTTTATCGTAAACATACAAACAAACTCGTAAACGAGCTTCTTTATATGGACCTAAGTGAGGGATAAGGATGGTTTATACACATTTTGTAACGCACTCGTGCTACAAGTATTTTATTTAATAACACACTCAGTTTAAAGTATGTATTATATCATAACAAAATACACAATAGATAAAGTGACACTTCTTGGGCGTATGATGTTTCAGAAGGGACTTTTTATTACATAAAATTAAAATAAAATATTTCATCTACACAACGACAGGTCTTGACCGCATGAAGGTTTGGATAAGACTGGGGGTTACATAAAATTAAAATTAAATATGCTATTGGATGTGACGACACGTCTTAACCATACAAAGGATTAGAGAGAACTAGGGTGGATAGCGTTGTTTGCAAAGCAAGCCGAACAATAATAATACTTCTAAGAGATTCTATATTGTTATACTTTGTCACCCCTTTCTTTGAATGTAGGTACCTGTTTGTCGGTAGCAAGAGAAAGACGGTGCGATGTTGCAATAACGACAAGAGAGGGAAGAATAGCAGCTAATTCTATAGCATTAATTATTATTATTAGCACCGCGTCTTACTACCCGTCCGGGTTATACGCACTTACGCTAATGTGTAATGGTAGAGTGATTGTGAGATGAAATGGAGGACCTACAGTTTAACATGGAATCCGAACCACGGTGGAGGCCTGGCATTCCTCACATTCACAAGTTGTGATTAATGCACGTCTTTTCAGAGGTGAAGGAAGGGTTTGGCAATCAGATAAATCTGTGCCAGGACCGAGGATTGAACCCCGGACCCCCAGCACCTTTAGCATTAATACTATAACTATTAAAATATAAACAAATTGCAAGGTGTGGATGAATGATAGCATTACAGAATGTAAGGCAAAGTTGTGGGAAAAGGCTTCTAGTGAGTTACAAGATAGAGTTGGAGAATAAGACTTCTGGTCAATGATTCTAAGTACAGTTAGGGCAAATAATGTTCCTCTCGTGAGATTCGATCTCTTCCAATAGCACTCTTAGTTGAGTCTTCCAGTTATTGGAGTGTTTGTGAACTAGTTAGCGAGTTAGCTCACAAGCCGACAAACGGTAACAATGATGGATACATAGATATATATCTAGTAGGTGTAGTGCGCGGAGAATCGACGGTCCTGAATTGCTTGCGATGCCCGCTACAGCAGTTCAGTGGTACGACGTTAAGTATTTTCACACAAGATGTCTATGGTTCCACTCCAGGGGCTCACAGAGGCTTTAATGATAGTAGGTAAGTCTAAAAATAAAACAAACGCACGTTAAGATAACTTTTAACTGAAGTGTCTAAACCTAAGGAAGAAAAGGTTAAGGATGGTAAGTTAGAAGAATTGTCCCAGCAACTTGTTAAATGCGATTGGTGATAATTAAACCCCAGCCTGGTTCCAAGTCATGTTCACTACTCATGTGACAATATCTACAAATGAATTAGGTAAGTTGTGCTGTATTCATTAAGGTAGAATTTTTTAAATAACAGAGTAAGATTTGATTGTGATATGTGTGTTTAGTGTATAATTTTTAAAGACAAGGACTTATAGGAGCCCACGACACATAATATATCTTAACCTGGAACATCACATCAAATACCATACATCCCCTTACAATTCCCTTCTTCATTCTATATCTATAAGTTATAAGAAATAACGGAGCGCTAGAAAGGGCATACAAATGTGTATCACAATAAAAAAACATTTATATGAAGTTAATAAATGTGTACTACGTATAAATACCCGTAGCGTCACTTGAATGTCTTAGATTAAAGGTGGGCCAAACATTAATTAGTTTCCGGCGTCAAATTACATTTTCAAAACAGTTTTCTTATTTTAGTTTTTGGTTCAAATGATTTAACACGGAGTTTTGTTTTTCCCCACTGCGTCTTACTCCCCGTTAGAGTTATACACATATACTAGCGGACCCGACAGACGTTGTCTTGCCCGAACGTTGGCTTTTAGTTTGGGTGGCATAATTGATTTCGATAATAAAACAAATACTATGTGATCATCACAATTACAAATTCACAATGAACTCCAATTAGTGAGTAACACAAATATTACAAATTCAGTGTTTGTCAAGACAACATACAAAATAAAACATATTTTTTTATTTTTGGCATTTCGCCTACAACTCCACAAATATCAGTTGTATCGAAAAACAAACATAAATATGAATTATTCTCAGAAGTTCAATTTTCATGAACTTTTCAGAAGGTTTTAACGGTCAATTATTAATGAACTTAATTAATTTTTTAATGGTTAATTATTAATATTATATTCATTATTATAAATATTGGGGAGGGGGTGGTGAAATTTTGAGGTTACATGTTCTGATTTGCAAAAAATCTATAAAAAAATCCCTAAAAAATAAAAAAAATCCTAGAACCCGATTGCAGCGCCACCTACCGGGTACAATTGTGAAACTAAACCATCCACAGACCTACTAAAACACACACAAAAAATTTCATCAAAATCGGTCCAGCCGTTTAGGAGGAGTTCAGTGACATACACACATACATAAGAATTATATATATTAAGATATTATGGGGTTGGAATGCGAAAGGTATCATTTAGAGGAAATATACTAAAATTTTCTTGGAAGGAGAGGGGGAAACAACTTTAGAAAAAAACATTATTTGTACATCTGGCCGGGATTCGAACCCAAACTTCTCTATCATCAGTAAATAAGACTAAATGAGTTCGACATTTAGACCGTGGACTCACAGGTGCGGGTAAGTATAGATTTATCTAATCAAATAAATAGAAAAATTACATATGGGCACGGGAATCGATCCTGGGATATCTGACTTTGTGTGCCAATGCTTTATCACTGAGCTACCCACGGATCGTCCAGAGCTACGGGCAATTCTTCACTCATATTTTAAGTCATAGTCTGTGATGAAAATGTGGATTTCATCAGCAACTAAGAACTATCATTGACATCACAGTCACCGGTGACTCGGTTGTGGCTTTAGGCTGGCCCCACACCAAATGAAACATTTTGTTTCGCGACAAGACATTTTGTCACAGAGTGTTGCAACGTGCTGCAGACGTCTTTGACTGCCATAACATCCAATGAAGCACCGCACACTGCCTTCAACGAAAGGTAAATGCTCCATTTATGTCTCGCGACAAAACATGAAAGACATTTTGAACTGTGCATGCGCCAGGATATTAGGTCATGTTATTATTTAAATTATTTTGAAAAACTGAGTTCCACCACAAAGCTATTAATGTCTCTTTTTTATTTATTGGGTGAACCCAATATTCTTTTTCTGGTCGCACGTAAAAAATCTGTGTAAACTGCCATAAAAGAACGACTACGTATGCTTCCTCATTAGCCATCAAAGTCACCCAACTGCACAGATTCACTTTTTTTTTAACCAACTAAACACTGCATTCAACTCTTTGATGGATCACTTACAAATAGTGAGAAATTAAACAATTATAACTTGTTGCGAGTACAATTGTCTTAGATGTTTCTAAATATAATGCAACGTGATGCGACATTTTGACTCGAAACAAATTGTCGCGAGTCATATGTTGCATTTGATGTGTGACCAGCCTTATGCTACCACTAGTACAAATACATTGTACTCTCCAATCGAATCAATAGGGAAGAAATCAACGCTATACAATTAAGTATATATTATGAAAGGTGGAACTTGGGGTGTGAATGATTATAATTACGGAAATTAGCCGAATATCAATCATAATCAAATAACTTTGCCTTAAAATATGAGTGAAGAATGACCCTGAGTACTTGACAATTCCTGGATGGTTCAGTAGTAGAGTAGTGACGCGCTAAGCAAAAGTTTCCGGGTTCGATTCCTGTGTCCTGGTTTAATTTCTAAATGTATTCTATTATGATTTTGATACGGCTAATCCGTAATTATAATCATTCATCCCCCAACATTCTACATACATATACACTTAATTGTATTGAGTTGCTTTCTTGCATTTAGATTTATATGTGTACTTAACCTACGGGATAGAGATAAGGAGGATATTTGAAACAAATGCACCTCCATTTGCGTTAAGAGGGGATGTGAGCACACCAAGATTTTTTAAACTTTGGTCACCCCCGCTACTGTAAATCCAGTATATTGCGAGCCTGACGCCACAGACCACCGAAGTGAGTTTAAAAGCTGTTACTTTTATCAACAGTCGACACTGTTTTAGTTGGACAAAGTAGAGAATAGTTGAACTTCAGAACAGCTCGCGCCGATGAGACGAAAATCTTGTGATTGGCTTAGAGCGCGTCACATGATCATGTTTCTGTTCTGCGCTAGTTTTCGGCGAACGTGTGAATCCACAGTAACGCGTTGGACCGCGCGGCCACCGAAGCGGGTGAAAATGTCTCTTGATTATTACAAATTGTTTCCTTAGGTAAACAGCTTGCCACATGGAAAATCAATCGTTGTCTCATAGTTTTCAAATAGCTAAACAAACATTGTTTCTTGTCCAGACTTCAATGATCAAACAAACATTGTTTCCCATTGGTATGAAATATTTATATCAGTTAAAGAGTATTTTCGCTGTCCACGACATGACAAACTATTTTTATTTATTTATTTGAAATATTTAACGTGGACTTTCTGAACCGGTTGATTATATCAGCACACGAGAAATTTCTATGAGCGAGAGTGAAAGGGACTACTAATTTTGGCGAGAAAGATATTTTCACATAGCTTCCAGGGTTCTATTAATATCCCACAATCGACATGAGATCGACCGCTTTACTTCCTCTCCGAAGAAAGTTGTGCTACGGATTTTTATCTCTCAAGAAAAATCCGTTGACCCCAGCTGAGTTTGAACCCACAAACATCGGGTCCTGAATGACAAACCAGAACGAAATGGAATGAATAAGAAACTGATGTGCTTTCTGTGAACAACGGAATCAGACTGGCCCACGTTGCTTTTTGTCGACAATGTTTGCAAACACGCCCAGACACGCAAACTATGTTTCTTGTGACCCATTTTAAATGTATTAAAAGAAACATTATTTCTTCTTGGAAAACGCAAAGGAAACACGCAAACTTGTTTCAAATGGTTTGCAAACATGTCCCAAACTGTTTCCAAAAATCACTAACAAACTATTTCGACTACAAGACTAACATCATTAGCATAAGTTTCCGTAAAATGTTTCCAAATGTGTACTAAGCTTAATATTTACTTGTAATAAATATTTTATTTTACTGTCATCGTGTTGTGAGCGTCCAGGTTTTGAAAACAGGAAATGCTATTGATACTCTTTTTAACACCCGGTATTTTACTATCAAAGATAGGAGCTTAAATTCCGAGATAAGTGAATGGGTCATAAACAGGCATTAAAGCTCGGACATTTTTAATGCGGATAATAGAAGAATGATAGTTTTATTTATTTTTGAAGGTTTTTAGGTCTCATAAATATTCTATAAAAGGCCTGATAAAACGAACTTGGAATATTTACAGCACCCCTCTCTTAATAAGATGTGATAATCCTGTCTCAAGGCGTTGAGATGAGTGCCTAGGAATGAAATTAAGACTTTCCATCTTAACTACCAGTCCACATTAGGGCATGCGCAGTCTGCAGTTTTCACCAATCACTCATATAAATATATATATATATATATATATATATATATATATATATATATATATATATATATATATATACAGTAGGGCCATGGCTTCTTTGGTGCTGACTGACAGCTCACAGCTAACGGCTGACGGCTTTGAAAAGCTACCGGACCAAATTATGTATCCCTACGCCGAACCATATGATCTGCAAAAATCATGTGTTTAGCAGCTGTCACTTCTGACAGTCAAAATTTAGGTATATACCTAAATGTTGACTGTCAGAAGTCAGCTGTGAACTGTCAATCAGCACCAAAGAAGCCATGGGCTACTGTATATATATAAATTGTTTGCATTCTGGCTTCAGTAACTATTTTTTAACCAACACAATGCACTGGCAGACGTCACACGGTTAGCGCACATTTCTCTGACTTGGAAAGATGCTGAGACATTTCTTCTTAATGACAATCCTTAACCTTTTATTTCTTGGATTGTATCGATTTTTTTGAAAGGTATCCCAACATACGTTTGTATTATTTCAGAATCACTCACTATCAATAAGCCCTCTATGAACTCTGAAATTACTTAAAACGTCGTTGGATATGACCATATTCTATAAAATTAAGTTTTTATATGCGTAAACTTTTGTTTTAACCAATCAGAAGGTAGTTTCTAGTATTTTATTTGTATTTGATCTAGCATAAATTATGTATAATGTTGTAAAATTTTATATAATAAAATTATATGTTTACTTTAGATGAAAGCTCAAATTTATTAATATTCTTATTAAAATGACTTAAAAATTGTATCAGTAAATTAGTTGGAAATGGGGGGGAAATGGTGACCCCCTTGCTTTTTCCATATGGTCCGTATTGCCCTCCCCCCTACCTTCCACCCCAAATTCACACACATATTTTCACCGGCAAAACGAAGAGGACTTTCTGGTACTCACGTATTATTTTACTACGAATAATATTAAATCAACTAGTCCTTGTTGGACTTAGAGTTTTCTATGAAACATATTTACAATGTATTATAAATAAAAGCCTCAATTATTACCCTGCTGACCATTGTTCAGCTTTTTCTTTCCCTATTTTCCTTCGATAAGAGGTTTTAAGTGAGCCGTGATATAGTTAACCTGCTGACCGTTGTTATTATTTTTCTTCCACTGATGACCTTCAAGGTTTGAATTAAGATATCATATGGTTAACACAATTATAGGTTTAGTGTTCGTATTTTAAAATGAAAAATCCCTTTAACCAAAATTCCAAAATGTTCTGGAGTAAATTATCCTTCACAGACTCGCCTTACTTCAGTACTTTGGAGTTGTCCCTTATGCCAGAATAACGTTCAAATTACCGTTCACTTAACGTTCACGTAATGTAACATAGCTTAAGGGTTCGCCTAATGTTTTTAAATGGAACCCATCATGATGTAGTTAACAGAATGTTCACTTAACGTTCACTTAACGTAAGAGCTGTCCAGTGGATAACTTTCACTTTAGATGAACGTTAAGTGAAGGGTACGACGTACTATGGCTAACCAATCATGCTGCAAGCAACGTCAACATAGTTATTTATTAGGTCTACCTCATTTGTTTGTTTATGGAACACAGACGACTTCTTCGGTACAGTTTGTCCAGGTCTCATGAACGCTAAAACGATACGTGAAAGTTAAGTTGATCGTGAATCCAGCTTTAAGCATTCTTATCACTAAAGTTACTCCCCCTCTTCATTTATTCAAGACTACATCGCTGGCCTTTTTATGGTTTAACCACTATCCACTAACGGAATATCTTCTCATAATTTATGATTGGCTGGAATTGTCATTTGTTTCGACTATGAATAAACTTTTTTTTAATCCAAACAAGTTCATATTCTGTTAGTTATACTTTTCTATTTGACGTGCACTTGTTAACCACGGATGTATTATTCTTGCACGACTTACAAAAAAACTGTGCATCATTATAGTTGTGCCACCCGCTTCAGTGACCGAATGGTTCAAGGCAAGTGGTTCCCAACCATTTTCAGCCTACGTCACCCTTGGTAGATAATCAAATTCACATCCCCTCCCCCCATCCCCTATTTTTTGGGATATTAAAAAAATTAATGCTTTCTAGTCACGTATTTTTTTTTACAAAAATCAATGCAACACTGACAGAATAGTGGTAGACAAAAATGACTGAAGATTATTATGATGGTTGGTACTATTTTGTTTTCATCAGTTCTTGAATATTGGGTTTGATATTTGACAGAGCACACCGCAAATAGCTTTCTACTTCATTACAACGCTGTTTATGATTTATAAGAGTCGGAGTTAAATCTTTAGGGATATGATGCCTTTCTCCGATGCCTTAGCTCACTCGGTAGTGTGTTTGTCCAATGCATTAAGTGCTCCGAGTTTGATTCCTGACATGGCCAAAACCTTTTTAAATGGTGAATTGTGGGTTTACCCTTTCTCAGTGATAAATTTACGGCCAGGGACTGGTTGTTGTGCCACTAAGTTAGGTTAAGAGGCATATGAAGCTACGACAGGCCTATTAAGCCTGTAGTGGAGAATATTTATAGCTTGAATAAAAAACTGACCCAGACCAAAGGCTGGAAACAGTAATGAATGTAAAAAAAAAGATTAGGTAATGTTACACGTGGCTGCAATGGTAGCTAAGGGCTTCAGGTTCCGTGAGGCAATCTTATAATATTATTTATTTGTTTTTCACAATATAAAGTAGCATCAGTAAATAAAGTTGCCAATTTTTTCAAATATAAATATATAACATTTGTCTAAGGTGCAGCCAGAAGATGTGAGATTTTACGTTTGTTGTGTAGCTTACAACTTTTAAAAGTGTAATCTCCTTATTGAATGTTCATAATATTAGTGTGAAAAATAATATGAGGGCTCCTGCATGTATATTTTCTGGTGCAAGTGATCCTATGGTCTAAAATGTTTGGGAGTATTTGGCTTAGGGGGAGGGTAGAGAGAAGAATTGGGGTGCGAATTCCAGGCGTGTGAGCTTCAAAATAAACACGTGCATGCACACTTTTGGTTGGTCACCGAATTCATTACAACTGATAGGAAGTGCTGCAAATACCACGATAAATAATCATCTTAATTACTTTGGAAAAGTGATTTAGATAAAAATATATTCAATTTTTATTGATTTTAAAGTCATTTCCGAATCCCCCTCCCCCCCGAAGTGTTTCTTGCCTTCCTAGGGGGGTGCTCCCCCCCCCCAAGTTGGGAACCACTGATCTAAGGTTTCACTCTCATGTTCGACTGGACTGCTGATGACGTAAAGATTGGGGTTCAAACCCTGTTTGGGTCTATTGAGGGTGGGTTTTCTTAAATGGTTTCCCACTCTCCTTCCATGCAAGTGCTGCTAGATTACCTCTAAAATGCTTCCTCTCTCATTCTTACCCCTACCCCATTAGAATAATTATCATATTGTATACGTATAGTCTGAACAGGTAGTATGACACGGTGATTAATATATATGTATATTTCTGCGCATGACGTCAGCTTAGTGGGACTCACTTTACTGCGAGTATTGGCGCTGTGGCACGTCTTAGAGTAAACTTTAGGTTTCAACAATATGCCTGCAAGAATAAAATTGGTGTGAAACAATGAAATTACATATATTTTAATATTATTGTGCAAAGTGAACGAACTTATTAAATTCATCAAGCAAGGAAAATAAAAACAATATATTAATATTTTACTACTCAAAATCTTATAATGAACACGTTAAAGAACATTTGTTTCAATAACTCCATCAATATTAAATGAAATTTTGAGTTTCAAATAAAATCCTTGACTTGGACGAATAAACCACAAGAAAAACTACTGTTATTTACAAGAGAAAAAACACAAAATATAATATGCAACCAAGGAAAGCAAAATAAAATATTTTAAACCATTACTAAGTAAACAGATATTCCTTTTTTTCATTATAAACACCTATTTTATAACTGAAATATTAAGGCCACATATATCATCTCTTTTGACTTTTTTTTATCTCTGTGATTGGAAATTACTGTTTTTCCTTTCACATATAAATATAAAATTATAGAATCGTGAAAATGTTCAACCTTGAAATTTTGATAAATCTTTGCGTTTAATATGCCCCAAATCCTAAAAAAGTGTAACTTACAATTATATGTCCGTGTGTCTTTATCCTAAAATATTTAATGAATTTTATTCAAACTTTAATTTGATATTTAACTAAAGGATTTTTATCCGGATGCTAGGTCTTAAATTAAGATAAATTTTCTGAAAATTGATTTGTTTGGATTTCTTTCAATTTTTTCACAAGTTTCTTTAACTATTTTGTTTAAAATGGATATTTAAGGAGTGTTTAGCTGACAATATATATTTTATACTTGTTTTTAGGGTAAAAATTCATTTATGGGCAGTTTACTGATGATTAATGATTCATTTATTCCAAATGGTTTTATAAAACCATTTTTGTGGAGAATATAGTAAAATACGACATTGCAAAGACTTCTGGAAATCTTCTTCAGCAAAATGATCAGAACAGATTGTGGCTGGATGGAAATGATATAATTAGCTTAGAAGAAATAGTCTAATTTAATGAAGAAATAATTTTATAAATATAAAAATTAAAAATAGATATGAATGAAGGAAAAAATACTAAATTATTTTAAATATTTTAACAAGACTCTTAAAAATAATATAAAATATCAATTTAGAAATGTTACATTCTTATTTTTGTTCCACGTCCATCTGGGCTATAAGTATTTATTTACACAAAATAATATGGATATGAGAAATGTAAAATTTAGAAGAAATATACCTTCATTTAAATATGAAGGGAGGAAGAAACCATTTATGAAAACCCACCCTTATCACATTCAGCTGAGAATCGAATCTCGACCTCCCCGATCACTAGCAAACAATAGATTAGCTTGATGATTAGGCTAAGTCCACGGGATCACCTATGCGTGTCAAACTAAACCAAACAAATCACTTGGTACATCTATGATAAGAGTTACCAACTTAAACATTCCAGGTCACAGTCACTCACAGTTGAATCCCCGAGTCTAGTGGCGGATCGCAACATATCAGCTAATTTTTGTCAATCTATGCAAAAATGAGAAAAGGTATTTAATTGTGAATGAAACAATAAGTGATAGTTTAAACATGTTTAGTTACATATTAAACAAATTTTCCAACAGAAAATGTAATCTTTGCTATGTCAATATAATACAGCAAATGTAAGGAAGAAGAAATTATTTGAAGCTTTCATGGCTTTACTCCCCCGTTAGTAAAAAAATTTCCGTTTCTCGGATAAAAACACCAAATTTTACTACAGTAGATTGCTTTCGCAAGAAACTTCGTGGGCCACCAGTTGGAAAACTCCGATCTAAAGCAATAATTTAATATTGTTGAAATATTCCATGAAGGAAAATCATGTAAAGTTTGCTCATTATAAGCGTAATAATATTGTAAAAATCTTAATATATATAGCATTGTTGGAAATACTAATTATTATATTGAATGTCCAAGATTTTAAAATACCGACAGCTAAAAAATACAGGTTGTAACAATGGCAGAAAAACAACGAAAAATTAATAAACTCGAATTAAAACGACAAAGTTGAGAAAATTCCTATTAATAAAATACAAGCTACAATACTGCTAAACTTTAATAGTAAATTTGCAATTTAATCTGATTTTTTGTCCAATTTTATAAAAAAATAAGCGTTAAAAAATATTTATCCACCCGCATCGTTGGGAACATGTAGGCTACAGCGTCAACATTATTATCTAGTTTGGTTTGTTGGTGACGGGGAGATTGAGGTTTAAATATCAACAGGGTTTACTTACGTTGTTGTTCCTAAATGGTTTTCCATCCTCCCTCCAAGTCAGTTCCTACCTTATTAGTATAAATATGCGGACTTCAAGAACAGGTAAAATATGAGGCTCACAGTTTTGTTATAAATACAGGTCTACTAATGCTAATAAAATAGTGGGACCTTACACAAAAATACTAACAAAATTAATGAATATATAATTCCCGCTTCAGTTGTCAAATCCCGAAAGTTGGGAGGGAACCCTGTCCTAAATGGTTTTCCACTCTCCCTCCACGCAAATAAGGGTTCCTCTAAATTCAACCATCTTCACCCGTAGCATATTTGCATGGTTAAATATTCGTATAACTCAAAAGGGTAAAAATACATAGTGACAAAAATACATTTATTTAAAAATAGCTTCTATATGATTTTTGATTTTGATTTTGACTGACAGCGATTATAAGTATTGAAGACCCCGTAGTGAAGCTTATTATTACTACTAAATTATACATAATATTTTCATGAATGTCTGTATAATTTATCTATAAAGCATCAAACGCTGCAATATTATATTTGGTGGTAAAGTCATAGAAAATTACTTAAAAGTTTTCAGATTAAATTTATGCTCCCTCTTACATGCTACTATCCACTTTATTTTATTAAGTTCATCCTTCGGAAAACTAAGATATTTAATATTGCTGCCAAACTTAGTCTAATTTTTAAAACATTTAAACACATCAAAATAATAGGTGGTATATTAGCCTGATTTCCCTCAAGTTGTCCCTTCTTCAGCTACCTGACTCCCTCGAAGCTGACGTCACGACAAGAAGGAAGGGTGAAGAACATACTCACGGTTTCACCTTTACTTCTTCACATCACGGGTCCAGATAAAGGTAGTTGCCAACACTGTGAGTTGTGAACCAGGCCTAGCTCCCACTCTGGTCATGGACCAGGCCTAGCTTCCACTCTGGTCATGTACCAGGCCTAGCTCCCACTCTGGTCATGGACCAGGCCTAGCTCCCACTCTGGTCATGGACTAGGCCTAGCTCCCACTCTGGGCATGTACCAGGCCTAGCTCCCACTCTGGTCATGGACCAGGCCTAGCTCCCACTCTGGTCATGGACTAGGCCTAGCTCCCACTCTGGTCATGGACCAGGCCTAGCTCCCACTCTGGGCATGGACCAGGCCTAGCTCCCACTCTGGGCATGGACTAGGTAGGCCTAGCTCCCACTCTGGGCATGGACCAGGCCTAGCTCCCACTCTGGGCATGTACCAGGCCTAGCTCCCACTCTGGGCATGGACCAGGCCTAGCTCCCACTCTGGGCATGGACCAGTCCTAGCTCCCACTCTGGGCATGGACCAGTCCTAGCTCCCACTCTGGCCATGGACCAGGCCTAGCTCCCACTCTGGCCATGGACCAGGCCTAGCTCCCACTCTGGTCATGGACCAGGCCTAGCTCCCACTCTGGTCATGGACTAGGCCTAGCTCCCACTCTGGGCATGTACCAGGCCTAGCTCCCATTCTGGTCATGGACTAGGCCTAGCTCCCACTCTGGTCATGGACTAGGCCTAGCTCCCACTCTGGTCATGGACCAGGCCTAGCTCCCACTCTGGTCATGGACTAGGCCTAGCTCCCACTCTGGGCATGTACCAGGCCTAGCTCCCATTCTGGTCATGGACTAGGCCTAGCTCCCATTCTGGTCATGGACTAGGCCTAGCTCCCACTCTGGGCACGTACCAGGCCTAGTTCACATTCTCGTCATGATCCAGGTCTAGCTCACCGTTAAAGACCTATTCTTGGCACAATGGTGGTCACGACGATGGTTCCGGCGGACTGGCCTGACCGGCGGAAATAGCCTGCCATAACTTTATACTTTAAAGCTGATAGGGAGTAGGTGGCTTCTATAGCCATGTTGTAGCTCTTAGGAATTGTTTCCTCCTTTCTGCCTTATTAGGTATTGGTCGGCTTTCCAAAAGGTATTTTGGGCGCCTCACGCCATAACTGTTGTTCACTTTAGATGCGGTGTCAACTTGTGGGTCTTTCTGCCCATCTGGCGTGGCCCGTGTTTTTTTTTGTGTAATTTCATGACTGTTGTTCACCTTTGGTGCGGTGATCAACTTGTGGGTCTTCCTGCCCATCTAGCATGGTTCGCAATGTTGATGTTTTTTTGATATAATCAGGTTGGGGGGGGGGTTCGTCTCTCACCCCTCTTTGTTTCGATCGACGGCCCTCATGGGTTTGATCTCCTCGAGCCTGGCTGAGATCAATTGGTTGTGTGCCTGGTCATATTGTGCTCAGGCCCTGAATTGGAACTTTCACTTATTGTCGTCCTACCAGGACATTTATGACCGGGATAAACCCTCATCCTTTTGTTACCATTGTAGGTTCGATGAAAAGGTATTAAGCTAGCTTCACTAGCGTGGGTTGTCCTTTTCCCTTATGGAAGGGCAGCTGTTTTGTCTCACTAAATTGATTCTATCTTATTTAGAAGTAAATAGTTGCAACTAATTATCTTGCTACTGTATTATATTGGCTATTTAGGTGGATGTTATTGTATCATAACTGATGCTGCATTTGTTTGTTAAATGAAGGCTACCCGTGTCGAGCATAGGGAAGGACTTGTCTGTTGTGCATTAATTACGGTTCTTCTCACCGCCTGAATTACTGGTGTGGGAGCACTAGCTTACTCCGATTAGAGTTATGTATTGCAGGTCTACTTAGTTGGCCTAATTTGGGCAAACTGGAGGGTGCCAGTATTTTATTTTACCCATGTATTGTTAAACTTGCCACATTAAAGTTAATTCATTTATATGAATCTATATATTATTTTGCTTTCATTTGTTAGCTATGTATGCTTCCCTGTTTACGTATCCGGGGTCTCTAGAGTTATCTAGAGCCACGGTACAACATTCTCGTCCATGAACTAGGTCTAGTTCACATTCTCGTCATGAACTAGGTCTAGTTCACATTCTCGCCATGAATCAGGTCTAGTCACATTCACGTCATGAAACCAGGCCTAGCCTTCATTCTCGTTATGAACCAGGCCTAGCTCACATTCTCGACATGAACCAGGTCTAACTCACATTCTCGTCATGAACAGGCTAGCTCACATTCTCGTCATGAACCAGGTCTAGTCACATTCTCGTCATGAAACTAGGTCTAGTTCACATTCTCGTCATGAATCAGGCCTAGCTCACATTCTCGTCATGAACCAGGTCTAGTTCACATTCTCGTCATGAAACAGGTCTAGTCACATTCTCGTCATGAAACAGGTCTAGTTCACATTCTCGTCATGAACAGGTCTAGTCACATTCTCGTCATGAACTAGGTCTAGTTCACATTCTCGTCATGAACCAGGTCTAGTTCACATTCTCGTCATGAAACCGGTCTAGTCACATTCTCGTCATGAACCAGGCCTAGCTCACATTCTCGTCATGAACCAGGTCTAGTTCACATTCTCGTCATGAAACAGGTCTAGTTCACATTCTCGTCATGAACCAGGTCTAGCTCACATTCTCGTTATGAACAGGTCTAGTTCACATTCTCGTCATGAAACAGGTCTAGTTCACATTCTCGTCATGAAACAGGTCTAGTTCACATTCTCGTCATGAACCAGGCCTAGCTCACATTCTCGTCATGAACCAGGTCTAGTTCACATTCTCGTCATGAAACAGGTCTAGTTCACATTCTCGTCATGAACCAGGTCTAGTTCACATTCTCGTCATGAACAGGTCTAGTTCACATTCTCGTCATGAACCAGGTCTAGCTCACATTCTCGTTATGAACCAGGTCTAGTTCACATTCTCGTCATGAACTAGGTCTAGTTCACATTCTCGTATGAACCAGGTCTAGTTCACATTCTCGTCATGAACCAGGTCTAGCTCACATTCTCGTCATGAACAGGCCTAGCTCACATTCTCGTCATGAAACAGGTCTAGTTCACATTCTCGCCATGAACTAGTCTAGCTCACATTCTCGTTATGAACCAGGTCTAGTTCACATTCTCGTCATGAACTCAGGTCTACTCACATTCTCGTCATGAATCAGGTCTAAGTTCACATTCTCGTCATGAATCAGGTCTAGCTCACATTCTCGCATGAACCAGGTCCTAGCTCACATTCTCGTCATGAACTAGGTCTAGTTCACATTCTCGCCATGAAACTATGCTAGTTCACATTCACGTCATGAACCAGGTCTAGCTCACATTCTCGTCATGAACCAGGCTCTAACTCACATTCTCGTCATGGACAGGTCTAACTCACATTCTCGTCATGAAACAGGCTAGCTCACATTCTCGTCATGAATCAGGTCTACTCACATTCTCGTCATGAACCAGGCCTACTCACATTCTCGTCATGAACCAGGCCCAACTCACATTCTCGTCATGAACCAGGCCTAGTCACATTCTCATCATGAAACAGGCCTAGTTCACATTCTCGTCATGAACCAGGCCTAGTCACATTCTCGTCATGAACCAGGTCTAGTTCACATTCTCGTCATGAAACAGGCCTAGCTATATTCTCGCCATGAACTATGTCTAGTTCACATTCACGTCATGAACCAGGCCTAGCTCACATTCTCGTTATGAACCAGGTCTAGTTCACATTCACGTCATGACTGAGTGCGTTTCCGCGACTTGATCCATTCTTCCTGTATGTTGTTGCAGTGCTGATTAGTGTCGTGTAGAGTGTCTAGGGAACTGCGGCAGCTGCTCCATCACTGGACTGTACGTACTCCAGTGGTCAGCCGTTACACAGTTCGTCGTTCACATTGATTACAGATATTCAGTAATGAATTTTACACAGGTGGTAGGTTCAATGTGTACATTGTATTTAGGTCACATACTTCAACTGGTAATAGGTTCACAATGTGTCACATTGCTAGTAGGTCACAATACTTCATACTGGTAATAGGTTCACATTGTGTCACATTGCTAGTAGGCTCACAATACTTCATACTGGTAATAGGTTCACAATGTGTCACATTGCTAGTAGGCTCACGATACTTCATACTGGTAATAGGTTCACAATGTGTCACATTGCTATTGGCTCACAATACTTCATTACTGGTAATAGGTTCAAAATGTGTCACATTGCTAGTAGGCTTCACAATTACTTCATACTGGTAATAGGTTCACAATGTGTCACATTGCTAGTAGGCTCACAATACTCATACTGGTAATAGGTTCACAATGTGTCACATTGCTAGTAGGCTCACAATACTTCATACTGGTAATAGGTTCACAATGTGTCACATTGCTAGTAGGCTCACAATACTTCATACTGGTAATAGGTTCACAATGTGTCACATTGCTAGTAGGCTCACAATACTTCATACTGGTAATAGGTTCAAAATGTGTCACATTGCTATTAGGCTCACAATACTTCATACTGGTAATAGGTTCACAATGTGTCACATTGCTAGTAGGCTCACAATACTTCATACTGGTAATAGGTTCACAATGTGTCACATTGCTAGTAGGCTCACAATACTTCATACTGGTAATAGGTTCAAAATGTGTCACATTGCTATTAGGCTCACAATACTTCATACTGGTAATAGGTTCACAATGTGTCACATTGCTAGTAGGCTCACATTACTAACACTGGTAATAGGTTCACAGCTTGTCACATTGTTAGTAGGCTCACAATACTTCATACTGGTAATAGGTTCACAATGTGTCACATTGCTAGTAGGCTCACATTACTAACACTGGTAATAGGTTCACAATGTGTCACATTGCTAGTAGGCTCACAATACTTCATACTGGTAATAGGTTCACAATGTGTCACATTGCTAGTAGGCTCACATTACTAACACTGGTAATAGGTTCACAATGTGTCACATTGCTAGTAGGCTCACAATACTTCATACTGGTAATAGGTTCACAATGTGTCACATTGCTAGTAGGCTCACATTACTAACACTGGTAATAGGTTCACAATGTGTCACATTGCTAGTAGGCTCACAATACTTCATACTGGTAATAGGTTCACAATGTGTCACATTGCTAGTAGGCTCACAATACTTCATACTGGTAATAGGTTCACAATGTGTCACATTGCTAGTAGGCTCACATTACTAACACTGGTAATAGGTTCACAACTTGTCACATTGCTAGTAGGCTCACAATACTTCATACTGGTAATAGGTTCACAACTTGTCACATTGTTAGTAGGCTCACAATACTTCATACTGGTAATAGGTTCACAACTTGTCACATTGCTAGTAGGCTCACAATACTTCATACTGGTAATAGGTTCAAAATGTGTCACATTGCTAGTAGGTTCACAATACTTCATACTGGTAATAGGTTCACAATGTGTCACATTGCTATTAGGCTCACAATACTTCATACTGGTAATAGGTTCACAATGCGTCACACTGCAAGTAGGCTCACAATATTTCATACTGGCATTAGGCTAACAATGCATTACCCTAGTAGTGGGCTCACAATACCTCACACTGGTAGTAGGTTAACAATAAATCACTCTGGCAGTGGGCTCACAATGTTTCACACTCGTAATATGTTCATAATGCATACAATGTTAGTATGTCAACAATACTCCATATTGATAGTATGTGCACGATGCTTCAAACTCATAAGTTCACAATGCTTTATATTGCTAGTAAATTAACTACATTTCTCACCAGTAGTAGGTTCACACTGCCTCACATAAATAGTGGTTTCACAATGCTTCACACTGGTAGTAGATTCACAATGCTTCACACTGGTAGTAGGTTCACAATGCTTCACACTGGTAGTAGGTTTACAATGTTTCCCACTGATTGTAGGTTTTATTCTTTATTCATATAATATATTAAAACTACGTTCTCAGTGTTAAGAGTATCAAAATTAATCAAAATTTAGAGTTTCGAGACATTCTTAAAGTACATTGTTTTATTTTAAGCCCTCTCTCCGAGTAGGATCCTTCCTGTTGACAACCCTTTGGACCACGCTATGACGAGAAGCTTTGGGACCTCCATATTATGAAGGTGGGTCCTTTGGGAACAGGACCTACACTTGTCTGCACATGAAAGTACTGAAGACGTTCCGAAGATCTTCCGCCATCAGATGTGAGTCCACCTTTACTTGGTCACTTCTTCTTCTGTCAAGGTTCGGGTTGAATTAGGGTATTAAACCGTTACGCGGGCGGACTAAGGTACTAATCTCATCTAGTGTGATACTTAGGTGGTTCTTTCCCACACTCCCTCCACACACATACCGGGGATACTTCCTCTAAAATTTACCTTCCTCCTTCCTATCCCAATATTGCACATATGAGAATAGGCTTTCAGGTAATAAGACGCGGCTCACGGTGAGAATTAATTTTCTTAATATTGCAACCTTATCATACATTTAAATTCACCACAAAGAGTTTTGGTTTGAATTACGGTTTCCTTAAGGTCATTCGACCATCAAAATTGTATTGCATTATTTTAATAAGTGTATAAATATAAGCTATAAATATTGATTCAATGATTTAAAATCATTACAGTTCTCGAGTTATAAGTAGTCAAACTTACTATTTTATACATTTTACGTAGTCTACTAATTTTAAGGTAAAGTAGTTAATGTATGAAGATTAAATTTATTCTAGCTAGACATGATATGAAATGTATGTAATGAAGTACTTACAATATTTTAAATAAAATAAGTTTTTGATTTATAAGCTATTTAATAGTTGTAAAATTACATAATTTTTTATCTTATACAAGTACTTTTCGTTTTATACCCCGATACTTTGATTTTATATCATTTTGTTTTACATAATGTCGTTATTTCAAATTTGTTTGGTTTATTAGTCTAACTCTACTCTTTTATTTTATTAATTACACCGCGTTGATCAATACAAACGTAAATTTGCCATGTCCATTTCCTGAAACTTCTTTTTTTGATTGTACCTACCAATAACACAGACTAGCCGACCACTAGCCTTGGGTACGTAATAAACTCCTAACAAACGTAGGAGATATATGTGTGGCATATATATCATTTGCTAAAGATATTGTAGCTTCCTACTTGTTGGAGTTGGTAAGGAACTATATCATACATTTAAATTCACCACAAAGAGTTTTGGTTTGAATTACGGTTTCCTTAAATAATTACTGATGAATATCAACACACAAGCTGCAAAATCATTTTAATTACGGGAATGTCCTTATGAAGGAGAATACAATTTAGTTAGTTTAAATTTGTTGAAAAATTACACCTTGACATTAGAATAAAATTAAACCCAGGATTTTAGCGCGTCAATGTTCTAGTACTGAGCTATCCAAGATTCGTCCCTCACTCATGATTTAATATCCACGCGCACTGACGATATAAAATTGTAGTAAGTTTAATCAGTTCAGAATATAACTTATGTAAATATTATAGTTTAGGCCTCAATCAAAGGTACAGCTGTAGATCACATGATTTGACGTATGAATTAGTGAACCCATTTCTAGTAACTTTTATAGTTGTCAAATAGTGATCTTCCTATTAAAATCAGTCTAAATCATACATTCAAATTATCCACTAAGAATCTTAGTTTGAATTACAGCTTCAACTCGGAACTCACTGTTGTTTGTTGTTCCGGGGCCTGGTTACCAGTGGTTCATAATACTCCCGGAGCCTGGTTACACGAGTAGAACATGACTTGTGCCAACCAGTTGAACTCATGCATATGCAGACAAAATGATCAACTGCCAACTGGTTAATCCAAAAAGACCAACTTAGAAAATTGATGCCTTAATAATGATGATTCTAATCCACAAAATTAGCGTATAACTGAACGAGTAGTAAGACGTGGTGCTAAAAAAAATCCACTAAATTTAGTTTTTTTCCCTTTGATTCTCACTCCCCATTTGAGCTACACGCAGAATAAGGAATGCGAATGACGCATTGTACCATGTGACCACAAATTTGGGTATTTATTAGAGTTATAAATTTTATTAAAAAATAATATTTCATATACTTTACTTGTTATTTTCCTTTTACGATTTTGCTGTCGAACACGTTATTTGTAATGTATTAACTTGTCGGTCAATTGGTCAATCCAGCTAGACTTTTGTATACCAGTAGGTCCTCTCAAGTCGAACAGTTGTATATCTTATCACATGGTCCTAAACGTGTCGATTACTTGACACACTCAAGCTTTAAAATATTTTTATTTATTTGGTCAACCAGTTGGCTGTCAATCACTTTGCCTTCTTATGCATAAGCTTGTCGACAAGTTGATCCTAGTCTTGTAGGCCACTTGACCTACGTTGCATTCGAACATTTTTAAAGCTTTTTGGCCGGTAAGATGCCAGTCATGAGCTCTGTTAACTATTATAATAATAACAACGAAAAGTAATACTTTTTTTACTACAAATAAATAACTCTAAAACCTGCTCCGGTGCTAGTATCATGATCTCTAAGGCGTCACTCTCGTCGTAGACTAGATTGTTAAAGACAGGGAGATCAGGGTTCGATCTCGGTCAGGTGTATAGAGGGCTATAAATTGTTTCCCACTCTCTCTCTACGCAAATGCTAGTGCACTTCCTCTAAATTCAGCTTTCCTAATGCCTAACTAATTAATGTAATTAGTACATGTGAGTATACCACGAACGGATAGTAAGACTCGGTGCTAAAAGAATAATAAAAGAACCCTTAAACTTTCACCACTAAAATTATTTCATTAAATTGCCTAATAATACTTTTTTTTTTCTTCTAAGAACACATTTTGTAAATATGGGCCTAGTAATATTTGGTACAATAAATACTTTGCGACACGTGTGATAAGTTCATTATTTTAAATTATTAATATTCTATGAATCTTAGTAGCCAGGATTCAAACTCAAGACCACAACTCCCGGGTGAGCCATGCAGTGACCATTCATGTTCTAAATTACAAATAACTGTGACGTTCCTTAGCAGAAAAAAGAGGTAGTGTTATGACGACACTGTTGTGAACAAAGAGCTGGCAATCCCAGCTTACTTTCCCACTACACCTACCCATCCCTCCTTCAACCATGTTAAAAATTCCCTGTCAAAATGTTATAGCCTATTCATTCTAGGAGAAGCTTGTTGGACGAATCACCTTAACCCACTAAAGGTGAGTGTGAAAGACATAAAAAATAAACAAGGTATGAACAATCAGAGTGAGCTGTTTTAGTCGAAAAGGAACAATATCCTAGGGACAAACTATTACACCCAAGAACACGCAAATCACACAGTTGTGGAAAGAACCCAACGAAGTTATTAACGGCCCTCCTAATTAGGAAAAGGGCACGATACATATATATATATATATATGTAAATGTATAAATGTATACATAATATTTAACCTATGGGTGTTCTATAACGACATGTAAGAATTTAGTATGTTCTTCAGGAAAAGGATAATACCCAAAACCAATGAATTAATCAGAAGTAAAATTGAGTATGCCTCTAACTTAAGTAATATTATTTGAAAACATTATATCATAAATATTTAAGCATATAATTATAACAAAAAAGAAAATTTAGCTTTCAATACCCTATTTTTCCTCACATTGTAAGGTAAGGTTTAGCTTTCAGATTCCTAACAACTCCAATATAAAGACAGGTTCTTAAAATGTAGAAAAATAACATCCATTTTCAACATCTTAAGACAATAGCTTTTCATGCAAAGAAATAAATACTCCCCAACTAGTTATATACGAGACATTTGCACAATTTTTACATAATGGTTAGTGGTTACTTCTCAACAACCTAGGTCAAAGGTGACCTGGCGGTCTAGGGGTTAGGTGTCAGACTTCTGTGCTGGGGGTCCGGGCTTCAATCCTCGGTCCCGACACAGATTTATCTGATTGTAAAACCCTTCCTTCACCTCTGAAAAGACGTGTATTAATCACAACTTGTGAATGTGAGGAATACAAGCCTCCTCCGTGTTTCGGATCCCACATTAAACTGTAGGTCCTCAACTTCATCTCACAATCACCCTACCATTACACATTAGCTTAAGTGCGTACAACCCGAACGGATAGTAAGACGCGGTACTACTACTACTACAACTACAACAACTACTACTAATACTAATAGTAATAATAATAATAATAATAATAATAATAATAATAATATAATAATAGTAATAATAATAATAACCTTAGTCAATAACATAATACTCCCTAAATTAGCTTTACACGGGATTTTTTCAAATTATTACATTACATTCTAAACACGCTAGGTCAATAGCATATTATTCAAAGAAATAAATATTCCCCAATTAAGTTTTACACGAAACATTTTCAACACTATTACGTAATATTTACTTCTTAACCACAAAAGAAAAGTTCCAAAATTATACCAAAATTCATTTATAAAATTGTTTATCATAAATATACAAACTTTATACTAATGGTAAATGAAGGAATGACCTTTGCCTCATATTATTAATCTTTGACCAATATGATGAGTTATTTGCGTACAACATTGCATCTATATAATAAAAGAGATATTTGAAGTATTGAGTTAAATCATTACAATTTTCTAATTTTAAATAAAGCTAAATATTACAAGAAAATATTAACTTTAAAAAGTGAACAAAAAAGTATTAAGTCGAAAAGCAAATGTTGCTTAAATCACAATAAAAAATCCGTAGCATGGATGCTACTATCCTGTCCAGGAAGAAAATTCCCCAAGAGTCCCGGTTTAAGGCCTTGAAAACATCCATGTATACGGCTAGTCCCAGGAAAATAAGACAAGTAAGGCAAGGAAAGTGATGTAGGAGGGGAAACATTACGATCCACATGCGCCATGACATAGGCTTCAACTCTAAGGGGCCCGAACCCATTCCCCCATTAAAAAATTCTAGGGGGTGCAGCCCCCAAAAATATTGTGGATAAAAAGCAGAAGAAATACAGACTTTGACCAAATTTTGACGCACAAGTTTGTCAATTGTTGGACATGAAGGGACAAATGGTTTCTTTAAAAATGCTATAGTATCCATATGTGTGAAAAAGAAAAAGAAATACCATAAAATGTCCTTCTCTCTTACACAGTGGTGTGCAGACGACAGCTCTAAAATACATAACAGAGTTTCTGCTATCGCTATTTCAGTTCGGTTGAATATCAACGTGCAAAGCTTGATTACATTATTTATAATGCAAAGGTTTATTTGTTTATAATGTATCGAGATTTTCTTTAACTGTGTTTTGAGTGACCTGGTGTAAAATATTGTTATTTATTTCAAAGAAGAATACAGTGATTTCTCTATACAAGAGTAAAAAAATTTCATAAACATTAGTTATTGGACTTAAGGTAAGACCAAAATGGATAAGTGTATATAGTAAAAAAAAAAAAAACTCAAGTGAAAGTGAAGAACAGTCATCAGTGATTCCGAAAACAACTTTACAGGTACAAGGCGAAACTTCTTCACGTATGCCAACAGCAGAAGTTTATAGGCCTCCTTCCAAACCGCAATATACATAAGGACAAGGAAATAGCGTTCATAAAAGAAACTTTCAGGTTCACTGGTTGAAAACAAACTCATGGCTGGAATATCAAAAATTGAAATATGCAGTTTTCTGTATAAATTTTCAAATCAGCATTCAATCAAAAATGCATACATTTTCCATAAAAATTAGAATTTTCTTTCATTGAACCAGGGCTTTCAAAACTGGAAGAGAGCGCTTGAAAAATTCAAAAAACGTGAAAGATCGGAATACCACTGAGAATCTGTTTTAAAGTTGGGGTCCATGAAGGCTGATGTGAATGCTTCGTGCCAACTTTCCAATGCTAGAAAAATAGAGATAGCTTTGATGAAGATATTATCCTCCCTCGAGTTTTTGGCCACCCAAGAACTCGCAATTCATGGACACACTGATAAGTCCAGCAACTTTTTAACCTTCTGAGGCTGCGGTGCAAGGACTGCCCAATTTTGAAGAAATGGGTTCATTGGGATTCATTTAAATGGTGTTCTCATGAAAGCTCCAATGAGATGTTGGAGATCATGAGCCATCATATGACACGTACGTTGACTTATTGCATCAGTGATGCAAAACACTACGTGATCATCGTGGATCAAGCATCAGATATTTCCGTCTAGGAACAAGTTTCCATTTACTTCAGAATTGTCATGGAAAATTTCGAAATAGAAGCAATATTTCTGGGGTTCTATGAGACAACGAATATAAAGTCTGAGATGATGCTCCGTATAATCTTGGTTGTCCTTTGCATATTCAATTTATCGGTCACTAGCTGCAGAGGTCAATGTTTTGACGTTGCTCAGAACATGGCTGGAGATTTTAATGGGGTACAGACCAGAATGAAGAGGGAAGAACCGAGAGCTTCATTCATGCATTGCATGGCTCATTCTTTGAGTTTTACCATGCAGGACATGATAAAACAAATCAACGGATCATGTAACGCGCTTAGTCCGATACAAGACGTAATTAATTTTGTCCAAAACTCTCCAAAAAGATTAGGCGTCTTCAAAACCTTCAAAGCCAGGTTGATGACGGACCATCTAAGAATCTGCGTCCCTTTTTTCAAACTCGTTGGACAGTTCGATATAAATCTTTTGATTACCTTTACTTTTGATTAACTGAGAGGCACCCGCCTTGGTGGCGGACGCGCCAGTCGTGTTGAGTCAGACCACCGAGTACGGGGAGATTGAGGTTTGAATCTCGGTCGGGTGAATTGGGGGTGGTTTTTCCTAAAAAAAATTCCACTCTCCCTCCAAGCAAACGTGGGTTCACCTCCTCTAAATACAACCTTCCTAATCCATTAGTGTAATTAGTAACTAAGCGTATATCCCAAACGGGTAGTAAGACGCGGTACTAAATAAATAAATAACTGAGAGGTGTTTCTTGAAGGAAATGCACTAGCACTAACCAAGTGAGAAGATGGAAAGCAAGAGCATTTTATTTTGTATTAGTTGTTTTACCACTACGGCTATCAATTCACTAATCTAAGAAGTAGGGATGACGAAGGCTAGTAAAAGTTAGCCCATATTAGCGTGGAGAGAGTATAGGAAAACCATAGTAGTGAATCAAATTTAAAAAATCATCTTCTAGTGCGTTCGGCTGAAATCCGAGCGTTGACATACTCGTCATTGTGAACTTGATGCCTTAAACTATTCGACCATCACGGAAAGGAATGCTAAAATTAATAATTTTTTTTACTATTGTACCTTACCACCTGTTCAGATTATACGCATATACAAAAATTACTCTTGTGGGGTAGGGATGAAGAAGGAAGCATTATAGAGGTAATCTACCAGCATTTGCGTGGAAGAAGAGTGGGAAACCATTTAGGAAACACACCCTTAGTAGACCAAACAGGGATTCGAACACCGATCTACCCATCATCAGCAAGCCAGTCCATCATGAGACTGACGACTTAGACCACACGGCCACTGAAATGGGTCAACTGTAGTAAATATTATAATAACTTAATACTTGGCTGATAGACTTACTATGTTGGATCAGTTTAACCCCATCTGAAGAAACAAATGTCGTGAATGGTAGCTGGTAAGGGAGATGGAGGGGAGAGGGCTTATAGACTGACTTATCACAACCCATTTCAGTGGCTATGGCGTCAGTATCGTCCTGTCTGATTCGCCGAAATTAGGGAGGTCGGGGCTCGAATCCTGGCCCGGTGTACTGATAGTAGTTCATTTTCCCCAATGGTTTTCTACTTTTCCTTTACTAAAATGTCGATTAAACTTCATATTAACTCTAACCTTTCTCTACCCTAACCCTCTTAATATAAATATTCGGTGTTATTATGGATGGGTGGTAAGACGCGAAGCATACACAAAAAAACTTACCCCTCAGAAATGCTTAGTTCTCAAAATATTATACCCCCATCCCATTCCCCGGTGCTTCGAACCTTACCACTCTTCCGGACTAAGAATATGTCTACACAAATTGAATAGGAAGGAGGAGGGTAGAATACAGAGGAAGTTTACCCTCATTTGTGTGGATATAAAATGAGACCATCTAATAAACAACACATCAGTACACCCAGCTAGGATTCGAACACCAGCCACCACGTCAGCTGTAAGCCCAACAAGATGGGACTGACGGCTCTGTCCTAGTTCCTACCTCCTTAAAGAAAAATTGATCACAAAATTTGATGTGTGACGTCATCCAAAAAATTGTAACTAAGCGTTTTGTAAATGTACGTTTAATGAAGCGTCATAGAACACCGTCGCGTTTTAGAAATAAATTGAAACCCATGAAGCAGTCCTTCTCGATATTTATTGGAAAAATATCTGAAGGCAATAATTTAAACAACGGACTAATCAATAAATATCGTGTTTTTGTAGCTGATCATGTTAATCCTTTTTTTAAAATTCAAAACCAATGAAATCAATGGCTAGATAAACATTTAATCATTTGTGACAAAAACATACTTAGCGTATTACAAGAAGAGAAAAGATAGGTAGCTAGATTACTAGTCCACAACAAGCAAGTATTGTTCAACAATAATGACTCTTCTCTGTAACTGAGAGGCCGTTATTTTTCTATTTGTCTCTTGCTTATTGGTTGTAATTGAGAGGAAATTTACTTCCCTATTTTACTCTTATTTTTTGTTTGGAAAAGAGCTGACTGAATTCGTCCCCCAATTGGAATATTTTTACTGTCTGTAGTAGAGCCGGATTTGTCCCCTTGTTTATTGCTAATTGAACTTGTGTGGAGGCCCGACCCCTGCTCCAATGTGAACACACACGCAGAGATGAGTGTATTCAGCAAACACCGCTAGATGAGATAAGAGAAGCCTGCGACCTGCTTACACTATGTTGCTCAGTAACTTGATCTCGGCTTTGCTCTCTTGAAGAGATCGTTTACAAGCGCCGTGTGGTATAGAAACGGGTACCAGAAACTAAAATATCTGGAGAACATAACGAGCACACATAGCTACAATACTGCCCCTAGGCCTACCGGAGCAGGGGGGTCCTGGAAGAGTAGCTTGTGGGTCATGAAGAGTACTTTGGCTTATTTCTCGTCAGATGAAGTTGGACCATCCTAAGCGATCCTCAAGCTCAGAGTGTGTGGACAAAGGTGAGTGGTTTATGGAGCGGGAAATGGCCTGGGAGGAATGGTATGTGGACTGGTACGAGTGTATGGGGTATGAGATTAGCGGTATGTGGACTGGAATGAAGGCTAAGTGGGATGGAAGGAGGGGTATGTGGACTGGAATGAGAGGTATATGGACTGGGATTAGGGTTAGTGGACTGGGAGGAGGGGTGTGTGGACTGGAATGAGGGGTATATGGACTGGGATTAAGGGTATGTGGACTGGGATTAAGGGTATGTGGACTGGGAGGAGGAGTATGTGGACTGGAATGAGGGGTATATGGACTGGGATTAAGGGTATGTGGACTGGGAGGAGGAGTATGTGGACTGGAATGAGGGCTAAGTGGGCTGGAATGAGGGGTATGTGGACTGTTACGCGTGTATGGGGTATGAGATTAGCGGTATGTGGACTGGAATGAGGGGAATATGGACTGGGATTAGGGGTGTGTGGACTGGAATGAGGGGAATATGGACTGGGATTAGGGGTGTGCGGACTGGAATGAGGGCTATTTGTACTGGAATGAGGGGTATGTGGACTGGTATGAGGGATATGTGGGATGGAAGGAGGGGTATGTGGACTGGGATTAGGGGTATATGGTCTGGGATTAGGGTTATATGGACTGGGATTAGGGGTATGTGGACTGGGATGAGGGGTATATGGACTGGTACGAGTGTATGTGATATGGGATAAGGGGTTTTTGGACGGTGAAAGTAAAGTTCTAGGTTTACATAGTTTGTAAAGGGGAAAGGGTATTTATGGAATAAAGACTACTCAAATGTTTGTAGGCCTAGTTATTAGAATTATGATGTTACGAAATGTCATTTTTTATACTAACTAGTGAATCGTTGTAGTGATGCCTGCCTATTATTGCACCAAAATATATTCTAGATTGTTTATTGGGAAAAAATATATATAATAAGACCTCACTTGACTTTCTAATTAAAAGTTTACTCATCAAAGGCTATCAAATTACATGGATATCTAGCTTTTATTGTTTGATTTGAATCAAAACTTATATTTTCCCTCTTCCGTCCACGTGAGAAATTTAAAACTACCCCTTTCCCAGCTCTCTCTATATCTATTCGTTATTCGTTATACCACCATACCACTCATGTATGAATTATTAAGCTGTTCTTATTTTTAACCAAAGAGAAATATTTTATTTACCTATATACAATAATAAGCAAGTAATGGTTTCCATGGTTATGTAAACAAAGAATGATTGTACAGTTTAGCCACTGCCCACACAGAATGAAAATATGGAAAATTCGCAAGGAAAATTTAATTTTAATTTTAGGCTAATACTTTTGCCGGCATCCTGGACCCCTAACCTTTAAAACGACTTCGTTGGTTAAAATCGGTAAAACCGTTTACTCTTAATTTCAACTATCAAAAATGGGCTAGTTAAATTTTATATAAAAATGTGTGTGTTGTGTGTGTGTGAATAGAGAGAATGTGTGTGAGAAAGAGAGTGTGTATGAGAGAAATTGAGAGAGAGTGTTTGAGAGATAAAAAGATAATATGCGAGGGAGAATCCATGATAAAGTGTGTAAGTGTGTGTGTGTGTGTGTGTGTGTATGAAAAAAATATAGTATAAAATTTTAGGAGAGATATTGTGTGAAAGAGAGAGAAAATGTGAGGGCAGAGAAAATTAGAGAGAGAGAGTTAGAAACAGAGTTTAAGAGAGTTTTGGAGAGAAAGTTAGAGAGGTAGAGCGAGATAAATTGAGAGTGTGAGTGAGAGAGAAAGAGTTTGAGATACTGAAAGTGAATTTTATATAGAGTGAGATTGATATATAGAGAGAGTGAGAGTGATTTAGAGAGAGTTTGAGAGAGCTTTTGAGTGATATATAGCGAGCGTTTGAGAGATAGAGAGCGTTTGAGTAAGATAGAGCGTTTGAGTGAGAGAGCATTTGAGAGAGAGCTTAAGAGATAAAGTATAATAAAGATAATGTGAGAGAAATTGTGTTATAAAGAGTGTATGTGAGGGTAAAACGTGTGTGAGAGAGATAATGAGAGAAAATCATATGAGAGAGAGTGTGTGTTTGTGTGAGGGGAGAGAATGTGATTGAGAGTGTGTGATAGCGTTAGAGAGAATGTGTGTGAGAGCGTTAGAGAGTGTCAGATAGAAAGAGAGAATGTAAAAATATAGATGTGGTACACAAAACATTACGGTACTTTGAAATATAATTTCCTCAAAATTAAGTGTCAACATGGAAATATAACTGAGACTTAGGGGAAACCCGGGCAAAGCAAATATGCTAAGCGAAATTTTTTTTCTAAAAACTCAGTTTACAACTAATTGCATTAATTATACGTCATATTTTTTAGAAGTGTATTTTCTAACTTTAATAAAAGTTTGAGTTGACTTAGACTGATATATTTAATAATATGCCATTAATTACGAAACCTTACAAATTATTTGCTTTGCCCGTGTACATGGGCAAAGTGAATTAGATGAGAATATAATCAACTTCACCAATAAAAAACATTGTATTGGCCTTATATAGATTGTAAATTCAGTATATTACTAAAAACATTTTTAAAAAATATTATTCAGCTGATGTATCCCAAATAACATGTATATTTAGCCTAAAAATTAACCAAAATTATCTTACATGTTTATATAGGTCTACTAGTGTTATTTAAAGTTATTCATTCATAATTATTTAAAGACGGCTATAAAATATGACTTTCAATTTAGTTTTGACACTCGTCACAGAAATATGATCTGAACCCAGGGTAGGATGTGCAGTTTCCAGAGCCCGTTACTTGCACTGACTACACTGAATCCAGTCTTCTGAAGGTGGCTCTAGATATGGCTCACTACAAACTAAACAGCTATATTTATTTTTTTCTTGGTGCGCATCTTCTGGTTGTGTGAACAATATTTTTGATGCTCATGATACGTCTTTCTTAACCTCATTGGCCTCTTTTAATTAGAGTTTTTTCTTGCTGTACATCAAGGGGCTGCATTTTGTTAGTTGTGTGAGGTGAAAATGAAAAAAAAATCTATGTTGCTTCGTGTGGCATATTCCAATGCTGGGTAATATTTATGAGCCTCACGATTATTGGTGCAACATCCTTGAGTTCCAAGAGGGGCACGATCTAAAATTATCTCTTGCATCCTTTTTCTAGCAAAAATAAAAAAAAGGTGAATAAACGAACCTGCTGGATTGCAACAACAAACTAAATTTGTTAATTGTCCGTGTTCAGCACTAGCTCTCACCCCAATTAGTCTTCTTCCTCGAGTATTCAACATCTTTGGTGGCCTATTGGTGGTTGTTTGGATACCTGGTTCATCCATAACTAGGTCCAGGGTTGTTCTTTTCTACTTGTTCCCAATTAATTGAAAATAAACGCTTCATTTGAGACCTATTAAACCCTCTTGCACGGGCAATAGAAGTAGGCTCCGGAGACCGTAACACAACCTCAGGATGGCAATTATTAAATTTTGACAACCAGCCCTCTCCTGCCCTTCCGTTTTTGAATGGGTGTTTTATTTGTCTGCTTTCGCGTACTCAAAAACTAATTTAAAAAAATCCACTCTAGTTAATTCGTAAAAATTTGTGTCCATAAATTTAATATAATCTTTCAACTCATTCTCTTGTTGAAGTGTAAAGACTGTTTGAAATCTACCTAGTTTTTTTTTACACTTAACCCCTTATTCAGGTGGCGATATAAGGTTGAAAACGGAATCTCATACTTTTTTGCTACAGATGATATGCTTTGTATTTTATGTCCTCTAAAGTATTTATCATTGGATCTTTGGACCAACTAGCCTGTTCTGTTTTTATTTTGTAGTTGTAAACCAACTTAAAAGTATATATAAAGATGATATAAATAGTATATAAGTACAATATATATTTAAATGTGAATAGTGGGGGCGTATTTAGTTTATTAAAACATATATCACTAAATAGTAGCCTAAAATCCTATTCAAATTAATATAAACTTAAAAAATAACAAAACTTAGAATAAACTCAGAATACCCGGGCATAGTGGATAGGCTATTCGCTTTACCCTATCCTCTTTTATTAAATTCCCTACCAATATGTGGAAAAATTAATTTTATACAAACCAAGTTTATTAGCGCAATCTATTAGGATGAGCAAAGATAAAAAATACATATTCTTAAAACAAAATTGTATAAATACGATTATCAAACCTTCAGAAATATTTAAGGAAACACACAAAATATTTCGCAGCCAGTCTGTATAAATACTTCCACTTCCATGGCCCAAACCTAGCTATTTTCTAGGTCATTAGCAACTCCCCACTCTTACCTGAAAACCCCAAAGATTCATCTTTATCCATTTCCAAGAAATAACCATTAATCGCTTTGCCCGTGCCTCCCCTACTGTATTTGTAAGAATGTAAAAAGATATATGGGTTGCACAAGATATTACTTTTAAATATCAAATCCTCAAAATCAAGCGGTAAACTGAAAACATAGCTTAAGTCATGCATTTGTATTGTATTATTATTTGCTAAAATGAATATCAAACCCATTATTTGAATAAAATAAACATCAAAATCCATGGTTCTAAAAAAAAAATGAACACCAAAATTCATAATTAGATAGTTAAAATGGCTATTTTAAAAATATTATTTAAGATCAGTTTATCGTTTTTGAGCTTATAACACATACCAAAACATATTTAAACACCATTTTATCATGCGTGAAACAAAACGTAGACAATATTTTCTTTTAATTTTCAAATTATGCTCTATATTATTGATTTAAATGCGAGTTAGCGATAACAACATTAGAATTTATAAAAGACTATTCCCCAGTTTAGGCATCTCAATTTAGATGTGTTATGACCAGCATCCAAAGTGAAATATTCATCAAAAGAGAAAATTGTGATGTGTTTGGACCAACAAATAAAGATTGAGTTATAATTTTTTGCCAAAGAGATGTATTTTATTTAGAGATTTACAGCCATGCAGCAAATAACGGTTTCCATGGTGTTTAAACAAATAGTGAAAAATTGAAAATTCTCTGTGAAAATCCTGCTTTCATGGAAAACTATTATTTTTTCCAACATCCTGGACTCCTAACCGTTAAAATGAGTGGTCCTTTGTCAAAATCTGTTCAGTAATTTCCTCATAATTTCTATTACCAGAAACGAGCTTATCAAATTATATAAAACGTCTATCTAAAATATTGCATCAAACTTTGGCAGGCTATTCCTTGGGTGAAAATAGAATAATTCACATCAGCAAACTAGGGTCCATCTTAAATATTAAGGGTGGTATACACCCCTAAAGATAGAGCTAAAAACGACTGTTGTGTGAAATATTTTTAAAACTGATCAGGGTATAACAACGAATCTTTGTATACTACTTATTGAAACCTTGATCATTAATAAACTAAATGTGCTGTTACCATTACCCACCCTCATCATGTATAAAAGGGGGGATTGTAGCACTTTTTTCTGCAATCAAATATGTCAGAATAAGTATTACCAATTTTGACTTAAAATGACAAAACATGGAGTAAAAATTAACAAAAAAGGTATCTTGGATAAATTGTCTAGCTTTCCCCGTTTCAGAGATAATAATGCATGTGTGATTTAAAAGACAAGTGTTAATTCCTGCCAGGTAGGGAGCCAGTATAGCTGTGTTGCTTCACCCGCCCTTATCACCACTCTAATTATCACTATCTTCCCCTCCCTCCACGAGCAGACTGCATCAGTCCACACGACTTCACTGCATGTTGCGCACATTAATAGTCAAATGGCAAAGTACACGAACGCAGATATGACACACTTGGTCACGCTGTACGGTGAAGATAGAGGAAACGCAAGAGCAGCTGCACGGTTGTACCACGATAGATATCCTGCGCGACGTCAACCTTATCACCGGACCTTCACCGATGTCACTCAGTGTCTTTGTGAAACACGTACATTTTAGATACGAGGGGGATCTGGTCACCCGAGGAATGTTCGCACTCCAATTGTTGAAGAAGAGGTACTGAATTATGTGGAAGATAACACGTCAACAAGCACACGTGCCATTGCACACCGAACAAATGTGTCCCATTCCACAGTATGGTGTGTCATGCATGATCAGATGCTGCATCCATGCCACATGCGAAAGGTGCAGGCATTAGGGCCAGCAGATTATGCTCCTCGACATTTCTCCGATTGGTCTCTGCATCAGTGTGGAGTGGTTCCTGATTTATCCAATATAGTCTTGTTTTCCGATGAGGCGACATTTACCAGAGACGGCTATTTTAATAGTACAAATATTCACATTTGGAATGACGTGAACCCTTATGCAACTATCATTGTGGGCAACTAGCATAGATTTTCTGTCAACATCTGGGTGGGCATTGTGGGTAACCATCTCATTAGCCCTTACCTGATGCCACACCGCTTGACTGGCCACATCTACTGCCAATTTCTGACAGTTACATTGCCACAGTTCCTTGAGAATATACCGCTATCCGTTCGACAACGCATGTGGCTACAATACGACAATGCCCCAACTCATTTCACAAGAGCTGTGCGTGACTACCTCAACGCCTTTGAAGAAGTAAAAGTATCTGAGTTTCTCCACCATAGCACACAAACCAGCCTTGTTTACCAAATGTACGTAATACATAGTCACACGTGCTGGTTAAAATGGTTAAACGACTGCAGTGCGAAGTAACACTGCGATTCTGGCTGCCTACCTGGCAGGCATTTACACTTGTCTCTGAGCTCAAACTTGTGTGATTATCTCGGAAACGGGGAAAGCTAGACAGTTTCTCCAAGACACCTTTTTAGTTAATTTTTACTCCGTGTTTTGTAATGTTAAGTCAAAATTGGTAATAAATATTCTGACATATTTTATTGCAGAAAAAAGTGTTATAACCCCCCACCCTCTTTATTTTACATGATGGGGGTGGGTAACGGTAACAGCAAATTTAGTAATTATCAAGGTTTCAATAAGTAGTATACAAAGATTCGTTTTAACACCCTAAGCAGTTTTCATAATATTTCACACAACCGTCGTTTTTAGCTCTATCTTTAGGGGTGTATACCGTCTTTAATATTTAAGATGGACCCTAGGTTGCTGATGTGAATTATTCTAGAAGTAGAGGTTCGAATTACAATGAGGTGTACTGAAATTCATCCCTAACGATTCCCATGTTCTCTCTCCACGCAAATGCAATGTACATACATTTGAGTACACACCCAAACGAGATTCCAACCCCGAATGACCCATCTACGATAAACCAAACTAGACGAGCTTGACGTTTAGTCCGAGGGACTGCCAATGCGAGTCTGAAGCAGAACAATATTTGAAGAAAAGTATAATCGTATTGAAGCCATTACTACATTAATTATTTTCTAGCACCGCGTCTTACTATCCGTTCGAGTTACGCCTATGTAATAATTACACTAATGGGTTAGGTATTAGGAAGGTTTGATTGAGAGAAAGTGCACCCACATTTTCGTGGAGGGAGAGTGGAAAACAATTTAGGCAAATAATAAGTTGTTCCAAACAGTAATAAAAAGTAAATTATCATATTAATGTGAGACTTGAGCCTCAATGTGTTTTTTTTGTTACGTCACTAATATTAGATCGTATGGAGTATGACAAGGTGACTCACATATTATGTTCAGGTTCGCTAATTAATTCCCGTGTTGTCATTTAATTTTTGAGAAAGCTAAGAAACCCAATTTAAGACACCCAAATATTGATCCAAATTTGGTGGCACACCTGTGAAGGGCTACAGGTACACCGATGTGCCACGGTATACCGGTCGTTGAAAACCACTGCTCTATGGAATAAAAATAACTCAAATAACTCTATTACCTTTTGCTTTATTATTATCATCTCAGATTTAATGGGTAAACCATAAAACTTGTTTAAGCTCTTTTAAAATTTAGAGTAGGTGATAGTCGATTAAAATAAGCTCGGGTTACAAATTGAATCTGACAAGCTGTTTATTTAGAAAGTGAGTGTACACACGTGTGGCCACGCGTCTTGGCGATGCATCCAATGTTTGTTTTTTTTTCAAAACGTTGCTTTATTGGAGTAGTGGTATGAAGGTATTGTTTGGCTCTCAATATTAACCAATTTTAACTGTAGTAATTCTATTATCTTATCAGCATTGGTACGATTAAGTAGAAATGGCCCCCTCGGTGGCGTAGCTAGATAACGCGCTAGTCGCGTTGAGCTAGACTGCCGAGGATGGGGAGATCGGGTTCGAATCTTGGTTGGGTGAACTGGGGGGGAGGGGATGTTCCTAAATGGTTTTCCACTTTCCCTCGACGCAAATTCGGGTTCACTTCCTCTATATTCAACCTTCCCAATTCCTAATCCATTAGCTTAATTAGTACTTAGGCGTATAACCCGAACGGGTAATAAGACTTGGTGCTAAATAAATAAATAAATAAATAAGTGGAACTGTATCGTTGCAGAACATATGATTACAGAAGAATCCATAAAATAACTTTTGTAGGTGTCTGAGAGCAGCTCTTACCTTAGCGTCGGAATGAAGCCGTTACCCTCAACTACCATCCCTTGCACTTTTTTTTTTTGCTTCGTGTCTGTCCATCTGAATGTTTATAATACGACTGGGTTTAATGCGTGGCTATGTAATATGGCCCATAATGCATTATCAAGTGAAAACACATCATTCTCAATGAGAGCGTTCACAACCGAAGCATAGTAAGTAGGATTTATTTTTTCATTTATTTTAGTTATTTAACTTACACTTTCTGAACCTACTGATTATATCAGCACACGACTTATAAGCTAGTTTAAATCTAGAGCAGGCACAACAACTCTAGCCCCCCTCCCCCCCCCCCGCCCCTCCCTCGTTAATTCATCACCATGAAAGGGGAAACCCACATCCCACCAATGATCATTATTTGACCAAGCCAGGAATCGAACCCGAGATCCTTAGTTCAGTAGACATATAAACTAACGACTGAGCTAAGATATCAGGCTCATAGTGAATAGGATACAATTTCTCTACTTTATTTTACTTTAACTTTTTACGCATTATCTTTGGATTTGGCCATGACTGTCCTTGGACTTTAGACGTATCAGCCAATGATAACTTGAGGAGAGGCTTTACCTCTAGCCAATTAAAACGCCAGGATTCACAGTAGACGGAAAATAGCTTCCGTTAATGTGTTTAAATATTGTCTTGTGGTAGCCATACATGTAGTTCTTTATTAACGAATATTTTTTATATAGCCTCAATGACTACAATAATTTGTAGATGTGATTGAAAATAAAGAGGAAATATTAAAGTTTCGTTTTTGTTGTTGAGAAGAATAGGTTTCATATTTATGGCATTAATCAAATCTTATTTAATAGTGTAGGCATTACTTAAAGTAGGTCAGTATAGTATGTAATTAATAAAATGATAGAGTTAAAAAAAATAAAAGTAAAAACATTAACAAATATTAATTTTCTACAGTTATATTGTTTTATTAACTATATATTATATTTGGCTTAATGCACTTAATTTTTTACATATTAAATTAGGTTAATTCTTCGTTTCAAAATAGCTTATATCCAATATTACTCTTAGAAGAAGTATTTAGAGAACATCATTACCAAATAAAAAAGACTAAGCCTAATTTTAGAGTAGATAAGCATCAATAAGAGGCATACTTTAAAAAAAATTAATTGTTAACGCTTGTATTTATATTACGATTATGCGCTGAAAAGTTATACTCAGCATAATGGCGTAAGGAGAATGAGGAAGGTGGTTGAATTGAGAAGAATGTAGCCACATTCGCGTGGGGGAAATAGTGGAAAGCCATATAGGAAAACCGCCCTTAATACACCAGCCGGGATTTGTACCCGAACATTCTCGTCACCGTCAAACCATACCAGATGAACCGATGACACTGCACCACATTCCGCAGGCCTACCAATGTGGAGATGCATTAAAATATCACATAACCATTTAAAATAGTTTATGAGAAATGATATCAATTATTGTAGATAGAAGCAGCACTAGAGCGCAAAAAAAAAAAGATAATTTGCTTTGTCCGCCACATCAATATTAACACTGATTTGGGTACGTCTTGTCTGGCTTCAACAGCCACTTTCAATCCAAAGAAAACAAAGAGTGGGTAATGTACTTGAGAGGAAATTTATCAAAGAACTCTTGTACCTTACCGCGTAACTCAAGGGAACCAACTACTTGAATGGAAATATCTACACACTCCAGTATTTCTTATAAAATTGACAATTCTGAAGCTTCAAAACCACTAAAACAATCCTCAACTATCTTAGAATGTTCTGTTGTGACCCTGTTAAAAATCACTTGATTTGTTTGAGGAAAGCTAAATCTATGTTTTTAACCATTTACTTTGACCTCAGAACTGAGACATTTTATATGAAACATCCTTGAAAATGAGCTAATCTCACCTTTTGATGATTTAAAAAATATATAATATAACTTGTAATTTAAGGTTTTTAACCATAAAGGGACATATCTATCAATACCATTCACATCTAATTTGGCATGAACACTATTTTAAAACAACAAATCACTTCTTAAATAACACTGGATTTCTGAATGTGTTTCAGTGATCCGATAGGTGTCCTCCTTAAGTTCCCCGATCAGTGGCAAGGCCAAGTTCTTGTCGTGCACTTTATTTGTCTCCACAACATAAGTTTCAGTGTAGAGCATTACTCAAACAAATAACCCTCCACGACACACACACTGTGTGCACAACTGCTGCTAAACACCAATTTCTGACGTCTTAACTCACGAGTGGAGGGTCAATTTGTGTCTTCGCAGGTCGGAGGAGGTTGTTTGTAACCAGCGTATTCATGGCGAGGGGCGTCTCGGTACTTGCACTGGCCCTGGTCGCCGTCACCTGCATCTTTATTGTAAGCTTCACCTATCCTGGCTACAGGGACACTCTGGGCACCTTCTCCAAGAGGTACTACTTACAAACTAGCTCAATCTAGGACAACAACAACGATATAGTCTTCCAAGGCTTGTATTTGATTTGATTTCATATTTATTTCGTTCTCCGGGTCCTACTCCTTGTCTGGGCTATTCACTTATCTACACTAATTGGGCAATGAGGAGGAAGGTAAAGTTTAGAGGAAATGTACCAGGTTTTTTCGTGGCGGAAGATTGGGAGGAAAATTGGGGGGGGGGGGGGGGATTCAGAACTGGCCAGGATTAAAGCTCTTCCTTCCTCGTCAGCATCAAACCATACCAGGCGAGACTGATGCCTTTGCCCGTGCGTCCGCTAGAGAGGATATCGTATTTAGTGAAAGGTGTGTCTATAATAAATCTAGGAGTTCCATTACAGGTCCCTCATAAAGTAGATCGACTCTGATCCAGGTGGTCTGAGTTCAATCCCTGATGATGCAGCGGTATGCACTCTAGCACCGGTATTGGCTATTATATACATAGATAGCCTACGGTAATAGGATTATGAGGGTGAATATAGCACTTTCTGGGTTGGAGAGGATGAACAGTGGGTGAAATATCAACTTTGTTCCCTATTTAAATGTACTGAATAGCCATTGCTGTTGCCAAATTATTTTAAATGGGTATTTGTTTCTTTTTTAAAAAATACAGCCATTAGTAGTTTTGTCTAGTTAAAGATATATATAAAAGTTTAATTTAGCCATGAAAGGATTCTGGCATTAAAAATGTTTTAGAACACACAAACATATCTTTGTGTGGTCATCGTTGATAACATAGTACACTATTAGTAATACTGTATTTTATAAGTATGGATACTATTTATCAGAAGTGATAGTTGCAAATTACATAACTTCCATGTGGATATATTATAATTGCTGTAATAACTTTTGTAAGTGTTAAATTAAGTGTATTCCGATCTCAATTGGGCTCCATTCTAAGAAACATAGCAAATGGGGGATGCATGTGCTAAGTAGTACATGAATTTTCACATTTCGACCATTTAAGTCACCTTTGTTAGTGCCGATGGTTTATGGAGAATATGATTCCGGGAGCTTGGTTTCAATTTGTGGGTTTTTTATAGTTTAAAAATAGACGGAAATTCTCCATAAGTAACGAATTTGTCAGATCATACCATGATCTTGTATTCCCTGCCCTCAGTTTGACGGCAGATGACGGTCAGATTCGGACCCGGAGGAACAACATCTTCTTCCTGAAGACTCACAAGTGCGCCAGCAGCACGGTCCAGAACATCCTCATGCGAATGGGCAGCAAGCATGGTCTAACCTTCGTGCTGCCCCCCACGGGCAACTACCTGGGCAACCCACAACCCTTCATCCCCGCGCTCATAGGTAGGGTGCAACCGTAGAGAACAAACTGCTCACACTCCTCTGTCCTTTTATAAGAGGGAAAAGGTAACAATAGTAATTAGACCCACCTTGGTGGCGTAGTTAGCTAACGCGCTAGTTTCATATTGAGCTAGACTGCATAAGATGGGGAGATGGAGGTTCGAATTTCGCTCGGGTGAACTGGGGGATGTTTTTCCTAAATGCTTTTCCACTCCTCCTACAAGAAAATATGGGTTCAATTCCTCTATATTCAATCTTCCCAATTCCTAACCCGTTAGCGTAATTAATACTTAAGCGTATAACCCGAACGGGTAATAAGACGCTGTGTTAAGTATACAGTATCTAATAGTAATAAGTAAATAACTGGTACGACCAATCGTACATTCTTACATTTTATTGATTCTTAGAACAATATTTTAAAAAAATCGGTCATTAGTAAACTACCCTTAAATTAATTCTATCAACAACAAAAAAAGTATGCAGTGCTACTCATCATGTTAAGCACTTCCCCAGATATCCAACCAAAACAAAATTATTTTGAACCATTTTGGAAAATTTCAAACTAAGAAAAAAAAAGGCATCAATAAACTACTTTTTATTTTGGAGCTAAAATAATTAGAGCCACGATTTACCCCCGAGATATGTCAGGCTAGAACAAAATATCTCAAACGGTTTTATGCTCTAACCACAGTTACAGACAAACATAATTGTAAAATCTACTTCTTTGAGTTTGGGGGCACTTAAAACCTCATAATAAATCCATTCATCCATTATAATATTGTAGTCGAACATTTTCAGTACTAAAATACGTTCTCTAAATGAAGAAGTAAAAAATACTCCTCTAACATCTAGTCATGCCAAGTCACCAGTTAACCTATTGCTGTATCTAACACAACTTTGCCAGAGTTTGCTACGAGATAAATTACTTGATAATAACTCGCTTTCTCTCTTATACGCAGGTCCCACACTGGTGACCCCAGATAGGAAATACAACATCTTCACACATCACACCCGATACAATGTGACGGCCATGAGGGAGGTCATGTACGAGGACGCACCTTTCGTCACCATCATGAGGGAGCCCGTAAGCCTCTTCGAGTCTCTTTACTCCTACTACGGAATGTCCGGTTTCTACAACATGAACCTCACTCAGTTCCTCAGGAAACCTCTAGTCGAGATAGAGACCCTGCCCAGGTAGAGTCTAATAAGGATTGTCACACACCTTTTCCAGTCTTTATGGTCCTAATAACTCTCCATTGTATAAAAAAATTAACCTTATTCCGTTCCTCAGGCGACCTCTAGTCGAGATAAAGATCCTGCCAAGGTAGAATTTAATAGGGATTGTCACAAACCTTTTCCAATCTATATGTTCCTAATGACTCTCCAGTTAATATAACATCCAATCAGTTCCTCGGGAATCCTCTAATCGAGATAAAACCTCTAGTCGAGTCCCTGCATAAGTAGTAATAGGCATTGTCACACACCTCTTCCATACTTTGTGTTCCTGATAACTCTCCAGTTAACATAAGATTCAGGTGACCTGGTGGTCTAGGGTTAAGGTGTCAGACTTCTGTGCTGACGTCCGGGGTTCAATCCTCGGCCCCGGCACAGATTTATCTGATTGCCAAACCCTTCCTTCACCTCTGACAAGATGTGTATTAATCACAATTTGTGAATGTGAGGAATTCCAGGCCTCCACAGTGGTTCGGATTCCACGTTAAACTGTAGGTCCTCCATTTCATCTCACAATCACCCTACCATTACACATTAGCGTAAGTGCGTACAACCCGAACGGGTAGTAAGACGTGGTGCTAATAATAATAATAATAATAATAATAATAACAACATAAGATTCATTTGGTTCCTCAGAAAACCTCTAGTCGAGTCCCCTGCATAAGTAGAGTTGTTACACATCTCTTCCAGTCTCTGTATTTCTAATAGCTCTCTTATTTCTACATCATAGAACCTGGATTACCTACCATATGTGCATTTATCAATGTGTGTGGGTATTGGTGGACACATTTATAAGTACAGCCTCGTCTAGCCTGGGCTCAGTTGAATACACTCCACGAGATGTCACTGAAGTAAAATCCCCTAGCATCACTATCATGGAAATTAAAGCGTGGTCAAGCAGTATAATGTATCAGAAACCCACATTATACTCGGTCAGTTTTAAAGGAATTGTGGAAATATAATACTAAGCACGTGAAATGTGCTGGTAGTTTTCCACGTGTGATAATAATAGTTTGAGAGGAAATGCACCTTCATTCTCTCGGAGGAATGGCTAGGAACCATGAAGGTACAAACCACCTAAGTACCCTCAGACGAGATTCGAGCCCCAAAACCAGACTAGATGAGATCAAAGTCTTTATCCTCGTGAAGGAAACACCTTGAATTTTCCCCCGCCAGGAACGCCCGCAAGATCGGCGTGAACCAGATGTCGTGGGACCTGGGTCTCGATCAGGATCTGTTCCGGAGTGAGGCCGCCGTGGAGCATCTAATCCATAAAGTGGAGGCCGAGTTCCAGCTCGTGATGGTGGCTGAGTTCATGGAGGTGTCCTTGGTCCTGCTGAAGGATCTCATGGGTTGGGATCTGGAGGACATCACCTTCTTGACGCTCAACGCCCGCGTGCAAGGGTCCAAGGTCAACCTCACCCTCTGGGAGCGACATAGACTCGCCGAGGTACGGTCCCGGGACTCAAGCCCACAACTGTTTCATGAGCAGAAGTGTAATACAGGGACTAGGAAGGTAGTTTTAGAGGAGTGTGGAGAGAGGAGGGTAAAACCACAGTGAGCAATACTATATGGAATATCACGCCGACAGGGACTCAAACCTTAACCTCTCATTTAAATGTGAGCCAATACCTTAAGTTGCGTGGCCCCCACTGCGGGTTTTAGCTTTACACTTCAGTGTCATCAGTGAATATCGGCGATTAAAGCTATTTAAACTAACACGTGAAAATAATTAGGGGGAGCTAGACTTATTGAGAGAATTGGAAATAATATTCTGGGAATGAATAGCCCTTCATAGGGTAATTCAACCTTGGCATCCCAAGTCAGAGTCAAATAACATTTGCAATCATGTGATCTGCAACTCACTTTTGATAGATATTATAAATACGTATAAGATAAAATTAATGAAATTGTACAATTTTGTCCGCCAAAAAATATGTTTGTAATTTCTAAGAAGCTCTTTCAATCAAAATTTGACTGTAGCTCAGCTCAGTACCAACGAGCTCGACTAGTATGATCAGCTCTGACCTGTGATCTCAAGGTAAGGTTTTAGCCCCAGCCTGGAATTTGTTTGTCAAGTTATGATTTTTAAGTTTTAACTATGCTTTTCACATACTCTCGCTAGGCAATAATGCTTGATCAGTTCCTTAAAATCCCCGTTCCTCATCCTATTATTATTTAGTTGTAATTTTTTTTCACAGCGTCTAACACCCGCCCGGTTTATTCACATTTAACTAAGTAAGAGGAGTATAGGTGAGGAACGTAGTAACTATAAGAGGAATATACCCACATTTATTTGTAAAGAAAAAGTGGGGAAACCATTGAGGAAATAATACCTTAAATGGGATCTGAACCCTAACCTCCCAGTCACCGACAAAACAGACTAGATGATCTTGACGTCTTTTCCCGCGTGTCCACTTAATGCGGGTATGATAAATATAGAATTTAAATACAAGGACAATATTTTGCTTACTCTTGGCCTTTAGTAACATAATATTCTGAATGAAACCACTTCATTGGCAAAACTTGCTACTTGAATTTATTAATAAAAACCTCTCTAATTTTAAATATTCATTTGTTACTAACAGGATGCGAGACTCGTGTAGTGGTTTGATAACTTACTAACAAACTAATTAAAATAGCTTATGGGATTTCTTTAAAAACTATAAAACTGTGTTGGTCGTTAAATTGATCCAATCGGAGCTTAGAATATCCACAACACTGCACTATAAAAGGTAAATACTCCAGTAAATTGTAATATCATCGCACATAATAAATATGGCGTAATAGTATAGTTTCGTATATTATTAATACTTTACAACGTCAACGGGAGTCTCAGCGCTATAGAGTTCAAGTAATTGTGCAGGTGAACAGTGCAGACGTGCTAATGTATGATCACTTCAACGTGAAGTTCAGAATTGTGAAATTCGGGTGTTTGTGCAGGTAAACAGCGCTGATGTGCTACTGTACGAGCACTTCAACGTGAAGTTCAGAGCCAAGGTCAAGGATTTCGGCGATGATCGTATGCGCAGGGAAGTGTACACCCTCCTTGACAAGAATTCGGAGCTATACGAGAGATGCATCAAGAGTGTGACCTTGCCCGTGAATCCCGGAAAGGCTTACAACAACTTCAAGTGCGTGTTAGCTATCGTGTAACTTAGTAAGAACTGGAGATAAAAGAGTTTACCTGGTATCTTGACGGTTAACCCTCAACTTGAATTAGTCAGCGACTGGCACTCTGGTCAGTAGTTCCAAGGAGATCTCCAGACTAGTCCAGTACTTCGAACCTTCACACCGTGTTATGTTCTAGGTACGTGTTGAACGACAACTTGGGGGAGCTGGACCATGTGTGTAATCATATCACCCTCGCCGAGCTGGTGTTCACGGAGCAACTCAGGACCAGGCAGGCCGAGAAGATGAGGGTCTTGAGCAAGCTAGAAGGATTCCTAGCGTGGGACCCACCTGGCGCCATCTTATCGTGAGGTGTAGTCTGCACCGCTCGGCGTCATATCCTCGTGATGGGTAGGTTACACTACCTGGTGCCATCTGATCGTGAGGAGTATGTTATTCTACCGGGTGCCTACTTCTCGTGATGGGTAGGTTACACTACCTGGTGCCATCTGATCGTGAGGAGTATGTTATTCTACCTGGTGCCTACTTCTCGTGAGGGATATGTTATTCTACCTGGTGCCTACTTCTCGTGAGGGGTAGGTTACACTGCCTGGCATCTACTTCTCGTGAGGGGTAGGTTACACTGCCTGGTGCCATCTGATCGTGAGGGGTAGGTTACACTACCTGGTGCCATCTGATCGTGAGGGGTAGGTTACACTACCTGGTACCTACTTCTCGTGAGGGGTAGGTTACACTACTTGGCACCTACTTCTCGTGAGGTGTAGGTTACACTGCCTGGTGCCTACTTCTCGTGAGGTGTAGGTTACACTGCCTGGTGCCTACTTCTCATGAGGTGTAGGTTACACTACTTGGCACCTACTTTTCATGAGGTGTAGGTTACACTACTTGGCACCTACTTTTCATGAGGGGTAGGTTACACTGCCTGGCACCTACTTCTCGTGAGGAGTAGGTTACACTGCCTGGCACCTACTTCTCGTGAGGGGTAGGTTACACTGCCTGGCATCTACTTCTCGTGAGGGGTAGGTTACACTGCCTGGCATCTACTTCTCGTGAGGGGTAGGTTACACTACCTGGTGCCATCTGATCGTGAGGAGTATGTTATTCTACCGGGTGCCTACTTCTCGTGAGGGGTAGGTTACACTACTTGGCACCTACTTTTCATGAGGGGTAGGTTACACTGCCTGGCACCTACTTCTCGTGAGGGGTAGGTTACACTGCCTGGCACCTACTTCTCGTGAGGGGTAGGTTGCACTACCTGGTGCCATCTGATCGTGAGGGGTAAGTTATTCTATCCTCCATTTTCACTTTGATTAGTATTTAGGAATGGTTTTCATAGATTATTAGTCAAAGTCAAAGGAAGAACTGGGTTTCTAATAGATACGGGTCGAATACTTTATCGGCAAGTGAGGTCAATTTACATCAGCGACCTTACAGCAGTCCGGGAAGATGGACACAAACTATAATTTTGTGTGTAATTTGTTGTCTGCATTTATTGTGTAAATATTTATAATAAAAGCGTTACAATTTTAATGTGTCGGTGTATTGAATTATTTAATTCCTTTCTTTCCATGACTTAGAGAAAGAGAGTAGAAAGAGATGATACAGAAAGAGAAGGCATAAAGATGTAAGTAATACAAATATAAAATAATGATATAAAAAGAGAAAGTAGATTTGGGAGATAAAGAATGAGAAATTAAAGATAAGGGACAAAGAAATAAAAAGTATAGAAAGATGGTACAAAAAATATAAGATTTAGAGTGGAGATACAGAAAGAGGAAGTAGAGAGGGGTGATACTCAAATTATAGCTACAGATATAATAATGAAAAGTACAAAACTGTTGTATAGAAATAGAGTGATAGAAAAAGAGAAATTAAAGAAGCGTGATACATAAAGAGAAAGCAGAGATGGTTATAAACACATAAGATATACAGAACTATAAATTAAACAGCGATGAAAACCAATTAAACTAGAGACGGATTATACAGAAATAGAATATTGAAGGGGTGACACATAAAGGGAAATTAGATAGGGGTAATAGTCTAAGGCGTCACTCTTGTGTGCCAATGACAGGGAGTTTGTGGTTAGAATTATGGTCGGATTTACTGGTTTTGCCTGAATATTTTTTCTCCACTATCCCTCCACGTATATGCGGGTACACTTCCTCTAAAATTCAACCTTCCTCATCCCTAACTCTTTAGCGTAATTAGTAACCCATTAGTGTAATTATTACATATGCGTATAGCCTGAACCGGTAGTAAGATGCGGTGCTAAAAAAAACAAATAAACAAATAGGAACGGTGATATTTCTATGGGGAGATACCCGTGATTAACAACTATAGTAGCTTGGCTAGGATATTTGTTTCATCAAAATAGTAACTATGTGGAGTACTTTCTCTGGGTTTGTGGATGGCGGGGTGGACGAAGGGTGAATAAAACTTGTTCACAAACTCGTGCGAGTTTTTTTTTACTTCTACACATTTATATTTCTTTATACAAACCTACCAATATAATTTCTTGACTTGTACTTTCAATCTACAAGAAAAACCGCCAACTGTTAAATTTTGTGTTTCAGCATGTTTAGTAAAAAAAGAGGATTTGTGTGTGACCACCATTTAAAACTATCGTGTATAACTGCGTTCCACGTCCTACAAGTGTGATTGACGCCTTTGTCCACGTGATCCTTTATGCGGGCTGATGGGCGCGATGACAAAAAAGACCTCAGTCTCGTCTTGTGTGGGTTTACCGGGTGAGTGAGAATGGTGGAATCCTGGCTTTGTGGACTGAGGTGTTTTCTCTGCCCCCCCCCCCTCCCAACCAATGAAATTAAAATACATTTTTTTTAAACCAGAGGTGGACTGATCCGCCAGGAGACAGGGAGATATCCCAGTGTGGGACAGTTTGATTTGGGCTGTCGCAACTATTTTAAACTAAAATAAATATTTTCTATTCATTCAAAATTACGATTTTGTTTTTTATTAATTTGTAATCAAAAGTTTTAGTCAGTAAGTCTGAGGTGGCCAGAATACATCTTCGTGAAGATATGAGATGGCATTAAATGTAAAACCATCCTGTTTGTTTGTTTATTAGTTTTGTTTGTAAACAATTTCTTAAAGAGAAACGTAAAATCATCTGTTTAGAGATCTACACAGGTAGCGAGTGGAGGATCATTTTACAAACCTAAATACACCAATAAAGAAACCCAGATATTGTACTAAACATTCAGAGTCATTTTTGCTCATGACATTAGAAAGTAGAAAAGTGATCATCGATAATGTTGCTGAAATATCCTCGGGATTAAATAAACTAATAATAAAGATATGAATACTTCACCTCACCACTTATTGATGTTACTTTCACATAGTTTGATATTTATTGTAAATTCAACTATCACCGGTCAGATAGTAATTTGTAGTGCCAAGCATCTGAAATGTGAGTTATTTCCTGTGCGATCCGCACGTAGGCAATGATCCCTGAGATAGAGTCCTGACTGACCAGGCGGATGCCAAGGGAAGTGACAGACATCACATTATGTCACATGTTGATGATGCTGACCTGGGATGGGTGAACGACACAACAGAAGGTGTCATGAGTTCGATGAAAATGTATAAAGGCCGCATTACACGTAGCAGGTTGCAGCGCTGCTTTCTGACGTCGTTTTGCAGCGCCGCAAGATGATCATGTAATATACCTAAATGATCGGTGCGCGTATCAAAAAGCTGGCAGCGCAAATATCAAACGAGTTTGATATTTTCTGATCGGACGACTGCTTTCTGCGCCGTGTAATCGCTTTCTGCGTTTCCAACTTGCTTGCTTGGTTAACCGCTGAGACAAAAGATGCTTGTGGGTGTCTTCATTCATACGTAGGTAATTTCGGAAGCCATCAACATCTAATTCAGGTAAAATCGTCACAGTTTGTGACATAGTGTTCAGTTTTAACACTAAATTTTGACTCCACACACATTTCTTTCTGCGTTTTACAACACTACGATATTTCAATATTTTTGTAGTACCCGTACAATATAATAAGCTCTTCATCTTATTGTTGTTGACGAGACATCTTAGCACAAACTGAACCAGCAAAACCAAGTGCGGACGATAAAATAACTCCCCCTCCATTGATCGGAAAGATGATCATTCGTCAGAATGCAGCTTGTGTGTAACAGGTAACCCAGATTTGTCAGCCCGCAGCGCTGCAAAACGACGTCAGAAAGCAGCACTGCAACCTGCTACGTGTAATGCGGCCTTAAGAGCAGATTGCTTTGAGAAATAAACCGAGTAGTGTATGTGATTGATTGTTTTTTCTTGAGCCTCTGGCTTAGACCCTTGACTTACAAATGAGAGCTCACGCCATCTTACATTTTATTGTCAGAATGAGATGATAATGTATAATAAGCTCGGCCAGAACTTACATAGATATTAATATAATGGTAACAGCCCATCATGTTTGTAGTCCCGGACCGCTTGGAAACTGCCAGTTCGACACCTGTTCTAAGCCCTACCTTACTCCTTTCTACCTTGTTAGTTAAAACATATTGTCTTCTAATTAACCGTTCGTATCGAGGTTGTGACCTTGAGATAAACAAGGTTTTCCTATTTCATCTCTGGAGGTTAGGTCAAGGCTTAGTCTCACCTTAACAACAACAAAAAAACTATCATGGCTTGATATTGTTACCAACATCACAATGTTTGGGAATCAAAATATTCATTAAATCATTTTTTACAATTAAATATTCTTAAGGAACTGTAAAATGGATTTCCTTGTTTTTTATTTTACTTCTTACAAATTTGTACCACTGCGCCGTTCATCGCGCACTTTGTTTTCAGTGTTTTAAGGATACTTGGGAGTACATACTTGGTGTTTGCTGCAATATTAGGTACTGAAGGAGTTTTCAAATGTACAAATAACAATTACAAATATATCAAAGCCCAAAGGTTCTTATGGATATGAAGAATCCTCAAGCCTAGTATGCACTTGGAACCATTGTTTGCCAACTTTGATCGGAAACTGTTTCCCATGTTTGCCAACAGTTTGAAAACATGGAACACAGAATGTTTGGAAACAGTTTAAAAAAAAAACTTTGTTTCGCGTCCAGACTACCTACAATGATGTAAAATTGTTTCCCATCCTGAGTTCAGTTGAATGAAAGATTTCTGCCGAGGAGGATGTTGTTATGGTTTGTGTTTAAAAAAATTAGTGTGCTCTCTTCGAAATTGCACACGAAGGGCCTTTAACATTTTTTTCCACTTCATTCGGACCAACTGAGTACTTTTCGCTTATTTTATTATAAATATCCCGTCTTTTTACGTGATTATTATAGCCACCGATGTCACATCCCACAACAATGTGTTTGTGAGAAATATCTATTTAAGTTCCAGTGTATTTTCGGTTGATCACGACATGACAATTGACAAACCAGGAATTGATGTAATCTCTGTGAATAGTAAAAGCAAACTGGTTCGCGTTGTTTGTTGTCGGGAATGTTGGTTAGTACTTACAGACAAACAAACGTTGTTTCTTGTGACCCTTTTGAAATGGATGACAAGAAAGATGTTTCCTTCTTGGAAAAATTGACTATTTGTTTGCAAACTGTTTCCCAATTGTTTTCAAACTGTTTGCAAGCAATGCTTCCGGGGAATTATTTCCTAGTGCGTACTAGGCTTTAAAACATCTGAGAGCGCTTAGACTCAAAAACTCCTAAATGTTTCTGTATTTGGAAATGATTTTATATTATTATGGAAACCTAGAATATTCTAGAAGGGTTCTTCGGGTGTCTGAAGTATTCAACAGTTATCTAGATAGCGTTCGTGAACGCGTTAAGGCTTGATATATATATATATATATATATATATATATATATATAATATATAATGGGTTCTAAATGTGTCAAAGGGATTAAAGGGTTGTAATAATGCCTAGAGTATCCCAGGATTCTAAATATTATGTCACAAAGTTCACATTATACTTTTAAAGTTGTCCAAAAAGAGTACAGGTTAGTCCTAAAGGATGTTTAGGTATCCTTGAAGTGATTATATCAAGATATTTCTTCCAATATATTTTAAAGGATTTTCAGGTCTGTATGAAGGTTGCCCCAAACTTGTTATCAAGGATCCTAACGTATTATACTTTTTTTTGGCAGCTTCTATTAATGTCGCAGAGCTCTTCAAGTATGTTTTAAGTAAGCTCTAAAATATTTGAGATCCTCAAGAATGTCGGATGATGCTCGAAGTCAATTTTAAAGAATTCTAGAAGTAAATCCTCAATAATCCTAAAATATGTTTGAAGGATACTCCAAGCTAGTATTAAAAGATCCTATGGTAGGTATAAAAGATGCTCCAATATAGTCCTCAAGAATTTTCAGTTATGTGTGAAGGAAGTCCCAAGCTAGTCCTCAAGGATCCTCATTTATCTATGAAGGATACTTGAAGTGAATGCTCAAAGATCCTAAAGTATGTTTTAATAATGCTCCAAGTTAATTCACAAAGATCCTCAAGTGTGCCTTAAGGATGATCTAGGTTGTAGATCAAGGATTCTCAGGTATGTATGAAGGATGCTCTAAGTACAACCTCAAGGATCCTCTGGTATGTTTGAAGGATACTTTAAGAACACCCTCAAGGATCCTCAGGTATGATCGTGTCATCGAAACCATAGTCCCTGTCCCTGACCATCATCATGGAGGCCCGGAGAGAATGGTCCCCGAGCCAGTGCTCCCAGATGAGTCCCCTGTACGAGTCCCTGGAAGGTTCGTCCCCTGGACTGTAGTACACCCCGTTCAGGTTGGACTCGAAACAGCTGCAACAACGACACGACCAGAAAAAGTGTTAATATTATTATTATTGCACTAACTGGCAGCAAGGTTGATTAGTGTGCTCATTTATGACCCGGGTGTTATGGGTGATGGTTTATCCTAGAGTGTTTTACCATCCTCTCTCCAGGCGAACTTCCTTCCCACCCCCACCTCATTAAATTAGGTCTTACCCGCTTCTATGGCCGCATAATCTAAGGCGCTTTACTCTCGTAATAGACTAGACTGTCGATGATGGGGAGATCAAGATTCGAATCTCTTTCGTGTTTTTTTCTAAAATGGTTTCCCACTCTCCCTCCATGCAAATGTGGGTGAACTTCCTCTAAATATAACCTTACTAATCCCTTTAACCATTATCGTAGCTATTAAATGCGTACAACCCGAACGGATAGTAAGACGCGGTGCTAACAAAAAAGTAGGTCATTGACAGTGTATACATTTTTAATAATATTTTTTCAAGACCAAATAACCCACGTTTGTATAAAGTAGGCCTATTATTTGGAGGTGTTCCTACATGCGATGATCGATGCTTATGTACTTCAACAGAGCTTCAACATAACCTCCCTCGAAGAAATTTATATTAAAAAACATAGTTGGCTGTTAGGGGTCATCCATAGACCACCTAACGCTTTTTTCTTATCTCTTTTGACCCTCCATTCAACACCAATTAGGCATTTAGCCTGATTACTTCCCTTTACAACCTTTCTTGCGTAACTTTTCACATTATGAGTGAATGTCAGGGAAGCTTTTGTGGCACTAAAAGAGGGACTTAGATTTAATACTATTCAGAATAGGAAAATATATTAAGTATGTTTACTAACGGTGAAAGAATGGAACAATAATATTTTTTTTAAATATTATAATGTAAGTATGATATCGGTGTTACGTAACACCGATATTATAATGTAAGTATAATATCGGTGTTACGTAACACCGATATTATAATGTAAGTATAATATCGGTGTTCCGTAACACCGATATTATAATGTAAGTATAATATCGGTGTTACGTAACACTGATATTATAATGTAAGTATAATATCTGTGTTACGTAACACCGAGATGTACCCACTCTCCCCCCATGTAACACCTTGTAGACATTAGATCGCCCCCCTTACCCCCTCTTAACAGCGTTACGTGGTTGGTGAATGACCCCTTATCCGCTTTATCAAACTACAATAAGCTACCAGCCTAGGCATTGAGGAAGAATACAAAATATATTACTAATAATAATTTCAGGGGTTGTTTAGAAACAAACAATAAACAGCAGCCTCTGTACAAGCCCGCAAAAACCACATTTTGAGTATCTTTGTGTTGAGTGAAGAGAGTTTAGCTGTCGGGCGACGCCAGATAACGTCAGAGTACTATACCACTGACAAAGATAGCAGAATTGCTTGGCAAACATTTGATCCAACACCTTGCCGATCATGTTACACACATGTGCACACATTTCACACGTCTCAGCACACAACACACACGGGAAGAGGAATATAGTGGGTGTGGTGGTATACGAGGTTAAGGATGTGAAGGATAGGTCAGAACAAATGCACCTGTGTTAGCATGGGGAAATGATTGGCAAGACAAAGGGATGTATGGAACTACGATTTATAATAAACTCTTTTATAATTATGATAGCTATATAAAAAACCAAAAGCTATTTTATTTTATTTTGCCAAACTATTTCTGATGTAGAGTAAAAGTTTGACGGGAAATTTCTTTTTTATTTTCCTGAATCGATCAACAACAAAAAAGTCAAAATTTAAAAAAAAATAATTATGGGCTGTACATAAAAACCCAAAATAATCTTATTGAAAATACCCATCTAAGGAGCAAGATAAAAATAAAATTGTTTTGAAAGTATTGTTTAGTTTTTCTATAACAATTAAATGATAGTGATGTCAGTAATGAATTTCAATAGATAATTATTAATGAAATAAACGAAGAGAATGTAAAAAGATTGAGGCCAATCCGTTGTAGTGTGTTTTAAGTCCATACGTACAGATCAAAAGACAAGCGCACAAGCCAAAATTACTTACATCTTTTTATATCAAGATGAAGTTCAATCGAATCAAATTTTTATAGACGTGTAACTCTACGTCAATTCTTTCATAAAGTATCATTTTGTATGTGGTATATTTTTTATTCATACTATCACTGCGTATTAATACTTGTTCAAGTTATACGCATATATTTTAATTACACTAAAGAGGTAGGGGTGAGGAAGGAAAGCATTTTAAAGGTAATCCAACCGCATTTGCGTGGAAGGAGAGTGGGGAAACCATTTAGGAAAAACCATCCTCAGTAGACCCAACCAGGATTCAAACCCCGATCTCCCCGTCATCAGCAGTCCAATCTATTGCGAGAGTGGAGTCTTAAACCATGCAGCCACCGAAGCGGATTGCTGAGTGTTACTCTGAGTTACCTTGATATATTCACTGCATTAAGCTCGGTTCACAGTGTAAACGTTATATTCACTGTATTAAGCTCGGTTCACAGTGTGTCAACGTAACGTCATGTACCGGGAGCGTAACGTCAAGATATTGTTCAATATATTTTAATAGGCTGCTTTCATAATGTGCAGCAACGTCTCGGACCGGCGGACAATCTCTAGTAGAATGTTTTGACGTTGACGGTCCGGTCAAGAAATGTGAATTTAAGTTGCGTCAGTGTACAGTCACCGTTCATTCACTCCCTCCATGCCGTTTGAAAAACCTTTAAAAATGGATGAACCTACTGAATAAGTACGTCGATATGAAGAATTATATTATATGGCCAACACGAAATAGAATGATAATATCCGCAAATATACAATTTATAGAATAATCGGCAGGAACAAAAAAAAGATTATTTTTTCCTCTTCCAATTCTTTGTAAAATGTTTGATATTCACTCATATATTTCCTCATTTTAAACATCTTTCTCACCCACTTCTCTTTGATTTTTTTTTCTAAGACTTCTCTCGTAAAGTAAAATCGCAATCATTGAAAGTTCTTTGTTTTAGAATATTGACATGTTTGTAAATACACCCTACTTCTGCCAGAGCATTACGTTACGTTGAGGTTACGTATAGTGTGAATCGAACTTAGCGCTGCCCATCAAGACAAACTTATGGTGTAACCCTCCCTCACCTGTAGAACCACCAGCCACCCCCGTAAGCCGGAGCGCAGGGGCAACAGGGAGGAGCCTCGTCATTGGTCCGGTCCACGGTGCTGAAAGGTTTGTTGTTGTGTTCTGACAGCGAGTCCGTGGCATTGCCTGAGTAGCCCCCAACAGAGAGGCGGTAGCCGTGTTCCTCCGAGTCCACCCTGTAGCACAGATACCCATCATAACAATAATACAGCACCACTATGACAGTTATAGGGGGGTGCAATCATAGTTATAGAGGACCACTATGACAGTTATGGGGGGGGGGGGTGCAATCATAGTTATAGAGGACTGCTGTGACAGTCATGGGGGGGTGCAATCATAGTTATAGAGGACTGCTATGACAGTTATAGGGGGGTGCAATCATAGTTATAGAGGACTGCTATGACAGTTATGGGGGGTGCAATCATAGTTATAGAGGACTGCTATGACAGTCGTGGGGGGAGGGGTGCAATCATAGTTATAGAGGACTGCTATGACAGTCGTGGGGGGTGGGTGCAATCATAGTTATAGAGGACTGCTATGACAATCATAGGGGGGTGCAATCATAGTTATAGAGGACTGCTATGACAGTCGTGGGGGTGGGGTGCAATCATAGTTATAGAGGACTGCTATGACAATCATAGGGGGGGTGCAATCATAGTTATAGAGGACTGCTATGACAGTTATGGGGGGTGCAATCATAGTTATAGAGGACTGCTATGACAGTTATGGGGGAGGGGTGCAATCATAGTTAAAGAGGACCGCCATGACGGTCATGGGGGAGGGGGGTGCAATCATAGTTATAGAGGACTGCTATGACAGTTATGGGGGAGGGGTGCAATCATAGTTATAGAGGACCACTATGACAGTCATAGGGGAGGGGGGTGCAATCATAGTTATAGAGGACCACTATGACAGTCATAGGGGAGGGGGGTGCAATCATAGTTATAGAGGACTGCTATGACAGTCATAGGGGAGGGGGGTGCAATCATAGTTATAGAGGACTGCTATGACAGTTATGGGGGAGGGGTGCAATCATAGTTATAGAGGACCGCTATGACAGTCGTAGGGGGGGGGGGTGCAAACATAATTATAGAGGACTGCTATGACAGTAATATGGGGAGGAGGAGAGCAATAATAATAGTTATAGAGGACTGCTATGACAGTCGTAGGGGTGTGGGGGGGTGCAATCATAGTTATAGAGGACTGCTATGACAGTCGTAGGGGGGGGGGTGCAAACATAATTATAGAGGACTGCTATGACAGTTATGGGGGAGGGGTGCAATCATAGTTATAGAGGACCACTATGACAGTTATGGGGGAGGGGTGCAATCATAGTTATAGAGGACTGCTATGACAGTTATGGGGGAGGGGTGCAATCATAGTTATAGAGGACTGCTATGACAGTTATGGGGGAGGGGTGCAATCATAGTTATAGAGGACTGCTATGACAGTTATGGGGGAGGGGTGCAATCATAGTTAAAGAGGACCGCCATGACGGTCATAGGGGGAGGGGGTGCAATCATAGTTATAGAGGACTGCTATGACAGTTATGGGGGAGGGGTGCAATCATAGTTAAAGAGGACCGCTATGACAATCATAGTTATAGAGGGACTGCTATGACAGTTATGGGGGAGGGGTGCAATCATAGTTAAAGAGGACCGCTATGACAGTCGTAGGGGGGGGGGGTGCAAACATAATTATAGAGGACTGCTATGACAGTAATATGGGGAGGAGGAGAGCAATAATAATAGTTATAGAGGACTGCTATGACAGTCGTAGGGGGTTGGGGGGGTGCAATCATAGTTATAGAGGACTGCTATGACAGTTTATGGGGGAGGGGTGCAATCATAGTTATAGAGGACTGCTATGACAATCATAGGGGGGGTTGCAATCATAGTTATAGAGGACTGCTATGACAGTTATGGGGGAGGGGTGCAATCATAGTTATAGAGGACCGCCATGACAGTTATGGGGGAGGGGTGCAATCATAGTTATAGAGGACTGCTATGACAGTTATGGGGGAGGGGTGCAATCATAGTTAAAGAGGACCGCCATGACGGTCATAGGGGAGGGGGGTGCAATCATAGTTATAGAGGACTGCTATGACAGTTATGGGGGAGGGGTGCAATCATAGTTAAAGAGGGACCGCCATGACGGTCATAGGGGAGGGGGGTGCAATCATAGTTATAGAGGACTGCTATGACAGTTATGGGGGAGGGGTGCAATCATAGTTAAAGAGGACCGCTATGACAATCATAGTTATAGAGGACTGCTATGACAGTTATGGGGGAGGGGTGCAATCATAGTTAAAGAGGACCGCCATGACGGTCATGGGGGAGGGGGGTGCAATCATAGTTATAGAGGACTGCTATGACAGTTATGGGGGAGGGGTGCAATCATAGTTATAGAGGACCACTATGACAGTCATAGGGGAGGGGGGTGCAATCATAGTTATAGAGGACCACTATGACAGTCATAGGGGAGGGGGTGCAATCATAGTTATAGAGGACTGCTATGACAGTCATAGGGGAGGGGGGTGCAATCATAGTTATAGAGGACTGCTATGACAGTTATGGGGGAGGGGTGCAATCATAGTTATAGAGGACCGCTATGACAGTCGTAGGGGGGGGGGGTGCAAACATAATTATAGAGGACTGCTATGACAGTAATATGGGGAGGAGGAGAGCAATAATAATAGTTATAGAGGACTGCTATGACAGTCATAGGGGGGTGGGGGGGTGCAATCATAGTTATAGAGGACTGCTATGACAATCATAGGGGGGTGCAATCATAGTTATAGAGGACTGCTATGACAGTTATGGGGGGTGGGGTGCAATCATAGTTATAGAGGACTGCTATGACAATCATAGGGGGGGTGCAATCATAGTTATAGAGGACTGCTATGACAGTTATGGGGGGTGGGGTGCAATCATAGTTATAGAGGACTGCTATGACAATCATAGGGGAGGGGGGTGCAATCATAGTTATAGAGGACTGCTATGACAGTTATGGGGGAGGGGTGCAATCATAGTTATAGAGGACCGCTATGACAATCAAAGGGAGGCGGGGTGACCCATAGTTATAGAGGACTGCTAATGACAGTCCATAGGAGGGGGGTGCAATCATAGTTATAGAGGACTGCTATGACAGTCTATGGGGGGGTTCAATCATAGTTATAGAGGACTGCTATGACAGTCATAGGGGAGGGGGGTGCAATCATAGTTATAGAGGACCACTATGACAGTCATGGGGGAGGGGGGTGAAATTTCATAGTTATAGAGGACTGCTATGACAGTTCTGGGGGAGGGGGGTGCAATCATAGTTATAGAGGACTGCTATGAAGTCATAGGGGGGGGTTACAATCATAGTTATAGAGGACTGCTATGACAGTCATAGGGGGGGGGGTGCAATCATAGTTATAGAGGACACTATGACAGTCATAGGGGAGGGGGGTGCAATCATAGTTATAGAGGACTGCTATGACAGTAATAAGGAGCTGCCATAAGATATCCCTCCATTTCTTTCTCCCCTTGTTTACGCTGCGAATTTGTATTTTATTTTGGTAACTTGTTCTAGTATTTCAACTCTCCCTATGAAACCCCTCCTATTGGCTGTTACCCGGGGGGACCACCTCCCTTGCCCCCAAACTTTACCCTTTATGCCACTCTGTTGCATAATTCATTAACAACTGGTCCGAATTTTCAGATTCATTGTATATTTACTGTTAACCATCAATGGCGGATTAAATAAGTTTAGCGGCTGCAGCCTCATGTGTTACTATATCATAAAATGATTAATATGATACATATATTTAATAATTGGATTAATCATCATGATGGTAAATGAAAAAAATCCATATATTATTTAATTTATTGTAGTGGAATAAATAGTCCATGAACCTTCATTGGTAGATTTATAAAATAAAACGAGGGTTCATAGTAGGCTTATATTGGTATACAAGTTTTACTAATTAAGTTAAAACTTATAAGCATATATTCGATTATAATTTATATAGTGAAAGTATTTATTTATAAGGATTTTATCTCAGTTCGATTCGACCCTTTCTTAACCAGAAGTTCATTGTTTTTGTAACTATGTCCCCTCCCTCTTTATTTCAATCCAAATGGCCGGAAACATGGTTTAGCATGGTATGAGAAGTCAGTAAATCCCAAAAGAAAGCCACTTACCGGAAGGTATTATACTGCGCCCAGACAGTACTCCCGTTGAAGGCCACCAGTTCAACTCTCAGTTCGACCTCACGCTCGCTGGTCAACCTTCGCCAAGAATGTACAAGACCAGCTTGGTTAGGTGTGCGTTAGCCAGTTCATCACAATAAGATGGCAATTGTTAAATAAGGGCCGGCCAATTCATCATGGTCTATTGATCATGGTCAGTCAGTTCGACACGGCCAGATACTCACTTCAGTGGTCAAATGGTCTCGCAGTAAACTGGACTGCCCATGCCGGGGTTGGAATTACGGTCGAGTGTACTGAGGGTGGTTTTTGCTTAAATGGTTTTCCAATCTCCCTCCACTCAAATGAGGGTACACTTGGCATACGTAGACTATAACTGAATGGATAATAAGACAAGGTGCTAAATAAAACATGGTCTGGCCAAGGTCAGTTCAACTCTTGTTGAATTTAGTTACCACTAGTTGAACAGAGTCAATTACCACTAGTTACCATAGTTGAACAGAGTCAATTACCACTAGTTAAACACAGTCAGTTGACCACTATTTGAACACGGCCAGTTGACCACTAGTTGACAAGGCATTGACCACTAGTTGACAGCCATTTGACCACTAGTTGAACACAGCCAGTTGACCACTATTTGACACGGCCAGTTGACCACTAGTTGACAAAGGCCAGTTGACCACTAGTTGAACACGGCCATTTGACCACTAGTTGAACACAGCCAGTTGACCACTATTTGAACACGGCCAGTTGACCATTAGTTGACAAAGACCAGTTGACCACTAGTTGACAAAGGCCAGCCAGTTGATCACTAGTTGACAAAGGCCAGTCAGTTGACCACTAATTGACAAAGGTCAGTTGACCACTAGTTGACAAAGGCCAGTGGCCCCTAGTTGACAAAGGCCAGCCAGTTGACCACTAGTTGACAAAGGCCAGTTGACCACTAGTTGAACACGGCCATTTGACCACTAGTTGAACACAGCCAGTTGACCACTATTTGAACACGGCCAGTTGACCACTAGTTGACAAAGGCCAGTTAACCACTAGTTGAACATGGCCAGTTGACCACTAGTTGAACACGGCCAGTTGACCACTAGTTTACAAAGACCAGTGGCCCCTAATTATTTCAGAAATGTGTGTGGACACTCACCTGTGGATGAAATCGTTGCCGAACCAGAACTCTTGTTCCAGATGTCCAAACCCTCCCTTGTACTCGACCCAGGGCAGGGTGAAGTTCTGTCTAGACCCGGGGTAGGACCCACGCCGCTGGATCACCTGTTAGTCACGGACGGTACTAGACTGTGCATTTGTAATATAGGGTGTTCAATTCCCAGCCTTCTTGGCGTCACATGACCCACTTGGCTACTATCCGCGAGGCATGGGCAACTAAATTAAGATTTGTCTGAATTTTCAAAATCTTTATTTTTGTACTATTTATTAAAAAATATAAATTAATAAACTATCCAAAACAAGCATGTATGTACAAATTAATTATCCAATAGATTTGTTGCATTCATTTGTTGAGAATTAACTTTATTATATATTTGACCACCTGTCCTAGAGTTAAAATTGTAAAAATAGATTTATTAGCAATCATTTAAACTAATTAAAATTGTAAACGTTAAGTTTTCATATCTTTCTGTTGGTTTCAGCCCACGTAATTAAGAATTAAAATCAACAACGTTTATGTATTCTCATGTTTAGAAAATACAAGTTAAACAACCTAGATTGTGTTATTATTATTATTATTATTATTATTATTATTATTATTATTATTATTATTATTATTTATTATTATTATTATTATTATTATTATTATTATTATTATTATTATTATTATTATTATTATTATTATTATTATTATTATTACGAGCTTTGAGTATTGTCATTAAAAACAAACATAGATTACATCAAAATATTATTATAATTTTGAAAGACAAGGAAATTAAACAAATTATAAATGTTTTATTAGCGTTTTTAATTAATTAATAAAATATTAGTAAGTAGTCCAAGAAAATCCAAACAACATATTTTTATTGCTGTGAATTTTGCTAAATTTAATTATTTTCTCTTATTTTAATACTTTTGTTTCCGTTTATTGAAGTTTTGGTTTTGACTATACTATTTTTTATCATATTTTACTTTCACTCGACACCTCGGAGAGAAAGTATTGTGATCGTCAAAAAATTCGAACTCAAGATTTTGATAAATGTCAACGTTTCATGAATCTTTGATGCAGTCTGTTGCAGTCTGTCTGTACCTTGGGCTAGAGCCGGAACTATTTTACAGATTGAGCTATAACTTGGTATCTGGGGTGTTCATAAGATTCTCCCGAGGACTTTTCGGAATTAAATGTCCAACCCTAAATTTAAGGTTAGTTTACTGAAGGACGAAAGAGAACCAATCGATTTTCTTAAAATTCACTCTAACAATGTTTATTAAATGTTATATCTAGACACTCTTTATTATTATAAACAAGATGGCAGTTCTGATTTTAACGTGAAAATGATATGAGGGGAATTTTTCAATTTTTCAATTTTCATAATTTCTCCACAAATATTTGAGATATGAAATAACTTTTAATTATAAAGTTGTAGAACTATTAAAGATACAAATATTTGATTTGAAATACATTTTTATAAAACCAATAGTTTCTTAGCTATAATCAAATATATATATATACTTTTTAATTCAGGTCTTTGAAAATAAATTTGATTCTTATGCTCTTTGGTAGACAAAGATATTTCTCTTTTCTCAATTTTTCTGTAACAGTGTTCCTAATTCCTAGTGCCATAGAGTTAGTAACATTGTATATTATTTCATTTGTGATATTTGGTGGAGTGTTTCTATAAGAATTTATAGACCTATTATTTCGTTTCACAAATCTTACGAGTTTTTAGTAAAGGTCCATTTTAAGATGAAAGTGGTAGAAAGTATTTGCGATGCGCCGTAACATTTATGTATATTGAAACAAATCTAAGTTGTATTAGATAGAGGACAGAAAAAAAAGTTTCATCATCATCATCATCATCAGTTATTGGTAAATAGTGAGGAACCCACCGTCCATCCACCACCAGCAGCGCTAGTGTCACAATACCGGGTGTAGAAGTCCCTGCCTGTCGGGTTCAACTCTCTCTGTCCCAGACTGTACAGGCCTGGTTCGGGCCGGGGTCGAAGGAGAGATAGTTGCTCGCATGACCTGGATCCTCCAGGACTCGCACCTAGGACCTCTCCATCCACACTCACGTCTGTGACACAAGAGGAAAGACATCGGACGAGGAGTGAAGACTTACCTAGGTTTGTGTAGACTACTTCTCGAGCCAAAGAGGGCCCCCACCTCGGGCGAGGTCGTCAAGGATTTGTTAGTTAAAAGCCTTATATACACGGGAGATGTTTTCGTACTTAATTCTATAGATAAACCTATATTGAAACAATGATGACAATTATCACAAAATAACCATCGAAGTGGCCACTGCATTGTTTTCAACTTTGTTTTGGAAATAGTTGATGCAACCATCATGAATATAAATTCTCTCATAAAAGTGTTTGTATAAATTAAAAGTTCAATGTATGTTTTGAAGCAATCCAGAATATATTTTGACTATCATTAACTTAAGTAGGCCTATATAAAATATATTAAAACTACTTCCCTCAAATTAATTTTCAAAACTAATATATTATTTTGTTTGAAATACATGAAATTAACTGTTAAATTTCTTCTGCGCATGCACCTGGATTTAAAATTAAAATTTGGGCGGTCGCCAGATTACTAACAAGTTTCTATGGTCGCTAGGCTGCTTTTTTTTTTTTTTTTTCGAAATGTCATCGTGATAGTTGATCTTCACAAGGAATTAGTTGACTTGTATTAAATCAAGTTGTTAATTCTAGTGTAGGTATAATTAATTATGATAATGTGAAGAAAACTAAAAATGAGAAAGGATAAATTCAAAGGGAATACAGCCACATTTTCGTGAAGGGAGAGTGGGACACCATTTAGTAAAAAAAATACCCTCAGTACACCTGACCGAGATGCGAACCCCATCTTACAGCCACTGACAAACTAGACTAAATGAGGTTGACGATTCGATTGCATGAATACCAGCATGGGTACTGCTGAATTAAGTACAGAAACATCGCCAATGCATACGGGCCATTAATTTCAGCCTGCGAGAGTTTCTGAGTTCACTATAAATCTAGTCCTAGACTAGAGACTGAACACTGTATAGTCTACTATTATAAAATGCAGCTTTTAAGAGTCCAGGCTAAAGTTTGTCCCTGTTATAGTAATTTATTATAAAAATAAAATACATTCATAGACGGCCCAACAGTTTAAGGCGCTAGACACACATTGCACTTGGTAGCCGTTGACAGGAAAGGTCAAAGTTTGGATCCCAGTTAAAAACACTATGGGGGAAGGGTTTCACATGGGTTTAACAATGCGGTTTTCCAATCCCCTCTCCGCGCTAATGTGGGTGCATTTTAACTAAGCCACCCTGATCATTTCTTGACAATAGATTTAGCGACAGTTTCATAGTCAGACCTCCCACGCCTCAATTGCAGCCCAATACTAAATGAAAGACGACACCTACCTTGACCTGAGCGCGAAACTGGCCTATAGCATTCAAGTTTAGGTAAGTGCCGTCTTCTATTTAGTATAGCGTCACACTTGAGGCGTACTAAGTCTGACTATTAAATTGGCCCTAATCATCAACAACCCTTGTGAATCACACCAGTGATCACACGGACAAAGGCGTCAGTCTCGTTTTGTCTGGTTTGTCATGATTGGAAGTTTAGGCTTCTAATTCCGTCTGCACGAACCGAGGGTAATTTTTCCTAAATACGGGTGTCTCGCGTAAAAGTAGCCCGTATCCATAAGCTAGAAACGTTCCAAGGAGCATGGAAAATACTTATGTGTGTGTGTGTACCTACTGATTATAAAATATCCTGAAAATTATTGCCTTGACAATCTATACACCAATGTGCGCGGCTCAACATGTTCAGGCACACGCACCGGTATTCGGACACTTTGATACGATGAATGGCACAGCGTATGTTTTCACCGAGTTCGTCCAACGTGTGCGGGCTGTTGGTGGCGTACAGCTTCTCTTTCAAAGTTCCCAAGAGAGAGAGGAAGAAAAAATCACAAGTCTACAAGTCCATAGAACGCGGTGGCCACAAATGCTTGATCACTGCTCGTTCTTCAGTGAATTCATCGTGAATTCTAATGAGAGACGTCCCCTACGTGTGACATGTTGTTGAAAGAAGGCGTACTCCCGCTCCTCAGGGGGTGAGTTGTGCACAAAACTGTTAGAAGATGTCCAGATAAACTTCAGTATTGAAGTTTGTGCCGAAAAATATTGGGCCCACAATCTGTGAGCTTTGATACCGCACACCAAACACCAACTTTGTGATCATGCAGAGGTTCTTGGTGAATCACGTGACAATCTTTGTGAACCAATACTTTGTGTGAGTGTTTATGTAACCAGGCCTCGTCAGTCATGAAGTAAAGCAGTGGGTCCAATACTCCTTCTGAAACCTTGGTAAGCAACCACCTACAGTAATTCGCACGTTTGGCTTTGTCAGTTTCATTCATCTCTTGGAGACACGTTACACGATACAGCTTCAAGGAAAAAGATCGCAGGACACGTTGACAGGATATTAAAAACACGTCTGCTTACTGACTTAACTTTGGTATTGATTTTGTCGGACTAATTGTGATACGTTGTTGAATTTCGGCAACCGTGCGGACGGATAGTGTTCTGTTTCTCTTCACATTGGTCAAAGAACCTGTTGTGTGCCATTTCCGCGTCAACTGCTGGGGCACTTCTGCCAGGGAAACGTGTCAGTGAAGATGTCCCGTGTTTTCTTAATGAAACAGGTAAGCACGTATGCCTTTAGAGTGGCAATCCTTTCTTCCCGAGAAGACACCATGCTTCCACCTCTGCTCGACTAGAGTCTGCTAACATTCCTGCGTGCGTGACGCTGTTTACTGTAATGTGCATCTTGCCTGCACCGACACTGACCGGGTATGTACGATTGACCTTGAATATTACGGGTAGCATCTTGCAGTCCTTTCCTCTATACGCGTATGTTTGGAGCCAGGCTACTTTTACGTGAGACATCCTGTAGTTCCTAAATGCAGCTAATCCGGACGGCAAGTAAGACATGGGGCTCGGACTTATTTTCCATCTCTGCACTTTGACAAAGGGGCTTCCCTCGTGCCTTATTGCGGCGATGATCTCTAGCCTTGGCCCTTCCACCTACCTCCATCCTCTGAGTCATCCCTCCCGGCAGGCATATACTCCAGATCCCCACTACCTAGCTCCACGTCAGGAGGTGTAGGGGCGGGGGCTGGGGCCGGGGAGACCTCTGGCACTGTGCCTGGATACTGACCGCATCCCCCTGTCTCCAGCAGCCGTCGCTGTTCCCTCAGCAGCCCCTCCACCACCTGTTGCCCCAACATCACAGAGCATCAGCCGATAAACCGCACATTCAACTGCAACAGCAACTTAAAACACCATCAAGTCAGTAACATGCTAAAATAATGAAGACCTGTTCGTTAGCACGTCTGCCTACTGAGCCAAGGTCACAGATAAGGTATACACCTTACGGAAGTTTCGCCACGCTCCCTGAGCCAGGTTGAGTCCATCAACACTGGGGTTCGCTAGTATCAATGCTCAGTGAAAAAATCACTTCCAAATGTGCAGTTGCTAAACGACTTAATTCTAACATGTTCGGCATAAAGGTACCATTGTAATCGTAATGTTTAGTCTGCTTAAGCTCTTTGCTAGATTGGGTTGGGCCAATACCTGAACCTAGCTTTGTGGAAGCCGGCCGATTGACTCGAAATAAATATTTGTGTCCTTTCTCTAGTGATACCATGTTTAAAATTAGCTTTTTTTTAAATGCCCTTGATGACATTTAGCAATACTCTAGTTGAAGGATTCATTATCTCCCATGGAGCTCAGACATTTTAACCTGGAGGCTGTGGGTCTGGTGTATCCTTAACTGTGGCTAAGGGTCACAGATTCGATTCCTGACACCACAGAAAAATATATTAATGAGCATGGTAATTGTTTTTAAATAATGAGTTAAATCAAATACCTTATGAAACTAATACTAGACAATCAGTTACTTTTCGCGCGAAAAAGCGAAAGTGCTGCGCTCTCCCGGCCCGGTGTTGCGAATCGTCTGAGTTAACATATATTGCAATGGTTAAATTCGGTAGCAGACCCCTTTGCTCATTAATCTTGTCACCCCTTCTTTAAATTTGGTTCACTTCACGTTAAGACTTGGCTCATCTTGGCGCTAGTGTGGTGTTGCCATAGGTTAAGATAGTCTGGGAATGATCCTATGAGAAATAAGTGTTTAAAATCTAAACGATTGAAGGGAAAGACTTCGGGGCATTGGTCCAAAATAAACTTATTTATATTTTTCACGTTTTTAACACAAGCTGAGGGTTATTAGTGCGTACATTTCTAGTGAATTTTGTATCTTTCTAGGGGGGGTTAAAAACTTTGACCTCTTTGAGACTCGAACTAATAGCATTTCAAAGGTGGTTCGAGGAACTGTCACCTGCATGCTGCTGTTGCCCTGGTGAGCGAGGCCATTGAGAGCGCTCTCCGTCCTCTTAAGCAACAGCTCGGTGTTGCCTGTGAAGGTCCCTAGTTCGACCCCCGTCCTGTGGCAGCAGGTCACAAGGCGGTCCAGCACCGCGGCCTGGTCCTGCATCAAGATAGTCGTGGTGTTCCCCAGGAGCCTAACAGAGGACTCCAATCCTTCCAGAGCCTTAGCGGTCTTCTTGGAAGGAGACGTCAGGCGCTTCCACAATCTGAAAGAGGTTCAGGCACAGAGAGTCATCATCATCATCATCATCATCCGGGACCTTCTGAAATGTTTTTTCTGGTAACGTTTCACTTGAAATCCTTAGTCAACCCGTATTGCAACAGTCACCCTCTTTAGACCCTCAGAACTTAAGACTTAATGCTCATAGACAACGTGGGATTACCCGGGCTACTAGCACCTGAGATCTCAGGATTAAAGTAGACTATGGCACTCACTTGTCTAGCAGTTTCATTTCGGGAGGTTGGTTCAGCTCCTCCACCCCCTCTGAACTGGTGCTTTGCATGTCCCCGAGAGCCGTCTTCAACAGGATGACGTCCTCCTCCTCCTGAGACACCTTGTCGAAGATGACGTCGACCTTGGACGATACATCTTTCAAGAGTTCCTCCACGATGACGGGGGTGTTGCACCGGATCACCAGCTTGCCCTTAGAGGACTCTTCACCGCCTGCCAGATCCCCGCGGTGCTTATTGGGCTTGTTCCCGCCAGGGTGGGCCGCCGTAGGTTTCCCGTACTGGGCCAGTCCACCATAGATACGGTCCACCTGCACACATTCGCTTTTGAGTCAGTCTTTGAAATGTGAAACTCGTTAATTTAAAAAAGGTGGAACTGTATGTAAACTTGTTGACGGAAGTAAGAAGCGTACTTAGCAATACATTTGAAGAAATTGTTCCTATATTATCTTCTCATTTATATATGTTCTAGTACAAGATTTAGTATTGTGTGGGTATTGTATAATGTAGAATAATGTCTGCTTTATAAAGTAGTTAAACAGCTTCCATTAAGGATGGAAATGCTGCTAGAAAAGCTAATCAATTCCCTTGCTGCGGCTCAACAAATACAGAACATTAAGATAACTATAGGCCTATTATTGAACATACCTTAAAAGTACCGAAAAACAAACCTTTCTTTCGATGAGCTTGAGTGTGCTGAGGGCACCTCTGGTGGCAAACTCACTAAACAACGGTCCCGAGCTTTGACTTTCCAAGGTCTTCCCTAGGGAGTTCAACTTGTCGTCAGCTTCCTCCATCTTCTCCAGCATCCTCTCCATCTTGTAGTCGAGACTAAGTAACGAATTGACCTTACCATCCACCAGCAAGAGTTTGTTCTGACCTCTAACATAATAAACATCCAGCATGATTACCTTTTTGTCACACATCTTGTTAAGATATCTGAACTAGTAAACCTATTATATATTAACTCTCCATATTTCCCACCATCCTAACCCCATTTTGTTTAGACCTCTGACCTAGCAAACATCCAGCATGGCCACCTACCTGTCCCCTAGTTTGTTAGACCTTGGACTAGCAAACAACTAGCATGCCACTACCTGTCCTAGTTTGTTTAGACCTTTGACCTAGAAAACAACTAGCATGGCCACCTACCTGTCCCCTAGTTTGTTTAGACCTTGACCTAGCAAACATCCAGCATGGCCACCTACCTGTCCCCTAGTTTGTTTAGACCTTGGACCTAGCAAACAACTAGCATGACCACCTACCTGTCCCTAGTTTGTTTAGACCTCTGACCTAGCAAACATTTAGTGTGGCCACCTTCCTATCCCTAGGTTATTTAGACTTCTGACTTATAAAACATCCAGGATTATCACCTTCCTGTCCCCAGGATTTCTTAGACCTCCGACATAGCAAACGTCCAGCACTACCCCTTTCCTGTCTGCCAAATTGTTAGCCCTATGAACTAGTAAACATCCAGCATGACCCCCTTCCTATCACCCGGAGTGTAGACGTGTTTTTATGGTGTCGGATTAGAGAGATTGTACTGTATATTTTTTCACAGCTGTCAAAATGTACACTCTGTGTCAAAAGTACCAGCCGCATAAAATTGTAAGTGTAGTAACGTTAAGAAATATTAGAAAAGTCTCTCCCTTATGCCACCGTGACCATACCTGCTGAGGATGTCCATTTTCTTGTCCAGTGTTTTGATTTGTTCGTTCCATGCTGACACGTGGAGCTGGAACGTATCCCACACGTGAGCTCGCTCCTGGAGGTTCTTGATGTTACTGTCAAGACTGCTCAGTGTGGTTGCCATGGTGACCATACGATACTCCAACTTGCTTAAATACAGAGAGTTGAACTTCTGAAGCTCGTCTGGAAACATTAGGAGGACAAAACATGTCTAGGTTATACTGGAGAAGAAATTAGACAACACACTAACTCAAAAACACATTTAGACGCCGGCTTTCGTCAAACACAGGTAGTTAGTTTCTTAAGGCCCGTCGTCCACCAAGGAGACCACAACCAAGAGATTGATCACTCACGATCAAGCAACCAATCACCCAGGTAACTTTTGCATTAAAACAATGCTTCACTCGTCCACCGAGGAGACTAAGACTTAAGCGCTGTGCGATACATCGTAAGGAGACCAAACATGTTGGTCGTCACGCTATAAGTTGCCTGTTAGTCTTTTTGGTATACACTTTTGGAGCTGTACGCAGTGTTTTATTTCCATTAGTGCAAGCTTAAGTTTTGATCTTTTCACGTTTTCCCTGCAAGTTTTCACTTCTGTGTGACAAAATGCCACCGATAATGTCAATGTCTTAATAGTTTGACCTACGAGTCGTTCAAGCTCTTCAAAAGTTACCCTACTCATTCTATACGTTTGTTTAAACTTAACAGGGTCCCTGAAATCACTCTAAATTTTGAACCACCTCCTTTCTTCTTCTTCTTTTTTAAAAATAATCCGGATGAGCCCAAAGTTGTTTCCAGGCCTGTTTACTAGCTTTTAAGTACATGTAGCCAACAATCAGGTCTTCATCAGAAGATGACATTCTCTTGACTGATAGAAAATAGGTTTCTTGTGTGGATGAGAAACGGGGCATCTTATAGTAAGTGACCAGTTGCCCAGATGTATCGCATCGCGTTGGTTTTCTCGGTGGACGAAGGGCCTAAGGAGACATGAACATCATCATCATCAACATCAACTGTTCCCAGTCTGTGGCAGGGTTGGTTTAGTAAAACGCCTCCATCTTCTTTTATCCTTTCACCACCTTTCTCCTTTAATTTCTTCCATTCTTCTCCTCTCACTTAAACATTTTCTTTTATCTGCTCATCCCATCTCTTTCTTGGCCTCTTCTGTGGTCTTTTTCCCACATACTTCATTTTCAATATTTTCTTCAGTATCCTCTCTTTTTCAATCCTCGTTACGTGCTTGCTTCCTTGCTCTCTTAAACTAGTATTCAAAAGTGAATTTTAATAAATAGTTTTATCTTTAAACTATTTCTCTCTCTCTCTCTCTCTTATTTTTATTCTATCTACTCTATACATAAGTTATACACGCACGTCGCACACCATGGCCTCAAATCATACAACTCGTATAGGTCATACATTTTAATGTCCTTTTTTTTTTCTAAAATAAATATGGTCACCATATATGCCCCATCCACGGTGGTAGAGTTGGTTAATGAAAGCAAGCAGAAGGTTCTTAATTGAAAACATTGGATGAAATTAACTAATGTAAAGCTATTTGGAAATAATTATTATATTCTTAGTAAAAATATATTATCAATAATTATTTCCAAATAGGTCTATATTAGTTACGTTTAGCAAATGTTTGTAATAAAGAATATTCTGCCAGTTGTCACCATCTCTCCTACCATAGACGCACTATAGGTATTTCCATTGGTCTATTCCCATTTGGTTTCTCAGTCAAAACCCTGGACACGGTTCTAGATTAATCCATTAGCGCTGCATGTCCTACACACCGTATCAATCTGAGAGATAATGACTACCCTAACAATGTCTTGTCGGTAGTAGTGATGGGTCGCTCGTGAGCGAGTCATTCAAATTGAACGATTCTTGAACGAGAGCTGTGAACGAACGACTCTCACTTCGCGAGTGAGTCGTTCACTCCGCCATTACACACTACATTAGAAAGAGTCACGAGTGTTTGTCATTCACGACTCTTCTGTCGTTCTTCGTTCGTTACTACGAAAAAATATAATACAACTGCTTACTACCGTTACTAGAAAGCAGCACTGCCTACAATATTAAACTAACTATTTTTAACATCAATAGACATAATTCTGTGAATTAGACTAAAAGGCTATATGCTAAGGTTAGTTATTATAAGTAATATGCGTAAGTAATAAAATTAAAGAATCAAACGCAATAGGCTTCGGATAAATTACACATAAATCTTAATTCGTTCATCAGTTGAAAGGGAAGGGACAGATTTGCACGCTTGGAACGGGAATTGTGATAACTAGTTAGCGCTCGCTCGTCAAGTTAGGGTGGTGAAGGGGTGAAGGGATTGGGAGCGAGCGAGCCATGCGGTGAACGATATGACTCCTATGAACGACTCTCCATGAACGACTCTTTTGAGTGAGCGAGCTTGTGTGAGCTAGCTCGCGTCAACGAGCTGGTTCGACCCATCACTACCGACTAGTGATGGGTCGAACCAGCTCGTTGACGCGACATAAGCTCGCTCACTCAAAAGAGTCGTTCATAGGAGTCATAACTGATGGCGTGAGGAAAACTGAAGTGGGAATCACACTTCAGTTTTCCTCACGCCATCAGTTGGGATACTCACTTTTTCTTCTGTCATGTCTTGAAAATGACGCCGTAGTTGTGTCTAAACATGTCGAAGCACTAATACATCTCAAGAATGTAAACCAAGGAACAAGGGATTAAGATAAGAAACAATTCAATTTTAATTATCACAATATTCTCTTTAATTACAACCGTTTCAAATTTTAAAAAAATTCAACTTTCAATGCTCCTATTATTCTTCTTAATTACAAGTGACTTCATAATTTATCATGTTTTGACAAATATTTATTAATTTTACAACTAAAAACTTTCAACATTTGATAAACCAACCAACTTGATGAGGATTTAACATATTGAATTTTTAATATTTTTACATATAATTATTAATTTTAATGTGTTTTCTAATTTGTTAACTAATTATATGGTTTAGTGCATTTTATGTCACGATAATTAAGTCTTTGTAATTTGACTTGTAGTAACATTCACAAAAAAAAAATTTCCAAATCAAGCTTTAAGTCATACAATATGTTTTTTACTTAATAGATTATAATAAGACATATTTTAAACAGAATATATTTTCCACCTTAATTAAATTTGACTTCTTTTATGAACTTTGAATCTATTGAGTTTTAATATTTTTATGTATAATTATTATATTAACGTGTTTTCCAATATGTTAACTAATTGTATTGTTAAGTGCATTTTTTTATGTTATGACATTTAAGTCTGTGTAATTTGACTTATAGTATTATTTACCAATTTTTCATATGAAGCTTTAAATCATACAATATGTTTTTCACTTCAAGATTATAACAATACTTATTTTAAACAGAATATATTTTCCACCTTAATTAAAATTGAATTCTTTTATATATGAACAATTGTTCCTTACTAATTATTAAAAATGTTTTTCAAAAATATATAGATACATTATACATGTATAGTTATTCACAATTTAAACATTACTATTTACACAGTTTGCACAAACAACATTTAATTTAGAAACTAGTCCATATAATCATGGGTATACGGCACAGGACTAGCATACCTAGATAATACGCCACTGGGCATGTCACTTCACGAATTTCTCATAATGCCACGCAATTCATGTAGGCCTCCAGCAAATTTTGACAAAATTATAAATACGTATTTTACCTAAGTATAAGTTAACGTTTTTTTAGAAGCCATAAAAGAACGAACAGTTATTTAGTCCTAAATTTTCCTTTTAAAGTTTGTTCTCCATTGAGATTGGTTCATTTTTTATTTCAACTGTACATAATATGTATTGTACAAACATGCTTAAAAATATTTATAAGCATGTAGTAAGAATTATAAAACCTAATAGAAAATCACTCAAAAAATGGATTTCTACAAACAAAACATCATAACATTTAACAAAAACCCTTCATTTTACTATATTGTAGAAAATAGGAATACAATTTGAGTTTGAAGATGTATAATTTCTAAATGACGAAGAGACATAAATTATGGAATATGCGTAAAGGCCACACCAAGAACATCCAAAGGCTACATGCGGTCTCAAGGCCGGAGGGTTCCCACCCCTGTTACAGCGTATGTAACTTATCATTATGTAGCCTCTTCCACTCGACAGTAGCCTCTTCCCTTTTTGGACCAAATATCTTACTAAGCAACTGGTTTTCGAAACACCCTAAAATGTTTCAGTAAGTTGCTCTAGTTTAAATTCCTTGACGGAAGGCAAGATGTTAACAACTTACTGACATATATACCTTGCGATATATTAAATATTAAAGCATAATCCCACTCTGTACTTGGCATGGCGTGTAGTTCTACGCTAGACATGCAAACTAAATACACGCGAATCTATAGTCATATTAAAAAAAACTCTTTTATAAATTACTGAATTATTTACAAAGATTTTCCTAATGAATTGACGGCTTGAGTTCTACCTAGCGACCAGTTGCTGTACTAGTTGATCTGACACAATCAGCCTCGCTGGTTCCATGGATAGCTAGTCATTTAATTCCCGACCATAATATTATTTTAGTAAAATGACTTACCCTTAAGAAAATACAAACTTTTTGATAGTCAACGATGATAAAATTTTACTGTATTATTAGTAACGGTTTTTTATATATAAATAATAATATTATTTGACGTGTGAATATAACAAATAATGTTTCAGTAACTTTTGTAACTGACAACAAGTCCCTTCTTATCTTAATCTGATTGTATAGTATAATATTATAATTTACAAGACGGGCTTGGAGGAGATCCATGGTTCATATCGTTGATATGATGTGGTAAAACGTAGACATCACAGAAAACTAATCCACTATGACTGAGCTATCTAGCTTCTTCTTGTACCTATATGTATTCTTTATTAATGCAAAACATGAATAATATAGCCCGATTACCATAAGAATAGCCTTAGAGTTATAGCTAATGTCAAGTTTGACAACTGAAAAAATATTGAAATTACAGCTCTTACGTCAATATTGGTCAACTTAAATTTAGTTCTTAAATGGACTAAAAATGTATTACCACGACAACCAAATAGTATGTAAAATAGGCGATATCGTTGGTGTGTAAAATCACAGTTTCTAGGTTCAATTCCTGCATTGTAATAATAATCCAATAAAAATGATATATATATATATTTTTAATTCTTTTTATTTAAAACAAAAGTTTCTCAAACTCATTTAGATATTCAACTATCGCAGATCAATATTAAAAGTTGGCTACAAAGAGGAATGTAAGATGATATATTTTCTAAGAAAAGGGTTCTTTTAATTTTTCACGGAAAATTTTCCAACATTTGAATGGAACGAGTGTATTCGATATATAAACTTTTAAAGTTTCCACTTTAATTAAATTTACCCTAAGGACATTAACACCAGAAACATCATCAAATGAACTAAAATAAAGTAATAACGATTCAGTTATTTTCTCTTCCTCACACTCAAGCATCGACCACAGCGCTTGGTGGTAAAATGTGTTACTAAACGTCGAGTCTGCTGTAGTATGTTAATACTTTAATTATAATCAAGGCCTTTAATAACTCAACCACTCCACCGGCAATTCAACGATCTAAAAAATGTTAGACGGAAAACGTACCTGAAAATGTACCCACTAGAGAATGGTATAGATATTGTTTCACTCCTCAATCAAAGGAACTTCAATGGTGAAACGTCTGATAAAAAAATAGTGTGGCAGTGAGTATGTTACCTGAAATTGTGACCATCATGGTCTTGACATCGCTGATCTCTTCCCACAATTTTTCCGACGTACTGGCAGGTACCTGGCTACTGGGACCTGCAAGAACCACCAGGATGACGCTGAACACGATCCATCGCAGTTCCTGCGAAAAGGTTAAAACACTTGGGGAGATAAGAGGAAAAGGATTTTTTTGTACTAGCCTATATTCATTCCATATCAAATATAAGTAGAATTTATTGTTGGTATCTCTTGTATATAGTGAACTCCGAATCAGATAGAATACCCCCAAACAAAAGAGATTGTTATCAGGAGGTGAAAGCATATAGGGCAGTGGTTTCAAACCTTTTCCATTTTTTATTGATATAAAATTAATGTATAACGATTATAAAATGTACCATTTACTTCTAATCAACGATTAAAAAACATCAAATTAAAATTATAAGTGTTCATTTAAATAAAATGGGTGTGTATGGGATAAAAAAAAAAGTCAAAATATACTAAACATCAACGGCACAGTTAGTTGAATTTTTAAGCCTGCATTGATGCATCTAGTTAGTTAAACCCTGGCTTTAGTGGAGAAATAGACAATATGAGATCCGGCTCTACGTTAAGCCGATTCCTAAATTTGGTTTTAATGGCAGCCACAGCAGAAAATGTGTTTTTTGCATACATAGGACGTGGAAAACGCAAAGAGAACTGCTACAGCTTTTGCACTCATCGTTGAGTACTCACTTTCAGCCTGAAGCCAAAGATGTGTGAGCCCACATGTCTTAAAATTGTGTTTTATTGTGCGATCCAAGGACAGATCTATCAGTTTATCTTGTTCACTTATTGGTAGCCTCTTTCTTGCCTCCACAGAAAAGGATTTCACACCCACTCATTTAGACTGACCTCATCAACGGTTTCCTTAAAATATTTTTTTGAATCCTAATTTTATCAATTCGAGGTGGTCAGTGATTTAAAAAAAAAAAGTGTTGAAATCCTGCCACACATTGTCATGTTCTTCAATAGTTTTGTTCAACCGAGGAAAGAAAACCTTCTTCAACTTTAGCAAGTCATAGAGCCAGTTTCTCAATAAAAGCAATCACCTTGTCACTTGAAGTGAATTTGTTCTATTTATACCCATGCATTGACCTATTTAAAATTTTAAAGGGTCTTTCAAATATAGCAGCAAGATACGTTAGTTTGCACAATAAATTGTTTTCAATGATCTCATTTTTATCCCGGGATAGTCACTGTCTTTGAGGTAAAGACTTATTTCATCCTTCAGTTCAAACACCCTTGCAAGTACTTTCCAACGTGACAACCATCGTGCAGCAGAGTAATATAAGAGAGTATTCAGCCTCTCTTCCCTCACATAAAGCAGCAAACAAATGTGATTCAGTTTGTCTTCTTTTGATGTAGTTCCCTGTTTTAATGACTGAACTCAAACAACACTTGGTTTTGTGCTCACGTTTTTTGATACAAGTAACTCCCTGTGGATCATACAGTGAGTGAGTCCAGATGGATTGGGAGCATTCTCTTTCACGAGAGCTTGCATTCCACTCAGACATGGCAGGAGCACCATTAGTGCAGACCAACACAATTTTCCCACTTCACTGTAAAAAAAAATCATCTAGAATATTTAAAAGTCCCTCAGCACCGGCTCTTCCCGGAATTGGCTTGCAGATCAACAGATCCTAGTTGACAGATATATTATGGATATACCGAACATAAGCTATAAGGTGGGCATGCTTCACTGAGTCAATGGCTTCGTCGACCTGTAATGCAAATTTTGACAGTTTCAAAACTTCGGTCAGCTGTTCTTTTATGTCTTGCGCTATGTCGAATACCCACCTTCCCACTGTGTTATTTGCTTTAGGGATCTTTCAGAGTATATCTACAGATACCTAATCAAACATTAGTTCAGTAATTTAGATAGCAGAAAGTAAAACGAGTATTTATCTCTCCAACAGAATGAGGCTTCTTACATTTTGCGATCATATACGAAACTTTGTATGTTGTCGAAAGACCCTTGGTTGTAATACTTGTCATTTTTATCGTTGATTTGTTCCATTCAGAATATTCTTCTAATTAAAAAAAAATCACACATTATTCCTGCATGCTGGCTGTGTTTTGATTCTAGGTGTGTTTTGAGCTTGTTTGGTTTCAGACACTATGAAGATAAAACAGACAAAAATAGCACGCACAAGAACCTCTCTTCACCATCATTTTCAACACTAGTGAACCCGAATAACAAAAAGATCTTCAAAATACTTTCTTTTTATTTTTCTCTCTGCTGAAACTAGAATAAATTCTTTTTATGAATTTACCCTTGTCAGTATTAATTACGCTGTAATTCACATGCAATTTTTTTTTAACAAGGGAGGAAACTTTATGTAAACACAAAGAACCTAAAACTACAATACGACTGTGACTGTGTTTTTAGATAAGCATACACTGCGCATGATCTGTCGTTGATTACTCAGCCAAAGAGGCCGACTCAGCTTCGGCAACAATCAACTTTAATACGAAAGCGAACGAGAACTCACAGAAGAGAATTAACGAGCTTGGTAAGTATTCTGCATGTGAACAAAGCGAGAGCTCGCAGTGCTACTCACCCAAATATAAGGGTGCTGCAGTTAACTGTGCCGGTAAACATGCAGTCGGAGTTAATATAATCAAAATATATTTGAATTATTTAAACCCTTGCGCGACCCAAAACTTGCGCGACACCTCCGGATTAACGCCTCAACCCTGAAAGAGGTCGCTTTTCTCAGGTTGTATATCACAGATGTAGTGGAGATTCTGAACTAGACTGTTCTCAGGATATGAAAGCATGTAGGGGAAGATGCTGAACTACTCTGTTCTCAGGAGATGAAAGCATGTAGGGGAAGATGCTGAACTACACTGTTCTCAGGAGATGAAGGAAGTTAGCGGAAGGTGTGATAACTCTCCTCCTTCCATGCCAATGTAACCTGGTTGATTGATGAACACCAGTATTATATCATCGCTCAATATGTTCATGTTTGGTAAGGTCAGTTTACCTTGCCACCATTACTGACCATGACATGGCGAATAGCGAGGAGCCAAGGTTGCAACACTGTACTGGGCTGCACATACACACTCATTGTGGACTGATCTCTTTTGTTACAGGCAGGGTGGGCCCCATGGAGGGAGGAACCAAAGACTGTGTTGCACATACACACTCATTGTGGACTGATCTCTTTTGTTACAGGCAGGGTGGGCCCCATGGAGGGAGGAACCAAAGACTGTGTTGCACATACACACTCATTGTGGACTGATCTCTTTTGTTACAGGCAGGGTGGGCCCCATGGAGGGAGGAACCAAAGACTGTGTTGCACATACACACTCATTGTGGACTGATCTCTTTTCTTACAGGCAGGGTGGGCCCCATGGAGGGAGGAACCAAAGACTGGGTTGCACATACACACTCATTGTGGACTGTATCTTTTCTTACAGGCAGGGTGGGCCCCATGGAGGGAGGAACCAAAGACTGTGTTGCACATACACACTCATTGTGGACTGATCTCTTTTGTTACAGGCAGGGTGGGCCCCATGGAGGGAGGAATCAAAGGCTGGGTTGCACATACACACTCATTGTGGACTGTATCTTTTCTTACAGGCAGGGTGGGCCCCATGGAGGGAGGAACCAAAGACTGGGTTGCACATACACACTCATTGTGGACTGTATCTTTTCTTACAGGCAGGGTGGGCCCCATGGAGGGAGGAATCAAAGACTGGGTTGCACATACACACTCATTGTGGACTGTATCTTTTCTTACAGGCAGGGTGGGCCCCATGGAGGGAGGAATCAAAGGGTGGGTTGCACATACACACTCATTGTGAACTGATCTCTTTTGTTACAGGCAGGGTGGGCCCCATGGAGGGAGGAATCAAAGGCTGTGTTGCACATACACACTCATTGTGAACTTATTTATTTTATTATAGGGAGGGTGACCCCAGGGGGGGTGGGGTAGAAATGAAAGCTGGGCTGCACACACATATTTATTGTGAAATGATTTATTTTGTCAGGAGCAGGGTGTACCCCACGGGAGGTAGAACTGTAGTCTGGACTGTACACACACATTCATTATGAACTGATTCCTTTTTTGTTAGAGTAAGGGGGGGCACAAGAGGTTGGGGTGAAGCCAAAGACTGGGGCTACATTTAGGCTAGATGCACCCCAGGCAGTTTTATGAGCGGGCTTGGTGTACCTATCTTATCGTTAAGGGCCTCTCAATTTAAACCCCCCTAAAGAAGGTTTATGCTAGTCGTACTCTAATATGTTGATCATAATTTAAAACTAGATTGTTTTTTAAACTATACAATATACTGGCCTTATTTTTATCCTTGTAGAACACAGGCGCTTTAATCAACACCAAGCTAGTTTTAAATTTTGATCTTTCTTTCAGTTATCGGATAAACTTGACTAACGTGTTTGATTTGTTATATAGAATTCATATAATACCAGCCACTACAAGCTGTTAAACTATTGTACTGTAGCATGTGTTTGTTACCAGAAAAAATTATTTGGAATCAAAATAATAATCTAATTATTTATAGATATTGTTTATTGAAAGCCTTTCCAAAGCTATCGTCCTAACGACGCCACTGATTATCACAAGAAATATGTTGATCCACAATAAGGCTTCCTCATACTCTTTCCTAAACTAAGATATTTTGAGTATTAAATCCTTAAAATAAAAATGTCAGCGCAGTTAAGTTGTTTAAAAGAGCCTTTTGATCTAGAACATTTTTTAAATTTTTTGTTCGGGTTTTGTCCTATATCGTAAAGTGCATGGATAATCTTCAAACACCGACAAAGGTTTTCTGAATGGTTGTAATTACTTCACGCTGTTTCGTACTCCTAAATAAATAAATACACCCTAGGACTAGCTCCCGTTTATAACGGTCCAAGCCACAAACCTAACCGGCACCTTGTATGGTAATGTGTGTCGAGTAGATTGCTGGAAGCTCGTTCCATCTCCTCAGGAAGCGCCGCCGGGGCACAGGCCTTTGTATCGTACAAATAATAGTGGTAGAATCTTTACTATCTATATCTACATAGACCTGCTACATGTTGTATCGTACAAATAATAGTGGTAGAATCTTTACTATCTATATCTACATAGACCTGCTACAAGTTGTATCGTACAAATAATAGTGGTTGAATCTCCCCAGTCTATATCTACATAGACCTGCTACAAGTTGTATCGTACAAATAATAGTGGTTGAATCTCTCCAGTCTATATCTACATAGACCTGCTACATGTTATATCGTACAAATAATAGTGGTAGAATCTCTCCAGTCTATATCTACATAGACCTGCTACAAGTTGTATCGTACAAATAATAGTGGTAGAATCTCTCCAGTCTATATCTACATAGACCTGCTACAAGTTGTATCGTACAAATAATAGTGGTAGAATCTCTCCAGTCTATATCTACATAGACCTGCTACAAGTTGTATCGTACAAATAATAGTGGTTGAATCTCCCCAGTCTATATCTACATAGACCTGCTACAAGTTGTATCGTACAAATAATAGTGGTAGGATCTTTATTATCTATATCTACATAGACCTGCTACAAGTTGTATCATACAAATAATAGTGGTAGGATCTTTATTATCTATATCTACATAGACCTGCTACAAGTTGTATCGTACAAATAATAGTGGTTGAATCTCTCCAGTCTATATCTACATAGACCTGCTACAAGTTGTATCATAATATTAATAGTGGTAGAATCTCTCCAGTCTATATCTACATAGACCTGCTACATGTTGTATCGTACAAATAATAGTGGTTGAATCTCTCCAGTCTATATCTACATAGACCTGCTACAAGTTGTATCATACAGATAATAGTGGTAGAATATCTCCAGTATATATCTACATAGACCTGCTATAAGTTGTATCGTACAAATAATAGTGGTAGAATCTCTCCAGTCTATATCTACATAGACCTGCTACAAGTTGTATCATAATATTAATAGTGGTAGAATCTCTCCAGTCTATATCTACATAGACCTGCTACATGTTGTATCGTACAAATAATAGTGGTAGAATCTCTCCAGTCTATATCTACATAGACCTGCTACAATTTGTATCGTACAAATAATAGTGGTAGAATCTCTCCAGTCTATATCTACATAGACCTGCTACAAGTTGTATCATACAAATAATAGTGGTAGAATTACTCCAGTCTATATCTACATAGACCTGCTACAAGTTGTATCATACAAATAATAGTAGTAGAATCTCTCCAGTCTATATCTACATAGACCTGCTACAAGTTGTATCATACAGATAATAGTGGTAGAATCTCTCCAGTCTAGATCTACATAGACCTGCTACAAGTTGTATCGTACAAATAATAGTGGTAAAATCTCTCCAGTCTATATCTACATAGACCTGCTACAAGTTGTATCATACAAATAATAGTGGTAGAATCTCTCCAGTCTATATCTACATAGACCTGCTACAAGTTGTATCGTACAAATAATAGTGGTAGGATCTTTATTATCTATATCTACATAGACCTGCTACAAGTTGTATCATACAAATAATAGTGGTAGGATCTTTATTATCTATATCTACATAGATCTGCTACAAGTTGTATCATACAAATAATAGTGGTTGAATCTCTCCAGTCTATATCTACATAGACCTGCTACAAGTTGTATCGTACAAATAATAGTGGTTGAATCTCCCCAGTCTATATCTACATAGACCTGCTACAAGTTGTATCGTATAAATAATAGTGGTAGGATCTTTATTATCTATATCTACATAGACCTGCTACAAGTTGTATCATACAAATAATAGTGGTAGGATCTTTATTATCTATATCTACATAGACCTGCTACAAGTTGTATCATACAAATAATAGTGGTTGAATCTCTCCAGTCTATATCTACATAGACCTGCTACAAGTTGTATCGTACAAATAATAGTGGTTGAATCTCCCCAGTCTATATCTACATAGACCTGCTACAAGTTGTATCGTACAAATAATAGTGGTAGAATCTCTCCCATCTATATCTACATAGACCTGCTACAAGTTATAACACATAGAGTACAGTTATTGTTTCTCAACAGTCTATATACTCCCAGCTTTGCTTTGTGCCATACAGATTATACTGGTTGTCTTCTCCCAAATGTATCCTCCATGAAACCAGCCGTCATTGTGATATTTGTTATCGGCTGTGGGCGATCCTTGATTCGAGTTTACCTTTCCCGGCCAGAACAACTCCACAGAGCCTTTGTTATCCTGCTGCTAAACCACTTTAACTGCTGGTCCTCTCTGGTCCCAACACAGTAGTACCCACGCCACCAACTTTAGACAAACTAAACATCCTCCTTTCAAATTGTAACCTACTGCCACATTAACCGGTCGATTCAACTTTCACAATCGTTCTAATGTCAATTTTCAAACAAAGATAGTTTCGAGATATAGAGCATTTATCCTATTTAAATAAGCTGGTGTCCAGGCGGATAAAGGCGTCAGTTTCGTCTCGTCCGGTTTTTTAGTGACGGGGAGGTTCTAATCTCCACTCATGGTTACTGGGGTAGGTTATTTTTTCCCCTGAATGGTTTTCCACCACTCCGTATCGGAAATGCGGTTGTACGTCATCTATAGCTAGACTAGGCAAACTTTTTTGGGACTCGATTGACTTATAAATTTATCAAAAGTCCTGCGATCATCCATTGTGTCTTCTCTCTACTTTTATTTTTATTTTATCTGTAAAACTTAAATGTATTCCTTAAATTCAGCCTTTCTATAAATACTTATGCTCCACTCTTCTAAAAAATATATATAAACTAAATAAAATGTACGTTTTTATTTCAAATTATTTAATTTTCTTATAACATTATCGATTGATTATGACTGATCAAGGGATATTTTGGGCACTCAAATATTATTAGAAGGTATTAATTGAAATTATATTTGCGACTTCAGAAGGCATAAAGATCGACTTTTAATGACGGTGAGGTTTTCTTAAGTGATCGACTGAAAATTGCCACAAGTTTTACCGATTGCTCAATGCTCTATGATATTCATTGATGCCCCATTAATTAAAATATGCGAATAGCCCGGAAGGATAGTTGCACTGGGTAGGAAAAAAATTGTGGTTATTGTTTGTTTTTTGTCCAAATTTGAGAGCTAAATGACGGAGGTATTGTTAAATATTATTTGATATATCCGTCACAACAAAGTTTCAACTTGGCAGAGGTAGGTAGATGTGCGCTTACACGTTGGCAGCTATACCTCAGTTTTATCTTCTGTGGTGCTGACTGACAGCTCACAGCTGACTTCTGACGGCTTTGAAAAGCTACCAGACCAAATTATGTATCCCTACGCCGAACCATATGATCTGCAAAAAACATGTCTTTAGCAGTTGTCACTTCTGACAGTCAAAATTTAGGTATATACCTAAATGTTGACTGTCAGAAGTCAGCTTTGAACTGTCAGTCAGCACCAAATAAGTTGTAACCTGGGTGTAGACAGAACTCTAAGCACAGACCTGTAGTTTCTATCTTGTCTAGTGAGCCCCCTAACCACTCAGCCAAAAGCAGTGTCAGACCCAGAAGGAAAGATCACAGCCATGGTAGGGTCAGTGTAGGCTCCATATTTGGACTTGTTCTAATGAGTGGTAACTGGCATCTGGACCATTCCACCAGACCGCATTACAACACAGTGGAGTGGTTACCATCACATTTATTACCAGCACGAGGCCGTGGGAACTGTAGCGGCACATCTTGCCCTTGAATAAAAGTCTGGACTCCAATAAACCAAAGTGCACACTGACTGGCGGAATGGGAATGATAAAATAGGTCTTACAAACAAAATGCGTCAATATACCAATAATATCATATAGGATTGTGTATGAATCAAAATTAGTCAACCCGCTTTGGTGGCCGCATGGTCTAAGGCACTACTATCGTAATAGACTAGACTGTTGATGAAGAGGAGATCATGGTTCAGTCCCGATCGGGTGTACTGAGGGTGGTTTTACCTAAATGGTTTCTCACTCGCTCTCTACGCAAATGCGGGTACACTTCCTCTGAATTCAACTTTTCTCACCCCTGACACATTACTGTAATTAGTAGGCTTACCTAAGAGTATAGCGCGACAGGGTGCTAAAAAGTTGGAAAAAAAATTTAAAACCTATTATTTTACAAGATTTACTTTCAAACAATTATAGTTTGATTTTAATCTTTTATTTTTATATGTTCACACATATGTGCTGGACATTTTTCTCCTTTGGCTTGGTAAATTAATCACAAAACCTCCTCTCTTTTGTATTGGTAATTCGATTCCAAGCCCTTCTTTGATTCGTTTCTATAATTTTATATCAGGGTAGTCCTTTGGCTTCGCAGATTAATCCCAAGGCCTTATCTCTTTTGTTTCGATAGTGTGATCTCAACGCCTTTTCTCTTTTGTTTTAGTAAGTTGATCTCAAACCTTTCTTTCTTTTAGGTAATTTGATCTGAAGGCCTTCTTTAATTTTTTTTAGTGGGTATATTGACTTTACAAGCCTTCATTTCCTTTGTTTTTGGTAAATTGATCATAGAGATTTCAAGGTAAAGCACACCAACAGTGCAACCAACCCTTCCGAGTATGTTATTTCCTTTGGTTGGCGGATCCCTGGTGTGAATGACCCCACAACACACACACACACACGCCAGTTCCCCTTAGTCAACAAACCTAGCATTTACAGAATGGTTCAAAAGTGCGGTGTCGCAAACAATATTCTCCATTGAAACCAAGTCTAGCACTTTTGTTTCCGTTATAAACTTACTACTGTATAGAATATGCATCCCTCCTAGACATCGCCTCTGCAATGGACAGGACAAGAATGTGTGTCCCTAACCATCACCTCTGCAATGGACAGGACAAGAATGTGTGTCCCTAACCATCACCTCTGCAATGGACAGGACAAGAATGTGTGTCCCTAACCATCGCCTCTGCAATGGACAGGGCAAGAATGTGTATCCCTATCCATTGCCTCTGCAGTGGACAGGACAAGAATGTGTGTCCCTAACCATCACCTCTGCAATGGACAGGACAAGAATATGTATCCCTAACCATCGCCTCTGCAATGGACAGGACAAGAATATGTATCCCTAACCATCGCCTCTGCAATGGACAGGACAAGAATATGTATCCCTAACCATCGCCTCTGCAATGGACAGGACAAGAATATGTATCCCTAACCATCGCCTCTGCAATGGACAGGACAAACACCTATCTGGCAGGGACTGAAATGACGTCACGAAAGACTCTTTAATAATTATGTGCACGTGTTTACGTTACTAAAAGAAAAATAATGTTGCGGGTTGCATAACAAGCTGTTGCCGTTTAGCCGTCTATTGTTTTCTCACATCCACTCGCCTTTTCAAAAATTCCAAAAAACTCCCTGAGCCTTCGACTCCTAGTAATGACATCCGATACGCACTCAGCAGTGTGAGGGAGTTGATCATAGAATGTTGTAATTTAAATTGAGGAATTTGTTCTACTTGGAATTAGCTGACATGGTTCTTTTCCTCGGGGGAGTTCTTTAGAAGATGAGAAAGTTCTCATCATATTTACTCTACAAAACTTCCTTCGTTTGATGCAATTAAAATGGCCGTTCACCAGCAGTCACTGTGATGAGGTTGGAGAGTCTTTAAGGAGACATGGGTGTCGTTAAGATTAAATCGAGGACAGTGATCGCGTTAAGGACCGGCTACACAAAGCCTCACCACACCGCACCGCATTTTCCCGGTGGAATGCTATCCCTGATTTTAAATGCAAGTGGCTACACGAATCCGCACCGCGCAGCACCGGCGCAAACGATTCGTCGAGAGAGCATTGCTCCGCACTTTTGCGGTGCGGTGCGGTGCGGTGCGGTGCGGACCGTGCAGCCACCTGCCACCGGAAATAAGTGTTCAGGAGCTTCCGAACTTTGTTTTCATGCTAACCCCTAAGCACTGTAGGGATGGGCGATACAGTGATTTTATGATATGGGTGATCACAATGCCCTTGATTTTAAAATAGTGATTTATACCAGCGATTGGCAATCATTGTGTCAGCACTTGTAAAACTAGGCATTTCTTTCCCAGCCGTTGTACGTGTGACGCTGTAGTCATTGTTTCCAACATTATGCGCATCCATTCGGCTCCCGGGCTAGAAAATGCGGTGCGGTGCGGGTCGGCTCCGTATAGCCATAGCTTTAACGTCAATTGTTGCCAAATAGTTTACTTCTTTATAAAGTCGACACTTATTTTTCAATATAAAAATGGTTTATGTTTAGAGATACAAGCTCCATCACCTCAGACCAGTCGGTAGCATATATGCCTACTTAGCTAAGGGTACCGGGTTCTATTCCTGGCATAGCCAAAAATTAACCATTGAAGAAATATGGATGTCCCCTTTCACAGTGCTGAATTAAACGGCTAGGGAATGGGCTTCGTCTGTTCTATATTTGTTAGCTTATAAGTCGTGTGATGATACAATTAATTCGGATCATAAACTTGGGCAAAATGTGTGTTTGAGACATCGACTATAAATAGCTTACTGAACATCGGGCTTGCAGTGTAGCACTGTTGCCGAATATCTTTAACGTCAGTGTCAATTTATTGGCGTCCTTGACACATGTCACGGAATCGCATATTAAGATGTTTAAATTATATCCTTATCTAACAACACTACCCTTAACAGCGTCATCTTACATAATCGACTCTCGGGTGACCCAACTGAGCTGCTGCTGATGAAACTTTGAGACCAAAGTGTTTTGAGAATCTTGCATAATAAACTGCTATACTTTTCAGATGTTCAGAAAGTACAGACAGGCATTGCACCCTGGATATTCTCCACAAGAATTCAATTCTTCTCGATGCCTCCTATAGTGACATGCGAATAGGTCAATTAGTCTGATCACGTGTATCAGATGATCCAAACTTGTAAAAATGACTGGCTTAGTTTTATAGATCTATGACGAGCACCTCTGGGCAGAAGGTGACCCGGAAGAAACCATCCCTTAACTCATCTTGTTTTGTTTTTTAATGTGTGTGTTGAAACTTTGGTAGGCATGTTGATGGTTTCCTGGAAGACTGACAGGGCAGGTCTACCTTATGTCTCTTCACCTGGAGGAAGTTCTACCTGAGGTTTGTCGACAAATATCGTACACTACGACGATCAATCAATGTTGTGAGAGAACATCCTTACGATTTCTACCCAGGTGCTAGATAGGGCAGCCAGAACCAAACACTCAAATTATCGGTTTTGATCCTAAATAGATGTTAGCTTTGAAGCTGTGTGAACGATATGGTTAAATGCGTCTCCAACTTGATGGAAAACATCCTCACAGTGCGGCATTTTTCATGGAAATTTCAGTTCCTAAGCTTCACAACCACTAAAACAATCCTTGATTACTTACCTTAAAATGTCCTGTTATGATCCTTTTAATGACTATATTAATATTTTTTTAAGGAGGCAGGCTAAATATATATTTCTAGCTTTTTGATTTGATCTCAGTGTATATACATTTCACGCGAAACATCCTTGAAAATAAATTATTCATGGATTATTTTAAAATGTTAAATATAAGCTGTTTAATACTAAAGGGAAATGTTGATATCTTTCATCTCTATTTTAACGTGAGCCATATTTAAAATAACAAACAACTTCTGAAATAACGCGGGATTTCTGGACGTCGTAAACGCGTCTCGGCTATTTGCGTGAATCTCTGGCAAAGCAAACTAATTTCTATTCAATTTCCGACACGTCCGGATTATTGGAACATGTTCTTTCTTGTCTTGCTCAAGGAGGGTGGAAGGGAGGTACTTTTAACAGAATGACGTTCCTTTGGCTTGAGAGCTGATTTCACTGTAGTATTTATTTATTCATACTCTACAAATTTCAGCTCATGGCCGGTCTTGTAATTTGAGAGTTAGTTATGCTAATATTATTTTAGATATAAGAAGTTTAGTAGTACTGAGACTTGATGTTAAAACTTATTTCTAAAAGCCTACAATTATTATTATTATTATTATTATTTAGCACCGCATCTTACTACCCGTTCGGGTTATACGCTTAAGTACTAACTACGCTAATGGATTAGGAAATGGGAAGGTTGAATTTAGAGGACGTGGACCCGCATTTACATGTAAAGAGAGTGGAAAACCATCTAGGAAAAGCCATCCCCAGTTCATCTGACCGAGATTCGAACCTCTATCTCCCCGTCCTCGGCAGTCAAGCTCAACACGAAACTAGCGCGTTAGCCAATTACGCCACCGAGGCGGGTAGGTATTATTGTTATACTCTTGTCTGAACATTTATTTGATGGTAAATTTCAAGTATTTTGACTAGCCAGCAAATTATACTTCCGCCTTTTACTGAAATTATTTACCAATTTTAAAGCTTTAAATTCTGATGGTCTGACATTCCAAACCCTAGCTCTAGCCCCTTGAAAGGTAAATGATTTTTCAAAGTCTTTTGTTCGATGTTTGGGTACTTGTAGAGAAGCTCTATTTAGTGTTTTATATTTATATGTATTGAAGATATTTTGGTCCTGGATAGAAATAAGACGAGCATTTCGAGTCTATAATTTTATCATTTTAACTTAAACTCAAAAGATGTCGTTTTTACATATTGAGCCTTTTTAAGTTTTTTAGGTAATTGTTAATGTGATCATATATTTTATGGTTGAAAATAGATCTTAGACAGGATTTTTTGCTTTCAATTTCCAGCTCATTGGCCAACTATTGTTCGAAAGACTCGCACAGGTGTACGCGGAAAAAGGCGTCAGTCTCGTTTAGCCTGCTTTGTTAAAGATAGGGACGTCGGTGAGTCCTAGATGAGTGTGCTGAGATGTTTTTATTAAATAGTTCCCCCCCCCCCCCATCCCTTAGGAAAATGAGGATACATTTTCTTTAAATTATACCGTCCTTATCGTTACCCGATTTTTGTTTATATGACTGAGGGTAGTATAAAGGAGTGTAATATGCGGCGCACAACATAATCTATTGTTCTAAAAGGTGAACTGTGTGGACAGAGGTTTGAGGAGAAAATCTAATTAGACTTGTTTTCAATGAGCGATCTAGTCATTTAGTTACCCGCCTCGGTGGCATAGTTAGCTAACGCGCTAGTTTCGTGTTGAGCTCGACTGCCGAGGACGGGGAGATCGAGGTTCGAATCTCGGTCGGGTGAACTGGGGGGGAGCTTCCTAAATGGTTTTCCACTCTCCCTCCACGTAAGTGCGGGGTCACTTCCTCTATATTCAACCTTCCCAATTCCTAACCCATTAGCGTAATTAGTACTTAAGCGTATAACCCGAACGGGTAGTAAGACGCGGTGCTGAATAAATAGTAATTTAGCTCGTGACACACACTTCTTTACCACCCTGTATTAAATCCTGCCAAGTAACAAGTAAATAAACATCTTTCCCAGGTATACTAGATATCACTGTATGGTGATGCGCAAAGCTAAAACCTAATTTTTTACAGGAAGCCCACTTTCGACCACCAATATTGATTGAAAGTCACTAAATTTTGGAATTATAGAAATATGTCTTACTTGGGTTATTAATTATAAAGTTGATCTAAAAATTTGTCAAAAGTTTCCAATAATACTTATTTATGGATTGCCGTATATATTTATTTTTTCCATTATTAACTAAATGGCCAAAAATGTAAATAAAATTGCAATATTTTTTTCCGTCACTGTGGGAACACGGGTTTCCACTTTGCAACTAACGGCCTTCTTAAAAAAATCAAACTGTATCTACTTACCGACACGCTTGATACTCTTTTAGCAGAGGAACCCAGCAATATATTATAATACTAGCGGACCCGACAGACGTTGTCCTGCCCGAACGTTGGCTTTTCGTTTGGGTGGCATAGTTGATTTCGATAATAAAACAAATACTATGTGATCATCACATTTACAAATTCACAATGAACTCCAATTAGTGAGTAACACAAATATTACAAATTCAGTGTCTGTCAAGACAACATACAAAATAAAACATCTTTTCATTTTTGGCATTTCACCCACAACTCCACAAGTATCAGCTGTATCGAAAAACAAACATAACTATGAATTATTCTCAGAAGTTCAATTATTCATGAACTTTTCAGAAGGTTTTAACGGTCAATTATTAATATTATATTAATTATTATAAATATTGGGTGGTGGTGGTTGGGGGGGGGGGGGTGAAATTTTGAGGTTACATGTTCTGATATGCAAAAAATCTTTTAAAATATATCCCCCCCAAAAAAATTCCCTAAAAAATACAAAAAAATTCCTAGAACCCAATTTCAGCGCCACCTACCGGGTCCAATTGTGAATCTAAACCATCCACGGACCTACTCAAACACACACAAACAATTTCATCAAAATCGGTCCAGCCGTTTAGGAGGAGTTCAGTGACATACACACGTACAGAAGAATTATATATATTAAGAAGATTATGTTAACTATATTAGGATCGCCATTGAAAGAAGCTTATACGGTTTATTAAAGATGAAGTTTTTTAAACCAATATTGACCATATAACTGTCATTTATATATTTGTAAAAAGTGGCAGCTTAAGAAAACACGACTTGGCACATGAACACATGAAATCAGATCCAGTAAATTTTTGAGCGCTTGTATAAGTGTATCTTGTGACGACCCGGCTAAATTATCCTAGACAATCCTGCCCAACATCACCAAAGTTTTTTGACCGCCTCTAGTCGAGGTCACGTGTGAAATAAAACAATCGATCATCTTTAATTCGATCCATGAGAATCCCTGTATCTGTCTCCTTGACTCTCATGTTTACAATGTTGCCAAATGTACTGTTTTGTCTATGTCTTGTCGTGTGTACTCACCACACACGGCACATGTGTTCCAGTAGTCTCCATTGGGGTAATTAAAACTTCACATGGTACCGGCAATAAAAACCCTGCACCACGGGAGAATGACTCAAGTCCCTCGCGAAGAGACTGACAGGCTTTTTCAACCTACTCTACGAAAGCAGGGCTCTTAAACTCCTTCGCCCCGAGCGAGAAAACAAATAGGAAAATAACAGCTTCGGTATAACCGCCTGTGATTCGAACCCTGACCCCTCCATCCTCCCGTGCTCCTACGCACACTCAGTGCAGTATAATAATACCTAGCCATAATGCAACACAAAAGCTTTTCTATGAAAAACAAATAAAAGACATATGTTGTGAAGATTTCAACAAAGCAGAATGTGTATTCACGTCGCGCCGTCTACTGCCCACGAGTAAACAATGGAGCAGTACTCTTAATTGGAGTCACATGTTTACAAAACTTGTATCCGTCTCTTAGTTAATAACGTATTAATATTACTATAACGTTTCCATTGAGATTAATTTAAGTGATAAAAAGTATGAAATAGCGAAAAATTCAAGACACAATAGATTACAGAAAGAAACTAATTCAAGCTCACATCCCTAACTACATTTAAATACACTTTTTTTTTAAATCAAGACAGCTCCCGCCATTTTTAAATATTAATTTCAAACGTTAATGCTCCTTTTAGAAAAAGAAAAAGAGTATGTGAGGAAAAAAGTTCAAGAGATCACGATTGTTGGTTGGGTTTTTTTTTTTCACCGTGTCTCACTAACCGTTTGGGTTATCACGCATTTGTTACTACTGTAGTTACATTAATGTTGTATGTATGAGGAAGGTTTAATTTATAGATAGATTACATCCCAATTTTCTTACGAATGGACGTATCCGATAGCTAGATAATTGACCGCAAAAAGTATAGGTGTAAAAATTTTTTTATTTAGCACCGCGTCTTACTACCCGTTCGGGTTATACGCTTATGGGTATAAACGATCATCCAAATGTCAATTCATAAAAAAAAAAAAAAGTTGTTTTCTTTTTTGCGAAAGAGTGGGAAACCATTTAGAAAGAATCATCCTCAGTGCACCCGACCGGGATTCAAACCACGATTTTCCCGTCACCGACAGTCTATTCGATCGTAGGCGTGATTGATGCCTTTTAACATTGGGACCGCCGAGGCGGGTACGATTTATTTAAGCAAAGCCAGTACTTATTATAATAATATGTAATACTTTGATCAGAGAAAGAATAAAAATAAATACAATACAAATTGGTTTCAACAAAGCTGTATTATATTTTGACATGGCTGATAAAATTTAATTATGTTACGGTTCCTTACTAATGACGCGGTGGGCGATAATATTAATGAATTAATCTTACCTAACCGCCCTCACCTTGATTCCTTTCATCTCCGTGAAGTTACACAATGTGTTTAACTAATCTTTGTTTTAATACTGTTCCACGCACCATCAACTCGTTTCAAATATGAACAACTGCGCTAGTTTCTAGGGCTACCAACGATTATATAAGAAAAATCTATAGATACTTTTCCAAACTTACTATCCAGTAAAAATAAAGACACTAAAATGCCACCAACTTGCGACAAATAGCATTGATATATTTTATCAATAGAGTGCGTTGAAGTAACTCTAGGTCAACCTTGCTTTATAGTTGGAATAGATCGATAGACGGATAGATAGATCAATAGTGTTTTTTTATTTTAAAATTCTGAAATTAAAGTGTCCCGAGATTATTAATAGTTTAATTCTTTGAGTATTATTTATCATTTAAATAATGGTTTTAAAATAGTGTGTTGTTGAATCACTATTTGTTACTATATTCAACTTGAGCTTTAGGTGAGTTATTTTATTAAATTAATACTTAAATTTGCTTTGCTGCGGTTTTGTTCATGTTTTGAGTGAAAAATCCTGCCAAATAGATTCAATCAAGAGACCCCACCGGTTGAAAGTATGCACACATAAAAAAATATGAATGTAGAAAAGGGTTTGTACAGCAAAAAAGTCCAATCTCTCGAGGATTTCAGACTGTTGAGGTGTAAATGTAAAAAGGTTTGAAAAGGGAACAGTGGTAGCTCATCCATAAGAGTGGCAGGACCTGGCCCCAACAATTTTACATACATTTTATTTTGGTTTAGTACAGTTAACTATAATACAACCTGGAATAATTTATAAACAACATTTGTTTTGGGGATTCAATATTTGAGAGATTAAAATACGTGGTGATTATGTGGAGGAACCAAGGTCTAAGACAGAATTTCTTAAACTTCTCAGAGCGGTGGACCACTTAAGAAGCGTTTATTACATTCCAGACCACCACCCTTAGTATACTTCTGTCCCCTTACCGAAACCAGAAATTATATTAATATATTATATGTATATCAAACAGTATAATACAGTAATTTATTTTACTTTGTTTACCCTCTCAATTAAGTATAACAATAAGAAATACGAACACACAATAGGAATAAAAGCTTTTTTTTTTTGCAAGCTAATCAACTGTTCAATATATTTAAATTAAATGTGTTACATTTGATCAAATCACAAAAATATTAAATATAAAAATTAATTTCAAGCAAACTATTGGTAAACATAATATATTAAATTTAAGAGTGACCAATTTAACAGCTAAAGCACTGTCAGTTCAATTTTTTCGCATAAATTGAGAAGGATGCTGCTGCTTCTGATATTTCACTTGTTTAAAAATATTTGGTTCAATGGCGGACAATTTGAGCCGTAGATAATTTTCTACATCCAAACAGTTCTGCTTTTTATTTTTCAACTCTACAAGAGTAGAAAATTCAACTTCGCAGATGTAGATGTAGATGGAAATAACAGCAGGTACTTGATAGCTTTGTAGGATATTTCAAAATAATCAGACTTAACACCAACCTAAATTTTTTGGAGATATTATTCCTCAAATATGACTTTCAGCGCCCCATCTGAATTAACTCGATGAGTATGTCACGCTCACGTGCTTAGAGACCAAATGATTCAACACGAGATATAGTAACGAATGAGTTCTCAATCCACTCCTTGGTTGCATTTGTCTCTTTAAATTACTCTTAATATTCTGTTGGAGCATTTTGATATGCTTCTTGAATGTTTCCATTATTACATTATCAATTTCTTCAATCAAGAAGAGCAAAATATCGTCAACTGTAGGGAAAGAGTCAAACTCTTTGCGATCAAGCTGTTTGCAGAATAGTTCAGACTTCTGGAGGAGTGTTGATATTTTGTCATGCGCATTGAAAATAGAAGCATTGCGCCCCAGAAATAAAAGGTTTAAATTATTAAAGACGTCGAAAATATATCACTGAGATACGATACTTGAATTACCCACTTAAAGTAATGGAAATTATTTTTACTGGTCTTGTCAGTGTCGTGAACATGAGTTTTATCTAATCCCTCAGATGAAAGACTCTTGTAACTTGTAAGCACCTTTATTCTCGAGAGCCAACGTATTTCTGTGTGGAAAAGTAAACCCTTAAACTCACTTTTAATTTCTTCACACAACACGTTGAAAAGTCAAGCACTTAGTGGCCGTGACTTGATTGTATTTACTACATTCACAATTTGCTTCAAAACCATGTTTAAATTGAAGAGGCATTTCTTTGACAGCCAACTGTTATTTGTGAATGGGACAGTGTGTGTGATCAGCGGATCACATCTAGGAGAAACCTCTTTAACCTGCGTAGCAATGCCCTTACTTATTCCATACATTGAGGGCACTCCCTCAGTGCTTGTCCCAGCGCATCTTTTAGTTGTGTGTGTGAGAAGGACACAAAACTCCAATTTCCATTAAAACAAAAATCCAAATAGCTTATAAAGTAAAACAATTTTTTTAATGTTGCCTTGGGGTACCACTGCTATAGCTTTTAAAAACATTCCAACCCATCCAGACCATTCCAAAAAAGTTTAAAGGCATCCTTTTAAAAAAAATCTGGGGAGGGCCCCTACCACCTGCCCTTCAATCCCTCATGATTTGTTGATTTTGTAATTTCGTCATCTCGCCCCTTACACAAAATAAGTTCTACCAACACGGAAGTATTTTAATGACTTATCAGAAAATCTCTCTCTCCAGTTGTTATGCTTTATCAAAACTTTAAGGCCAGAAATTAAAAAAACAACAACGATTATACGACAGCTCGCTGAACTTGCTTTAATCAAGTTTCCGGACATGAGCTCCAGTTATCCTGATGTTTGCTCACCTCTTTTTAGTTTTTTTTGATAATTCCTATTTCAATAGCAACAGCAGAAGGGATATTTTCTAAATTTAAACTCATCAAGAATTACCTACGGAACACCAAGAGACAAGATCACATGTCACAGATAATCCTCCTCAGCATATAAGAAGAGACATAAGTAAAAATTGACGTCTCAACCCTGATTGACGATTTTGCTTCTATCAAGTCGCAGAATAACCCATTAGCTCAGTTGGTAGCGTGCCTGCCTACTGAGCTAAATGTCTTGGGTTTGATTCTCGGCATGGCCAAAAATTGAGCATTGATGAAAATATGGGCTTACCCTTTCACATACCTAGATAAATTAATGGCCAGGGACTGGATGTTGTGCCTGTCCTAGTAGTTAGATTTTAAGGCATATGAAGCTACGACAGGCCTAGCCAGCCGGTAGTGGAAAAATATATGGCTTGAATAAAAAAACTTGTTGGAGTCACTGACGAAGATGCACGATCCAACTACTCCGCCAATCACGAAAGGCGCTGCAGTAGCACGACTATCAAGAGTTAGCCGATCACGCACTTTCGTTTTTACAGTTGCCTTTTTCTCTCAAGACCGACCACGTCGTTCTGTGCTCACGCTAACCTTTTTTGTGTTAATTAGCCCATTAAGTGTATTTGTAGATTGTGTGTTAGTCTCGGACGTTAATTCTTGTGTACCCGACCTTAACCTTTGCTAACAGGTTATGGGCCCTAACGGACATTGCGCCATTTTGAGTCTCGAAAACTCGTTAGTACGCCGCGAAGATGAACTCGACCGGCGTAAAGTTCGAAGTTTTAAATAGAGTGAATTATGAAACATGGAAGCTACAGATGCGTGCAGTTATCATAAAGAATGATGCATGGGGCTATGTGAGTGGAACAATCGTGAAACCAGAAGCGGTTACAGCCGAGCCGGCGACGATTGAAGCCGAATAAAGGTGGAGAGAAGCCGACCTGAAGGCACAATCTGACATAGTGCTCGCCATGAACCCGTCGGAAACTAAACAGACTAAGGGCTGCGAGACCTCACGGACAATTTGGGAAAAATTAGAGGGAATATAATAGTCCAAAGGGCCGGCACGGAAGGCTGCTTTGCTGAATAATTTGATGTCCTTGAAATTACAAGATGGCGGCGACATGCACAAACACTCTCGATGTTTTTTTAGACACGGTGGATAGATTGTCAGAACTTGAAGTTGACATTAATCAAGAGCTGTTGGCAGTCATGTTTTTGCGCAGCCTACCAGAGAGCTACGAAAATTTCATTGCGCCATGTCATCACGCGACGCATTACCGCCTCTGGAGATGCTTCGAATTAAAGTTGCGGAGGAATTAGACGCACGCAAGGAAATGAGCCAGAATTCAGCACAAAACGCGATGTACACGGGAAAGTCGGCCGGAAATAATAAACGAGAAAAGCATAGATGGCTGAAATTGGATAAAGACTATGGCACGAAAAAAGACTCGAAAATGAAGTGTTTTAAGTGCAATGCGATCGGACACCGGGCGAAAAACTGACAGAAGACAAGGAAGTCGAACGAACAATCTGCGAAAAACGTCGAAAGTGTGTGCCTAGCCGCGAATGACATGTCCAATAACGGGGCATTTCAAATCGGAAATAATGCGGATCGCGTGGCGTTTTGACAGTGGGTGCACGTTTCACATGTGTGTGAATATCGAGTCGTTTGCACAGATCAGTCGGAACTTCGATCACGGAAAGCTAAATCTCGCGAACGGCACCTGCACGGACATCGAAGGAATCGGTACCGTGTCGATCGGGACGAGCGCGAGTGGTAATAAAAAGGTGGTCGAATTCCAGGACACATTGTATGTACCGGACCTACGTGCTAACCTCATTTCGGTCGGGAAGGTTACCGATAAAGGACACAAAGTGATTTTCAGTGAGACGAAGGCCGAGATCATTGATTAGGATGACAACGTGCTGCTTATCGCGAAACGGGAAAACGGACTATATTATTTCCCAGAGTTGACAGACCAGGAATGCAGGAAAATCTCAGGCCTGGATGACGCCGCAATTACTACAAGGAAGAATTCCATTGAGAATTGGCATGCTTGCATGGGACATCTTAATGTCAAATCACTCCGTGAAGCCATCAAGGCGGGATAGATTCGAGGAATCAATATCGAGGACATCAACAAAGATTTTCAATGCAGTGTTTGTCTCCAGGGGAAGATGTATCGCACTCCAGTTCCGAAGTTTTCGGAGAGAGTGTCAGTTTTGGGTGAGCTCATACATTATGACATCTATGGTCCAATGCGAGTCGCTTTACATGGAAAGAAGCTCTACTTTGCTACTTTCATAGACGATTCTTCAGGATGATGTGAGGTGAGATTCATCGAGCAAAAGAACCAAGGAATGGACGAGTTTGATAGCTTCCGGGCACTCGTGAGTACCCAACAGGGAAAGGCGGTTAAGTGCGTACAGTCGGATAACGGACGCGAATATGTCAACAAACAATTTGACAACTTCTCCAAAAACACAGCATCTTGAGGCGTTTGACCGTACCTTACAACCCGCAGCAAAATGGAGTTGCTGAGAGGATAAACAGGACACTGATGGAGATGGCACGCTGCCTTCTAATTCAGTCCAAACTGCCACCAAACTTTTGGGCGGAGGCCGTCAACACCGCAAACTTCATACGCAATAGGTCACCAACAAGTAAACTAAAGGGAAGAACCCCGTGCGAGGTTTGGTTCGGGAAACCACCGGACGTGTCCAGCTTTAGGATCTTTGGGAGCGAAGTCTTCGTCATGGACAGAACGCCGGGCAAGGGGAAGCTGGAAGTACGACCGAAGAAAGACATCTTCGTGGGTTATAGCTCAGAGTCAAAGGCGTACAGGGTATGGCTACCGGAGCAGAGAAAGATCGAGATATCCAGAGATGCGATTTTCATGGACAGGACTCCGATCCAGTCATTGAGGAGGTGGGAGGACTTCCTACCGCAGGACGACAAGTCCCCAAATTTGTCAAGTTCATCAGTCAATGTCAACATCACAGAGAATGAAGATCAACATGTAATGATCAACCTCTCTGACGGTCAAGAATCGCATCATCCGATCGAAGAGCCATTACCAGAGGCACGTCATGATGAGTACGAAGACGCTGAGGGTTTTCAAGGTTTTCCCCCAGATGAACCATTGAGCGCTGTAAGTAGAAGTCCAGGAAGGCCAAGGGTATTGCGGATCGGACGTCCCGGAAGACCCCCCCAGAGTCTTTGCAATGGCGAATCATGTCATCAGGGACGATTTCGCTTTTCTGAGTAAAGTTCCAGTTGCTCGAGCAATGACAAGTAAGGATTCAACCGAATGGATGATGGCCATGGCTAGTGAAGTGGAGTCAATTATCACAAAGGACACGTGAGATCTAGTGGACAGGTCAAAAGCATCAAGGGTGATCGGCAGTCATTTCGTGCTACGAAATAAGTACGGGACAAACGGCGTTTTGGAGAAGCGCAAGGCCAGGCTAGTGGCGAAGGGTTATGCTCAACAGTACGGCAGGGATTTTCACGAGACGTAGGCGCCAGTCGCACGCCTAGATTCAATACGGTTGGTCGTTGCATTCGCAGCCCAGAACAATATGCACATACGCCAGTATGATGTGGAAACAGCGTATTTGAATGGGAAACTGGATGATGAGGTATACATGGAGGTACCAGATCGGTTTGAAGAAGTCCTAGAGCACCTAGTGAGCAAGAAAGGACACAAGGATCAGACTGTCAGCAGGGCGAGGGCCACACTAGATAAGTTAGCGGCAGTTAACAGGGTTTGTTACGTAAAGAAGGCTCTGTACGGCCTAAAACAAGCTGATCGGGCCTGGAACAGACGTCTGGATGGAGAGTTGCGTACCATGGACGCGAAACCCACCAATGGGGACCCGTGTGTTTATATAAGGCATTGGAACGAAGAGGTCATGATCATCATCCTCTACGTCGACGACATTCTGATAATATGCCGTGACCTCGAAGAAACCACCCGTTTTGCAAACAGACTTGAAAATAGGTTTTAGATGAAGGATCTGGGTGACCTGAAGCGCTGCTTGGGGATGGATTTCTCCAGAAACGGCAATGGTATATTTGTAAGTCAAAAGATATACATAAAAAACATACTTCAACGCTTCGGTATGTCGGATTACAAGGCTGTTTCAACCCCACTAGACGTCGGGATGAAGCTGGCTAAGGGTGAGGGATGGTCAACTTCAGATGGTGAGAAACCTGCATACCGAGAACTAGTTGGTTGCTTGCTGTATTTGTCAGTGGCTGCACGTCCGGACATAGATCATGCAGCAAGTGTGTTAAGTCAATTTAATGACTGCTTCAACAGTACTCATTGGGGCGCAGTAAAGAGGGTAATTCGGTACCTCAAGGGCACTGCTGACCAGGGAATCTCGTACAAGTGTGGGGAAAGCTCGTTGACGGGCTACGTAGATGCCGACTGGGGAGGATCACTTGACGACCGGCATTCCTTTACAGGTTATGTTTTCGTCATTAATGGAGGTGCAATTGCCTGGGATTCAAGGAAGAAACAGACTGTCGCGTTATCTACCACGGAGGCCGAATACATGGCCCTGAGTGAAGCCGCCAAGGAAGCTATGCACCTTCAGCGTTTCTTGCTCGAGCTTGGAAAGGAGGAATTTGGACCACTTAAACTGCTCAATTACAACGTTGGGGCACAGAGGCTGGTGACCAATCCTGTCTTCCATGCACGAACCAAGCACAACGACATTCGTCACCATTTTGTACGGGAGACTGTTGAGTCAGGTAAACTGGTGCTGGGACACGTGGCATCGGAGGAGATGCCGGCCGATGTATTAACCAAGGCTTTGACGAAATCAAAGCATGGACATTGTGTCGATCTCCTGGGACTGATCAGGGCACCCGATGAGTTTTCAGTTGTTGTCTCGAGGGGAATTGTTGGAGTCACTGACGAAGATACACGATCCAACCACTCCGCCAATCACGAAAGGCGCTGCAGTAGCACGAGTATCAAGAGTTAGCCGATCACGCACTTTCGTTTTTACAGTTGCCTTTTTCTCTCAAAACCGACCACGTCGTTCTGTGCTCACGCTAACCTTTTTTTTTTTTGTGTCAATTAGCCCATTAAGTGTATTTGTAGATTGTGTGTTCGTCTCGGACGTTAATTCTTGTGTACCCGACCTTAACCTTTGCTAACAAAACTGACCTACAGGCCACAGGCTGGTAACAGTAGGTAATGGATGTTATTAAAAAAAAAGTCGCAGAAGAAGAAATGTTAAACATGTAATGTTCTGTAAATACAGGTGTTTTCAGAAATCTGCATTTTATTTTTAGCATCATATTTTATTTGACCTGGAGAGGGGTCTGATGTCAATGATAGCATCCAGGTCTTTGGTTTGTAGTTACGCCACTGGCTATCACTCACTATCACACTTCTTTTAGACCCGCTTCAGTAGCCAAATGGTCTAAGATGTCACCTTTGTGTTAGGGTGGCCTGCTGATGACGGGGATATCAAGGTTTGAATCCCGGTTAGGTCTATTGAGGTTGTTTTCCTAAATATTTTTTCACTCTCATTCCACACAAATGTGGATAGATTACCTCTAAAATGATTCCTTCCTCATCCCTAACTCATTAGGGTAATTATCATATAGGTGTATAATTTGAACAGGATGTGGAAATAAAAAAATAGTTTTAGTAAATATATTGAATTATAAAATGTTTAAAGATAAAACTTTATTTGTATCCTTCCATTGTGTATCCATCCAAATGAACTATCCTCCCTCCTCCTCCTACTCTCTCCGTGAACAAACTTGTAAGCCGTTGGTAGAGTGGAGAGGGTTGTTACATGCAAGTGTGGTTAAGAGGCCCACCTACTAAAAAACCGATAAAACTTATGACCATTGGGAGCCACCCACTATCTATTTTTGACAAAATAAGATGTTTATGTTATATAGTGGAGTGTAGTTATAAAATTAAAGTGCATACATCACCCGAAGATTGGGAAACTAATGTTTAAAGCTGGGCCTAATAAACCGAGTAAAACCTAAAGCAGCGTGGTAAACCATGCAGCCAGTAAACGCACCTTGACTTCTTGCCAAGATGCAGATGTGAGGACTTTACTCTTATAATTGTTACCAACACTTAATAGTAAACAATTAGTAAATATGCGTGTAGATATAAAAAAAATTGCATTATTACAAAGTTGAAAAAAAAAACACGAGTTTTTACTAATTAATTTACAAAAATATCAATCAGCTAACTTAAGTTTTTCTCTGCTTACTAAAATAGAAAAAAAAAATCAATATCAATAATTTTTCCCCATGAGCACAACCCATATTATGTAACAGATGAAGCACAACTTACATAATACTGAGTACTATAGGAGCAAACAAACTTTTAAATGTGAATATTTGGTTTGTTGGTAAATATTGTAAAATAATCTATGATACTGTGAAATTGTAAATTGTTTAGGTGATAATTCAGCAGTATTAGCAACTCATATAACTTATTTAAATTATATATTTTGGCATATAACCCAAACGAGTAAGTAAGTGAAAAAATAATAATTTTTAATTACATTTTGAAAAATCATACATCCAGGTGCCACCTCTATTCGCCCTAATTACAGGAGTCTTCCGGGAAAGTAGCGCACACTGTGCTTGTATTCATCACCAAAAGAATGGATTGCTTTGTTTTGTACAGTCTACAGATTTGTAGCCTGAAGGTTCCTCTCTACACTAATATGTTGCATAAAACAGAGCTAGAATGTGTCTGTTTATATGTGTTTGAAATGGATGAGAATGTCGGCTTGGGCCAAGTAAATTGTTTGGATCAAAGATCCTTTATTAAAATTAAAATTGTACATAGTCGCACATCAACAGAAATTTAAGTATCGTTACAGGAAGTGTGTGGAGAGATTACAGTGGATCAAAGAATGTACGTGGGTTGGGACCAATGAATTAGGTTCACTTTAGCTGAATGTTCACCACAACCAAGTTCACTAAAACCAGAGCTGACTGTAGTAACTATTCTAAGGGGAAGGGATGTGGAGCGTGATTTTTGAGGAAGTGGATGAAACATCTATAGCAAAAATAGCATTTAGAAAACCCAGTTGAAATTTTAACCTCAATCTATCCACCAATGTCACAAAATTTTAGCACTGGTCAAATGACAAAGACTCCTTGAACAGTGTTTCAGGTAAATTAACATTAATTTCTTTAGGCTAGAAACAAAAAATAACAAAACTGAATGAATATATTTTATTAAAACCTTAAAAATAAACAAACAACTTTATACACATTTTAAAAAATTAGTCGTTTTTTTTCCTAACTTATTAAAAGATTGAGGCACAAATTAACATCACTAATCCACACACACTAACGTTTATGTTGTAGATATGTTCATAAGTCAGAGGCCGCTTCATCAGGCAGAGAGTGTACATAGTGGCCAAATGTCAGCTTATTTTCCCCCCGATGAAGTTTCTTGTGGCAATGAAGATGTGTTTGAGTAGATATTGTGTGTTCTACTGGATTTTTATGAGCAAGGAGCCCACACAGAGGTAAGTTAGGCTCCTATTCCTTTGGTTTAATTTAAAAATCAATAAACAAGGGTTAGTGTTAGGGTTCCCATAATTTATTTTTTATAAATTGGGACAGTTCCAAATTTGTTCTTAAAATACCCGGGAAATTTAGTGAAACAACGGGACTTTTAAAAATTAAAAAAACGAAAAATAAATCTATTATATTAGATATGTGTCACTTTAAATAAGATTTTATTATTATTATTATTATTATTATTATTATTATTATTATTATTATTATAATTGTGATTTATTATAATTGTGATTATAATAATAATAATAATAATAATAATAATAATAATAATAATAATAATAATAATAATAAATCACAATTATAATAAATCACAATTATATTTGTGATTTATTATTATTATTATAATAATAATAATAAATCACAAAACTACTTAATTAGAAAAATTGCACCTTTAAAAAATACACAATAATTATAGTTAAGTTTATATTTTAGAAAGATTCGTCAGAATATTTAGATGGCTGTTGTGCAGTCCATGGACTTCAAGCTGTGGTTATGTATCGCTGTGTGATTAGTGAAGGTTGCGTCCTGTGATAACTGTTTACCCAATCCACTCTGAGTTTCCAAATTTAGGAAATTACTTATGCTGCTGTTGGAAGCCTTTCTTTGAACAGCACCTTTATGTTTCTTCATTTTCAGGTGGTTGACTATGTCTGACCAACCACCATGTGAAATGCAAAATTTAAAGTTGCATAAAGTACATTCCACATTTTCATCTATACCCTTAGTGAAGGGGAATTCTCTTAAAATATTATCACTAACTTATACTGGACTTACAATTCAGCACCATGTGGGTGGGAAAAAGATAAAAATTATAATATTCTACAAATGCTAGCAACCACTGTTAAAGTACCTAACACACTGCCAACAGAAGCATGGAGAGATCTGTTACCCACATTTTTTTTTTCAGGAAGAACACTTAAAAAGCGGGACATTTGGAATAAATCTGGGACAATGGGATATTTGATCAAAAAATGGGACTGTCCCAGTAAAAATGGGACGAATGGGAACCCTAGTTAGTGTGGGTATTATTTGAACCATATTATTTCAAAATAGAAAGTGTTCAGTATCGATAATTGGGTTTTCCCAATCCGATACATTTTGTCAAATAAAAATAAATTAAAGTGAATTAGATAATTTGTGGTATTTTAAAATAACAGGTTTATTTCTTTTTAAAATAAAGAATAAAAATCCCTGGAAAAAAATCACCTGAATAATAAAAGAGGTATAGTATTTTATTTAAATTACTGTCTGCAAAATAATTAGATATTTTAGTGATGCTGGAACTGGTACCAATTTGTTTTTCGGTTATTATAATTCAATATTGCCATGGAAACATGAAAGTACATTTGACTATGTGGTTTAGTGTCTGAAAAGGATATTTAAACTGTAAGGTTCAGCAGACTCAGTCTGTAAAATAGGGGCCTGCGAAACTTTGACCTGGCTTTGAAACAAATATCAGCTTCGACCTCACCTCAAAAAGAAATTCTGGCTTCGACAATTATACAACTTCACCAAATAAAACATTGAGATAAAATATTCAATTTATGTTCAATTACTGTCATTCTGAGCTGTTATGTACATTACAAATCAATATTCATATGAATAAAAATCACAATAGAGTTGTAGGTTGTTATAGTAAATTAATTCATCAGAATTGAACCAAATCTTATGAATAATCATGCAATAAAATATGTTTGAAGTAATTTTAGTGTATAAAGTTATATAACTAACCAAAATATATGTTTTCAATCATAAAACAACTAACAATAGATATTAAAATGCTCAAACGTCGATGATATTTTATATGCTTTATTTAAGTTTTCTTCAAATTAAAAAAGTGGATTTCGCACATCCCTACTGTAAAGAAAATGTAAATACCCATTTTATGAGTAAAGATATTTAAAAATAATATTGCATAACTTTCCAACCAAAACCATTTACAATTTGAAGGGAATAAAAGTTTCTCGTTTCCTGTATGAATGAGAAAATTTTACGGTAATTATTGAGTGTGGTTGGTGGGCTGCCCGGGTGAGACAAGCAGCTAATGGACAGTTCTTAGGGTGTGTGCATGCCGAGGAGCGCACACATCGCTCATCACTCCTATCTTCGTACATCACACAAGTTGTAGAAACAAACCATTGTAAAGAAAAGGGAGCGTGCATGCCGAGCACCTCACTCTCTGCACTTCACTCCAAACAAACACGAGAAACAAAGTGGTTTGTTTTTGTGAAGGATTGTTCAATGTGCACAGTGCTATGAGTGGTTGGTTCAAAGTCAAAGCAAACCCTCAGTGTTATTCATCACACTTTTATTTTATCTATTATCAATTCGATTTTTACTTCAACGTTTATCTTGTACGGATTTTCTAGAGATTGAGTATATTTTAGGAAGGAGATGAGGGACATAAAAGATAAACTTATAAATAATAGTATTTCTAAGAACTCCGAAATCTGGGACAAGAGGTATATAGACATTTAGCTGCTGCTGACATGTCATCACTTTCATCACTACTGCTATCAAAGATAATTTTTTTCTGTTTTAATAAATATTCTAAAATTAAAATTAAAATCTTTGAATGAGAATTAAAAAAAAAGTTTAAAAAAAACAATGCATTACGAACGCTCCATGCAGACTGGTTTTCTCTACCCAGGTACGAAGTGTGATGAGCAATCTGCTCAGTATGCACAGCCTGTTCCATGAGCGATGTGCGCACTCCTTGGCATGTGCGTACCTTTAGACACATACAGAACCTGAAATGGCACTCCTTGATAAAACTTAAACAAAGTTCATTGAATTAGAACTCTTGGAAGTAAGCTCACCCATCGTTCTCAAAAATTAATTCAAGAGAATAAAAATAATAACATTGAAACAAAGTATGGACAGGAAAATATGAAAAAACCATAATGTTACAAGTAATTGCTTAGGAATCACTTTGTTTCAAATTAAAGCCTATTAATAAAAAACACTTTTTACTTTTTAGGTTTTTATCTTCTTGTTGTATATTAAAATCATTAAATAAAATTTCAAACTGAAAAACCATAGAATGTGTAGGGTACAGTATCAGTTGACTATGTTGTCATGTAATTAGCATTTTAAAACCAAAAGTCCATCTCATAAATTATGCACTTTGGACCCTTATGTAAAATTTGAATCTAGAAATTAACATTTTACAATTTTGTATGACAGGGTTGAAACAATTTATTTTAGTTAGAAATTGGTCAATTAATTAAAATTAAAATTAAAATCTCAAATCTAGCTCTTCATTTTACCTCTGAATCCCTAACCCAAAGCTCGAATCAAAATCTTAGAAAACATTATCAACATAATACAGTAAGTTCACCTTATTACATAAACTCTTAAGTTGCTGTAGTAAAGAGAAATAATAACTAAACCATGTTAACATTTTTTGTTATGATGGAAACATCATAGATTCATTTATTTTGTTGAGTATTAAAATAATAGTCTTGTGGGTGGTCGTTAAGTTAGTCCTATAATTATATTAGGCTGAACCACCATAAACAGTGTAAGAGCATTAAAACAAATTCCAATCCAAAATTTGAAAGAACAAAACCGTATCAATATATTTGCTAAATAAAAAAATAATAATCTTGAATTCCGTATTTTATTGAATCCTCAGATCTCCTCAAAGATTCCGAGAGTTAATGATTCAAAGGTTCCATCCATCTTTAAATCTCTTATTAATACTGCATTTGCGTCAATCCTGTAAAACACATTATTAGGTGAAAAGAAACTACTGCAATCTCAAGCCAAGGTTATGAACTATCAACTGAGATCATTGTAAGGATAAAAGTGCTTAGAACTTTCAAATGTAATATTTTTTGTTTGTTTGTCTAGCATAATTTCAAAGACAGATTAATATAATTTGCCATACAAATATTACAAAATTTTATTGACATGTGTGTGTGTTTGTGTGTGTGTGTGTGTGTTAGGCAGGAATTGGTTCAATCTTGAATCACTCAACTAAAATTCCCTGAAAGATTCAGGTAAACCTCATTAGCTTGTTTCTGCTGGTTGAAAAGCGTGATGAAGCCTCACCCTGATGAGGCAGTGACTCTCAGGCGGGTCCCACCCACTCCAGGTGCTGCTGTCTGAGCCTGTTCTCCTGCTTGCAGATGGTGAGCCTCTGTTGATTGAGAGGAGTGGTGAGGCATCACCCTGATGTGAGAGTGACTCTCAGGTGAGCCCCGCCATCTCCAGTTCCTGCTGCTTGAACTTGTTCTCCTGCTTGCAGATGGTGAGCCTCTGTTGAATGAGAAGAGTGGTGAGGCATCACCCTGATGTGAGAGTGACTCTCAGGCGAGCCCTGTCATCTCCAGTTCCTGCTTGCAGATGGTGAGCCTCTGTTGAATGAGAAGAGTGGTGAGGCATCACCCTGATGTGAGAGTGACTCTCAGGCGAGCCCTGCCATCTCCAGTTCCTGCTGCTTGAACTTGTTCTCCTGCTTGCAGATGGTGAGCCTCTGTTGAATGAGAAGAGTGGTGAGGCATCACCCTGATGTGAGAGTGACTCTCAGGCGAGCCCTGCCATCTCCAGTTCCTGCTTGCAGATGGTGAGCCTCTGTTGAATGAGAAGAGTGGTGAGGCATCACCCTGATGTGAGAGTGACTCTCAGGCGAGCCCTGTCATCTCCAGTTCCTGCTTGCAGATGGTGAGCCTCTGTTGAATGAGAAGAGTGGTGAGGCATCACCCTGATGTGAGAGTGACTCTCAGGCGAGCCCTGTCATCTCCAGTTCCTGCTTGCAGATGGTGAGCCTCTGTTGAATGAGAAGAGTGGTGAGGCATCACCCTGATGTGAGAGTGACTCTCAGGCGAGCCCTGCCATCTCCAGTTCCTGCTGTCTGATCCTGTTCTCCTGCTTGCAGATGGTGAGCCTCTGTTGAATGAGAAGAGTGGTGAGGCATCACCCTGATGTGAGAGTGACTCTCAGGTGAGCCCTGCCATCTCCAGTTCCTGCTGTCTGATCCTGTTCTCCTGCTTCCGGATGGTGAGCCTCTGCTGGTTGTGGGAGACAGACCAGAGCTCTGGCAGGAAGCGAGGCCTCATCGTGGTGAGAAAGTGCTCTCGCCACATCCGCTCGAGGGTGACCAGACCTCCCGTCCCCTGTTCTGAGAAGAACTGCACTACTTTGTGACCGTGGGGCTCGTAGTCCTTGTTTGGCACCCTGGAATACCATTCACAGTAGAGCTGTAACATCTTGCGAGCATATGACCTGAGAACTTTAGTTCTTTTGTGGGGGAGGAAATGGGGGCAAGAGCATTAAAGATTTAATTTGTTTTTAAAAGCCAGTATTTTGATAAAATATTTTTCCTCTGAGATATTCATGAAAGTCAAAGTTGAAGCTAAAGCGGTATTTATCTTTGACTTCCAGGACATTTGCACACCCCTAAATGAAGAACAAGGTTTTCAGCTACTAATATCAAATATATGATTATATCCCAAAAGATATAAAATAAAGATAGAGAAGATAAATTTTTTCTCAAATCCAAATCTTTATTTTACCTATGTATCCCGAGTTTTGAATCCTGATCTAAAAAAACAATATGAACATTAGAAGTTAACTTTCCCATATTAGTTTATAACATTTTTGTTTTGTTGATTTATATTCAGTTAAGTGATAAATTAACTATCTAGGATTGGTTGTTCTGTATGTCCTAAAATTATGTTGGGAATAGCCACTAATAAACATCATGATAGTTCTAATAGATTATAGTTCAGATCTAAAATTTGAAAAAAAAAATGTATTTTTTTAAATTGCAAATCTGAAATTTTGTCAGATCCTTGAATATTTTAAAGGATTTGAGGGATTCTAATAATCCATTTGTCATGTATCACTAAGGCATTTAGGCTAGGTTAGGTTGGCAATAAGTGAACTAGTGAACATTGATTGTCTTGACAGCGCTGGCCGGAAATATCATTTTAGGTACGCTCAAATATGACATCTATAACCTAGCCTTAACCAAGCCAACATTGTATCGGGTAGCAGCCCCATATAACCACATTTATTAAAGTATTAACAAGGACATATTAGTGGTGGTAAGGAGTGAAAACTATCTGTGCGAGAAAGCATAGTACATTTGCCAAAATTCGACATAATCAACCCGGCAGCACCGTATGGTTTTGTCAAGCCTTTATGGCTTTTATTTTGTGGTAAACGGCGTCAATGATGATGTTGAGCTTTATTAACTTTAAATACACTGGATAAACATTGTAAGCTAAAGTCAGGTAAAATTTTTTTGTATTTTCAATTACACGGGTGCATACAACAGTCAGATGAGACAGTCGTGGAATATGTGGCCGACTTACACAGTATCGTGTCTGGTTGTGGGTTCATGCAGTTACTAGAAAGAAGGATATCAAAAGAGTTCAAGTGTGGAGCGTGCGACAATGCAGTTAAGCAAATGTTAGTATTAAGGGAGGGCAATCTTGCCCTGGCTAACGCTATCAACATCGCATGCATGGCAGAATTATCAAAACGTAATGACCCTAGAAGAAGTAACAAACCAGATTTGTGTTAATAATGTAGGTATTCAAAACTGACACCAAGAATATTAACCACTTATAAACAAGAAACATTCCATCATAGTTATGATCAGTCGCACCATTACTATAGACCAAATAATGGCACTGACACTAATTCAGACAAGCATGCTCATCAATACTCAGAGGAACGCCAGGAGGGGAATGTCTTGTTACAGATGGGCTGAAGGTCATCAAACCAGAGAGTGGAGACTAGAGATAGCTTCACTCTATTGCAGGTCATGTGGCCGAAAAGGGCATTTGGATCAGGCTTTTATGAAAGGAAAATTTAACTGTGGGCAGATAATGGGAACTAGGTTTCTTCAACACACAGAAACTTTACCAACACAGACAACAAATAGGTCTAGGCCTGACTAAGATCCAAGCCTGGACTTATTCACTTTGGAGCTATCCAAAACTTACAGTTAACTCTGAAGTTCAGGATAATTAAGTCCTAATGATGATATCGCCTACATCATAAACCACCTATCAATTATAGGGGTAGAAGAGTAAATGACTCCCCCGTACATTTTAAGTGGACATTGGTGCAGCAATAGCCATCAGTACTTTCACACACTCATAACATGGGTAGCTCAAAGTAAAAGAGTCACAAGAGGTTGGCTTTAAGGGTAAGGTGGTAGCACTTCCATTGGTGGTGAAATAAGGCCAAGGACCTTAGCCAGAATCTATTTTTCCTATTGGGGCTGGAAGTTATAGGTATCCACACGCTGCAAGACTCTTACAACATCGAAAATCTGGTTAAAGACTACCCAGAACTTGGTAGGATAAGGTTTGGAATCTACAAGGAACCAAAAATCAGCTTGGACATTCGACAGTTACCCTTAAAATTCCTTAAGAGCCCGCCCTGTACCTTTTGCACTGCACAGGATGAAGAATTCAAAGAATGAAGAGTCAAAGAGATTGAAAACTCTTCACTTTCTGGAGCCAGTCGCTTATTCTAAATGGGCAACCCCGGTGGTGCTCAACAGAAAGATAGACTGTGGCAACTACAAGTCAAGATTTAACATTGTGTTGCACCCAGATCAACAATCAATGAAGCAATTGCAAGGCTAGCCCAGGGTCTATTCTTCTCTAAACTAAATTTGGACCAGGCATATACCCAAATGCCATAGCAGCAGATATATATACTGACAATAAACACCCACCGCAGCCTTTACAAAGACCATTGGCTGCCCTTCAGGATCAACGCAGCCCCAAGAAGTTTTCAAAAGCCGATGAAGGGACTACTAGCAAGTATTTCAGGTGTGGTCATTCTTTTGAACAATATACTCTTTGCAGCAAAAAAATCCAAATTACAATGATGAACGCCTATATAAAGTAATGCAGCACCTTTGTGATGCAGGGTTGAAATGTAAAAAATCAAAATGTGTAGTTAGTGAGCCATGAGCAACAAAATATAAAATACATAAACAATATTATTTATATTAAGTTAGTACAATAAACTAGCTAGTAGCTTAAGAATTAATTTCTAATCTGTTTATCTGAAAAGGGAGGACTGTCATGTATAGTTAAAACATTTAGACTAAGTTAGGTTGGCAACAAGTGAACTAGTGAACGTTACCTCATCAGCACCGGCTGGCACTCTCGTTTTAGGCGCGCTCCAATATGGCAGCTATAGCCAAACCTTTACCAAGCCAACATTGCATAGGGTAAAATTTCACATGTAGCCACAGTTATTAAATTCTTAACAAGAACATATTACCATTCCTAATTTTAAAATAAGTTTTTTAAATAATTAATCATTAATAGGTTCCTTACCGAGACTCCATACTGCTGACTTCTTGGAGCTGTTCTTTTGTAAGGGGCCCCTCAGTCCCATAGAACCTTTGAACTATTTTGGTCAGTTCCTGCCTGCGCTGCTCGGGAATCTTATTTGCACTGCGATTAACGAGCGCATTGGCCGCTGATTGGACGGACCGAAGGTCAGGGTCACTCAGCTACTGGAGATGAGGACAACATATTTTACATTGATACTCTCAGCCTCTGTTGAAATGTAGGCTTCAAGACAATGGACAAGCACAATCTTTAGTTCAAATCCCCAGAAGATCTAAGATTTACTTCTAGTCTAGTTGGTAAGCTTTAAATTATCTAAAATGCAGAAAAATAGCAGTCATAGCCGTTAATAGCCCTTAGCGTGAGTGTGAAGTATCAGTACAGGATATAAATTAAATATAACTTAAGGTCAGTATTGCCAAGCATTTATCGGCAGACTGGATATTATTAAACTGACGCTTGGTCTTATACAGCATGCCATATTATTCATAAAAATTATATTTAAAATAAATTTCATAAATTTATGATTAATAATAAGGATGGCTAGACAATAATTAAAATTGATAAAAATAAGTAGAGATAAACTAATTAAGTGAATTGTAAAGGTAATAATAGCTAAATGGAAAGATAAATTATTTAAATTTAAAAATATTTATGGAAAGATAAACTAATTACGTTTCACTAAATTAGTTTATCTTTCCATAAATATTTATTAATACAAGCATTAGTTTAACTCTTAATATGTTATAAAAATAGAAAGGACCAAAATGGTTATAAGTTGTATCTTTTAATCATCATCATCAATGTATCATGCTCTTCAACCTAACATAATTTCATCACAGCTAAATGTGTGATAAGTATTCGAGGGGTTAGTGTGTAACCGATGTAACTAAAAAATATTAGGTTTTCAGGAGAAGCAAATTAAGATTTTTTCTCAATAAAAATAGTCAGTGATATGAATACAATTTTTAAAAATGGATTTGAATGGTTTAGAAATGAAAATTCATTGTATATTCTTATGTTTACTATGAATTTTACTTCAAAAATGATTTTTAGATGATAAAAAAAAATATTTAAACCTAGAGTTCTGAGTTACATTTTTGTGTCCCTAAGAAATTATGTCTAAGAGTTAATATAATTTATTTTTAAAATACAAAAACTATTATTTTAACTAGTACAATGGACACCTCTCTTTTAACAAAACAATTTAGATAGAATTATATGGTTATATAATAAAGAAAAAAATTATAATTTAATAACACACAATAATTGGAAATTATAAAAATACAAACTTATGATTTTTAATAATTAATTATTTCTTAAAAAATAAGCTAAAAATTATACCTTTTCATATTTTAAATAATAATAATAATTATTATTATTATTTAATTTATAAAATAATTTATTGTTATTGTTGTTGCTGTTTAATTATTATTATTATTGTTGTTGTTTGTTGTTGATTTATTGGTATCATCATCATCATCATCATTATTAATAATTATTGTACTGGTTGTTGTCATTGTCGTTGTCATTATTATCGTTATCAGTATCATTATCATAATTATCATCAATATCATTATTATTATCGTCACTGTCACTGTCATCATTATCATTATCATTATTAATATTATTATTAGGAGGCAACAATGCCGAAATATTATTCTATGTGTGTTAAAATGTATGTGTGACTACTTCTACTATAGAAGACAGAAGAAAGGAAGAAGATGTCACCTTTGTGCATTGGATTCCTCCCACATTTTTCCTCTTTCCCTAGGTGGGCTTTCTTCGTCAAATTTATTCTTAGTAGTTATTTTTCCTTTTTCTTTAGTTTTCTTAATTTCCTTTATTATAAAATTATTTTGCCATTGGGCCACCTCATTTTTAAATTATCTGGCTATGGTTGAACCTGAAGTGAGAATTGTTCATGCAGACCATTTGAAGAGATTCTTTACTTGGAAACAGGTTATATCCATGAAGTTCCGAGGATACAAGAACCGGAAACAAGAACATCTTTGAGAGCAAGGTGCTCTGAAGAAGACTACTTGTGATTGGAAGAAAGTATTCTGGATGGATAAGAAGAACATTCTAATAAGTCAAAACAAGCTAGGCTTCCTGCTCCGGAAGGTTTAGAAATATAAGGGCCTGGCACTCCATTAGTGTTGAGGCAACCACTTCAGGTGATTAGGCATCGATGGAGAGTGGATTTATAAACTTACAGGAGCCCTCTTGTCCTTTGGACAGTAATATACGAGGGAAGAGCTTTTTTTAGGTTACGTTACGTTAGGTTAAATTTAGGACTGTTTGTACGTTTCTGGTAAAAGGGAATGAAACCTTTTAAGGGGAAAGGTGTGTGGTATATGTAGAAGAGGGTATAAAGAAGAGACCCTAGTGGCAAGCAATGGAAGTTTGCTGTTCATGTAATTGTGTATGGATTGACAGTGGTGCCGAAACCAGGAGGGGTTCAAGTCAGCCCACACATTGTCATGCACAAAGGTGGGTGTGTTTCTAGAGATGTAAGAGTATTGGCTGCTATCATGGCCATCCTGGGTCAAAACATAACAGTCAACTCTTATTGTACTGAGCTAGTTTTGATAACAATAATATATCTATGTACAGCCCAGTTTTCATAGGAATAGCCTTATTGACAACTGTAAAATTTAATAGATCTATTTTCATGTAATTACATCTCATGTCATTTTAGGTGCAGCTGTTTCTTTTGATATAATTTATTATTGTCTATAAAAATAACATTAATAATTTAGTAAAATTATGTTAATGTTAGCTGCTAAAAAAATGTGTTTGTATGTATTTTCTAGAAGGCTCTTCCTATGAATATTGGATTGCATTTAGCATTACCAAGCAAATTTAAGTACTTTGAGAATAATGAGCAAACAATGTAAATGGAATGTATTTTACTAAGAAGGTACTTCATTTGTAAACTAATCATTATTTTCTCAGACTAGCTCATTACCTAAAATAATAATATAAAAACTTAGTGATTTAAACTTCTCTACATTATTTGCACTACACGTACACCATTATGTAACAACACTAGCAAGTTCTGGCTTCAATGTCTGATCAATGAAACCCGAGAGTAGACCTCGATTTTATTCTACATGGTTTCCCACTCTCCGTTTACACAAATGGGGGTACATTTCCTATAGTTTTAAAAATATTCCTCCTCCCCACTTGTGTGTGATACCAGGATGGTTTGTAAGAAACAATGATCCTGACCTTCTTTTCCTGTATGGGGGCGTTGCACTTGCGGGCAAGTTCCTCTCGCAGTGCCATGTCTTCCATGTTGCTGCGCACGTGACAGGCCGTACACATGAGGAGGACATCGTGGCTCTGGTGGTCTTTCATAACAGCTGCTTGGGAGAAACAGCCACATTCAGTGGGACACAAAACCACACGAAAACTATAGTAGTTCCTTAAATAATTCACACTTTGTATCCAGTTTATTTTATTTGCACATAGATTATTTTATCAGCATGACTATTAATGAATTTAATTTTAATCACATTCCACTTTTCGTTTATTTGAGGTATTTAACAATCACTTTCTAAAACAACTGACAGAGCACAATAAGGTCAATAGTACTGAATGTATGAAATATTAACTCAGCCACTAGCCTGTCTGCCTAATGAGCTCAGGGCACCAGATTTGATTTTCGACATTGCCGAAAATATTGTCCTTGATGAAATTGAGGTTTTGCCTTTTCACAATGATGAATTAACAGCCAGGAGACTGGGTATTGTGTATATTCTAGAATGAGTATTAACAGCCAGGAGACTGGGTATTGTGTATATTCTAGAATGAGTATTAACAGCCAGGAGACTGGGTATTGTGTATATTCTAGAATGAGTATTAACAGCCAGGAGACTGGGTATTGTGTATATTCTAGAATGAGTATTAACAGCCAGGAGACTGGGTATTGTGTATATTCTAGAATGAGTCTTTAACCATGAGGAGGCCCAATGGAAAAATGATTTCATAATAATTAAAATTGAGTTAGTTTGTAAGTTGTGTTGTGATTAAGCATGTCAAATTTTATTCTACTATACCTCAATGCCTTCGATTCTTATTGGTATTAAAATAATCAAAAATCAATCTTAATATTACAATTCTCGAAACTTAGATTCTTAGCTCTCAATGATAGAACTGGCAACCAAGCAAAACAGTAAAATTCAAAATTATTATTCATATTACCCGCTTCGGCGGCCACGTGGTCTAACACACTACTCTCGTGTTGGACTAAACTGCCAAAGACGAGGAGATTGGGGTTCAATCCCAGTCTGGTGCACTGAGGGTAGTTTTTCCACTCCATGCAAATGTGTGTGCACTTACTCTCAATTAAACCTTCCTAATTCCTAAACCATTAGTGTAACTAGTAGATAGGCATTTAACCCGAATGGGTAATAAGACACGGTGCTAAAAATAATAAATAATAAAATCGTTCATATTAGTGCAGTGGTCCTCAAAACTGTGGAGCCAACCTCCTGGGGGGTGGGGGTTTGGGGGTGGGGGCGAGAGTTGCTAAAGGGGGGCGCAGGAAATTTTTCAGACAGTAAGTTATTGTTTTTAACTCGACCTAACCTAGTTCCAGCAACAAAAAAAATCTTGACTGTAAGAGAGAGTAATAATATACAGAGGCAAACAACAGTGACAGTAAAAGCGCGCCAAGCAGATAGTTGTGCCTTCAGCCATAGCTGTGTTATTGGTTAGTGAGGTTATGATTGATTTAATTATTAAAATCAGATGTGTTTTGTGTATGTTTGTTCTTGTTCAGTCAATGTATAACTGTTATTCTTAAATGAAAAGTTTTGTTTTGAAAATTAAATAGTTTTTAATCAATGCACACAGAGGTAGCTGAAAATGGTTGCTCTACCAGTGGTGGCAGCAGTGATAAGAAGTCTACAATGGCCTCTATAACTACATAGAGTGCAAAAACAAGGTGTTATGATGAACATCATTTGTCTCTGAGTTTCACAAAAACTATCATTAACGTTGAAGAGCGTCCATATTGTTTAATATGTATAAGTGTTCTAGTTTCAGATAGTATGCAACCTAATACATTAAAAAGGCATTTTGAAACAAAAAACACAGAGTTTGCCAACAAACTAAAAAAAAAATTTTGTCAGAAAACTTAGTAATTTCAAGTCTACCCAGCAAAGCTTTACCAAAACAAAAGTGTACCATCTAAAGCTATTTTTGTCTCTTATCAGGTTTCCCACATAATTGCCAAGTGTAAAAAACCACACACATTAGGTGAAACTCCTGTCTTACTGGAAGTGATTGATGTTCTACCATGTTTGGTGAATCTATGGTGCAGCAATTAAAAAATATCCCACTTTCTAATGACACAGTATCCTGGCGAATATCAGAAACTAGCTGAATCCCTGTTATTCACATGGGATATTATGCTATTATTTATTTTTGGATGAAAATGAAGAATTTATGTTTGAAGCTTAATGTCATGTTTCTTAGCGCTAACCGAGAAACACCGCAAGGAGGTGACCATGTATCGTTTCTCATAGGGAGTTTTATTTTCGGTAGGCCCCTTGCCTAGTGCATGGGGCGTTATTAGCTGAGCGCGGCTGGACAGGTCTCCCCCTTCCTCCCACCACTCACCACCATACACCACCCGGGCCAGGCCCTCTCACTCACACAGACACTACAAACACCACAAAGTTCAGCAAAATATAAACTACAGACTTGTACCGTCTCTTGGAGTTGCATATTAAAACATAATTACATATTTTAATTAATTGTCTGTATTAATTTTTTTCCCCACCCCTTAGAAGTATCTACAGGGTTAAAAATAATTGCTATTTTTTTCGAAAGCATTGTTATAACAAACTTATTGTATTATTACCCTTTAATGCATAAAAAGAGTTTATAAAGCAATATTGTTGATTAGGGTAGTTACCCCGATTTCACCCCCTTAATCACAAAACATCGGAATGAAACCTCTTTACTTTTCCTAATTAGCCCTCTAGCTCCGTGTGTGGTGTGGGGGGGGGGGAGTAAGGGAGAGGGAGAGGGAGAGAGGAAGAGAGAGAGAGAGAGAGAGAGAGAGAGAGAGAGAGAGAGAGAGGAGAGAGGGCTTTCGCTTTATAGAGATTCAGAGGACTTAAGTGAGCAGTTATTAGACAAGATGAGAGACAGTTACTATGTACATCAAGTTGATGAAGCACCTGATGTGCATGGATTCCCATTTAATTGCATATGTCCAATTTATTGATGGTGATAATCTGCTGGAAGAATTTCTTTTTTGCAAATTTTTTTTATAGCAAATTTGACTCCAGAGTGCATTTTCAATGTGATTGATACTTTTTTTTAAAGAAAATGGTAAATTGTGGAGGGATGTGTTGGCATATATGCAAGTGATGCTCGCCTAATGTCTGGAGTGCACACCGGACTACAAGCAAATATTAAATAAAGCATTAAACCTGAGTAGTGACTATGCATGATATTGATACAGTGGGAGGTACTGGCATCTAAAGATCTAAGCTCTCCTCTGAACGAGGTGCTACAGGCAGCTGTGAAAATTGTAGATTTCATCGAGGCACAGATACTAAGATTTAAAATTTGTAAGGTTTTATGTAAAGATATCCCACTGCCTTACTTTTTCATACGGAAACTAGATGGTTGTCAAGAGGCAAGATACTAAACAGAATATTTGCGTTAAGTGTGAGGTATTCTTCTTGCAGGATATGCTTGAATAATTAAATACATTCTGAACAAATTCCTTCAAAAAAATTAAGCAACCATAATTCATTGGAATACAAAATTCAGGCATGTTTAAGACAACTACAACTTTAGACAAATTATTTTAAAAGTAATCCTTGCTTCTTCATACAAAGAAGTTACCTGTCAACTTTATTTAGGCCTCCACATTAAATGCTATTACAACTTAGGTATTTGAAACAGATTTTAAAATGTGACAACATACATAAATGTAGTATAATACTGTTAATAAAATGTAAATGAAATGTATTGAAAATAATATAAATACAAGTTTGTCAGTAATGATTAAAATATCAAATATCTGCAGATGCACAGAGTGTGTTTTTCCTCAATGATTATGATCTATTTGCTCCATACTAATTCTGGTACATTTCCTTAATAAAGCTAACTTCCTCATACTTATCCCATTTATGTAATTAAATGAGTAATGCCTATTAGTAGAAAGACACAATGTAAAAAAAAAAGGTACAATAGCGGTGAAATGGTCTCTTTGATCTCGGCTATTATAGCTTAAACTATTTTGCCTTAGGTAATAGAATGAGGGGGAATTTAAGGAAATACACCAGTATTAGCCTAGCATCCAATTGTGGAGGGAAATCAATAATCACCTCTACCTGAGGGAGAATCCCATCTCTCTAGTGTCAAACCTGTTAGAGCACGCCTAAATCGGCTGCAGTACCCCATAGTTCCCAATATAACAAGATTCCAAAGTGTCTCACTTACAGGGGAACAGTTTCCGGTACTCGAGGGGATCACAAACTTCCTGTGAATGAATGCTCACTGCCACACACAACGCAGCAATTGTTCTTCACCTGTTTGTAGTATTTGCCCACATCCCCACTGCACGGCCTGAAGGCTCAAAGTTAAGACGTATCGTGAACGGATCATCCGACACCTTCTCAGCCAGGCCCTTGGAAATGTACCTTTAAAACAAATGTTCAAGTTTTGTTTGGAAATGGAAAAATTTCTAGATTTATGATTCTTAAATTTTAAGCTCCATTTTTTGATTTTATGATTTTGATTCCTGAACATTTACAATTTCAATATTTTTCCATTTTCACATTAAAATTATGTTATTTATTTATGTAGTGTATTTGTAAAAACAAACAAATAAAATGTGTTTACATAATTAAAAAAGTACCAAAATAAAGATAAATTTTTGATCTTTGCAAGACCACTACAACTCAAAGGTCATAAAAAGTATATTTACAATTTTCAAACTTTGAATTAAAACAGAAAAATAATTATAAGTGGACACCTTTAAAAAGTACTTGATTCCAAAGTTTGCTATTTTGTTTCAATGTCAAAACTTGCATTAATGGGGATTTAAGAGCAAAGACTTGAGGTATTGGAATTTGTGATTTTAATATAGATCCCAAGAAGAATGATGGCTAAAGTATGTAAGAAAAAATACTGTAGAGGACCAGGAAAGATTTAGCAACACAAATGTTCAAGTGAGAGAAGAATGGATGCAAGTAGAGGAGGTAGAATGATGGAAGGACAGAGAAAGATGGAGGCATTTTATTAAAATTTACCTAAACACAGGCTGGAAACCATTGATGATGATTTTATTTTAAGATTGATTCTTTCAATATCAGTAAGAAATGAGGGTTTCAAGGTATTGAGCAATTGAGTTTTAATGTCCTAGTTTTGACCTAGCATGTGTTACAGGAAACTAGGAAAGATTGGATGCAAAAATGGAAAGATAAAGGAAAGGGATGTGGAAAGAAGGAATAAATAAATAAGGTGACAAAAGCCAGGCATGAAACAGAAGGCGAGAGAAAAGATAAGCAGTTAAAATGATGGCATGAAGAAGGAAGAATGATGAAGACAGGAGAAGAATAAAAGGAACTATGGATGGAATATGTTTAGCCATGAATAAAACAGGAGGGAGATGAGAGTGAAGAAGAGGAGGGTGTGGGTGCCCAGATAAAGAGGTGGAGGATGCATTAAAGAGAATAAAACAGGGAAAGCCCCAGATGTGGAAAAACAAACTGTGGAAATGATAAGAGCTGCATGAGAATCAGAAATAAAAAGGGTGCTGAGAGCAATATGGAAGGAGAACAAGGTAGCGGAGGAATGAAAGACGAGAACTATAGTACTAATTTTTAAATAAGGAGACAGGAAGAGGTGTACAAATTATAGGGAAGATGTCTAACTTTGGTGCTAAAAAAAAAGTCCTTTCCAAATTCATACCTTCTTTCTGAAAGCTGTCATATAACAAAGATCAAATCTATAGTATATCTCTGTTCCCAAAATCCGTGATGTTCCTCTCTTTACCTTCCCCTACAGTCCCCTATAATGTGTACACCTCTTCCTGTCTCCTTTATATTAAAAATCAATACTATAATTAATTAAATAATTTAGATATTCTTTAGCAGGTTTGACACTAGACGGGGTTTTCCCTCAGGTAGGGGTGATTATTGATTTGCCTCCACAATTGGATGCATATTTGCTCTCGCTAGGCTAGTACTGGTGTATCTCCTTAAATTCACCCTCTTCATTCTATTACCTAGGGCTCGATAGTTTAAACTATAATAGCCAAGAACAAAGGGACCATTTCACTGCCAGTGTCTTTTTTTACAGTATGTCTTTCTACCAAAGGGCTATACTCATTTAATTACATAAATGGGATAAATATGAGGAAGTTAGAAATTTAAGGAAATGTACCAAAATTGGTATGGAGTAAATAGTAGGTAACCATTTAGGGAAAAACACCCTCTGTGCATCTGACTGAAATTTGAATCATGATCTCGACATTATTGACAAACTTATATATTTATTATCTTCAATATATTACATACGTTCGGGTTATACGCTTTAGAAGGACTTGGTAATGGTATTTATGGATGTGGAGAAGGAATATAATAATGTGGATAGAAATAAAATCTAAAAAGCGATGGAAGAGGCCTCAGTGGAAAGAGTTGTAATTAAGAGTAAAAAGTATGTATATGGATGGCATGAGTTGTGTTCAGACATATAAGGAATGGATAGAGTGGTACTGGATTAAAAAAACAGAGTGAATCAGGGGAGTGCCCTTTCACCTCTACTCTTTGTAATGGTAATCATAGGTGTGCAGAGAATGGGTGTCGTGGTGCCTCCACTAGCCACAAATAAAGAGGAAAAATTGGAGTGACAAAAGAAAAAAAGGCCTAGTAATTTTTGTTTCTGGGCCGGCCGACAGATGGCATTGTGGTTTATAAGGTTTGTTTGTTTTTCAAAGAATAATCAAGTAAAATAAAACAATGATTCTTTCTTGTTTTTAATTTGTTGTTATTGTTAAAAAACCATTCAAACATATTCTCAAGGGGGATCCAACTTGCACCCCCATCAGCCACACCCTGCGCACATATTATAGTGGTAATGGAAATAGTCATAAATATAGTGGCATGGAAATTTGGGGAGGAAAGAATGAAAGTCATTATGTTTGCTGATGACTTGATGATATGGGGGGAGAAGAAGGGAGAGGAAGTACAGGAACAGCTATAGGAATGGAATGTGGAAGTGAAAGAGTGTGGAATGAAATTCAGTATGGCGAAGTGTGAAGTGATGATAGTGACAAAGAAGAGGATAAGGCCTAGTAAAGCTATTAAGTTGGATGGAGTAGAGCTGAGAAAAGTACACAGAGTCTTAAATATCTTGGAAGTGTGAATGAGGCAAAGGGTCAGAGTAGAGAGGATCTAATAGGAAAAGGGCAGCAGGAAGAGTTGTTCTATAGGTGTGTAAGAGACCTGCTAAGGAGAAGAGAAGTGCCCTTGAAGTGTAAGAAAGTGGTGAACAAGGTGTTCTTTGTAACCACTGTCACACATGCAGCAGAAACATGGAGAGTGAATGTAAGAGGGACTAGGGAAGTGAAGGTCATGGGAATAAAGTTTATGAAGAGCATGTTAGCTGTCACGAGGAGAAACAAGATTAGGATTGAAGTTACCCAGGAAAGAGTGGGGGTATAGGGAATACATGAGATAGTAGAGGAAACAAGACTGAGATGGTATGGGCATGTAATGAGGATGTTGGGGTATATAAGATAGTAGAGGAAGTAAGACTGAGATGGTATGTGTAATAAGGATGGAAAAAGAAAGGATACCAAAGAGAATGATTGAGATGAAGTTAGCAGGAAAACAACTGCAAGGGAGACCAAGAAAGATATGGGAAAAGCAGATTAACAGAAAGTGTGCAAGTGAGAGGATAAAAATGAAAGCAACTAAAGAAGGTATAATGGTGGAAGGAAAAAGGAAGAAGAGGCATTTTACTAGACTAACCTGGCCAAAGGCTTGAAACAGTTAATGATGATGATGATGATAGGTTTTGTCCCCAATTCGATTCACACATTTTAAACAGAACACATCTAATTTATTTTCAGGGCACATCAGACTCTCTTTGAATAGAAGAGAGCAGAACAATTAGTGGATTATGGTTGAAGTTAATAACTGTAACTTGGATCCTTAAATTAATCAACACTCAATATAATCTTGAAGAGGATCCTTGGTAGAGAAAATACCATAGTGACCAAAAAATGAGCAGCACTTTTTTCCCCAAAAGAGCCTTTTTAAAGTCATATCATGGATTATGATTGATTGACCCTTAAATAATACTAGGGGTGGCCGGGATCCCAAACCCTCGGGAAAATGTCGGGAATTTAGCTTGAAAGATTTAGAGAAGGACATATATATTCTTCTATCTTTAGGGGTGCGAAAATGAGAGGAAGGGGGGAAAGGAAGTAGCTTGCCAAGGTCAACCATTTATGAGGGCTCAGCGTGTCTGTTGTTGCCGAGCCAGACAGGAAGTAGAGTATGAGGGGTGTTAAACAATCATCTTTAAGGGATGTCAAACCTAGAGAGAACATTTAAGAACAGTTACTTTTAAGAGGTTTCAAACCTAGATAATATTTTGGAGTTTCATATTTAGAACAAATTGAAGAGGTGCCAAAAATTATGTTTTATAATTTTTTTTTTTTTTGCTATGCAAATAATTAAATATAAAACACCATTTTCAAAAGAAATTCACCAGTAAAAATAATTTTCATCAAAAATGTAATAAAATTAACAATTTTATTAATTGTATTATTTGATACTAATTCAAAATATTATTTGTTTCGATAAAAAAATGCTATTCGCGCACACTTCTATTTATTCTATTATGTTATTTTTTATTTTTTACTACCTTTAGCAGTTTTTTTTAGCACTGCGTCTTATTACTCGCTCTGGTTATATGCCTATGTGTACTAATTACTCTCGTGTGCTAGGAATGAGGAAGATTGAATTTAGAGGTGTACCTGCATTTGCGTCGATAGAGTGGGAAACCATTTAGGAAAAACCACCCGGCCAAATTCAAACTAAATATCCCCGTCATCGGTAGTCTAGTCCATTGTAAGAATGGTGCCTTAGACCATGCAGCCACTGAAGCGGGTTTTAATAATATTATAGCTTTAACAAGTCTTACCATACTAGTTTGGAAATCAATATATTTTAAATCTAAGATTATTCCAAAGGATAATTTTAAAATTTCCCGTTCCCGTCCCGAATCCTGATATTTTGACTAATTTCCCGTCCCAAAATAAAAGTCATTTCAGTCCATCCCTAAATAATACTAAACAAATGTTATAACTTTTATATCCCCATGAACTCCAATATAGATCCAAAGAGTTATATCACAACAACAAATGGTTTGGGTTCTCAATATCTAAAAGTCTATCTATAGATAGATGAACCTTGAAACCCTATAAGTAAATAAACAGCTTGGGGCGAAAATGAGTGTTGAAATGAAATAGTCAAAAGCTTCAACAACTACCTCTTTCATTCAAAGTGTTATAATGTTTGTTTCCGTTTGTAATTTACAAATGTTATTTATTCTATTGCGAGACATATTTAATGCATTTGTTTACTGTTAGGGACCTTCAACATGAGTGAGATGATAACATGTGGATAATATTTCTCTCAGTCAAGGATTAAAACATACAATATATCCAGTATAGAAGTGGTGGTAATGTGGTACCCTCCCAGACTCACCACTCGGCCTTCTTGAGGTCTGAGCTGCACAAAAGATCTCCGTCTGGGGCCTCCATGAAGCAGTTATGGTACAAGGGTTTCTTGCGTGTGGCATAACTACGGGAAGATTGCTTCCTGATACTCAAACGCTGGATGCCATTTTTGGTCTTGATGTCTCCACCGCCTGGGGTTGCCCAACCATCAAGAAATCAAAGCATGAAATAACAAGGTGTTCAGCCAAACTATATTTTTTAATTCCCTGACTTTTCCAGGTTTTTAAGAGCAAATTTTCAACTTTTCTGGTCATTAGTCCCTATATTACAAACATTATTTTATTAAGATCACAACTTGATGTAATAATATTACACAAACACAATTTGAAATTGTGTCAGACTATGAAGTGTTTAAAGGGATTCAGCCTAAAGCAAAGGGCTATTGGATAGTGCGATCTAAGCTATATTTCAGTAAAATCATAGTGAGATTAAAATATCATCTTGCACAAATACAGTTTAAAATTTTTGTGAGACACATTATTTATTAATTTCTTCTTCCCATAATGTACCTAATTGAATTCTCACACATCCTCATAGCCTTGACTCAACTTTGTCTAAAGACGCATGGTTGAGGGGTGTAAAAATGGCATGAAAATTATAAGTTTACCTTGATAATTAAGAAGAGTATACTTAACTGTGTTAAAAGAGAGTTGCAGTGTGTTTTAACTGGAAGAAAGTTTTTATTTCGTTTATTGCATATAAAAGTTGCATTTTTTTTAGTGAATATGAGAACATTAAAAAAATTAGATTAAATTTATTGACTTTTCCATGACATTTCAATGACCAAGCAGATTTCCTGAATTTTCCCTGTTTTCCAGTTCGCTGGATACCCTGAGTAAAACAAATAGATTATAAATACTACCGAGTGCTCAGCGACTCAGAAATATATGAAAAGAGTGGAAATAAACTGATTAATAGAAACAAGACATAAAAAAACTTTCTTAATTTATTCTTACACATGTTTTCACATATCAACAGAGACTTTGCCTTTATAATGAGTAATATACGACTCTCGACACAATAAAACCCTCGGTCGCTCATTAGTAATAGAAATAATGCAATAAACCAAAACTTTCAGCATTTATCTAAACTTTTATGGTTTCTCTAACTATAATAATAAAATAATTGTTCTAAATTTAAAACGGTATTATTTGTTTCCCAGAGATTCATCCCTATACTACAAAATTTTATTTTATTTAAAATTATTTTGTTATTAAATTTCCACCCCAAAAAAAAAGTATATTGTATTTTGCCCTAAAATAAATATGACCTTACCGGTGCCTTGCTGCTTGAACCGTACATCCACCAGATTATTGCACTGAGCGTAGACCTTGTCCCACGTTGACACACGGCTCCACGGCCAATGCTTGGTCAGACCTGAGGCAAAGATCACAGGGTGGTTGTTAACATTCTTTATTAATGCATTTAAAACCAACGCTTGACAACAGTTTAAGGCGTTTGCTTTTATTAGACTGGAGTGCCTGTGACAAGAGGGTTTAGGTTCAAATCTCAGACTTGGTAGCCTGGGGGTGGTTTTATTATAATTTATCCCTTCAAGTTTTCCATTTCCTTTAGACACCAATGGGGGGCATTTCCTCTAAGCTACCTTCATCCCTATATCTTAAATTAAGCTGTTTATAACCTTAATGATAAGTGTAAAAACTTTTAAAAACTTTAAGGGTTATTAGTACCTTGGAGCAAACTTACAATGAGCTTAAAATAACCTAAACCTCACCTTCCTGCAACTAATGTTTAGTAAAACTACAAATTCCCAGCATTAAGAGTCAAACTAATCTTCCTATCAAAGGTGTTAGACATTGTTTGAAGCACAATGCCTAAAAGTTTTGCTCAGCTCTGAGGTTGACAGTGATTTGTGTTATTGGAGAAAAGTGGGTTTGAAAAGGTAGGTCTGAAATTTCTTACTTACTTACTAACTTATGTACTCTATGGCATTAGGTACTCGAATTAATTTTTTTTATTTAGCACCACGTCTTACTACCCATTCAAGTTATACGTTTAAGTACTAATTATGCTAATGGGTTAGGAATTGGAATGGTTGAATTTAGAGGAAGTGAACCCGCATTTGCGTGGAGGGAGAGTGGAAAATCATTTAGGAAAAACCACCCCTAACTCACCCGATTGAGAGTTGAACCTCAATCTTCCTGTCTTTGGCAGTCTAGCTCAACACGAAACTAGCGCGTTAGCTAACTACGCCACCGAGGCGGGTAACTCAAAAGTTCATTGCCACTCTTATAAAAGTATGCCACCTATCCCTATGATAAGCTAGCTCTATCCAGTCTACCTCATTACACCCTATTTCTTTCAGGTCCATTCTAATGTTATCCTCCCATTTGCGTCTAGGTCTTACCAATAGTCTCTTCCCATTGGGTTTGCCAGTAAGTACCCTGAACAAGGTTCTAGAATTTTGTATTCACACTATAATCTATGAGACTTACTATCCTAATAATGTCTCATGATGAGCATAGGTTCTAGAATTTTGTATTCACACTATAATCTATGAGACTTTACTATCCTAATAATGTCTCGTGATGAGCATAGGATATGTAACTCATCTTTATGTAACTTTCTCCATTCCCCAGTAGCCTCATCCCTTTTTGGACCAAATATCTCCCTAAGCACCTTGTTTTCAAACACCCTAAATTGTTTTTTGTCATGTAAGGTAAGAATCCATGTTTTATACTCACGAAGAACAACCGGTAGAGTTATTGTTTTGTATATTCTGAGTTTTACATTACTTGAAAACAGGCAAGATGTCAAAATCTCAGACAAAACATCTAATACTAAACATCCAAGGTCTGAATACTTACTAATTAAGAGGGTGTACGGCTTCAAAACTAACATCAGCTTCAACTTCACTTTGAAACAAACTCAGGCTTTGAAGCTTCACCATTAAAAATATTGACAGTTAAAATACTCGATTTATGTTAAATTATTTCCATTTTGAGCTGTTTTGTACATTATAAATTAATATACATATGGAAAAAATCTTAAATAATTGTATTGCTTGTTGTGATAGTAATTTGATTTATCAGATTAAAAATAAGTATTAAAAACAATTGTGCAATAAAACATTTTCCGAGTAATTTTAGTGCAAGTAATATAAATAACCACAATATAATATTTTTTCAGGCATAAAACCACTAAAAAAAAGCGAACTTTGATTTGGCTTTGATATAACACCTTAGCTCAGTTGGTAGTGTGGTTGTCTACTGCGCTAAGTGTCTCGGGTTTGATTCTGGACATGGCCACAAAATTAATCATTGGCGAAATGTGGGTTTACCCTTTCACAGTGATGAATTAACTGCTGAGGACTTGTATGTTGTGCCTGTTCTAGTCTTAAGTTATATTATAAGGCAAATGAAGCTATGACAGGTCTAGCCAGCCGGTAGTGGGAAATATATGGCTTGAATAAAAAAACTTACCCAGGCCATATGCTGGAAATAGTAATGAATGTAAAGTAATGTAAAGATTCAGCTTTGAGGACATTTCATATATTTGATTCAAATTTGCTTCAAATTGAAAAAGTGGACTTCGCATACCTCTACTAATTAGATAGCAGGACATATAAACTAATTTAATACAGGAGAGAATGTCTAATACTACACTTCAAACTCAAACCCTAACATCTGTATATTTACTATACCTAACAAATTATACTTAGTTCCCTTGTGCACTATCCATGTGGCTCTAGGAATTTAGTACTCAATGGTTTAAACCCAAGGATTACCTGTGAGCCAAGCAAATATGACAATGCCCACCAAGGCATCCTTAGCAGCGTAGTCCAGCTGTTGAGCATCAAGCTGTTGAGCTTCCCAGTCACTGCAGCGCACTCTCCAGTTCTTGTCAAGCTTCACACCAAGGGTCGTTTGTGCAAGGGAGCCCAGGCCTCCAGTGGAGTTGCCGTGGAGTTTGGCCAAATGCCTCAGGTCGAGGCAGCCCCTTACTTTCACACCATAGTCTGCCAGAAGGTATTTCGGCGTCGTCTGAAGGGGCCACACCCACTTTCAAGATACTAGGGTCCTCCAGCAACTCCTGGTAGCATATATAGCAAGAGGAAGTTAGTTAGGTCTTTCTGATGTCAGAGAGCCGCTAAACCTCTCTGTGTGAGGACATGAATGCTAAGCACTCATAAATTTTACTACTTTACATGTTATTATATTGAAAACATAATTTTATTACATTATTGATAAAATGAAAACTATTCTCAACTAGTTCAAATGTTTATTTTGTTGATTGTCATTTTTTTTTACACAGCTTCATCACATGATACACAGGATGTTGCCCTGAATTCTTTACAGATGTCACGAGAACTGTGGCTGTAAAGTGTCGTAGTCACTTGGTTTCATTGTAGGTTTCAATTATTTCGGGATTTTTGGTTTTCTGGTTTATTACCATCTTCTTATGTGTAATAGGATGCAATATTACAACTTTGTTTTGTTTTAGTTTGTAAATACCATTGTCACTAATTAGTAAATGTTTCTTAATGTTAAACACTCTACCTTTTACGACTGAGCTTCTCCTAGAGCATCGAAGTCAGGCACGTAACGCGAAGCTCAAGTCACAAGAGAAACACTATCTGCTATAGTGAAGTTTCAAGGCCAACTGAAGGTAATGGAGAGGGGAGCATTCTAGCCCCCATGTAAGGGAGGGAACATGAATCTTGTAAACCTCGGTAGTCAATTTTACGAAAGAAATAGCATTCTAGTAAAGCTTAGAGCCTCCAGGGACTACTGTTGAAATACCGTCTGAATGGGGACTTCAAGTAGGGCATTATCAAATATGGAACCAATTATTTGTATATCAATAAAACGGTAAAACTAGGTGTCTAAAGCCTAGCAACTCATGTTTGGTAATTAATAACGAAAAATAACTTAAATAAAAACCATTAATAATATTCAGACTCACATTGGTGGTCACATAGTCTAACACATTATTCTCACATCAAACTGGACTGCCAATGACAAGGAGAATGAGGTTTAGATCTTGGTTGGGTGTACTGAGAGTGTTTTTTTCCTAAATGCTTTTCACTGCCCCTTCATAAAAATTAATATTTATTTCCTATAAATTTTACCTTCTTCATCACTATCTTACTAGTGTAAATATTCATATAGCCCGAATGAGTAGTATGGTGTGCTGCACAGTGTTTTTTTAAAAACATCCAAGAACGATATTCCATTAAAGCCTATTAACTACTCTCATTCTTGTATCAGTTAGTGTACATTGCTATGACCTTTAGTTGTGTGGGAATGTAGTGCACCTTGCACAATCTGTAGAGGGCACACAGCCCATCCACTGAGGCCAGCTGGAGCAGCGCCACTGGACGTCGAGAGCCCCTCTCTGTTACCCATTCGCAATCAAACCCCAGAGCACTCAGCTTGGTGCAGCTCCTGGAACAACATCAAATACTATTCACCGATCCCATAGTATTTGGGTTTGGGACATGAAAATTATATACAAGGGTTACTACTGAATCTATTTAAAGAAGATGGTAACATCGTGGAAATGTAAAAATATTAGTGTGGAGAAAGGATTAGAAAAACCCAACAAGAATTATAGCTATGTTCCCTGTAAACATGGCTGATATTCAAAGCTTGAACTTCCCCTCATAGTGATCAATGAAACTTAGACTGCTTGGCCACCTGAGTGGGTTGTGCTAGCTCTTAATCATTCTGTACAGCAAAAAGTGTTGTGTTTTGCATCTTACCACTCATCTGGGCTATTAACACACACACACACACACACACACACACAACACACATATATAACAAACACATATATATATAACACACACACACAACAAGAAAAACAAGAGACACAAACAACCAAACACAGAAAAACCAACCCAAACAACACACACACACAGACCAACCCACACACACAACACATATCACATTACCCAAACACTCACAACCACACTACAACACATGAATCAAAACAACAATAACACAAAAGAACCCACACAATCACCAACACCAAAACACTTAACAAATGACAAAACATCCTCCACCACCCCATCACACACACACACACACACACACACACACACACACACACACACACACACACACAACACACACACACACACACACACACACACACACACACACACACACACACACACACACCACACACACACCACACACACACACACACACACACACACACACACACACACACACACACACACACACACACACACACACACACACACACACACACACACACACACACACAACACACACACACACACACACCACACACACACACACACACACACACAACACACACACACCACACACACACACACACACACACACCACAACACACACACACACACACACACCACACACACACACACCACACCACCCACACACACACACACACACACACAACATACTAATGGGGTAGCAAGGAGGAAATTAAAGAGTTTAGAAGAAATGTAGGTATTCGCATTTGTGAGGGTAGGGAAGGGAGGGAAAAACCAACCTCAGAACACCTGGCTAGGGTGACCACTTATGTGGGCGTGAAGCATCTTAAGTGACCGGAAGCCCCAACTTAGGCCATCATGACTTGGGTATAGTGATCAATTACTGCTCGAAACTTTACTTCAAATCCCATGGAGCTTGGTATTTATTAGATAGTTATTTTTGTAATACAAAAATATATGAGGTAAATGATATGAGTTTACTTTTAAATAGGTAGAGTCCCAGGCACTAATAACCAAACCTGGGATTTAATCACTTTAAAAATTGATCAAAAATTATCCTCCCTTGCTCCCCCATGCCCTTAATGGACAGGTAGCAAAGTCTACAGCAACTAGGGCCCCTTAGCACTAGGCGACATGGTCGCACAACCCATTGTCACCTCACCAAGACACCACGACTTGCTACGCAGCCGTGTATAGCTACAAAGCCACCCCGGCCATTTTCCCCATTTTTTTTCTCAATCTCAGAGTTAAAAAATTATTGCAGAGCAAAAATAGGGTTAACAGTATTTTGGCACTTGATGTAAAAATGGCAAAACAGAGGGAGTAAGAGATTGTAGGTGCATCCTATGTTACAAACACGCAATGAAAGAGATTGCATGAAATATTTTATCAGGATCTTAGGAATATAAGAAAAGTATGTTACGGTATTTACACAATAATGTCAATTTCAAGGAACTGAGCTTTTTTCCATACTAAAAAATATATAATTATTTTGTAAAGGAAAACAATGCCCACTGCACAAACTTATCACGAGTGATGTCTGGCGATGATCGGCCATTCTTGTTTCAACTGTCATCTAATCACGAGTAGGCCTAAACAATCAATATTACATCATTTACCAAAGATGTAAAACTGTGGACGTGTTTATTTCCATGAACTTCAATTAAAACCAATTCCCACCCGTTTTTTTGGGCACGTGGACAGATGTGTGGGCCCCAGCTTGTTTGGTTTGCCAGTAACAAGAAGGTATGAGTATGAATCCTGGAGAAGTAAAGATTTTTTTATTAATAGCTTCCCATTATACTTTAAACCAAATGAGGGTACTCTATATTTTTCTCTTCCCTAACCAAATTATATAAGCATAATAACCAGGGTGGTTTGTAAAGCGTTGGGCACGAGGAAAATAGGCCTGAAAATTGGGCTAGACAATTTCTTTAAAATGTCACTTGAAATTGGGAAATATCGCTGTGATAAAAAAAAAAATGTAGCCTACTTTCTGAGCATATTGGTAACTTCCTCGTTCTCTTGTTGGTCGGTGACAACAAGAACTCGCTGGTATCTTAAAGGATCCTTGCGAAGACCTATATTGCGATTGAGAAAATTAAGGACGCTAGTGCGGTACTTTGCAAGCAAGTATGCTAGACCGAGTCCTACAGTCGCGAATATGACGCCTTTACTCAGATCTTTATTTTTACTAGACATTTTCTATAGCATTAACTTCACAAAAAATTAGATTTGCTAGTAAGCAATGTAATTTAAATTGACTAACATCGACTCAAACCTTGCTACTAAAAAATAAGTCTATTAATTTCTACACTCTAATAAAATTTTTTTAAAAAAGGTGTATGTATAATTTCACAAAGAGTGATTGACAAATAAATAATATTATTATACCGATTGTGTGATAACTGTTAATTTAAGCTCAAGGGGGGTTAACTGAATTGAGCCGAGGATATTAAGTTAGTCCCAGGCTCGTACACATTAGCACTGTTGTATTTAAAACGTCTAAGATAGATATTTTAATGTCTCTTCGTTAACTTACAAAAATAATATTTTAGTAAACCTAATATTGAAGGTTTACCCAAATGCCTAAGTTTTTGTTTGTAGTCTGAACATGGGCGTAGGGAGAACTTAATTTCGGGAGGGAGTTAGGCAGTTTCAAAATCATAAGTTTCACGACATGATGTTAAGACTTACTATTAAATCATAATAAATAAGAACATTGTTAATTTATACAGTAGTGGTGGAACTATATTTGTGTGAAAGGGGAATATGTAGTAGCGAGTAATTAAAAAAGTGTTTTGGGGTTTTTCTACCTTCCTCTCCCCCAGTTAATTATAGGAAATTTGATGTTCCTAGAAGTTATTTATAGTGATCATCGTTTAGAGAGTTTTTGAAACTTATACTCTTTTAACAGCTATTTAGAATAGTGATACCTCTTAAATTTTTTGAAATTTGGATGGGCGTTGAGGCTATTTAAAAAGCTATTTTAATAAGTGCTCACAATTTTTTTTTAAATATAAATTGAACTCACTATAATTTATTTGAAGTAGTCTCCTCCAAGATTTTTAACTCACTATAATTTATTTGAAGTAGTCTCCTTCATATTTTTTTTTTAATTTGGATGGCCCTAAATGCTATTTAGAGTGTTCCTTCCCTGATTAAAAAAAAATATATGCCACTATAAGCTATCTGAATTAGTCTTCCACCAGCAAATTTTAAAAATTGGATGTCCTTAGAAGCTATTTGGAATAGTCCTGGCCTGAATTTTTTTTCTAATTAGATGCTTTAAGAACTTATTAAAAGTAGTCGTCCCCTTACACATTTTGAAAATTTAACACTTCTAGAAACTAATTTATTTATTTATGGGAGACCAACAGGTTTGACCAAAAAACCCCTAAATAGGTCACCACAACAGTACAATTGAATAACTAAAGATAATACAAAATAATACAAGATGGCCTTATATGAGAAATATTAAATAGACCGTGGAAAAAAAAACAGAAAAATATTTATAACCAAGTACAGCAACAAGCAAAACAGTATTGTAAAGTAAATTGAATAATGGTAAACTGTAATGAAGCAAGCAACCTTTTTGCCATGTACAGTAATGTTATTAGTCTATTGGAAAAGTAATTTTTTTTTTTAAATATTAGTAAAATTATATAAGGTCCACAGGCTTACAATAATCACAAAGATAGACACAGAATATACAGTGATACAAATAATACCCACAAAAATACAATTATACTGTGACTATTTTCCATCTTTATGGTTTATACTGACAGAGATACCCTATAAAATAGTAAGCTACACAATAATACACACATAAGTACAATCATTCAGTGACTAATATCAAATATCAAATTATAAGGTTGTTATTGACTGTGAAACACCATATTGATAAACGTTAATAATCAGCTATACACTCTTACACTCGAAGAAGGAATCATACGATGCCCATTATTAATTTTAATTTTTCTAAGGTAGTTACAGACAGATCAATTTGATGAATTTGATGAGAGGTGACTGATATGTTGAGATTCTTACAAACTATTGTGATGGGAGAATTGTATGCATAGTTGGTGGGGTTATTTACTGCAATAAATACATATTTTAGACGTGTGCTATGAGCAGAAAACAGGTAATTTAGCTTCCCTATAAGATATATACTGTCTATTACATTATTGTGAGCTTAGTGTATGAACACAACATCTTGAAATATTCTTCTCTGGTACAAAGAAGCCATTTTGAAGTGGCTTAGTTTATTTTAATATCCATGCAAAGGTACACCATTTATAAAGTTAAGAACCTCAGAAACTTTTTTTGAACTGACTATTCTGTCAGCCATAACATTGTAATAAGGATTCCATAAACCCACCCATGCTATAAAATACTTCTTACATAAGCATTATAAAGAAGGAAAACAGGTTGCTGCGTTTTGAAAAGATAAGCATTTCTCATAACAAATCCTAGCATTTTAAGAGCGCTATTGTTGTACTTTCCTATGGGATTGAAAAAGCATTTCACTATCAAATGCTATACCTAGATCATTTATATGCTCCACTTGTGCAAGGGAACTGTCTCATATTAAATATTTTGCTGGCATGTTATTCTTTTTCTTTGAGAAATTGATAATAAAGCTTTTTTTAATTGAGGCCAAACAGTTATTTTTGATAATTTGACCACCTGGTAAAATTATCAAAATCATTTTGAAGAAAAACTTATACTCTTTTGAATTAATCGTCCTGAAAATTTTCGTATCATCCACAAACAATAAAATGTCCTGGTTTTAATGTAATCAACAATATCATTAACATATATTATTGTTAATATTGAGACTATGGTTAAAAGTGATTTTGTACCCGTAAACATATAAGTTAAGGTCTTATGTTTATTTCTATGATAGTAGGTATATAAAGAGAGCGGGATTCCTTGTATTTCTTTGTCATCACATGACAAGTTTTATATTTTTTGTCATCTCTGCACATAGAAAAAAACAAATCTCCAATGATAACAAAATTAATATTGTAAAATAAATTATATATAATCCAAACAAATCAACAAAACTCTCATCAATCACAGAAGAACGTTATTATTTATAAAATGATATTCAAAGAATGTCATAACATGGCACCAAAGTATATAATAGGCAATAGTTATAATTTTTAATATTATAAACGAACCCACCCGAACAAAACTTACCTTTCATGCGTCAACACATTTTTATGAAATTTCGGAATCCTGAAATATTACATTTTTCAAACTATTTAAAATATTAATTTATTTAGGAAATGCTTCCCCATGTACCAATTTTAAACTAGATCATAATTATTTTTAAAACCAATCATTTGTAAAGTACCCTTTTATTATTATTTTAAAAGAAACACGAGTAAGTATTTATATATTTTTATAATATCAACTATATAGTGCTGCTCTTATAAACGAGAGTTAGAGAGTTCACTGCTGCCTCTATCAGAAATGGCCCAATAATGGATACAATTCAGATTGTGATATAGAATGGATACAACAACTTTATTGTGATATGTTTAAGAATGTCTGAATGGATATAATTAGAATGTATACAATTCAGATTTTGTGGATAAGCAAAATACAGTGGATACAATAGATTTTTGTTAAAGTCGTTTATTTGAAAACTGTCTGAATGGATACAATTAAGGATTTTGTGGATATTATGAGAATGGATACAAATCAGACCTTTTATTTGTGGTGCTTGTTTAAGAAAATGTCTGAATGGATACAATTCAGCTCCCCCGGTGGGCAGACTTGACCCGCGAACTATTAATCGAATATCACTGCCATAAAGTAAGTAAGTATGATATTGTTTTAATGTGCACAGGGCTACTTTATCCATTAGGCCAAATAGGCACAGTGCCTAGGCCCTACGAACTATTTAAGGCTTACAATATTTCACTTGAAAAATACATAAACGGAACAAACAAAAATCCAAAATAAGGGAAAGCAGCAATTTAATTTAAAAAATTCATTTTGATATTTGAAAGGCAAAAACAATAATTTAAGTCTTGGCGTTTCTCAACAGCCTCAATGATACAATCACAGACACAGTAATGGAGGTCTTGTAGGTACTTTCATTTTAATGTTTAAATATTCACTTTGTGACATTTTGTATGTGCATAGTCAGAAATTTTGTCATCAATTGTCGCATAGCATCATTTTCAATTGAAAGTAGTGGGAATGAGTAAAAATATCGGACATACAGGTCTCTAGAAATAAAAGTGCCTAGGGCCTACGAAGGTCTTAAAACGATCCTGAATGAGCGTTGTCCGTTTTTGAAATACGTTTAATTTTTTTTAATGAAATCTTATATAGTCCATAGCTCATCTACTGTGGGAGTGTAGTTCAGTGACACTGGCGGAAGGTTATTTCTCACAAAAATTGGCTGAGAGTCACTAGTGTCAACCCATTCGAAAATAATTTTTATTTGCTTGGTAATACTATATTAGCAAATAAAGGATCATCAAACAATTCTAATACTTCCAGCCAATGTTTGCGGTAAAGAACCTCCTACTAGCTGTCACTTACCTACATTCCCACCGTAGATGAGCTATAGTATTAACTTGATGGGCTCCCCTATATGGCCCTATCATGCTACATCCAACAATGACTTAAATAACATTTACAAAGCATGTGAGCCTTCAAACACGAGTATGAACCGGGATCATAAGATATCATTAATATTGTATTTTTTAATTCACTTATATCACGATAAATATAATATAATTTTTCAAGTGCACAATTCTCATTTTACTCCATATCATAATATTAACCTTAAGAGATTTAAAAATATACTATTTGACTTGTAATTAAATGCATTGTATATAAGATAGGCAATTTGTAATGATTGAACTCAAGTTCAAATATAACTTAATCTAAATGAAAAATTAAACAAGCAACTTTTGAAAACCTTACGGCGCTGTATTTTAGAAATTTCTCTTCTAGTTTTTCTTGGTTTTAGTCTACTTTTGTGCTATAAATCGATTCAAAATAACGTGGCATGATAGTTCAGTAATTAATTTTGCGTCCGATGGTTTAGTTTTAAACCTCCTTTGAGTAAAATATAATCCTAACTACTGAATAAAACGTAAAGTGCGAAATATAAAATATATTTTAATGACAAGGTTTGGAATCACCTGGCTATGATGAACCCTGAACCGATCACACAAAAAAATACTCCATCGATAAACCACTATCTAGAAAGCCCAATGTTGAAACGGACCTACATCCGCTTAAATAAAGCGGATTTCTGTTTCCTCGTCCATGAGAATAGTGGTGTTTTGGTGGCGGAAACGTCATATCTTACAGTGACCAACTGTAACAGGATGTGGTATGCTGACAGCAAAGCTGCATGTTCTAAACATTATCACGGTAGAGGAAATACTGTGACGATGTTAAGTGAGTTAATCTCAATACCAACATTATTAAGATACAAATCACTCGAGCATAGTAAGAGAACACCGAAGTCATAGTCAGATGGTCCAGTAAAATAGTCACAAACATTCTAAGTCAACATTTATGTTCCTTGTTTGTTTCAAGGGAGCTAGGCCACATAAAGCACTTTTAGTTATCAATTGGAAGTATTTTCTCCCCAAGCGGGGCCAAACTCAAGAAAGGACGATGGATTCACGAAACACGGAGTACCACCCTTTGTGCAAGGACGCCAAATACACGACCTGCGTCAATTCACAGACTGACAAAAACAAACGACCAGGCCTGGGACCTATGCTGTCTCTGGGAGCTAATTAACAGGATTAAGCAGAACCATTCTATCGAATGCAACACATCCCAGGAGGTCACCCTATCGATTCTTGACAACTGTTCCTACCATGGCGATAATAGGATCCTATATGACTTCCCCTGCTTGGAGCAAACTTTGAATAATACATACGGCCCTTTATACGACTCGTGCTTTGCCAACCTCAAGAGAATATACGCTTTCGTCAACATCTTTGACCTCGTGGTCACAATCATTGTGATTGTGTATGGCACCCTGTCCAACTGCTCGCTTATCGCTGTCTTCTGTAAGCACCGGTCCATGTGGCAGACCCACCGCTGTTCCTATTGAGCACAGTGTTCGCCGATCAGCTCATGATATTTCTCTCCTTACCCTTGCACGCCGCCTATATTAGCTCTCCGAATGGAATTTGGCCTTTCAATCAGGGAGTCTGCAAGTTTTTCAACGGTGGTTCGAAATATCTTCCTGACGGTGGTCACTTACATGACGGCAGCGATCAGCATGCAGCGCTACCAGATAATCGTGAACCCTTTCCACAGCCACATGGCCATCGACTCCCCAGATGAGAGACGTAAGGTCGTGGCTGCCAGCCTCACTATCTGGGGGTTTGCCTTCGTCTACTCCATACCCACGTTCGTGACCTCCAGAATCAAAGAGTATTTGAACCTGTGCTTCTACATCGACGTCGATGTGAGTGGAGTGATAATGTGGTACTTCATGACGGTGTCCCAGGTCGTTCTAGTGTTCGTCATCCCATTCGCTATCATCGCTGTGTGCTACACTCTGACGGTGCTCAACATCCGACTCTCCAGGACTCTGGTCCCGATGGGGTCCCGGAGTAACATGTCCGAGGTGAGGTCCCGTGAAAAGACTGGTAAACTGTTCATAGTCATCATCCTGTCATTCTTCATGTGTCACTTCCCCAGGAACGTCGTGGTAACTTACCTCTCTTTCCTACCCTTGGAGAATTACTCACAGAGGAGTCTCTTCAAGATTTCTATCGTACACAGTCTGTTCCTTACGCTTCAGAACATCAACTTCTGCATGAACTCATCCATACTGTTCGCGATGAGCTCGGATATCCGGGAGAAGTGCCTAAATATTTTCAAAAAGACCTCTCTGGAGCCCAAGACCTCCATCACAGGCCCTACAGAGTCGTCCAATTTGGAAATCAAGTCAAAATGAACTAACTCGGTGGTTAGCCAGATAACTTTCACTATGATATTTCTGCCAAACCCCTTATAATGATTGTGCCGAAATAATTGGTGTTAGATGAAGTGTACGGACATTTATGTAAAGAGGTAATTGTAAAACCATCCCCACTGCACCGTACTGGGATTCTAGCCTTGATTCAGTCTATTGCTAACTTGATTTATTACGCTATCTGAGCACCAAAGAGGATTACAATCTGATTGTACTTCTTACTGTGATTCAATGTGATTGCATTTATACCATACAAATAACGATGATTAGCTTACTCATAACGGCTCTTTAACCAAGTTAAGCATTTCTGACCCAGGTAGAAATATTTCCTGAATTCCGTAACCCCAGTGAAACTTCAATACTATATTATATTTATTTCAGCTTTAATGTTTTACTTGCTCTAATACTGTTCTGGTACAGATAATCAAGTGGAATTTTAGCGAGAGGGTGATTGGATTTCCTTAACACTCAAGTTGATTCTAGAATTCATTTGTGCGTCTTATAAAGATAAAACCAAGCACATGATTAACATGCATGACTGACCAAGCAGGCCTACATTCGATTTGAGTTGATTTGTTCTCTTAATTGTTTTTCCCTCTATTCGGATATATTGAGTGCAGTTCTTCTTGTCATTTCTGTTTAATTGCTTGAAATATGTCGTTAATGGTTTAATAAACGCTTGTTATCCCTTGTGAGTGATCTATAAAGTCAACGATTGTGCCAAGGCCGTAGCCAGCCAATAATTTCAGGGGGGGTTTGGTGGGCCCATCCCCCAATTGACGGAGACTAGAAAAAAATTCTAAATAAAAAAACTGTTCTAGAAGCTATCTGAAGTGTTTTTTTTATGGCAACCTACCCCCTAACTATCGGAGGCTAGGACAAATTCTAAATATTAAACGCCTCTATAAGCTCTCTGAAGTGCTTTTTATGGTAACACAGCCCCCTAATTTGTACTTGTACCTTAATTTTGATATTGTTTGAACCATAAATAAAGCCATATATATTTTGTTCATAAGATTTCGGGGGGGTTTTGAACCCCGAAACCCCCCCCCCCTGACTACGGCCTTGGATTGTGCTTCCTTTTAAGTGATATTATATAAATTGAGCCCCACCTTTACTCCCCTAACTCAACTCTTGTTCTGCCTTGTTATCAAGTTTCTAGAGTACTGTTAACTCTTCCTCTGTAAAGAAAAATAAAAGCTTAGACGTCTGGTAGTAAAAATATTTGTTTCGTTTGTTCTCTAAGTGGCCATTCATTCAAATATAAACAGCATTCAAAGTTTCTTGGAACTGAATGAGCAGGAAACATCTTTCATTTATTTTATTATAGAAAATACAGTTGTAGAATAACTTATTGGGGAAATATATAAAAACTAGTTTGAAATGAAAATATACAAGTTCTGGTTGTATACGATTGTGCCAGTGATCTTAGACATCAAAGCACAGTCTTACCCATTATAATGGTTGGTTGGATCTTTTGGTAACTTTTCACTGAATGGATTGTGTGATACACAGTATTTTCTTATATCTCGAAATGGTTTTAAAACTCGCCGTCTCAAAACTCAATGTTGAATGGGTAGTACGGGTGGTTCTTGGCACTGTAACAAAAAAAAAAGTGTTCATAAGATCAGGATTTTTTTTTTGGAGGATCTTTTATTTCAAATTCAGATAATTCTTGCTCTGGATGTTTGCAATATTATACACAGCAAACAATTTTTTTTTTTTCGAAAAATTAAAGCTGTAATTTTTAAGTATTACTTTACAAATAAAGACAACATTTCATGGAGAAGCATAGTTTCTATGACTTTAATATACGGTGCATTAAGCAAAGTATGTGTCACAAAATTGTTCTTGTAAGTTGACCCATTATTGTAATAATACACTAAATCAATTTTTTTTATATATGCTTAAAAAAATATTAGTACAGTGAACTTCAAGAATAATACATGATATTTAGAAAAAGTGATGGTACAATAATTTACATTTTACTTCTTGACTGTCTATCAAATTCCAAGCCAACTGGACAGGCATGTACTGCAACCCGTAACACTTTTTACTTAAGTGACACCACAACAAAAGATATCCTTTGGTAGAGTCCAGAGTAAGTCTAGTAAGAGTAAGTCTGTGCATGTTTTGTGATTAAACTGACGTCCCATCCATAGAAAAAGTTAGTTTATTCCAGTGCAGAGCGTATAGCTACACATGAGATATCTAGTAATAATAGGTCTATTTGTTAGCTTATACAAAAATTTGCCCGCTACCATGGTTAAATTGAAATTAGGTAAATTAATTAAAGGGTTTGTTTTATACATAATCGACGTTTCTCTTAATATATCTACCTGCGTAGTTACTGGAAACTAATTTGTTATAAGTAGCTTTGTTAGGTCCCATGACCTTGATCTTAGTTGTGTTATTTTTTAAATTTATCTTTTATTCTTAGACTATTACCTGTTCGGGTTGTACTCATATGTAGGCCTATTAATTACGCTAATAGGTTAGGGGTGAGAAATGTTGAATTTAAAGGAAGTTTATCCGCATTTGCGTGTAGAGAGAAAATGGAAAACTATTTTGGAAAAATCAACCAGTATACCCGACCGGGATTTGAACCCCAATCTCCTTGTCATAGCCAGACTAGTCTAACACTAGAGTGGCGCTCTGAACCATACGGCTGTGCTATGTACTGTACATTTCGTTTATGATAAAATTTAGCATGTTTACCTTGGTGAGTTTCAGTATGCTGAATATTATAATATAGTGCCATAGTGGAATCGATCAAGGTAAAGCTGCTATTTTTTACGGAAAATGAAATGTGCAAGTGTGAGAGGTTTGTAGATCTTTTTAATAATAATAGTTCCTAGACGAGTAATTAAAATACAGCCAACAGGACTAACGTGTTATGTAACCCGACATACGCTTGCCTTTATTCATGTAACGATACTAGTGACGAAAAGAAAAATCAAGTAGAAAGTATTACATTTTGTGTTGTTAAATCCGTGAGATTATGATTGTAATGTAAACATTGCCTGAACTGACGTCATTATACTAGATAATTGTTTGTCTAGTCCGTTGTGGAGGCAAAAGGATGCACTTTATAGAAGTAATAAGTCTATTGTCTTACTGGTCCCTGTGGCAGACTCTGAGGCCGCAGTCAAGACTGTCGATACGTGCCATATCATCTGGGCTCAACTCAAAGTCGAACAGGTTTATGTTGGACTGGATGCGGGTTTTAGTCACGGACTTGGGGATGACGACCACACCTCTCTGAACCTGTAAGACACAGAAGTCTCTCGTTCAAAACACACGCCAAGAAGTAGGTTTATAAGAGCGTTAACACTCTCAACTTGGCAGGCAAAGAAAGAGATCGATACCAACGGTTTGCCTTGTGAGTGTTTTTACCTCCAAATGTATTTTTCATAATTTTTAGTTGATTGCTAGTGTATTTCTTTCAAATCAATCTTGGTCACTCTCTTCCCTCAAACACATCATGCCAAATAGTTTTTAAAAAATTGACACTTGATGTCAGAAATGTGTCAAGACACGTACCAAGATGGCAACAAAGCCATACAACAAACGCCACTAGCACTGAGCTAAAATCTGCAATTAACAATGGTTTTTATTGTTATTGGAATGTAAAAAGTCCCCAAGTTACGTTCAGCATTGCTATGGCAATGTGGCTTGTGGCAACCTGGTTGGGTGGTAAATAAGATCGATCTTAGAGAACAAGACTAACGAATAATAAATCCTCGCCTCTTCAAAGTTCTAAGACAGTCTGCGGTACCTGATATCTGAGGACGACGTGAGCAGGAGTTTTGCCATGTTTCTCAGCCACCTGGACAACGATGGGATCCTCCAGGACGTTGGGCGTTCCAGGTTTGAGGTGGACATTTGATCTGTTTCCCAAGGGGCAGTAGGCTGTCATCACAATACCACGTGACTTACAGAACTGTAGTAGATCACTCTGGTTCAGGTATGGGTAGCACTCAACCTGCAACGTAAAATGTTCCTGAGGAGGTTGTCAGGACTAAGCCTCGTGAATGGAAACACCATGGCAGATTTAGGTTACGATATGGTTAACAGTCCACCGGCCAAGGAGGGTCATCTATTTTGGCCCAGCTATGGGCTTGTAGTCCAATGTAAACGCTTGAAAAAGATACCACTGATCAGCTTTTTTTCGAGTTATAGTTTGACCGTGGAGATATCGATTAACTTAACGACCTGCTGACTGTTGAAGTTACTAAAGCACTCACCTGAAGGACTTGTGGTTTGAACCGGGAGTTATCAATGACCCTGTCGACTTGCTGGCTATTGAAGTTACTGAGTCCCAGACTTCTGACCAGCCCTTTATCCACACACTTCTCCAGCTCCCTCCAAGTGTCCAGGTAATCAACATCGCTCAGGAGAATATCACCAGCAACATTCTTTGGAATAAGATCACCATCTTCCTGAGAGGAGATAACAAGTTATTATTAGAACATCGAGGGTATCTTCAATCACTGAACAATTTTTTTTAGAGATTCTTATTCTAACCCTGGTTGGAAAATATATCTAGTGTTTTTTTTTTTTTGCTCTGTCACTTAATACCCGTCAAGGCTAGCCGTATTTAATCAAATTAATTTAGCAGGATATTTTTATGAAGACTAAATGATTAAGAAACTATTTAGGGTCAGGTGGGACTAAAATGATACAAAAAATAAAACTTTCTTTGTAACCTTTTCCTATTTATGATAAAATAAAAATAAAAAAACAAAAATGTGCAGTTTTGCTATCTTAATTAAATCAAATAACTATGTTTATTATTTAAAAAAGTTATTTTGGTAAAAAATAAAAAAGGTATCACAATAGCCTCAGCCTATGGTGTTAATGTTATCCACGTCTGAGGCTAAAGTGATACACCCCTTTTTTACATGTTAAATATGAGAGTTAAAAGATTTTGGGCTTTTGTGAGACAGTCCAGTCCTTAGTGTATCATCAATAAAAGTTTGGTTTAGATCAAATGTTTGGCTCCTGAGCTATGTTTAAATATGTGGAAGAAGCTCAAAACCTCCAATTCAACCAGTTTTTCCTCTAAGCTTTCATTTGTTTAATAAAGGTATAAAAATTATGTAAGGATTCTGAAATTTACTCTAGACATTAAAGAATCATTAGTACAATTTTTGTTTGATTTATATTACTAGATAATGACGAAAACTTTTAAAGAAAGTTAGGTTTCAAACACCTCAACAATGTTATAAAATCTATTTGTAAATGTGAGGAATGCCAGGCCTCCACCGTGGTTCGGATTCCACGTTAAACTGTAGGTCCTCCATTTCATCTCACAATCACCGTACCATTTCACATTAGCGTAAATGCGTATAACCCGAACGGGTAGTAAGAAGCGGTGCTAAAAATAATTTAGATAAAATTACAGCCACCAGGCAAGTTGGAGCAATAGAGGAACGTACGCCTACGGTACGTTTGTTAGGGCTCTTTCGTACTTACCTTGAAGCCCATAGGCCAATGGATGAGGTACAGGTCAAGGTACTCTAGTCCTAGACTATTCAGAGACTTGATAAACGTCGGTACCACAAGGTCAGGGCGATGGAAGGTGTTCCATAGCTGGAACAATACAAGGGCTACTTAGACGGGATCTCAACCAAAGACAGTCGGAGGGGAACAGCCAGGTCCAATGACCACAGCACACAAAACATGATCGTGGACATTAGTTATATCTCTGTCTCTTCCTCTTGTGGACCTTGAATCTGATCCTTAGCAACCAGCCCATAGGTGTGCGTAGGCTGTAGATGATGGTGGTGCGAGCTAAAATACAAAGGGGATGGGATCGATGCCCCTCCCCTTCTCCACAGAAAATCTGTTTGGATATTTTTTTAAAAATAGAATAAATTAAAAACAAGAAAGAATCAATGTTTAGATTATTCTTTGAAAAACAAATTTTATAAATATTTTTTAGTCTTGGACTTTGTTCGATGAATGGGACCACGAGGTGTTGGAATTTCAAGTATACAATAACCACTACCCTTGGAATATGCATCAATGCACTTTCTTTTTTAAAAAATGTTAAGTACTTCGTTCTTTTGTCAGTCCAATTTTTCCTGCTTTTTTTTTATAGTTGTGGTAACATGACACCGGATGTTCTAAAGCAGGTGTGTCAAACTCGTTTGATCATAAGGTCCACATTGAAAATTTAAAATACTAAGGGGATAAAATCTCAGAAAATTCAATACTGTCACTATCTTAATTTTATATATAGAAAGAACATTAAAATTATTTAAAATTTTAAGAGTGACTTAAATTTTTACGGAAATTTAAAACTATTTATTTAGCAAGGATGTAAGGGTGGGTTTAAATCTCGTGTTGAAATTACTTTCAATATTGATGATAAACGCGTGCACGTAATCCGTGATATATCGGGTGTTTGTTGTTTTTTATATGATAAAATCACTGGTCACACGATTATGTGCTGCCAAACATTACACATAATTCTTTGGTTTGCCAATTTAAAATTTTTTAGTAGTCGATATTTCGTTGGTAAAGGGTAAAAACTGGGAACACCAACCTCACCTGCTAGATTTCACCAAATAATGACCTATTTACAAATTAATGTTATAAACCCAAATGATTTATTCCTACAACGTTTGTGATAAGATGTCATCAAAAGGTCCACGGTCCGCACATAATCATGAACAGGTCTGCAAGTTTGAAACGCTTGTTTGAAAGAATTGATCATACTACAGAGCCATCGTCCATTATGACACTTTAATTATTATTTTTTGGATGGTGACGAAAAAAAACTAGTAAATATATTAAAAATAGCGAAGAGTTGGTTCCAAAATTTTGCTTGTTCCAGTATTGATTCGATTATCTTCGTTCCAAATTCCACACAAACCAAACTAAATTTATTTGGTATCTATTGTTATCGTGGGTTATTTTTTTTATAATATTGGTAGTTAAAACATTTTGCTATCCTCCGGGCGAGGGGAGATAAAAAGTGCAAACAATTGGTAGATTGAAAATAAAAAACTTTACTCAAGTCAACTTTATTCATTTATTTGTATGTTCCCTTTGTTAACACTGTAAGGTAGCACACTTTCTTTACATTATTACCCAATGGTATAGCTCAGGGTCGGCAAACTTTTTTGGGCCGAGATCGACTTTTAAATTTAGCAAAGGTCTCGCGATCACCCATCGTTTCTCCACTATACGTTTTATTTTTTGGTTTATACCATCCTTCAATTAAATATTTGCTCAAAAAAAAATTGAATCAATGAAACGTATATTCTCATATTAAACTATTTCATTTTCAAAAAATACATAACCTATTATGACCGATCAAGCTAGTTTGGGTCACACTCAAATATTATTAGAAAGTACTTGATATATTTGCGGGCTTAGAAGACTCAAAGAACGACTTTTAATAATGACGTAGTTTTTTCTCACGCAATCTACTGCGAGATCGACCGGTCAATCGTCATCGACTAGTTGCCAATCTCAGGTTGACCTTATACGATAGGGTCATAGCTTAATCCATTAAGTTAAAACTGCTAACCTTCGGGGTGAACTGAATGTACTGTGCTGATAATATATTTTATTTTTCACCACGTCTCCTATCAATTAGAGTTATCCGCTTATATATTGATTACGCTTAAGTGTTGGGGTTGAAGAAAGTGTACAGAAAGTGTACCCCAATTTGCATGGATGGAAGGTGGAAAGTTGTTTAGCAAAAAAAAAAAACACCCTCAGTACACCCGACCATGATTCGAGTTCCAATTTCCCAGTCATCTGCAGTCCAGTCTATCGAGACTTCGCGAGAGTGACTCCTTAGGGCTTAAGGTGGGGTGCTAGTGAGCGTGAGTTTAGGGCAGTATTTTCGAAGTTTTATAGCATAAACATTTATTTGGCCATAATAAATCAAATATTTCTTCTATAGAATCATAGAGTTTAGTTTTCCGCACATGCTAATCTCAACAGTTCTTTAATATCTGTCAATGGTGTCCTGGAATTTAGTGACAACTTTTTCTCTGCATTTAAAAAGTTTGTCACCAAATGCCGCTATGCTCATGAGAGATATTCAAGAACTCTTGAGATTAGCATGTGCAGAAAGCTAAACTCTATGTTTTTATAATGAAGAAATATTGATTTATTTTGGCCAAAAAATGTTTATGCTATAAAAACTGCAAAATTAATGCACTAAACTGGTGCTCACTAGCACCCCACCTTAAACCATTCTACCACTGAGGCGGGTTATTAATAATAGTTTTTAATTTACATTATTAGAAATCAAAACGGGTTCTTAAGTAAATAAACATTGTAACCAAGGTACCGAGGAACCAGACTGATCCATACCAAGGGACAAGGCCGTAGCCAGCCAATAATTTTAGGGAGGGGTTTGGTGGGCCCATCCCCCAATTGACGGAGGCTAGAAAAAAATTATAAATAAAAAACTGTTCTAGAAGCTATTTGAAGTGTTTTTTTTATGGCAACACTACCCCCTAACTATCGGAGGCTAGGACAAATTCTAATTATTTAACGGCTCTAGAAGCTCTCTAAAGTGTTTTTTATGGTAACATTACACCATAACTGCCGAAATATAGAAAAAATTCTAAATAAACACCTCTGGAAGCTCTCTGAAGTGCTTTTTATGGTAACACAGACCCCTAATTTGTACTTGTACCTTAATTTTGATATTGTTTGAACCATAAATAAAGCCATATATATTTTGTTCATAAAATTTCGGGGGGAGGTTCGAACCCGAAACCCCCCCCCCCCGACTACGGCCTAGCCAAGGGAGTCTTCATCGTGCCGGTAACATTGACGTAGAACTCTTGTTCCTGATGATCCACCCCTAAGCCTCAACACTCAATACCTTGCTGGTGATGAAGATGTCCTCTCTCTTGACAACACCTTCCTCGATCTTGAATCTGATGGCCTCCCCCACCTCGACCTCGTTACCATACATGTAGGCGCAGTCGAAGTGCCGATATCCGGCGTCGATGGCATCCTTGACTGCTTGCGTCACTTCTCCGGGCTTGGACTGCGGGACACAGAGGTCAGGGATGTTTTTATTTCTGGTCTCGCAATCGATGACAATGTTTTGTCTCTCTCTCTCTCTCTCTCTCTCTCTCTCTATATATATATATATATTATATATATATATATATATATGGCGTCTTACTGGTATGGGATCATAATGACAATCTGCTTGAAGTTTCAAACAAACGAAAGAATATAGTTTTAATTTATATATAATTCGGTTAGGTTGGATCTAGGCCTATTTTACAGAGCCTTACCGAGTGAGAGGGGGGGTGTTTTGGGGGTTTAAAACACCCCTGAAGGTATACGGTATCAATAATGTGTTTTTGTATTCCTACTTAATACCTGAGCTAGTAGCTTTTTGAAGTCTCATAAACAGGGCTGCCCTTAACAGACGTGGGTGTGGCCCTGGGCAAACCTCGTTTGCGGGGCCCCCAGCTATCTGCCTCACACCCCCTTTCCCCAAAAATAAGTAAAAAATTCAATTTTTGTCTAATATTACTATAGTACATATATACCCACCAATATTGTGTTGGATTTTCACCAACCCTACTTTTGATTTTCATCCTTAACAAACTTGATCTGTATAAAGGTACAAAGAACAATTGTGGCAAGTTTTAATTACATCAGTTAATCCATTCAAAAGCTATTGTGATACATATCCACTACAGATAGATACATGCAAATCGGTGGAGTTAAAACGGAAAACTCGCTTCACTCACTTAATAAATCAAATCACATATACTCCGACAATATTTGCTAGATTGCCCTTTACAAGGTTCCTATAATAATAATAATAATAATAATAATAATAATAAATCATATATAGTTTTTATTCACAATTTAATAGAAAATTACATAATTGATAAGATACAATCCCGAAGTACCTAAAGGTACATCTTCAGGTCTTATCTAAAAATATCAGGTCATATCTAAAAATAATAAACTAATTAAAAAACAAGTTTTACAAATATCATAACATTTCCTCTCAAAAATATTTACGTATTTGTTTGAAGCATGCTTTGAAGTATCGAGTCTTTAATTTTATTTTTCGTTATACCCATTTGAGGGATATCTCGGAGTGTTGGTGATAGTAGATTAAATAATTTTGGGATGGTACATCTCAGTTCCTGTTTACCATAATAATTAGAGTATTTACCGATTGTTTACACTTCTTTGTTAGAAATTGAGCGGGTGTTAAGGGAATGGGTGGTAATATCCTATAAAGAGGCTGTAGTATAGCCACTGTACTCAAATAATTTGTTAAAGAAGTAGAATTATTCTATGTTGAATGTATGTTTGTTTGTTAGCATTTTTGGTAGAATATATAATTTTTAGGATTTTTTTTTCTTGCAAACGTAAAATGTTGACATTCTATCGTTCCTCCCCAGATGGATATGCCATAAGATATTATTGAATGAACTATATAATAGTATGGGATTTATAATGTGATATCGTGCCGCGCGATGGGCGCCAATTTATAATGCTATGCGGATTGTTTGTCCCGCGATTGAGCACTAATTAAACTGATACAGTTTAATATTGGTATTTATAGCCCCGTGATCGAGCGCCAATTAAAATAGCTACCATTTAATTAGCTGATATTTGCCCCGTGATCGAGCACTAATTAAAGCAGTACGGATTGTAATCGTGGTAATGCCCTGTGATTGAACACTATCTATAACGATATTAAATAAACAAGACTTTTGATGTTGCACACCGTTTATTAAGATGTACGAAGATATTATATGGAATAATACAATTTTCGTTGAACTACAGATTATTTTCTGTGTATTTTATGCATTTAAATTAGTGGCACTAGTAATATTACACGTTCTCTAGATTTATGCTACTGGCACTGTCTATTTATGTTATGGTTCTGTTAGATTGATGGCACTGTTATGTGATAATACACTGTTCTCTGGATTTATGCTACCGGGACTGTCTATTTATTCAAAGACTATTCTGTAGATTTTAGTATTTTAGTATGTATTCATACGCACAAGCGGCTTATATTATATATATGACCTACCCCTTGCCTCTTGGACCCCTTTTCAACAGTGTCAAAACCAACTAATATAAAGACTCCTGGGAATACGATGTTGAGAAGGCTGGCTTCCTATTGGATATAGGGAGCCGCGTATTACATTGACATTATTTCTGAAAACGCGTGATTTTCCATGAATGAAGTCTTAAAAGGATAATTTACATATAGCACTTTAAAGAAAATTACAATTCATTCATGACTTTTTGAATATATTAGAGGGGTTCAAAACAGCATCATTACAACTAACGATTTATATATTATTATTGTTTTGATATCCAAGTACATTCTAAGATGGTAAAAACATAATCTGTTAATCCTTTTAGTTTGTTTTCGAGTTTTTGTATGTGCCTGTCCGATGTTACGTCCAGTTTTTCTGATATAGTCACAACACGTTTGTGTCCAGTTGTGCAAACAATTATAGCTGTGACACATTAACTCTTGTATGGTGCATTTTAGGAAAACAAATATGTATAACTTTAGTTTTCTTTGAATTTATTATTAGACGATGATCATGAGTCCATATTTGTATCTCGTTGTAGTCTTGTTACAAGTTGTGTTTGCTATTTGGAGGTTTTAGTGAATGGTCAGTATTGCGGTGTCGCCTGCGTATAGGGAAATGTGGCTATACTTTACTTGTCTTGTGATCTTTTCAATACTACGGAGTTGATAAAAAAATTAAAATAAATAAATTAAATATAGAATATGTCGTCATATTGAACCTTGTGGTACTCCCAAACTTTTCACTTTGGTTTCAATTTTTTGTGTGCTAATTTGTACATATAAAATTCTGTTGGTGAGATAGTCTCAAAACCATCTTAAGTATGGTCCACCAATTCCAATCCTTTTTAATGATCTCAATAATATATCAATGTCGAATGTGCCAAACACTTTTTTTAAATCAATAAATAGGGCCAAAACATGCTTATTGTTGTTTAGGACTTTGTTAATTTTATTAGAAAAATATTCTAGAATATTTTTAGCGCTTTTATGTGTTTGAAATCCATATTGCCTTGGGTTTATTATATTTAATTTATTTAAATAGTCCCTCAATTTGTTAGCCATGTATCTTTCTAATATCTTTTCAAAAGTTGGTATAATTGCTATTGGTCTGTAATTACCGTAGTCTAAATGGCTCCCACCTTTGTAAATGGGTCTAATAAGAGAGCATTTAATTTATTATTATTAATAATAATAATAATTAATAATGTATTTATTTGTACTTTTAATACTTACGTGCTAAAAACTAATATATTATAATATCTGTACAAACATTTTAATTTCCAATTTAAATTTCCTTTATAATAATAATATATTGCCCACAGACATAATTGTACATTTATACATATTAAAATAAAACAAATGAAGAAAGTAGAACTAAATAAACATTAAGAGACACAATCATTCCACACACACATTCACGTGTCACTATACTATGCATAACTTATATATTCATGATAAAGATAGCAAATAATTTTAAAAGAAAACAATACTATACGAGCATGAAGGCAAAATTTCCTCCCCCCCCCCCCCATTTTTTTTTTTCCCCCTCTGTCATTCAAGCAAGCTAAATTACTGAAGCCCGTGCGACCGCGCCATTCATACACACCTAAGGGCGGCCCTGGTCATAAAGCTAATAACACCTACAACCTCGTCTATGTTTAAAAAAAAACACTTGAATTTGTTTTAAGAGGAGTGAAATATTAATTGACATCCCCTGTGGGAACTTGAGCACGAGCTACCACAGCCTCGTACCTCCTCCCACTCCCTCCACCCATCATAAATAAATAAATAAAAATCAATTAATATTTTGACCTTCACTTCTGTTTTTTTCTTACAGTAGTTCAAGTCAACATTCAAATTTCCCGCTCAAACAGTTCAATAAAATTTCTTCCACAAATTCAAAATTTCCTCTTTGTAGAAAAAAAAGTCTGCTGATTTCCTTTGGTTAACCATAGTTACCATATTCCCTAACTCTCACTACCGTCAAATGTCACCACCCCTTGGGAAAAGGTTTTATTAACCCAATGAAGTATGATCGTATTCACGGGGAAAAGTGTTCAGTCTACAAGACAGTGAAAACACCATTAATTTAGTAAAATTCTGCGATCTCCTTCGCCTTTAGCCAAAATACTAATGCAAACTGTAGTCTTACGTTTACTGATCCTCTTATACTCTGTACACTGTGCAGTACATAATGTACAGATAACACGCATAAATGGGCAAGACGAACACGAACTAAAAATCAGGCTCAGCTCATCAAGTTAGTTTTCCAAGTGACAAGGAGATCCGGGTTTGAACTCCGATCGGATGTACTGAGGTTGTGTTTTTATAAATAGCTTCCCAATCGGTCTTCAAGCAAATGCTACATTTTCTCGAAATTCCACCTTGGTTTAAATAGTGGATAACATGGGCTGATTAAACAACCCTACATAGGTAACTTACCTATTTAAAACAAAAATTATACACTTAATTAGTAATTACATTATTTTAACAGCTTAGTTATCAATAGCCTAGTCTTTGGAGTTGAGATGAGGAAGACAGTTTAGGTGATAGTTTAGATGTTTAAAACTACCCAATGTGCACATGGTGAGGTTTCGAGCCCTGATCTTTAAGGGTATAAGATTAAAATAAATGACATTATGACCAGCGTGCTTATTAGGTTTCGTCAATACTCATCCATTATTTCGAGGTTCAAGGAACACAGGACGCCAACAACCTAGATGCTTGTTATACTGAAGTTGTATCAAATCAACTTGCAACCTAGTTTCCACGTTCACTCTTGGTTGTTAATAGCCCAAAATTCCGTGAAAACAATATTGGGTAAGCTGTGATTATTATGTGGTGCGCGTCCCCCTTCTTTATAATCGTTGGTCTAGAACTCACCAACCAAGTGCCGAGTCCTACTATCGGGATGCTTCGTCCGTTGAGCAGTTTTAAATTTGAAGGCGCCATCTTGAGAACCGTAGTGGCTGATTTTAGACCTGGTTGTAGAGTTGTAACGAAAAACAAACGTGGCCTTGACTTTATTAGCCGAGTTAGCGGTTGCGATGAGATAAATATGACAAGTGAACTTTAGCAATTTACTTCACTATCTGACCTATACTCTGTACTTTGTAGTGATAACTTAAAGTTATCTGTAGTAGCTAGTAATAGCTCAGTGGTTATATCACTGTCTGTAGCTTGTGTAGCATTGCATGCTATAATGATATAGCAACACAACTTTGAGAAGGTTAAGTTGCTGTTGATATTAATAATATAGCAACACCACTTTGAGATTAAGGTTAAGTTGCTGATGATATTGATGATATAGCATCACAAATATTGCTATTAGGATTAAGTTGCTGCTTCACTTTATTGATGATATAGCAACAAAACTTTGAGATGCCGATGTAGTTGCTTATGCATGCTAGATAATTAAGCTTCAAACTAATTTCTAATCTTTGCCAAAAATAAATGTCAAACCAAGTCACTAAATAAAAAAAAAAGCTACAGTAAGATTGTGTTAGCATTAGCAAGGACCTTCTGTTTATACTAACATCACTATTATCATTGTTCTATAGGTATCTATCCAGAGTGGCAGCTGCAGATCACATGACTTGACATCAGTGGCGTAGCTATCATTATGAAGAAGGGGGGATTGAAATAATATATAAACAAACCTAACCTCATTTATTTATCTCCTTATATTTTAGCTCCAGCTGATGGTTTAGATTTTATAAAGTATTATACTAATCACCGATGTTTGGGCTTATGACACAGCAGCATGTTTAATGCCACTCTTAATAAGAAATATATATCAATTGTTCTTCTTTCATTTTATTACTAGATTGAAACTAAATTATCAAAAAATAATTTTAACATGCACTGTACTCCAACAATTTCTTCAAAGTCAAAACAAGAAGTAACAAACACATTTTTATAAAGAAAAAACTCATGTCCAAACGGGAAAACCTCCCATAATTCCCTGTTCTTTATACAAATACTAGTATTTACTGGTTTCAAATTGTTTAACTCGTTCTTGTAATATTGTGTTTTATATACAATAAATATTTCTTAATATAGACTTTGTAAAAAAAAGTGTGATTTATATTTGACTAGAATATGTTGGGGCCTACCCAGCGCTGTCCATTGTAACCACACAATGGATTGTTTGGTTACCCCTGGCAGCTCTTTTATTTACTTCAAACTTCAAAAAGACAAAAAAAAACCTCTTCACTTTATTTATTTTGACTCGATTTTTAATTAATAGAAAAAATCCAAATTTTAAAATTTAGGCATCAAGGTTCACATGTTCGTGTACAGGGAGTACTTATTTTTAAATTCAGACCTTTGCGTGTGATGTATATCACCAACGCTCATGACAGACAGACACACACATACATAAACTCTTAATTTTATTGCTATAGATCAGGGGTCGCCAAACTATCAATCGTGAGCCACCGGTAGCTCGCGATGACATTTTCAATAGCTCGTTTAAAAAAAAATAATGCGTTGCACTTTCCAAAGAAACTTATTGTTGAAGAGTGTTGCCTCAAGTTTAGGATATGTGGCCTCTTTTTCTGCAGGAAAATTATCAAGTTCTGGTTAATATTTCACTCCGAGTGGAGGTGTTGTTCTGCTCTACCAACTTTGTGATTCATCATTCTCAACTGAAGGTAATAAAAAACAACTATACAATTAGGCTTACAGTTGAACATTTTGATAAGTGAAATTGAATGGAAGTAAATTCACCACAATTTAAATAATTGTTTATAAAAATCAATAGGCCTACCGTTCTTTTCATAATGTGCAAAAAATCTCTTTGGCTATAATTTTGTTAAAAAAATTAATATATTCTTGTTTTCGTAGTAATAAAAAATGAATTTTAGTACAAAATGTACTAACATTTTAAACATTATTTTATAAGGTAACAGTTGTACCCCTGAATTAGGGGAAGAAGGGCATAAATCCACAGGTAAAAAACTGTAAAAATTAAATTTACTACAAAGTGTAGACAGACAGTCTCACTAGGGGAAGGGAGAGAGAAAATTAATATTTCCTCCTTGCAAGAACCACCTTTTTTTAAAATAATTTTTATCACTTTGGAAGGAGTTTTTAAAATTATAGTAACATATGAAACTTTGCTATTTGTTTTTATTAACTGTCCACTAGAAGGTTTAGGGAGACTTAAGTTTCATCGTCTACCTTGACGCAACAACCCTGCTTGACAAATGACTATATGAAGGTTGCTTTAGTAACTTTGTAACAGTCGGATACTGTCCTTCCTACCTCCTACAAGACTCCAAGCCAGGGGGGTACTAAGCCCTTGAGCCTATAGTAGTGGTAGTCTCACAGCAGACACCTTCGTAAATATTTAACAAAACCAGGAAGTAAAGGAGGGAACTTAATTCTCAATTGAACCAGTGAATAAGATGTCATAATTTATCTACAGGGGTGAATTAGATGATATCCTGGTGGGCTCTTTTGTATTGAGATGCTGCAAGACGTACCGTAACTAATTTAAATTAAAATAAAACCATATTTCTCACAATGCAACAATCATTTCATTAAGGTTTGGTCAAACTAGTGATGTGACCCACAGTGTTGGTACATGATTCAATTTGTTCTTGTGTTGATCTTCTGGAAGTATCAGAACATGCATTTGGGCATCAACATCATTAATCATTAAATTCTAAATTACTATTGTCATTAAATTTCTATGACAAGTTCCGGTGAATAAGTCTGAGGGTACCCAGAATACTAGGACTAAATCATTTAGGAAGAATCAACGATGGCATAAGACTGTACCATTGGTTGTTTATAAACAATTTCCTTAGCCAAATGTACATACATACATTGTTCATAAAAAAAACTTTTTCTAATTTTCTCATCAACTAAAATAACATGTAAAATAATTTTTTCCAAATTCAAATACCAAAATTAGACTCTACAATTAATTACTGGCTACTCAGAATAATTTAGGTTTATATTAGTAAAAACTGATGCTATAAGTGAATTTATGGACATAATCATTGATCACGTGACTAAAATGGTTTCAGGATTATAGTGACTGTTTGGTCTATAATCATACCTGGTGAGTCCTGCTTTTTTAAAATTTGATTTACTAAGAATATAACTAAAAAAAATGCTTCACTAAAATATAAATCACTGCATGTAATGTTGCTTAAAATGAAACATAATATCAATGATATTCATATGTATTTTAAGGGCCTTTAAATATTTACTATACCAGGCTATTTTGAACCTGCTAGTTTACCTTTACTCCCAATCAGTGTTAAAAGGAGTGGTTCAAATTGAAATATAGTTGAACTATTGAAGGTAATTTAAGTCAATAAAATTTGACACGATTCTTTCGAGGCCAAATATTATTTTGTAAAAATTTAAAAAATCAACATTTTTTCAGAATTAGCATGTATCCAAGCAGCGGTATCTGTATCTACAGTACCATATCAAAACACAAATAATGTTGATTATATTTTCTGTAAGATTTTTTTTTTTGTTATCTAATAAATATTTGTATCCACAATTTGTTGAATACAAGTATTAGTTTGATAAAATGATGTATTCAAATTCCATTCATATTACATAATTTATTCAGATACACATTTTTAATAATATCTTACTACTTCATTCCGAGGAAGATGCGATAAGAGCATTGAAATATTGAAGTGTGTGTAAATATGTGTTAGTATTTTTACTTTTATTTGTGTTTTATTTTTATACAATTCTATCCTTTTATTTATTACATATTATATTATATTTTGCTTAATACACTTTATTTAATACATAGGTTTAATAATATCTATATTACTAGTAACTTTTATTTTACAAAACCTATACTATCAGGGAAATAGTTATACTAGAATTATCGTATATTTATTATTTTATGGATGTAGCTTACATTTTATAATAAAAATAATTTATTCTTTTTTTACTTATTACCTGAATTTATTAAACCAGAATAATACATGAAAATAATTGTGTAAAAATACATTCAGTATTTCCTTTACATTTTTATTAAGTATTACAAAAAATGAACAGTTCACATTATGACTATTATTCAAATTAGGACCATATTAGTTGTATTAAGCCAGTCATTGCCCTCCTATTTGTATGAAAGTCAAAGTGTTAGGCTCTCAAGCTGCCAGGATCAAAACTCGATGTTAAATGGGAAATATTTGTGACTTGTCGAACTGTAAACAAACAAGATGACATTGGTTCAGTGTTTATACTTATACTAATTGAGCAATCAACTAAATATTATTTTACATAAAGACATCATTTAACATTATAATTACTACTACTACTGTGGCTGAGAGGGACCTGGTGGTCTAGGGGTAAGGTGTCAGACTTCTGTGCTGGGTGTCCAGGGTTCAGTCCTCGACCCCGGCACAGATTTATCTGATTGCCAAACCTTTCCTTCACCTCTGACAAGACGTGTATTAATCACAACTTGTGAATGTGAGGAATGCCAGGCCTCCACCGTGGTTCGGATCCCACGTTAAACTGTAGGTCCTCCATTTCATCTCACAATCACCCTTCCATTACACATTAGCGTAAGTGCGTATAACCCAAACGGGTAGTAAGACGCGGTGCTAATAATAATAATACTGTGGCTGAGGGTGTACGAGAAGACATTTTTCTCTTCGAATTGAGTTAGAATGAAAATATCAAGTCTTAGTTGTGTTAGGAGGTTTATGAAAATAATGAACTTGTGGCACCCTCAGAAATATGTCGATCCCCTTAATAATTTAGAGTATGCTGCCGACAGTGGTTACTCTAACACATGTGAATGACAATTTGACTAAAGAATCAGTGGGAATCTCTAGGTAGGCACCTTCGGCAAACAACTACATTTTTAGGAAAGGCTGGATGCTTAATCCCCCACCCCATTCTCACCTTTGTTTCTATGCTGCACCAGAGCAATATCTATACTTAAAAGTATTTCTATGAATTTATGAATTGTAGGCCTATACATTTATGTAATATTTTTATGAATGAATTTTTATAAACACAAACATTCATTTTTAAGAATAATCTTTTTATGGAAAAAAAACTATACAAATTAAGATTTTTAAGTAAAATTAATCTCACTAAATAGTGTTTAATTATACAAAAGGATAAATTGAAGATTTTTTGCTATGAAATAATATTCTAAAATCAAATCAAGCCAATAAAACTAAAAATTTTATGTGCTTTAAATATTAAAATTCAGGAAAATCTTTGAGTTGAGTTCGAACAACTACTAAAACTTGAGTTTAACTCAATTTTTGGAGTACTTGCAACTATCAAAATAAATAAAATTAATCAGCACAAAGATTACTAATAAGCTAAACAGTTTACCAACATGTGGACCTATGTATTTCACACTGGGCAAGTATACTCATAATGAGCAATTATTTTGTAGAAAATAAAAAGTTAGTATTAATATTAAAATTATGAATAATATCTAGACAGAGTAAATGAAACAGTAACATTACAAAAGACTATATAAAGAATATCACAGACCTACACATGGCGTATTTCAAACACTGTTGGTTTCCATTCATACATCATAATGTGGTATGCGATCAAGAATAGTTGTCCAGACAAACAAAAGTCTATGTATTTGTGAAAGATTAAAATTAATATTAAAATTTATTCAAGTAACATTATCAAAAGTATCAACATCAGGTATTACTGTGGTATCTATTTTGGTAAAATATGTTATCAGCACATCTATGATGATGTTTGGGAAAATTGCTAATGTTAATTAATATTATTCATGGTGGCTGGAGGTAAGGTCTGTATCTGGGGAGGGAGGGGTTAAATCACTCCCTTACTCCTCTCAGAAGTATGATCCAATAATGTATAAGAATGTGTTAATTTTAATACTAGTTATTATATTGGAATCTTTGAATATAACGAGAAAAGGTTGAGAATAACTAATTAACAGTTTGATATGTTTATTAATATGCAGAAATAGACATTAATACCGATTACAAACAAGCAAACTGTACGAGAGACAACGAAAGCGTACATGTGCGGCAATAATCATATTACTACTGCCTCTCCTCAGTCCACCACAGACACACACAACAGTACTGCTTTCACTGCGCACCACAGATGTCACTACATTTATATTCGCTGTAATATAATTTTACCTTTACTTCAACAGAATCTTATAAAATTAATTACAAATTATGTTTAAGAACACTTTATTTTGCTTCAAGAGTGATTAAATGTTTAAAAAAATTCCTTGACAATAATATTTTGCGAGGCTATCATGGAAAAATTATTGAAACTTAAAAAATTAGTTTTAAAGCAAATATAATATGGTAACTTTTAGTAACTGAGGAGGTCTGAGCAGAAACATGATAACGCCCAGCTATAAAAAATAAATATTTAATTAGTTTATATTAGCTATCCTTAAAATGTCGACTGACTATACACACCACTTGTAGTACATTCTACAAAAGGTAAGCTATCAGAAATCCGTGCTATCACATTTTTATTTTTATTCACTATTAATTTCAAATTTATGCTCTTTTGTGACCTACGCGTTGATGATTTGTTTTATCAATTCATTAATTTCACTTTTTAAACTGTGTCTTGATTCATATTTTATAATATACTGACTCACTACAGAGGTAAAATCTATTATGTGCGGTGTATTCTAATCTGAGATAAATGTAGTATTGACTCATAGGTTAGAAAACAACACATAAACAATACTTGGTATAGTTACATCTACAAAATATTTGTGTGTGCAATAATTTTCAAAATATTGGTTAGTGTGTTATATTTTAATGATTCAGTTTCAATTTCATTGAGTAATAGCTGATAGCCTCAAACTTTCTTCACAGATTATTGGTGTGAGAAGTGTGTCAGATTTAGTTTGTCCCCCATCCATTGGTGCACCTGGGGGATCAGGGGGGAAGGACAAATGGGACAGCTTGCCCCTCCTCGGCCTATATCATTTTAATAAAATCTAAAATACATCAAAGTGAACTATAAAATCGAGCACTCAAGATGTGTGAATTTATTCTAGTTTTTAGTTTAATAGGCAACTAATTTCAACAATCTGCCAAACTAAGACCACATCATATAGCTTATAAATGCATTTACATTTAAGATTTTTTCGAAGGAATGGGTGACCCCTCCAAATACCTTCTAGGTGTATCCAAATTTTTTACTGTTCATTGGGGAGGGTTCTTGGACTCCCCTTTGGGTTGGAGGGCAAACTTCTTAAGAAAACCTTTATTTTGCTAACCACCCCATCCAGACACCCCTATCTGAAATTTAATTCTTACTACAACTGATTGTTTGTACCCCCTCCCTCAAAAGTAAGTTTCTGGGTGCACCACTGCCCCATCCCTTCTTCCAAGAAGTATTCCTACGTGCGCCTATGTTTTTACTGTTAATCTAAGATATGTGCAATGAATTTCAAGTTCCACTCACTGTCCCACAGTACAGACGCGGCCATTGCAGTCGAAGGAGTCGAGGTAGGCCAGGTCTCCTTGCTCAACTCGAAGTCGAAAATATCCAGGTTCTCCTGGATGCGGTGCTTGGTCACAGACTTGGGGATGGTTACCACCCCTCTCTGGACCTATAACCGCCAACAAGTTAGTGCTGTCACAGTTAGTTGACTCGCCAGCTGCTAGGGAGCTTCACTGTCAAGGAACTTTGAGAAATCAAAGTAACTATTAGTGAGCACAGGCTCAGTTCTATATAAGTAGTTATAGAATAAATGAAATTTTATAATAGTTGCTTAACCCCCTCTGTATACAGTTCCATTTTTATAGGAAGAGCCTTTATACAAACATGTTTTATTGCTGCCAAAATCAATATTTAATATTTCTTTACTTTTATTCTATACCTGATGTATGAATACCTGAAAGTAAATCCAGTACTGTAGCACTATCACTCCCTAACACACTGAACATTACAAACAGTCATCAGGGAACTCGTGATTTATATTCATTTCCCTAGCATTAGACAAAGCTATTGACTAAATGGACTTGGCTAAATGGTTCAAAATTAATTATAATAATAAAAAATAGATTACAGTACTGTACTAATGCTTTACATTATTTACTATACACTAACAAAACTAACTAAACATTATTACAAGCAATCTTTACATGGATAATATTAACAGTGAAACCGTTGTAGAAAATAAAGTTTAAAACGTGTAGAAACTATTATTTTTCCTCACCATATTGTCCAATTTTTTTACTATACTACTTATATTATCTTATTGCCATTGAAACTACTGAACAAATGTGATAACTTAGTTGCAAAAGATATAAGTTGACATGAATATATGAAAGTAGCTTTAGAAACTTTTGTAGCTAAACTGACCCGGTCACAGGCTGGAAACAATTGAGGAGGATAATGATGATATAATAACATTCTTACCATGATTCCCCTAGTCCTTCTTTATAGGTAAAACCTCTTTTCAATTTTGAGGCACCAAACTGAGTGAAAGGAACAAATAGGATAAAATATTTTTAAAATGGCAGTAACTGGCAGTTTTAATTTAATCATGAGGCAGCTGTAGCTCTTTGCCCAGTGGCAATAGCATAAGAATACAAAGCCAATGAGACAGTGAGAAGTACCCCAAACTCACCGAGTACCTGAGCACCACCTGGGCCGGACTCTTGTTGTACTTCTTGGCGAGAGACTTTAGTTTGGGGTCATCCAACAATAGGGGGTCCCCTGGCTTGAGGAACGGACTGTCAGGAGATCCTAGGGGGCTGTAGCCTGTCACCACAATGTCCTTAGAGCGACAGAACTCTATCAGCTTCTTCTGGTTGAGGTATGGGTGACATTCCACCTGAAACAGAAGTTACTGTGTCACTTTCATCAGATTACTCCTGTTCCTGTAAAATTATAATAATTCATACCATGGGTGAGTCTCCCCTTCCAACTTTAGGGGAACACACATTATGATTAATTTTACACTAATTAATCATTATATGGAAAAAGGAAAAGAAACATATAAAAGGGAACAAACTCTACATATAGGCCTAACATATAGGAAGCCTAATTTAGCTCTAACTATTCTACCTACATGTATATCATCCCAGAATACTATAACCATGCATTACTTATATCTTGGCTAATATGATGGAGCTATCATTTCCAAATTCCTTACCCGCATACCATAACTTATATACCGATGATAGAGGCCCTGTCTTGGCTTAAAACAATCAAGAAATTATGATCCTCCCTGTTGACTAAGGATCCCCCACGGTAATCCTAAATAAATCCACCTATATCACAAAAGCACAACGACAACTTACTGATGAAAATATTTACAAGAAACTCGACCATGACCCTACAAGAGAATACAACAGTCTTGCCAAGAATTTTCACAAGTACGTGGACGTGGACGTGGGGTCTCTACCAAATTAGTAGAGCTCCTCACACCCACTAATACATCCATATCCACTCTCTATCCCCTGCCCAAAATTCACAAAAAGGAAATACCTCCAATGGGCCGCCCCATTGTCACTTGCTGTGGGCCCCCCACCAAACACATTTCAGCACTGGTCACCTCTCGTCTTCAACCCCCGGTCTAACAATTTCCTTCACACATTAAGGACACAAACCACTTTCTCAACCACCAACAAAACATTATAAACAAAATCCCTAACTATGCGTTCTTGGTCACCATATATATCAATTCCTTTTACACCAACATAACCCGCACACAAGACTTTTCTGCAATGGAACATTTTCTGGACAAACGACTACCCAATTTTAAGCCATTCACCGCCTTTCTAGTGGAATCTGCCCGCCTCATACTTGAAAAGAACAATTTCCGCTTCCTGGACAGACACTACCTACAAATCCGAGGGAGGGCAATGGTCACACGTATGGTCTCCGACTATGCTAACTTCTTCATAGGCAAACTAGAGACCAACTTTTAATGATCCGAACCCCCGGAACCGGTCTATTGACAACATCTTCATGATTTGGACAGATTCCGAAATAATTTACTACAGTTCCTGAACAGGTTAGATAACCATAGCACTCTCAGATTCCCCTGGGACATTTCACAACACCATGCCATATTCTTGGATCTGGAACTCAACCTTCACGAGGGAAATATAAACATCACAGTCCACACCAAAGCCACCAATCATCAACGGTATCTCAATTTTCAAAGCAACCATTCTCTTAATCTAAAACGTCCTCTACCCCAGAGCCTAGCTATCAGAGCCAAACGTACATGAAGAAGAAGAAGACTTTAAAAAGCAATGTTACCAACTTTTCAAGTCTTTCATAGCACGAGAATACCCTAAACACATAGTCAAATAAACAGAGCTCTTTCCAATCAAGAGCCTATCAATAAACAACCTTACAATGATATACCGCTCACCACCCATTATTATGAAGGACTAGACAAACTCAGATTTATCCTTTACACTGGCTACAATATCCTAACCAGATCACCTCTCACAAAAATCTTCTCAGCAGTGCTCCAAGAATCACAATCAAAAGCACCTAATCTCCATAACATTTTGGTTCACCCTAAATTACCTGACCCAGACACAAACAACAACAATCCATATCAGGCCAAACGTTCCTACCCATGCAACAAACCGAAATGCAGTACCTGCAAAATTCACCATTCTTCCACCTCATTCAACAGCAGGCTCACACAATTGGAGTATTCCATAAAAGGCCACTATGATTGCTCCACAGAAAATCTTAGACACCAGTTACAATGCAACTACTGCATTACTGAATACATTGGACTTATCACAGGAACACTCAGACAATGAATGAATGGTCATCATTTGATACCAACTACAACAACCCTGACAAACCATTAGCACTTCATGACCAAAAGTGTAATGCAGATTTTGACCCATGATATAGTACTAGAGTAATACGAGCCCTCCCCAATAGTTGCACTGCTTCCCAGATTCGAAGGTTGGAACTTTCTCACCAATATATAACCAAATACAGGCATCGCCTTGGTCTCAACAGGAAACTACGGAATCCAAGTAAAAATAAAAATTAAGAAACAGGCAACAACAATGTCTAAGTGACCATGATCTACCTCTAGCCATACTGCCATAGTCCAGTAACTCTAGTTGGTGTTTTACTCTCTTTTGTTGAGGAAGGGGACTGATGATGTACACACAAAATTTAATAACTATAATTTTTTTTGTGTTTTTAATTGTGAACTTTAAGCCATACAACTTTTTGGTAAGTGTGTAGGCCTTGCCCTTGTATCCTCCTTTCATTGTTTGATCTAAAATAGCCGTTTACCGTAATTTTTCCTGTGTCTACCTATAAAATGCTTAGATTAATTTTCAGAATAATTTGTTTCACCTGAACATTAATTTTAATCAAAGATTTTTATTATGTATCAGATTCAAATAGGTCCAACCCTTTTCTCAATAATTTGTCCAATATTAAAAAAAAATAGGCAAAGGCGTTCCTAAAAGACTATTATTAATTCTATGCTAAATAATTACTAGAATCTATGGCAGTAATAGCCAAGTACTTCATAATAAAATAACAATTTATATTAAATTGCATACAAGTGTTTTATAAAGTCTGTACAGCAGAACACATTTATACCATTCTTATTATGATTTAACTATGCAAAAGCACATAATTTAAATGAACAATGACCTTACCAAAGACCCGCTTTCTTCTTTTATTTACTAAATACTACGTAAATTTGTTCAAGCGCTAGTGTTTACGTAAGTGAAGCAAGGTCAATATGTTTAGTAAGGAAATACAATAAATGTGTAAGATAACTGAACTATTACAAGTAAATTGTTTAGATAAATCATTGAATTCAATGCTATATTGAAGGGAACTCCCCCTAAATCACCAATATTGGGGTGGGGTTTCCCTCATAAGGAACAACCATACTTGATACATCGATTGCTATCTGATTAGTGACCCCTATGCTGTTGCTTGATTATTAACCCTAGTACTGTTTCTCAGTTATTAATAGGTGTGTTGTTACCTGGTTAGACGATTATACCTGGATTGTACTTGACTACTAAATTGTGTTATATTACCTGGTTAGTGACTGGTTTGATGGTAGCAGTCTTGAGCAAACGAGTGATCTGTTCGCTGTTGAAGTTAGAAATGCCAATGCTCCTGGTTAGCCCTTGTTTGACGGCCTCCTCCATTGCCTTCCACGTGTCCACGTAGTCCACCTCACTGAAGATGATATTCCCGGCGGCGTCTCTCGGCATGTTTTCTCCTTCCTCCTGAGAGACCAATGGGATCAGATGAATGAGCAGTATTGCATGTGGAGATAGATATAATAATCATGTTGGGGCAATTTGAACTTCACCCTTCTTCACACCAGTTCGCTTACCTTGAAAGCCATGGGCCAATGCACCAGGTAGAGGTCCAGATACTCCAGCTGCAGGTTCTCTAGCGTCTTCTTCAGGACCGGGATGACGAGATCTGGACGATGGAATGAGTTCCAGAGCTATAACAGAAACACTAGCACACTTCAAGGAAATAATAGGACACATCAAGGAATAGAATTTTCCAGAAGTTGCCTGGGGACCATCGATATGCTTGAACAATGATGACTATATAAAGCAACGAAACCACACATTTCTTTACTAAAGCCAATGAATCACAGTATGACTAAAGTGTCCGTTCAAAAGTGGGCAAATTTATCTAGCATAAAGATCCCAGATGAGCGATTGCAAGTTGAAAAGGGAAGGCAAATATATCTACAAACTATAACATTTCTAATAAGGGTGCTAAGGTGGGAACCTGCCATTGGAATATAAAAAAAACTTTCAGTAATTCAAGATTTTAAAATTAATAACTAAGATATAAGAGTACTAATGTTGAACAGTTGCTATATGACGACCTACAACAGCTACACCACCCCAGCCAATGAATATTATATTCTAGTCCATTGTTTCTTAAAATGAGGTACGTGACGCACCACTGAGTCTTATTAACCACCAAACATGTTTTGATAAAAGTAAGTTTGATAAACAAATTAAGTTGATGCAGATTTTGACGTGCTATCATGAACCTTTAGAAGCCTTTTCTTTCCTATGTCACAGCTTTGTTTAACTTAACACTAACATTCTCTTAAAATTTGGAATGACAGTTTATACTTTACAAGCTATGAGGTATTTGTTTCTTTTTTTTTTTTATGAAGAGCTGGAAAGGGTTGGTTAAGTTAAGACTCCAAAAAGAGTACACGATTTGAGAAAGTTTTGGAAATACTACTATATCCATTGTTCTGCACCTTAGCTCAGTCAGTAGCGTGTCTATCCAGTTTCGATTCTTGGCATGGCATTGTTGAGGAAACTGGGGCTATCTTTTCCCCAGTAATGAATTAAAGACGAGGGTATTGGATGTTCTGGTTATAGAGTTAAGTTAGTTTGTAAGTCGTATGCTTATATAATCATAAGTTTGTCTAGACATTGGATATTAAATAAATCTAATAAAAAACTCATTTACTTGTTTGCTGCATTCTTCAAATGCAGCAATATTTATTCGTGTGTGTTTTCTAGCACTATGAGCTATGAAAGACTTAGCCTATCTTATGCTTAAGGGGCAGGAGAAAAAGACTTACCTTGCTAGTGATGAACAGGTCCTCCCTTTTCACGACCCCCTCCTCCAGCTTGACCTTTAGGGCCTCTCCCACCTCTTTCTCATTGCCGTAGGCGAAGGCACAGTCGAAATGGCGATAACCGGCGTCTATGGCGTCCTTGACGGCTTGGGTCACCTCTCCAGGCTTTGACTGCGGGACGCCGGAGCAAAAAGACAAGAAATCACTAACTACCCTGGATGAAGCCTTACTATTCCATCTTCACCCCTTTTAGGGACGGCCCTGGCCCGGATGATATTAGCTGCAGGAACAAGAGTTGTTTAGATACTAACTTAGTCTTATGGAGGCCGCTTACTAATGTATTGAGTCGCAGTGCAGACGTCCAGATACCCCACATTATCTAATAAGTGGTTTATTATTTCAAAATATGGTTTTACACCTGCCCGTTGGCCATGTGTATCAAACGTCACAGTTGGTTATGCTAGCAATAGTTCGTCAACAGAATAATTGGCCTGAAGGGTCTATAAGGCCGTTTCCAGAATTGCCCCCCTTGCTTTGGTAATAACAATTACAAGGCTACGATTTTGACACGCCCGTAAGGAATCACCGAACTTTCGACAGGCAGAATGAAGGATGGAAATTTCGACAGGTATTGTGATTATGACAGTTTTCAACTTCGAGTTTTATGATGGGTCTTTCTTTTTGTGTTACCCTGGTCAGGGAGAGATGGGCTTTACAATTATCTTTGTCCCTCCCTCTATATCTATATCCATGGTAGGGTGGGGCTATTTGGGTAATTTCAACTTTAATTTAAGTTTTCACCTATAATATGCTTGCGAGATTTTTTTAACAGCTATTTATATCTTTATTCATATCTTCTGAACCGTACCTAGTAACAGTTTTTTCGAAAAACGAAATCTAAGTAGGACATAATTGAAAAATAATATTTTAAGTGGAAATAACATTTTAGTGGATCAGGGATTGGGTTATTTTAATCACACATTTATTTTGATAGTGTACCATGAGTATAGCCAGTTTGATTTTTTTTAAATTAAATGTGTATTCTACAAGATGCAAACAAAATGTTTATATACATTTTCTACACTTAAACTTTTTTTTTTCAAAGGCCCCGTCACACACTTCATGAAACACGATTTGCAGGTTTGACACCGAATCCAGTCTCCTTTTCCACTTGAATTTATGTCAAGATAAGTAACTTTACAAAAACCGCATGGTGCAATTTCTTATTCTTCTTCATTGTCAAAAATATGCTCGACATTGTAGTCTTCATCTGAGTTGCTGGGTGGGTCCAACTCAGATAAAATACGTCTTTTAGGCTTTTTAGAGACTTGGTATTTTAAGGTCCTACAAGTATTAGTTTCTTTTTCAAACTGTAAAGCGCTTTTCGATCTTACTTTATCAACATTTTCTTGTGATGTTGGACGGCAGGCTTTTGTTTTGTCCTTTTTTGTTTGTATGTGTGTGAAGCTTTGATAGGTGTTGATAATACTTGAGAAAAAGTAATGGTATATGTTGTCTGGTGGATGGTCCTGCAGTGTCACATGTAGTTTCCGGCACTTCTATAGGCCTATCTGCAATAAAGGTATGTGAAGGAAGAAATTATTCTTCAGACATTTTATCGCAATTGTAAAGGAAAATCCTTGTAAATTAAAAACCTTTGGCCACATTCCCAACAATTGTTCCTTTGATACAAGCAACATTTATCAGTCTACCGAAGGTTAATTTGGTGATTGAGCTTTTTGGGTTGTTGTGAATGAATGAATTGGTTTCTTGATGATAAAAAGCTTTGAGGAGTTTAAAAAATGACCTGTCAAGAGGCTGCAGAACGTGCGTGGTGTGAGATGGAAGGCACAACAGCTCTATTTCTTAATGCAAACAGAACTCAAGACACTGAAGAGAGTGATGTGATGAGTGGCCATCTAAAATAAACAGGCATTTACCAGAAGATTGGTGTTTTTGAAAATGTTGCAGCCATTTTAGGAACAAATCTTTATTCATTTACCCCCTCTTTGACATTAGTACTAAAGATCCCGATAGCATTCCAATGTTAAATTCCTCTTTTATCCTTTTTCCCCTTGAAAATCACGATTGGGGATATAAAAACCCCACTAGCACTGCAGAATGCTACAACGGTCACGTTTTCACCTCTCTCTAAGCTTGTTAATGAAGCTACCTCTCTCTTCCCTTTTCCTGACACTATTTTAGATGGTTTGTTTTTCATCGGAAGACCAGTTTTATCCATGTTGCAAACAGATTGTGGCTGAACATGGATTCTAATATCAAGTGTGACATCATTTAGTAATTTGTAAAATTCTTCTACTGCATTTCTATTCATTCCTTCAACGTAAGATTTTGAAAAACCTTCTGGCTTTCTTAGGGAGATATCTTGATGTCGTTTCATGAAAGAAATAAACCAATCCTTGCCTGCAATTTTGGCATAATCATTCTAAGTGGTCTTGATGTTAAGAGACTTAGCAAACTGGAACGCAGCTTTACGTACACTTTCCGATGAATGACCAAAATCACGATTACAAAGAAGTTTTAATCTTTCTACTAGGGCTCTCTCCTGCTCGAAAGATAGGATTGTAGGATAACCTATTGACTTTTGTGTTGTAATTGGGTTATCTTGGTGCTGCCCATCAGCGGTTTTAAGTAGTCTAGCTGCCCAAACTCTTCTTTGCAGTGTACTGAACGGTGAACTGTGATGCAGATGCTCTGACACTCCAGTTTTCGTTAAGTGTACTGTTTAGGACCTGGGTCATTCCTTCTTTTGACCATTCTTGGCATCTATTTTTTTTTTTTTTTTTTTACTCTCGAACCATCTAAAATCATATTTCTAACTAAATCAAAACACTAAAATAACTTAGATAATTATACAAGTTTAAGTTATATTGTATTTAAATACTGTAAAAATAGTTAAGATGTTAATATACTAGGACTTACCCCCACAAATATTCAGATTTCAGTATTACTAAATAACAATTAACTGTTTATACATTAAAACACACAATCACTAAACCAAACCGAGATACACCGATCCACCAACTAAACTTTCACTTAACTGTCTGAGGTGGCCCGGTAAAATATTGAAACCCTTTTACCCCCACCCCTCCCTTCAAGAGTACTGTTATAGGGTTAACCAGTTAAGTCGGTGTTTAACAGGGCTGTCCAAACTACAACTTACAACTATAGCACATCTAAGTATTTTAAACGAGACAGAAATACCTTTCCAAATAAACTAGAGCTATTCTTCAAGCTTTGAGTACTAGTGAGAAATAATGTGTAGTAGTAAATATGTTTAGTTTGTTTTAAAAATTTGATTAAAAAGTTTTTATTTTCAAATCCAACAACGATAATAATATGACAGCCTATAAGCTCGCTCTACGAAGTGTCAGAAAGCGATAAATAACTAATTGTATATTCTAAAAAAAAAAAGTATAAAAATAATGATCCAAATAGCCCCTTAAAAAGTGATTCAAATAGCCTCAGAAGCAAACCATTTTTCAATATAAAATAACTCTATTGTTTTCCAATAGAATATGCTCAGACTTCTTGGTAATGAGCCCAGAAGACTAAGTTATAGGTTTTAAAAAAGTTACTTCTAAATCAACAACTATTATAAATAACTATAATAACTATAACCTTACAACGCAAATACAATTATTTACATCACTAGGAAATGTCAATCTCACCTTTATTGATCTCGTAAAACAATTTTTCCAACTATTTAAACGTTTAAAAATTAAATTTTTTTTAAATACCAATTTGCAGCCAGTAGATCATTCAATAAATTCGAAGAAATAAACACAAAAAAATATGTGCAGAATAGCTGCACAGTAGCTTGAATCCTTTTTTTTGATTCAAATATACCCTTGATCCAAATAGCCCCATCCTGCCATATATCTGTATATACATCTAGATTCCACCATGGCTGTCCCTCTGTCTGCCTGTACCTAGGGCTATATCCGAAACATTTAAAGTAGGTATTTTGTTCAAACTTTATTTATTGGTATTGTATGGTCATAACTCAACCAAAAAATAGTGATTTTGATTCCGTCATTAAAATTCATGGTCCGTTTACTGACAGATTATTTTGTAATATTTTTAAAAAATTTAGATCTATAACAATTTTGTTAGAAATGCTTATCAAGGAATGTTTTAACCTAACATTATGAATAACGCTATGTATATTTTATAAACGTGTTTCTTAAAAAAAAGTGTATAATTCACAATTCCTCCCGAAACGTGTGTATATCCATGATGTAACCTTTAAACTAAAAATTAAAAAACACTCGTTTAGCGTCAGGTTACTGATGGCCTATTTTTCAAAATTTTCTTTTACACTATATTATGCAATTTTAAGATACTGCACCATTTATTTTCTATCAACGTACGGACATTCCGAGCCATTGTAGGCTGAGCTTTATTTACAGTTTAAATACCTTATAGAAAGAGGTTAAGCCAATTTATATGAATAAAAAAACAATCGATTTAAGTAAGACTTTTATTACTAAGTTTCATTATAAACGATTGTATTTTTTAAATGAATTATGCGATGAACTCAATGTACTAATCATTATTAGCTTGTGCGTTATGCATGAATATAAACTAAGCCTGTTATGAACCATGACTTGCTTCGAGATAATCGATTGTTTTAAGTCCCGTATTGTTCATCGCTAACAGCCGCCCACCCCCACTACTAAAACATTTAGGAGTACGCCACTGGTTATTTACTTACCTTCCATGTTCCCAGCCCGAATATGGGGATCTCCTTCCCGTTGTTCAGTTTAACCGAAGTGACGTTTTTGGGCGCCATGATGTACCGCTGTAACCTTATGACCAGACCGCGGACTACTGAGATCGATAACAGGGGCTGACGTTCCTTCCCCTATCATTTCAAATACTTTTAAACTCCCCCCACTCCTTCCCCTTAATAGCGCATAACAAATTATCAACACTTGAGAAAAGGAGATGACGTAGCAGCTTGCACACTGAACTGATAACAGCTTAAACTTTCTCGCGTCTAAAAAAAAGTGATAAGAAGCTTTGCTTTAACCATGTAAATATCAACCGACTCGGGTCCGCCCTTAGCAGACGTAGGGCTCTGGGCAAACTTCATTTGCGGGGCTTTCAGTTATTTGCTTCAACCCCTTAACCCAAAAAGTTTACTAAAAAAACTCATCTTTTTAAATGTTATATTACAGTGGTTTGCACCTATACACCAATTTGCAGCTGTATAAGGTATCAGGGAAGTACCCTAAAAGGTAACTACATTGTAATAATAAATGTTAGGAGCAGTGGTTTTATACATGTAGGGTTGATTTCACTCCAACCTTTTGTTCGCTTATCTACCTCGACGAAAGTATAGAGGTACAAACAACAACTTTGCCACGTTTGGATTAAATCGGTTAGTGGTTTCAAAAATGATCATGAAACATATCCACAAACATACAAATGCAGATCTGTGGAGCTAAAATGAAGAGCTCGCTTCATTCTTCAATAAACCAAGCCACGTTTTTATTTGTTTGTACACTTGGATGATATTTGCTAGATTGCCTGTTACAGGGAACCTATTATACGAGCGCTCAAGCAAACATTTCACACCGTAAAACTCTCCGACAAATTTCAATAACATCTAATCTTATCGTCTTAGGCAGTAACTTTTCATTAGTAAGAAAATACTCAATTTAATTTTATGTATTAATGCGCCAAGCCATGTGTTTTGCAACTACTATTTTAGAGATTAATACCCTACATTTATTTGATATTTTCCTGGAGTGATATAGCACCAGTGGACACGCGATCTAAGGCGTCAGGCTTGCAAAAGGCAGTGAATGCCGGTGACGGAGAGGTTGAGGTTCAAATTCAGCGTGGGAGCACTGGTAGGTGGGGATGTTTTACCATGGTCTATTCACGATTTATGAGTACACTTCCTCTAAAATGATCCTTCTCAATTATACATAATAGATTAACATCCATTTTGCGTTCGTTACAATGACCACACACGGTTCCCCAATGTTGGGCTAATTTCTTGTAGATCTTTTTTTATTTTGGTCGAGAGGGGGGGGTACAACATTTCAGTGACCCCAGAGGTTGGATTCTCGTAGAACCAAACTTTAGAGCTAGAGTGGTCAGGGATGCTTGATTACATCCAGGGAATTCTAGTTCAAGTTCATGGGGCTACACACCACAATTAGTTTTAATGTGGCTCTTAAAACCAGTTGGATTGATAGCGCCAGGGACTACAATTTGAGTAAACTCAGTATCACCCGTAGTTCGTGACTGAATTGGCCCCTACTCCTCACAGCTCTCGACCAAGGCCAACAATTGTCCCATTGTTCGGTCAAGAGGCTTATGACGTCGATAGCCCTTCGTTGGACACCGTTGTGGAGGACTGATAAGGCTTAGTAGATGATAAACAAGTTTTTAATTAACTGTAGCGATCAAACGTCAAGTGGTGATTACATGATTACGGAGATCATGCAAAGGATGAGATAATGTCATCTTGAGAGTTTGATAGAGGTTTCAGCTGAGAGAACTTTTCAACCCATACCAAACAGAATTTATTTTTGTACTCCTCAAAGTTTACGCTTGCAGCTTATTGCTGCCTTATGAAATACATAGTAAATACAATCACAAGTATGTTTTTGAAAAAACTAAACTGCTTCAAGGAGGGTGGTATCATATATATTATGCGATATAGTAAATCTCTTTTTCAACAAACGGGATGGAGACAGGTTTGTGGGGGGATCTCATTGTTGCTAAATTTACCAACAGGTGTCGCTAGTCCTGGTTGCTATGCCGAAACATATTCTTTTGAAAAGTTAATCGAGTCTTTCAATCGATTTAGATCAAGAGATCTTTCCAAGATCAATTCAAAGAACTATTTTTTTAACCAAGATACAACGATTCGTAAAGAAAAAAAAAGTTGCTTTTACCACAATTCAACTTAGAATATGGTATATATTTTTGGAAAAAAGACAACACCAATGATTGAGATTTGAGCCTATTAAATTATGGTATACTTTCATACTATGCTTAATTTAATCAACTTGTGAAAGTCAATTAGTAAACTGTTATTTTAGTATAAATAATGTTTATTTGGTAACTAAGCCTACATTCAATTATTGTTAACACATTATAAAATAAGCTTGGGTACAACAAATGGACAAAGGACAACACCTTTATGGCTCATATGATGTGTTTAAACTCATCTTTAATTAATTGTAATATTAGTTAATGTTCCAGGAGAGTGTTGACCAACCATCTAAACATCCTTTAACATTAATCACATGCCTATTTATAAAATAAATTATATATCATACAACAAAGAATAATATACTAATTTATGGCATTGCAAATTTTGACTTCAAAATGTTATTAATAATAAAATAAAATCCTACATCCAATCAAATATTAGTGTATTTATGTTTGTTTGTTTTTTTTCCTTTCGAGTAGATCTTTTTGAAATCGCCAAAGAAAGAATCGATTCGTGAATCAGATCGAGACGTTTAAATCGATCTAAAAATCGATTAATCGAGGATAAAGAATCGATTTTAGTAAACATCAATTTAAGATAATTGTATTGGCAATGCCGCAACTCCGTCCACAACCACTTTGGAATAGTTAGCATAGCTAGACATTCACTTCAAATTATTGATGTAATATCAATAGATTTTAAACATGAGACAATGCTAACGTTTATTTGATTAATTTGGTAAACACAATTTTATAAAGTGCCTTAAAACCATCTAAGTTGAATAATTAGTTTATCACTATGGTGACAATTTTTTATTTTTTTATTTTAAATGTTGTGAGCTGATTTGCATTTTGTTTCTATCTTTATAGCAAAAACTACGCACCACAGACTAAACCACAATACTCATGTTTGACAAAAAATCAATTATAAATTAAATTGTTTACAAAAATTTGCCTGACATCTCTGCATTTAAAAAAATAAGGTTTAAGCTTTAACGACAGCTTAGTCCTTAGACCACAGGCCCCCTGCTATTTTACGTGATCTACATCAAATTACCCGTCAAGGCTATTTATGTATCATTTCAAAGTAAGTCGGGATAAGAAGGGTAGAGTTAAGATGAAGTGTACCGTATTTGGGTTAAGAAATAGTAGTTTTTCAGTATATTCGCTGGGCTTCACATCCAGAAACCCATAAAATGCAAACAACACGAGACCGATGCCTTTTTACGATTGCCCACTGGTTATGGTAAAATAAAATAGAATAAATTAATGATTTCCAAAACACGCCTTGAAACATTTAGGAATCAGAGGCCAACAAAACGTTTACGCTTCACGAACCTTTGCTTAGGCCTATGTTTTCTTATTTTTTATTCACATTGTATTTGATCAATTTTTTGGTGAATTAAAAGGAGTAAGTAGCCTGTTCCTATCTCTGGACTCGGAAAATGGAAATTTTTATTTACTACTGGTACCTCTATTGGTGGCTGAACCTCTGTGGAGTAAGGGGGGTGCAGAGGGAAAAGGGGGGGGGAGCTAGTAAAAAATTGTCTATTGGGGGCTTAGACCAACAAGCTGAAGAGGAGTCCCAATATTTGGAAATTGGATGCCCTTAAAAGCTATTTGGAGGATCTTCATTTGGGAATGTTTTGAAAAGAAATATCCTTTAAAAGTTATTTTGAATTTTTCCATCCCAGAAATTTTTTTGAATTTTGCTGCCCCTAGAAAATATTTTGAGTGGTCTTCCTTTGGCAAAATTTAGAAATTAGATGCCTCTAAAAGCTATTTGGAGTGATTCTCACCCAGTTTTTTTAAATTTGGATGCTCATAGAAGCTATATGTAATGATTCTCTCCCAACCAATTTTTGGAAATTGGCTGCCCTTAGAAGCTATTTAGAGCGCACTTCACCTTGTTTTTTAAAAATTAATTTTACTAAAACCTATTTGGAGGGGTTTTCTCCTAATACATTTTTGAAAATCGGATGCCTCTAGAAGTTAATTGGAGTGGTCTTGTCCTGGAAATAAAAAAGCCAGTCCTTCATCATATTTACACCACTAGAGAGAGTGTGTGTTTGTGTGAGTGAGAGATATACGCTGAGGGAAAGAGAAGATAACATATCCTTTGTAAAACCTGCAGATGTCCATAAAATACTTGAATGGCTGTTGCACTACTAAAATAGCTGGCTCTTATCTTTCATGGTAGGACAAGGTTCAATCGCAAACGGGTGTAAATTTTTAACACAATGGTTTTATATCTTCTTTGAATTCAAATATTTGTGCAGTCAGTTGAAATCATTATGTTTTAGTTTATTTAGGGAAATAAGCTATTATATAGCATTTACATGCTATATAATAGAAACTCTTTCAATGATAGCTTATGAAAGCAAAAGTTAAAAAAAAAAATCCTAAGTATTAAAATATTTAGACGATTTTTTAAATTAAAACAATGTAACTTACATTTACACTTAAAAAATTGTTTTTCATGAAAATTATTAGCCATATATATGAAAATAAACTTTACAACAATCTAAATTAATATTAGTTACTTACATTTTTATAGCATAATACTTGGCTAAATGTTTAAATTTGCTCTCTTTTTTTCCTACTAAGAAAAATGAAGGAACCCTTAACAATATGGTGAGGACTTTATATATATATATATATATAGTTTTATATATATATAGTTTTATATATATATGTAGTTGCATACCGCTGAACTAAATGATCCCATCTCTTCCTCCTCATACATTTGAAATATTATAACGTTAAAACAAAATTTTGCAAAACAATTGTAAAAACAGATTGTTTTAAAAGAACAATATTTTGTATTTAAATGATTTGTGTTATTTTTCCTAGTTTAAAATATAGTGTAAAACTTTATATTTAAACTTTTATTGAGGGCTAACAACATGTTTTAAATCATTTTCTTTATTTAGGTAATTTCAAAAAACACAGCAAAATAAAATAAGTATAAAACCGCAAATTATTTGGACTTATGGTTAGATAAACAATTTAGTTCTAAAATTAGCCTTTATATTTTTTAAGGGGATTCGTCCTCTAAATGTAAAAATAATCCTTGCCATCTTTTGTTGGAATACTTCCCTCTGAGCCTCCATAGGTAGCCCCCTTTCTCCCTTTTAAAAAAAGCATGTAGTGGCCCTGAAGAACAGAATTTCGTTGAGGGGCGTAGCAATTCACATTCTAGTAGAACTATAGTGACACAATATTGACCCATAAATGACATAATGCTTTGTAATGTAAACTAGAAACGGACAATTTATTATCAAACATGTTTTTATTCTGAGCTACATAATTTTCAAATCTTTAATATTTCTTTCATGATGTATATTTTCAAGTTATAGTAGGTATCGTGACGTGACCCAACTCAACACATCCATATTCGCCCTTTCCATTTAATTGGTTATTACTAGGAATGGGACCCTTAAATCCATCGAATCCTTAAGGATTTTTGAGGATTCTAGAAAATGTCGGATTCGAGGCTCAAATCCTTAAAAAAAAAGTCAATTTTTCTAATGAAATTGGTTTTATAGCTTTCATACTCCTTATTAGTGGCTCAGAACCAAGATAATTATAGTACAAATTCAACAGCCAAATCTCAGAACAATAATTTAACACTTACTTTATGTATGACTATTATAATGAATGGATTATAAGAAATAATTTTTAACATTTAGTTACTATTTATGAGTTCTATTATTCTATTATATTTATATTTCCTCTCATGTTCATAATTTTTTTTTCCAAAATTTGGATTCGGGATTCGAAGGTAAATTGGGGATTCGGATTCGTATAATAGTGGATTCAACCCAACTCTAGTTATTACAAATCTCTTCGTAGCAGTCGAGGCAGCCGTCTGCTTGTGTCTAACTTCACACTTAGGCTTGGTTTTGAAATTTGTTTGGGTCTCTAAATCAGAATTTAGTCGGGCAGAAGTGACCAAACTGAAACTAGTTGAAGTTAAATAAATCAAAGCGGATCGCGCTGAAATCTTGTAACTGATTTAAAGCTTGTCACGTGACCCCGTTTCTCTTCTGCTTTAGGAATTCACAGTAACACAAATATCTGGCCGGGTTCATTATCAGTTTTACAAGGGCTATCTACGGGGGCAGAGGAATAGGATGTTGAGGGGAAATGTACAACCATAAGACTGGAGAAAGAAAGAAATGGAAGGGGACGCGAGAAAAAGCCAGTGTTTTTGCACTTTTTATGGCAAAACTTTTTTTTTTTGCTAAAATAAATAAAATATTTCTCCAGTAAAAACATAGAGTTTCATTTTATTCACATGTTGATATCAACAGTTGTTGAATATCCATCATGATCATAGCGGCATTAGAAGATATACTTTTTAAATGAAGATATAAAGTTGTCATTAAATTCCAGAACGCCCTTGACAGATATTCAATAAATTTTGAGGTCACCATGTGAAGAAAATTAAATTCCATGTTTGTAATAGAGTAATATTTTATTTATTGGGTCATAATCAAGAACGATGCTCCTCTTTTTTTCTTTTTTTTAGCTATTACGTTCAACACCAGGGTTGACCCGCTTCGGTGGCCACGTGGTCTGACGAGTTTTTATTATTATTATTATTATTTAGCACCGCGTCTTACTACCCGTTCGGGTTATACGCTTAAGTACTAATTACACTAATGGATTAGGAATTGGGAAGGTTGAATTTAGAGGAAGTGAACCCGCATTTGTGTGGAGGGAGAGTGGAAAAACATTTAGGAAAAACCACCCCTAAGTTCACCCGACCGAATTCGAACCTCGATCTCCCCGTCCTCGGTAGTCGAGCTCAACACAGACTAGCGCGTTAGCCAACTACGCCACCGAGGCGGGGGTCTGACGAGTTATTTTCACAGTAGGCTAGACCGCCGATGACGGGGAAATCGAGGTTCGAATCTTGGTCGGGTATAATGGGGTGGTTTATCAAAAAATTGTTTTCCACTATCCTTCCACGCATACGCGGGTACACTTCCTATAAAATACAGCCTACCTAATTCCTATATCCATTAGCGTAATAAGTATATAAGCGTATAGCCCGAACGGGTAGTAAGACCCTGCTAATTTTTTTTATAGGATTATTAGTTACTTATTCTAGGGAGTGAAAAGAGCCAAGATAATAGAAAATTTCTATCATTAGAATGTAGAGGGGAGAGGACGTCCACAACTATAGATCATAATATAAACCACTCTCAGTGCACACAGCCGAGATTCGAACGTTGACCTCTCTCGTCACTTGACGATCGATCTTATTGCGACCCTACCCCTATATCGGGCGGGTGAACGCTGTTCTGTTGCCAGGGAACTTTGCTATGAAGGATAGGAAACAAAATCTCAAGAGTTGGCCCCACTGCTCACCTTCCAAGTCCCGAGTCCAAAGATTGGGATCTCGCGGCCGTTGTTGAACTTGACTTTGGTATATCGGGGTGAGCCATGAGTGAGATGAGTCGGGTGTGTGCGTCCTTGATGAACGAACGTCTCAGCTCTTCACAGACTAGAGAACACAGATCAAATTAACACGAAGAAGGTCTACCAACAAGAGATTGTATGAAACTAGCGTCAGCGTCTAACTGACCTTCAACTGCCGGCTCGTAGCTGGGTATATGGCTCGTTAACTTAGAGAGCTGGGCTGAATTTATAGATAGCTAACTTTAAGAGTAAGGTTGAGAGTAGAGCTCCCTAACTTAGAGAGAAATGTTGGGCACATAGCAAATCATCTCATTAAGAGAAAGAGAAAGGTTGGGTTTTGGAGCTATATATAGTTCAATTGTAGGATAATCACAACAATACTATCAAATTAAATACATTGGTATATTAAAGCTATTACAATCTAGTCTCTAAGGTTATTTTTAGGACATACAAATTTAAATTTTTTTAATACACAGGAAACCTGCTTCAATGGTTGAATAGTAAGGCATCACTCTCGCAATAGACTAGAATTCCGATGACGGGGAGATCGGGGCTTAGAATTCCAGTTGGGTGTACAAAGGGTGCTTTTTCCTATATGGTTTTCCAATTTCCCTACACGCAAATTCGGGTACACTTCCTCTAAATTCAACCTTTCGTATACCTAACACTTTGGAGTAATTATAGGCCATACGTTTACGTATAAACCAAACGGGTAGTGAGGCAAGGCGACAAAAAAAACCCCACCAACATGAGGGAGTTATTTGTAGTTTCACTGCTAAACATTAAAGTTCGTGGCAATACATAGTATACATAAAAGGTAAAAATATATTTTAAAAATGGCGTTTATAGGAAAGATGGGAGAATTTAAACAAGATGCGAGTATTTTTAAAATGGGATTAAAAAAGTGTTTGTTGCTCGACAAACCCAGCGATAGATAATATTACTTGTGACTAGGGGATCTTTTTAGTATGAAGCACTAACAGTTTATTTGCAGGTTGTTATTTAAATAAATTCAAATAAAACTGTCAGCTGATATAGATTCAACATTTTTCAAAAGCTAAGGAGAGCCATGCTAATGGCAGATTCTACCATCTATGATGAAAAAATGTATTCTAACCAAATATTGAAATGCATTTTGTAAAACAAAGACAAAGTAAAATAATAGTGAAGAAGAATTCAAAATAGGGTATTTATAATGTTTTTAAGCGGTCATTGTATCTTTATTTGGTCTACATACCAATTCAAGAAATAAGTATTCGAGTGGTAGACTACACTTAAGTGTAATGCATGTAAGGAAAGAGAAAACAGACGCTGAGTAGAAGACGAAAACTCTGAACAAAGTGAATCTAATTAATTCTTGGAGGTAATACAAATTAAATTCAACACGAGTAAAGCTTTAGACAAATCTGAACATCTCCATAGACTTATATAATTTAACATTCATTCAGGCAGTAGAAAGGAGGTTTACCGTAGAGTTGAAAATTAAGAGTGTTCCCGTGTCGACAGACAGAGTTAATAGACACAAAATTTCCTAATCTTTTAAGATCATCTTTTGGGAAAATACTGTTAGTATCGTATTAAAGAGGAGACTATTCTAGTGTTTTAAAAGACTCGCACAGTGCCATATGCTTTGCAAAAGAAAGTGAGCCAATCCAAACAATTAGAAATAGAAGGCATTTTTGTGGAAATGCCTCTCACAGATTAAAAAAAAAAATCGTACAGGCTACAAGAAAAGACCCTGCCCACCAAGGTATTGGACCTAATGAGTCACAGATGGCCAAATCTCATTGATGATGAAGGACTCTAAACATATTTTTTGAACATGAGTGAACTATAATTGGAACGTGATTGACGACTGTATAGAAATGGATTAGTAATAACAGACAAAAACCAGGATTTTGGCAAGAAATTATGTGTGATGGTCAGGAATATATGATCAAGTCGAAAACCTGGTAAAAATATGCCATATGTGTCAATTTACTCAAAAGACAGTCCTCTTATTACCACTAAATCTATGGTTGTGGCCAAGTTTGAAGTGGCATAGAATCCATATTGATCCCACACAAAAGAAAAAATGTTAATTTTGTATTACTGTGGACAGCCACTCCAAATAGATTGAGATTTTCGTAATATTATTAATAAAAATAGGTAAAATAGTTGTAAAATAAAGAGCATGTTTTGCAGCATAAAGGATACTAACAACTTTAGTAGCTGATAGATGTCCACAATTTGTGAGTTCAATCATTTTTTCAAGTGAAATGGAATTTATTATTTGTATTCCTTCACATATCATCCTATTTTTAATGCTCTCGTTGAGCGAGCAGTGGAAATTAAGTAAATGTCTTTATTAGAACAGTTGTTGGAATACAATTTAAAAAGAAGACAAAACAATGCAAAACCAGTTGGGCTAATGATTTTTCGTTTATCGATACACTTTACCAACGACCTGCTGAACACTAAGTTGGGCTCAATATTTTTTGTGTATCGAGACACTCCACTAATGACCGGCTGAACTCTTTCTTGGCTATAAGTTCCGCGCAAGAATATTGTGGTTAAAACCTCATCTAGAAAGCAATATAAACGAAAAAATTGAAAAGGATAATAAAATAGTAAGCAGACACCGGGGAGAGTAACGTAGGTTCATTCTGAATGATAAGAGTTCTAGTAAAAAGTGTCAGGAGATAAGAACCAAAATGGCTACCTGGACATAGTTAATATATGTTGCACAGTAACATATAAAGTAAACATAAAAAGTCAGAAGAGATTTGTCCCTGCATATCATCTGAGAGTAAAGAATGTCAAAAACAATTTTCCGAAGCAGACTACCTCAAAATTAGAAAATAAGACAGATGTTGAAGAGTCAGATACTCAAATAACCTTTGATGAGGGAAGTTAAGGAATTTTGAAACAAATGAACAATAAAGCTATATCTAGCATAGAGGAGTAGGCCTAAGCTACCAAAGTCCCTAGCAGAGCCCAACAATAAGATTTAATTGGCAATCGTTTGATAGTAGTGAAACATATGTATATGATCCACAAATCTAAGGAGATTATCAAAATACCACATAGACTAGAGCTTTGAAGTTACTTATAACCTCTCCATTCAACCCTATCCTGAGACACCTCCAATCAATCTCTATCCTGACCAAGGCCGTAGCCAGCCAATAATTTCAGGGGAGGAGGAGGGGGAGGGTCTGGTGGCCACATCGCCCGATTGCCGCCGAAGGTTAGAAAAAATTATAAATGATAAACATTTCTAGAAGCTCTCTGAAGTGCTAATTTGTACTTGTACCTTAATTTTGATATTGTTTGAACCGTTAATAAAGCCATATATATATTGTTCATAATATTTAGGGGGGTTTGAACCCCCCAAATCCCCTTGACCGTGGCCTTGAACCTGACACCCACCTCCCCCAAATTCATTTTCACACTATCCCTCGATCGACGTATAGGACTACAAACGAGTCTTGTTTCTTCATGTTTCTCTATTAAAATTTTGTGTACACGCCTGCCATCACCAATATATGCCACATTACGATCCCACCTTAGCCCAAGTAACTTAATTATTCTTAATATGTTTGAATATGGATATAAGGCATGAAGCTCTTCAGTATGAAACTTTCTCCACTCTCCTGTTTGTTAATCTTTTTTTTAACCCAAATATCTTTCTTAGCGCTTAATTTTTTTTTTAAAGTTCAATTTATTCTCTTGGTACAGAGTGATATGCTATGGTTCACATCCATATATATTTGAAAGCAATAATAAAAAAATATTGACGAAGTGTTAGTGAAAATATTCTCGCATTGCGTCTTATATTGGAGTTGTATGGAAGGGGTGGGGGGGGTAGGATATATATATAATAACTTCTTGGGATATTCAAGGCAATATTGTATAGTCATTGTATTCATCATCCTCATCATAAACACTGGCTGTGTCTGTTTAGAACATAAGTCTTTCCACCGCCTCCTTTCCTCCCATCACCTCTATTCCTTCATCCTTGGCCCAGTCCTCTCGTCTCTCCTTCATACTCCTCCTCGCTACCTTCAGTCATCTGTCCCTTGGTCTTCCTCTCAGCCTCCTACCCCCCATCTCTATGTCCAACATCCTCCTGGGCATCCTTTCCCTCTCCATTCGTCTCACAAGGCCATGCCACCTTGGTCGTACCTTCCTTATCATGTCCTGGTTCTTCCTTTACTATTCCTCTTACTCTCTCATTTCTCATCCTGCCACATTTTGTCACACAGATCCTGCTTCTCATAAATCTCATTACACTCGCCTACATTCTGTTTATATCCTGTTCCTTCATTACTCACAGTTCTGCAGCATAAGCCTATGTCATTATTGGTCGGTAGCCTAGTGCGCATTGTAGAACACACCCTTGCACTTGTTTGGCATATCCCTGCTCCAAATCAGGCTTCTCACCTTTCTGAAAAATACCTCTGTTTGCTTTACCCTCTCACTTGTTTCTCTCTGGTTTCTTCAACTCTCTTCTACAATTCTACCCAAGAAGCCATTTTATACAAACCTTTAAAATGCCTTAGGAATCCGGTAAGACATAAACACAGGGCTTTTAATAGATTTTGATACTATAGTTAGTATTCATTTAAATCTCAATGACGAAGAAACTTATAAATTAACTACTTTTATCTATAAATTGACAACTTATGGTTGTGAGGAAAATATTTTGACTATAACAATTATTTAGTTCCACATGTTTATAGGTTAGGAATTAAATGTCAAGCAAATTTTTAAAGCTATGGATATATTTTTTATCTTGCTTTAGTAAACCAGATAACAGAAGCTAAAAAGAGACTTGTTCGTCATACATTTAATATAAATGAATGTATTATAATCTGTTTTCCTAACAATATCAAACTATGTTTCTTGTGACTCAAACTTTCAATCGTCTTTGTACTTTACGTTATAGCCCTGGTGGCGAATATTAAAACTACATCCAAGACCTACATGGTGCGAATAAACAGGCACGAGTGTTGAAACAACCAGCTTGCGAGCATGGTCATACTAATTCTTTGTTTTTTGTGATATATATCTAACGTCACCATCCAAAATATTTAATTTTTCTAAATGGTACGGTAAAAATAGTGCAATCAAACCTTATAAGTGGAATAAAATAATATTTTACACATCTTTGATCATCTATACACAAACAAATACTGTGTTGGTGTTTTTTTTTAAAATTTATTAAACACTATTTTTTTAGAATGTTTTAATTCGTAACTTAGAAAATTAATCAAGTTTTGTTGACTACACAGTACACACAACTTAAGCCTAGACTATGGAACACGCGTCAGCCTGTTCTCTAAAAAAAACGCGTTTCCACATATGAGATAGCTTAGTTTTAAAGTTTGTTCCTTGTTTTAATTTAATAATCAAGCACAAGGGCCTAGAAAAGTAGGGGGGGTATAAGAGTACATCTAAAAACTTAATGTTAAGATGCATCTTGTAAAACTATTGATTGTAAAATTAGCTAGGTCAACATTTCAAATGCCTTTATTTCCCCAAATTCAATATGATATTGGAAAACATAAGACGTTTCATTGGAATGAGCCTATTAAGTGGGGTCCAAGAAAAGGAGGCAAACATTTCTGCTAATACTAATCCTAGATCTTAATTGAGGAATCAACAAGAGTAAAGAGCCGCTTAGTTAAAATAACAACTCTCAAATATGGAGTTTGTAGTTTATGTAGGTAGGTTTACTATCCTTCCCCCACCCATTCTTTCAACACCCCAAAACATTATTTTGCGTGCGTCTTATGACTGTCAGGTAGCATTTATCTGCCAGATAAAATGTATTTATCAATCAAATTTTTATCGGGAGGCTTAAGTACCTGATAACTTTTATTTGAAAGTTAAAATGGTTGTTGCCATAGTGATGCGTTGTTTTTCATGAGGTTTCGCCTATCAGAATCTGTTTTTAGGTTAAAATCTTGGTTCACGTGTTTAGTAAGCACAGGCCCAGGCTCTAACTATATAAAGCTAGAACATTTAATTCACTCTTTTATATAAACTGACAAGCTATTTGTAGAGTTATATTTATATACGAACAAATTATCAAAATGTGAGTACAATAAATGAAATTATGTAAACGTTGTACCCAACTATTGACCACATTTTGGCAGACATCGAAATTAGTACTTGCAAGACATCTTAGCTTCTGCGCCCACGTGACGCCATCTGTTTACTCGCCATTATTTAACAAATGTTGAGCTTTGTAGACACTTTCCAGGTAGTAGCGGTAGAGCAGTAGGGCTTATACCATTGATCTCTATAATATAACTGGATGAAAATACACATACACATTGTCAAGGACAAAAGCGTGACGCTCAAGTTTATCGTCTGATACACTGTGGGGGGACAGATTTAATGGTTTCTTTCAATGTTCTTATGCGAAAACATGACTTTGATGAATAAAAGTGTTATTGTTTGAAAATAGTGAAGTATTATATCACACTTTCCTGAAGAAACATTTAAATTAAAGGATATACAATTCAGTTTTAGCGATAATACTGTACAAATACGAATAAAATCTTTAACATATTTAAATATGTAGTTATAACCAATGTTGTTTAAAATCTGCTAAGACTACACTTATATTTAAAGTTGGTTACTAGCTTGTATATTGGTTTCAAAAACCATAGGCTATTATATTGAAAGTTCGATAAATATAATGAATAAGATATCTTAAAACTTGATTACATTGGTTTGAATGACAAACTTTGTGTAGTTGCCATACATTCAACTTATCACTTAGGTTATATGCTTGTATAAAGTATTATTATATTACAATTTTTTTTAAAGTTGGCTCATATCTTGTATATTGCTTTCAGAAACCATATTTTATTGAAAGTTCGATAGCTATAATGAAACAAGTTAGCTAAAAACTGTATTACATTTGTTTGAATGCCACACTTTGTGTAGAAGTCTTAAGTTCAAATGATAATTTAGGTTATAGGCTTATAGGAAGTACGGTACCTACTAAACCCTGAATTTAGTAATAATCCCAATCTGTAAGAATTTATTTCGTGCCAGAATACTATTTTATATATATATATTGGTAGGATCATTAAAACAGAAGTAAAAATTTCCTTCTGGAAGGTCTTTTATACTAACTAAACACAACTATAGAGTAGGATTCTGGTACGAAATAAAGCCTTACAAGCGAGCTTCCTTCAAAAATCATCGTAATATATTAGGCTACATCAACTTATTCAAAGAAAAAACTAACCAGTTTCTAACTTTGATATGCTCTTCAAATCTTTTACTAACATATGTATTTCATTTAACTAATCACACATTGATGTATCTCATATATTCAATCAAATTAATGAACGATGTCAAAATGCCACAATTCCTTGTATGGGTGTAGGAGAGAAAGATATACCCGACAATTTATTTCTCTCTTACACAATGGTATACAGATGACAGCTCGAAAATTTCAACCATAGATGTCCATACAGTTATATTATAGAGATCAATGGCTTATACGCATGCGCGCACCTGTAAAAACAGTACCAACCTTGCGTTTTCTGCATAAAAATATATTTATCCTTCAGATAGCTATACGGCAGATAAATTCAGTTCATAACACGCGTAAAATATTAAAGTGGCTGATAACCTTTATCTGGTCGCTAACTTTAACCTCCCGATAGAAATATTTATCTAGTAGTCATAAGACCGGCCCTAAGAATGATATAAGTAGAATGTAAAAGAAATGTCCCCGCATTTGAGTGCATTGTAAGTAAACAATAGGACAAAAATGCTGACAACTCAAAACAGTGTGTCAGCATTGTTATTGACAACCAAGCCAATTAGTAGTATATATGGTTCTGTTTTAGAGCTACCTGATCTAAAATAATATCTATACTAAGGGGTCACTCTGCCTGTTTGTGGGGCTGCGCGGGATAGAACACCGGGTACTTGTGCTGGGGAGCAACCGTCGTTCACAGGGTACCGGGGTTCGTATGCATGTAGTACTGCCAAATGTGTCAGTCAGACCTTTGGTTAAGTATTCTTACCTAGCCAGTTCTGTCGTGGGCTCCTAAGTAAAGTCTTTATATCTTTTTTTAAACTTCCTTCATAATATCACATTTTGTAATAGGGCTATAACTAACACCATTTACATGTGCTAAGCATTGTGGTCTTTCAATCAACGTAACTTAAGATTATAATCGGAGCCGCTATTTAACGGCGCTACAAATAGACCATAAATGCAGGGATTCAAGAGAAAATATCTGAAGTGTGTCTTAAATATAAATAGGAACCTGGATGTCTCAATTAGTAGAGCAGGCATGGTAAGAGTTTGAGATTACTATATCCATGCTTAAGAATAATTTTTAAAATATACCTTACCTTCTATGGAAACAGCGCTTAAGATAAATTCATATTGGAAATCATATCAATGTACGTTTATCTTTCAAGTGTAAAGATTATAATAGGTTTGTTTATCTTATATTTACTTCAGTGGCGTACTCATCAATTTATTTTATGGAAAAAAGGGGTAAGGGGAAGATTAAAGGGGGCCATAATAAGGTACACCCAATATAATTGCTGAGGGAACTGCAGGTCTCATGGAAAGCTTCGCTCTCTCTCTCAGTTAACTGTTGCCAAATCTCCTCGCTCTCATTTATACCGGAAGGTGGTGTGCTGGGGTAAGAAGGAGCTACTGGCAACCTCGGTTGACCAGCATTGCCAAACTTGTTTTATATTTGAGAGGAGATTGACCACAAGAAAATAGAAAATGACACTGTTTCCCAATAGTAGCCATGCAGTTTTCTCAGAGATGATATCCAGTGTAGCGAAGCTATCATTTCTGTACTCTTATCCAAATCAGAACTAAGCATTTTTAATGTATATAGTGATATACCTTTTGAATATCAAGTCATTGTTTACTATTAAAATTTATCCTAGTTCATGAATTTGACATATCTTCTGTGCTCTATAATATAATAGTTATACTCCCTACTTCCGGTATGTTTTAAGTTTTCACTATTACTTTAGATCTTTGGAGGGGTCCCGCCTGTCCCCAACTTAGTGCACCACTGCAGTATTTCAGGAGTAGGATAAGTAAGTTGTAAATCATGTTTTAAGTTTATCAATATATATATATTTATTGGTCTAATCAGTGACATTTCTAATGAACTTTTGGTTGTTTTGTAGCTGCTTGTAGGTAGGAGGTCCTTGATTGATCAGAGGTCAATCTTCTTGCACCAATGACAGAACTGTGTCGGAACGGTACTTAAAACTCTATTCCAAACGGCCAATTCTTATCATGTTGACACCTGAAAAAAGTAATAGTTGGTATTAAAAAACACAATTATGCAATTAAATAGCTCGAGATAATACTTATCTATCTGATGTAGAATCCTAACAAATCAGTGTATAAATCTCCAAACTATACATACCTCTAAGTGAAAGATAATATCATCCAGTTTAACAACCAAGATATCTGTTATTTGATTAAGCAACACGATTTGTTTATGTGTCAATGAAATCTGGTGCTTGAGATTAAAGAGCATCAGCTAAATTCAAGTAGGTAGAGTTATAGCAAACATTCGCTTCGTAATTTTGTTTTAAAGTCAATCAATTTTCAGAATTATTATTAATAGATCAAGTTAACACAATAAACTAGCCATGTTATTTATTATTCAGGTATAACCACTTTATATAGCCTTGGTAATAATAACTCAACGCTTTAGGGTCCCCGCGACCTGTCACGTGACTCGTTGTCACCTCGGCCAAAAGACACCACGACCATGTGTAGTGACGAGGCAGCGTCAACCATTTTTCATTTTGTTCTCACTCTTAAAATAGTTACTGATTAAGGGGTCTAGGGTTCTATCCCCGGCACATCCAAGAACTTTTCTGTGAAACAGTGAGTCTGGAACGGAGTCGAACTCAGACTCGTGAGGACAAATGAATAGCTACTTGAATAAATAGGTGGCGGCTATGGTCTAGAAAACTGAGTTTAGCGGCCGGAGGGTTCGTTGTGTTGACCACATGACAGCCTCTACCCGCAAATGTTGGCACTATCATCACTAACGGTGGCGGCCATACGGGTCGTTATAGCTCGCTTGTGGGCTCACGCTATGAAGTGTTTTTATGATGAACGTAGAGCAAGTAGCACAATTTTGGTACGTGTTAATAAAAAGGCGAAACAGAAGGAATAAGATGTTCTGGATGCATCCTATAATACAAACGTGCTATTAGAAGGAATTGTTTGCAATAGTTTATCAATATTTTAGGCAATATTAACAATTTTTTTTAATCACACAAGAATGCCTGTACTTTCCTTTGATGGACGATTCAGTTAAAAAAAATTATTATATTTTGTAAAAACACGCTCACTGCACAAACAATGGGCTGGCCGCTCTTGTTTCAACTACCAGTGCACCTGTCATCTAATTATGTGTGAACATCCAGTCGCTGTGACAGGCTGATCGCCTGCACGTCACTCATTATCACAGCGGTCGCCGCGACCGACTGGTCGCTGAAGTCAAGTGCGCGTTGTTGCACTAGCCATAATGGGCATTCTCATTGGACGCGAGTGACCTAGCCCTTACCAATGGAACAACTTGGCCCGTTGTCTATGTGCAACTCTATATAGCCTTGGAAAAAGCTCAAAGCTCAACCAAATTGAAGGATATAAGGTAAAAAGGGGTAAAATCACAATACACCCATTTTACAGGAGAATAACTTCTATGTCTCAACCCCCATATGGACCCCAGCAAATACTATTTCTTATAAATTAATTTAAATATGATAGAGACCTCTTTTAAGTTTTAACCATAATTTAAATTGCATTAGAATGGCCTCTCGTGATTGTCTAACAGATGGAAGCACCAGATCAATTTGAGTTAAAATTGGACTTTCCCCCTTTTTCCCCTGTACTCTTAATTATATTACTCATACTAGTATCCAAATAAAACATATCTATATAGTCCTGGAAACAGCTCAAAGCTCTACCAACAGAACCACTCAGGCTGTTTTCCAAGTTAATTATTTATACTAATATTAGCTTAGCTCAGGCTCAACGTTCTATCAATTGAAGTACCCTGGCTATTATCCTGCCTAAGATAGAATGTCCCTGTGTAGATGCCAGTATTAACGCTAGTGACTCACTCGGTGAAAGGACAGGTCCGCCCATTACAGTCCAAGCTCTCTATATACTTCACGTCCTTGTCGTTGATGGTGAAGTCGAATACATCCATGTTCTGCTTCAGCCTCTCCGGGTTGGTAGATTTTGGGATCACAATCACCCCACTCTGGAGCTGAGGGACAAACGTGGCGGAGGTTAGCGTTGGCACATTCGCTATCTAGGTGTAATAGGTCTTAAAAAGCTCAGGGCCTCGCTCAAATGACGTCACAGTGACAGTAAATATTGAAGGCAATTGGTATAGAAGCAGTGACTGGGGGTGCGGAGTCTAGTAGTAATAAGTATATTGGTAATATGTTATGACGTATAATATGGGTTAAATGATAAGACATAAAAGAGGACAAGAAAGTAATTTTCCAGCCCCATGTGATATCTAACTGGGCATTCCCCCCATTCCACAGGGGAGGAGAGCAAGAGGGCTATCTTCCAACCCCAGGTGATATCTAACTGGGCATTCCCCCCATTCCACAAGGGAGGAGAGCAAGAGGGCTATCTTCCAGCCCCAGGTAATATCTAACTGGGCATTCCCTCCACTCCACAAGGGAGGAGAGCAAGAGGGCTATCTTCCAGCCCCAGGTGATATCTAACTGGACATTCCCCTCACTCCACAGGGTAGGAGAGCAAGAGGGCTATCTTCCAACCCCAGATAATATCTAACTGGGCATTCCCCTCACTCCACAGGGGAGGAGAGCAAGAGGGCTATCTTCCAGCCCCAGGTGATATCTAACTGGACATTCCCCCCACTCCACAGGGGAGGAGAGCAAGAGGGCTATCTTCCAGCCCATGTGATATCTAACTGGGGACTCCCCCACTCCACAGGGTAGGAGAGCAAGAGGGCTATCTTCCAGCCCATGTGATATCTAACTGGGCATTCCCCCCACTCCACAGGGGAGGAGAGCAAGAGGGCTATCTTCCAGCCCATGTGATATCTAACTGGGGACTTCCCCACTCCACAGGGGAGGAGAGCAAGAGGGCTATCTTCCAGCTCCAGGTGATATCTAACTGGGCATTCCCCCCACTCCACAGGGGAGGAGAGCAAGAGGGCTATCTTCCAGCCCCAGGTGATATCTAACTAGGCATTCCCCCACTCCACAGGGGAGGAGAGCAAGAGGGCTATCTTCCAGCCCATGTGATATCTAACTGGGGACTCCCCCACTCCACAAGGGAGGAGAGCAAGAGGGCTATCTTCCAGCCCCAGGTGATATCTAACTAGGCATTCCCCCACTCCACAGGGTAGGAGAGCAAGAGGGCTATCTTCCAACCCCAGATAATATCTAACTGGGCATTCCCCTCACTCCACAGGGGAGGAGAGCAAGAGGGCTATCTTCCAACCCCAGATAATATCTAACTGGGCATTCCCCTCACTCCACAGGGGAGGAGAGCAAGAGGGCTATCTTCCAGCCCCAGGTGATATCTAACTAGGCATTCCCCCACTCCACAGGGGAGGAGAGCAAGAGGGCTATCTTCCAACCCCAGATAATATCTAACTGGGCATTCCCCTCACTCCACAGGGGAGGAGAGCAAGAGGGTAATCTTCCAGCCCCAGGTGATATCTAACTGGACATTCCCCTCACTCCACAGGGTAGGAGAGCAAGAGGGCTATCTTCCAACCCCAGGTGATATCTAACTAGGCATTCCCCCACTCCACAGGGGAGGAGAGCAAGAGGGCTATCTTCCAGCCCCAGGTGATATCTAACTGGGCATTCCCCTCACTCCACAGGGGAGGAGAGCAAGAGGGCTATCTTCCAACCCCAGATAATATCTAACTGGGGACTCCCCCACTCCACAAGGGAGGAGAGCAAGAGGGCTATCTTCCAGCCCCAGGTGATATCTAACTGGACATTCCCCTCACTCCACAGGGTAGGAGAGCAAGAGGGCTATCTTCCAACCCCAGATAATATCTAACTGGGCATTCCCCTCACTCCACAGGGGAGGAGAGCAAGAGGGCTATCTTCCAGCCCCAGGTGATATCTAACTGGGCATTCCCCTCACTCCACAGGGGAGGAGAGCAAGAGGGCTATCTTCCAACCCCAGATAATATCTAACTGGGCATTCCCCCCACTCCACAGGGGAGGAGAGCAAGAGGGCTATCTTCCAGCCCCAGGTGATATCTAACTGGGCATTCCCCTCACTCCACAGGGGAGGAGAGCAAGAGGGCTATCTTCCAGCCCCAGGTGATATCTAACTGGGCATTCCCCCCACTCCACAAGGGAGGAGAGCAAGAGGGCTATCTTCCAGCCCCAGGTGATATCTAACTGGACATTCCCCCCACTCCACAGGGGAGGAGAGCGTGAGGGCTATCTTCCAGCTCCAGGTGATATCTAACTGGGCATTCCCCCCACTCCACAGGGGAGGAGAGCAAGAGGGCTATCTTCCAGCCCCAGGTGATATCTAACTAGGCATTCCCCACTCCACAGGGGAGGAGAGCAAGAGGGCTATCTTCCAGCCCATGTGATATCTAACTGGGGACTCCCCCACTCCACAAGGGAGGAGAGCAAGAGGGTAATCTTCCAACCCATGTGATATCTAACTGGGGACTCCCCCACTCCACAAGGGAGGAGAGAAAGAGGGTAATCTTCCAACCCATGTGATATCTAACTGGACATTCCCCCCACTCCACAAGGGAGGAGAGCAAGAGGGCTATCTTCCAGCCCCAGGTAATATCTAACTGGGGACTCCCCCACTCCACAAGGGAGGAGAGCAAGAGGGCTATCTTCCAGCCCATGTGATATCTAACTGGGGACTCCCCCACTCCACAAGGGAGGAGAGCAAGAGGGCTATCTTCCAGCCCATGTGATATCTAACTGGGGACTCCCCCACTCCACAAGGGAGGAGAGCAAGAGGGCTATCTTCCAGCCCCAGGTAATATCTAACTGGGGACTCCCCCACTCCACAGGGGAGGAGAGCAAGAGGGCTATCTTCCAGCCCATGTGATATCTAACTGGGGACTCCCCCACTCCACAAGGGAGGAGAGCAAGAGGGCTATCTTCCAGCCCCAGGTAATATCTAACTGGGGACTCCCCCACTCCACAGGGGAGGAGAGCAAGAGGGCTATCTTCCAGCCCATGTGATATCTAACTGGGGACTCCCCCACTCCACAAGGGAGGAGAGCAAGAGGGCTATCTCCCTGCCCATGTGATATCTAACTGAGGACTCCCCCACTCCACAAGGGAAGAGAGCAAGAGGGTAATCTTCTAGCCCCAGGTAATATCTAAGTGGGCATTCCCTCCACTCCATAAGGGAGGAGAGCAAGAGGGTAATCTTCTAGCCCCAGGTAATATCTAACTGGGCATTCCCTCCACTCCATAAGGGAGGAAAGCAAGAGGGCTATCTCCCAGCCCCAGGTAATATCTAACTGGGCATTCCCCCACTCCACAGGGTAGGACAAGAGGGCATCTACGTTTATAAACAGAAAAGGTAGTAAGACACGGTGATAAAAAAAAAAAGAAGAAGCATTTGCCATCACCAGGAGATAACAAGCTGGGTACTTGCTCCCCTCAGGTTTGCCAATAATTTTGATAAAAGTTTAAAACATGCAAATGTACAACTAAACTATAAAGCACTGCCTACTTTTTAAGACCAGACTTACGACTCAATACTCAATAAGTACACCATAGGGGACAGCCAGACTGGGCGAGTGAGCAAGCGACTAAAATATAAAATAGAACACATTGGTTGTAATGAGAGGTGACCAGACTGGAGCGAGCGAGCGATTGAGCGCGCGCGCTTGAGAGATAGAACTCGTTCTATTTTTCAAGCGCGCGCGATCGACCCGGTACAGTCTAGTTTACGGGCGCTAGGCAATATTATTGTATGTTGGTTCATTGAGTGCTAGGGAAACTTCTCATTTTGACATTTTTATTACTATCGATAGGTTTAGCACACTTAAGAATCACCATTAGTACGGATAGGGGATGAGAAAACCACAAAAATAAATCACTTGTCAAAAACCACCCTCAGTTCACTGAGCCAAGATTCGAACCTTTACCTCCTCGTTAACATTTATCGAGAGCTCTCTGCTAATCACGCACTCGCTCGCACGCTTGTCAGTCTGGCCGAACCCTACATATAAAAAGTGTCCCTAAAATTTCAAATAGTAAAAGTACAGAAATAATACTATTGATACATTATATGCTCCCTTCCGCTAGAGTAGACCTAAGTACCTAAGTGTTTGGCTGCACCATTAGTTTGTTGCAATAGAGACGATAGGTAAATCTGTGTACTTGGCTTGCTCTCCTAATTACCAGCGCACACTGTGACGTCACGTCAAAGATAAGTGGTACAACAGCCGATGTCATATCTTATCAGACATTACCATTAAATGAACCAAACAAAACTATTGAAATATGTACTATCAGAACTAGAATACAAACGTCGACCTTGAACTGGGTTTTAGACTGTTCATTGTTGCCGTGACAAACTCGGGCGGAAAATAAACACTTCTTACAGCTGACGGTTGAAGATCCAACCATTCTTCGGGTTGAGCATCATATAAACATACTCTTATTAGTTAATATTATTGTTAATTGAATTGTCGGAATAAAAGCGACCATTTGCGTCACCTACACAATTAATAGTGAAGGTAGTCGCGTGAGGATGAAGAACAAACAATGAACAATGAACAATGGGAATGAGGATTTGCATGATTAAAGATGAACTCTAGAAATCCTTCTTGCTATTAAGTGAACCTTTTGTTTGTAATATCCTCCGTCCCACTTTTTTTTTTTACTCGATGGGACTTTTTGTTCATCAACACCTTAATCAAAAGGGATAGAAATAAGGAAGGTAATTCTAAAGGAAATGCAGACGAATTTGAGAAATGATAGGATGGAACAATAATCGTGGAAGTTATACCTACCTCAAAGGGACACGGTAATTAGGTGTTTATGCGGTTGTGTTTTATTATTATTATTATTATTATTATTAGTGTATGTGCGAGGGATAGTTGCCATTGAAGGCTATTAGCGCTCGGGACCTCCTCTCTTGTGCACACATTACTACAGGGATACACTGCCCCCGTCTGAATTCGAACCAACTAGCTCAGCAATCTCGACCAAGAGCTTTAGACTACTTTACCAATAAGGATCAAGGAAGTGGAGCACGTCTGACTTAAGACTAAGAAACCCGGGGTTCAATCATAAACGAGCTGCATTTAAGGTGTTTTTCCCCCAATAGTATGTTTATTAATCCTCACACAAAAAATGATGGTAGTAAAACCCTCATCATCCTATCCTACAAGTTCTCATATCGATGATAGCCTATAGTTTGTTTTTCCCACCACGTTTTACTCCTTGTCCGGAATATCCGCATATTTACACTGAGTTAGAAAGGAGGAAGGTATAATTTAGATGCAATGTACCAGAATTTTCTTTGAGGGAGACTGGGAAGCTGTTTAGGGAAAACCACCCAGAGTAAACCCGACCTTCAAAGTCACCGACAAACTAGACGAGACGAGCGTAATATCTAGTCCACGTGCGGGTACTGACATACTCGTACTCACCAGGAACCTGAGGGCCATCTGCGCCAGGGACTTGCCGTATTTCTCTCCTATGGCCTTGAGCTTCTCGTCCTTCATGAGCACGGGGCAACCCGGGGGAGGGAACATGGCGTTGGGCGCCCCTAGGGGGCTGTAGGCGGTCACCGCTATGTCATGATCTTTGCAGAACTTGATCAGCTTCTTCTGCTGCAGGTACGGGTGACATTCCACCTGAAACACGACAATTCACCTTAAATATATGGTACAGGGACACAATTCACCTTAAATATATGTTACAGGGACACAATTCACCTTAAATATATGTTACAAGGACACAACTTGCCTTAAATAAATGTTACAGGGACACAACTTGCCTTAAATAAATGTTACAGGGACACAACTTGCCTTAAATTAATGTTACAGGGACACAACTTGCCTTAAATTAATGTTACAGGGACACAACTTGCCTTAAATAAATGTTACAGGGACACAACTTACCTGAAATATATGTTACAGGGACATAGCTTGCCTTAAATTTATGTTACAGGGACACAGCTTGCCTTAAATTTATGTTACAGGGACACAACTTACCTGAAATATATGTTACAGGGACATAGCTTGCCTTAAATTTATGTTAGAGGAACACAACTTACCTTAAATGTATGTTACGGTTTACACAACCCACCAAAGAGAGAAAAAGAGAGAGAAAAGAGAGTGCTTCAGTCGGAATTCAAACTCTGAAATCTCTATTAAGAGTGGTCAAACGCGATGCGAGTAGTGATCTAATGCCATAAACCACTCGACTATAGCTGATGTAGATAGTAATTGTGTTGTAATTTTAAACATAATATACTTATTATTTTAAGTGAAAAAGGTGACCTGGTGGTCTAGGGGTAAGGCGTCAGACTTCTGTGCTGGCGTCCGGGGTTCAATCCTCGGTCCCGGCACAGATCTATCTGATTGCCAAACCCTTCTTTCACCTCTGACAAGACGTGTATTAATCACAACTTGTGAATGTGAGAAATGCCAGGCCTCCACCGTGGTTCGGATTCCACGCTAAACTGTAGGTCCTCCATTTCATCTCACAATCATCCTACCATTGCACATTAGCGTAAGTGCGTATAACCCGAACGGTTAGTAAGACGTGGTGCTAATAATAATTCTAAGTAAAATTATATAGCTACCGAGTCTCTTAATAGATTAAGTGGCATGGCGATATTGCCTAAGCCGCCGAGGACGGGGAGATCGAGGTTCGAATCTCGGTCGGATGAACTGGGGGTTTTCTACTCTCAAATGCGGGTTCACTTCCTCTAAATTCAACCTTCACAATTCCTAAATCCATTAGTAATTAGTACTTAAGCGTATAAACCGAACGGGTAGTAAGACGCGGTGCTAAAATTAATTAATTGATATTACCTAAGAACAAATTACTTAGAGCATTAATTATTATTTTTAAAATGTTACACCATAAACTACAATTGTTACTCTAAGTAATTTAAAACTAATTTTGTCGACAAAATATTTTCAACTAAACACTCATATTTATAATAATTATAATGATAAATTAAGATTATGTAAACCTAATGACCTATGTTGTGAGCAATTAGAGGCTGCCTCTTCTTATCTGAAGGTCAGCAACACCCGACTCGTGCAACAAACCATTTATATTGACTTATTCCTATCACATACACTACATTAGCGTTCCTCCAGACAGTTCTCATATTGTAGATAACTTAAAGTTGTGCCAGCGGACTCTGGTGTGCTTCTGTTCCCCTCTACAGGCCCTGCCGTGGTCGAGAGCTCGCCACTAGACAAGATCTTAGTATAGTGTAGCGAGGAGTGCCAGTATCCAGTTGAAAATTAGATTAAATACTTATTTCAACAGAAGGCATCCCATTTTACAATGGTAATGGACTCTGAACCTGCTTTTGTCACTCTGAAAGTGGATCACTGCACGAGGTCAAGAGTATCCACCAACACGACTGGTTACATAACCTTCTGGGAGGTCTAGCAAGGCCATGTCCCAGGAAGTATTATTGAAAATGCATGTTTGTATTCATCCTCAATATTGAGCTAATAGTTTATTTGGGGAAAGGGAGTGTATTTGTAAAGGCTTTATTTGATCATGATATTGGAGTATTAATATTACATCTGGTCCATTAGAATCCCGACGATAGTGACACACTCAACCACAGGGCGCTGTAGTAGATACGTGAACGCGAGAAGAGAATAATTGGTATCACTGCTATTGCTTTATTTGTAACTTGTTTGATAATTTTCTTGTGTTTACATCCTTATTAAGAGAAATTAAAGGGAAGGGGAACATTTAAAACCTGGGATATCTTGAATGCATTCGTTCCATTTAAATAGGTGGTACATTTTACAAGGAAAAGTGAAGTACAATTTTACCTCTCACATATTTACCTGTATATACCTATTTTTTTAGCACCGCGTCTTACCACCCGTTTAGGTTATACACCTATGTACTAATTACATTAATGTGTTAGATAATAGGAAGGTTTAATTGAGAGGAAGTGCGCCCACATTTGCGTAGAAGGAGAGTGGGGAACCACCCTCAGTGCATCCGACCGGGATCGAACCCTGATCTCCCCGTCCTCTGAAGCCTAGTTTATTGCGGGAGTATCATCTTAAACCATTCAGCCACCGAAGCGCGTTAGCCCCCATTATATTATTAAAGGAACTTTTTAATTAATTTAAGGATTTAATGTTAATCAGGCTGTTGAGCAGTTCCTACCCCTATCCTTCAGTAGGACACTGTTGGTGTGGGGAATATCAAAGGGGAAAACTTGTGCTTGTTCGCTAAGAGAAACAACTCGCGGAATAAGCTTCAAGCCAGTAAAAATTTATCGATTTGCAGCCCTTACTACGATACATCAGTTTTATTACAACCGTGGTTTGGTCTATTGAGGGGGTCTAGAACACGTGTCCTTGTTTAAATCATCGATGATACAGTCAATCGGTATAGATAAATACAATAAAAGGTCATAGCTCAGGATTTCTATAAACATTTAATATAGTAAAATGTGAAACCACATTAAAATTATAGTAGCTTTCATTCTGTAGAGCTTAAACATTATTGGATTAGTAAATAAAATTGCTAATAAACATTGTAACAAATAGAGACAACGAGAACATGTTTAGGATATTTTGTACTTTACAATGTGCTTGGTAAATAAAGGGTCATTCAACCTCTCAAGTAAGATCAGTGCGTTATACTTAATTCAACTGGAAACCCAAGACACACCGGACCAACGTTCAGCTTAATTAAATCTAACATTCATCAAAGCGATTCAGTGCAACATACATTACAATGGAATGCAGCATTAAAAAACAACCTGGTTTTAAGTTCTAGAGTAAATAGAAACAACTCTTCAGTTGATAGATGGTAGCATAGCGTGGCTACGATCTAAGGACCAAGGCCGTAGTCAGGGGGGGGCGTTTCGGGGTTCAAACCCCCCCCCCCCGAAATTTTATGAACAAAATATATATGGCTTTATTTATGGTTCAAACAATATCAAAATTAAGGTACAAGTACAAATTATGGGGCTGTGTTACCATAAAAAGCACTTCAGAGAGCTTCCAGAGGTGTTTATTATTTAGAATTTTTTCTAGCCTTCGGCAGTTATGTTGTCATAAAAAAATTCAGACAGCTTTTAGAGGTGTTTAATATTTAGAATTGTTCCTATTTTTCGGCGGTTAGGGGGTTATGTTGCCATAAAGAAACACTTTAGAGAGCCTTTAGAGCTGTTTAATATCTGGAATTTGTCCTAGCCTTCGGCAGTTAATGGGTTATGTAACCATAAATACATTTTAGAAAGCTTCTAGAGCCGTTTAATAATTAGAATTTATCCTAGCCTCCTATAGTTAGGGGGTAGTGTTGCCATAAAAAACACTTCAAATAACTTCTAGAACAGTTTTTTATTTAGAATTTTTTCTAGCCTCCGTCAATTGGGGGATGGGCCCACCAAAACCCCCCCTGAAATTATTGGCTGGCTACAGCCTTGCTAAGGACATCCGGGATATGGACCCAGAACACTTCCTTATTCACCTACAGAGTCGATACAGCCCCTTGGTTGAAGTTGGACACTTTGTAGGCAGAATCCAAGTTGGTAGAAGTAACGTACCTGGTTCATGACGGGCTTGATGGAGCTTTTCTCCAGAACACGGGTAACCTGCTCAGAGTTGAAGTTGGACACTCCAATGCTTTTGGTCAACTTCTGACGGACGCACTCCTCCATGGCCAAGTATGTGTCCAGGTAGTCAATGTCCTCCGTGAGGAAGTTGCCAGACTTGTCCTTCGGGAAGAGGTCATCCCCTTCCTAGAGACAATGACAACTCGTAACAATTGTGTACACAGCGGCATCTCAGGACCTTGGAGCAAGATAGAGGGCTAAACATTGTTAGGGTGTACATTTAAATTTAATGTTAGTAACACGCGTCTTACTGACAGTTTGGGTTATCCGAAACTAGCGATTATTAATCTAAATAGAAAGCTACCTTCAGTGCACTCGGCTGAGATACGAACCTTAACCTCTCCTGTCATCAGTGGTCCAGAATATTGTGAGACTGGTGTCTTAGACTACGTGACCCTCAGTGTGTATAACATTTCCTTGACGAGAGAGGATAAATTAAAATATATAATGTGGAAACAGCACGTGCACTTGATAAAGGATCGAACCCGGTACTTGTGTTATGTGTCGAACTTACTAGAGAAAACCTCACATTAAAAATTGTATTTTCAAGAGCGTTCAGATTACGTCATGAGCATCCAGTCCAAATCTGTTCCGCAACGGAGGCTGAAGGTGTAAAAGATAGCATTGATCTCAAGGCCATCCTTAGGGGTATTCAAACAGTGCGACCGCAAAGGGCCATGCGATTTGCGAGGAAACGGTGGGGCTAGAGGGAGGGGTGAGCTTGCTTAGGTGACTTGAGGGAGGAAATCAAGATGGGATGGAAAATATTTGCTTGCGCGCTCGAATTGGTAGTCTCCCTATATAGGTGATCTAGCAAATATTGTCAAAGTGTAAAAACATAATCATTTGGTTTGATTTATTAAACGAGTGAAGTGAATTCCCCGTTTTAACTACACCAATTTGCATTTATCTGTCTGTGGTGGATATTATGTCTCACGATAATTTTTGAACGCATTAACCGATTTAATTCAAACTTGTCTCAGTTGTTTTTTTGTACCTTTATACAGATCAAGTTCGTCGAGGAAGAAAATATAAAGAGGGGTTGAGGAGAATCAACCCTTATATGTATAAAAACACGGCTTCTAGTATTAATGTAATTTACCTTTTAGGGCATTTACACACGGCTGAAAAATGGTATATAGGTGCAAATTACTGTAGTAACATTAGACAAAAATTAAGTTTTTTTAAAATATTTTTTTTGGAGGGGGAGTCAGATAGCTGGGGGCCCCACAAACTAAGTTTGTCCAGGGCTCCACGTCTGCTATTGCCCTTGCTTCCCGTTGACGGGGAAGTCGAGGTTCAAATCCACGCCACGTGCAATTAAAGGGAAGGGTTGGTGGGGTGTTCACAAAAAGTTTTAAATGTTGTCTCCCCACCCTATATCCACCTGAGTAATGTGGGTACATACCTTTTACCCGCTAACATTTAGATCAAATTCATAAATCAATAAAAGTACCTATGCACTATTTGAATAAAGTGTATGAGTATAAGCTATAAATGGCGATTTTATTGATTTATGATCAGTATAGTTCACGAGTTTTAACTTAGTATTATGTATTACGTATTAAGTATTACGTAAGCACATTTTTGGCCATTTTTAACCCCTCACCCCACTTGTAAGCAAAAATAAGCAAACAGCTGACACCCCCTTCTTGCTTACGTAAGATTTGTCGACTTTAAAAAAAAAATTGTTCACAGGAATAACCATTCTTTTTTTTAAATGCAATTTTGCTTATAGATTCATAAAAGAATTAAAAATCCATGCAATTTATAAATTGCTGGTAATTATTAACATTGAGGTGTACATTACTATTGCGAAATAATTGGCAATTAACACTGGTATACAATGAATTTAAATTTATTGAACAGGTAAAATTAAAACAAGTTATACAATTATAAAATTTAAAAAAATAAACTTACTTTTAATTGAAGTTATAAAAAAAAAGGTATTATTAGTGAGTATATGAATATTATATTTATAAAAAAAACACCATCCTAAACTCAATTTAATCCGATAACTAAGGTCCTTGAATCCACTTCTCAACACTTTAAATTAATATATTTATATTCGAAGGGGCTAGATCAATCAAGCTTTGGCTTTCTACTATAGACTTCTCCACTTCTTCCTCGTGTAGCCACTCAGCAACTTCATTGCTGCCCGAAGTCCAGGCAGCTTGCGATGCGCCCTCCCTCAAGTTTGCTCGTCTTTCTCTGTCTTATGTAAGCACTGTTCTGACACCCTTTCTCCCCTATTCAACAAAAATAAGCAAAGTTCGAATCCCCCACTCCCCCGCTAAGGTGCTTACGTAATACTTGAACGTCCGCTTATAAGGGGTCAAATTTACTGTTTCCACTCCTCTTCCCACTTCTCGCCTCCTGTGTTAAGCGGGGTTTCCACATGCAATGCTTATTGGCGCCACTCGACTGGCGCCAGTTTAGTGGCATATGGAAACATGTAAATTCAACTGGCACCGTATGACTGGCGCCACTAATCATAGCGCCAGTAAAGTAAGGAGCAGTTGAACTTTTTTGCGCCAGTATCTTGTTTGTTTGTAAACAGTGTTTAAATTGCTAATAGTTTTTTTATACAAACGATGGCGACACAAGAAAATAAATGATCAACAAAAATATAATAATGTTCCTCGAGTCATGTGAACAGTATCCATGCTTGTGTAACCATAAAATTTCTTCATTTATAAAGACAGAAATAAAAGAGACGAGGCATTGAGAAAAATAGTCGAGGTTATGTCCGATGCAGTCACAGAATTTAGTCTAAGCGCTGCAAAGGCCAAAATACGTAGTATTCTAAATCCATTTACGAACCCATAATCTATGCTTTCGCTTCTTTCTTTTTAATTTTTTCTTGAGTTCTAAAGACACGATTTGCACTACGACATCAATACTTGCATTAACTACGGCAGTTGACGCCATGTTGAATACTGCGCCAGTAGAAAAATGATTGATGAATGTGGAAACACAAACTGGCGCCATTAATATTGGCGCCAATAATCATTGCATGTGGAAACCTCGCTTTACGCTCACTGCCAGGTAGTTAGGGCCACAAGCTCTAAAGGCCCGTTGACACGGTATTAGTGGACTAAAGCAAGTACACTAATTTGGCTGCGCGCGCACAACTTGCACCGTGTAAACAGACAAACAAGCTACTAACAAACAAGCCCATTTGCGAGTGAAAAAGTTGGTCACCTTCCAACTTTACTAATGCAAGTAGACAATTCAAAATGGCAGCAACTAAAAGAGTGTGTGTCCGGGGGACACTTATTTGTGGAATGTTAAGAAAAGAATGAGTTTTTGTGGAATTTTAAGCACCGGATTTATAAAGATAAGAATGCGAGGGATGTTGCACTAGAGGATATTGTAAATTGATATCGGTCGTACATATTCTCAAGAAGTGTCCAAAATAAAATGTTACTTAAATATTGCAAATGTGCCTTGTGAGAGATATTATTTTAATATCGGTAAACAAATGTTATAAATAATTTTATCAAACCATTATTTCCTACCAATCAACGTGGCATGTGTAATTTTCTTTACATACAATCACAAAATATAATAAAACATTGTAGTACCATGATTAGTTCCGGCAACATAATATTCGTGTTATCGGCAAGTAAGGTATGAATGGCCGGCGGTTTTCACGCGAAATCACCGGCACGCTTTCCAATCTCCATATTTGACACTTTAACCAATCTTTATAAGTTTTAATTAATAATGTTCAGCCCATACACTTCAAACACTTTGTAGTAATGATTTGGAAACTTGAGTAGATACACAACATTATATTATTGTCTCATAGCAAACCAGATAGTTTATATATAAACCATTACCAACTTACAAATTAATTTAATATTATTTTTAAGGAATATTTTAGGCCTAGATAGCATTTAACAAGATATTTTGTTATTGGTATACCAACATTTAAAACATGGTTGAAAAAACCTGTGCTAGGCCTATTTATAAAAAATGTCCAACCGAGTTTGGTTGCATTGGGATTTATTTACTTTATTTGAGTTTAATTTTATTTATCATGTAATCTAATTGAGTTAACAAATCAAGCAAAATAATAAAATAATTATTTGGGATCAACTGAAACATATTTTAATGTATTAAGAAATTAAGAAATATTAGACATACTAATCACAAACGTTTTTATGTTATCTATATAAAACAATTTTTTTAATAGGTCAACTAATTATGATACATTGCGTTTACTGACAAATTGTAATTTATTTGGCCGCCCATTCTTATTCTAAATTCACCCTTCCTAGCTCCTAACACTAAGCGTAATTATTATTATATGCGTATTAATAACCCGAACGAGAAATCAGACGCAGTGATGAAAAAAAATGGCTTCAACAGAGAGATCAGTTAGCACCAATTCATCTTCAGCCAAGTTTTTAGAAGCGATACTAATACAAGTGAAAAATGCGAGTCAACACAACTAACATGTTAGTAAGCTAATACTAGTAAACTTGCATTAGTCCACTAACACCGTGTCGACGGGCCTTTAGAGCCACACGCTCTAACTCGTTTTCAGCTATATTTCCTTGACGTAAGACTTTAAGGAGATTAGTGACGTTTGCGTAGTCTACGAATCAGAACCCTAGAACTAAGGCTGACCTTGAAAGCCACGGGCCAGTGGAGCAGGTAGAGGTCCAAGTAGTCCAGTCCAAAGTTCTCCAAACTCTTCTTGCAGGCCGACAAGACACCCGCGGGCCGGTGGTGTGTGTTCCACAGCTTGAACAACAAACATCAACAACTGCTAGAACTATGCTTTCTATTAAAACATCGCTTAACAACGAGGAGGTCCGATGGCTTTATGATGATTATTTATGGAAAGTGATAAAATTAAGAAAAATAAACAAATTGAGTGAAAATTGAGTAACTAAATCTCACCTAGGGAAAGAGGGGAAAATATGGGAATAATACAATGCATACAAATGTGACTTCTTCTTTCTGGCTTCTATGATATAAAATATCACAAACACATATTGAAACACAAAGTTTTTATATTTTGGCATCATCTTAGTAAAAATAGATAAGAAAAAAATATAAACACTATTAAAATATTGCATTACTTTTGGTCACTTGAAGGTCTTGCCCCAAACTCACCTTGCTCGTGATGTTCCCTCTTCACTACACCCTCAGATATCTTACCCCTGACTCACCTTGCTCGTGATGTACAGATCCTCCCTCTTCACTACACCCTCAGATATCTTGCCCCTGACTCACCTTGCTCGTGATGTACAGATCCTCCCTCTTCACTACACCCTCAGATATCTTGCCCCTGACTCACCTTGCTCGTGATGTACAGATCCTCCCTCTTCACTACACCCTCAGCTATCTTGCCCCTGACTCACCTTGCTCGTGATGTACAGATCCTCCCTCTTCACTACACCCTCAGATATCTTGCCCCTGACTCACCTTGCTCGTGATGTACAGATCCTCCCTCTTCACTACACCCTCAGCTATCTTGCCCCTGACTCACACTTGCTCGTGATGTACAGATCCTCCCTCTTCACTACACCCTCAGATATCTTGCCCCTGACTCACCTTGCTCGTGATGTACAGATCCTCCCTCTTCACTACACCCTCAGCTATCTTGCTCCTGACTCACCTTGCTCGTGATGTACAGATCCTCCCTCTTCACTACACCCTCAGATATCTTGCCCTTGACTCACCTTGCTCGTGATGTACAGATCCTCCCTCTTCACTACACCCTCAGATATCTTGCCCTGACTCACCTTGCTCGTGATGTACAGATCCTCCCTCTTCACTACACTCTCAGATATCTTGCCCCTGACTCACCTTGCTCGTGATGTTCCCTCTTCACTACACCCTCAGATATCTTGCCCCTGACTCACCTTGCTCGTGATGTTCCCTCTTCACTACACCCTCAGATATCTTGCTCCTGACTCACCTTGCTCGTGATGTACAGATCCTCCCTCTTCACTACACCCTCAGATATCTTGCTCCTGATGGCGCTCCCAATTTCCTTCTCGTTGGCGTACAGGAAAGCGCAGTCGAAATGACGGTAGCCCACGTCTATGGCCGTCTTCACCGCCTGCTCCACTTCTCCGGGAGGTGCCTGCACCGGGACAGGTTAGTTATACTAGGGCCAGAACTGGCTATCAACATGTTAAATTGTATATCCCGAGGGAATAGAATAAAGTACTCTAATAAATTCTTCCAGTATTCGCTTGAAAAGCGGATGAAAAAACTACACAGTAGTTAGTAGTTATGTGAACAATATACTTTGCTCCATCTATGTCATATCTACTACAGTATTAAGATCCCTTTTTGGATTTCAAGTAGAAATATTTCCTATGATTTCTCTTTGGGTTTGAGTAGATGTTTTTACATGGTGATCAAGTTAGACAGAAAACATATATACCCTTTTCAATAATACGTCATATTCATAGAGAACTAGCAGTTTGACCATCTTTTCGCACGGTGAAGCAGCACCAAAACTAAATCAGAATAAAACATCCGACTGCCCCCTTTTTGATGGTTACTCTTCATACAACTCTGAGCTAACTATGACAATCACACACCAATTAATTAAAATAAATGAAATATCTGAGACAAAATACTACTTTGTCTACAAATGAGTCTACAAACAAACGCAATCCATTAACAACGCGTTTTTTACCTAAGCACGGTCATAAAAAAAAAACACAAACTATTATGTGCTGTTACGGAAATATTTTGGAAAAAAATAGTATCGCAGTTCACCAAAGAACATAAATAAATAATATGCATACTCTGTTCAGGGGCGGATCCAGGAGGGGGTAATATTATTAAATTAATGTAAATACAAATTATTATTAATATTTAAGACCAAAAGCGCATTTAGTATTGAAACGGTGAAAATAGCCATCAATTAAATTACCCAAATATAAGTTGCCCGCCTTTGAGTTCCTACCTCCCCCTAGCGCCACACTACGGGGTAAAACCCCATTCAGTTCACGCCATTCTGTCGCAAAAGGCGAGGGTGGTGTCTTGCTGCCAATGTGGTTTGCCGATACGTGAACGTTTTTCTTTACTGGTTGGCCATGATAGTTTTATTATAATATTTTATATTCATAATGGATTGAATAGCTTAAAAACTATTTATATAATTAATCGTTATGATGGTTAAACTTATTTCCCTCTTAATAATTAATATTTGTTGATGTTATTATTATTTGTTTTTAATAAATTTCAATACTAATGGCAAATTTCGAGTTATACCCTTAATTTAGGACTATTCTCAAGTTTAGCGTTACACTGAAAAATTACTCTAAGATTGTCTCTAAAATTTGGAAGTATTTTTTCTGTCAAAATTTTTATTGAGGAGAACCTCCCCTGACCCAATCCTTTAAGAGCACCCGCCCCCTCCTTCTCTTTCGAAAATTCTGGATCCGCTCCTGATTATGTTATATAAACTTAATGAATAATATGCATCATGGTTTTACAAAAAGCATCATGGTTTTACAAAAAGCATGACGGTTTTACAAAAAGCATCACGGTTTTACAAAATGCATCACGGTTCACTGAGTTATGTCGCTAGAATTTGTTTATTTTAATTGTTACGTCGCTATTAGATAGGCGCTAATTTATTCTTAGTGTGTTTTAGCTTTGCTATTGCAACGCTAATGTATCCCCTTTAAGATATTCTTTAGTTTTTGTATTAGCTTAGTTTTTTAGATTTTTTTTTTTAAATTTCTGTACGAAATTCAAATTTTCTACCACACACAGTGTTTTAATTTGTCCATACCCTCCCCCTGTTTCTCAAAGTCTCAAAGCTCCTTTTAAATATGTAAAATTTTCAACCGTTAATATTTATTTGAAGTGGTCTTTTTACCTGCCTGCTAAATTTAAGTTTTCTAGCATACTGGAAAGTAATTAATGGTCTACTAGTAGTTTATAAAATTTTGAACCCCCCCACCCTCTTTTCTCCAATTCACTATAAGAAATTGAAAATTTTAAGATTTGTTTAGTTACCGTAGTTGTCTCTATACCTGTCTGAGAAATTCTAATTTTCTACCTAAGCCAAACTTTTTTTTCTAGCTATACATTTTTCTGGTAAATTTGGGGTGATCCTGCTACCTTCCTGCCAGCAAAATTTCATTTTTCTAGGCCCAGGGGTACTGGAAGTACGGTGATGAGTGAATCAGTGAGTCCCACACCTTTCTGCCCCTCTCTTTTCTCTTAGGGGATGCAATTTGTAAACTCCTCAAAATCGTCTCACCCAATTCTAGAAAGGAAACTTCAGTTTAAATTTCAAGGCTATATGTCCACTAGTTTAAAAGATAGGTAAATAAGTTATTTTCGAAAAATTTCACCCCCCCCCCTCTTTTTCCCCCCGCAAAACCCCATCTTATCCCTTGCCTAAGACCTAAAAGGAACCGTCACACAAAATTGGAAGTTTTCAGGCTCAAGGGTTGTGTAAATACGATGATGAGTGAGTTAGTGAGAGATTTTAACCAATATGCACGTGGTTTAAGACGTTAGTCTTACAATATATCAAAATTTTAAAAAAATATGACCTACGTAATCGATCACTTGCTAAGAATTATAAATTCAAATAATTTGATGTGAATTATTAAACGAATTACCAGATTGAAAATCCATGTACAGTACATACATCGTTTGGTCAAGGTGCAAATAATTTACCTGATAAAAAAGTCTTTAAAATGTGTCCACACATTTGACAACTATAACAGGTAAAACAAAGATGGATTTTTAAGTGGCTGTCATCTTGAAACCAATGACCAGATTAAAAAATCATGTACACTCCGTCTACCCATAATGTATCAGGCTTACCTTGACGGTTCACACTATGACCCTATCTTATAAGCTATACCATGGTGGAATAATTCAAGGTAAGCTTGCTACTTTACAGGGTAGACGAAGGTTGTACATACTTTGTTCGGTCTAGATTCAAAGAAAGTCCGTGCCAAATTTGATTAAAATTGGTCCACGTATTTGATAGTTATCAGTTATCACGGAACAAAGATACAGACAGTCTGACAGACAGAACAAGTCGAATGGTCAAGTTAAAATAGAACCTCGCTTCGCTCGGTCAAATACATCATTTACCGCTGCAGACGTGCCATGTAGAAATAAGTTTGTAAATTGAGGCAGAAGCAAAAGTTGAAAGTTTAAGCTGAAAGCCCTTCAGTATTTTTTTAAGTTACCGGTAATAAAAATCCACTGTGTTTAATAGCTCGCTCGGGCTATCCCCATTGGTGTTGGAAAGGAGGAAGATAAACTCTACAAGGAATTTACCTACATTTACATGGAAGGAACTCCCTCAGAAAACTCAGGTGGATTCGAACCACAAACTCCCAGTTTACCAGCAAATTATACCAGACGAGCTTGACGCGTTAGTCCACGTGTCCACCGATGCAGGTTTTATCATTTAATCTATTAATGTTTGTTAGAATAACATAGATGAAATGCACCCGTATTTACATGGAGAGGTGATGAAGAAACCACCTTCAGGGCATACGGCCAAGATTCGAACCTGTCACAGGCAATACAAATAAATCACAAGCCTGACGCCTTAGACTGTGTGACCATTGATACAGGTCCTAAGTTAATAAGTCCTAATATATCTTTATCTTTTGATTTCCAACTACGTCCAGGCTATACACATTTTTACTAGGCTAATGGTGCAGGGATTATGAAGGTAGCGTTGAGAGAATGTACCCACGTTTGCGTAGAGTGAGAGTGAGAAACTATTTAGAGGAAAACCACCTTCAGAGCCTAATTGGCTAGGATTTGTTCCCTGATTTGTTCCCGTCAAACCAGACTAGACTAACTTGACATTTACAAGTTATGTTTAGTCCTGACATCCTCCAGTGGTTTACACAATCAGAGGCGTAACTAGGCAGTATTGGGCCGTGGCAAAACTTTCATGGTGCCCCCCCCCCCCCCCCAAGAAATTAAATCCCCCCACCAAAAAATCTGATATGTAATTATTGTGGATTATAATAAATTACATTGGCATTTAATGTTATAATTACCCGCTTCTGTGGCCGCGTGGTCTAACGCGCTACTATCGCAATAGACTAGACTGCCAATGATGGGGAGTTCAAGGTTCGAATCTCGGTCGAACGTATTGAGGATGGTTTTACCAACATGGTTTTCCACTCTCCCTCCACGCAAATGCGGGTACACTTCTTCTAAATAAAACATTTCTAAATTCTAAAACCATAAGCGTAATTAGTACCCGAACGGGTAGTAAGACGCGGTGTTAAGTTCTGCATGCAAAATTGTTAAGTAAATTTTTTATTTTAATTTTTTTTAAATTTTTTTATTTTCTTATATATGATGAGTGATTAAATGTTGATTTTACAGAAAATATGTACAAAGCTTTTTTTTTTTTTAGCGCATGAAATCATGCACAATAGAGTTCCTATTGAAGACGTAATCTTTGAATAATGAGATAACTTATTTACGAAACAAAAACAAGCTAAAAAGACAACACTTTAATCTCTTACCAAATTAATTTTGGGCGGACGGTCTTGCGTAGTCGGCCCCATTTTGGGCGCGGGTATGTAGCATTTTGCCACCTAGTAAGTCACTGGACATATTTAATGTAATAAGCTTGTGACAAACTAGCAGTTGTGACTGTCATCCATTTTAATTGACTGGCAGAAAGTAGATATTAAGGGGGAGAGGTATCTGGTTGCACTATATTTCACAAAATTTAATGAGGACTGAAATTAGAATAATGGTTCACAAGAAGTTTGTTTTTATTTTGAATAATCCATGTGTCGCCTTTGCTTTGGTAAAGTAAAATGTTCGGGTCACTATCAAAAATATAATATTCTAAATTATTGTTTTAAAATAAAAAATTACTTCATCGAGAAGAAATTTTGGGTATTATTGAAGTTAAACAAATATTAAGTACCGTTTTATCAAAAGTAAAAAATTCGCTGCGGACAGGATTCGAACCTGTGCGGGTAGAACCCATTGGATTTCAAGTCCAACTCCTTAACCGCTCGGACACCGCAGCCGTTTAAAATATCAACGCCTAGAGTGCTATATAAATATAGTCACGGTGGTGTGAAATAGTTTAGATATTTTTGAATTTAATCATTAAAAGTAATTCTCAACACATTGATGTTGCTCAATATTGTCAGCATAAGACGAAACCAAAAACGTAAAGGTGAGGCAGTTTGTTCATATATAATATAGTTGTTTTAACATCGATTTATCAGGAATCTCACAGCAGTACCGCTAACAATCGGTGTAGAAATATTGCAACAGTTAACATAGATTTAGTTCTTATTACTACAGTTTGTATAGAAGATTACTGCCAAGTCCCTTTCCTTTGTTGGATATAGAAAATAAGTCAGATACTAAGTTACTTAAACTTAAGCGACCATTCGTCCCCAAAATAAGACTTTTGGCCCGGACTGAATTTGTCAAATAGATTAACGGAGTTGGACATTTAGTGTGGGCTAACATTTAAACAAGTCAATTATTGCTACATAAAAGTTTAAATATAAAAAAATCCAGCAACAACGCAAATCATCATACCAAGCAACAAGTATTTTCTCACTAATTTCGACTTTTTATTCTTTACTTTTAGCTCTACTGCACTTGGCAACACTGTTTACAAAGCAGTTGCGTCCTGCACAAGTAACATGTGGTCATTGTTGGTATGTATTTATAATTTGTTGGAAGAGTTATTTCGTATGAATAATGAATTACATCTGGTCTGAAGAGACCTATTGCAATTTACGCAATGAAAACAAATATTGACTTGTCATAATCGAGGTACTGTCAAAAATAATTAGGTTTTAAATTTATTGTTATATTATTACAGCTGTTATAGTTTAATTGTGAAGGCTAGGGCAATACTTCAGCGTACCGTTTCCTATCACTTTCCTTTTCGTCCCATAGCCGTATCCAAGGAATGAGCTTAATCCAAGGGCGCCCATGTGGGTTTTTTTCAAATGGAGGGCAGATTGGGCTCCCATCTGCCGGGGGTGTGTGACCCTCCCCTCCCTGAGAGAAAATTTCTTGATTTTAAGCATATGGGAGGTAATTGTAGAGCATCTGAATCTAATTCTGAGCATAGTTTCAAGAGCCAATTTTCACAACAGTAAAAAAGTTTTTGAAAAAATTAACAAAAAATAAAATTTAGTTGTAGCTGAAATCATTGAAAAGAAACGTTATGTTTTTCATAAGTTTATTGAACAGAACAAAACGTAAAGAAAGCTTTTGAAGAGGGAATGGGAGGAAATCTATATTTTATAATTATTATCTCTGTCAACTTTGGATATTAATGACTCAAAGCTGTCAATAGCAAATTGTAGCCAACTCCCAAATACACAATTTTATTTTTTTAGTAAAATTAACAAAAAATAAAATAAAGTAAATATTGCAGAGTGATAAACGGGGCTGGAGCTGCCCTTATCGTCCATTTATGGGCGCCTATGACTTTAGGGGTTGAAACCCTCCCAAAATAACAAATTAAGTAATAGTCGATTAAAAATAAGTGGCTGTCAAGCAGAGTGAAAATTAAGTGGTCATAATTCCTGGTTACAGTTCCGGAGGTCCCGGGTTCAATCCCTGGCACTTTTAATATGTATCTTTGAAACGGTACCTAGGTCTGGAACGGGGTCAAATTCGGCCTCGTGAGGACAAATGAGGAGCTACTTGAATAAAGAAATAGCAGTTCCGGGTTAGAAAATGGAGATTAACGGACGAAGGGCTCGATGTGCTAACCACACGACACCCTCTAACCGCAAATGTTGGCACCATCATCGCTAACGACGGCGGCCGCTCGGTCGGTAAAGTTCCCTTGCGAGCTTACACCATGGAGTTTTTTTAATCAGTTCAGTATTGATATGAATATTATTGACGAAGGAAATCTGGCAACAAAGATTTTCTAAGTAGTGTCGATTAGTACCGTAAAAAGGACTTTGTTAAACTGTTTCAACTTCTCTTTAAGACAAATTTGAAAACTTTTTGAAGTTTATTGTTACTTCTATATATTTCAAAAAATAAATGAATAACTTTTAATACTTTTTTATTGTTTAGGATGATATGCTAATTGATTTTTAAAAAGGTCTAACATGTAGATAGTGGTTTTATTTTAATTCATTTTACCTCCTCTCACAACCATCTTTTTTTTTTAATGTTTCACAAACAAATCGAAAAGTTGTAATTTGCTCGAAATTAATGAGGGGGAAAAAACTACATTTTTAGATGTTTTATTTCATTCTCTTCTCCTAAATAGTTTAAGTGAGCAATAATCACAATTATTCACCCTCCTTGTCCTGTTCAAGTTGCTGAAAGTATCGGTAATTTACCTATATTACCCTCGCTAAGTTCATACTGTCCCCCCCCTCCCCCCTCCTCAAACTGAATAGTAATTCAGCTGATAAGTAGGTCATCAGGTTCGCGATATACCAGGGTAGCTGGTTGAGGTTCAAATCCCGGTTGGTCTCACCGGTGTGGTGTCTTCAACATGTGATTTATCTATAAATGTTTCCAATCTTCTCCCATCGCGACTGAAAATAGGCTTTCATTCCTCTAAATTAACCTCCTCATCTATACCCTTTTGATTAAGCAGTTAATAGTCCCTGTATTGAACGTAATAATAATAATAATAATAATAATAATAAATAATAGCTAAATAATGATACATACTGATGAACAATAATTACAAAAAATAGGGCATAATTATTAATGATAGATTATAAAAATAATAAGTAATTAACTTAAGAGCATCAAAAGCGTAAGTATTTAAAAAGGATAATAACAACAATAATTTAAAAATATTTGTCTTAGAGTTCTGTGTTTGATTCCCGGCAAAACCACAAATATTTATAGGTGAAATTGGGTCTGCCTCTTATGAGCAGATATCAAACCACCTATCGGTTCTGTTTATCCTCTAGTCGGTGTAAAATGTATCTATCTATCTATTTACCTGCCACGTCCCCAACCCAATGACCGGAATCTGCGTCCCATCCCGTAATTTCACCAATCGCTGCACCTGCGACATTGTCGGTCCTTGTGAAGTAACAGCTGCACTGAAAGACAAGAGATCAACAAGTGAAGAGCGGCCGGCGCATGCTGGACTATTTGAGTCCGTGTCGTGACGTAACGAGTGTATGTCGCCAATTCGCGCCAGTTAATTTGCAGCCCTGCGCACGAGAAATATTATCGTCTACGAACGGCTGTGGCCAGAGGTGAAGGTAAAATTGTGCGCATGCGCGAAAATAGGATACTGAATTGAACTTGAAACGGAAATAATAACCTTGAGTGTTCCTGCCAAGTGTTTAATATACTCCAACATTGGAAAGCTAGGTGAGATTAGTTTGGACTGAACATTAAAATGGTTTGTATTTATCGAACAGAGTAGTAAAAAAAATCAATAAAAAAATCAATATGGTATGTACCGAGCAAGGCCCAATATGTGTGGGTTTGACTACTCTTTAGTTTCAGTGATCTGATATTGAAACCATAAAGCGCTAGTATCTCTGCATATTATCACGCGCGTAATTCAAATTTTGTAGAGAAGTTTGAACTACAAGGCCTTAATTTTTTATTGCTTTAGGTAATATGGCGACCAAATAAAAATAGCTTTAAGAAAAGCTTAGTTTTGACAAATAAATCAACTACAGTAATATTGTTTGCAAATGAATGTTAAAGCTTTTAAATTTGCTTGGTAATCTTATATATATATATATATATATATATATATATATATATATATATATATATATATATATATATATATATATATATAGACATATATATATGCACAGAATTAAGTTATGTAAAGCGTATATATATATATATATATATATACGCTTTACATAACTTAATTCTGTGCACTGAGGAGATGGGGCTTTATACACATTGTATTATATTTAAAATATAGAAATATTATAAATAAAATATAATAGAGTAGTATTTTCCAACCTTTCACCCGGTTTGACCCCAATTTATGTCCCTAGGTCACAGATAAGTAATAAAACACTCTCTCAAACTTACGGGGGTTTCGCTGCGCTCCTTTTGCCAGCTCGAGTCCTTCAACACTGGGTGATGACTGATGATAGGACCAGTGATCTCTATTATTATACTGGATGGACATAAACATATGCATTGCTAAGGACCAAAGCGTAACGCTCAAGTTTATCGTCTGCTTTATTTTGGGAGGACAAATTTAACGGTTTCTTTCAATGTTCTTATGCGAAACCATGTCTCTGATGAATAAAAGTGTTATTATTTGAAGATAGTGAAGTATTATACCACATTTACCTGAAGAAGCATCTACATTAAAGGGTATGCAATTCGGTTTCACAGGTAATACTGTACAAATACGAATAACATCTTTAATATATTTAAATAATTATGTAGTTATCATCCATGTCGTTTACATTCTTCCAAGACTACACTTATATTTAGAGCTGGCTATTAGCTTGTATATTGGTTTCAGAAACCATAACCATGTTTGAAGGGCATAATTTGTGTAGAATTCTTACGTTCAAATGATATTTAGATTATAGGCTTATAGGAAGTATGGTATCTACTAAACCCTGATTTTAGTAAGAATCCCAATCTGTAAGGCTTTATTTCATATCAGAATACTATCATATATATATATATATATATCATATATACATATATTTTTTTGTTGGATAAACGGCCATTTAGAACGGACGTAGAAATTTCCTTCTGGAAGGTCTTTCATCCTACATAAACACTACTATAGGGTAAGATTCTGGTACGAGATAAAGCCTTCCAAACGAGCTTACTTCAAAAATCATCATACATATTAGGCTACATCAACTTATTTAAAGATAAAACTCATCAGTTTCGAAATATTCTATGCTCTTCAAAGCTTTTACTGACATATTTATTTCATCTAGCTAATCACACATTGATATATCTCATATATTCAATCAAATTAATGAACGATGTCAAAATGCCACATTGCCTTGTATGGGTGTAAGAGAGAAAGATATACCCAAAAGTTTTTTTCTCTTACACAATGGTATGCAGACAACAGCTCGAAAATTTTAGCCACAAATCCAGTTACACTATAGAGATTAATGGAAAATAACAACTGTAGCGATCCTAGTGTTGAAGGATTCAAGCTGCCAAAATGAGTGCAACCATTTTTAACCTTGAGGTTGAGTGTCTGGGTATATTATTTGTCTGCCCTATGACCATCACGACATTATGATCGCAAACTTTTCAAATCCTTGTTTTCAATTATACTTTTCACTGCACCTATGACTATCCGAATTTAATTACAATTGTTGAATAGGAGACTCTAAAGGAACTGTACCCTTATTTGCTTGGAGGGAGAAGTGAAAATCATGTAGAAAAAAATAACTCCTAGTACACCCAGCCAAAATTTAAATTCCTACCTACGCATCACTGAAAAACCAAGCCAAATGATCGTGTCGTTAAGCCCACGTGCCCATTGATACTTATTTTAATTATTTTAAATCACTTATTTAATGGTTATATAAGTGCAACTAAGATGTCGCTAAAGAGAATCATCCAACTCAACGCGTATTTTGAATGCTATTCTATCAGCGCCACTCGCCCAAATACTGGGCTGCTACAGTCAGCTAGGTCAAGAGTTGTGTAACCAAAGGAAACCCAAGACGTTTTTATCATTTTGATTTTTTAACAGCTTACATTTCTATTAATTTTTATTTTGCACCTTCTTATAGTCATTCTAATAAATAAATACCTTTCTCTTTTGGCGCTGCTTCTTGTTACCCATTCAGGTTAAACGCTATTAATAAATTAAATACAAAGTTATAACCTAAACAAACCCGTGACCACACCCGAAACACATCCCAAATTAGGTCATGACATGACCTCTTGATTGGAAGCTACTGTATTAGAGTTGGCCCCAGTCTGGAGAAAATGTTACCCAATAGGATTTAAACACTTATTCCTTCAGATGTCATAAGCTAGCTGATAAGACGGTTGCCTAAGGCCCTCAGACTAAAGATATTTTATTTATTATAATAGTTTAACCATTTAAATACCATACAATGTGTATAAAATCACTCCCCATCTCCACACACACATAATGTACTGAGCTAAGTTTAATCTAAAAAATATATTTATTATATAACCAAGAAAATGTTAATGCTTTTAAAATCATGAGTAATCAATTATTATAATTGATTTATTTTACTAATAAGCTCCTTTTTTGGTAATCTTAATTATTTTCTCTACTTACCATATTAGCTAACACCATAAAATGAAAACGTAGTAGCTCAAAATCTTGTACAATATTTGAATTGTACCCGTGCTAATATATAAAGATACTAATGCTTTTGGGCTTCAATGGCTGATCACTGAAACTAGATAGATAGTGTCATAAGCAGGGCCGTCGCGCAATGTTGGGGAAAAGCTTGGAAGTCGGGAATTTTGTGGAGAGTGGTGATCTTGATCTGGGAAATTTTAGAATTACTCTCTACCACACACTACTTTCGAATATGAAAGTTCTTTGCCACAGACTTTGCAGACAAATTTAAAATTTCACAACTGTCGAGCCCTGCTAGTAAAAAGTTTCCAGCTTCATAATTCATCAACAATTGAAAGGAGACATATTATTTAGTAGAATGTATAGAACGCTTAGATATTCAAGTTGGCTAGTAGTACCTATTAGTTTTAAAGCTACTACTAGTAGCCTTAACAAAGTTAGGTTATGTTTTAAGTTGATCACTTGATAAAGCCTGGAGTTTTTACGAGCTGAAACTTGCTAGTTTTCCTACACGCAATGACGGTGAATGTCAAAAAAATAACAACTTAACTTGAAAAACAACTTTAAAAACATAGTTGCCCAAAACCTTGATTTAAGGCCCAATAATCGCCTCAAATTTTACAACTTTCCTGGGGGAAAACTTCCTGGTACACCCAGACTTCCATTGTTCTCAACGTTGCCCTTGTCACCTAGTCACATGGGAATTTTTTGAATTTCAGAATACCTAGAGTTGGGAAATTCACTGTCTGTCTCCCCTGAATATATTTTGTGTGACACCCCTGGTCATAAGGGTAGCACAAACCCAAGACCGGCCCATCGCTACTCTCTGTATCTTATATTTAAAGTTCCCTATTTGAATAATAATAATAATAATAATAATAATAATAATAATAATAATAATAATAATACTTAGTACCGTGTCTTACTACCCGTTCGGATTATACGCTTAAGTACTAATTACGATAATGGGTTAGGAATGGGTAAAGTTGAAAATAGAGGAAGTGAGGAAGTAGACCCGCATTTGCGTTGAGGGAGAGTGGAAAATTATCTAGGAAAAACCACCCCCAGTTCACCCGAAAGAGATTCGAACCTCGATCTCCCAGTCCTCAGCAGTCTAGCTCAACATGAAACTAGCACGTTAGTTAACTACGCCACCGACGTGGCCCTTAATGATTAAACAATATAATTAAAATACACAAATAAGACAAAACCAAGTGTGCATCGAAATATTAGACTGAAAAAAACAACTGGATATGTATAAATTCGGCACAAAAGTAAGGTCTCCTGATTTCTTACACTATTAAAGTTCAGAGAGATGTGATGAAGATGGAGGGTGGAAATTCCTGCTAAACAAAATAGATTTTAAATAACTAGCAGCAGGGCCGCTCTTAGCAGACGTGGGGCCACAGGGAAAACATCGTTTCCAGGGCAACCTACTTATCTGCCTTACCCCCCCCCTCCCCCACTACCCCAAAATTATTTAAGAACTTAATTATTTATGTAAAGTGTTATCACAGTAGTCTGTACCTATCTGCCCATTTTCAGCCGTATAAATTATCAGGTAATTGCCCTAAAACGTAAATACATGTAATATAATTAATGCTAGATAGAAGTAATGTGTTTTTACATACAAGGGTTTATTTTTCTTCAACCCTTCGTTCTATTTTATCTTCCTGTATTTCTTTATGTATAGAGGCACAAAGAACAACAGTACCAAGTTTGAATTCAATCGGTTAATGTGTCCAAAAGTTATCATAAGATGCATGCACTACAGACAGACAAATTCAATCGCTTCCCCCGTTCAATAAATCAAATTACATAACTTTGTATTTTATTTCTTATTACCCTCTGCCAATATTTGCTAGCTCACCTATGCAGGTAGCCTCCTATACGAGTGCGCAAGCACAAATTTCCCAGCCCAACTTGTTTGTTCCCCCTGTCAACCAAGCGAGCGTGGGGACCCCCCAAATCGTGGGGCCCTGTGAGATCGTACCATTTGCACACCCCTAAAGGCGGCCCTGACTAGCAGTAATCACAAGTATTTAGAAGCTAAAATAAAGGCAGAAAAGCTAAGTAAGTGAAATAATTAAAGAGAAAATTTATTTAAAGTAAAAAAAATAATAATTAGAGCATATAAGACATAAAGAAACAATCGCATAAGTCTGAAACAATATTATGAACATGATTAAACATCATCAGTATAAAACAAAGAAATGTTTGTCTGAGGATGTGTTGGTATTTCATTTAAAATTTCTCGAATATTATTAATTATAATTACTCGTATGTATTCAGTTAGTTCCTCAATCAAAGCCTGACACGCTTCTGGTTCCATTTGGCCATTAGATTGCTTTGAGATCCTGAACAGGTATTGCAGGCTAGCATAACAGTCACTAGTGGCCAAAAAGCGTAAAATCATTGCTAATAGGTCTGAGCAGAAATGGCTTGTCTCAATTTTGTATCTTTTTTTTATATGTTTTTTTCCTTACAAGTAATTAAAAACTCAAAGTCCATTGGAAACATTCGCGTTAGGTTTTTATAATGACCACTAATGTGCTGGAACCTTAAATCTGGCATTAAGGTTGATCCACCTTGCTATTGACCTCATTCCAAAAAAGTCGGGTTTGCCAGTTACGTTTCCTCCTATTCTTCCTTTTTAATGTTAAATGTGTAATATATATATATATATATATATATATATATATTATATATATATATATTCTGCTGCTACCTCCAAATCCATAACATCTCACGTATGGACGTGACCACGTCTAATAAAACCAACTTTGGACTGAAAGCTTAGTGGTATCCCTTCCGGTTTCCAGCTCACCGGTTTTGACACGGAAGTTTGTTGGCTTTCCGCTTATGGCTCTTCAATTTTGCTACGGAAGCTTGTTACGGTTTGAATCTCGGTTTGAGGTAATACACGGTGGTTGAAAAGGGGGAGGGGGAGAGGAGCTTAACAGGACAATAGCACAGATTCGAACAGTCTTATCATAGCGCTGTTATGTTACGTTAAAATGGTCTGTCTTTCAGTTATTGTCCTACTCTTGCACAGACTTAGCAGAAGCGCCCAGCTGGTTTGGGAGTATTTGAGATGATTTTGCTACATGAGTAATGGGTTGCAGTTGCAAACCTTTATCTTTGTGGAATGAGAATGAGTATAATGAAGTGGTACCGTTGAATAAGGCGATAAAATACAGTTTTGTAAGTAAATGCTCTGTGAATGTTTTAAATGGTGATTTTGAATTATAGCACTGTGACTTTAGATATTGAAGGATTTTTTTCCCCTTGGGATGAGGTGGGGTTGGCATTTTAGGTATGGTCGAGTTGTAGTGATGGCTCGCAGGGATTTAGGTTTTTTTTAAAATTGAATAGGATTTTTTAAAGGGTGGGAAAATGATTTAGTGGGAGGATTATATTCTCTTGGGAATTGGATTGATTTACCTTAGGCTAGCCCTTTTCCCCTCCCCCCTCTAATATCCACTGCTGCAGCAAGAATTTAATCGTGTCGTGAATTTACAGACCAGCATAACCAGGGATTTCCGTAGTGACAAAGGCTTTAATGAAATGGAGTGAAACTGTTTATGAATTAGTCTCTTGGGGGGATTAAATGGGATGGGAATAGTGTTTTTAAGGAGGTTGTTCGTTACATCTTGCATCCTGGTTAAGTGATTTAACAATTATTTATTTACTAGGAATTTATCATCTGGTTATTTTCGTGGATTTTGTTCCACTATTAATTCTCAGTTTCGGTCATTTTTGCTTTGTACATTTTTAATGATTTGTAAACTACTCTGAAGTCTGTACATGGCTAAAGTACTCGCGCATGCGTTGGAAACAGTTTAGTTTCTTCTCCAATATTCGCGCATGTGCACTATCCACCACTTATTTTTCCCAAGAACATAATCATACTGCCAGTTGGTTGCACAGTTAGACATTTTATGTGTAGGGCATTTCACTCAAATTGCAGTAGGGCTCTTATGGACACTTAACATCTTTTTCTAAACCAAAGGTCTCCCCGTAAGCGTTGTCCTTTTCCCCCCCAAAGAGTTGAAATTTTGTAGCTTAAAAATGAACATAGATATTTCTATTAAATTAGCTTACCATGTTATTATCTAATATTTATAGCTGCATCTTTTTAGAGCAATACTAATTTAAAAAAATTCAACCATATATTTTTTACTAAATATTAAAATTAGCATTGTGTTTCATTTTCACGAGTTTCCAAATCAATTACTCCATAAGTCTCGTTACAATTGTGTGGGAAATCCAATTATTTTATGTTGCCTGTAGTAAAAGTCACGAACAGCGCTTGCAAATTCTGAAATGGATATATTTTACACAGGGTTAAGAAAAATTAAAACCTTTTGAAATATTTAAAGTAAAATATGAAAAAGCTGTATTGCTAGAAATTTTTTTCTTTTGATTTTACATGGGTATATTATGTGAAAGAAATTATAAAAATATTTCAAATTTATTTTCTAAAAAAAAAAAACTACGAGCCTATAGCACCTCCCATTTATGTGTGGTGGCGTTGTTTGTGGCTTGATTTATACACCGCCCGGTCTTGACAAGTACATTATTGTATAACATTTATGGCGTTGATAAGTGAAGTTATGTCAGCTCATCCCATCCACATAACAATTGATAACAATGGTCCCACGTACAGTGCAATTATCAGCCAATTTTACATTCATATGGAAACCATTAGGGCTATATTTATAGTTTGTTTAGTTCAATAATATGCAATTGCCGAAACAATGTTAAATATTTGAAAATATACGGGTATTTATGTGCCACAACAATACATTATTATATTATTATTAAATATACTTTCGGGTGAAGAAACCATCTACCCACAGTGGGGGTATATCGGTCTAAAACGTTACCGGTATACACTCACTACACTTTGTCACCATTAGTATACTGCATTCACGGTAGGAATTACTCTCTGAAAGGTCTTTTTTCCTGCCAAAATCCTACTATATAATAGCTTTTGATAGGAAAAGGGCCTTTCAGAAAACAATTCCTACGCTGAACAGACTTTAATCAAGTCTTCAGGATTAAATCTTGGCCAAATTCACTGACATGGTTCAAAACACCTTACAACAGTCAGTTAACGCGTGTGCCAAATGAGCTTGGGGTCCCAGGTTCCATTCCTAACATAGTCGAAGATTTATTATTGGTAAATTGTTGGCTGGGAGACTGGATGTTGTGTTTTTCTTAATATTAGGCTAGTTAGCAAATTAGGCCTATGTGTTGATTCAGGGATTTCGAAAAATGCACTTTAAAAAACTCTGGAGCTTGTTTTATCAATGTGAATTTTTAATAGTTCCAGGAAAATACCGGCGCACTTACTCTTATAAACTTTCCTTATCCTTCATTACAGCACTAGGCCCATATCTTTTATTTAAACTAATATAAGTTGCTGATAGCCAAAACACAGGCGGGACGTAAAAATACTTGTAGGTATAATTAATGTAGCCTTGCTGATATTAGCAAAAGTGAATCCCTGCTGCAAATAACAGTCGGAAATGTAAACTAATGTCCTCTTAAAAAGGCAAAACACAGCTTTTTGAAACTTACCTAAAGGAAAAAAAAGAAATCTGTCTACCAGTCGTGAGCTATTAGTGTTGTGTTTCGGTCATTAATTAAGTGTAGACCTATATGGTGTTTGGTAATTTAATCGTAGTTGCTACCAAACGTAAAGCTAAGGCTATAAACGACTCATTATATTATAATCAATGTGATAATGGATATATGAGTTGACTAATTGTTTAAGAAAGTGCTCACACATTTCATGGATAGAGGAGGGGAAAATTTGCTTTAACTGATTTGTATGAACCATATTCAGTTCAACATAACAGAATTAAAACCCTAACCTACTCATAGCACGGGATTTTGTGCAGTATCTTTTTACAGTGGGTTTAATATAGTAATGATAATAATAATACAAACACAATATTACACAATTATATGAATAAACCACACTTCAAATGACTTTACATAAAGTGTATACACATTGTATATATTGATACGTTTCTAATAAAAAAATATTAATCTCTTAAGCGGATAAAATCCGGAAACTGCACGTTCCATAAGACCTGTACTACAACGGCTTACATGCGACGCGTTTTTATCCAAGAGAACGACGTCATCGGACTGTGACACAAGATGGAGGGTTCCTCCCGTATCCCCTGGGTGGATACCAAAGAGATACAGCAGGGCCGTTTTTAGGATACAATTTAAGGGACGAAATGGAGGGCAAAATATTTATTCATATTTAGCAATGCTGTATAATAACGTTGTCTTGCAGTTATTAAATGAAAAAGTTCATTTAAGTATTATGATTTGAAACGTCATAGGCCGTACAAATAGCCGACCTTAGCCGACCACTTAGTCCCTTGGATGACTGACGAACGCCCACGGTACATGGAGCATGGATTACGATAGTTCATGGATTTCTTCATTTATTTACAATTCAATAATATCATAGCTTTATTTTTCATTTAATGCCTTTAAAAAGCGGATTTTATTAAATGTAGCTTTAGTTTCCTTTTCATTGATGGGGAACGGGGGGGACGTTTAGGCCTTTCCAGGATTCCAGCTCTGCTTGGCTACTTTCCTTGAGATATCAGTATGACGTCACACATTTTGACGTCTGTTGGATACTGAGTGATCCCCCCCCCCCCCCCCGTCCTACACGCCATGGGGGTGCCATTATGCAGTCAGCTAGATGCATTGCGGGAATGATTTAAGACCCAATGAGACAACTGAGGTCTCGGGGAGCAAGGGGGGGGGGGCAGATTATCTAAGTAACAAATGCACCGCCTACTTGAAGGGAAATATCAAAATACTACTATATTTATGGTAGTGGAAGTTCTGAAGCTTGAAAACCACTAAAACTATCATCAATTATCTTATCATGTTCTGTCTTGGAGCTATTAGAAAAAATCTTTATTTATTTCAGTAAATTTAAATATGTGTTTCTAACCATTTACTTTCTATCTCAAAACTGACTTATTTCGGGTGAAACGTCATTGAAAATTAGCTAATTTTATAATTTTCATGAATTTGCTTAGTATTAGACCAATAAAACTTCAAACGAAAGTTTTAATGCTAATGCTATAGGGATATGTTGCTGCTTTCAGCTTCATTTGTGTAGACCATAAAACCACTTCAGACATAATTTATACACACTTCCTTATTCTTGCATGCATGCTCTTTTATTATTGAAACTATTAATAGGCCTATGTCTCTTTTTTACACATTTCTCCAACACATTTGACCACAACTTAAATGCCTTACTCCTTCCTTTTGATCCACACGCTTCCATCATATATCTTTTTCGTCACTCGATCCACACTCATCCTCTCAACATGACCAAACCAACATAAGATGCCTCTTTCCCATCAACCGATTGGATTAGCTTTCAAACTACACTCCTTCAGCACCCATTCATTACTGAATCAGTCCATACGAGTTTTTCCACATACATTTCTTAAATATCCCATTCCAACCACATTCACCTTGTTCTTGTGTTTCTCTGACAAATCCACGCTTCACGTCCTTACAGAAATGTTGGTCTTAACATACTTTTACAAACTGCCATCCTTGCCTCTTTCGATACTACTTAATTATTTGTGATACAATAGTCCACATACATCCAACTACTCTCCGAGGTGCATTCACCCGTTTGTTGATTTCACCATCTTTTCTTTCATGTTCACAACATATTTTACCCATATACACAAAATCACTCACTTGTTCTAAAAGTTTTCAATTTATACTAAGCTGGTAATCATTTCCTGATCCATCCTTATAAAAAAAACTATCACCTTGGTTTTGGAGACATACGAAGATAAAATGGGGTAAAAAAAAACTATTACTAGGTACCAAATGAGGAGCATAGACTAAATAAATTAACTTAGGATATAGAAAAAAGCAAAGGTTCATCAGACCTGAAAATAATTTGGACACTTAATTGCAGTTCAAGTTTAGTCACAATTAATTTTAAGCACTTTAGACAGGTTAAATATTTAGGACTTATTTTTTACTATAATGTTTCTTGGTAACGGAATTTTTCATCACTTTTAATCTATTGTTGTTGTGTTAAGAATACTTTGGTCTTTACTATGATTATATTTGACCTAGCAACGCAAAATTCTGTTTAACTTAGCCATTTGGCATTTTGTCTGTCTGTCCGGATCTTTAGTACGTGCTAACCGTATAATTCGTGGACTAGTTTCACTGGTCAAAATATTTTTATTTTTGTCCCAAGAATGAAAACAGGTGTATCTAATAGTATTTTTCTGTGTTGAACTCAAATATATTTTTAGAATTTTTCTATCACTTAAGAATTTTGAGTGACACCCATTCAAAGTTTACAATATTATGTTCATTTAGAACACATACATATAAAAGCAATATTATACGATTAAGTATATTTGAAAGGTGAAGCTTGGGGGATGAATAATTGTTACGGAGATCAGTGGAAGAGGCATTAGTACGCTAAGCCAAACGTTCCGAGTTCGATTCCGGTGTCTAGATGTCAATTTTCAATTTATTCGAATACATACATAGCCAATACTATCTTACCTAAAAGGTATAAGTGTATTATTTTCTGCTGTATTTTGCCTAACGAGCATCCCTTTTAAGGTTGTAACAATAGTCAGTTAGCATACTTGGGCTACACTTGTCCTGGTACCACTTTTCCATGCCAAAAATATCTTGGTGGAATCATTCGCCATGTTCGTCGCTGACTGCTCCAAGATTTGCTGGGAAGAAATCCAGATGTGAATCCAAGAAATGTATTTTCAAAGACATGTTACATCCCAAGGTCTTGTAAGATTTTAATAGATCATCCAGTATTTCTCTGTAGTTGTCAGCCTTATGTTTGCCTAAGAAGTTCAGGCAAATACCATTGAAATATTCCTATACAACTTTTTCAGCTTCGTTCAACTGACCATCGAAGTTCTGATCTTGAATTAGTTATCTTATTTGAGGTCCTACAAAGAACCCCTCTTTGATCTTTGCATAACTGATCCTTGGGATTTTTTTTATTAAGTAAGTACATCCAGATCCACTTCAATCCATTGCTTTAACAAAGTTCTTTATATAAGACCAATCATATGTGGGGGAGGTAAACACACTTTTTCCTGATCAATAAGTGGTGTATTTATAACCTTATTTCCTGGAGTTAGTGACGTTCGCTTTGGTGATTGTTTCTGGGTATAATGATTTATGCTGTCTCTGCTATCCCACTCACAAAGAAAACAGCAGTACTATTCGTGAAACCAAGTTGAGGTCCAAGCAAAAGAGCAATGATTTTTAAGTCACCACAGACATTTCATTTCATTCTTCATACTTGATTTTTTCCAGTAGGAGTTTCATGCTCTCATATGTTTCTTTCATATCGGCAGCATGAACTAGTGGCACTGATGGAAACATATTTCCATTGTGGAGAAGCACAGTTTTCAAGCTAGCTTTAGAAGAATCTATAAATAAACTTTAATCCTCTATTTTATACTCGTGACCAAGTTCTTCCATAACTGAACAAACATCATTGTAAAAAAAGTCCATCTTCAAGGGAAAATAAATTCTTAAAGTCACTATGCATTTCTCTAAAAACACATACTTTTGTTCCTTTGTGGAGGAGATTTTAGCCTTTCAATCTGGAGCATAACAGTTTAGATTGACACTTAGATAGGTTCAAATCTTGGGCAAGATCATTGAGATCTCCTTGATTGAGTAAATGTGGTTCAGAAGATAAACAGGAAAGAAGTAAGATATTCACTTGGGCAGAGATGATCTCACACAGAGAGGAAAATCTGTGTAAAAGGGAAATCTGTGCGCAAAGGCTTTTGGGGAAAGAATTTTCTTTTTTTCTTTTCAGAACTAGCGTGAGTTTCGATTTTGACAGATGGAAGTGAAGATTATAGCTTCGTAAAACATTTTTCATATTCATTTATAAATCTATTCAATTTTAATTTTAGATTCAACTCATGTATATTTTTACAGTACAGAAGAGGGGGAATATCGAATCGCTTGCAAACATTTTGGATATATTTATCAAGAATGCAAAAAAAAAAAAAATTGTACGATATGCACAACATTAGAGGGTATTTTTTCAAATAGGTTTTGTAATATTTGTCTAATATTCGCAACATTAGGAAAGTTATGCCTTAAGGTTGGCAAAGTTATTGCATTATTGGAGTAGTCGTCCTCTAAATTAGCAACGTTAAAGCATTATTATTGAGAGTAATATATTTACTATCCTGCAATATTCGCAAGATTAGATCAACTTTGCTTTTAAAACAGCAACGTTATATCGCTATTATTGAAGGTCACGGATTGTTCCATGGGTCGATGGAGGGGTGTATACATTCTTAGGGGGTTAATGGAGAGGTGTTTAGATGCGTAGGGGAAATTTTCCTCTCCTTCTTAGTATCGTCCGTGTTTAATTTCCCCCCTTATTGTTTTTTAAACGTATGGCTTTACTGGTTGGGAGGGACATAACATTCAGTTCGGCTGCCTATATGTAGAATATTCGCCGCTCTGGTAACAGAGAGTCTTGCCCATGGTACACCTATAGAGGTTGTATATACGTTCCCTCAGTGAGATGAAGTTATAACAGTGAATATGGAGATGGGGAGCCATGGGAGTTTTAAACCGAACTTAAGCTTAATTTACCAATCATTGGTGACCGTTGGGATAATTCCCCTTAAGAGAAAACTACCCAAGTTTAAAAAACCAGGAATCGAACCCGGGATCTCTAGGTTTGTAGCCAGGTGCACTGACCACTACATCACGGGGTTAGATTACCCTATGATGAACTAGACCAGTTGTTCTCAACCTGGGCGGTACCAAAAACTCTTCTTTTATAAACGCGAAAAATTCTAAAACCCTCCAACACAGTTTGCGTCCAACTATACAAATACTCCTCACAGACAAGTTGACTTCACATTTGGCACTCCTCACGAAAACGAGAAATTTGAGGTTAGGTGACTCGGAAGTATTTTTCATGACGGATGATTCCATTCACGTTAAGGATATCACTTTTCCAAGCCACTCAAGGACTATATGAATTACTCTTCATAAGGTATTCTGTACATTACAGCGAGGGTGATTTGCAAGACTATAGTTGCTACTTATATTCACCCACGCCCATTTGCAATAACATATTCCATTTGGAAGGTTCAAGTCAAGTAAAGGCCATAAGTATAAACATATCATCACACCATTATTCGAGATTCATGAAGGGAAAAGTATGACATTAGATAGCAGGAGGATGTAAGATTGTAAACCTATCAACAATACTTACTGGGATGATGTTAACGAGTTGATTTATTGACCTAGACTTTTACACGCATCCATATCTGCTGAGCACACAACTCACGATAGTGAGAGCGTCTCGATCGTAGAAAAACTACTTGAATAAATTAATCTCGCCATTCCATATCTTGCTTGCTCACTCGTTTCATCATGTCGAAACTATAAATATCACGTGAGCTTCAGCTACCAGCTTGGCGCAACTACACTCGCAGAAGAGTCATCATATGAGGTCTTCACGGTCTGATCCAAACAGATCATGTAGAAATGATCCCACATGCTAAATACAACAATGGCTATAAATATTTACTCACAGCTATCAACGCAATATTCAAAGTTTGCATGGGCCAAACCTGCTAAATCTAAGAGTGGGAAAGATGTCACCGCAGCCATGAAAGCTGTTATCAATCTCGGAAGATCCCCCTGAAAACGTACAAATGGATCAAGGGAAAGAGTTTTACAATGCAGACCTCAAGGCACTCATGAAATCATATAAAATTCAACCACGATTATAGTTATAGAAATATTCAATCGAACACTTAAGAATAAGATGTGGACTAAATTTATTGAAAATGGTTCGTATCCCTCGATGCACTCCTAGACGAATACAAGAAGATCATAAGGAGATGACCAAAATATGTTAAAAGATAATAGACTTATTCGCATGGTTAAAGTTAGCAAGCATAAAGGTGTGTTCAACAAGGTACCGTGTACACACCCAAATTATCCAAATAACTGTTTAAAGTTGTTGAAGTTTGGGGCTCTAACTCTAGGATCTATTTGTTAGAAGACCATCATGAAAATCACATCAAAAGTGCTTTCTACTATTACAAGATACATAAAACATCTAATCCAGACGTTTATCTGGTAGAAGAAGTAATCCGTTGAAGTAAGAATAAAGTATTCATCAAGTGGCTTGGAGTCAACTCTTTTCATAATAGTTGGATTAATAATAATGGCATTGTATATCGTTGTATGACGATATCTCTTGTTCTTAATGAATGAATAAATTGTATTTTGATTTGTTATTTTAAGATTTAAAGAACCTTTTAAATTTTATAGATAAAAAATTCAAAATGAATATTTTTGTTTTAGGTAGTACCCGTTACTATGTTCTGATTGGACTAAAATTTGGGGAAGACAATCCTAGAATACATTTTGAGGATTCTCTTAAAATGTACGCCTTTGAGCGGTGTGTTTAAATATACGGTGTAGCAAAAAGTATAAACATCCGATATTGGCTGTCAGCCCAGCGTGGGGAGTTATTAACATCAGAGGAAGGGTGTTATTGTATGAACTTATATACTAATTTATATCTAACTACCAGATATGTTGTCAACAAATCCATATTTACTTATTTACTGGTAAGCGTGAGAAGAAGATTTTTTACCAAACACAAATTTGAGAAGCCTTAACAACCAAAGTTGTGATGCTAGGTTATTATTGCATGCATTTCTACAAGTAATAATAACTTTCGTAAACTTTATAGCTACGTTCAAGTGATACAGCCATAAGCTGCATTTATTACGTAATTTAAAATGAAATCTGGTCAATTAATTAATAAACATATTGATAATTTACATACGCTCACCTTTATAACCATATTGGAGAACACTATTAACATTGGTTGAACTTTCATTTTTTTTAACTTGAAGAAATTTAATGGTATAAATTCACAATGAAATGCATTAATATTATATTTCACTGTCACTTGGAACTATATTTTAATAATTAATATTATAAATAAATTTTGTGTTTATTTTGTCGTAAAAAACACTATTGTAATTCATCGTCAAGGTGAAGACACATAATTGACATCAACTAATCCATTGAATACACTGATTTATAGTTTGTAAGAGGCTATTGTCTAAATTATTATGCACATGTTTTCAGGGGCATAGGCTTGTGAAGATTTTGTGGGGGGAGGGGGGGCTGGTGTCTGGGTGGTATGTAAGTGGCAGAAAATTATTTTAAAATTAAGTATATCCTACTACAAAACAAGCTTTATCTTCTCGGATGTAAGAGGAGAAGTGGGAAATAATTTCAAACAATGGAAACATAATATTCACAGGGTACCTTAACAGTTTTATTGAATAGAATATTAAAATAAAATAAACAAGAACATTTACATTTAATATTCTCTATTTAAATAATCAAAGAAAATATAAAAGAAATACTCAACAAAAGCTTTAAAAATTAAGGCCTCAAAACTCAAGCTCTTTAGAATTCAAGTTGGGAATTATTTAAACCAGAAGTTTAAGCTAACCGGTGTACTAAACTTTCTTTAGAGGTTCTTCAACTTCACTTTAAATAGCAAAATTTCTTATAGACCACCCTAGGAAATACAACTGTTAAGTACCTTGTAATTTGTTATCGCTCGTCTTTGCATAGATTATTATTTCTAAAATTAACTTGTAGCTGCTTTAAATATGAACTAAATTATTCAACTAAAAATTTAATCTATTAAAAGAGATTAAGAATGACTAGTGTTAGTTTCATAATTAATCACACCCATTTAGTGTGTTAAAATTACTCACAGCCATCACTCAGAGTTAATTATTTTTGGTCGTTTTGGAAATATATTTTAATTAAAAATATCAAGTTAAAATGCAAAACTTTTGGAAAATTTCACGAAAAAAACCCCTCCGCTGATACTCCATTGGTGTTGAAGTTAGATGGTAGTTTAGAAATAAGCATCCTTATTCTAAGATGAGTATCATTTTCATCAGTATGGCCGAACTGGCAGCTTCGAAAATGTGACCCTCACAGTATTCTGTGTGGGGGGGGGGGGGGGGGAATTAAAGGGACACCCTCGGTGACAGAAAGTGTGAAATTGTTAATGATTTATAGATATAAAAAGATTTATTTGAAAAGTCATGATTGCATTTTATTGAGCTTGTGTTTGATTATTAAAAATATGTAACTATATACATACTTATAATGCTAAGTTGTTTTAGGAAAGTGTTTGTGCGTTTATAATTCATAGTGCATTTCAGGGAGATTAATTAAATGGTTAGCGGTAAAATTAGAAAGATTTTACCAACTAAAAATACAGATATTAAAAGTAATTGAAGTGTTGTTTGAAGACTTAAATTATTATTGATGGCATTTCTAATAATATAATACCCTCGGCCCGCGGTGCAAACTGATAATCAGATCTAGTCCTTGGGATGAAATTCGTTGGACCACGTTGACTTAGTACAAAATTACGAATTATATTACATCTAGTAGCGTACACTAGAACTAAGAGTGGTTTAACTAAGTAGTTGTCTTAAACACTACTAGATGTCTCTAGTAATAAAAAGTTTGTAAGCTCGATCGTAAACTACCTTCTTGATGCTCATAGGCTCCTAGCACATACACGCCGAATAGAAACTATAAATGCCGCACGCAGTGAGTGCAATTGAACGAGGGGATAAATAAATATTATTAATAATAACAACAATTCCGAATTAAAAAATACAGTATCAGGGCTTGAGCCTTGTGTACGGAGGGTGTTTTTTCTCGAATAGTTTTTTTTTCGTCCTCTAAATCCAAGTACTGATTCCCCCCCCCCCCCCCATTTTGGGGCGGGGGGAGGCACATATCATTTCCAACTTTGGGGCGACAAAATCGAATTGCGTCCATAAAATGTTTTGTAAAAGAACTACATCTAAAATCATTTTTGAGGTTAATGCATGCTTACTATTGAACAAACCCGCATCGGTGGCGTAGTTGTATAACGCACTACTCACTAGTCGTGTTGAGCTCGACTGCCGAGAACGGGGAGATTGAGGTTCGAATCTCGGTCGGGTGAACTGAGGGTGGTTTTTCTTAAATGGTTTTCCACTCTCCCTCCACGCAATTGCGGGTTCACTTCCTCTAAATTCAACCTTCCCAATTCCTAATCCATTAGCGTAATTAGTACTTAAGAGTATAACCCGAACGGGTAGTAAGACGCGGTGCTAAATAATAATAATAACAATAAAACTATTGAGCAACAGCGTTGTCATTCTTTTGTTTTCCGTGTGATCAGTCTTCCTTCAAATTTATATTAAATTTGGCAATGCTGGGCTGTCGTTGTTGCCAGTATTGTAAGATCACAACCATGAAGAATGATTTTTGTTTGTTTGTGAGAGCGTTTTGCTTGTAGGTATTTGCTTACAATCTACAGATTCTAGTTGATACTTAATTTTGTATATTTCAAAGAACCGTAATGTTTGGTGTGCCACGTCTATAGTTTCACATTCTCTCTTTCTATCTGACACTCTCACGGTCACACACATACGCACTCTCTCTCTCTCACACACTCTCTCCCCTCACACACACACACACACACACACACACACTTTATAACACTCTCACATATAATATTCTTTCATTCTCTCTCACACACTTTATCCCTCTTTCTCACACACTCTCTATGCCACAATTTCTCTCACATTATCTTTATTATACTCTCTCTCTCTCTTAAGTTCTCTCTCAAACGCTCTCTCTCTCAATCAAACACTCTTTCTCTCAATCAAACGCCCTCTCTCTAAAACGCTCTACCTCTTGAACGCTTTCTCACAAACGTTCGCTCTCTTTCTCAGACACTCTCTTTCAAACTCCCTCTCTCTCAAACTCCTTCTATTTCAAACTTTCTCAAAATCACTATCACACTTTCTATTTCAATCTCACCCTATCTTAAACTCTCTTTCTCAAACTCATTCTCTCAATTTCTCTTAATAGCTCCCTCTCTCAAACACTCTCTCTCTTAAACTTTCTTTCTCACTCTCTCTCTCTCTCTCTCTCTCTCTCTCTCTCTAATTTGTTAAGCTCGTGTGAGGTAATAGAAATGACTAGGAAATGGCTGAACAGATTTTGACAAAAGACCTCTCAGGTTAGGGAGCTAGGATGTTGGGAAAAATAGTAGCTTAAAACAAAACCCAAATTTCCTAGCTAATCTTCCATCTTTTCATTCTGTGTACGCAAGGGCCCATTTGTACAATCATTATTTGTGTACATCACCATGGAAACCATGATTTGTGTATTGTTATATGTGGATTGATAAAACATTTGTCTTTGGTTAAAAGTAATAACTAATTTTTACTTGAGTGTTTTGGTGCCACAAATAGATAGAAAGCTGGAAGAGGGGTTATTTTAAAGTTCTCATCGTGGTTCGAAGGGGGAAAATAAACGTTTTGATTCAAATTAGACACCAAAAGATCAATGTAAATTTTATAGCCTTTGACTAGTAAGCTATTATAAAGTCGAGTGAATGCTTTTTATAGAGATCTTGTCCCAATAAAAAGTTTAGAATACATTTTTGTTCAATAATATGAAGAAATCGCTGCAATGGATTCTGTCAACGAACTCTTTATTTATATTATTAAAAATCTAAACTAATGTAAAATGAGGTCTTGTAATTTGTAGACTCCATTATCACATACCTGGGTCCAAAACTATTGACAAATGACAAACATATGTTATGGGACATTCACAAAAACAATATAGCTAAGACACTAATTCCAATATCAGGAGTAATTATTAGCAGATGTGCTTATGCTTAAACTAATCCAGTTAAACTGACTATTTTTCTGTGGTATATCTTTATCTAATTAATAAATAAATATTTGGGGTTTGGCAACCAAGTCGAAACAAAAGAATTATCTAATATTCAAAATATAACTATTAAATCTCTATATCATTTACCTGCTAGGGAACATCAAACTAATAAAATATATACTTTTTTGAACTTAAAATCTCTCTATAAATAAATTATTTATCAAACTGGCATTCATGTTTGCAAAGTTAGAAATAATAAACTTGAAAGTACTTTCAAGTTTAAACTCTTTAAGTCAGGTCCTGATACCAGAAAGTCAGTTAAAATATATCACAAGTCTTTTAGCTCTGTAAACTATTGAACAAAGCTAATTTCAAATAATATGACTAATATGTTTGGAGCTGGCAAATTAAAAAATAGAAATTACGAATTATATCCACTCCACTAAACAGATTTTTTACTGTACATATTAAGCTCAACCAAACAAAACATTATGTATTCTCCCCCATCTCTTTTATTCGATTGTTTTCTAAGCACTTTTTTTTATGTTCTCAACAAAATTTGTACATTTTTATTTCCTGGATGTTTTTTATATAATTTTTAAAAAATTCAATTTTTAATTTATTTTAGTCACAGTTTTTCACATCACTTGATTAAATTAATTCATTTTAATATTCTATCTATATTATCACACATATTCCAAAACTATCTACAATAGAATCATTCACATTGTATTGCTAGCCTTATTTTAACTTTTTTTTAATATAGTATGCAAAATACATTTTTATAAATTAATTGTGATCTTAGTGTTTTATATATATTTATTTATTTAATTAATTATTTATGTTGCTGCTTTGACTCACGTGTTTCGATTTTCTTCATCCCATTGCAAACCAGGACAATGGTAAAATGTTATGTCTTACTTTGTGTTTTTATATAGATCTAAACATCCTGCTTTATTTTATATCCTCACTTTTTATCCTGATTTATTGTTTCAAAATTAATATAATAAACCAAGTTTAAAACACGTGAAACATCAAATAAGCAAAGCTTGGCTTTGTATCTCAGCAATGACCTTCACTTTTGTGTTTATAGATTATGCCACTAATCACGCTGAATGCACCAATGCACAGTATTTATAGCTGCCATCAGTCTTTATTTTATTTTTGGTCACCGCGTCTTCCCACCAGTTAGGCCACACATCAGTCTTCATTGAATTAATGGATACCTTCCAAAAATGTATGAGAACGTTTGTGTTCATAGAAACTCATCAATTCTTTTATGTACTCATATTGCATAAATATGAAACAAAGTGAAGAATTTCAAAGTAGTTCTTTTTTTAAAAATTATAGGATTTGCAAACTGATAGATAAGGGTTGTTCACAGTCCTAACAGAGCTAGTCTTAGTGTTTTCGGCATTCTGCGAAAAACTCTAAATGACCGAAAACCACTCTTCATTAACGTTCATTTACTAAGGAATCTAATTCATATTTTAATATTTGGACATGACTTGTATTGCTCTCAAATGCGATAACCTTGTTTTAAAATATAAATCTAACAAATAAAGTTTGTTATTAACGATGAAGATTCACAGTTCCATTTCACACTTCAATTAAACCAAGAATCCCATAAAAAATTTCAGGTGGAACCTTTTCCTATTAATATTTTTTTTTACCTCTTGCTGGACTGGTTCTTGCATGTAGCCCTTCAATTATGATAAAAAATGTATTTGGAGGCGCATCATACCACGATTTTGTCTTCTTAGCAGTTTATCGATAGCATAGATTATCACTCTGTGTTATGTATAGGATTAGCCTAGCCGTGGTTGTGTCAGCTATGTATTGTCACGTAGGGGTGTATAATATCTAGGATTTATTCCTTGTTGTCACTCTGAGCTGTGTTCTTGTTGTTTTGTTGTTCTTGTTATCCCTCACGGGTATATATATTATCCAAAGTTCAGCCCTGGTGGTAACTCAAGCGTGTATATTATCCAGGGTATAGCCCTGGTAGTCCCTCAAGGGTGTAGATTATCCATTATCTAGCCCTTATTGTCACTTAGGGGTGTACACTATCTAGCGTATAGAACTTTTTGCCACTCAGGGGTGTATGTTATCCAGGATCCAGTCGAGGTACTCAGAGACGCGGGTGAAGACGCTAGGGGCTTTGTTGGAGCCACAGGGTATGGAGCCAAATGAGACTATCCCCAGCTGATAGGTCTGCACCTGGGAGGTTGTGGGGCTCTCTCTCTTGTCCATAAGGGGTCCCCCACTGTCCCCGCGGCATGCATCCTTACCTAGATTCCCTGGAGGAAGATAAGATGGTGACTTAGCTACAGTAAACCAAACTTGCTGGACACCAGCCACATAACTTACTTCATATTGGCAAGAAGAATGAAGTCAGGGGAAGAGCTCTAGGCCATCAACCATTGCACAATGAAATATTACATTGTTTTAACAAGTTCAAAATATGAGCTATAGTTGAGAATTAATTGATTTCGACTGAATCAGTGAATACTCAGACTAAACACTAAGCTTGTCTAGTCTGGTTAGCCGGTGACGGGTAGGTCGGGATCTGAACCTTGATTAAATATATTGATGGTGTTTTTCACTAAGTGGTTCCTTACTCTCCCTTCACAAGAATGTAGACACACTTCTGCTAAACAATACATGCACTTCTCCTTTTATTCCGTTAGCGTAAATAAACAGATAACTCACACAGGCAGTAAGATATGAAGTGCTTACAAATAATATCACCAACACATTTACTCTGCTATTTTCCGACTCATTTTTCTATCTCTCTACCTATGCTGACTGGCCGGGAAACTTGGATGAAAATGTTTGCTTTTTTTTACAAGCTCTTGAATCTCTAAACTGTAACCCTCAAAACCTAGGTCACTATGCCAATATGGTGTGACTAGATCTAATTATTGGGGCCATGTATTCAAAGACACGCTAGTCGTTCCTATTTGTAAGAAACTTTACTATTCAAACCTTAAAAAATATTAGTCTCGTATTACCTCCAGCGCAGAGCTGAGTCTGATCCAGTGGCCGCACTTCTGGGGCTTGGCTGGAGTCACAGTCTTCTAGAGGAACATTCTGGAGAAACGTATACATCAGTTTGGAACTTCCGACCGTGTTATCTGCAACATCACACACATGTGAGCGGCGTCAACATATTCTTCTTATAAGGGTATGGCCGTGTGTTCCACGTTCACCACTCAGGGCTATTACCGTCTTTCCATCCCTCTGAGATGAAAATTGCTATCAAGAATAAGCAGCAATAAAAATGCAAGCACTCACTCAAGAATGATTCCTACAAATCACCTTTGAAAAAATCTATTCGCACATTCAATCACTTTTTAAACATCCATACCGCCATCGAAGTTATAAAATGTATATCAACATGTGTTTTGTATACTTTTATTTATAGAAAAATATATTCAAATTCTCTCAGTGATTCACCTAGTATAAGAATCCCCTACTTTCTTTTTTTGACCAGGGCACATTCTAGATTCAGAAGAGGGTGGTGGAAATCAATAAATTTTCGATGAAAATTAAATATATTTAGACATCAAATACTACAAAAAACAGCGTGTTAGACATCAAATTTTAAATTCAATTACTTGACAATTTACTCTTTGACCACAACCACGTAGGTAATGATTTTTTTCACCCCTAATTATTGCGAAAAAAAAATTGATGAGTTTTAAAAATAATATCATAAGTGGTTTGGCTAAAATTGTTTTAAAAAACTAAACATATTTCGTTATACAGCAGTCAGAACTCAAATGTTAGTTCAAGTTTAAAGTCAGTGCGGTCTTTGGTACTCCATGGGAGAGTAGAATTATATTTCTGCTCGTGGCACCATACACCGAAACGACTTGTACTAAATGCTAGAAAGCTTCACATTTAGGATGACCAAGTGATAGTTAATTTGCTAATACTAAAGAACAAACTGGAAGACACGCCAACTGCTAGACACCCGGAAATGGCGTGGACCAAGTGGCTGACATGAGGAGGACCAACTGGTAGACGAACATAGAGATTATTATAGTTAATAGTGACTCAAGTGACATGCAAGTTAAATCAATACGAACAAAGTGATAAATATGACGTGGAACCAACTTCAGTAGCCGAATGGTTTAAGGTTCTCATGTTAGACTGGCCTACTGAAAATGGGGGAGATTGGGGTTCAAATCCTGGTAGGGTTTACTGGGGTTTGTTTTTACTAAATGATTTACACTTTTCCTTCCAAGCAAGTGTAGGTGGATTTCTTCTAAAATGCTTCCTTAATCCTTAATCATTCCTACCCCATTAGAGTAATTATCGTATATGCGTATAACCTGAACAGGTAGTAAGACGTGATTTAAAAAAAACATGACGTAGAAATTTGGGGGCTTGAAGGGTCCCCCTCCCTCCCTTCTATAATGTGTTCCTTCTCCTGGATTTGATAAATCCATCAGAGGGTGGGGTAAACGTATACATGTACAAACTTAAATAACCTATTGTGTTTTTTAATGTTAATATTTACCTACACGTTGCACTCTTTAAAATGTAATATAATAACACTAGATTTGTTATAATTTCGAATAAATAATTGTTTGTTGTAGTTTGGTGACTCCTGCTAGCTAATCACTCCATAAAAGATGAAAATAAACTTTACATACTGCCATAATTATTACATTATAACAATGATTTACGAATAAACAGGTAAAATAATGTCTTATACTAATTGATGATCTGTCACTTAGCCCAATCTCAATTTGGATCTATCTCCAAGTCGTGTCGGCCATCTGGCCCATTTCGTTTTTGGGTGTCTAGAAGTTGGTTCACCCACTTCGGTGGCCACGTGGTCTAACGCGCTAATCTCATGTTGGACTAGACTGCCAAAGACGGGGAGATTGGGGAGTGTGAGAATTAATGATGAGTGAGTGTGAGTGAGTGAGTGATGAGTGAGTCAGTCAGTCAGTCAGTCAGGGCTTTCGCTTTTATATAATATAGAGATGGATAGTCTGCAAATCAGCTAGATGGCTTTCACAACTTGTTGGCCAAAGCAAAACTGATGAGTACGTGGGACGCTATTATGTGACCTATGCTTGGATTAGCCTGTTGAGGGGGTCAGTTGTGAACACACAAAACTAGATTAGTGGAATTGATAGTACTAAGTATAGGACAGGTATTTTTCTGAATTTAAGTCTTTAAGATATTTTATTCGATTATTATTTTGGTGAAAACAGAACTTTTGTGTGTATGTGAATCTCAGCGGCCCATAAATGTTGACACCTTGGACAACGGCCCAATGTGGCCCATAGGAATAAACATCCCTGTAGTTATCATCCATGTAAACAATGTAAACTTACAGTGCTCAGTCTTGCCCCAGCCAGCCACTTGATATTTCTTGTCCTCATTCCTGATTCAAGTCTAAACCAATGGAAGGCAGATGGGGCGGATGAACTCTAGAAACAAAAAAAAACACCTTCAGTTAATTATATCAACGAATGGACCACATGTTCGATAGGGTTGCGTGGCATTGCTATGAGATAACAGGAGTTTGAACCCCAGCGGACAATAGCTTGTGGAGTTTCTCATAACATTCCTCCATACTCACTCCTGGACAGTGATGACAGTTTTTTTTTAGACTCGCGTGTTTTGTTGGATATCTAAGCCTTTGATTCACGTGTCTAAGACCTCAGGATTGCAGAACATGGACTTCGGGGGACAAGGAGATTGAGATTCAAATCTCTACTGTGTGTACTGGGGGTTGTTTACCACAAATAGTTTATGTGTGTTTTTCTCATTGCCTAACTATATTAATCTGGACACATTTAATCTACAGGTTGATTCAAAAGTCCCCACACACCAGGGAGGATGCACAATTTGAATGTTGTATGGATGTTATTATTTTGCTCTTTTCAAACTCTGACAGTACCGTGACTTAGATGCATTAATTGGTGGATGTTTGTAAACGCCATGTCTCTGTTTGGTCACTAACCCTCTTCTAAACTTCGCAATAATTTGCCAGCAGTGTCGTGTGTGATTCGTTTTCCGGAGATTGTCTCCTTTGAATCATATCTGCGACAGCTTCTTGATCTGGCCAGGAGAATAATATCTATATGCTCTTCCTTAAAAAAGTCATTTCAGAACGGAGCCTAAAAAATATTCCATAAGCAAAGAGACTTTTGAATCAACCTGTACATATCTATTTTTTTTAGTACCGTTTCTTACTACCCATTCGGGTTATCTGCTTAACCTGATTACTAACCTCCTCATATAAAACCCCTTAGATTAAGTAGTTTTTGTGTGTTTGGGATTTTAAAGTACATCTTACTATCCATATGTACTGTCTGATTTTTAAATTTTGTTAGTGGGGTAGGGGACGGGTAGCATAATTGAGATGAACTGCACCCCCATTTGTGCAGAGGGAGAGAGGGAAGAATCTGGACCTGCCTGCCACCGGCAAACTAAACAAAACGATAGGCGAGGTCATTTTCAACGATGCCCATAAGTGCTGGGCATCACCATTGTAGCACGTTTCATATACATTCCTTGTTGGACGTGACTCACCTGTGTATGAAGGGACCTCGAGACAAGTCTCAGCAGGGCAATGTCGTTCTTCAAGAAGGGTATGTTGAAGCTCTTGTGTTTGACCACTCTCTCAATTTTGATGTCGAGCACGGGTCTGCACAGATCTCTCTCCTGGGTACGGTTCCACACAATCTTGTTCTGTGTTTGTGTCCAGCTCGCCCAGCCGGACCAACTCCCTGACACAAAGATGGTTTGATTGGAGACTGTCCACGTGGTCTACTATAGCAACCTTCAGTGCAATACTATCCCTAACAAGCACAAGAACTGACAATCATCCCTGAAATAGGATAAGAGCGGTATGTAGGCCCAGCCCAGCCCAACAGGGGTACAATACACGCATTCGTACAGAAGGAGAGATTCTAGGGCGTGGAAATATTGTGTTCAAGATGTGCTATGGCTACTATCTAAACATTATGACCATGGATAACCAGACTTGACGTTATGAAGTAACTAGTTAATCACATCATAGTTTAAATCCTTGCAGAAGGATTGGTCATTGCCAGGTTGTCTGTGTTTGTGATATTTCCCTATTTCCGCTCAACTTCCCCTCTCTCCTGCCATTACTTTTATTTTTAAGTTTAATGACCTCTCATCACATGCCTACAACCTATTCTATGATTGTTTAAATAAGTGTGTACATAATGGCGGGCAGCAATATTGTCTGGAGTTGAATATAGGAATATTGTTATTTGTTTTATATGGATTTTAAATTTTATCTCAAGGGTAGAAAGAGGTATTATAGGCTATCGAGTACAAGATGGAGACGAGGGGCTTCTAGTAAATATTTGCATGGCAAAACACACTATATAGAGCCGACCCGGGCGGTAAAATATTAATATGAGATTCTGGCTACCACGAATAAAGGTCTCCAGGAGGCTAATGTTCAGGTATTAGCTGACTAGGGCAATCTAGTAGATCAGTGGTTCACACTACGCTAGTGTCAAAATATCCCAATTGCTAGTCTGTAACAGTGAGGATCTCCAAATGGTAACTGTTGAAGCACAGGCTAACCAGCAGGGGCGGACCCTCCATGCATGCTTAGCATGCTTAAAGACAAGAGTAAAAATACTTTTCTACAATCCTAGTAGTATTATTGCTTTGATGGGTATGCTTGCCTTAGCCGCGCTTCCAAGCATTCGGTAGCATTGAGCCTGACTTTGTATTCTACCTGCAGTGATGTTACTGATGTATGCAGTGGCCTGAACGCTACCAAGCACTAGGCTAAAGGGACGGTGAGATGGAAGACCTGCCTTCCTCCCCTCTCCTCCCCAGCCCAAACTTACATCTGGCCTTGTATGCGGACTAGAAAACGCCACCTATATAGCCGCCAGCTAAAGCTACGTTTTCCTAGCGACGCAATACATGCGCGGCGCAGTACGCAATGCGTTGGACGCAATGCGCTGAGCACTTGAATAGTAGGGGTTAAATACGAGTGTTTTCCTATACAACGCGATGCGTAGTGCGCCAACGTGATGCGCGCGACGCAACAGCCCGACTGCCTTTGGAGCAGTCAATTGCGACCTGCGCAGCGCATTAAGACGTTTTGGTGTGTTTGTTGCAGTCATTAGTTGTATAGTGAATGTGTTTGAAATGTGACCTAAGAAACAACAAGCTACTCAACCTCGCTTTTCTTGGAGTGATGACGAAGAATTGATAGATTTGGTCCCTACTCATATACATTTCACTACAGCCTTTTCGAGCCTTCAAGGCTGCTAAGATGTCTACATCATCCTCCAAATCCCGTTTTTCTTTCATTAGCATTAACGCTAACACCCTACTGCTCTTAGGTAGTACACTCATTAGAAAAAATATATGCTTAATACTAGAGAGCTCCGCATACACCTGAGAGACGACTAAATACGATGAAGCGCTGTACATATGTCTAGGAAAACACAATTGCGTGGCGTGATACGTACTACGCTCCCCTCAACGCATTGCGTACTGCGCCGCGCATGTATTGCGTCGCTAGGAAAACGTAGCTTAACAACATATTATTCACTCTGGGCGCGCTGCGCTTACAGTTGTATTGCGAGCATGGCATGCGTTGAGTTCCCTTTGTTTTAGTTATTAAATTAATTTGTTCGTCCAACCATTTGTAATTTAACTTTACAGTGGTATAGAGTTATTTTGTTTAGAAGAGTGAGATATGCCTATTGAGAGTTAGAGTTTTGCTAAGCATTGTGTTAGAGAGAGAAAGTATATGAGTCTCCATATTCCGGGTGTTTTCCAACTTCATAACCCTACGAATACGAAGTGGCTACTATCAAAATTTAACCACAAAACATACATAAAACGTAATATTTTTCAACATGAAATTTCAACATTTTCTGACCCCCACTTTATTTATCCCTCATGAACGCATGCCTGGATTCTGAGGTCAGAATTCTCCACTGCTAGCCAGGGCCTTCTGGTAGTACCAGTGGCTCACACTGAGCTATCAGAATGTCCCAGTTGCTAGTCCAGAGTATTGAGGGTCTCCAGACTCCAGGGTGATATTTTTAAAACATTAGTTTACCAGGAACATATGGTGTTATTATTCAGTGTGCTCCAGAACAGTGGTTCTTGATCTTTTATTACTCGCGGCCTCATAAATATCCTAAAATATTTTCGAGGCCCCTTAGTTTTTATTAAAATGTTAATCATTAATATGTATTCTAAAATAGTGGCTTTATTTACTGATCATAACAACAAACAAATAAAAAACAGAAATTAACTTACCTAAGTGTATTTAGTGGGACCTCTGGTGTTGAAAACTTTCCACTAATTTGTCTATTCTTGTTTCAATTGTATTACTTAATGCTATTTGCATGCACGAGTCGATTCGGAGTCGATTTCACTGCTTCGTCTTAATATTTACCATTGTTGAAAATCCCTTTCCACATAAATAAGTAGAAACAAAGAGCAACCAATCTTGAATGACGTTGGTGAACAGATGGGGCTTATTTATATTATCCGTGCTTCCCCTTCCCTCCATTACCCTGAAAACTCGAGTATACTAAACTTAAATGCTTATGATCATCAAATTCTTTCTTCAAAAACGTAAAATTTAAGATAATAGACTTCAGTAATAAGCAAATAAGATTTTTAATTATTTTTTTAGGTCCCTCCAAAAAACCTTTCGCGGTCCCCCTGGTTAAGAATCGCTGCTCTAGGATCAGGAGGTTCCGGGTGCACGGTGAGATAGAGAACATGATCTGACTTACAACTTGGCTCCCTCTGGATGCAAGCAGTGAGCTGCCGTCAGGACGTAACGTCTATTGATGAGGGTTCCACCACACAGGAAGTAAATTTTACCATCACTCACTGCAGCCAGAACACAAAACAGTGACAACATATTACCACCAACAAAATGTTTTAAAATCACAATAATAATCCTCAAACAATTTAGTAATTCTCTGTTGTATTGCTGCATTTATTTAAGGAAGACTAGATCTAGTTTCCTATATACCTCAACTTAATTATAGAACTGTGGCAATTAGTGTCAAACGTCCTTGAGAATGGGTTAATTTTACATATCGATGTATATTTTTTAATATATTATACTCAAAATTAAGTTTAAATAAATATTTTGCAGTCCTATTGGCGTCTTTTAACTTCATTTTAAAGTAAATCTTGTTTGAAATAGCAAGCTCCTATCTTAATATTCCGAGGCGACTGAAAAATAAGAATTAAATAAATCTCAACATTTGGCATCACAAATATGAATACTGTAGTGTAGGTATGATCTATCTGGCGGGAGGGATGTATTCGTAGAGTGGAGGGAGGTGGGAGGGAGAGGGGTAAAAAAATATGGCTTACTTGGGAATTGAATCTAATTCAAATGTTACTTTATAAGAGGAATAAAAATTATGATAGGAATTGAGTTTGTTAAATATTCACTTATAATAGTTATTAAAATATTAAAGTAGCCTATATTTTTCTCGTATCCCCTCCCTATGTGCTATACAGAACTTTACCGTAAACTACAGTACAGGTGGTCACACTATATTTAATGATAAAATGACCATTTTAGCAGTTCTATTCTTAACCACATGACGTGTTACTAAACACAACTTATTACCATAGGTATGTAAAGATTCTGTCAGACGCTAAAACGAAATATTAAAAATATCCAAATTAGCTTTGGCATGTCAAATCTCGTTAGTAAACATTATTTCAAGCCTCTAGGGGCTCAATACCACCCCATCCCCCTATAAGGCCACGCCATTGTATGATTACGAGATATCAAACGAAACAAGGAGAATATATCAACAAGTATATAACTATATAAATGGTCCATGGTATCTAGTGCAAGTAAGAACAATGTGACTGCCAGCGAGGCAGGTAAAGAGGATTTAACTTTTGTTAAACATCTAACCTAAAATAGGAAACTCACACAGGTAAGGATGTGTAGGGCCTATTAAACGTCAGGTACATCCAGACCAGTCTGGTTTGACAGTGGATAGGGAGGTAGGGGTTCCAATCCCGGCCAAGTGTACTGAAGGTGCAGCTACATTTCTTATAAATTCTACCTATCTAGTTCCATTGCCTCCTATAGTGTAGTTGTATGCATATAGCCTGGACGGGTAGCAAGTCGCTAATGGAAAATAAATTTAAAAATAATAGGAGGGGTAGGAAGAATAGTATTGGAGAATATAAAAGGGCTGTTTTTGGGTTGGAGGTGGGTGGAGAGATTGGTTTTCAAACTGATTCAAGTATAAATCTAATGTTTTAATTAATAATAATTTTAATACTAATAATATTGATAGTTTATAGAAATAATTTTAATTAATTATACTAATAAAAAGGACTTGTAAAAAAAACACAATTTTGATGATTGCCAAATTTGTGCTTTTAATACAAAAAAATAATAATATTGATAGTTTATAGAAATAATTTTAATTAGTTATACTAATAAAAAAGGACTTGTAAAAAACATAATTTTGATGATTGTCAAATTTGGGCTTTTAATACAAAAAATATAATAATATTGATAGTTTATAGAAATAATTTTAATTAACTATACTAATAAAAAGGGACTTGTAAAAAAACACAATTTTGATGATTGTCAAATTTGTGCTTTTAATACAAAAAAAAAATCATGAAATAAAAAGTCACTCTCACAGTAAAAGTAATAAACATATACACTCCGTCTACCTTGAAATGTAGCAAGATTACTTTGACGTGCTACAATATGGTCGTATCTTATAAGCTGCGCCATATTGGAACCATACAAGCAAGGTATGCTTACTACCGTTCATGGTTTACCAAGGATAGGACTTCATAGACTTAAAATTTTAGAGGATTAATACTTATTTACTGAATCTAAGGCATTAGGAACTCTATAGTAGCCCCATGACTTCTTTGGTGCTGACTGACAGCTCACAGCTGACGGCTCTGAAAAGTTACCGGACCAAATTATGTATCCCTACGCTAAACCACATGATCTACAAAAACATGTGTTTAGCAGCTTTCACTTCTGACAGTCAAAATTTAGGTATATACCTGAATGTTGACTGTAAGAAGTCAGCTGTGAGCTGTCAGTCAGCACCAAAGAAGTCATGGGGCTACTGTTAGTTCATTGCCACACTTACAAAAGTACGCCACCTATCCCCATCTTGAACTAGTTCTACCCAGTCCCTTTCAATACACTCTGTCTCTTTCAGGTTCATTCTAATGTTATCCTCTCATCTACGTCTAGGTCTTCCCAATGGTATCTTCCCATTGAGTTTGCCAGTAGGTTTCCTGAACACGGTTCTAGAACCTCAGATTTGAACTGCATGTCCTGCCCACAGTAATTTGCAAGATTTGATAGTCCTAACAATGTTTCGTGATGAGTACAGGGTATGCAACTCATCATTATGTAATATATTCTACTCCCCAGTATATTAATCCCTTTTAGGACCAAATATCTTTCCAGGCACCTTGTTTTCGAACATCCCTAATTTGTTTTCGTCATGTAAAGTAAGAGTTCACTTTTCACACGCTCAGAGAACAACTGGTTACATTATTTTTCTATATTCTGAGTTTTACATTCCTAGCCTGCAGGTTTGATGTCAACAACTTAATTATCAAGTAAGAGCACGCATTTCCCGACTGTATTCTTTTTCTAATTTCCTATATAATATCGTTATTGCTAGTTAAAATTGTTCCTAAATATTTAAACTAATTAACCCTTTAAAATTATATGTTGTTCGCGGTAATCTCTAAATTGTCTTCCCTAATCTGTGTTCACTGTGTGATCATATACTTAGTCTTTACGGGGTTCACTTTTAAACCGATTTCATTGCTAGGCTTTAGTAAAATTTCCACATTTCTTGAAACAAATTCATTACTACTACTTAACAAAGCTAAATTATATCCGTATCATAATAGCTGCATTGTACCGTAAAATGTTAAGCCTTTAATACTATATCGCATTACCCTAATAGCATTTTTAAGGATAAATTAAACAGTAATGGGGAAAATGCATCCCCTTGTTTAAATCCATTATGTGTTTCGAAAATATCTGTTAAGTGTCATTGCTAAGCGTGTCTGCCAAATATACCTTAATTAGCTTGACAAGTTTTTTGGGTATCCCAAACATAGCTAATACTTCATATAATTTATTTCTTTAACTGAATTATAGGTATTTTTTAAAATATATGTATAAATGATGTGCCATTTTGTTGTTTTCACACCTTTTTTTTAATAATTGCCGATTAGTACAAATATGATCCGTTGTTGATCTATTTCCTTTGCATATTAAGCCAATCTCTTTAAAATTATGTTGTATAAAACTTTGCAGAATTTTGGTAGTAGTGTGATAACTCAGTAGTTATTACACTCTGGTTTATATCTTGTTTTGAATGAAATTGGATATTACTATTCTTTCCTTCCATTCTTGTGGTCATACATCATACATCCATTAGAGCCTCCATCCTATGGCCTGGGTCAATTCTTTTATTCAACCTATATATTTTCCACTACCGGCTTGCTAGACCTGTCGTAACTTCACATACTTTATAATATAACTTAAGACTAGGACAGGCACAAAATCCAGTCACCGGCCGTTAATTTATCAATGTGAAATGGTAAACCCACATTTCACCAATGATAAATTTTCGGCCATATTGGAAATTGAACCCGAGACCCTTAGCTATGTAGGCAGACACACTACCAACTAAACTAAAGTGTTGGACTGTGGTAATACATCATGGTTTCATATAAAACATAAGTTTAAGTTTCTATTACAAACATTTCACTACCACCCTTTATTCACTTCGCTGAAATTGAATTTATAGCTATTGATTTATGATTCTTCATCCACTTTCACCTTTATAACTTGCCCTATATTTTCCCCTCTTTTTGTTGTTGTTGTAGACAGACGTTCCCTAAGGTCCAGATTCATGGTCAGGTTGAGTAAACCTCAAGTATGGTGATGTACTAAAAACAAGACAACACCTACCTAAACTCGAATGAAATGGGCCTGTTTCGCATATGAAACTGGTCCATCCCATTCGAGTTTAGGTTAGGTTTCATCTTGTGTTTAGTACATCACCACTTGAGGCGTACACAATCTGACTATAAAATTGGTCCTAAGTTTTATTACTACAAAGTATTAGTCTAAATGACTTGACTGACCTGTATGACCTGAATGTCATCCATTAATCTTTTATGAAATATTCTATCTATCAGCAAGTGATCGATTTGATTATATGTAATCCCATATGGGTATTTCCAAGTATATCTATGAACATCCTTATGCTGGATGAAAGTACTTTTCACAATAAGGTTCTTTGGTGTGGTAAAATGTATCAATCTTATTCCAATATCATTACTGACACTATGCTAGATTTATTTTCCTGATTTGGGTCTAAAGAATTCTTCCTTTCCTATCTTTGCATTAAAGTCACCTATCACAATTTTTATGGGATAGTTAGGGAACTGGTCATATAGACATTCTAGCTCCTTATAAAACTAACCTTTATCAGGTCATATTTGTCTTCTCTTGGACAATACACATTGATTAACACCGTATTATGCCACCTCCCTGCTAACACTACACATTACATCCTATTGTTAATGAATTTTATGTCTTTAACCACTGACATACCATTCCTCAATTTTTTTTGAAAAAAAATATGGATTTTCCTGAATCTACACTACTTCCTGACCATCTAAACACTTGTATAGCCACAATAACTAATACAAACCTATTTACTTCATCTATCATTTATTGTAGTGCCCCTGGCCTATATTATAAGCTCCTAATATTCCACGACCCAATTCTAGCCTCTTCTCTAGCTCTACTATCCCATGACCATTGATCTCTATAGTATAACTGGATGGACATACACATGCACATTCCAAGGACAAAAGCGTGACTCTCAAGTGTATCGTCTGCTACACTAAGGGGGGGAAGATTTAACGGTTTCTTTAAATGTTCTTACGCGAAAAAATGTCTCTGATGAATAAAAGTGTTATTGTTTGAAAATAGTGAAGTATTATACCACACTTTGAATAGTTGTCATGCATTCAAACTATCACTTAGGTTATAGGCTTGTGGAAAGTATTATTGTAATAATACCTGTTTTTTTAATTTGGCTCATATCTTTCAGAAACCATATTATGTTGACATTTCGATAACTATAATGAAACAAGTTAGCTAAAAACTGTATTACATTTGTTTGAATGACACACTTTGTGTAGAAGTCTTACGTTCAAATGGTAATTTAGGTTATTGGCTTGTAGGAAGTACAGTATCTACTAGACCCTGATTTTAGTAATAATTCCACTCTGTAAGGCTTTATTTCGTACCAGAATACTATCATATATATAATATTTTGGTAGGATGAACGGCAATTTAGAACAGAAGTAGAAATTTCCTTCTGGAAGGTCTTTTATCCTAACTAAACACAAATATATGGTAGGATTCTGGTACGAGATAGAGTCTTAAAAGTAGGCTTCCTTCAAAAATCATCGTACATATTAGGCTACATCAAGTTATTTAAAGAAAAAACTAACCAGTTTTGAACTTTTATATGCTCTTAAAAGCTTTAACTAACATATTTATTTAATTTAATCACTCTCACATTGATGTATCTCATATATTCAATCAAATTAATGAACGATGTCAAAATGCCACATTGCCTTGTATGGGTGAAAGAGAGAAAGAGATACCCGAAAGTTTCTTTCTCTCTTACCCAATGGTATGCAGACGACAGCTCGAAAATTTCAGCCACAGATGTCCATCCAGTTATAGTATAGAGATCAATGCCCATGACTCCCCCCCAAGTAGTCCCAACCCGAAGATTCGGAATGGAGGACTATTTTATCTCCGGAATATTTTACTCCAGGGACAGCCATGTTAAACTTTAGAATGTTTCTTGATTTTTTTTTTTTTTTACGGTGGAGGCTCATCACGCCCATGCCCAAGCCCCAAATTGGAGGATCACCTTTATCAGCTGTCCGTGAATGCTTATTCAATATATTAGTAGCTACTCTTTATATTTGAAGGCCGTATCCTTTATCCGCAACCTGAGGAAGTGCTGTGCCATGGGTGGTAGGGATCTACGAGAACATTTTGTAGTAAATTTTTATATATTTCAATACAAATACTTGGTTATCATATAAATTCATTAATCTAATTACTGCAAAATTTTATTTTAATCAACAAATTAGAATCTGTTATTATTGTTTGTAAAACCGCTAACAACCTTGTTCACTTCTACCGGAACTTCATGAAGGGGATGTAATAATACAATACCTGAAAGCCGTTCTTCTGTCAATGTCATACAAAGTATATAAGAGTCATCTATTTACAACATTAAGATATAGGTTTCAATGTGTTTGCTTATTTCGGAATCGGGAAAGGGGGGAGGGGGGTGGGATCACTCTAAACACCCCCCTGGTTCCACCACTGAATATATGATCATACGTCAGGTCAGGTCATTTACGAAACATACCGATGAAGTAATAATTAATTTAGTCAATCTTTTCATTAGTGATCATAAAAAAAATTATATTTTTTAAAAGATCCTTCCTGTCATGTTGTTACTGTAGATGTCCTGATGAGGTTAGACATGGAGGGAGCTTTTAGGGTGGCAAAGTGGCAAAACATATAAAAATTGTATGAAAGTAAGAGCTTACAATATTGTTAGGAGGCTATAAATGAACCTCACCTATCTTTTTTTTTAACTTATGTAATTTAGTTGATTCTGCCCGGTGTCAATCTGTAAGAGTTGAGGGAGGTGTTGTATATCTTTCTTTGTGGTAATAGCAACATATTTAGTACAATGAGAAGGACATACTCTCCTCCTCCTCCCCCCAACTGAAGAACCAGCCCCTTTCGCCACCCTACAAAGCAGAGTCTCATGTCTCACCTCACGGTGGTAGTGAACACTGGTTTATTACATCTGTAGCCGAGGAGGGTCATCCAGGGGAACTGCCCCTGCTCCGCCACTATCCCGTTCCTGATCCTGTCCCGGGAGGGGACGTCACACGCCTCTCCGGAGGGCATGAGGTGCAGGCTAGGGTGCACTGAGCTCCTGAGGGGGACAGCCACCGTGCTCGATGCATCCCACTCCTCCAAGGACTCCACCGCGGGACAACAGATGGTGTTTTCCCCGTGAGTACTGCTGCAGGCGAACAGGATGTCGGTCTGAGCCTGGGTGTGACCTCTTAGCCTGGACACGCACTCCTCCCTTGGTAGACAGGTCAAGGGCTCGGGGCAAGCCTGGCCCCTCATAGGGAAAGCTGTAAGGAGAGCAACACGTATTTGAAACAATCATTGATAAGGACACAAAACATGGTCTGTTGGTATGTTTCAATAATAGCTCCAAGTTTCGCTTTTACTATCTCAGATTCTAAAGCTACAAGATGATGGGTGCTTTCAACCCAAACCAGTGGCTCCATGGACAAAGGCGTCACCCTCGTCTATTATGGTTTGCCAAGGGATGGGTGAGACCAGGGTTTGAATACCAGTCTGGTGTAATGGAGTGTTTTTTTGAATTAAATAGTTCCCAACTCCCTCCACGAAAATGCCCGTTACAATTCCTCAAAATTCTACCTTCCTTCTCACCGTACCATTGGTGTAAATACGAGTAGAGCCTGGATGGCTAATTAGACGTGGAGCACTTTAAAAAAAGTTTCTTTTCCCTGAGTGGACTTCAGTACACAATCCTTGTGAAATTTATCAAAGAAAAAACAATTAGTCAATGTCTTAAATACATCCTCGCAGGTGGAGATAGCATCTAAAATTAACTTTAGGTTAACTCACTAAACAATTTGAGAGAAGAGAGAGAGAGAAAACGTAGCAATAAAAATGTAGATTACAAACTATTTTCACTCAAAAAGACAGCTGTACACATCTCCTCTCATAAATTAAAATGTGAAACTGAATCAACCAACTTCCTTCCCCCTCTTCGTTATATCTGTCCTCTGCCCTCAGTGTATATAAATTGTTGGAGGGGTCAACCTCTGGTCTAGAGAGCCCAGGATCTATTCCCGACGATGCTAACAAATACATTTATTATTTTTAAACATACAGGTTAATCTTGATATCAAATTAGTAAATATCAAGACACTAAGAGTGTGTGTTTAATATTAGGCACATTAGGCATATAGTCCTATGTTAAGTTAGTTTGTAAGTCATGTGTTGATGTGATCTGTGTTCAGGTTAAATACCCCAATACAAAATACGTAGATAACGAATGTTCCCTAATCACTAAATAAAGCGTGATACAACAAAACATTTAAGCGGCTCATAATTATTCTGTTCACCACGTCTTACTTTCCGTCGGGGATATCCGAACATATTTGTACTGATATGATGGGACAGGGAGGAGAAAGAAATAATTTATAGGGAATGTAGCTGAAGTTTGCGTGGAGAGAAAGTGTCAAGCCAAGTAGGAAAAACTAATCTCAGTGTGAGATCATAATCATCATAATCACCTCGTACATCCCTCAACCTACTCGTCACCGTCAAACCAGGCCAGACTATATTGACGCCTTAGCCTGCGTGCCCACTGATGTGGGCTATAAACCAACTAGAGCCTAATTGAAATTTATAAAGTTCAAGCAATTGAAAAAATTCTACTAGAAACTTTCTACAGTGTCTGAAACAACAAGAACACCTATATCTGGATTCTGACAACCAGAATACAACTGAAATCAGAACCTTTGAAAGAGTAATATATGAAATGGGATCGGTAACGTTGTTCTATTCTTTGAAGGCGTTTAGGAATATACTATTTTTTATAAACTATGGTGGAACATATTTTAATCAAAGCCATAACTAGATTATTAGGGTGGGGAAAGGGGGAGGTTCTCACATGCAGGGGGTCGTAGGGAAGTACCCCAATATGAATTGGCAAGACTTTTTTTTTTCAAAATATTATACACCCACTTGAAACAACTTAAAGTTGTTTACAAACATAATTGTTGTTGTAGATATTGTACATTTTACAAAAGTAACCCGTATTTGTACCTATATGATGTGACATTACCTAGCAGTAGGAAGGCAGCAAGCATGAAGATTGTGATATGGTTCATGGCATTTCTGGCACCTGGAACTGTTAGGGGATGCTTTATAGTTCCGCTGTCATCTGGAACTGCCGTAAGTTGGTTCATGGTTGTGTTGGTACCTGGAGCTGCCGTGATTTGGTGCATGTTTTTGCTGTATCCCGGAACTGCCGCAAGTTGGCTCATGGTTCTGCTGTATCCCGGAACTGCCGCGAGTTGGCTCATGGTTCTGCTGTATCCCGGAACTGCCGCGAGTTGGCTCATGGTTCTGTTGTATCCCGGATCTGCCGTGAGTTGGATCATGGTTCTGCGGGCGTCTGGAAGTGTCGTGAGATGGTTCATGATTATGTTGGCACCTGGAACTGCCATGAAATGGTTCACGGTTTTGGTGTCACCTTGAACTGACGTGAGTTGGATCATAATTATATTGGCTCAGTGTTCTGCTTACACCTGGAACTGCCGTGAAATGGTGCATTGTTCTTCTGGAACCTGAAAATGTCATAAGATTGTTCTTGGCTCGGCGGGTGCCTGGAAGTGTCGTGAGATGGTTTCTGGTTCATCTGGCAACTGGACCCAGTGGTGGATTCAAGATAGAAGTACCGGGACACGTGTCCCCATGTCAATTCTTGGAAAATACACAGCAATCGTTTGAATTCCGTCTAGATACAACAAAAGGTATTAAAAGATGACGTCACTCTCGGTGGTCCTGGGATAAAGTTCTTGTCTAAGGACCCGATGTTCGTGGGTTCAAACCCAGTCAGGGTCAACGGATTTTTCTGGAGCGTAAAAAATCCGAAGCACAACTTTCTTTGGAGGGGAAGTAAAGCCGTCGTTTCCATGTCGATTGTGGCATGTAAAATAACCCCGTAAGGTATGTGTAAATACCTTTACCGGAAAAATTGGTAGGCTCTTTTGCTCTCGCTCATAGAAATTTTTGTATGCTGATATAATCAGTCGTTTCAGAAAGTGCACGTTAAATACCTCGAATAAATAAATAAATAAAGCTAGTAGACGACGAGTTACTGGAAGCAGCAAAAACATGTGAACTCGGTTTTTTGATCCATCATATAGAATTGAAACTATGGAGTGAATTCTTGAAACAAATATTCAAATTTATTATTTTATTTTATTAATTTAGCACCACGTCTTATTAACCATTTTGGCTACACGCTTGATATCCGAAAAAGTCTTAACGCCTATGGAAGCGTACAAATTTGAGTCTTGATTTTCAAACAATGATTGTCTATTGAATTCTCTTTGTGTGATACCAGTTACTACTTCAACAGTAGAGCGATATTTTAGTTCATTGAATGGAATTAAAACATACTTAAGATCATCAATGACTCAATGATATGACCGTGTTAAATATATACTATAAATATATCTGCCATAAAAATCTGCTGAAAACTAAATTATAGTTTATTTAATTTTGTTTTCTTCTCTCATCTCAAAGAACTGGCTATTAAGTTTGGTGATAAGATTTTTATCAAACAAAATATCCCTTAACATTTATACTGAGATAATTAGCTATTTATCACCCAACTCATTAACACTTTTATATGACCTAGATTTATAAAACTTTAAAAAAAATCTTATAGATATATGCAGTTTTTTTTATAGAAGGATGTAACGTAACAAAAACATGATTATTGGTACCACTGTGCCCCTCCTGTCATTTTTTTCTGGATCCGCGACTGACTGGAACTTTTGTGTGATTATTACTTGTTTTGTTAACACCCGGAACTACCATGAGATGGTTCCTGGTTTTGCTGGTACCTGTAAATACTGAGAGATGGCTTGTTAATGTGAAGTCACATGGAGCTCCCGTGAGTTTGTGCATAAGATTCTGCATGCATCTGGAACTGCCGTGAGAAGGTTCCTGGTTCTGGTGTGTTTGAGGAGGGAGGACACATACACACACACACACACACACGGACGTCACATTAGTATTTACATATCTAGTCCGGTTGATCCAACGTTCAACAGCAGTGGTCAGGATGTGAACCTTAAACAAGGCATAGCGTAGGTTGCCACAGTTTGGAAAAATGATCCCCCTTTTTCCACCTAACAAAAACAACTGGCATTCCTCCTTATTGAAAACAAACGCCAAAACCACTATTACGTTGCTGAGTTTGTCAAGTCTGTGATGGTGGGGGAGGGGACGTTAACGAACACATTACAATAGGTGATAATATCCCTGTACTTACATACAAACTTAACATAAAACAACAACAGTTCTTGTTGGTTCACTATGTGAATAAACCTATATGATAGCCCAGGTAACGAGAACTACTTTTATGCATACATACGCCAACCTCTTGGTTTTGCGTGCCACTTTTGATATGACGTGAGTTTCAAACTTTATGTCTATACTATGATGTAACCTTTTGTCGATGATTACTGCGCTACATTTAATTGTCTTAAGGTAATCAAACTGTAGAAAAAGGTTCTTGCTATGGTGATTTGTCCATATATCTAATACACGTTATTAATATAATACTTAAAGATACTTGCTAAGTTGATCTAACTTTAGCTCTAAAAGGCTCTTGAAGTAATCTCACTATCACACTTGTAGATGCTTCCTAAGGCAATCTAACTATAGATTTAAAAGGTTCTTGTTAAAGTGATCTTAGCTATAACACTTAAAGGTACCTACTAAGGCGATTTTACTAGCCTAAACAGACAAGTCCTAGTAGTTAGCACCAAGGACTAGTTTCCAATGACCTTTAGTCAACCTCCCTGACCACTCAACCCACGAGGTGATCGAGGACTGACCTTACCTGTTGTGTATCAGCTTGAAGCTGTCATGACGTAGCTGCCAACCTCACCGAAACACCTAACACAAAAGGTTGCTCGTTGATTCACCTCTCGCCGATCTCTAGGAGAGACTGCTGGCGGAGAAAATGTTCCGTGTGTGTGTTGTTGTTCTGGTCAGTGGAGTAGGAAACATTTGGCCTTGGGGCGAGGTAAGGTTCGCTGGTCTTCACGCATTGATCTATATACTATAACTGGATGGACATCTGTGGCTGAAATTTTCGAGCTGTCGTCTGCATACCATTGGGTAAGAGAGAAAGAAACTTTCGGGTATCTCTTTCTCTCTTTCACCCATACAAGGCAATGTGGCATTTTGTCATCGTTCATTAATTTGATTGAATATATGAGATACATCAATGTGAGAGTGGTTAAATTAAATAAATATGTTAGTTAAAGCTTTGAAGAGCATATAAAAGTTCAAAACTGGTTAGTTTTTTATTTAAATAAGTTGATGTAGCCTTTTATGTACGATGATTTTTGAAGGAAGCTTACTTTTAAGGCTTTATCTCGTACCAGAATCCTACCATATATTTGTGTTTAGTCAGGATAAAAGACCTTACAGAAGGAAATTTCTACTTCTGTTCTAAATTGCCGTTCATCAAACCAAAATATTATATATATGATAGTATTCTGGTACGAAATAAAGCCTTACACATTGGGATTATTACTAAAATCAGGGTTTAGTAGATACTGTACTTTCTACAAGCCAATAACCTAAACTATCATTTGAACGTAAGACATCTACACAAAGTGTGTCATTCAAACAAATGTAATACAGTTTTTAGCTAACTTGTTTCATTATAGTTATCGAAATGTCAACAAATATGGTTTCTGAAAGATATGAGCCAACTTAAATAAACAGGTATTATTACAATAATACTTTCCACAAGCCTATAACCTAAGTGATAGTTTGAATGCATGGCAACTATTCAAAGTTTGTCATTCAAACAAAGTAAACAATTTTTAAGATACCTTGTTCATTATATTTATCGAACTTTCAATAAAATATGGTTTCTGAAACCAATATACAAGCTAATAACCAACTTTATATATAAGTGTTGTCGTGGCAGACTGTAAACAACATTGATGATAACTACATAAAAATTGAAATATCTAAGGTTTTATTCGTATTTGTACAGAATTACCTGTAAAACTGGATTGTATATCCTTTAATGTAAATGTTTCTTCAGGAAAGTATGGTATAATACTTCACTATTTTCAAACAATAACACTTTTATTCATCAGAGACATGTTTTCGCATAAGAACATTTAAAGAAACAGTTAAATCTTTCCCCCCCTCAGTGTAGCAGACGATACACTTGAGCGTCACGCTTTTGTCCTTGGAATGTGCATGTGTATGTCCATCCAGTTATACTATAGAGATCAATGTCTTCACGTGACTCCCTCGGCTACGTGGGGTTTGCGGCCGCCATTAATACATTCATGTGTACTGCCTAAATTAGTAAACAAAACCTACTGTCGGGGAACGGGTGAGGAAGGGAAGGAGAAGAGATAATACATTTCCTATACATTTTGAATCGGAAGATCTGATATGAGTGAATCCCAGGTAAGGGAATGTAGTCGTAAGGTGGAATGGAAGTCCATTGATCACGCAGTTTTTATAGCAAAACATTCCTATGTTCAAAATAAATAAAATATCTCTCAAGTATAAACCTAGAGTTTAATTTTCTTCACACGGTGACCTCAACATTTCTTGAATATCTGTCGTGTCCTGGAATTTAATGACAAGTTTTTATTTTTGTTTAAAAGGTTTATCATCTTGTACAGCTATGCTCATGATAGATATTCAACAACTGTTGATATCACCGTGTGTAGAGAATTAAACTTAAATTTTGCTACTGGAGCAATATTTTGTTTATTTCGGCAAAAAACATGTTTTTATGTAAAAACTGCAAAAACACTGATCTTTTCTATCTTCCCTACATCCCCATCTTAAGGCTCTATCAGATTCAAATCATGAAGAACTAACATATCTGGTCCATAGTTTTTTTTTATAGCAGGACCACGTCTTACTACTGAATCGGGCTATACACTTATGTACTAATTACGCTAATGTATTAAGGATGAGGCAGGTTTAATTTAGACGAAGTGTGCTCCTAGTTGCATGGAGGAAGAGTGGGAAACTATTGAGAAAAAAACAAGCCTCAGTACACCCTACTGAGATTCGAACCCCGATATTCTCGTCATCGGCTGTCTAGTGCATGGGTTCTTAATCGGGTGTATTTATACCTCTTTGGCTATGGGAGTCAAATAACGGGGGTATAGAACTCGATATATGAACAATTATTGAAAAAGTTTGGTTAGATTATAATAAAATATCACCGCTATCTATACAAATAGTGTATTTGTGATTTTCCGTTTTTCTATTAATAAATATGATTAGATCCTCATGATTTTATTCAAGCCTTTCTGTTCCTAGCTATCCATAGGTTGAACAGTGGCGGCGCATGATATTTATTTTTGGTGGGGCCAAGTAAAGCTTACTGGTAATGATTTTTTCTCGCCACGTGGTAACATATTAAATTAAATACATTTGGGTTTTCTTATTTTTAAAAATCACTCTAATTACAAAATCACTAAATAAATCTACAAAAAAAAAATACAGGTTTTGAATTAAACCTAACAAGTGGAGACATTACTTGTACAAACCAAATAATAAATATGATTAGATCCTCATGATTTTATTCAAGCCTTTCTGTTCCTAGCTATCCATATGTTGAACAGTGGCGGCGCATGATATTTATTTTTGGTGGGGCCAGGTCAAAGCTTACTGGTAATGATTTTTTTTCTCGCCACGTGGTAACATATTAAATTAAATACATTTGGGTTTTCTTATTTTTTAAAATCACTCTAATTACAAAATCACTAAACAAATCTACAAAAAATAAATAAAAAAATACAGTATTCTGAAAATTGAAAAATGACACCTGGGCACTGTTTTTCTTCACTCATACATAATTAACCACTATTATTGTCTACCAAACTACACATTAAAAAAAGTGTTATTCTTCCCATCCCCCTACATAAACGTAAAGTCACTAGGCTTATGTGCTCCTAACCGTTTAATTTCAAGTTTTTCTTGCAGTTTTAATAAAAAGAAACGGAGTTTTTAAATAAATAATAAAGTTATTCATTTTAATTAATCACTTTCATTCGTAACCTTACTTATTGGGTCTTTAACGAATACCAAATACATGCTAAATCAAAATAGACCATCTTTATCAAATCGCGAACTCGCTCAGACTGGCGACTTATCTGATAGGGGCTGGTCCGTGTCAGCTTCTCTATTTAGTCAGTGCAGCCTCGAGCGCTGGTATAGTCACATGACGATTGAAGCGAGTAATGAATCCTCTTGGGAGTGGAATACTGTATAACGAATCGAATGATTCTTTGTTTGTAGAGAATGGAGTTACACTTCATATTAATTTTTTTTTTACAAAATATTTGATGAAACATAAAGAAAGAAAAAATAATTTTTATGTTCAAAAAGTGTTGATGGGTCCGAGCCCCTATGGCCCCTATAGACGGGCACTGATTTTGAATAAAACCAAGCTAATAGCATATTTTGAAGTCATACTGATACCTAATAGGACTGATGATGAAGATGATGATATCGACAGTCTGCTGAGGGGGTTATGAGGACATATTGAGCAATTCATCGGGGTTTGTAATATTAAAAAAGGTTAAGAACCCCTGATCTAGTACATTGAGAGAGTAATGCCTGAGACCAGGCATTTCAAACTCGTTTGATCATAAGGACCACATTGAGCATTAAATATACTGGGGTTGGGGACGGGGAGGGAGGCAGATATAAAAAAATATACATTGCCTTTATCTTATAATTATTAGCTTTCATCACCGTGTCCTACTACCTGTTCAGTTTATATGTATAGGTCTACATGATAATTACTCTAATGAGGTAGGGATGGGGAAGGAGGCGTTTTAGAGGTAATCTATCTGCATTTGCGTAGAAGGAGAATGGTAAACCCATTAGGAATAACCACCCTCAATAGACCCGACTGGGATTCGAACCTCGATCTACCCGTCTTGACCAAGCCAGTTTAACATGAGAGTGACGTCTTAGACCATTAGGCCACTGAAGTGAGTCATTATCTTAATTAATATAAAAATTATATAAAATAAAAGACTAAACCTGTTTTTTTACCAACAATTTGTAACCCTTTTTTTTTCAACAAGGCTGTTAATATCAGAATTTATAATTTTGCGGCAGATCACGTTTATAATTTATTGACTAATGTCACTGAGATGTGTGTTCATAAGCCGAGACCTCTCATGTGGGAAAACAATTGTTGCCATACGTATGAGCGGCTGTACATTGCACATATTGGGTGTGTAAATTCAACAATTTTTTAATAATTGATTCCTATGGGGGGGGGGGGGGAAGTACAAATTTGGTACACCAACCTCACATACCGAATTTCTCTAAATTATTTTAAATTCCCAAAATATATATTTCTTTGACGTTCATTAAAAGAAGAAAGCGTCTCATTTCGTGTTGGTACATCATAAGGTCAGTGGGACGCACAAAATCATGTATAGGGCCTCATGCCTACCTCAAACCATGCGGCTACCGAAGTGGGTTGTTCCACAATAAATACAACGCTAGTTACACATTCAACCACCAAACGCTGTAGTAGATATGTGAGTGTAAGACTAAAACTGGAATCACTCACTGTTATTTCTTTACTGTAAAGCTGGCTCCATACATACGTTATTCGTCCACGAGGTGTGATTTTGATTTGTGTAACATGCAAGTCTGGATATAAAGTTTGTGTTCGTATACGAATATTTGTCGTGCATAGCGAATACGAACATTGTTCCATCTAGAGTAGGTAGAATAGCACACTTAAAAAAGAGGACGAATAATCGCCAGAAAGCATAATGGTGCAAGCGTCCACAGTTAATTAACGAACGTTTGTGGTAGGTTGTCTATATTATAGAGTTTGTTTTGCTTGGAAGATCTTGCATTTATTTCTTTTTGGCAGTGTTTAATAGATATTTTCACTATGGAATGGTCAAATGAGGCCATTTTCAAGTATTGTATATGGGATCTGAAGTACAAGAACCACAAAAACAGAACTGCAGTGGTGGATGCAATCCAAAGATACCATCCACCATCAATGTCTGCGGCGTAGTTTTTGTTCTTCTTTTAATTTACCTGCAACATAGTACATTAAAAAGTAGAAAGCAGTTGTCACATTCTTGTCTTCAATAATGTGGGTCTCCCTTTCCCATGGTAGGCCAGAAAGTTCGTCCACAAATAACGAATGTAGAGTCTGTATGGATAGAGCCATTGAAAATTAATTGAACACAAGCATTTGGTTACCAACATTCGTGGACATTAAAGAATATTAGTCAACGCATGTGTGGAGCTGGTTTAGACATTTGATAATGTTTCTGGTGTTAACGTCTTTAGGATGAATTAAACCAAACAGGAAACTTTAATATTCGAGGTACCTATTTCGAGTGCGTTAGTTACACGTAGTTGCAACATTTTATGGAAGAAAAAAAAGAAAGAAAGATATTCAATCTTCCATCTCGAGGGGGGACAGAAACAGGGGACAATCGTGGTTAATTTGGGCTAATCTCTAGATACATATATTTTGTTTTGGTATTTTTATTTGCTCTGCGTCTTGCTACCATTCCGAGCTATCTACAAATTCGTAAAAATGGTTTAGGGTATAGACAAGTTGAATTTAAAGGAAATGTTCTTGGTAGAGGCAGAGTGGGGAAACTAATTATAGAAAGAAAAAAAACACCCTCAATACACCCGAATCTCTCCAGCACCGGGAAACCAGACAAGATGAGATTGATTACCTTTTCTGAAGTATTGATACCATTTCCTGATTTTGTAGTCCCAAATCAAATTAGGAGTTCTGCCAACTTGTTTTCTTTGTTAGTAGGTTGAGCATCTTGTTTGAACTGTGAATCACAGGCGCGATTAAAATTAATTAACAACACCCTGGTTAATTTTTAAGCCTGAATAACAGTTTGTAAAACGTGACCCTCTATGGATTCAAACTCGGCTCGAATACTCGTCAATTGTAGATGAATATTTCCGATACATTGTAAGAACTACTAGTAAAATAGCTGTTAATAGCTCATTTATTGGCGTTTTGGGTATGAACGTCCTTGGGAGGGATTAAAGTAGAGTGGGAACTTTAAAACTATCGATATATTGAGTACGTTTGGTCTGTTTTAGCGACTGGAATTTTTTTTGAGAAAATAATAATGGCAGGTTTTCAAAATGGAACGAGCTATAGTAACAGTGTTGTTATGGTGCAGTGAACTAGATATTATAATAACGGTGGTGTCATGAAGTAATGGACGAGCAATATAATAACAGTGGTATCATGAAGTAATGAACGAGATATATAATAACAGTGGTGTCATGAAGTAATGGACGAGCAATATAATAACAGTGGTATCATGAAGTAATGAACGAGATATATAATAACAGTGGTGTCATGAAGTAATGGACGAGCAATATAATAACAGTGGTATCATGAAGTAATGAACGAGATATATAATAACAGTGGTGTCATGAAGTAATGAACGAGCTATACAATAACAGTAGCCACGAAGTAATGAACGAGATATATAATAACATTGGTATCATGAAGTAATGAACGAGATATATAATAACAGTGGTGTCATGAAGTAATGGACGAGCAATATAATAACAGTGGTATCATGAAGTAATGAACGAGATATATAATAACAGTGGTGTCATGAAGTAATGGACGAGCAATATAATAACAGTGGTATCATGAAGTAATGAACGAGATATATAATAACAGTGGTGTCATGAAGTAATGAACGAGCTATACAATAACAGTAGCCACGAAGTAATGAACGAGATATATAATAACAGTGTATCATGAATAATGAACGAGCATACAAAACATAGCCACGAGTAATGAACGAGATATATAATAACATTGGTATCATGAAGTAATGAACGAGATATAAATAACATGTGTCATGAAGTAATGGACGAGCAATATAATAACAGTGGTATCATGAAGTAATGAACGAGATATATAATAACAGTGGTGTCATGAAGTAATGGACGAGCAATATAATAACAGTGGTATCATGAAGTAATGAACGAGATATATAATAACAGTGGTGTCATGAAGTAATGGACGAGCAATATAATAACAGTGGTATCATGAAGTAATGAACGAGATATATAATAACAGTGGTGTCATGAAGTAATGGACGAGCAATATAATAACAGTGGTATCATGAAGTAATGAACGAGATATATAATAACAGTGGTGTCATGAAGTAATGAACGAGCTATACAATAACAGTAGCCACGAAGTAATGAACGAGATATATAATAACAGTGGTATCATGAAGTAATGAACGAGCTATACAATAACAGTAGCCACGAAGTAATGAACGAGATATAATAATTACAATTGGTATCATGAAGTAATGAACGAGATATATAATAACAGTGGTATCATGAAGTAATGAACGAGCTATATAATAATAGTAGTCATGAAGTAATGAACGAGATACGAGTATATAAATATTAGTGGAGTACCCGCTTCGGTGGCCACATGGTCTAACGCGCTACTCTCGCAGTAGATTAGACTGACGATGACGGGGAGATCAAGGTTCGAATCTCGGTCGGGTGTACTGAGGATGGTTTTTCTAAAATGGTTTTCCACGCAAATTCAAGTACACTTCCTATAAAATATACCTCCCTGATCCCTAAAACTATTAGCGCAATTAGGACATATGCGTATAACCCAAACGGGAAGTAAGACGTGGTGCTAAAAAAAACAAACACCAAAAAGTGGTGTCATGAAGTAATGAACGAGGTATATAATAACAGTGGTGTCATGAAGTAATGAACGAGGTATATAATAACAGTGGTGTCATGAAGTAATGAACGAGCTATATAATAACAGTGGTATCATGAAGTAATGAACGAGCTATACCTAGAGAATCGCCAGGGTTTTTCCCGTGAAGTCATCAGTCATACCAAACTACCGGTGGAATCATATAGAGGTCGTGCAAGCTTGACGCATAGTAGTAATAATAGTAATTATAGTAATAATTATAATGACAACAATAAAAATAACAACAACAATAATATGACTGCAGTTAGATTGACTACCCAGCCAAGGTCATATCCAGGTCAAAATATCAGGGGGGTTAGCGCCCCAACTGCTGTAATCAAAGAAAAACTGAGAATATTAATGCTATCTGGAGTTTATTTTTAAGGTACTTAAGGGCAGAGATTAAATAATATGAGTGCTATAATTTTTTTTTAGCATTTAGAAACTTACATAGCCTTTGTTCTCTCCAATGTCAAAAATGTACATTAAATACTTCTTAAACAAAGGCTAAAGTGTTTTTTTTACTTAAGAGTGGAAAGAGAAAGAATAGATTATATCAAACTCGACTCAATCAAAATTCGTATATTTGTATTATTTACTATTAAAACAAAATGTAAGTTATTATTTCCTCATAAAAATAACTTTGAGGGTAATTTACATTTATGGAAACTTCCAATTTTTATCGTATCTCCGCACTTCTTTGAGATACAAAATAACTTATCATTTCAAAAATGAAAGCAAATTAAATATAAACATCATTATTTGAAATATATTTTTATAAAACTAATAATTTATTAATTATAATTGTATATATATGTCGTAGGTGAATTGGAAAATCCGGCCTATTGCAAAAGTAACCCTCAATTTACAATGAGCCAGGCTAATTAGAAAATAATATTATATTTGCTTATCAGCCTTATCAGTCCATTTTTTTACGACTTAATTTGTTTGGATTCTCACGGCATACCTTCAGGAATAATTGTACGTCCCACAGTTTGGGATCCGCTGCTGTAGACTTTTTAATAAGCCTTCACTATCTTGGGCGTATTGCAATAAGCCTGGAATCAATTAGACTGATTGGGTGAACAAAGATGTATTTTCTTAATAGCTTAAAGCTGTATGGGTTAATTGCAATAAGCCTAAATGTTATCAGGCTGATATTAAATATAATATTATTTTCCAATTAGTCTGGCTCTTTGTAAATTGAGGGCGCCTTTTGCAATAAGCTGGATTTTCCATTTCGCCTACAACATATATATGTACATATATATATATATAAATACACTTATATAATATATACATATACATATATATTACGGAAGTCTTTAAATTTGGAAATTGTTGTAATGCTCTGTGGGTGTGATGTTCCTCGTTTCTCTAACATTCTATATTATTTCGTTTATGTTCTTTGGTAGAATGTGCAACAATGTCTATTATCTCGTTTCAAATATCTTACGAGTTTTAAGTAAATATTTCTTTTTTATTTACAGTAGCGAGAAAGTCTGTACTGTGCACCCTCCCCAACTTTTTTAAAAAAACAAATGAGCCCTTTTGTAAAAAAAAAATCTATAAATTTGAATGTGTATATAACGTAGAAAAAAAAATCCTGCTGGAAAATTACGAAGCTTATTTCCGTCGGTAGTGCGTCCACCTACGGAGTTAAGGGTCCCGGGCTCGATTCCTGGCATGACCAAGAAATTTATCATAATTGAAATGTGGGTTTACCCTTTCACAGTGATGAATTGACGGCCGGGGAATTGATTTTGTGTCTGTCCTGTATTTAAGATTAGAGTAATTAGTACAAAGGCGTATAACCTGAACAGGTAGTAAGACATGCGGCGCTAAAAAAAAGTTAAACTAACAATATGTGCATTTGTGCACAGAATGTCTACATCAATATTCCACCTCTTCAATCATCACACACATATAGGCCTACATTTTCAATCACTCTTTTTTATGTGCTTTCTCGTCAAATGTATTTTATAATGTATTTTCTCACCTTTTTTCAGATGAAACGAATTAGTTTTATAACAACTATCTAAACATAGTTTGTAGGTTCCAAGTTCAATTTCCGTGTCCAGATGTCATTTTTTAATTAAAATATGATGTAGATGATGCTATAACCGTAATTAACAAATACCCATATTCGACATCATTTAGATATAATGCTTTAAATACTTAACATCCTCCCCCCATTTCCCTCCACTCTATTAGTTCGGCATATCTGTATATAGTGTAATTAATATTACTATTTTTATTAATGACACTAGTGTGTTAATAATGAGAAATATCTAAAACAGAGATAATGTACCCACATTTTTGTGGACGGACAAAGGGAAACCATTTAGAAAGATTAACCCTTTGTTTACCCATTAAGGATTTGAACCCTGACCACCATTCATCGTTAAAATAAACTAAATGAGCTTAGTTTTAAAATCAAGTTAGGGTTAACTTTAAAAATGAACCGATGGTTTATTTCGGTCCCTGACTTACAGTTTTCATTCATAATGGTCAGAGAAGACTGTATACCTGCTAACCCTCCACCTCCCCCACCCTCCATACCCACACCCAAATCTTCATCCCAAGACTTTCCAGTCACTCCAACACTAACGAAGATAGGTTTTTTGGTTTTCAACGGGACGGAACGGTAGCATCCAATTTCACCTTTTCCTCGGCGACACAAACGCTGTTTTACAGATTTTTCCCGACATTAGCTTTGCTCAAACACCGTTAAAACTTAATAAAGCAATATATATTTTTTTTGCAAACTTTTGGGTAAGGGGGTGGGCGAAGGTTGAAACCCCACCCCCCACCCGACTATTTCCATGCACCCAGTACACCTTGGAAAGAGATAGTATTGTAACACCCCCCTGCACCGGATTTTCCCCGGTAATGCCACTCCTTTCCATCTCCCTATGATAACTGACCACAGGGGGCATCAGAATGTTGCATTCCTACCAATTTGATTTTATGCTCCATTTTATTTTTTCGCGCAGTTGATTTTGGCCACATATGAGTTCTTACTTCATTTGAGAATCTCTTAGAGGAGTGGTTCGGTAGGAATCATTTTTCACCCCAATCGTATTTGGTTCGAATCCAAGTGCTTGTGTCTCGAACTTTTTAACCCATTTTGTTCAAATCCTGTAGAGGGTGTTGGAGGTGATTCATGTTGTTCTGGGAGGAACTGTGCCAATTTTGGGGGTTGTTGGTACCATTTGATTTTGGCTCGAATCCATGAGCGTATATTGTGCGTTGTTTTGGAAGGAATTGCTATTTTCTATTGGTTGGGAGTCTTAGCCCTACACCCTGTTGAGCTTGCCCGGTCTCGCGTGATGAAAGTTTATCTAAGAGGAAGCGCTGTGGTGTAGATTCGGTCTATACCTCTTCCTCCTCTTTCCCCTACACATAATGTCTAATTCCTTATTACGTTAATACCTATTTTGGGAAATATGAAACAGGCCTGGCGCAATAGATCTGTCACAAGACATAAAAAATATAATAATAATAATAATAATAATAATAATAATAATAATAATAATAAAAAAATAATAATATAATTTGTAGTTGAGTCAATGTAGACTACCCCGAGATTCTCAAAGCAAAATACACTGACTTAAAAATTATTTGTGGACGAACTTTCTGACCTACCATGGGAAAGGGAGACCCAAATTAGTGAGGACAAAAATGTGGCAACTGCCTTCTTGGATCAATTTTATAACGTGAGTTCCTTCTAACCTAGAGTTCACGAGTTCAATTCTCATTGAATCTAAGTTTATTTACAAGTCATCTGATTGAAAAAATGTAGCTTTTCGACCCGGTAATGATTTAAATAAAATAATTGAATAAAATAGTTGTTTTTATTTTTGAATCTGTGTAAAAAAAACTGGGTAATTTAACCTATGTAAACTACCCCGATAGTCTTATTAAAAATAATAACAAATTATTTAAACTAGCTAACAAGCTATTTTAAACGACTAACAAGCTAAACTAAAAACTTTGTGTTTTATTAAATATGTTGAGTAAGAGTTAAGACTTAGGTGATTTTTTTAATTCGAAGTTATATTGTTTTTTTACTTAGATAAATCAAAGATATAATAAGATGCTGAAACACAATTATCAATCTGAAAGAACATTGGTGTATAATTAAGATAACATAAAGATAACTGAAAAAATCATCATCAACTCATATTTCAATATTTAAGAGTTAACAAATAGTCAAAAACATTGTCTAACATAATAAAAAATGTTCAACACAAGTGTGAGTTATCATAAACATTTTTTTTTAAGATTAGAAATCCTTGAATTCAATGATAATATAAAATCATGTTAACATCTCTAATGACAAAATTAAGTGATGATGAATATTGATATTGATATAAAAAATATTTCAAGGTTAAGTTGTATATATCCAAGTCTTATCTGAAATTTGACGTCCCTTAAACCCTTTGGGAATCCAGCAATGGATGGAATGTCTGGATTAAACTATTCCGATATGTTTCGATAGGTAAGGTACCGAAACATATCGGAATAGTTCACTCGAACATAGATCCTGGATACGGGCCTGCTCTGTGTGGTGTCATTGGCTGCGCCTAACCACACAAGTGATGTTTGCGTATTGAATTCAAAAAAGAAACTTGTATTAGAACAATGATGGCAACTACCATGAAGTAACCATTGTGGTGGCTTTTACGAAAAAATACTACGCGCATTAACATTGTGGTTGTGTTCATTCTTGTTTTGTGAATAGATGCAGCGACCGTTTCCAACTGACGGGACACTGAACAAGGCCCATAAAATGTTCAAAGCACACCGCCAATTTGTTATAACATTATTATAATAAAGGGTATTAATATCGTGTTTAAATAGTTCAATATCTAAAATTCTAATAATGTGTTATTTTTAATATTAATGTTGATCATGGATTTAAAATCTCTTTTTATTTCTCAATTATTTTTCTCGCTTAATTTTAATCTTCCCCTAAACTCCCGTAGTACACCTGCAGACCCTTGATAGCACAGCAACATCGGTTGAAAAACGCTGAGTTAATGCAACCAATAATGAAGAATTATTTTATTGAAATGGTTTGGGTATGTAAAACTGTATTGTAATTTGTAATGTATATTTTTGAAACAATCTAATACATTAAATAATATTTTTTTTGTGTGTATAAAATACCTTTAACTTTAACCCCTTACCTCAAACAAGTTTTTAAAACAAGGATGTTTTGCTATACTTTTGTTTGAAAGACAAAGATGTTAATTTTCAATTTACGAATGTAAAACAATATCTCATTTGACCACGCGTCTGTACAGAAATACAATTGAAAATTAGCTTCTGTGCTACTGCTAAGTTACGTACACGCGTCCATTATCGCTACTTGTTTTTCCAATCTTCTCAATGATAGCCAGGCGTTCACATAGTATGGTAAAAGTTGACTTGTCTTTAATTAATTAGTGATAATAGCAATAGATGCGCCCTACAGTATCCAGTTATCGATGTTAGAACTACTATATTTATAGCTGTAACTGTAAGAGCAGTGATGGGCACCATCTGCCGTGTCCCAACATATTTTTTTGTTGGCGTTATTGCCTCTAGGGTTGTTCTGCACGGAGGCGCCGTTATTTATATCAACTCTATCAATACCACCGTTATCGCGGTTGCTTTTGGAACTGTAATAACAACGATAGGCACCGTTGGCATCCGTCCAACAATTATTGTTGACGTTATTGCGTGTAGGGTTGATATGACTGTTGGGGACACCGCTATTGATACCAGTGAGGTCATTACTACCCCCGTCACGCCCGAAGTTCGTGATGTCACCGATGTCACCTCTGCTATCGCTGATGATCCCATTGCTGTAAATACAGTGATAAGTGCCATCATAAGATTTCCAACACTTCTTGTTGCCATTTCGCGAGGAGACGCCAGGACTGTTGTGAAACTGAGGGACTTTGGGTATGTAAGGATCGTCCGCGATGCGTGTATCGCTCAGTGGGATAGAACCTAGGATCTGACGATACCAAGGTTGGTCAGAGCCACTGCTGACAGGTTCATCCCCTTGCATGTCCAAATCCTTGATGCCTGTGCCCCCCTCAAACGTCCGCGATACTTCAGTACCCCCTAGGTTGTCCAGTATCCACTTTAGGTGCGCTGACACGTCGGTGTACACGCTAGGGTGGGGCTTGCCACACCAGCGACTGACGCCGGAGGACACGATGCCCATGAGGTAGGTGTTGTGTGAGTTGATGGCGCGCGCCGCGAGAGGCCCGCCGCTGTCACCCTGACAAGAGTTTTTGTTGGTCTTGCCGCCGGCGCAGATCGTTGTTCTGGGGATGTTGAAGTCGTGGAGCAGTTTCACACATTCTTTGTATGGTACGTAGGGCACATTGACCTCCATCGGGACATCACTGAGTTCATCTGCAATGGGCAGTAAGTTAATTAAGGTCAGACACAGTTGTCAGAGAAAACGAGGGCTAAGAAGTAAGTCATACATTAATTCGTATTGTTTCACCACGTTTTCACCACTAATACTCCACATCGATGGAAACGTACACTAAACGTCAAGATCATCTATTGCCTGTGTTGAGGGGAAGTCTAGGTTAGAATCCTGGCTGGGTATACTGAGGGTTTGTGTTCCCTAAAGTGTTTCCCACTCTCCCTCCAAGCAAACTTTGGTACATTTCCTCTCGATTCCATCCTTTCATAAGATGGATGGTTTTCCGATGTGACTGAAGGGTTGTTTCCGAGGCTAGATTAATTTGGCGAAAGTCTACTAGTAAACTGTTTTCTATCATTCAATATCAAACTTACCCTGGGATATCATATTAGCTAACTTTGTTGTCCCTCACTGTTGAGTCAGCCCCTTGTCTCTTTCCTCCGCACTTGCACAGGCCGCGCCATCCAACCTCTCTACTGCCTGGACCGCTCCACAGTCCATGTCTTCGAAGACGTCCGTGACGAGTGCACCTCTATACACAGCGCCAAAGAGAACTCTGCCTCTATTGGCTCGCGTGATGGGCACTTGCATGCACCAATGGGAAGCCTCTGTTTCTCCCATTGGACAAGGCCAGGCAGCAGTGGAGGGTATTTAACACGGTGATTCCTTGGTCTCAAGACCAGTCAGCCAGTCAGACTCGGTCATTTAGCCTCGGCAAATCAGTGGTGGCCCACCTTGGGGAACCACACTTATTCGAGAGAGCTCATTAAATTGTTATATGTTAAGAAAGAGCAATTTGTTTAACCCTCTCTCCCTCTCCACCATCACCATACCTCCCACCGCGACTCTCACGTTGCCGGGACTTCCTCATGTTCCACCGCGACTCACGTTGCCGGAACATTCTTCCGTTCCACCGCGACTCACGTTGCCGGAACATCCTTCCGTTCCACCGCGACTCACGTTGCCGGAACATCCTTATGTTCCACCGCGACTAATGTTGCCGGAACACACTCGCCTACCTTCTTCCTACCCACGCGTGTCTGACCACGACGTCACCGCCGTCGGGACATCAACTACATCAACCAGTTACCCTCCAAGTCGAAAGGATGGATAACAACTTCATACCAGCTTCGGTGACCGCGTGGGCTAACGCGCTACTCTTGCAGTAGATTAGACTGCCAATTATGGGAATATCAAAGCTCAGATCTTGGTCGGGTGTCCTGGGGTGTTTTTTTTCTGAAATGGTTTTACACTTTCCCTCCACGCAGATGTGGGTACACTTCCTTTTAATATAACCTTCCTATTCCCTTAAACTGTTAGCGTAATTAATACATAAGCGTAAAGCCCGAACGGGTAGTAAGACGCTTTGCTAAAAAAAAAAGTGATTTCATTACTGTATGGCTAGCTTGTGAATAGCGAGGAAGGAGGAACAGTTGAACAGTTTACTAGTACATTTCTAAATATAACCCACTATTCAGCACTGATATTGTTTGTCAGCCATTACTGGCACTAAAATGTACTAACTTGTCTCTGTTTTACCCCAGCCTGCTGTGGTGAACTCTGTGATGTTTATCTCCATACGCTCCACAGGGAGACAGATCGGCCTGATGAACGCTGGGAACAAAACACTATATTTTATTAAATTGTGAGATTTTCTCACAAACAAAAAACCATCTTCCCTTCCATGCTCTACGATCTACTCCTCGTCTGGCCTATCCACTTGTTTACACTAATCGGGGTAGGGAAAAAGTAAGGGTTCCCTTGGGTTTTATTTTCAAAGTCTTGCTGAACAGCCCATAACCTTTCACCTACAATCCCACACTGTTATTCCCACCCCCATACACCTCTCAAAACGAAAAACTTTCCTGCGTTAAATGTGTCTTCTTCTATGTTAATAAGATGAAGAGTTTGTTTGTTTGTTTGTCATGAGTATTACGCGATATCTACCGCACGGAGAGGTCTGAAATTTTAAGAATTATCAGCCCCTGTCAAATATGTTCACCTTTAAACCATAATGTTAAAATTATGATTAGATTTTTTTTTAAATTAAAAATCGGGTCGGAAGCAAAGCAATATTATTAAAATGAAGAGTGTTTTTGCCTGTCATGGGCATCGCTGTATATTTACCACACCCAAAGATCTGACATTTTAAAAGTTGGTATCTCTGTGCACGAACATGTGACCCTCAAAGCCGGAATTATAAAATTTGAAGTTACCTTCCACGTACAATCATTTAACTAATTAAATACATTACTCCCTGGCAGTATCAAGTACTTCTTCAATTAGTACATACAATATCCCTCAACACTACTTTTTCGTAAACCTCCGGGTTTCTTCCTCATCACTCAACCATTTCTGTCTGACCTCAGCTGTCCAGAGTACGTGGATTTTAGTCTTGTGATATTTCCATATTCCTCCATTAATAATGCTGAGCTTATTATATATGGTATTTTATTCATGCACTTCAAGTCATTATACGATTTATTCAAATACTCTATGATATTAGGTTGTTGTGTCGCTATATTTTAAAGCACAAGTTGTTTTTACTATGTCGTGAAGCTTAACATGATCTGATATATTCCCAGGATTTTGATTACAATCAGATCTAGTTGGTACATAGGGTGAACTGACCACACAAGCATGGCAATGAGGCATAGGAGGTGTCCGCCTAGGACCCCTCCCCCTCAATACACGTATAATTTCACCTTCAGGTTGAACTGACAGGCCGAACTGAGACAGTTATACCTGTCCCATCTACCCACCACAAACGAACAGATCGGTATGTCAGGCTATTATTAAATACGCCTTGCAATTAAGTTCAATCCACAAGTTGTTCGTTTGTTCGTGGGGAAAATTTCATCAGTTGATGAAATTCTTGCATATGCAGCAATTGAACCGCCTTAAACAAGAAAGTATGGAAAGGCCGTAAAGTGTAGTGGAAAAAGTAGTTGAACCAAACCAATTCCACCCATGTAAATTTGATGCACCATGTAGGGAAGTTTCTTAACTCCTCTATAAATTCGGATAAAAATGTTGGACCAAGTGGCTATGGCTGAATAATGCATGAAACACGATATGTCACTGAGCACGTGGACAATGGAGACGGAAATGATTGAGTACTTGGTCTGTGGACCATTCCCGTTCCCCCCTATAAGTCTGTTCCGACAAACAGGCCCCATGGCCTGCAGGTAGAACTGTTGGAATTCCCACAGTCCAACAGTTCAAACTATTGTCCAACCGGCCACCACACACACGTCAGTTAGGCCTTCATACTTCAACTGTTCAGGCTGATATGAAGGTGAAACTTGTATGGGAGGGCCTTTAGTATTTGCAAGTTTCTCCTTCTATAGCAAAATGGTGGACGATTTTCTAACTATGCCGTGGATAAATTTCCTTCCGATTGGCTTGAACATCGGAAGTCTGAAAGGCCTAACTACTGACGTGTGTGAGGTGGCCAGCTAGCCAATCATTTGATTTATTTTAAGACTGTGAAATTCTGACAGTTCTGCATGCAGGTCGTGGTGCCTGTTGGCTGGAACTGACGTGAAAGAGTTCGGGGGGTGGAGGAGGGGTAAAGGTGAGGGTGACTCGAATGGCTTGCAGCTGATGTCTTAGTTCTGTTCAGTCTCCACCCTCCACGTGCTCGGTGACACATAGTGTTTCATCCGCTATTTGGCCATGGCCACATGGTTAGAATATTTGTATTTGAATTTATCGATAATTTCAGAAATCTTCCTATATTGTGGAAAATAAAAAGTAAAGAGCATCCTAACCGTGATTTGAAGGATAAAGCACATTTATTCGAAACCGATTGAAAAAAGTAAAGAAAGTTGAACCACTGGCACAGAAGGACATTACTGTGTTGAAAAAGATAAACAATATTTGGAGCTCTTTCAGAAAATAAAATAATAAATGTTGAGTTCGAAGAAATTAGGTACAGGGACTAGTGATGTGTACACGCCAAAGTTGTGGTATTACACGGACCTATCATTCCTTGTAGACCTAGAATATGTGATGGAGGGAGGATGGTTCGAACATGGTTGGAGAAAATGAACAAGAGGTGAGTTTTTAAACTTTTATTTATACTATTGTTATTGAAATCAATGTATTAGTGTAGCTATGACGGAAAGCTATAATTAGTTATCCAATGTTAAATTGGTTTTGGTTATACTTAACATTTTCATTCGATTGTTTGAGAAACGAAAATACTCTTTAGATAAGCCATCTACGGATGTCCTCAGCAGTCTTGGAGTAAAGTGCTCGCCTCATGAATCAATGTTCACGGGTTTCAAACCACTCAGGTCGATGAAAAACATTAGTACAACTTCCTTTGCATAGGAAGGAAAATCGTCTCTCAGTCCCATGTTGATTGTGGCACGTAAAATATCCCAGGGTCAAGACACAATTATGAAATTAGGTCGTTCAAGAACTTAGGTCTCGCTTGGAGTTATGCAATATTGTTTGCAATGTTGCATAATAAGTTGCCCAGACGATCCGTCTCCCGGCGCTAGCTGACTTGCTAGGTTTCGGTAAAAACTAAGAGTACAGAGACTAGAACTGTCTGTTATCTCGGGAGAAACTACTCTCAATCACACCAGAAGATTTTTTTAAAAATCTATATGTACAGTAAATCTAATTGTAAAACAATATTTATCGCAATATATTAAAAAAATATTATTTCTCTACAGGTTGTGAACGAACAATCTGAAAAAACTGTGTTTATTCACAGAAGATGTCAAAACAAACACTTTTACTTTCTCATATAAAGATAAATTCTGTAATGTAAAAGTCAAAATTTTTGACCCCAAGGTTATTATGAATCGTTACGTTTTATGTGACTCCAATTAAAAAGAGGACTTTACACTGTGGTTTGTCTCCATGTCTGTCTGCCCCTAGGCTTAGATCCAAAACGGTTATATATATACTTTTTCAAACTTGATACTTAGCTCAGGAGATGTTTTGATTTTGACCCTAACCCTTAAAGGTTAGTTTACTAATGAGTCATCCCTAATTTAAAAAAAAATGTAATGGCTTTACCGATCTAGGGAGAGTTTTATCTGACAAATAACACCATACTTGTTTTATGGTGGAAAATTCGTTTAAGAGTAGTTTACTGATGAGTATTTTTGAAAATGAGAAATTTTTCTTAAATGGTTATAATGATTTTGTAATATATATCTGGGGAGTATTTGATACAACAAATAGGAATGTATACTGATTTTGGGAGGAATAATTATTTTAAGCGTAGTTTAATGATGACTGATTTTTAAAATTGAGATATTTTAAAACGGGATCAAGTGATTTGGTTCAAAATTAGTAGCTGGTGAGTTTTTAAAATTGCAAATAATTTGGTATATTTGTTTTTCTTAAAATATATGTCGTATTTACTAGTAGTTTACTAACGAGTGATTTTTGAACAATTTTATTTTTAAAAATTGCTATAAAGATCAAAAAGTTTGGGTAAAGTGTTCACATACACTCTGTATATTAAAAACAAACACTAAACAAGTAGTTTTACTACTTAATTTAAACCCTCCCAGTTGTATTTACTCGAGGGATTAAACATACACTTTCTGTGAAGTCTGATTTTATATTCTCACGGCTTATAAACTAATTTAACTCTAGACCAGACACAAAACCTATATCCCTGCCGGTTACTCATCACTGTGAAAGAGGAAGCCCAAGTTTTACCAATCTATCAACACATCTTTAGGAATCGAACTCAGGACCCATAATTGAATAGGCAAGCATAAAAGCTAACGAACGAGATAATTTGTCAGGCAAAATACCTGTTAGTCCATTACTAAACAAATAAACCACCCAATATTTTCCCTCTAAACAGCTGACAAACAACGTTCAATGTTGACTCAGTATGCACAATCTAGAGATAAGGTTTCCCCTTCCTTTGTCTATGGTACATACCTGATAGCTTGGCCTTCTTATTCAACTTGATAAGGGCGATGTCTGCCTTAGCAACGTTGTTGTTCATGTTAGGCTTGTACTCTGGGTGAACGATGATATCCTCGATCAGGAAGCTGATGGGAGTGTCGGCGCAGATCTTCCTTCCTTGCTTCTCGTAGCAGTCATCAATGGAAGAGCGGTTGTGTTCACCCAGCACTACACTACGCCTGAGGAGTCGGTTAAATACTTCACGTCATGCAGCTTAATCACGTCAAACTATGTTAGCAGCTACGTAAAATGTATCCTTACCACAATAGTGCGTACCGGACACTAGTGGATTAAACCATATTACCTAAAGTAACAAGAGGAGGAGGGTGATACTCCACATAAATCAACCAACATCTGTCTAAAAATGGGAAGAGCAACTTTAGGAGAGGAAAATCATTCCTAACTTGTTTTCAAACAGAAATACCCAATATTTAAAACAAATATTTTGAATTATTTTTTTGAAGCACTGCGCATTGGTTTTTGGTGACTTCTTTGCCATCCCAACAACCAGACCCCAATACCATAATTTTCTTACTTTCTAAAAGAAAACACAGTATGTTTCCGTAGTGATACTTTCCAACCTTGTGATAGTTGAGGCCGTAACTTATATATCAATAGGCAGACAACGTTATTGATCGAGTTAAGGGGCCCAACTATAATTTACGTGGTTGGTTTTTTAAATCCCCCCCCCCAACTCCCCTAGGTGCACGGGACACTCACAGCTGACGAGGTCGATTGTCATCATCTACGAGGCAGTGAGCTGCCGTCAGTACGAACTGCTCGTTGATTAGGCTCCCTCCGCAGCGAAGATCGTCTGTAAAAAAATAACTTGAGCTGCTGAAAGTCTTACTACCCACCTGAGCCATCCTCATTTCATCACAAAAATAAGATGGTGATAAATAAGGTTGAATTTAGAGTAGATATACCGACATTTGCGTGGCGGGAGAGGGGAATAACATTTAAGAAATAAAGCACCCTTGGTACATCCATTCGAGATTTGAACCCCAACCTCTTCATCATCAACAGTACTAGATAAAATAAGCCTTACACTCAAACCAGGCGTTTTTTTTAAATACTCTTTTTCTTACTATAACATTACTGCAAAAACACTGAATTAATATTAGCTACCAAAAAAGTTTTTTTTTTACGAAAAATTCCTACTTATGACTCAATGGATTTCACCATATTTTCGCAGCACACTTAGAAATCCATGGTGATACCCTTTTAAGGACAACCTGGTTTAGACATTAGAGCAACGTTTCTTGACCAATGTCTGGCGAAGGATCATCATATTGTGCTGCGGGAGTTTAGGGAAGGATAAAACGAATCGAGAAATGATTTGAGGAATAGAAATAGATCTTTTTAAATATATGGTCAAATGTTGTGTTTTGGATAACACATCTATTGAAATTAAAGCTATTGAACTTTTAAACACAATCTTAATGCAAGTTTTAAAGATAGGATATTTTCTTTTTAAAAAAACTGATGGTGAGCCTTGACAGTTTTAGCGTCTTGTTCAGTGTTTTGTGAGTTAGGAAAAGGTCGAAAATCGCTGCACAGTAGGGTTGGAGTCACTGATACTCACCCTTGTAGCTAAGAACTGCGAGCCAAGGTAGCTCTGTTGGCATAACCATCCTGCCCCCGGCCACTAGAGGGACAGGCTGTGGGACACACGCCTGGATATTGACGAGCTTAACGAGGGGGTGATCTTCAGCGCCTGGTACCAGAATGATGAGAGACTCTGAAGCACAGCAGGACTTACAAACTAACCTAAAACACTGATTCTAATACTACACAACAAGCGTCATCATTTTACTAATAATTCACTAATTGCTTAGTAAATTAAATACTTATAAAAATACAGCTCAATTTTAATAGCAAGACCCTTTAAGAAAAACCGAACTAGTTCGTGGCCAAAATTAAAAACATTTTACTATTTTATTAGTTTTCTTTAATAGGTGATAATATATACCCAAAGGGACAGCAGCAGATCACAAGAATCGACGTGTAAATACGTGAAAGTTGATCTACCTGCTTTCCTAGTTGTCATATAAAAACCCTTCCATTGAAAATGGATATATATTTAATATATTCGCCAACACCCCCGGGAATCGAATCACTGTCCTTAGTCACGAGGTTATTTAAAAGACTACCAAACAGTCAAATAAGTTCCTTATAAACTACCCCTACTTACGGCATTGTCGCACACACAAGCAGGCGATACTCCACAGCAGCGCCAGTCTTGTTGGGGCCATCTTGATACCTTGCGGACTGTCCCCGGTTATCTTCACAAGCAAGAATACCGGTAGGATAGTGTCAGGATTTCCTTCTGGTTCACCACTCACTTCCTTCGGGAAACTCACCAGTGATAAAGGGACGTGAGAATACATCGCCCAGTTCGCAGCTCAATCCTAAGTGTTTATTTTTGTAGGCCTACTTCCTAGGTACACTTATTTCCTTTATATATCAGCGACCCCATGAAAAGAGAGGCCTGGTCGTCGACCCTACGACCGTAGTAAATCTCACAGAGCTTCTAGCTTCGAACATGAATGAAAATAAAGTGATTAAGATAATATGAGTGCTGGAACGAAAACAAAATTATATTTATAGAAATAGTTACCAGTTCATGTTTCTCATGAACTAAAAGTTTACCTGAAAATAATGCGTGCTGTTTTCTACCTATAGATTACTATCAAATAATTATTTGATTTTCTAACAGCTCCCCCTGTTAATTCTAATAAATTGGTTCAATTACATTTAGACTAGACTTAACTTTACTTAAAACAATGTGTAATCTACCTGGCTCACCACACATGGATTCAATAACCTCGTATCATCGTTGATGGGGAGGTTGGTATTAGGATCCCTGTTCAGTGCACTGGTGGTGTTTTTACACAGGGACCTACACTTTGGAGGGTGTAGACTGTAGAGCCACGGGGGGAGGGGAGGGCAACCATGTCACCAATCAAAAGTGGCGAATTGGCCACAAAAGTTTGGCGAATTTGGGTTCAACATTTCTCCCAGTAAAATAAACTTTTTCTTGACGTTGTGTACTGGTTTTAACTTGATATTTCCACCGTATAATTGAAAAATAATGAGTATGGTTTCTTGACATAGAGCGGAAACTCCACGTAAGCCGAACAAAAAACCTGTCCCATAAATTTGAATCACGCTTTTCTGATTCCACTGACCTTAAATAGGCATTTCAATTCTTGCGTGATCCTTTCCGATTTTATATTAAAAATTCAGGCAAATAAATTTCCACCCTTTTGTCTTCAAACAAGCGCGGGTTTGAATTGGATTTGATTTATTTTAACACTCTGTAGCACTTGAAAATATACCAGACTTCTTCAGTCATAGACATGCAGAAAACTATCATGACTATCAACGATCTCTATTCTTTGAAATCAGGCATTTTAAAATTACTGTCCATGTTTGGATCAATGTGGGTATGTGAATCAACGTTTTCTACGATGGGATTCATCAAGTCAAAATGCAGATCTCATATTTTTGTTGATACCAATTTGGAGGTGGAGCTAAGATATGCTTCGAGTTCAAATATTTATTAAGCCAACTGTTCTGAAAATTGTTGGACAGGATTGTAACTTTCGCATTAAATTGCCTTGCATTTTCAACTCGAACAATTTTCATGATTTGTATTTGAGGGAGTTGTAACTGTGTAGTCAAAGTGTGCAAGTTTTAAATAAACGTGTTCAAACAGTATGTGTTGTTATAATAAAGGAAGCAGAGGAGATATTTTTAGAAGAGTACTTTTTATATATATTTTAGAGGGTATGAAACATGTTACACTACTACTATAAAAAATTGTCCCACACAATTATACAGAATTTCTCATAGTCTGTTATAGTTTGGAACAAAATTTGTAAACATCGACTAGCAGTAAGCTACATTTAAATTAGTTTTTCTCTAAAAAAACTTAGTAAACAGTACTATTTATTAGGTGAAACATTCCCCAAATACATATTTTGAATAAAATTGCTGAGACTTTTTTAATGATTACAATTTTTTTCAAATTACTCATAAGTTAATTATCCTTATTTTTAGGGCTATAGTTAAAATCCCGATTTTCCTTGAAGTATGACCATATACCATATACTCGAATAGGGTTATACAAAATGATTCATCCAATTTCAAATGAGCACAATACCATACATATTGTAGCAAGTGATACCATTCTCGAGCCAGCCCTGAACAGTCACCAGGCTTGGGCCACCCCTCATAGCAAGGGGGTGGGGGACATTCCAACGGGCCGAGTGTAGGGCTAAACTGGACAGGTGTGATAAAAGAGACAGTCGGGCAACGGGTCTGAGAGTATAACACTAGAGTGCGTGTTTTCACATCATAATAGACGTGTGACGAACTCAAGACATGTGTATATAACAGACCTATTAATAAGTACTAATCCTTTGTAATATTGTAGTTTAGAAATAAAAGCCTTAACCAAGGCCGTAGTCAAGGGGGAGCTTTGGGGGTTCAAACCCCCCCGAAATGTATGAACAAAAAAATATGGCTTTATTTATGGTTCAAACCATATCAAAATTAAGGTACAAATACAAATTAGGGGGCTGTGTTACCATAAAAAGAACTTTAGAGAGCTTCTAGAAATGTTCAATATTTATAACTTTTTCAAGCCTTCGGCAGTTAGGGGGTATGTCACCATAAATAAACACTTCAGATATATTCCGAGGTGCTTATATATATATATATACTTTCTAGCCTAAGGCAGTTAGGTGGTTATGTTGCCATTATAAACACTTCAGAGAGCTTTTAGAACTGTTTATCATTTATAATTTTTTCTAGCCTCCAGCAATTGGGGGATGTGCCAACAAAACCCCCCCCCTGAAATCATTGCCTGGCTACGGCCTTGGCCGTAACAATATCAATCATATATTAACTTGGCATACAACAAATGAAAGAGGAAATACCTGAGCTTTAGAATATCATCGTAAGATTGCTCCACTGTCCTCTCAGCTCCACTCTGCAACAGACGATGAGAAGATAGTCCTGGATGGTAATTAGTGACGAAGAAACTTTTCATTTAAATGGCAAGATGAAGCATCACAAGATCCACATATGGCGCATGGAAAAAAAACCCATACAACAATCGAGCATAAGTGTGACTCACTTAAAGTTAACATTTTTCTGTGCCATTTCTCGGGCAAATCGGAAAACACAGTAACTGGCCATGCCACCTGGATATGCTGCAGATCTATCTGTATCTCCCCTCAATTGAACGAAGATTCCAGTGACTACATTTTTAAGCAAGATAAGGAGCCACCTCATTGGAATTTTAAAGTTCGCCTTTACCCCTCCCTGTTGAATTGTTCGCAGTGACGCCATAACAAACTAACCCCTTATAGGTCACCAGATCCTAAACAGTGCAAATTCTTCCTTTGGGAGTAAGTTAAGGATGTTTTCTACGTGTCACCGTTACCCACAACCCCAGATGAGCAGGTAAAAGTAATACCTGCACTGAAATAACTACTAAAAGTTGAAAATATTGATACTTCAAATTTGATAATCAGGAAACGGTAGGTTTAAAATATCCTAAGCTGATAAAAAATAAATGAATTCTCAGTGTTGCAAAAAATTAGAATTTGGTATTGGCAGAAGGAAAAAAAATTAACAAATTATTATTTTAAAAAGCAGTCCATTAGAATTGCGATTACATGGCTAAAAATCGAGGGAAAATCTAGCACCCACCTAGGAGCGACAACATCTAAAAGTAACAACTTCTGGCAACATAAATAGATAAAACGTCATGCTTTTGAGAAACCATAATGTTCTTGTTTCAATATATTGCTGTAACAATGTATATTACTTTGTTTCACTTACAATCTTATGAACGTGATTAAAGACAAATATTGCGTTGTCAATGGTTTGTGTTCTTCTTTGTATCCAGGGTATTAACTGGGTAAGGTTTTGTTTAAATAATTTATTTTATTTTAATACGTCGATTGGCAAAATCGGTTTGGAATTGTCATAACTAGCATGTAATTGTACAAATAGGAATGATTAAAAAAATAGATAGCAGCCAAATAGTGAACATCTGAATTTTTCTTTGTGGTTTTGGTGTAGCTTTCCCGTGCGAAGAATGGGGAAAAACTACAAGGGATTTAATAAATTAAAAACACTAATTACAAATATTATCGGGTAAAGAAGTTATTCATTCAAACATAAAAATAACTACCAACAAAGCATAAAATAAATTAAATTTATTTTACAAAATAAAATATATATACACACATATTTTATAACAAAAAATAGTTTAGTTCATAGCCAAGTAAACATACATATATACATACATATTAACTTTTCTAAAACCAAAGGTAAATAAAGTATTGCGAGCGTTATGGCACTAAGATTGACAAATAAATACATGTGTCATATAGCACACTCAAAAAATTTTGCACATAATTAAAAAAAAAGATTAGTGTATATTTAGTGAACATCTGATTATGTGTAATTTTAATGACCTAAGACAGGGCGTCTTAACCTAGAGGTCATGACCCCTCCGGAGGTCATGTTAATAGTATTGGTGGTAGAAGATATTTGAAAAAACGTAACAATCTTATCCTTCATTTTCGACCACAGTGGAGACATTGCTTGTTGTGACTTTAGGCCGCACTGTTGTCTCAACATTACAGTAAAAATCTACAAATTTTAAGTGGGTAGCAGACATTAAGATCCTTTTACAGGCTTGTTGACAGGAAAGGGATTGTCTCGACTTGTGGAAGGTTTGGAGGGGCGGGGGGGGCTTTTTGCTGGTCAGGGAGATTAACAAAAGGTTTTAAAGTACAGTCTGTCGTGACTCATTCTTGGCGGCTTGTACCTTGCAAGTGAGACAGAGATAGATATAAATACTAGCAGATAATTTCAAACCTCATCATCAGTTTAGTTCCACAATAGTTCACCAACTCGTGTCACTAAATAGTTTCGAAAGGTGTGGAAGGTCTTATTAGCAGTTTGTGATCTATTGTGTTCAGAGCTCTTGCTAGTTCTTCACTGTTCAGTGTTAGTTGTACAGTGTTCAGTTGTACAGTGTTCAGTTGTTAAGTTTACAATGTTGCTTGTACAGTGTTCAGTTAAGTTAGTTTTCAATGTTGCTTGTACAGTGTTCAGTTGTTAAGTTTTTACATGTTGCTTGTACAGTGTTCAGTTGTTAAGTTTTCAATGTTGCTTGTACAGTGTTAATTGTTAAGTTTCTAGTATCTCTGGCGTACAAATATGTACTGGACGAGCAAATAATTAACTGTCACCAGTTATTGGCTGCCACATTTCAAAGACAAATTGCAATAAATTTGAAATTATCTTACCTATGGATACGTGGTTAAATTTGTCAAAGACCAAGACAGCAGAAAATACTGAAGCCATCGATCCTATAGAACCTGGATCATCCAGCACTGACAAGAATGTGCACATATATAAAACTGAAGATATTTCTCATTCGCGCAAAAAAAAAAATTAGTACAGATCTATCTGCTTGATTTGTAAAAGAATACTTGGCGAGTGAAAGTCTCAAACCTGCAAAATTAAAAAGACATCTACACATAAAGCATACTTCCTATTCCAATAAGCCTATACAGTTTTTCAAAAGGCTATTAGAATCATCGAAAAACAAAAACAATCTCTTAAAAATCATGTACTGGTCGATAAAAGAAAAGTACTTAAGAGCATTTTATGAAGCCTCTTACTTAATTACAAACGCTAAGAAACCATACACCATTGCCGAAGATTTTGTGTTGCCAGTGGCAATTAGAATGAATGAAATTATTCACGGCAAAAAATATGCAGACGAATTTAAAAAATAATTCACTATCAAAAGATACTGTGGGTAGGCGAATTTTGGAAATTACCAATTACCAGTGTGAGCAGCTTATTGAAAGAATTAAAGAAAGTTCGAAATTTGCAATTTAGCTGGATTAATCGATTGACATTACAAACTTTGCGCAGCTATTGGCATATGTCAGGTATTGTTAGGGTAACAGTGTCCACGAAGATTTACTATTTCGTCTGTAGTTAGATATACATACAACTGGTGAGGCAATTTTTCAAAAGTGAATCCATTTTTCAAGGAAGTAGGGTAGGGCTAGGATGGGATAACTGTTGGAGTATGTACCGACGGTGCAGTGGCAATGACAGGAAGAATAACTGGATTTCAAGTAAAAGTTGAATCTACAGGTGATCGGCCTACTACTTTCACTCATTGCATGATTCATTGAGAGGCATTAGTGGCCAAGAAAATTTCTACAGATCTGAATGCTGTACTACAAGATGCGGTTAAGGCTATCAATTTTATTAAAAGTCGTGCCCTTAATAGTCACCTCTTTGTAAAATGTATGTCATGATATGGAATCCAATTTCAGAACACTTTTACTACATACAGAATTTTGATGGCTGTCAAAGGAATGAGCATTGAGACGGATATTAGTGTTAAAAATAATGAAATAATACTATTTCTGTTTGAAAATAACTGAATATGTCAATTTCTTTCACAATGAAAATTGGCTGTGCAAATTATGCTATCTCTCAGATTTATTTGAGAAACTCAACGAACTTAATATGTCTCTCTAAGGGGAGAGCACGAATTTTTTACACTGTAAGATAAAATTCAGGCTTTCAGCACAAAATTAAACATTTGGAAGAATAAAGTAAAAGATGACTCATTTAAAATGTTTTCATATACAGAGGATTTTACTGTTGATAATGTGCTTAGTTTTGACATGACTAAGCAGATAATAATAATTGATCATTTGGTATGCTTGGGAAAAAAAATCTTAATTTTTTTTTTTACCAGAATTGGTAAATGTGAAGCATCTCTCGTTGAAAGCCCAAGAAGAATTTGCTGAACTTTCATGTGATTCAAACCTCAAACTTGAATTTTCTAGGAAAAACTTGAATACATTTTGGCTTGGTGTTAAAGCAGAATTTCCAATATTGTCGGAATTGACGATGGCAGCTCTTCTGGCATATGTTACCACCTATATGTGCGAATTGGCATTTTTGACAATGATGGCAATTAAAACCAAATACCGCTCAAGTCTTAAGAACATCAAGATCTCTATGAGACCAGCAGTGACAAATATCAAGCCACGATTGGAGTTATTGTGTCAGAATAAGCAATCACAGCCATCCCATTAGAGGTAAACGCATTCTTATCTTTTGTCAGCCTTCAGTAAAATAGTCTTTGGTATATTCACATTTGAATATTACAAATTAATTGATATTATTTTTTTATTATGCATTTTTTTATATTTTTCATGTCAATATACTATATTTAAATAATTAATTATTTGAAGAAACTTTCATTTTTGATATTTTCGTAAACTATTTTTTAGTCAACATAATTCTATAATGAGATAGCTGAACTCATATTTGAGGAACTTTATCTTTTCTCTCAAAGAGGGTTTGCGCAAAACAGGGTTCACGCAAAAAAATACGCGCACAAACCGGTAAATCGACTATATACAGTGTTACTACCAATTGCATTAATGACATTGAGTGAAAGGTCGTGAAAAAATGTGTCTGGTCCAAAGGGGTCGCAGATGAAAATAGGTTGAGAAGCCCTGACCTAAGATACTGAAATCTGTTTGGGTTAGCAAATGAAGATAGTAGTAGTATTCTGATCGTTATTGTGACAATGGAACATAAACCCAACTACTGCAGTTCATTTAGGGGTTCTACAATCACACATTGTCAAGTTAGTCAATTTTCACGATATATATGACACATTTATGAAGACATTTTAAACTTTACTAGGCTGATCCATGATATAATAATTCAAATTGGATCCTATCTGGTTATTAGTCTTTAATTAAGTGCTTAAAACATAGGCCTGTAGGGAATTTGATAACATTCGACAAGTTGTATGAAAAGTTTTTATTTATTTTATCGTGCTATATATATATATTTTCTTTAGCACCCCGTTTTTCTACCAGCTCAAGCTATATGACTTATATTATGAAATAAAGCCTGTTAATTAGCTTGGTTGTGTTGAAATTGGATTGTTTGGCTAATTTTTGCCCGAAAGGATGGGCACGGGAACAAAAGTATCAATCTCGTTTACTCTTGTTTACCGATGACAGGGAGATTGGTGCTCAAATACCAGCTGAGTGTATTTATTGAGGGTGTTTTTTCCCAGAAGGCCCCTCCCTCCTTCTCTATTTCGACAAAGAAGTGGCTACTTTTTCTCTAAGTTCTACTTTGCTCATTCTTAACCCATCCACGTAGTAATTAAAATATTTGGCATTGCCCGAATGAGTGCTAGGATGTGGTGTAAAGTGAATGTATAAAAGTGGTTTTATTCAATAATAATTCACTTCTTTTTTAATAGGTTAAAGCACACAAGAGGGGAAAAAGGAGACCTTTTAAGGATAATAATAAATTTGTTGAAACGCTAGCTTCAGAGTGTTAAGACTAAGCTACATTTGTTATTGATATTATTTCTAGGTATGTGCCTTCTCAAGCTATTAGAATATTATACAAACTCTGTGTAGTGAAAATAGTAGGTATATTTGTATTTGAATGAATTTCGAAAGTTTGAGCGAGTGTCAGCTTAAGGAGTATAGGAAAGATTCCCACTAGAAATATTCCCAGACACCTCCCACCCCTTAACTCTCTCCTCTTCAGTGCACCTGGCCTCTTCAGGGCAATTATTTACCTATTTACAGTCATTCTCCTCTTACTTTTTTCTTGGATCAGAGGAGTTAAGTATTAAGTGATCCCAGGGTTCACAAAAATGGCCTTACAACATGGACCATCAATTTATCATTCTAGTGGAACGTAACTGACTCGATATCACAGCTGGCAGTGTAAGGAAGCATCCAATAGTTAGTCAAACACAACGGTGACTGAGCGCCGTGAAGCGTCTCACGTTAAGGGTGAAGGTTGTCCAATATCCAGTCCATGTAGTAACCAACCCTGGTGTACACCCCTGGTTTGTCAGGGGTGCCACACCTCTTGGGGCCAAATGAGACGACGCCGAATTGTATGAACCTCGTCTCATCATCCACGTCCCCTTGTTGGAAGAGGGGACCCCCACTGTCCCCACTGCAAGAGTCTCCCACTTTACCCCCTGCACACAGCTGGCGGACCGTGATGGGGACTGCTGCTTGGTAGATAGAAGCGCAACGGCTTAAGGGGACCACAGGAACATTTGTCTGAAGCAGGTCATCGCTGGATGTCCCTGGAGAGCAAGCAATCAAAAATACATACACAGTTGTTGCTGGATGTCCCTGGAGAGCAAGCAATAAATAATACATACACAGTTGTCGCTGGATGTCCCTGGAGAGCAAGCAATAAATAATACATACACAGTTGTCGCTGGATGTCCCTGGAGAGCAAGCAATAAATAATATATACACAGTTGTCGCTGGATGTCCCTGGAGAGCAATAAATAAATAATACATACACAGTTGTCGCTGGATGTCCCTGGAGAGCAAGCAATAAATAATACATACACAGTTGTTGCTGGATGTCCCTGGAGAGTAAGCAATAAATAATACATACACAGTTGTCGCTGGATGTCCCTGGAGAGCAAGCAATAAATAATACAGACAAAGTTGTCACTGAATGTCCCTGGAGAGCAAGCAATCAATAATACAGACACAGTTGTCACTGAATGTCCCTAGAAAGTAAGCAATCAATAATACAGACACAGTTGTCACTGAATGTCCCTGGAGGGCAAGCAATCGATAGTATGGACACAGTTGTCACTAGATATCCCTGTAGAACAATTAGCCAACCATACGGACACAGTTGCTGAGGAATGTTCCTGGGAAACAAGCAACAGCAATACACATTCACAAATTATTACGGCAGTATTTCCTATGCTTACTTTAATCCTTTTTTTTGACAGTTTATCTCAGCCAGTGAAGTATCTGCAGAGTGATTTCATGGTATAGGAAAACATTCCTGGGAAGGTATATAAGTTTCTCTCTCTAAAATAGACCTGCTTTCGAATAATCTCTGCATAAGGATGGTGTATATTTCTCAGAGCTAGGATGGTATGTATCATTCAATACTAAGAAGGTGTACAACTCTCACCATTATGAAGGCATAATCTTTATAATCCTCTTAGAACCAAGAAGATATAAGCCTGTCTTCCCTAGGAAGGCATTAACCTATTATCGCTTGACCACTATAAATCTTTCAGCACTAGGAAATTACATAAGGTATAAACTTCCCATACCTATACAGTTAAGGTTCATAGCACAAGGAAGGTGTAAACCTCTCATCATTAGGAAGTTATAGACTTCTTAGCTCTAGGAATTTGTACAGATTTTTGCACTAAGAAGGTGAAGTAAACCTCTCAGCACTATGAAATTATATACTTCTAAGCCAATGGATGCTATAAACTTCTCAGATCTAGGAATCTGTACATATTTTTGCCATAGGAAGGTATAATAAGCCTCTCAGCCCTATTTATGGCTCATGGCTCAGGCTCAAGAAAGGTACACCTTTCAACACTTAGGGCCAGTTTCATAGTCAGACTTAGCATGCCTAAAGTGCGAGTCAATACTAAATACAAGACGTCACCTACCTGAAATTGAATGGAATGGGCCAGTTACATATGCGAAACTGGCCCATTCCATTTTGGTCTAGGTAGGTGTCGTCCTGTATCTAGTATCGACTCGCACTTTAGGCATGCTAAGTCTGACTATGAAACTGGCCCTTAGAAGGTAAATGAACTAACCTGACTCGGTGGCGCCCCAACCTGCCACTTTCATCTTCTTGCCTTCCATGCTGAGTCCTTGGGTTTCCCCGACTGGCAGACAGATAGGCCGGATGAACTCTGAAACAATATAATATCTTGTGCTATGCTCTACTTATAAACTAAATATTGAACATTAAATATAAGTCTTAGACCTTTGGCCTTGTGGGTTGATTGCTCAACAAAGTGAGCTACCCATTTAATCATGAATTCTACTGTATAGTGTTACAAACTTATTTCAAATAATACATTTTTACTTCCTCGCTAGCTAACAGGTAGAGAAAGTATTGTGATCGTCAAAAAAATTGAACTCGAGATTTTGATGAATCTTGACGTTTCATGACTCCCTGAATCCGAAAAAGTGATTTTTGAATTTCCATCTGTCTGTATCTCCGAAGAGAGCCTAAACTATTTTACCGATCAGGCTAAAACTTGGTATCTAAGGTTTTCATAGGGTTGCCCCGAGGGGTTTTTGGAATTGGATATCTAACCTTTAAATTAAGGGTAATTTACTGAAGGGCAAAAAGAGAAAAAGTCAATTTTCTCAAAATCGGCTCTAACAATTTTGATTAAATCTCGTTTATAAGCATTTATAAATATTTTAAACAAAATAGGTAATCTCAATATTTCAGCAAAATGACTTTAAGGGCTCCGGTCTGATGTGTAGATTCCCGTTTTTTATCATATCTCCGAAACTATTTGAGATATGAAATTTCTTATCATTACAAATATGTAGATCTATTTATAATACAAATATTTTAATCGAAGCACATATTTTTATAAAACCAATAACTTTCAAGCTATACGCAAATATTTATATTTTTTAACTTTTCGAACACAAAAGGTAAAGTATTGCGAAAGTAAAAAAAAACTAAGCTGAAATGTTGATGGATGACATTGTCTCATGACCCCTCAAACCCTAAAAAGTGGTCTTTGCAATTTTAGGGTACTTTACAGAGGCTGAAATTTCCATATCCCCGCAACTATTTGAAATACTAAATAACTTGTCAATGCAAAATTGTAGTACTATTAAAAATTAAAAAACTTTTATTTGAAATATATTTTTATAAAACCAACAGTTTCTGAGATATTGTGAAATATATTAATAAACTTTTGTGAGCTTTAGTTATCAAGAGACACTACTTAAGTTTTAACGCTATAATTCTCCAATGCCATAGAGTAATTAAATATAAGTAAGTCTCTCAAAAATTTTGTTATTTTTCCTTAAACCTCTTAGGAGAAATGTTTGTACAACAATGATCTATCTCCACTTTAGACTCAATAGTCAATATTTACATTTTTTATTGGTCAAAATATATACATGAGGAATTTAATAGCAATGCGATGACATGAAGATGTGCAACACCTAATAAAATGTCGAAAATTTTAACCAAAAGTCGAAATTTTCATACAAAATGTTGACCTTTGTGCACCCAATATTGATTTTTTTTAAATCGGTCCAAACATACAAATGAGGACATTAATTCTTTAGAAATAAAATTATAAAATTTAAAACCAGGACTCTAAAATTTTTTACATAAATATACTGCAATTTATGCTTGGGTTTGCTAGCGTATATTATTTCGTTTCACATATATTATGAGTATTGAGTAGATTTCTCAATTTTTATACAATAGAGCGAGAAAGTCCGTGGGGAAGTTCCGTATCATTTATTTTATTTAGCACAGCCTACACAATAGGGTGTAGGTATAAGGAAGATTGTTTGGAATAAATGTACGGACATTATCGTGGAGAGGGGATGTGATAAGTCACATGTGTAAAACCACTTCCAATGCACCTGGTCGATATTAGAACCCTGACCTCCACGTCACTGGTAAACCCAAATTGACGAGCTTGACGTTTAGTACGCATACTCACTATGCTAGTCAAATTGTATACAATAGCTGTAGAACCTTCAAGAATAAAGCAGCCAGTAACAAACTGTCCGCATGGTCCTAATCATCTCAGGACGGCGGACACTGCCAGAAAACTACTAGTGAACTGCCACGGAACTGCCAGAGAGCTGCTGAGAGGAATTTCCAGGGAATTGACAAGGAACTGCTGGATAAAGGCCAGGAAACCGACAAGGAACTGAAAGAGAACTGACCGTGGAGACGTCCGCGGCCCGGCTCAGTCTGATAAGCCCAATGTCGTTGGCCAACTTCTTCCTGTCGAACTGGGGATGGGGTAACGACCGCTCGACGGCGTAGTCCTGGGGTGGAGGGGCGCAGGAGATGACCGTCCCGAGCTCTGGGTCCGTCTCGCAATCTACGGCCACGGTGAGGTCATGCTCTCCCAGCCTGACAGTGGACCTGAGCATCGCGATACTTATTATAATAACATGGAAATATAGTTTCCCCCCAAAATTGTTCAACTCTCCTCTGGGATGATGATGCCCTATCCATAAAAATTAATGTGTAGGGGAAACTATGGTGCTAAGAGGAATTATAGGGCTAGACCCCTACAGGTCTGGAATCCAAGGAAGCTGAGGGGGCAGATAAGAACCTTTTTGAACATTAGCTGTTTAAAGAGGGTTTCCATGATAAAATATAAAAACGAAAATCAAAATGAAGATTAGCGTAGCCTATTATAGCTCGCTTCTCCCCTCTCATCGAAAGGGGTCAGTAAAAGGGAAACAATGGTCAACAGGGGTCTAAAATTTTTTTAAATAGTAATTTTTTTTATAGAAAACTCAGAAGTATAAAAGGCAATAATTAATATAAAATCATTTATAGTGAAATAATATATTTCTACCAAACTGTCTCCATTAGTTATTGCTAGTTGAAGGGTGATTCCGACACCTTAGCTTAGTCGGTAGCGTGTCTGCTTACTGAGCTAAGGTTCCCGGGTTCAATTCCCAGTATGGCCGAAAAATTATCATTGGTGAAATGTGGGTTTACCCTTTCACAGTGAGGAATTATTGGCTGGGGACTGGATGTTGTTCCTGTCCTAGTCTTAAGTTAGATGATTATAAGGTATAATTATGAAGCTACAACAGGCCTAGCAAGCCGGTAGTGGGAAATATATATATAACGTGAATAAAAAAAACTGACCCAGACCACAGGCTGGAAACAGTAATGGATGTAAAAACAAAGTGAAAGGGCAATGGGATAATTTATTCCCCCAGCTAAACTACTAATTATGTAATGTGCACTTAGCACAGTTCTGTGGACTTGCAGTCTAGTAAGTGCACAACCACTGTTCTCAATGTGTACCTTCATGTTTGCTGAATTTAGCAGTTTTACACCTTCTCCCTTTTGTTTAAGGCCGTAAGCGAATAAAAATACTATGGCACTATTTGAATAAGTGGTAATCAAAAATAAGCTACGGTTGCTATTAATTTATTTAAACCATTACAGTTAACGATTAAAAGAGAATAAACTTGATTTTTTTTCTACATTTTCCTTTCTCCCCACCCCTTGGAGAGAGGAAGTATTGTGATCGTAAAATACAATCGAATTCGAGATTTTGATGGTGTTAACTTTTCAAGACCCCTTGAACCCGAAATTGGTTTTTAAATTGCTTTTTATAGGGTAAGAGAATATTCTAAGGTAATTGCGAATTATTGTAGTGATTTTGAAGCTTCAGAAAACTGATACCCTCATTAGAAATACTAATATTTCCCTTCAAGAAAATGCCACTCTTAAGCTTTTATCATCTTTTGCTTCTTGAGTGAGTGATCCTAATTAAGTATTTTCTTTTTTATTTAACGTTAATATTAGCAATGGGTTCTTTAGATTAATAATACTTTTTTTTTGTAAACAATAAAGATAACAGTACAGCATATTCACACTACAATTTACACATATTCTTATATTAGAGGGGGGGAAAACTGTTTATCATTTTGGATATGTTGTTAAGAAATGAGTGAAATTAACAATAATAGCATTAAGGTGATTATGGAAAATAGTAGACTTGGGCATATAGTAAAGTAATAGAGAATAATAATAACTAACATTAGTAATAGCAAATAATAAAAATAGTATATACTAGTCAACCAAGAGGAAATGTTTAGTCATAAGCCTAGTTGAAAAGAGGAAGCAACAACACGAACAACCAGTGAAGGGTAATGCCAACACCTGCACAAGTCACAGCACTCACAGTTTGAGGGACTGAGGCAGGTTGATGAGACAGTGAGCCGCTGTGAGGACGTATCGAGAGCTGATCACTGACGCTCCGCAGCGGAACACCGTCCCTGTGCCTGGAGGAACACAACACAGAGCTTTATTCATTCCTACTTCCCGACAGGGGTTCAGGTAATTATACTAATGAGGTAGGTAGGAGGTCAAATTTAGAGGAAATGTACAAGGTATTGGTGCGAAGAGAAATCGGGAAACGATTTAGGAAATACCACTTTAATACAATTAGCCGGGGTGCAAACCCCCACCTTCTCGTTGTTGGCCAACCAAAAAAATATGAGACTGAAGCTTTTTCCCGCGTTCCTGGTTTATATTTATATTTTTACTATCATCCTCATCCTCATCATTATTACTATTATTATAATCGAGGGTACTAGCCTGTCTTCAACTTCATGGCTTAGGGATGAGACATGATGATTACTGGTTTAAAGAACCCTGGTTTGATTCTGTTTGGATACAAACAAATATATTTTTTATTATTTGTGAAGGCATGATATTCCAGTATACAGTAAATTGGCTTGTAAATCGTGGGATGACACATTTGTGTTTATAAAGTATATGACCTGTATAATGATACACATCTGGTACCTAAGTTTTTATAGCATGATAATCCTTGAAAAAAATATTAAATATCTTCTTCAGCACTACCAGGAGTCAAACTTGGTTAATATAGGCCTACATAAAGGGCTAACCACTTAGCAGCAGACACGCTTGTACTCCTCTACTTATATTAGTACTAGTTCTAGTGGAGTGGGTACTATTGATACAATCCATTTGAGGAAAAACATAACAACTAGACCCAGGACCATTAGTGAAGGAGAACAAATCCAATTTCTCAATGTTGGTCCTAAGGATACTCAAACTCGGAGACCTCAGGTGTTCTGCCCACTGTCCTGAGGTGTCCTCATCATGACCCCAAGTTGAAGGGAACATACTCACTTGTGGAATACCCCACGAGGGCCATCCAAGGGTATTCACCGATGGCAGTCTTGTTGCCACCGATGATGCGGTTGGCGGTGCCCTTCTTGCCGCAGATCCTCCTGGGCAGGAAACTCAAGCGGAAATCCCCGGTCACGTCTTTGGGGGGCTCACCTAGCTTTTCAGACAACACCACAGGTGGCTCAGTGGTGATGGCGGGTTTAGAGGATAACTCACAGCACACCAGAGGGTTGCTCCCTACGAACCCGCACTGGGATCTGTAGGACATAACTTCTAGATATCACTTTCAGTCATAACAACAGGAGATAGCAACACAGACAGCACTCCCTCATTAAAAAAATCAGGCTTAAAACATTTGTAAAATGAATTTATCTCACAATTGATCTCGCTTTTGTATCGTAAATAAATTAGAAAAGTTTCCTTAACGTCTGGTTAGGATTTATTTGTGTTAATATTTCCCCTGTTAATCCAAGTATTCATTCCGTTTCCTTCTGTATTATACTTTCTAATTGGTTAACACGATACCAAGTAATACTATATAAAGAGTCGAGAAACAAAACCAAAATCATCTAATTGAACTTTAAAATTAATCCTATCGCCAGGAGATTCAGTGAGCTCAGATCTTAGAGAGCAGAGCTTCGTGGACAAATTGACCTGGTACCCCAAGACCAATATTTTAGCAGAGTAAGGACTAAGGAAAATACAGGGGGATTATTATTATCTTACACATTCTGATAAGGAAAATTGTAGTATAAATATGTATATAATATATAATGAATGTTTATCATATTTGAAAAATAAAGATATTATGGACAGATTTTCCTACAAATAGCCTTCTGAAAGACCTTGTTTCCTACCAGAACTCAGCTATATAGAACGATTATGCTAAGAAAAAAGGCCTTCCAGGTGGTTACTATTCGTAATAAAATCGGGCTATAGCTTTTACAAATATCTAAATTTACTCTTATAAAATATATTAATAAAAATGATGGTGGATAATTGATATACAGCATTGGTGGCTGTTATAAAAAACGAAGTAATTGTGTGGTTCGAAGGATAAATAAGATTATTAAAAATTGAGCCACGACGCCCTGATAAGTTTTCACAGAATTTTTAGTTAAGATGAAATTTCATTTCATGGGAATATAGAATAGCAGACATAACCACAACCCCTTTGTAGATATACTTCCTAAAGATTTCAACTTAGGAAACATGTTTCTATGGGTAAAGTCCTAAAGTTGGACAGATCATGTCTTATCCAGAACACACCGTTTAATATCATTTCTCTATCTGAACACAACACGATGTAGACAAAGTAGTAGTTTGCGGAATCTGTATATTATTCTAAATCTCATTGGCTAAAAGTTCTACTGACTATTGCTAGAACAGTTGAATATGACAGGAAATATTAATTTGTTAATATAAGACAGTTAATTTATTCATTGGGAATGCACTCTGGACTCATTATTATCAAGCTCAAATTGAGACGCATCAGCTCAAGTGTTTCCAAAAACGAGACTGGATTGAAAGTCTGAATGTGTGCGGGACTAAAAGCGGATCTGTTACCACATTAGAGTGTGGTTAGATCGTGCGGCTACAAGGGACTGAACCGCCGATCAAAATAATGACATTTATTTCACTGGTGCACATCACTTTGTTTTCAGAGAAGGTTGTGTTTTTAATTAATTTCACCTCGCTGGCTATACTCTTTTTTTTCCGTACAGCTCGATTGGGTAGTTATATACGGTGTCATAATAAAAGTTTTTATTGTTTTATTTCTTGACTGGCAAACAATTATCACTCTTTATTAGTTTTTTGTTTGAGTAAATCCTAGTTATTTTTTAAATTCACCATAAAAAATTAAATTTATGGGAAACAAAAAGTTTACTGTAGATGTTTAAGAAGAACTGAGAAAGGTGGTGTTTTACGGTGTAGGACTGTAAAAATTGGGTAGCACTTTCTAAAAGGTCACGCTTTGACTATCTTTATCAGAATATGAAGAATATTATTTAACTTTAAATAATTGTAGGGTGTAATCAGTTCAGTTTCAAAAATAGTCAAAAAGGTTGGTATATATTTTTGATTGAAATTAGAATTATATATATATATAATATGGACAGTTCTTCAAGATATAAAGTAGTTCAAAGAATTTTATAATATAGGCAATAGTGTGACTCACACCCTACAATTATTATTTAAAGTGAAATATTATTCTTAACTTTCTGATATATATAGTTTTATAAGATATAACAGTGTCACCTTTTAGAAAGTGCTACCCGATACCTATATCGTAAAAAGGATTCACTCAAACAAAAATATAATAAAGAGTAAAAATTGTTTGTCAATCAAGAAATAAAAAAATCAAAGCTTTTATTATGTCACCACATCTAATTACCATGCCAATACCAGGCCTACAGTAGGATTTGGATAGTTCGACATTGGTTATTCAGAAAAATTGGGTAATTCGTACTCACTTTGTTTCACCAATGAAATTACTATCTATATAAATGATAAAGAATAAAATTTAATTGAATTTTAGAAGGAAATATTTGGGTAATTATAAGCCTATTCATCGTTTATTTTTCAAGTTTCTACTTATTTCAAACCTAACTAAATGGCATTGGAACGCTGACAGATAGAGAGATTATTGAGGAAGAAGTAAGGAACAAAAATATCCAAGAATCCTTTGATGAAGAAGACACTACAGACATACAAGCAGAATAACCAATACCAACCATTTCTGAAGCACTTACAGTGATGAAAAAACGGAGAAGATTCACTGAATCCCAACCAGGCGTAAACGACAACATTTTCAAAGCAATTTGTGGACTTGATCTTATTTATTGTGTCAAGCAAATCACAATAAACCAAGATAACGTAATGGCAAAAATTGATTTAAGTCTGTAATTTTAATATGTTACTCCTTTTTTTTTTCAAGTTTTTATATTTTGTTTTTAAATTTTTCTTGTTATTTCACGTATTTATAGATTGTGTATATGGGTTTTGTATAGCATATTAATTATAAAATGTGTGTGTGTTTTTTATATGTAGCAAATTTTGAGATTTTTGATTTATTGTGCACCAGCTGCCTAGATATTCATAACAATGGTTAGTTCGAATTTTGGACACCTTGAATTTTTTTGGATTTCCCCTGGACCTCGAATAAAATAAGTTCTACTGTATAAATATATATATATATAATTCTAAGTAGATTAATTGAATTTCCAACTTATATTCATACGATTTAAAAGTTACCTTTGAGAGGTGTCATTTTAAAAGTGACGCATGACGCGTCAATGGGCCAGTTCTATAAACTATGTACGTGTTGCATACTGGTATAAATTTGGTAGAACACTACAAACGGAAATAAAAAAGTCTGATGATATGCAGTTGTCACCTCCTTAGGAAGTCCACGACATCCGGTGGAAGTGGTCGTGGCTGCCGCAATAGAGTCATCAGGGGCAAGCAATCCTTAAGATTGATACAGGTCCCAGGCCTGCGTCTAGGGGAGGAACAGGACTCGCCCTCTTCTGAAACAGACAAGACATACCCTCAGATTCAGGAAAGGAGGGGCGTGGGGGGGACAGATACGCTACTTCGAGACATGTCAAAACAGTGTCACGTGATATGTGGTTTAATAATATGCATTTAATAAAACTAGAATCTGCATTGGTAGCCACGTGGACAAAATATCAGGCTCATATAGTTTTGTTTGTCGGTGATGGGGAAGTCAAGCTTCAAATCCCGTATGGGTGTACTGAGGGATTTTTTTTCTAAATGGTTTCCCACTCTTAAAAGCTCGTACATAATGCAAACTTTCCTAGTTTCTTAGCAATTAAAAATAAAAAAATATTATGAGGTCTAAATATTTAAATGTAGGTTTTGAATTTAATAGATTATTAGCTAAATAACTTAATATGATCATTACATTTTTTATTTACTTTTGACAAACACAAATTCTTGACGTTTTAAAAAATTTGCCTTAACTTGTCCAATTTCTCAATACACTTGACTTATTTCGCAGTGTCTGCCTCTATTTAATATTATAGTTTAATACACACCCACCCAGATACTTTCTCCCTTGGCCTACTGCAAACATCTTAAAACTATTTTTGTTTGCTAAAAATAAGACAGAAGAACTGCAAAATGAAATAAAATATTTTTATATGTTAGTTCTGTCAGGCCTTGATCAAATCATAAAACAAAAAAAAACATTATTAATTTTACTGAAAACATGAAAATATTAATTTTACTAAAACATGAAAATTACTTTTAACAAATTTAAGCTAAATACTGTTATTCCAATCAAAGTCTGAATGAACATGAGTTTAGCACAAGAGACAAAATAAGGTTTGTATTTTTCAACCACTGACATATTTTAGTATTTCTTTAATAGGGGCATGCTTATAAAAGTTTAACATTTGGAATTAAAATATTTAAAAACTTAAAAAAGCCTAAATTAATAATATTTATATATCAATTGGAGATAAGCTACTTCAACACTAGGAAATTGTTCTCCCAGATCAATGAGCTTTATTTTGAAGATCACGAAGTGTTAAAGACGTTGCAGACACGGAGTTTTTTTTTTTAGCATCGCGTCTCACTACCTATTCGGGTTATACGCTTTAGTACTAATTACGCTAGGGGACTAGATATGAGGAAGATTAAATTTAGAGGAATTAGTGTACCCGCATTTACATGGAGAGAGAGAGTGGGAAACCATTAATGAGAAACCACCCTCAGTACACCTAACCGGGATCGAACCATCATCTCTCCAACATCAACACTCTAATCTATTACGAGAGTAGCACCTTAGACCATGCGGCCACTGAAGCGGGTGACGCGGAGTTGATTTAAGCTATTGAAGATATGTAATAATAAAGGAAAATAAGTAGCCTATAAAAATGAAAATATTAGAGCTTAAACTAAAGAAAGATTATATTAATTCTGAAATGTAAACATGTTTTACATTTGCATAGTTAAAAGTATGTTATAGCTACAATTAACTGCAACACCATGCATATAATAGAAACATAGTTTCAATGTGGTGACAATGTTAAGTAGAGGTACTCTTCAGAGTGAATCAATCTGAAGAGGTCCTCTAGTCTTTTATTACTTATTTACACCCGCTTCGGTGGTCGCATGGTCTACTCCAGTGGTTTTAAACCCGAGAGGTCATTGACATGTTTGGGTGGAGGTCCCAATGCTTGCAGGGGTTTTAGCTTTATGTTTAGTTTTTAAAGTGATTATGATGATTATAGGAAGGTTCCAAATTCAAATACAATTGTAAGCGGTTAAAATGGGAAAATAATTCAAGTTACTATTTACGTTCAGTTTGGTTACTCAGCTCTGACAGTTACTCGCCGACTTAGTTTGCTGTAGCAGTCTCATGTGTAGGCGAGTGACCTGCTAACATAGCTTCCAAAATACCCACTGGGTTGATTCGTTTCCTTTTGAAACTCCTTAGTCGATTCATAAATTCACTATACAATAAATGTATAATAATTAATAACAAATTCTGACCGGGGGTTCTAGGGGAGACTTTTCCTAAATGGTTTTCCCCTTCTTGCTTCCCGTAAATATAGGTACATTTCCTATAAATTATACCTACCCCGAAGTGTAACTAAACAAGGAAGCCCGTAGGGGTGTTAAGATTTAATGAAAATAATAATTTAAAAACTATAATGTGAACAGTTTGTAGGCTTATCAAGGTATCACGTTGGTCTCAAAAGACAAACATTGGAGTCAAACCCTTGCAAAAAGCTGGAAACAACCACTGGTTGCTTACCAGTCCTAAGATCCGAAGGAAAAATAAACTACTGACTAGCTAGATTACACACTTATACCCTGATTTTGGTTGGAAGAACAGTAAAGAAAATTCAAACATATTTATTTGCAGCCAACATTGATAAAATTTTACTATATCATTTGTGTTACTCCATAGGTATTGATAATATCTATCAAAAGCGATGGCTGCAGATAAAATTACTTGATGTATGAATATATTAAAATCGTTTTAGTAATTTTAATAACTAACTTCTACTGTTCTTCCTACTAAAATCATACTTTAGTTTTACATTGCAATTGGATAGGAGGACACCCCCCCCGTATACACATAATAAATCTTCTTCGTCAACACCACTGGGAATCGAACCAGGTTTCCCAAGACTTGTAGTTGAGCACACCAGTCACTTGGCCACGTGGTCAGCTCCGGGATGGTGCCGATCTCTACGTCATGTCCCACTTCATTTATGTTTTGCAAGTGATGACGCGGATCTGAGAGTATTGGGGTCACACCGAGCAGGAGCTCGATGGAAGGAGGGGTTCCACCAGCCCAGCGCACCTCTACCAAAGGTCACACCTTACGACTTGGCTAATTTTATTCATCTAATCAATTCCATCGTACCGGGCAGTGGGGGGCATGGAGTCAAAGACATTAGTCATGAACAGTCCTGTTTATCAGTGAGAAGAAGATTGGGGATCGAATACCGGCTAGGGGTCTAAAGTTTTTTTTTCATAAATGGTTTCCCACTCTTCAAATGTGAATACATTTCCTCTAAATTATACCTTCTTTCTCTCTACCTCAATAGTGGAAAACTTTCCCATGGAAAATGTTCTTTTTTTTTAAAAAAGAAAAATTCCAGCTATTTTTAATACAACTAATACAATTGAGATACCCCAAGTTTTAAAGTTTCTCCTCCAGTTTAATTCAACTAAGGACGTCAATCCCCAGAAACATTATCAAAAGAGTTCCAATGAAGCTATAACAGCGATTCCAGTTATCTTCTCACACTCACGTACCGACTACAGCGCTTGATGGTTGAATGTGTCACTAACGTTGGGTCTGCTGTAAGCAAGATATAATTATTATTAATCCAATGATCTGAAAAATTGGCCGAAATATATTCTTCTCTAATTACATCATTTGTTTGGATTTAGTATTTGCAAACACATTTTGCCCACACCCCCACACCTCAACCTACCGCACTCGTACCCCAACTCACTATTTGATGTATATTAGGCTCTAAGTGTCGCTTCTCCCAACCCAGACACTTCATCTACCTAATAGGCCGCAAGCCACCACTGCGGAAAATGTTCCGATAAAAATTGTAACTAAATCTTTTCTTCTTTATGAGTAAGACACGGAGAACTGACACAAATAGAAAAGAATCCATCCCCTACTAGCATGGTTGGCTAAGTTCCAATGAGCTCAACTGGAAAGCCCTGCTCTGATCCGAGAGGACAAACAAAATAAGATTCTTATCCCGCCGAGTGCACTGGAAGGGGTCTCCCCACATCCTGGTTTCAACGCGGTTTCCAATCTTTTATTTATAATAATGCGATATGTTTTCTTTTTATTAAACTCACAATATGCATTATATGTTCTTAAGTTATACAACCTGCGATCTGCCCGGACAAGTAGTAAAGAGCGTAGCTATACAAATTTATGTCGTTATTTCAAATCAACACTAAAAGTATATTTTGACATATTTCGCTACCCCTCTACACTATTCGCATTTAACCATACCAATACGGTAAAAACAGAAAGATAAGTTAAACTTAGAGTTAATGTACCCATATTTACTTTGAAAGTAGAATAGAAAACCATTTAGGAGAAAACATCTTCCAGTACACTCGACCGGTGCTCGATCTCTGATATCCCATCACGGCAAAATAAACTTGAAGATCTTGACGTTTAATCGTGTGTGCCTACTTATACAGTGTAATGATACTGATTTGGACCGCTCTCATATATTTAAAAAGTCATGGATGAAGGTATTTTTCTTCAATAAATTGTATGTAAATTATCCTTTTAAGACTTCATCCATGGATAATCACGCGCTTTTCAAAAATAATGTAGAAGGATTGCACCATTAAAACTTATTTTTTTATTTCAAAATTTAACTCCGTAGTATTACCAAACAAGCAAGAGACGTTAGTTTCCTATACCCAATAGGAAGCTAGCCTTCAAGACACCTGTCACAGGGACGCTTTCGATTTGTTGGTTTTGACATGGTCACGAGAGGTCCAAGGGATTAAGGGGTATGTCATATATAAGCTGTTTGTGCGTATGAACACACAGAGTGCGGTGACAAACCTAGAGAACGTGTAATATACGACAGTACTACTAACATAAATACAAAGAATACACAGAAAATAATCTGTAGTTCAAGTAAAATTTATAATTTGACATAATATCTTTGTACCGAAGATAAAATCACTTCATTAAATCGTGTGCAACATTAACAGTTGTATTTATTCAAGTAAAATACCGTAATAATTGGCGCTCGATCACGGGGCTATAATAACCAATTATCTCAAAATCAATTCAAGAAAGTCGTAATAATTGGCGCTGATCACGGGGCTATAAATACCAATTAACATCAAAATAAACCGTAACACTATAATTGGCTCCCAATCGCGGGACAATTATTATCTCAATAAACCGTATCACTTCAACAGGTTTATTTTGTGTACACGTCTCATTCTGCGTTCGGGCTATCAGCATATTTAAACCAATGGGGTAGGTATTATAATGTTGATTTTAAAGGAAATATACCAGTTTATGAGAGGAAGAGTGGCAAACCATTTAGGATAAAACGCCTTCAATTCACCGACTAGAAATTAGAACCCCGACTCTTCATAATCAGCAGTCTAGTCTATTGGGAAAGTGACACCTTGGACCAAGTGACCACAGAAGTGGGTAATGCAAAAAATGAAAGTTTTAGAGGGCCTCCCTTATGTTTTAAGGATTAAAGACCCATAAAAAGTTGAGATTATCTCGTTTTCAATTACGTTTCACGCAAAATATTGAATTTCTTAGATAAAAGTAAATGGTTAGAAACACAGATTTTATAACCTTCACCAAACTTTTTTTTAAATAGGAGTTAGGACTACAGTAAAACATCAAAGATAGTTGGGGATGGTTTTGGTTTTAAGCTTCAGAACTGCCATTACTATAAGAACACATAAATGTGAGGGTATTTCACATCAACTAAGACTCGATCATGTCAACACATTGTACTTTTTTTCTATCACTGGAGCTACATGGGTACAGCTTTTAGATAGTTCATCCCTTCATAAGATACACTTTAATGTACTCATCATCCAAACAACGCCTTATTTATGACATTTTGTCGATTCACACATATCAGTACATTTAAGCTACACTAATTAGATAGGGAGGAGGAAGATAGCGTTTTAGACTAAGTGTACTTGCATTTGCTTGGATGAAGCGTGGGAAACTCCCTAGGAATAGCTCTGGTCATACCCACACAAGACGAGACTGATACTTCCACCCGCATTCTCCAAGGTTTTCAGGTGCTCTGACTATACCTCTATTGTTTACTTCACCTATCAGCCTTGTTGACTCGTACACAATTAGAATGCTCATCATCCGCTTTATTTAACTGTCTACTCAATTTTTGTACTCCCCCAAAGCAAACAGGATTAGTTGGCTCCATGACTGCATTCCTATCTCTGATTACTCGCAATAATCACTCACGGGCGACTCACGCTTTTATAATCTCTAGCCCCGTAAGTATACACTGATTTTGGTTGGAAGAACAATTTACAAAATTCAAACATATTTCTATGCAGCTAGCAATGATACAATTTTACTACAATATTATTTGTGTTATTATTGATAATATCCATCAAAAGTGACAGCTGAAGATAACATGACTTAATGTATGGATATGTTAAAATTGTTTTAGTAGCTTTAGTAAATAACAGATACTGTTCTGCCTGTCAAAGTCATACTATGGATTTTCAATCCTTACTAACTTCATTAGGTCAAGGGGGAGAGGGCTATCCTATCCCATCACCTCTCCAAGCGAATACCGGAGCAGATCATTTATGATTCAGCATGTTCCCACTGTTGCCCAAGTTTGACTAAAATCGCCGATATAATCATTATTTGAATTATTCACCCTTCACGTCATGTTTTTTTTTTCCTTACATAAAGTTGCCGATTGCACGTACGGACCTAATTAAGCCTCTTCATCCTGGTACAGTACATAGTACTATGTAGTGTACATACACCGATAGCCAGTACTAGAAATTATAGCGTACTAGTAAAATAATGTTTTTAAAATGTTTTAGCTCATGGGGTTATTTAAAATCTTAATCCCTTGGGTTGTTGTGATGAGGGTAGTTGAGAAGAAATGCATCTGAATTATCTTGAATAAGGGATGATAACAACCACAGTGACAATTCTCATGTGTTGAAATTCTCCTAGTACATCCAGCTGATATATGAACTTTGACCTCCCCAGTCACCAGCAATCACTATCATCATCGTGACTCCTTAAATGACTGGACCCCCGGTAGCAGTTAGTGGATATCGTTAAAATGTATATACAGTGAGTGCCATCTATCTAAGAATGTTCAATCTGTTAATATACAGTTTCACAGGAAGGACAAAGGTTCCTGAAGGTTTCCTAAAAACAAAACGAATTAATTAAACATTCTGCGCGTTTCTAGACGAGGTTATTACCGACTGACGCTGTCTATTATATATTATAGTCTTGATTGCCACGGAAATAGAACCACTTGAAGCAAGCGTTTGAAAAATAAATCTACAATATTCAACATTGACAAAAAGATCTTTAGCCGTATTTATGGCTGTTAAAATTGACACCCCCGGTCAAAAGTAGGAGCGTCTAGTTTAATAGTTTGGCTTCTCGTTTAGCACTAGTGTAGCGATGCCAACACGAGAGTATAGGCCTACACTAATACAGACAGTTCTGAAATTTTAAAGCGACACAAGCAGAGCTGGAGTTGGACCACTATTTATTTATACTTATTTTACAGTTAAAAGAGTTACTAGATCCAAGGTTTATGAGTGGACAAAGATGTTAAATACTTCTAGCTACACCAGTGACATAGGGATTTCGAGGTTCGTATACCTTCCAGATGCACCTGGTTTTTACACGCGTGATTTTCAACGTTGTTTTACGACTCTGTATCTCCACGCTGATGTGGGTGAATCTTTTTAAACTATCTCTTTTCATTTCAATCTCTTTGATTCAATAATATGCTAAGCTAAATTCAAGAATAAAACTAGACCTAATCATAATCCCATTTATGTATAAACCTCAGGATTTTGTTTGTAGTGTTTACATTTTGACACATACATTTTAGTGAATATAATAATAATAATAATAAGTCAACTCTCTCTATATATATACAAAGAATGCGTCAGCGCTGTTTACTAAGAGTCGGGCCAGAGACTTCAACGGTAGGCTGTTACACGACCTTCTCACTTCCTTGACTAGAGCGCGTATCGATTTTACAATACGGTTTGACTTAAACCAAGTTATGTCAGAAAATGCAATAGGGTTTATTACGGCCCTACGCTACACATCGGGTGTTAGAGGAATTAATAACAGTTAAAAATGTGAAATAGCTTAATCCTTTATAAAAATATACCCACCACCCTGATAACGCATTAAACATGGAGGAATATAATAGTATAATTCTCTCTAATACGCATAACCTGAACAGATATTAAAACGTGGTGCTGAAACAAATAATTTATTTTTATATAGAATTGCAACACCAGGCACATGAGTCATAATTATGGACATATAAAGGTGGGTTCAGGGGGTTATGCCACCCCACAGAAAAATGTTGGATCTCCTACTGGTAATTGATGGACCCCTCAAAGTGTTTATGTGTGTTGGGCTGTCCTTGGGGGGGGGGGGTAGTAGAGGGGAGGAAGAGGGCCGGGTCCATCAATATAAATACGTTCTTAGTGAAGAGTGTGATTAAGGGGAAACTAGCCCACATTAGCAGAAAAAGGATAAGAAAATCGCTTGTGAAAACCCTCCTTTACGTATTTAAAAGAGATTTTACTCCGACCAGTGATGCAGCCCAAGCGAGTTTAGTGCCTTAAACCACAAGACCAAGGTTTTGCGTTTAAAGTTGTTAAAAGCTGTGAAATATGAATGTATAACTTCAAATAAAATACTCTACAAAGTTTTTAAAATTTTTAATTTCAATAATAATGTAACTTTAATAAAGCATAAATTTTTTGGGGTAATACAGTGTATTTTATCAGATGATATACATTAAATGTATTCTATTAATTTGGTTCAGTCCTTTAATTGTGAATGAACCTGTCTTTGGATCGATTATAAATTAAGTTAAGCCCCGCCAGCTCTAGTTCACAAATTGTTCAACCAATAACATAATTGTTTGATTAGTAAATGTAAATAAATCTAAGGTTTATCTATATATTTAACGTTTCTGGGAAAGGTGATTTTTTTTTTTTTGGCTCTCAGTAGATTATAAGTTAACTTGTATAATTAATACATTCACACCCACTTCAGTGGGAAAGCATGGTTAAGGTGCTACTCTCGTGTTAGAGACTGCCAATGATGGGGAGATCGAGGTTCGAATTTCGTCGGTGTACTAGAGGAGTGTTTTTCTAAAATAGGTTTTACACCTCCCTCCACGCAAACGCGGGTACACTTTCTATAAATATATCCTTCCCCATCCCTAAACATGCATGTATGAAGCACGTAATATTATTAAATACTGCTCATGTGTGAAGCACGTATAATAATATACTATAATTATAATATATAAATATCAGAAACAATAATTATTATTCTTACAATCCCTATAAGACCGCTTCAACTAGCATATATATAAAACAGCATTCATATATATATATATATAATATATATATATATAAAATTCATATATATATATATATATATATATATATGGATCTACTTGAATGCTTTATATTCTTAAACAACATTGAAAATATAAAATATTCTTAAAATTATTTTTGTTAACTCCTAATAATCAATAAACTGACGATGTTGAATTATTAATTTTGTTAACTCTAATACAGTAATAATTGACTATGTTATAACAGTCCTATTTTTAATTTTTTGTTTGTCACAAAAATACGTGAACCCTAGATTTTTATGGTCACCAGTAGCTGATCTGAAACAAAACACTGTACTAGTTCTCCCTAACTCGGTCACAAAGAGGTTAATAAAGTTGGTTAGATCCACAAAGATACCTTGAGGATGGAACAAGGCCCTTTATTAGCTCCCCATAACCACTAACCTACATAGACAGAGTTTAGCTACTCTGACCCACGTGGCTACCCCTACGGGATGGTTTGTCCGAAACCCTTAACGTGGTTTCTCCACCTCTCTCCAGGAAAATATATGTTTGGACTCCATTCTGATCTTGTTTCTCTGTAAGGTTAGATATCCAGTGATGGCACTAGAGAGTGTACTCACGTGCGCGAATTGATGAGGACGTTAAACACAGCAGTGCCGCGACCAGCGCCAGTGACGTCACGCCCTTGTCCTTCATCGCCACATGCGGAACCGCACATGAAGATCAACACCGTATCAGGGGAAGGAGTATATCTCTCAACACTCGGCCACACACTGACCATACACATGAGGCTGGGTGCTCTCTGCGCATGCTCCCAGTTGCGACTGCTCTTTCGAACTGATACAGTCTGCGCGAGCATTTAGAGGCTTTGGTGGCTACGAGAGTATCCCCTCGCCTGAGCTTTCCTCTGTGCCGCCATGTTGGTTGTACGATATGAACTGGTGGGCATGTAAGTTTCTCCCTAACCTGGGCTGTTCCTCATGCTATGTGTATATAATATAATATATAACTGGGAGCATGCGCAGAAATTACACTCTTATATATATATATATCTATATATATATATATATTATATTATATATATAAATTTGTGTGTGTGTGTGTGTGTGTGTGTTTTATATTTCTCAGAGAATCTGTATGAGTGAGTTAACTGACATATTGGGAGTGTTTATGAGAAATGACAAGTAAGAAAGTTATTTATTTATTGAATTGTTTACTGATCTACCTTATTGAATAAACCAGTAAATACTTTAAGGATATTGATTAAAAGTATTTACTCCTTCCAATGGTATATTTATAGATCGACAGACGATGGGTGTGGACAAAATATGAGACAATTAAGAATATTTCACGTTAAATATTTTTATATTGAATGTACAAACATTAATGGAAAAGTAGAGTATAAAAACTGAGTGGTATTCATATTAACTATTAATGTTCCGGAACACATGACTTTTCCCACACATTGACGAGCCCACTGAGCTACCATGTTGTGTCTAAACATACCTCCAAGATGGCCCCAGGATTGTACTCGTCTCTTCGTATCTCTCTATAAGCCTCGAGACCACAACTATCTCGCTTTTGGCCGCGGTGATACTCTGCGGTTTTCCTGTTGACGGGCTTCATAGCCCGGACATAGGTTGGAGTCTAAAGAGAATCAAAAGCAGTGTTGCCATATTTACGCTCCAGGACCATAGCTGGTTATCAGAAACTCTCTTTATATCGGGTCGAGGGGTGGGTAAAGTGAATAGTTCAAGAACTAGCTATTAGTGACATAAAAATAAATAGAGTAAAGAGGGTGAATAATGGAAACACTCCAATGACTTTATATTAAAACTAGGATGATAAAGTTTGGTGGGTTATTATGTGCTCATGACTCTGGCATGTTAGATAGAGATTCTGCTATAAGTTATTTCAATTTTGTTTTTCACTATCTTCGTAGTCGAATTGTGGTGCATTAAAAAACATTATTTGTAGTCATGTGCCCATAGATAAGTTTGTGTAAGTTTTTTAAAGCATAACAACAGTAGGAAAAAATATACAAAACTGGTATTTTAATCATTTTTACAATTTGAATAAATAAATATTAAGGTATAGGCAGATTAATGCAATGGATCTTTCAATTACTGGGCTCGTATTAGACTTTTTAAACAATAATTTTGGGAATTATATGGTTTTATCAATTTTTTTTAGACAAGTGGTTTTTTTTCTGTGCGTGAAAATTGATCAACTTCTTAAATATTTTAGTTTGTGTGAGGCAATAGCTTTCTGTCAGTGAGTACAAAACGGGGGGGGGGATCTTGGGGTGGAAAGAGTTGGAAGTAGAAACATCTCTTTCACTTTTTGTAAAAACGGTCTGTAATTCACTTAAAATTAAAATTTCTTTGTACGCTTTCTTCTTGTTTCTTATAAGAATGTTTGATGGTAGCGAGGTCACTCAGCCCTCTGTACACTAGTAACAGTCAAAACAAAACATTCCATGATATATACACTTCAAATTAATATTTTCAATGATCAATATCTGTAGCGTAATACAATAAACGACTAGATACTAAATTAATTTGTGATAGTGATATTAAGTACTTCAAAATGAGATGAAATAAAACTATTCAGGTAACAAAAGAACAGTACTTATGTAGAGATAGCTGGAAATGATATAATTTGGTGATGTTGTGTACAACTCCTATGCATGTCTTGCTGCACTAAATTTAATCAGCAAAATTTAATTCCTTTTCCTTAACAATGATCAATAAAATGTATAAAGAAGTATGTTTTACCTCATGTGTTTCAGAAATCGTAGGGATTTTTAAACATTTAATCACCAATAATAGCTCACAAACTTTGTATAAGGTATTGCAATACAATTTATTTTGCTTGTAACATTTAATATCAAGGGTTACCCCTTAAGGTGGGATGGAAGGAGATGCGAGAAAAAGCCAGTTTTTTGCAGTTTTTATAGCAAAACTTTGCTAAAATATATAAAATATTTTTCCAGTACAAACAGAGAATTTAAATTTCTTCACATGGTGACCTCGAAATTACTTGAATATCTGTCAAGGTGTCTTGGAATTTAATGACAACTTTATGTCTTCATCATAAAGTTTCTCATCTAATGCTGCTTTGCTCATGATGGATATTCAGGAACTGTTGATATCACCATGTGAAGAAAGTTAAACTATGTTTGTACTGGAGCAATATTCTATTTATTTTAGCCAAAAATGTTTTGTCATAAAAACTGCAAAAACACGTAACTTTTCTCTCGTCCTCTTCCATCCCACCTAAAATAACCACTTAGAAAGGACAACAGAACCTTTCTGTTAAAACTAAATTATTATATTATGGTCATAATAACGTAAAATATACATATTAGTTACCACACGGTTAAAAGTTAACAGGATTCAACCAACAATAATCCTGGCTTCAATACTGTGTGAGGAGACCTTATTGCACATCTAATGTGGTAGCCCACCTATGGACGTATAAGACTCTTAAGACGTCACGTATGTGGGATCCAATCTTAAGTTCCTTGGCAGCATGGTTATGCTGAAGGGCTGCGTGGCTCAGGTGATACCTCCGAGAGGCTTCATGCTGGGCAACTGCAAGACGTAGTTCTGTAGCAAGGAAGTGAATGTGACGAACAGGTTGACCCTCGCCAAGGATTCACCCACATAGGACATTTTGCCCTGACCAAGAGGCAGCACCTCACCCTTCCTGACGGTGCTGCTAGGGCCGAAGATCTTTTCTGGTTGGGAGTTGCCCAGGTCTCCCCAGTAATTCCAGTCCATGTGGAGGTCAAACAGGTTGATTATTGTATGAGTGCCTTGAGAACAAATGAATAGTTATTTTAAATGGTTCTGGATGATTTTGTATGCTCTAACACCTATAGCCAACAGACTAGCCACTTAAAGTATATAGCAAGAAAGCAGAATGAGGAGGTTATATTTGACTGAAATGTTTCAACAATCACCTTGAAATGGGGGTGGAAGGTTGGGTGTAAGACGTTCACACTAGATACATACGTGCTGACCACTCGCCTATCTCTATCTGCTGTTATATGAAACTACTTTCCCGAAGTCTTGATATAGAACTACCCGTCATTTGAAGTCATTTTTAATTTGTTAAATTAACCTTACATCATTGAGTGAGTTTATTAGTAAGAAATTGATCTACCAGCCTTTGACTAAAGTATGCAACACTCCTTTAATTTATTTCCAAGCCAGTTTCTTTCACCATTTGGGATTTCATGTAATAGTGAGTTTACAGCTCCAAGGCTAGACCTTATGTCTCCCAACCATCCGGGGAGGCGCGTGCACTCAGCTTTTCAGCTGGTTAATATCGTCCGCCTGCACCTTCCCCATATACTAGGGAAAGTCTTGAAAGTGCAGTTAGTTTCCCGTTGCTTTCCAATGATATTTTATGTCTTGTTATATTTTCTTTGAAAAACAGCCTTTCTTTTTATAGAATTTAAAGTACACTCCTGTTTGTTTAGTCATTGGACTAAAGTTACATTAAGAATTAAAGCTTTAATCATCAGAGAAATTTATTTAGAAAATATAATAGTATTATATGTTTTTAATATTTGATTCCTCATTTAGCAAAAACTTTTCTAATCGACTTTCATTTATGAGTTTATAAAAACATTTCTAGCTTTTCATGTATATATACGTTTCTAGTTAGAAACTTATATACGACTAATTGCAAACAGTGTAACTAATCAACCCTATTTAACTTTTAAACAGTGGTTTAAGAATTGCATTCATAGAATTAGCACATCTATTTATAGGACTAGACAATCTAGGTAAGGATGGGAAAACCACGGCCCGCGGGACAAATACTGTGATCTGTGTGATCAATCCAGCCAGATGGATAAATAATTTAAATTTATTGCATCGTGTTCCGTTGTGGAATCTCGTTAACAGATTTACTCATCTCAAAAACCATCATATAACAGTAGTGTGCTTGGCGTATGGGAACAGCGCTCTGATTGGCTTAGAGCTTGTCACGTGACCACGCCCTCTCACTTTGATTGGCTGTTGGCTTCCCCTCCTCACCCCCTCCCCCCCCTTTCCCTGACCCCCTTTCCACGGTTTGTATGTGTGGGACCTTTGGGAATAGCACTGTGATTGGCTGTTATTTATAGCACTGGCTGAGTACAGTGCTTTCCCCTCCCCCTTCAAGTTTTACCCTTATCCCCTCTGGTTATTTTCATGATGACATGGGGTTAGTGACCTGTTGTCCTCATTCAATGTCGCAAAGGTTTATTTCTGGTCTTATATGTGGTAATGGTTTTTCCCTGATGACTGGTACCAGTTTGGAGACTCGACAAAACAGGAATAAATCACAATCTTGAATGATGTTGCAACCCTCCCCTCTATGTGGCAATGGGTTTTCCCTTATGACTCACACCAGTTTGGTGGTTTGACAAGACAAGTCGCCTCGATCTGTGTGACGTCATCATTGCGTGTGATATCGCAACCCTGATGACTCATACCAGGGGCGAGTTTGGTGGCTCGACAAGACAGGAATAGATCACGACCTTGAATTATGTCGCAACCCTTCCATCTGTGTGGCAATGGGTTTTCTCTGATGACTGGCGCCAGTTTAGTGGCTCGACTAGACAAGTCGCCTCCATTTGTATGACGCCCATCATTGTATGTGATGTTGCAACATTCCCCCTGGGTTTTCCCTGATGACTCATACCCACCGCCAGTTTGGCGGATCGACAAGACGAGTAGAGACAGGATTAGATTGTGACCTTGAAACAGTGAGCTAGTACACAAGGTCATTGGTCCTTGCAACCCTCCCCACGGCAATGGGTTTTCCCGATGATGTCATTGCACTGTCACAACCCTGATGATTGGCACCAGTTTGGCGGCTCGACAAGACAAGTCGATACAAGAATATATCGTGACCTTGAAACCGTGAGCTAGTACATGAGGTCATTGAACCTGGCAACCCTCCTCATCTTCCCCCTTCTTGGTGGTAATAGGGTTTCCCTGATGACTCATACCTGGCGCCAGTTTGCGGCTCGACAACACGAGTCGATACAGAAATAGATTGTGACCTTGAAACCGTGAGCTAGGTCATTGACCCTGGAAATCCTCCCCAGGCAAAGGGTTTTACCAATGACGTCAACCCATTGTCTCAACCCCCAATGACTGGCGCCAGTTTGGCGTCTCGACAAGACAAGTCGAGACAAGAATAGATCGTGGCCTTGAAACTGTGAGCTAGTAAAAAGGTCATTGACCCTGTTTGTGTTTGGTGCAAGGTTTCTGGCTGGAAAAGTTGAAACTCGTATATGGTTACACTACAATTAAGGAACAGACATGTTTTGCGTAAATAAAACACGATATTAAAACATATATCTATTATACATTAAAGGTTTTACAGACATACATTAACGGTTTCACAAACGTTACATAATATTTATCATACATTAAAGGTTTCCAAGACATACATAGTATTTATATATCACTTTTACAGGAGTGACGCATATATTCGTTCATACGCTTTTCTACAGTGTCTCTCAGATGTGTTTGTAAAATTGTTTTTAATTCACAATCAAACATGTAATAGTCCAAACCGATGACTTGACGTGTATAGTAGGTAGCACTGATGAGATCCAGGTTTCTGATGTGCGTTTCCACCGTAGGCTGTTCGAGATCAATGACAGCCACTGATTCTGTTAGCGTGTCGCATACATTCACGATGAGTGTGTCGATCAAATAGTTACAATAGCGTGTGATAGGTGTTGACCACATATACCAGCGGTTGACGGTGACGTCGATGAGGTCCCACACTTCACAAAGACGCGCCCAGCTAGGTGCTAGATAGGCGACCCGTTTGAGTACGGCGTTTTTTTTCTCGCTGATGACGACCATACGGTCGCCACACATGCGTCTCATAGAGATTTCATGATTAGTCAGACTAATCTTCTGAGGAGGTTGCGTGTTGCTGAAAAATTTTGATATGACCGACTTGTAGCTGCCCAGTTCTTGCCATTCTGTACGGTTAAACACCACACAATTCCCTCCGCATTTTTCTTGCAGGGCATAGGACGTAAAGTTGTTCTTGACGCTCATGCCGACGATGACTCGCTTGGCGTCGACTTCGTCCAGCGGAAACAAAGTGTTGAAAATACTGGTGATTGCGAGCGGCTTCGCCGGCTTTGCATTTCGGGTGCAAACGTCTTGACCTTCCATGATGTTTGATCGCTTGGACGACTGTCGTGATTATGGTCAGCACGCCGTTGGGACGCCCTTTTATAGGTGCATGCTGATTGGACGCAGCCTCTTGAGGGGCGGCAGGACCCCACATTCTTGAAAAATGTGTTGTAATATCTCACAACCTTAGCGCTTTTGCCTGTATGATTGGTGGACAAGAATGGCTTAGGAAAGTTTTCATTGGAATGTTCTGTGTGCGATAGAGAAGGTACATGAGACAGTAATGGCCGTAAAAGTCTGAGACTATGCTTTGAAGTTGTAGCGTGTTATGAGACGTGCGAGAAGTGTTTTTGCGTATAAATGCCAATGAGCTTTTTATGGGTGTAAAACCATAATTGTCCAAGTATTCTCCCACGCCGTTCTTGTCGATAAAGATAGCGACCCAGTGCTTCCCAGGCTTGGTGTGTGGATACGTGTTGATGACGAGAGCGGCAGGTCGCGCTATTCTTGCGGGTAGTTGATCAGCAGGGAAAACACCCGACCGTACAGAACAGAACCACGGGTTTGTTTTCACCACACATCTTATGATGTGCGTGTCCATCTTCAATCATCCAATCTAGAAGTCTCCAAACAATGGAAGCCGAACATAAATTCCATACAGAACTATGTGCCATGCACATGGTGCGGCCAAATTTAAGTGTTTTCAACGACGAACAACCTCTGTCGTACAGATCTACAACGGGCGTAGGCGTGTATTTGGCTAGAAACTTTTCTTTTATGCTCCATTGACGTAGACGGTTTCTGCACGCGTTGTGGCATGGGAGGTGAGGGATTCGAGCAGACTGTAATTCACATCACCGCTATCCAGGGAATACCGTGCAGTTCGTTGACGATATAGTCGGCTTGCTTTTTAGCAGCGGTGGAAAGTTCCTCGATAGCGTATGGGGGTTTTAACACCCAATGTTGAAGTAATGTACCGCATACAGATAAAATACTCAATTCCTTGACGATAAGCTGTTTGCTGTCGTTGAAGAAGCTCTGGAAATCTACAATAACGTCCATGATTTAAATGACAGGTGTAAGGGCGGGAAGTCATTATATTATCTCCCATAATCAATCACGACATTTCTGTCCTTGTCGATGGTGATGATGTTGGCAAACTCGCCGTACACGATACATTTGAAGGTTTTGGTGAGAGCTCTGGTGAAGCTCACTTCAATGCTCAGAAAGCCATGCCTTGTCAAATTCCAATGTGATGTCATGTGGGTGGACAGATTAGATGTGAGATCGAAAGCCATGAGATGATATCCCTTAGGGAAGGCTTCTCGTGTGATGTCGCTATCTTCGGTCATGAAATGGATACCAATTCCAGAAAACAATGTGTGGTAGGACATGACATAGTTGCCGTTTGAAAAATAGAGCTGTAATGGTTTCGACGGCACTTGTTCTCCGTCCACGTACAGCGAAAAATGGTTCATGCCGTAGGTTTGGAAGTTGAACGGGTTCTTGGTGGCGTCTCCGTTGAACGCTGCGTTTGATACAAATCCCACGATGCATCGTTTGTGTAAATGTCCTGTGAATACGTTGTCCAGTGATTTACCTTACACACTCGTAGGAATAGTGAGTGTTTTTACTTCCACGTGGGTGATGAGATATTTTGCTGGACTGACGTTTAATGCCTTGGCATGTGCCAACAGTATAGAAGGTGCTACTTTGACACGTTGCACTAGAAGACCGGCTTCAACGATGTGAACCTTAAATTGTGGGATTTCAGGGACGGCCATAATACTAAATCCGTCTCTGGAACGGACCAACTTGACTCTGATTTTGGTCTCGTTCAAAAGGTATTTCTCTTGGTTAAACACGTAACCGTGTAAATACCCCAAAAGATCCACCGTCTTACTTTTTGCGGTGAGAATGCGACGGGCCTCAAATCCCTTGTTGCCGGCGTTAGCTTCCTCAAAGGTTGCGGGGCTGTCTGCGAACCACAGACCGCAAGTCAAATGTGTTATTTTGGTTTCACTTTTGTAATTGAGCAGCGTCTCAATATACGATCTATAAGCATACGTGTTGCTGGATGGTGAGACTAGTTTTTCGTTTAAAAACACATCCACTTGTGTGAATAGCGAATGCAACCAAGTGCTGACGGGAGCGATTTGATCCACCTTGGTGAAAGCGCCACCGTCAGGATTCATGTTAGCCACCCTGAGTTAGAGCATGGTCTGTGAAAGATCAATATAGAACTCGACTTGACCGGTAACGGTAAATTCGATGGGCGAATCATCGGCGAGGGAAGAGACAGGTTTGTACTGGAACCATTGTACACTTTCAAGACTTGTTTTCTTGGGTGGGATGGAAAAGAGATCAAGTTCATTGCTGGCACACTCACAGGACTGGGGGTGTAGAAACGACATTTCAACTGAAAATATCTACCACTTCTTTTTTGACCTTTTTACGTCGGGCAACGACAGAAGACTTACGTCGGGCAACGACAGAAGACTGACGTCGGTGCTTCTTACGACGCCCTGTATAGCCTGAGCCGGTCATCAGCATGTCGATATTCTGCTTCGCCTTGCGTTTCAGCTTTGTTCCAGCCTCACCGACACGCTGCCGTAGGGCCTCTTTGAAAGGACGACGCTGATAGGCGACGTCGGAGAGCACGTTGATACCCGTATGAAGCGCCTGTTTTCCAATGGCTTTAGCGTCGCTTCTCAGCAAAGGTACGACGCTCTTGAAGAGGCCACTGAAAAAACTTCTTATTCCATGCCTGCATTGATAGGGAACACTACGGCAGACCGAAGATATTCCTGTTCCAGCCTGGTTGATGTAGTATCTTTGGTAGGGACAGTTCATGTTGAGCAGCGTCGAAAATGAAGTTTCACGCACACTTTTCCAAACTCGAATGGTAGAGGTTCACCAGTGTCTGTTCTTATATTGATTTCCAGGCTTTCAATTTCCCTTCTAAGTAGTGCAACGGACCATAGCTAACTGTCTTATTTATGTCGTAGAGATAGTTTATGTTGTTGATACCAACGATACGTAAAAGCGGTGCCACAATGTCACCCACGGGCTGAGGATCGACGATATCCGTGTAGATGTACATTTGCGAGGGCAAGCCTAGTAGAATGTTGGTGGCGTACGGTGACTTTGGGACTTTGATCAGATTAGTCTGAGGATCGAAACTGAGCTGTAGCCTTAGTTGACTAGATAGAGTCAGCATCTGTATATTTGGTGAAGAAGAAACAACGTCCAATTTTTTGTTAGGGTTTGTGTACTTGAATACATCTCCAGAATCCTCTTTAAACGCCTCTACTTCGTTTAGGGCTTTGACCAATTCATGGATAGTGCTGTAATTTCCAGCTGGGATGTGATCCTTTAATATTTGTCCCACGCCGTTAGTGTCAACCCAGTTGTACCATACAATATTTTGGCCCTCGGGTACGGTGATGAAAGAACACGGATATTGGAATTCGGCGAGAGCGACTTCCCACTGTCCGTCGAGTGTCAGACGGTAGGGTAGTTGCGTGGTGAAATTAGTGAAGGTATTTTTCGGGAAGTATCCCATAGAGCTGTCGCTCGGCAAAGTGATGTAAAACTTGTCCTTCATGGTAGGGTGCTGACGTAGCTGGCAGGAATCCAAGAATTAAACTTGGCGGAGTAACCTTTCCACTGCGCGTAAACTTTCTTTCTGGTGCCTTTACTCTTGACACGTAGTATTTTATCAACTTTAAAAGTTTCGGGAAGACTAACGCATTGCAATTCGGGTTCGTAAAAGTTCCCTCCACCTCCTCTCCATCAAGATTGGTCAACCTGTAGACGACTGGTTGTCACAACACGACGCTGCTGACTTTCAAAACTTCTTCGCTCCAATTGCTTTCGTAGCCTCTTTCAAACAGCATTTTGGATTTGCTAATACGTACCATGTCACCGACTTTGAGTTTTGGCTTACTATTCGAGTTTGGGTACCGTTTGCCGTACAGATTATCTCTGACTTGAAGCACATTAGTTTCTGAAATGTCAGCAGGCGCCATATTGATACTGGAATGTTTTGCGTCATTGTAAGCGTCGACGAGATCTTGGAGGAAGTCCACATAGCGATACGTGTTGTTTTTGGTAAAGTAGCACCACATGCGCCCTTCTATTGAATCGTTCCACGATAATTGCCTTCAAATCCGGATTATGAGTGCTGTAGTCAGGTTCAACAAGTCAGCTGTTAGAAAAGAATGGAAGACCACAAAAGTTGTAGGTGTAGCGATCCGCACAGTTGATCACTAATCTTGTTACACTATTTTATTCACACTGGTGGCCGAACATCCCAAGGTGTTAGACTCCACATGGCACGTTGTACTAACTTAATGTGTAAGTCAGGGTTCGAATTCCAACTGGCTGTAAAGAAGAGTATTTTTACAAATGTGACTCCCCAATTTTATTCCACCATCATTGTGGGTACATTCTCTTAAAACTACCCTCTTCAACGCCATTCCTTAGTTTAAGTCAATAATTACCCTTGTGATGAACGTTTTGGCTACTGATTACAAGAAGTATTAAATGTGGTACTTAGCGACATATCTAGATTATTATTATTATTATCGCGTCGTTCGGGTTATACGCACTTACGCTAATGTGCAATGGTAGGGTGATTGTGAGATGAAATGGAGGACCTACAGTTTAACGTAGGATCCGAACCATGGTGGAGGCCTGGCACTCCACACATTCACAAGTTGTGATTAATACACGTCTTGTCAGAAGTGAAGGAAGGGTTTGGCAATCAAATAAGTTTGTGCCGGGATCGAGGATTGAACCCCGGACCCCCAGTACAGAAGCCCGACACCTTACCCCTAGACCGCCAGGTCACCGACATATCTAGAGATCAATATCGACGTGACAGCAACATTTTGAAATTAAAGTGCTTAAAAGATCTAATTTTGTGTTTTTATTGTTTAAATATTATACAGTAAAATTATTTTTAAAATGGGTTGATTGTAACTCATTTGATAGCTTGGGTCTTGTTGCATAGTCTGAGCTCACACACTTGCTCCTGTCCATTCTAGAAGACCTCAGAGTTGAGGTCCATTTCAGAAGTAGGTGGAGTTGTATAAAGGAGGCTGGATGAGTTTCTTGAGTTTAGCGGGCCAACCTTTGAGGAACCTCTGAACTGCATCAGGATGATAAGATTTGTCACCAGCTCCCCGAACAACTGCGGTACAGATACTGAGTGAACAACTAGGACTGGTCCCACTGATATTGTACCTGACTTTGAACCGGAGGCTAGACAGAACTTCAATAACGACAAGTACTAGTCCCACTGATGTTGTACCTGACTCTGAACCGGGGAGTATAGGACTTCAATACCAACAAGTAATAGTCCAATTGATATTATACCTTACTTTGAATCGGGGGCTGGAGCGCTTCAATACCAACAAGTACTAGTACCACGGTTGGTGTACCTGACTTAGAACCTGGAATTGGGTTAGACTTTACTAGAAACCGATAATAGTCTCACGGTCAGTTAAATCCTAACGTATGAGTGCATGGCATTTATCCCTTCATCTATGATTATTTTAAGAAATGGCTCTCCAGTCAAATAATTTTGGTAACCCTTGATTTATATGATGTTTCATGACCCACCGACGTGAGAAGTTGTCTGTCAACGTCGAAGAACCCCCCAACACATATTACAGGAAGGTCTTCTGAAATGGTCTGGATGAGATCACTGATCTGCGGTAACAAACACACAGGAGACATATTTTATATTTCTAGTGTTGCACTTAAGGGGGGTCTCAATAACTATACCACATATACAGTAGGAGTGTAGGCAAGTGACAGCTATCAGAATGTTTCTTATTGCAAACATTGGCTGGAAGTTACTAATGCCAACCTATTTTGAAATAGTTATTATTTGCATAGTAATACTAAGTTATCTATAAAAAGTATTAATTTATAATTGGTTTTTTATGAATAATTGAAATAACAATAACTATAATAAGTATATGAACTTTACCACCGCTCCAGACACATATCCAAGGAAGAGTCTTAGGGGAATATACCCCCCTGAAATATCAATTAATAATACATTAAATAAAAGTGTACTCATTTTAAGTAAACTTAATGATAAATAATAATATATTATTAATTATTGAGTCGTAAGTTATATTACTATCTAATAATATTTATAACTCATACTGCGTAAAACGTGTTAGTCATACAGTCACCCAAACTATTGTGTGGTCGCCTGGAGTAAAATATTTTTGTAGATTATGATCTCACAAATCACACGGAATGAACTACAAAACTTTTTATACAATATTGTTAAAGGTATGAGGAGGTAATCTAGTCCTTCTTTCCCCGTACATCTCACTTATTCTTCATTCAACCTCTCTCCCTCGGCACCCTCCAGAGAGTTGTATCCTGATTACGAACAAGGCAAAATTCATCCAAATTGCGAACACACCCAAAATGTTATGGCCTCCTGAATATCCAATGTCCAGATTGATTGCGAACAAGTAAAAGAGCAACTTGCTGGAATTCCTTTGTGAGGGTGGTGATACGGGTGGAAGGGATTACTGGCAGCACCCACCGGCCTTTGGAGCTTTTCTCCTGAACAAGCTTACTCTAGCTTAACCTAACTTAACCTAGCCTAGACTAGCCTAACCTAGCCTATAAATACTAGTGTATGTAATTTAGTTAAATTAAGACTGACGAGGCTGAAAGAACGTACGACTGTCCCCGTGGGCCACCCCTATTATTTAAGAGCATATCAATATGGCGTGTCCGCAATCTGTACCCCTCCCCATGTATAAAAAAACCCTCATTTTCGCAATCAGGACTGTTCGAAATAAGGAGGACACCCCCTCAGAGCCCCTCCATGGAACTCTTTACTCTATGAAATTTAATCTTTGATAAGTGCCTGCCCCCTTCCCTCCAAGATCGCAGATATTTTTAATAAAAGCTAACATCATGCATAAGTACAGCTACAATAAATGAAGATGTGTCGAGGGCAATGGCTAAATATAAATACTAAGCATCAGGTTTTATAATCAATAGGTATAACTATACGCATAAAAAAATACTCCCATAATTTCCATATGAAATCAGTACATAACAATAGTTTTGAAATCTTAAATGACCTCTCCTCCAGAGTTAAGTTCTGTGTGTACCACTGTATCTTGCTGATACCTCACAGTACATCCTGTGAATAAATATTCGACATTTCTCTCTCTTGTATTTGTCCAAGCATTTGTCACTTGGCTGGTAAAATAGTTCCCAAACAAATGCTTGACGAATGTTTACCCGACCAATGTTGGCTCACCTCAGTCTTCGTCTCCCTGCTGCGTTCAGCAAGCATAAGTTTCTGAAGCTCATGGATCAGTGTGAACCCGGCCTAAGAGAATCATAAATAGTAAAAGAAAATTTATTATATAAGAATACTTGGCATAAAACACACCTCTAATATAATGTATTTACTCGCATCTGTATTCGCAAGGTCTAACACGCCACTCACGTGTTAGATTGAATTTTCAGTGACGAGAAGATAGAGAGGTTCGAATATCAGTCGAGTGTACTGAGGCTGTTTTTTCCTAAATGGTTGTTAACTTTTCTCTTACGCAAATTTAGTTACATTTCCTCTAAAAATATATCTTCTTCATGCCTATTCTATCAGCGTAATTAATGTAATTCTATACGTGTAACATCTGATTACCAAACCCTTCCTTCACCTCTGACAAGACGTGTATTAATCACAACTTGTGAATGTGAGGAATGCCAGGCCTCCACCGTGGTTCGGATTCCACGTTAAACTGTAGGTCCTCCATTTCATCTCACAATCACCCTACCATTACACATTAGCGTAAGTGCGTATAACCCGAACGGGTAGTAAGACGCGGTGCTAATAATAATAATAATAATAATAATATACGTGTAACACAAACGGATACTAAGACGCTGTGGAAAATATATAAATATATAGTTTGTTGAATAGAAATTTATACCCACAACATTTTTAGATTTTACGAAGAAACTTTTTATTCAAAATAAAAAAACATGCTATGTTTAGTCATGTAGGATAAATATTCATAGTTAGTTACTACTCCGTCTGCACGGATTCCATGAGTGCTCTATCGGCACTGTCTACTTTGGACTCTTGAAATCCTCTCGTTCAGATAGCTCACGAACAGATTTTTAATATAGATCGTTTAAAGACCTGGCTCGCTTTCTGTTGGATTCTTGGTCATGCTGGTTTCTCAGATAATGAACTGGCGGACCAGGCAGCCGAGGAGTCAGTTATTCTCTATCCTGACGTGGGCTCGGTTATGATGTTTTTAGATCTAAAGGGGTGTGTTTGACGCACCTGACATGAGCAGTGGGTTTCGACCCCCTGTTCAGAACGAGCTGCGGTCCATCAAGAATGGTTTATCACGGTGGCTCTCTTCTACACGCAAGACTAGAAGGGAGGAGGTTGTCTTGACTAAACTCCGCATCGGGCATTAGCAACTTACTCATGACTTTTTATTGATAGGTGATCCCTGCCTCCCCCCCCTCTCATGTGTGAGCTCCGCGTGATATTACCCTTAGTGTGCATCACATTTTGTTGGAGTTTCGTAAGTACGATCCTATTAGCCCGGCTCTCAATTGTATAGGTGACCATCGTTTTCTGTTACGTAAGAGTGCGGGCTGAGTTGTATGTTTACTTCGTTCTACATGCCAAGCAAATATTTTAAATTCCATCAAAGTCCCACTCTTATAGAAGGCTCATTTGGTTAATATTTACTATCTCATAATGAAATTAGTTTTTAACAATTTTTAGTATCTATTAATATGGTTTTATTTTTGTCTATTTAAGTTAGTGTAAGCATCTGTTGTTCTCAGCAAGTGTATTATGACTATTTGTTTTGCTCTGTGGAGATTTTATTGTGTTTTTAATCATTTGATTAGAAGGCGCTAATGACCTGTATGTACGAACGCGCCCAAAAATGCCAAACAATATTAAAACTATTGTCGATTGGGGAGCTGAGTGGTGAAGCCAAAGTAAAGGGAGGGGGAATGGGAAAACTATCTCCAGTATCCACTGGGTAACTCGATGCGCCTTTGTCTCAGGAGGAAGTTGAGAAAGCCAAAATAATGGGCATGAAGACATTGGAGGAATGCTTTTACAATAATTATTTTTTATGTGAATGACTCTAATCCCTAGGAATTTTTTTACGTTTTCTAATTTCAAATACCTAGACGTCAACAATATTAAATAAGTTTATGACAGCAGTTTATCTTCATTTGTTTTATAAAGTTGATAAATCAAGTTGTTCATTCAAACTTGCACAAACTACTGCAATGATCAGGGGCGAATTTACGCATAGGCCTAGTAATTTACATATATATTTTTCTCCCAGTTAAAATAATTTTATGGCTTCATCGTGTGTGTGTGATTGTTGTGGTTTTCTGTATCTGCGCACCAACATGACAGAAGATAGCCTTAATTCACTGACAATCGTCTTAATTGAAGGTCACTTATTGGATAAAAGGGATTTTTATGGGCTCATTGACTAGTTCACTCAGCAGAAATCAAGGCGAAAGAAACACTATACCATTTTCTTATTGAGTACATGATCATATTTTATCTGTAGTAACATGTTCTAGAGCCTATTAATGCAGACTTTTATATTTTTAAATTAAAAAATGTTTGAATTTGTGTATTGTGATATTGTAATGGCATTTATTTCAATTTTTTAAGTCTTTGCTTTACTTTAAAACCTCACTATATTAAATAATAAAATAGCGTAAGCAATTTTTATCTGTCATTCCGCATATAACACTTGTGTGTATGGTATATATGTGTCGGTGTATGAGGGGTGGCAGGGGGGAAATGGAGATTTAGAAGGATAGAAATTATGGTAGGAAAAGTGGGCGGCAAATTATCTAGTGCCTATGGACGGCACAATCGTAAATTCACCCTTGGCAATGAATGGTGTTTGGTTAAGTGAAAAGTAAATACATTTAAGATTTATTTTGTTTGGGGGATTGTTTTGGACCCAGGAACCGATCGTCACTTTTAACACAAAAGTCAATGGAATCATGACTTTCAAAGAATTACGTTACTAAGCCAAGTGATGAGTAGAAAAAAAAGATCTCCAATCAGACGCTCATATTATTGACTCTTAAAGGCATCTATAAAGTGCCTAGGAAGACCAATTAACTAATATGGGATCATGAACATTGTAGTTAATATGTGTCCTTGATTAATCTAGAAGTAGTACATGAAGACCAAGAAATAGTTCCTGCACTTCCAACACCAATCTAAATGTATATACTTATCTCCCTTTCCTCGTATTTAACTGCCCTTTATTCTTATGCGTGTGTATGTTTTCAATTAATATACATCTCATGGGACCTTTAATTCCCTTTCGCTGCTTGCTGAATAGGCCGATCAATTCTTTTCAATCTGTTACTCTTATTGGGTTTGGGTTGGATGACTTGTCCCAGTGTTTTAGTAATACGTTCTCCTGCCTACTCACCTGCTGAGTGGCTGTGTAGGCTCTGCTTAGGGAGATGAACAACAGAGTGGTGGTTAAAGTCAGCTCCAGAAGAAGAGGTACTGTGTTTGTTTCCACCTTTCTTTGTACATACTGGCACAGCAGGCAATACACCATCACAATAATCAGCACTATCTGTCAACAACAACAACAAAAGCAACGTACCACACTCAGGGTAACTCAGGGTTCCTGAAATCAATTAATGGACTGCTAATATGACCAGCGTTTCTGATATATTTTAGAAACAGATTCATGCTCCTTACAAAATTGGGTTTCTATTTTTAAAACGATATTACCATATTTTATTCCTATATAGTGATTTAAAAATTAATGTGTCATTCAAAGTGGGAGGAAGGTCAGAAATATATTACTTTTTTTCCAATCACAAAGATAGTGGTAAAAAGGGTGACAATCTAAAACATTGCAAGAAAGGATAATAACTTAACTAACATTAATTTAAGTAATATTAATTGAGTATTTTTCTTGTATTTTCGACTAAAAAAATAATGTAGACGCCTCAGGATGACCTATCAATTTAACTTTTCACTCATTCCTATAAGCTACTACCCGGGATGCTCTGGACTAGAGGGAGCTCATGGGCTGTTACCAGGCCTAGCTCCACTTGATAGGACTTTACTAATGAACTGTTACTTTCCCCCTCTCTATGCATTTGTCTAGATACATACGGTACTATAGTAAGTGGATGTAAGTCTGAGATAAATGTCAAGAAACAATTTACAAATATAGTATCGTCAAGTGGAACTAGCACTGGCAACAACTCACGAACTGATCCGGCTCAGGACAGTTCAAGTTTGTTTTGGAGGATGGATGTATCAGGTTATATAGGTTAAGTGTTAATCTGACTCCCTATTACATTTATTTTTATTGTGCACGTGATAAGCCCCAGATCCTGAGCGGGCATGTCTGGTGCCAGGGAGGACTATATTTTCATCTTTGGAGTGACTTCGTACCTGCGTGCCGAAGTGAGCGATGTAGTTGAAGGCCAATACCTGCCCCATGCTTTGCACCTGCTTTTTTAATCTCAGCCACAGCTGCTCGTATCTGCACAGCTCACTGCGTCCTCCCCCCTCCTCCCTCTGGTCCCAACGTGTTAAGGACAACTCATGAGTGTAGGCCTCAAGGAACCTGCGACACACCGTGCCGTGATTCGGGGGGGAAAAGGGGGATAAAACCGTTGTAGTTGGTAAGCATGTACTTGTATAGGCTAGATAAATGGGACATGATGCAGGAGATGTAATATTCTTTGTTCCTTATAAAATAGGTTAAAATGTTTATATTCATCCAAACCTTTACTCTAAGGTGTTAGGAAGAAGTGTCAAACTAGTTTGATCATAAGAGCCACATTGACCATTAAAAATACTAAGAGGGCCACATTTCAATAATCTGTATTGTCATTATCGTAAGTAACAATAATTAGAAATTAGTATCTTATTGATCATGTTCCTATTTAAATTAATAAGACTAGCCCTATGGGTTTTTTTTTGACAAAATTTTTAAACCTTTTATTTGCAACAATGTTGTTAATGTCAGGATTTATATCTTATGTCAAAATCATGTTATAATTGTTGGCAAATTTTTGTTTATAAGACAAGATATATCAAGTGTTTGGTTTTATGTCATAGGAAGAAACAACCGTTAATGTATTAATGTGCTGTCAAACATTGCACATATTTGTGTCGCAAGCTTAACAATTTCTGGAAAGTGAGTCACGTGAAAGAAAAGGCTTATAATTTGTGAATTAACCTAACCTACCAGAATTTTCCAAATCATGTCAAATTACTTAATATCCCATTTCAACATGTTGTGATTTATTGACGTTTATAAAGAGGAAAGAAAAAAGTTCTATTTTTATGACAGTTCCTTATAAGGACAACGGGCTGCGAGTTTGACATGCCTGGATTAACGTTTGAGTTTGTTCAAAGAAAGACAAAATTACTTGATTTTTATACCGGTCACTTCAAACAGTTTATTTCTTTCACCACCATTCATGTGGCCCAGACTGTCGAATCTAAATGGCTAAAAAATATTTCAATGTTTGAGGATTATAGACGCTATAAATGCTAATGCTAGTGTGGAAAGTTAAATTGCTAGATTAAAGCCACACTTGGACATGTCAATTCCGTTAGGTCAGTAAAAAATACATGAGTTATTAAGCTACAGCAGTGTTTTATGACAAAGTACGCATCCATACATATTTATCTATATTTGTCTTGGTTTCAAACAATTAACGGTCAAATACATTTTCACATGAATGGGCTTAATACCTATGGAATATATATCTTTAAATTGAAAAATGACACCTAGACATGGGAATCAAAACCAAGACCTTTGATTTAGTACGCCAATGCTCTAACCACTGAGCTATCCAGGAATCGTCCCGTACCCAGGGTAATTCTTCATCTAAGGTACTACTCTCCCAATAGACTAGTCTGTCAAAGACGGGGAGATCGGGGTTTCCGGTCTAGTGTACCGAGACGGGTTTTTCCTAAAATTGTTTTCCACTCTCCCTCCACGCAAATTCTGGTACACTTTATCATAACTCAACCTTTATAATCCCTAACACATTAGTGTGATTAGTACATAGGTGTAGTACCCGAACGGTAGAAAGACGTGGTGCTAAAAAGTAAACGTTAAAACTAGAAACTAGCTTGATGACCTTGATTGATACGTGTATTCATTATCAACAATTTATGAATACCCATTGCTGGCTGAAATTTAAATAAGGAATTTATTGTTTATTTAAGTACTAAACGCATCTAGTAGCAAATTTTGTGGCAAAAGAAAAACTAAATTGAATGCCTTTCCCTTCAAATTTCTGGATAAGAGTCTTGGACTTTAGTAAATTCTGCGAAAGTTCATAAAATTAGAGCTAATATTAAATTTGAAGACGCCATACTAAATGTATTTTAGGTATTTTATTTGTTGCATTCAGCAATGACATCTAGGCCAGACACATAAAAGTGTACCTATAAAAAAATAGTAGCTCTCCAGATGGTTTGCTAGAGAAAATAGTGTGATATGAAGAAATAGTAGATTCTGAAAGGATCTATTTACAAATCTGACTACAAAGCAAGTTTTGACGAGATACATTATTTCATACACTATGATAAAAACCATCAACCATTATCCTTAGTTACACAACGAAGGGTGTATCACCTTTTGGATGAGTTGGTAGCAGCGTTGCACAGCATCACCCACAGGATGGCATTGCTTAACATCCGGGTGAAGCTAAAACTTTGGGTTAGTATATAACAAAAGCTAAGCCCTGGTGTCATCTGTGACATAGCCGTCAGTCCGCCACCCACTACCAGAACCGCTGCAGCCGCCCATAGCCCGGCCCATCGAGGCAAGGGGTTTAGACGACCACCCGTGACCTCCTGATAGAGCCGCTCAAGGTCCGTCCAGCCAGCGAGATACGCGCACAGCGCCGGTGTTGAAAACCAGTAGAGCATTGGCACCAGTGGCTCACACATCACCATCAGGAGAGGAATATAGTGCGTTACGTATTCGTCGAATATGTTGGCCTCTGTGGCGCTACACAACACACATAAAGATGTATTCGTATTTTTGTTTAATACACATGTTTGATAAAAGGGCTACTAACAGCTTGGATATTATTGAGGAAGGTTAATGGCGTGGAGAGATTATATGAAACCTACCATGGTACACAGGGTGGATCAAAAACAATTAGGCAATTAGTAACTTGAAAATTAACGCTTTAATTGAAAAGTAAATATTCACTAATTAAATAAAAAGAAAACGCCATACTACACTTTTTTCACATTTTTGAATATAATTTAATTCAGCTGAGCTTCACCGGATGTCAGGCAAACTTCAGCACGTTATCCTTTACTTTCCTCAGCATAGATCGTCTAATTTTTTCTGCCTCAACCTATCTTACATGTGGAAATCTACTCTTAGTACACCCATACTATGTTCGAATCTCAAACTTTCCGTCACCAACCTAATTTATTGCGAGATTGGCATATTTGGCTGTGTGACAATCAGTTGGTGTGGATAAAGATATTAGATATGGATGATTAACTGCATACTTATCCAAGATAAGAATCAAATAGCCAAAGCTATTATGTTTGTTTTAGTGAGGATTTACTCGCATCTAGACATCATATTCTGAAAATTGAAAAAAGAAACCTTGACACGCGAATCGAAACGGGACCTTTGGCTTAGCACCCTAATGCTCTAACCACTGAGCTATCCAGGATTCGTCCCGTGCTCAGGGTCATTCTTCACTCATATTTAAAGGCAGCGTCCATGATGGACTTGCGGAAATCGTCGGCTACAAATATGTGATTTATTAAGCTTACGAGCTATCAGATAACGCAGCCACCCTCGACTCGGTAGTTGGCTTATTATTACCACTTGTACAATTATTATAATTGTAAGGAATCGCGTATTTAAAAATCAAATATCCAAAGCAATGGCGTACCAAGCCAAAGTTCCCGGGTTTATTTCCCGTGTCCAGGTGTCATTTTTCAATTTTCAGAATATGATATCTAGTGGAGTAATTCCCTACTAACAAGCATAAATAATAGCTCCGGCTATTAATTCTTAATAATTAATTTAATTTAGGTAAGCCTGATATGTTTCAAAGTAAACGAAGACTACCTGCTTAATAAATTAAGTTTTAAATCTACGGACTCACTTAGTATGCACTGTACGTATTAGTGGCTAGACGCAACTAGAATCGTATGTGGCGACTAAGAGTATGAGCTGTCTCTATCACTTTGAAGAAGCATGCTGACACCTCCCATAATAATGTTAATTTTGATTGAGGTATTTGTCATGCACTTTCTATAAACACAAATTCTATCTGCACACGTTTTATAAGTTAAATTAACCTACATACATCCCCAGCGTCTATATATTTATTTCTTAAATAGTAGGGTAAAAAAATTAAGTGTCTTGGCCACCCGGGATTGAACCAATGTCCCCTAGGAGATGTTGTTTATCATTTAGCTAGGGGGTTTATCAAATCCATCAGTATCACCCTTAGTCTATTATTCTGCTCAGACATTTACTGGCCCGTGTAGTGGATGATCAAAATCCTCTGGTAGATCATTAGGACGGTAGACACCAGCACGGCACAGTAGACCATAGTAGTGTAGATACTCACTACTAGATGTCGGGGGCGACAGTGGACAGGGCTAAGACGGAACGAGGGCTCTAGTCCACCATCCTCTGTCTTTACTGTGGGCAGACAGCCCAGAAACCTGCATGTACACAAAAGTTATATATTATAATTGATCTCTAATGTTATCAGTTGGTTAAGGTTGTGTTTCAGCCTCAAGAAGTGTCTGAGTTTTCTCAGCGCCAGCGCGTTCGGCTGAAATACCTTGGTTCATCCAAGTTTAAGATTTGAGCACGAATCTCGGCTGGGTTTATCCCCAGAGTTTTTTATTCTTATTTTGAGGGTGGTTAAGCCCTTTACATAAATTAATCCACGCTACGTTCTACCTGAAGATGTTCAGGAGGGGAGTCAAGATAGTAAGTAAGTCCTCCCCCTCTTGGCTAAGTGACATTGGACGGACACCCCGTCTAGAGGACGTCCCAACGGCAGCTCTTCTGCGGTAAACCTCTCCTGACAAGGTGAAGAGACGTGGGCGAATCATTGTGAGCCTGAGAAGCAGCATTCACTCAGGTTAGAAAAAAATCAGGAAACTTGGTCATAACAATTTTTTCCATTCAGGGATGAAAACACGTAAATGGCAGGAAAAAAAATCTGACGATTGGTTTTGTCAAAGGTGAAACCAAGTAAATGCTAAGACATTATTTTCTCAATCAGTGAAAAAATTGGAGATTCCTCTGACAAAACAAAATCCTTTTACTTTTAGGAAAATCAAAAAAATACTCTGCAATTTTTCAGATCTCACCATAAAGTAAAAGATCAGACGGTCAGTAAATACACGTTTTAATCATATTTAACGAACATTTACAGCCATATACCCGCAGGTGGGGTCAGGTGGTCAAAGACGTCAGTCTCATCTTGCCTGAGGTTTTCGCTGATGGTGAGGTTTGAATTATGGCTGGGTACACAGATGGTGGTTTTTCATCATGATTTTCTCTCTCTCCTTCCATGCAAATACCCATTACACTTCCTCATCCCTATCACACTAGTGTAAAATATACGGATAGCTCGGATGGGTAATAAGACGTGGGTAACGAGAGGGAATACCCCAGATATAGGGTTGCTACCCACCTAATACCCTAGTCAGCACCTACTGAACTCAGCTCGACGCTATCAGTTTCTAACAACAGGACGGAAAGTCAGCTGCGTCTTTTCCCGCCATTATCTCGTCACATGGGTATTGGTTTTGCATTAACGTGATACCAAACAGTAGCCTTACAAGGCGGGAGTGAAGGTGGGATGAGATGTTGAACGTAATGGTTGCTATTTGATGCTATAGGACCTATTATAGCAAATTGACGTAGACAAATTATAATTATATAAAGTTTCTACGCCATAAATATATATAGTCTAAGTGAGAGCCGTAAGCTTAATGTTTTCCGATTATATTCACTTCTAGTATATTGCTGTAATATTGCAAACCTGATATATATATATAATTTGAATTCAATCTGAATTATGCATGACCATGGATATCTCAGGAGTAGAGCAATACCGTGCTAAGCCAAAACTGGGTGTTCGATTCCCATGTGTTTGTGTCATTTTTAAACATAGATTATATAGCATTTTTCTTTTTTACTTATAAGGATGAAATGGTTTCTTCTCGTCCAGCCGTGTCAATGCTTCACCAGATATTACCCACGATCCGATCCGATACATATTTTATTTTAACACAAGAGTTGTTTAACGATCAGAAACCTTAGCTCAGTTGGTAGCGTGTTTGTCTACTGAGCTAAGTGTCCCGGGTTCAATTCCCACCATGGCCGAAAAAAATATCATTGGTGAAATGTGAGTTTACCCTTTCACAGTGATGAATTAATGGATGGGGACTGGATGTTGTGCCTGTCCTAGTCTTAAGTTAGAATATAGGGCATATGAAGACACCACAGGCCTAACAAGCTGGCAGTGAAAAAATATATGACTTGAATAAAAAAAAACTGACCCAGGCCACAGACTGTAAACAGTAACATATGTAAATAAAGAAGTTATTTAACGGTTAATCAAAGGGGTAGAGGATGAACAAAATATTTTAGAGAAAGTGAAACAAAATTATTGGGGGGAAAAGGGATGGAAAAACCAGTGACAAATCACATGTATTTATTTCCCACTTCCATCTCCCGTGAAGCTATGAATTGAGCCTCAACCTTCTTTGTTCTAGAATAGTTCAGACTGTTGGACAGTATAGTACCTTGTGGACGTAGAGGAACTTCTTATCAAGATAACAAATGTAAGACATAACCGGGGGAGGGAATGAGGTCGTACTATTGTGTTTAATAGTTCAACTTTGTTTTCTGTGTAAGCGAACCAAAGCTAACTTGCTTATACCATCATATCTGATATAGTTCATCTTTGCTCTGAAAATGTCCGTCAACGTTACTTGCAGGTCTAAATTACCTGTAACTTATCCAGCGCTACACTGGATATAAATTTATTCACCTGTTATCAGTGGCGTGGCGCGACCTTTCTGAAAGTGTTGCCGGTAACCTACACAACGGCGCAAGGAATGGCTATTGTGTGCTCGATGGCTCAGTCAATCACAGACCTGGGAAATGTATCTTAAGGGCTGAATGCAAGAACAAGGTTGAGCTAAACAGTCGAGTAGAAAGTGAGTAAATTTTATATATACTTTACTGAAAAATCATCGCACATTCTATTTCGCTCAGCCTGGTTTTTGCATACGGGCTCTATTGTCTTGATTTCATGCCTTTCACTGGGCGTTGACACATATCACACATGCGTAGTCCAGCGTTTTCAACAGGTTTTATATTCAATATCGTTGTGTGTCTTAATGTATTTAATTTTGAGTTCTATAAGTGTTAGCTCAGAATATATTCTCAATGTATAAACTGATTGTCTAATGTCATAAAGGCGTAAGTTTGGAGCATTGCGCTTTATGGATGTGAAACATGAGCCATAGCTAACAACTGAAAGGAAAATATTAGAGGTATATGAAATGTGGTGCTACACAAGAATATTGAAAATACCAATGATGTTATGGTATCAAATAAATAAGTGCCAAGAAAATCAAACGGAGAAATAAACTTTGGGAAGGTATGCAACAAAGAAGATTTAACATTGTAGGACATATACTAATACATGATATTTTGACGACGATAATAATAATAGAAGGAGATGTGGAAGAGAGAATTTCAAGAGGGTGACCAAGACTGTAGTTCATGAATCAGATAGCAAAGGGTGTTGGCAGAAGAAGGTAAAATATGTATTTTAAAAAATTGGCCTAAGTTAGGCGTAGGTGGAGAGCTTCAGCAAACCATTTGCAAGATTGATGACCTAATGGTGATGAATGATACAAATATTTTTCTTTTCGATTATTACCAGGAATACCATTGAATACTAGCCCACCTCACCACTGTCTATATGCACTACATTAGTTTTTTTATTTAGCACCACGTCTTACTAACCGTTCGGGTTATACGCTATACTCACTACATTAGTTAGCATGTGTTTAAGCCATCTTAAGCTCCCTAGAGAGTTAATGGAATACTAATTTTCCATTACTGAACAATTACTTATCGAAGAAAAGCTATGAAACATAAAAAGCATAAATAAAAATATTATTATGATAGAAATTTGATTTTCTATTCGGGAATATTTATTTAGTGATTTTGTAAGAAGAGCAAAAACATTTCTTTGTCCTAGTAAACACAAATGTTTAAACCAACCAAATAAATAGATGCTTATTAAAAAATTATATTTATTGATGGCAATCAATTTCGATTAACAAAATTCCGTTGAAACTGTGACAGTTTGATTCTTATAGTGAAACATTCCATTTTTAAATAATTATAAGTTACATCAAATTTGTAAGAAAAAAAATCCCTCTAACTATTCTAATAACCAGACTTCAGACATTTCAGTACCACGTGCTTTTGATTTAAATATATTAATGCATTTTTTTCAGCAAGTGCTTCTAAGTTAGACTTTCTTGTAGACGGCTCGGAAAAATTTGGTGTCTATGTATGCCAAGGATTAAGGTGATCATGGATAAATAATTAAAAATCAATATGTATGGTTTTATATGCATGTTTTATTTAAAATTAAGAACATAAATAGTTAAATATTAACATTCATTTATTTAATAGCTATGTTGTGTTTTTCTTTTAATTCTTAGTAGGGGATTCCTAATTAAATTAAGTTTAATCTTAAAAGTATTTAACATGTGACCATTATTTCATAGAATATTGTTACAAAAAAAATTATAGTAGCATCATATAACATTAAATTACTCTCTATTTTTAAAATACATAGTATGCAAATATATGTTTTAAATTCAAGATGTTGGGTATATTAGGCTTACTGGTAAATTAAATCTCGTAAACATTGAGGTTTTGTTTATTAGCACTAAATTTTGATAAATGTGGATACCTCATCACTGAAATATTTTTTTAATTAGTGTATTTAACATCAAGGTTACTAGCCACTTAATCTAAGAATAAGGATTCAGAGGGTACCTTAGAGGAAATTCACTGGAAGAAGAAGATAAAAAAACAGGGGAAAATCAAAAGTGGAAAACCAATTATTGCAGTACACCCGACCAAGATTCGAACATCAACCTCCCATGTTACCAGCATTCTTCACTTATGTATAGTTTATAACTTTCTAGTTTTAAAACAGAGTTGAAGTAGATATGTGAAGTCATTTATCCACTTCATCAAATTGGGAAACTCAATAATTTAAGATAACTATGTGTTACTATATTAGTAATAAAATATATATTCCTACGCATACATTATTTAATAATATATCTGTGAACGTTCTAATATTTGATTATTTAGAAAATGTTTTAGCACATTCAAGTATAAGAACAAATTTAATACATCTCTCACTCATACTTGTATTTAAACAACCACACCTATCGCTTAAACAACAAGAATGGAAGAAATGAGGATAATCGTGCCATGATGAGATAGCGCAATTATCATCTTAAGCCCAATTAATTGATCATACAAATTTAAAACATTTAGATACTATACGGCCAACCACACTAAATACTAAGGCTATAAAATTGGTTGTGTGAGATCAGGATGGAAAATATACTGTTACAAGTGAAACTAGAAGTTAAAATACAATAAAACATTTGATTTAGATATATTTTATCCTCTTAGTAATTAATTATTTACATTAAATGTATAGTATACATACATTATTTATATTCCAGAAAATTAAATGTAGCTTACAATATTAGTTCTAATCAATCTTACTTTGAGCTTAAATCCATGCATCTATAACAATTTTCCTGTGACAAAATTAAAAAAAAGATAATGTGGTTGATTAATTCAGTGTATTTGTATTGCTTCGAAAAACTTTTCTTGCTGGGCTTTAAACTGTTTTCGTGATAATAAGTAATATAAATTATAGTGTTACATTGGTTGGATCTAGTTTTAAGGGACGTACTTAAAATTAATTTAAGTTTTTGACAGGGGAAAAAAAACTATGAACCTTAATCGGTCTAGTCTTGTAAGCAAGCCTTATATAATAATTAAAATCTCACTAATATAATAAATTACATATTATATTAAATTCATTTGGTATAAACGCTATAGAGTATGCCATATTTATGAGCAGAATCCTAAACTTTAAAAATTAAAGATGGCGGATTCAACATGGTGGACAAAACGTATAAATTGAGTCCTAGAGAGCTGAAGTTTGGTATGGACAATAGGCCTAGCCTCGATCTAATATATAATATCCATAACACTAGAAATACTTAGGAATAAAAACAAGTAGTAATAATTACTAAGCAAGATCGACAATTATTGTTGATCTAGCTCTTAAATCTATAGACCGAATCATTCATATACAGTATTATGTCCCTTAATATCTTGGAAAAAAAGTAATGTAGTATAAAATGAATTAAATAATATAAAGTATTATAGCTCCATACCTTGGCACCAATATCACTAGCATTGAGCAGCAACAATTTTCAAAAATAGATCGGTGGGCAGTTGAACATAGGCACCAGTTTCATTAAGTCGGGGTTTTATGATTTATGTCGAGGTCAGGATTTGAATTCAGGCTGATTGTACGGAGGTATTTTTTTTCCTAAATGGTTTTCCATTAGCCCTCCACACAAATTTAGGTACATTTCCTCAAATTTTATCTTCCTCACCCTGCCCCATCAATGTAAATATTTGGATAGCCAATATGGGTAGTAGAACGTGGAGTCCCTCTTACCTCCTAAGAATAAAGTACTACCCTCCGATGATGTCATGAGGTCTCTTTTGTCCTTGTCAAGTTCAATTTTCTAAATTAAATATACATATTTTTTTATTTTTTGTCAATTTTGTTTATATAATTGTACATTTTATGGATATATATTTCTAATCATCAGATGTTGTTTTGTTCCTTTCAAGCTCACAAACAAAAGCAGGCTTGACCTCACCGGGAATCCTCCCACGACTCGCTTGATGCTAGAATAGATTTGACGTCACTAGAATATCAGAAGTCATTCTTGTGCCATCAGGACTGGAGCTGATCCAGGATCCAGGGCATGTACTCACTGACCCTTGTGTACACCCCTGGCCAGCCTAACTTTCCACACGGGTCTGGTCCGTAAGACACCACACCCATTACGAACCAGCGACCGTTCAAATTCTCACTGTTTCTTTGGAGGCTCTCTCCTGCCATAAGGGGCCCCCCACTGTCACCCCGGCAGGAGTCCTTCCCTTGATCGCCGCCCGCGCATATCTGGCCTTTTTCTATCGGCCGCCTCTTCTGTTGGTAGACCTGCGCGCAGAATGAGTTGGATACCACCGGTACGGAGACGTGTTGTTGATGGAGCTGCCCGTTCCTGGAATACAAGCACAGGCCATGGTAATAACACACAACTTTTGACCCAATAAAAACTTGGTGCAACATGATATTTGGTCTTAGAGACAGTTTGATGTCAAATTACAATTGACCTACTTATGGCACATGACATTTGACCTTATAGGCAACTTAGTGGCACACAACATACAACCTTATAGACAATTATTAATGTATGCAACATTAATGGGATTTTTTTTTAGATGAGGTATAAAACGTGCACTTCCTGAACTGATTGATTATATAAGTACACGAGAAGGTTCTATGAGTGAGAGGGAAAGTGCCTACCAGTTTTGTTGGGAAAGATATTTTCACATTGTTTCCAGGGTATTTTTACATACCACAATCGACATGGGACTGACGGCTTTACTTACCCTCCGAAGGAAGTTGTGCTATGGATTTTTATCTCTCAAGAAATATTCGTTAAACCCGGATGGTTTTGAACCCTCGAAGATTGGATCGACCATTAATTGGAAATGATGGAATGTTGTCGTTTAGTTCAGGGCCGTAGCTAGAAAAATTGGTTCCCGGGGCAAACAGTAACATTGGCGCCCCCCCCTCCCCACCCACCCCGTTTCCGCCAAGTCACATTAGAGCAGGTGATGGTGTTAGATTATATCGTATACCTGTTGCAGTGTAAAACAATAGCTGTATGACAAAAATCTTGCTACTATTATTGTGGCTTGCAATTATTGCCCCGTTTATAATTTGCTAATTGTATTAACTAGTAACAAAATATTGTTTTTGTATTAATATTTATTATAATTTAGTATTTTTTTTATTAAAAATTAACTTATATAGACAATCTTATTAAATAGTCTGTACTGATTATATGAGCTTAAATAGGCGCTGTAGTAAAGAAAAAAAATTGTAAATAGTTTGAATTGAATGAAGAATACTTTTTGTTTATAATTAATTGCTTCCTCAATTACCTATGAAAAATTGTAGAAGTAACATTATTTTAAAATATTAACAGTATTATTTTATACTTACAGTTTCACCTTTCTAGCTTTAACAGCAGCAAAATCATTTACTATGTCATCGTAATTAATACTTTTAGCAATATGTTTTTCTATTAATAAAATTAACAGGTGTGTTAATCTGTCTTGACCCATTGATGACCTCAAGTCTCAAGTAATTTTTTTATTATTTTCAGCTTGCTAAAACCTCGTTCACCAGACGCATTAGTAACTGGCAATGTTAAAAATAATCTAAAAGCAAAGATGTGGCTATGGACATTTTGTGGATTGAATTTAATAGGTCAAGAGAGGTTGCTTTTGAAAAATCCTGACTTTTTTCAAATAAAAAACTGGCCTGGAAACTTAAAACTATCTATTTCCCACTCTATTTTAGAAGTATCCAGATCCTTATTATATCTATTTGCTAAGCGTTTTGCACTAGCTTTTAAATCTTCTACAGTCATAAATGGCAAAGACTTGCCCGTTAAAGAATTAAAGTCATCTAACACTTCACTAAAACATTTAAAACGCCATTCCATTTGTTCTAAGACTTTGTTTAAAATAACATGAAAGTCCATACTGCACCTTTGTTCTCCTATCAAAACACTGTTCTCACTTTCTTCCAAAGTTAGTCTTTTCCTCTTCTTTGCCCTTTTCTCCTTGAAGAAGCAGCCAATTTCAAGAGATGTTGCAGCACAGATGTTCGATGATTCATCCAGTATAACATAAATCCCTGTATCTCGGATGTCTTGTAAAGAATTTTCAATCTAGTCAAGTGACTAACTGCACGGTCCATGGTCATATCTTTGTGCTGTAGCTGTTCATTCACGGGGAGATCTGATTTATTATTTTGTCCCACATAACAGAGTAGCAAACAAAATTAAAATTAATATGTTTAAGAATATTTCTAACCACTGATAAACAGTCATTAATTGAGGGTTGTTAGAAATTTCCTCTATGGCCTCGACGACTTTATCAAGCTGTGAATAATGTGCATGAACAGCAGAATATTTGGATGCCCATCTTGTATCACAGCGATGCTTGAGAGTGGTAGAAAGATTGTTGGATAATATTTTCCACCTTTTGACACTGAAAGCAAACAATTTGTACAGTTCTTGTACAGTTCCAAAAAATGTGATAGCATCTGGAGACACTCCAGCAGCGTGAACACCAACCAAGTTCAATGAATGAACAAAGCATTGCATAAAACTGAATAGTGTTAACTGTTTGTATACGGGTCTGGACTCCTAAATACTTCCCCGCCATATTTGAACCATTATTATATGTTTGCCCTCGGCAAATATGAATATCAAGTTCATTGAATTCTATTTTTGTAGAATCTCTTCAGTTAAACCAGCTCCAGTCGTTTTACTAGTTTTTATGAAATTACTGAAACTTTCTTCAATAGAGCAAACATCCTCCAAACGTTCACGTATCTAATAATCTGGCACATTTTATCATGATGGGCTACATCTGGTGTACAATCAAATGAAATTGAGAAATATTTTGCCTCTCTTATGTATTTAATATTTCTTGGCGTACAGTGTCACCTATTAAGTTGATGAACTCGTTTTGAATTGTTGAAGAAAAGTAATTTGAAATTCCTTTTTTTTTTTTTTTTCGCTTAAGGTAATATGCTTTTTAACTGTTTATCACAATGAGAAACAAACTCTAGTAAATTTAAAAAAATCCATAATTACTGGCCTCACGTATATTTACTTGAACCTCCAAAAGCCAAGTTGTTGATTGCATAAAAGAAAATTCAATCAACAATAATTATGAGAATGTGCCGACATTTATCTTTTTCTTTTATGATCAATTCCTGTAGTTCAGTATCAATTGTACGGCCCTCTTTAATCCCCCTTTTAAAGTTTTTCCTAGTAACATATTATTCACGGTGCTCTACAGAATTTTCATGCTCTCGAATTCGAGGGTGTCATTTTTTCCAGTCAAGAAATCCTACTTTTGGATTTGCCAATCATGAATTAGAATGCTTTCCAAATAGCATTCAGGGGAAACAGTAAATACATTTTTTTTCTCTTTACTGTAAATTAGCCACTTCACTCTATACTTTCTCCGTTCAAAAGTTTTTTTTATGGAACCGACTTCGCATAAAATGCCTATTTTCTGCATTAGTTGATAAAAGTAAATTACCAGTTTTATTTTGTTCTGGACCATGAGCTTCTCACATGGTCATTCAAATCAGACCATGCTGTGGGATCAATCAAATTTAGTTGACTTTTGGTTGGTTCACTTTACAAATCCTGTTCCTGTACATCTTCATAAGGAGTAAATGTTGGAAAGGACTGGTTAAGATTTGGTATAGAACCCTCTGAATGCACAGTTACACTACCAGTTACGTTCTTAGTTACTTTGGTAAAGTTTTTGTACCGTTGAGAGGATACAACACGTCTACAAGGCCTATGTTATTTACTTTTGATATTATAATAAATTGGATTTATAGCCTCTGGTCATTGTTAATATACATATTTTTCTTTACTTCTTTTTTTACGTTTTCTACCTTATTCCTATATATGAATAGAGTGACATTCCTGGTTCATTCTTTAATTAAGTCACATGATAATTAGACTTGGGGTGCTACATTTGGTGTGTCAAATGAAGCTTCCCTGCTGATCTATGTTTTAGTATTATTTTTGTGCCTTGCTCGATACTATAGCTTGTAGATTAGTCAGTTTAGGATAACTGGAGAGCATGATGGTGCATTCTCATTTTATAAAAGTGTTGATAGAGATGGCGTACTTTCAATACCTTGTTGTAGGAATAGCGCAGAGGTTGAGGGATCTACCTTCTTTACCCAACCCACTTTTTGCCAATGCTTGGTTTGGACTATGTTATCTGCCTCTTTTTTTTTCTGCCTTGTGCTCCCGACAACTTTGTAGGTTCCATTTCGACACACACACGTGGCACAGTGCACTAATTCACACGCAAATCAATCAATAAAGTTATACACATTTACAAACAATGTTAATCAAATTAATGTCATCACAGTGTCACGGCAACAAGCAAATTTCACATTTCCCGTCCAAACTGTTAGATGCTTCTCAGCTAAATTTGAATTACGTTCCGTTCCCCGTTCGAGCCGTTCTCCACACGGTTCCTTTCACGTTCAGTCGTTTTACTTCCGCCCCTGCTGCCCTCTCTTGCCACGAAACACTGCGCGTACTGCACACTAACTGTTTGTTCACCAGTAACTTGTATTACTTGCTACCTCCCTTCAACGGTGCCAAAACAAAGAGACCACATTCCAAATCAGACAGTCACAGCCCCTAATTACTTCCGCTTGGCTATCTCCACCTCACTTGGAATGTTTGTCCTTAGCCCGTCACATATTCATAGTATAATTTACTCTCAGTGTCACCCAAGCCAAATCTATAGAAATATTTGTGTTCGGATGATAGAGGTTTCATCTAGTCACCATTTTTATTCTTAAAGGAGAATTGTATACGTCTTTTAACTACGCGTTTAAATAAATTTCACATTCCTACATTTTATATAAAAAATCTACATATTTATGGCAGCCCTCCTTCTTGGCACCCGGGGTGGCTCCCACGGCTGCCCCTCCCCCTCACTACGGTCCTGATTTAGTTAGATGGAAGTACATCTTTGGGACACAAACTTTCCTCACCCTACAGCATACACGAATCCTAATTTAGGAACAATATTTAAACCAAGGTCGGCTTTATGGTCTTTGTCTTGCAGCTTACAATTGTTCTTTTATTCATTGACTACCCTCTTCTTTAATACCCCATTACACATTAGAATAGTGACGGAAATATTCGTATTGAAACACATACCACATTGGAATTCAGTTTCTCTAATTTAAAAACATCACTTTGGGATTTTAAAACAAATATGTGTATAGTGTATCGTAAATAAAACTACCATAAAGTATTATTCAAATAAAACAATATGTTGACCTCAGTGGTCTTGGAATAAAATGCTTGCATCAGCACCTGGTGTTCGTTGGTTCATACCCAGCTGAGGCCGATGGATTTTACTTGAGTGACAGAAATCTGTAGCACAACTTTCTTTCGAATGTAAAGTAAAGCCTGTAATGATACTCTCATTTATTCAAAAAGTCATGGATGAAATGCATTTTTCTTTAAAGAGCTGTATGTAAATTTTCCTTTTAATACTTCATTCATGGATGAACAGGCGTTTTCAGAAGTAATTTCAATATAATACGTTTTAAAACTTTCTTTCTTTTAAAAAAACTCCCTTCGTTCTATTTCAAAATCAGGTGATAAGCTGGCTGCCTTTATCCAATGGGAAGCTAGCCTTGGTAGCATCAGGTCACCAGGAGTTCTCCTATTAGTTGGTTTTAACACTGTTGACAAGCAAGCAAGCAAGGGGTAGGTCATATATAAGCAGCATGTGCGTATAGTAATCCAAAGAGCGGTACCTCGATGAATTTAGCAGTTGGCTAGGAAAATGGAGGATAAAGGTCAACGCAGAGAAATCGACAGCCATGATTATTACGAGGAGGAGACCCCAAGCCCCGGCCCAGCTGGTAGTGTTAGAGGACGCTATCCCATACAAAAAGGCAATGAAATACCTTGGGGTGATGGTAGATCATAGACTCACATGGAAGGAACATGCAACATACTCAAGGCAAAAGGCAATGAGGGCCTTCATTGCAAATTACGGCCTATTCAAGAGCCCGGAGCTGGACAAGAAAACCAAGATGCTGCTTTACAAAAGCTTAGTACAGCCTATTCTGTTATATGGAAGCCATGCGTGGGGGTATGCTTCCGAAACAGTGATAGGTACACTACAAGTAGTACAAAATAAGGTGCTCAGGTGTATTCTGGAAGTAAACACGCGTACTAACAATGCACACATACACGCTACCACAGGTAGTGCGACACTGCAAGAAATAATTCGGCAGCGAAGCGGGAAATTTTACAAACGTGCCCGTGAGGTAGAAGACAACGCCATAATCAGAAAACTCGGCCAGTACGACCCCCGAATGGCAAGGAAATACAAGAAACCCCGGCTCGAATGAGCACAGCAAATACACGCCTCCAAACTAACCCCTTCCTACAAACCACTCCTGATCTCAACTTTGACCAATCATTGGGTCCGAATCCCCATACCCCATAAGCTAAAATCATTCATCGTCACAACTTCACTTTCATCAAAGTCATGTTCGCTCAGTGTATAATATTAATCTATGTAATTTCTTTCAGGTCATCTAGATCTTACTTACTCACTACACCAAATCACTTCAGGCCTAACTGCGCTTGTGTTTCCATCACAGTGCACGATGGTTTGAATTAGCAACTCCACACAACTCTGTCGCTCCCATCACACAAACATTCACTTTCTAAATCCATTTTTCCCTCCACAACCAATCTACACTTTTAAAAATAAAGGTTATGATCTGTAACTACAGATTGGTACTTTAGGCAGAAACAAGCCGCCTACTTCCTCTGAAAGTCGCTTCTGACATTCAGAGCTAGTAGTTCAAGGCAAACAAGGGAGCGTCGTCGGAGCGTCGTCGTAATCCAGAGAAAATCTCAGTCTGTAACAAGCACTAGCATTGGCTCTCCGCTTCAGTTCGTTAAACAAATAGCAACTGTATCATTTTAGTGTCAATTTTATAATAGTGAAAGTGTAATCAACTAAATGAATCCTGTACAAACATTAATTTTACTGATTTTAATCGAATTACATACAACCAGATCAATCAATCAGATAGCCGTGTGATGGCAAGTACGCAGTAAGGCATGCACGCATCGTCCTCGTCGTCATCATCATAAAAAAAACCAGTAATACTATAAGCCGTTGGTCCCATGTCGATTTTGGTATGTAGAATATCGCTGGAAGGTAAGTTAAAGTACCTTTCGGGAAAAAATTATTAAAGCTCTTTCGTACTCTCACTCTGTTTTCCCGAGCAAGTGTCAGGTGTTAGTGCCAGGAAGGGCATCGAGCTGTAATATGGCTCCATATATAAAAAAAAGGCAAGTTCCTGTGAATTGCCTTAAGCTAGCATCGATCTTGCAGGAGGGGGATAATACGTAGGAAAAGAAAGAAGAAAGAAAAATTCAAATAGAGCAATGTGGTACCTAACGCGGGTATGATTAATTTAAACAAGTATACGTTAATTCATCAATACCCGCTTAGGTGGGCGAATGGTATAAACTCCAAGGTGTCACTCTCGCAATAAATTGGACCGCCGATTACGGGGATGTTATTATTCGAATTCCTGTTGAATTTACTGAGGGTGTTTTTTTCCTTATACGGTTTTCCCCGAAAATACGGGTACATACATCCTCTAAATTCAACTTTTCTTATCCCTAACATATTAGCGTAATCAGTGCATAGGCGTGGAGCCCAAATGAAACGTGGTATTAAAATAGTAATATATATATTTATATATTATTAATATTTGTTTCCTTGCATTGGTCAAATAGTTTACAGTGAGGTTATAGAGGACAATTTCATCTAAAACAAAACCAAATATTTGGTTAAGACCGTGAACGGCAGCATAGATTGCTATCAAAGTACCATTCAATTATCACGCATTATTTTCTGAGGGTTGTCTTAATTAATTCATCCCATCTTATCAAAGGATAATTGGTTCTATTTTCTTCGAAGGAACTACGGAATTTGCCGCATATTTGTACCGTTTCTCACAACTTTGGTGATGTGGAATTTACTCATGGTCACCTCCAGCGCATGATGATACAAGTCAACTTGCATTCATCTTGAAACAAGTTATGTATATTGTATATATTCACTCATTATCTACAGCCAAATATTTGTGTTTGATCATATGTGAATGATCCTACAAAAGTTACTTGACACTCACTGTTATTCTCCGTCTTGCCCCATCCAGCCACAAACATGCTCGTGCCTTCAAACGACTTGGTGAGTAGCTCGTCCCTGGGCAGACATACTGGGTTGAGCAAGTAGCCTGTAACAAAAAAAAAATATTCCAATATTCACCAGGAAACGACCAACACACTTTAAAATGTAAAATAATTCCAGTTTTTTTTTTGTCTTGCTCACTTTAACAATCGGGTTTCTGAATGCAATAGAATGGATCAAGATATGCCTCTCTCTCAGGACAATATGATTGTGTTTTAGAAATGCTCATTTTTATGTTTTTATTCGGAATTATTTAATGATAGGGAGCCAAATAAAATGTATCTAACAATCTTGTGAGACTTTCTTGGTCAATAAGATTTATTCACTACAAAGAATATATTTGTTAATTATTAATTCCTATTTGCGCCAAATATTCCTAAGGGATACTTCATAAACAGCCTTTCCGTATTAGAGGTGTGTTGAGCCTATAGACACGTTGTTAAAGAGCTCAGCTGGGGTAACAGATATATCAGCAATACTTATTTGCGTCTACATATCAGGCTAGTTTACCCACGCTCAGCATATTATCAGAGGAATAAGATACAGTACTTTTGAAAACTATTCCTTGAGCTAGTTATATAAGCTAGCTTTTAGCTCTGGTGCTAGAAAGGATGTGGCATTATCCACAAGGATACTTAGATGGACTTGGTACAATACTTTTGAAAATGATCTCCTGAGTCAGTATTAGTGAGCTACTATTTATCTACTTGTTGGTAGGCTACCTGAAGGATTATACTGGATAGACAAGGTAATTTTGTTCACACAGATCTTGAAATGATTCAGGTACAGTACCTTTGAAAGTGACGTCCTGAGAAAGTCTAATGATGCCAATGTCGTGCAACTGATCGGAGCCCGTGGGGTCGTACTGAGGGTGCATGATAGCCTTGTCCACGCCTATTGTTATGGGAGGATCAGCACAGTCCCTATCCCCGGTGAAATCATCGACATCACAGTCGGGGTTGGTCGCCGTGTTGTGCTCTCCCACTATCACTCCCGTCCTGTGGACATATCAGTGGGACGTTCACCTTTGCCTTCCCCACTTTTTGTAAGTAAGTCTATTTACATGAGATTTGTGATATAAACTAAGTTGGTGTCGTTGCTGTAATGGTATTTTGAAACTGCGTTAACCGGGGGTGTATCTACCGTGGGGAAGGAAGTGGGGTAACGAGAGATGTACCCATCTGAGTAAATATGCCCCCATCCCCAGGGACATTTATTCATAAAAGATTTAGATTTAAATAGTGTTATTTTATTTATAGCAATATTGCAGATTTGTATTAGTCTTAATGGAACCTACCCAGTGTAGAGCCATTGAAACCTGTAATAGCTTCATTCCCCTTATCCCATAACACCACTACCCTTAGCCATCATTTAGAGCAAACGATTTAATCTTTACTCATTACCTTCTTCAGACAAACGTTATTTTTATACTCCCTGAGTGGTAATTCATGGGACACACCACGATAGGAATGTGTTGACCAGGAAATAAAACAGTTGCAAAATCAGGGCTTCATTGAGGTAGACATGGAACCAGCGACCAGAGCAGTCTGTGTTCTTGTGTCCACCAAGACGCCTTTCCAATGACCAAAAATCAGTGTTTATACATCACTTTCTACTGTTCAGGGTTTGGAGGTATACACACCGCTGGGCACGCGGTTTTAGCCTTAAAGGCATCAACCTATGAGTGAAAAAATACTATAATATAATAAAACTAAGCCCATGCCCCCAAACACCCTTCCCGAAATGCCCCAAGCCTGAGGGTGGCCATTAATTGGTCGGTCTCCAGTTGCCAGACAAAATAAGCCGACAAGCCTCAGGTAGGGTTACCCTAAGCGCGTAGGGAGAGTAATAAATCCCCGCTAGCTAGCCGTCAGACAATGGCCTACCTATTTTTAACATCCAAGTTTTTAGCAATAAACAAAAAGAGAAAGTTACTCCGGTGGTCTATGATAAAACGAGCGTATTACTTTTTGGTGGTTTGGCAACGAGCAAAAAGAGAAAGTAGTTGGTGACCTACTAGGACATTTACTGATACATTTAGTAAGTCAGTATAAAAGAATATGTATGTGACTTTTTTCCCCTAAACCTTCTAGATGCTCTTAATGGACAGTTTAAAAATAAAAGTTATTCTGGGACCAAAAACAATCTTTATCTTCGACTTTTATTTGCATATTTTAAGATTCAATTCAACTTTTCTTCCTATTTAAAAAAGAACTTTAGCACATCTATAATTTTTCATATGTTTTATTTAAATGCTTGTATCATATTTGAGGAAAATAGCAGGTACCCTGCAGAATATGTGATCTTTGGCATCGTGAATGGCATTCTCATAATCAAATTTCATTTCTGCACCCACTAATAGAGACTCGAAGTTTGTACTCGCTAGAGTCCCTTTCTAAATAGAGGTGGAGCTGCACTAGCAGTTTTACAATAAAAGGTCTCACCGTGTCTGATTACACTATGGCCCTATCTCTTAGCTTACAGATTAGTGTAATCAAGTAGGTCCAGTTTGATACCTCTCCGGGTAAAGAGAGGTTACTCACAGTTTGTACTTGCTGGGGTCTCCATAGATGCAATGAGCGGCTGTCAGGACGTATCTCTTATTGATGAGGGCCCCTCCACATAAAGTCACCTTACCCCTGGGCTTTGTCCTGCAAACAATTATAACAACCTGTTTTACTTTGAGTCCGTGTAAATCAAGGTATTATTGGAAACGTTCAAGTATGAAGAGTTAACAGCTTACTTTATTAGCCTCTCAAACTGGAATTTAGAAATGTACTCCTTTGTGAAGTAACGGAAGTGTTTAGTGTTAGGGTTAAAAGTTTTTGCTCTCGAATCAAAACAAACCTCTTTTTTACGTTACCGGTACTTAAGTTTTTACCATTTTATGAGACTAATTTTGAACTTTCCTTGAAAATTAAACCAAACAGCTTCTAAGATCTGAGTCCTTACAGCACCTTAAAAATATATTTAGATGTTATTTTACGAGGCACGGTAATCACATAATCCGTTTTTGACTTCCATATGGTTTGTATTCTTTGGTGCCCTGTTAAATAGATTTGAACCTCAACTTTTGGGCATCTTTAGTTCAAGTCCCAGTTGGAGAAGTAAAGCTAAAGTGCTTAAGCCCACAAAAGATAAATTTATTCTATAATCAGAAGGTATCTTTGAATGGCCTATTGACCTTGAATTAATTCGTTAAGTAGTCAAATGTGTTTTTTTCAATGTGTGAAGAAATGTATTGCAAAAACAAGGGCCAATGCCGTATTTAAAAAAGAAGAGTATGTAAAGGGTAAAGTTAGCGGGATGGAACCAAATAGCAAAAATTAAGAATACCAGGTAACTATATTTAGGTATTGATGGATATAGGATAAATTAGCATGCTAGGTACTATTTAGTGAAAGATGAGGATGGTAATCTGATGGCAGATGCTCTGAGAACAATTATTTTAGTCATTTGAATGTTCATGAAGTACTTAAGTAGGTGAATCTGTCTAAATCCACAAGTAGAACCACTAGTCCCAGAGACAAGTATAAGTGAAGTCAAAGAACCTATTGAGAAGTTAAATAACCAACGTTCCTGTATAGAAAAAATGTAAGCATCGTTAATAGAGGAAAGGGGTGACATTTATCTCTAGCCTAACTTAATCGTGATTTGTTTAGTAGGCCTATATCCCAGGTAAACAACAGAAACTAATTCACAATGGACGTGTTGAACGTATAAATTCTACAATTCATATAATTGTAAATACATTGCTAGGGACCTAGATTTTTTTACGAATAAGTGTGTGATATGTCTTTGGGGCTTGATTGGCAGTCCAGCTAAATTACTTGCATGAGAATACCATACTGTCTCTACTACATTGTCCTTAATTGATAATATGCTTTTGTTTGGGCTGTTGCTGCTTATTTTCTTTATCCATGGTCTATCTCATCATTGACTAGAAGTGAATATTGGCCAAGGTATTGCTATTTACTATATATAGATATAATGCATTGTCCTCCTTATCATTGATTGTGACTCATGGACAGAGTATTGCTATTTACTATATGTATGTATGCAAGTTGTCAAGGTATTTCCAAAGGAGCATTAATACAATACACGGTTGAAATAAAATTAAGCTACGTCATCCGATGTATTATACAAGTCTAGTTTTAAGGTTAAGCTAGAGATGTTGATCCCTAATGCGAGTTCAGTGGTACTACTCACGCCTGGTGTACTGCAGAATCACGTTCCAAGGATATTCCCCGAGAGCCGTGGCGCTCCCACCGAAGATCCTATCGTTGAACTTCCTGCCACAGTTTTGAGGCAGCAGTTTGAAAGAGGGGTGTGTCGTCAGGTCGCCTGAGGTCCGAGACGGTGTGTTGTTGGGGCGTTGCGAGGGGGTAGGGCGCTGTGAGGGTGTGGGACGCTGTGAGGGGGTAGGACGCTGTGAGGGGGTGGGACGCTGTGAGGGGGTGGGACGTCTGGTGGACATCAATGGACCCTCATCCCCGCTTCCGGGGAATCTCCCGGACAACATACCTGAACAGCCATGAGGTAATATTGACGGGAATTCGTTTAGTGTAGTTATCCATAAATTCGATAATTTAAAAAAAAAACAAGAATTTATTTAATGAGCTAACGGGAGCCCACCTTAAGGTTTATCTCAAATATTTATTTTATACCACTTTGATTAAGTTTTTACAAAAGTTTTATTGAAATAACTTGCTTAGAAATCGACTTGAATAGTCCTAAAAAAAAAGGTTTTCCTGAAAACAATTGCTTTTTATTAGCCTTATGAAATCCCTTTTTTTATATATAAAAAAATCCTTTAGCTGTCCCGAGGTAGGCTAGCATTTATAAAAACTTCAGTTAACAAAATGCTTTTTAAAGAATCGGCCCACGTGCAAAAACTTTTTAAATACTAGAGTGGGCTGTTCAGAAATAAGCTTTCCACACATGCATAACATGTAAAATTTGTTTTGATTGCATATTTTTACTGTAGTTTATTATTTCACTACGTGTTCCCCTTCTTTGATAAATTCACTTCTCACGTGGTGAACTTCTCTCTTGCTGGTGTGGTGGCAATTTCAGCCAATCAACACTCTCAATTAGCACATTGTGATTCTAGCCTTAATGTATATACTACACAAAGTTTAAGGGCACATTTCAATTGCCCTATATTATATCTGTAAAATATAGCCTACCCGAATTTCAAAACAGTGTACCAAAATAGTTTGTGTTCTATTATTCGGAAGGAAGATGACATTTTTTATATATGTGGAAGGCTTTGTATAAGAATCTAGGACACAATCTTAGGTTAGATATCTTATCTTATGGTGGCTAATATATCAGCTATAATGGCTATCATGTCAACAGAATGTGCATCGTTAATCTTCGTGCATTGGGGAAAACTTAGAGTAAAGGATTTCAAATAAGCATGAGTATTATCTGCCATTGTTACCAAGCCTCAGGTGTTTTAGGTTTAATTGGTTATAGCTCTAAATCATATTTACAAATCTTAAAATGGCCACCCTGATTATCGAGGTGCTGTTGGGTCCTTGTGAAGTAATAGTCTTCATCATAGTGACAAGATAGTTTCTGATCAGAGCAGTGGTTTCAATTATTCGATCCATCAACTCAACCCTACTGTATAGCCACATGGCATACACTTGGGTCTTCATGTGACCATATTGAAATAGTTTGAACCGAAATATCTAATGAGCTCTCTTGTTGAGCGACTGGGCCATCGCGATCAATCTAACGTTTAAATCTTTCCCACATGAAGGTTGATTCCGTACCTAATTAAGGGCTATTGCTACCACCAACTATCATGAACACTTGTTACCACCCCTCTACGCTTTATGTCTCTCTGTAAAACGCTCTTGCATTCCCAAAGCCGCCTGTCGTGCTCTACCCCTCTCCGCCCCTTCTCTGTTCAACCCCTCAGGGGCTAAGGTCGCTAGCCAAGCACCCCCCTCCCTTTCTTCGTGGCCGCTCGGCAGCGAGCCGAGTCCACCCGAACTTCCCAACTAGAGGGGGATAAAAAGAGCAGACGGACAGATAGTTAGCATCAATCACCCGCTGTACAGCTCCACGCTGGTCAACCGCCAACTTGTTGAAATTAACCGCCATTGCGTGTTCACGTGTCTTTTCTTTTCTCGTCTCGACGGCCCAACATAGCCTCCCCTTCCTGCCCGGTCCACCGCGGTAGCTCGCCGGACCTCCCTTCCTACCCCGGTCCACCGCGGTAACTCGTCGGACCTCTCTGCCTGCCCGGTCCACCACGGTAACTCGCCGGACCTCCCTTCCTGCCCGGTCCACCGCGGTAACTCGCCGGACCTTCCTTCCTACCCCGGTCCACCGCAGTAACTCGCCGGACCTTCCTTCCTGCCCGGTCCACCGCGGTAACTCACCGGACCTCCCTTCCTACCCCGGTCTACCGCGGTAACTCGCCGGACCTCCCTTCCTACCCCGGTCCACCGCAGTAACTCGCCGGACCTCCCTTCCTACCCCGGTCCACCGCGGTAACTTGCCGGACCTCCCTTCCTGCCCGGTCCACCGCGGTAACTCGCCGGACCTCCCTTCCTACCCCGGTCCACCGCGGTAACTCGCCGGACCTCCCTTCCTACCCCGGTCCACCGCAGTAACTCGCCGGACCTCCCTTCCTACCCCGGTCCACCGCAGTAACTCGCCGGACCTCCCTTCCTACCCCGGTCCACCGCGGTAACTCGCCGGACCTCCCTTCCTACCCCGGTCCACCGCGGTAACTCGCCGGACCTCCCTTCCTGCCCGGTCCACCGCGGTAACTCGCCGGACCTCCCTTCCTACCCCGGTCTACCACGGTAACTCGCCGGACCTCCCTTCCTACCCCGGTCCACCGCGGTAACTCGCCGGACCTCCCTTCCTGCCCGGTCCACCGCAGTAACTCACCGGACCTCCCTTCCTACCCCGGTCCACCGCAGTAACTCGCCGGACCTTCCTTCCTGCCCGGTCCACCGCGGTAACTCACCGGACCTCCCTTCCTACCCCGGTCCACCGCGGTAACTCGCCGGACCTCCCTTCCTACCCCGGTCCACCGCAGTAACTCGCCGGACCTTCCTTCCTACCCCGGTCCACCGCAGTAACTCGCCGGACCTTCCTTCCTGCCCGGTCCACCGCGGTAACTCACCGGACCTCCCTTCCTACCCCGGTCCACCGCGGTAACTCGCCGGACCTCCCTTCCTACCCCGGTCCACCGCAGTAACTCGCCGGACCTCCTGCCCAGTCCACCACACCGAACTTTCCTTCCTGTCGACTCACCAAACCAACCCTCCAGGTTTCCTCTCTCAAATGGGCCCATTTACAATCGGGGATGACGACACACTTGTGTATAATATCGTAGTAGCTCAGTTCCTGGTTTTTAGTGATGTTGAAGAAGAAACAAACGCATGTGTAGGAGAGACACTAGTGGTCAGATTAGCAATTTGTAAGACCAAATATATTTGTTTTGAAAAAAGTTCAAGGTAAGAGGTTTTAATTAATTTGATTTTATTGATTTAATTTTAAAGGGGACTTGGCGGTCTAAGGGGTAGGGCGTCAGACCTCCGTGTTAGAGGTCTGCGGTTCAAATTCCAGTCTCGGCACAGAATCATAAGATTACCAAACCCTTTCTTCACCTCTGACAAAGTGCGTGCTTTTACGCTTTGTGAATGTATGGAATGCCAGGCCCCCACCGTGGTTCAGAACCCATGTTTAACTGTAGGTCCCCACGGCTTCCCACCATCATGATTCTCACGTATCATCCTACCATCTGGGATACTTTTTTTTTACATTTTACTCATATGTCCCGATTCCTAATATTTAGCTCGGGACCTAAGCTGCTTCTTTACTTTAGCTCACATCTTTTAACTACTTCAGTTTTATTTACATACAATAATAGTTTAAAAACACCTAATTTAAGTTTGTCCTGTGTATCCTTCTTATTCCTATCTATCCTAAAAGTTGGTCCACCCTAGGTATATAACATCCCTGGTACCCCCTCCCCCAATGGGCATCCCCCTATCCACCACCTGGGGAGATGCCATATCAGAGATTTTGCTCTGCCTACTATCTGCTATACCACCACCTATGGACTTATAACTAACTTAACTTAAGAATACATGTAATTACTTATTAACAATTATAATTACAAACGAAAGTAAACTTAATGCTAACTTAACCTAATGTGTCATTCCTTCTTGCGTGCAGGCTGCAGGGTCTTTAAGTTTCTATCTCTGATCCATCTTCTGTACTGAGAGCAGCCAACCAACTGATTGGTGGACGGACCAGACGTCCGACAACTTCAGCCCAGCATCACGCAATTGTTACCAAGTGGGCTGGGCCCTATGAGCTAGGGGGTTGTTCTCCCGTCATCAGATGTTGCTACCTTAAGCTCCCTAGCTGGTATCAGGGCACTCTCGGTTCATCAGCAGTTCTCACTACTGGAATCAAGGGGGCACACCTTCCCTCAGCTAGCCCCCGGATTGCCTGGAGAGCCCCATCATAGTCCACCCCAACCAGTAGATATATCAGTTATCTCTGTCACATTTGTTGTCTAGGCCGTGCCGTTCGTCACCTATCGTCCCTATCTGTCATTCCGCCACTGTCTTCTGTCACGTCACTATCGCTTCCTGTCCTGTAGTTTCGTTCTTCGTCATCACGTCTATCATGTCTTCTGTTTTACATTTCTGTTACATACTTGTCTCGTTCATGTTTAGATACATCATCCGCGATCGCATCTAAGAGACTCCATCGGTCCACGTCTCGCAGTATATAATACACCGTAGTAGCTTGCAATAGAATCTCCAATGACTCTGCGAACTCCAACATGACATGTTCCGGCGTCACCTCCCTTCCACAATCCTAGCTTCCTGTATCCGTCAAGCATCTGTGGAAGAGAACGGCCCTATATGGGCCATGTCTGGTAATAAATTGTACCAAGCCTGGAGAGCGCTGCAGGTTTTCCATCCCATCCTTTTCGTAACACTCGCAAATATCTGATGTATTCTTCTTCCTGTTGAACTATTTTCCCATTCTTCCTGTCACACATCTTCCAGATATTTCTTAACTTGAGTTTTCGTTGCTATACCCTCTCTCGTGAGTTGAACCACTTTCTCCATATTACCTTTCTTGATCCTATACAAGGCCGATCTCCTCCTTATCTCCAGGTCCAAGAACTAGACATCTAGGGCTACGCACAGGGCATCTGTAGCAACTGTTTTATAAGCCCCAGATAGTTTCAAGAGAATACTTCCCTGGAGGATCCTGATTTTCCTTCTGATTCTGACCTGCTTTAACTGATGAGCCCACGCGCTTGCCCCATAACCCACAATGGAGACCAACATCGTCTGATGGTATAACCTGATCAACGGAATAGAAAGCTTAAATCTGCTCTGCCCTATGCTAATGACCCTGTTCATTTCAGCAGAGCCCCTCCGCATGCACTTCCCACGTGCGTCAAGAAGCCGCACCTCTCGTCCAACATCACACATAGGTATTTGTTATGCTTGCTCTATCTAATCGATTGCCCATCAATCTTTGCCATTGGGTTTCTTTTGAATACCTCCCCCCCCCTCCCGAACAGCACGTAAGTCGTCTTTACAGGAGCTAAACACAATTTCACCTTTTTACACCAAGAGTTAAACCCAGCGAGAACTGCGCTGTTCTTGGTTTCTAATTCCTTTCTAGTTGCTGCTCCCACAATTATGAGTATACCGTCCGCAAAGGCGACCACCCCCGCTGTTCCCGGGAGTCTCTCAATTTCTACTAAGCCAGGCTCCAACGCTACGTCCCAAAAGACCGGCCAGCAGACCGACCTCTGGGGACACCTAGTTTCTTAGTCACCGTCATACCTGGACATCTCAGGTTTGCGTATCTTCCTCTACAGTAGTCCTGAAGGCATCTGTATAGGTTCCCTGGACATCAAATAGCTCGCAGCCTCCCAAATAACGCTGGCCACCACAGGCTATCAAACGTTCCCGAAATGTCCACGAATATTCCCATCACGTACTTGCCACTAGACCTATCTACAAGACTCATGGCCTCACGTGGCCTTCATGGACCTACCCCTCCTAAAACCGTACTGTTGTTGGTGCAACCCCACAACCTCTTTATGTGTTTGCAATCAATTGCATAGGATCTTTTCTTGCAATTTCCCGCATACATTTAAGAGGCAGATCGGCCTGTACAATTTCGGGAGTTGCGGATCCTTATCCTCTCCCTTACTTAAGATCACAACTTCGCTCTGTTTACAAACGATGGGAACAAGACCCCGGGACATACACTCATTCATTAAGTTGGTTAGTAAGGGCGCTATCTGCTCACTAATGTGTTGAAGGACCTTTATCCTGAACCCATCTGGGCCAGGTGCCGTCTTCCTTTTCATTCCAGCCAGGAGTCTTATCACCATCTGAGGATAATGGAACTCACCTTAATGATATCCCCGCCTCAGAAATAAATTCCTCCATACTCCAGGAAAGCATAGGTAAGATAAGGCCAAATGACCAAGATCTCGAAAACTAGCCCCATCCCTGATTTGACTTTAATTATTTGAAATATAGCTATTAATTTATAAAAAATATTCCAAATTATTTTAAAATATATAAATATAAGGTGGTGCTTATAGACATACAATCAAGTTTCTGGAAATGTTTGTACTATGGTTGGTAGCATGAACTATTCCCAAAATTAGGATGAAAACAATGAGCATGTGAATTCTCGTCGTATATTTCGTAGTAGCTGCTTCGTTGGTTATTTCATATCTGCCATTATTGTTTTAGTTCATGTTCATCTACTGAAGTTTACCTATGAAAACATCGTCATCTAGCTGAAACCATTCAATTAAACTTTAAACCCCTCTAACTGGGCAACTGTTGCAAATCTGATCAATGTGTAGTTGATCTTTTCAACAACTAATCACCAAAACACGTAGCTGAGATATGTATTTAATGTTGCTGGGAATACTGTATAGTTACCTTGGGGTAGTTGCCCTCGAAGCCGCACTGCGAGTCCCTGAGAAACTGCGCCACCTCAGGACGAATAGGTCTGGCTTTGAGTAGGTCGAGAAGGTCAAAGCATGAGTTGAGAGAAACACAAACTCCCTGCTCCTCCGTAGGGGTGACGCAAGAAGATGGTCGGTCCCGGGTTTTGAAACCAATACCCATATAATTCTCTGGAGACAATAAAAAACGGAAGGTAAGACAAACCTTTTTAAAACATGCATGCGTAAATACACGCACCTAGGTAAAAAGAACAATTGTCATATTTAATACATTCCCCAAGATCCAGAGAGGTATTTTCATACATAATATGCATACCTCAGGATCTAAATAATTATTTTCATTTATAATATACTCCCCAGAATCCAAAGAAGTAGGTGAAATTAGGATAATTTTACGCTATTTTTAGTTCATCCCTAATGTTTTGGTCGGTAATGTTTCTGACCATACCGTTAAGTTATTTAATGGATATGGCTCTTATCTCTCAGTAAACATTAAAACATATATTAGAGTTTGAAGACAAAGTTATTAAACTATTTTTACTACACGTATTCGTTCAATTTGGCAATAACGTTAGGATAGCTATGCGCTAACAAGTACGTGCAATGAAATGAGACAACATAAGTTTGTACTGTAAGTCGGATTACTGGACACAAATCAAGTTAACACTCAAACAGCCGGTGGTATACTGGTCGGCACACCTGGACACTAGCGTAGCGATCTCAGGTTCAATTCCCTGCTGGTACCATGGGAATTTTTCTCGAAAGGGGAACTATATCAATGGTCACTAGGGTGTCCTTAGGCTTAAGCCAAATTAAGTGTTTCTACTGGTTCCACGCCTTCACACTCACTATCAACATCATCTCATCGTGGGAGCCTCCATGGAAAGAATGTACAACTATCTCTGACTTGCAGCACATTGGTTTTTGTAACGCCTGCAGGCACCATCTTGATACTGGAATGTTTTGCGCCGTTGTAAGCGTCAACGAGATCTTTGAGGACGTCCACATAGCGATACGCGCTATTTTTGGTAGAGTAGCGCCACATGCGTCCTTACAGAGTTCTATTGAATCGTTCCAAGATGCTTGCCTTCACGTCCGGATTATGAGTGGTGTAGTAATACACGCTTTCTTTGTTGAGAAATTTCCGGACTAACCGTGACGTGAACTCTGTCCCCTTGTCCGTCTGTAAACTTGGAGGTTTGTGGCCACCTTGTTTGAAAATGTCCTGAAAGACGTCCCTCACGACGCTCCCCGCCTTGGACAGAAGCGTCCTCTCCCAGGCCATCTTGTTAAACACGTCGATGACGGTGAGCAAGTACACAGCACCGTCATTGTATTTTCCGAGACTTCGCATATCGTTGAGATCGGCTTGCCAGAGATCGTCAATGTTTGACACCGTGTACTTGTTGCGTGGAAACTTTTATATCACCAGTTTGTGTAGCGTACAGGCGTCCTACGCATGAAGCCATTCTCGTACTTTGGCTGGATCCTTCTTAGACGCCTTTTTGAGTGACGCCACCCCTGTAAATCCTGCAGGATAAGAAGGGTCGTAGTAGATGTCAGCTAAACGATCCATTAAGCTCAGAAAGGCAGCTATCTGTTTTCATCCACCCTTTTTCAGTATCTTCGTCTTAGGGCATAGCGACGGTGTAATTGTTCGGGTTACGGGCGTCGGATCTCTAATGGGTCCCAATCGTTTAGGGTTTACAATAAATTATATCGGGACGTTTATTTTTTTGGAGCGCCATGAGAAACTCTCGCCACCCCGATGGCTCACTGTCTTCTTAATCTGATCAGATCGTTGACTAAATCCACGATATTGGATCCACGGAGAGGCGTATTGTGATTAATCACTCCCTCGTTTGCATCCCAAAAGATACCGCCTCGGAAATTATATGTTTTAGTAAAAGTTCGGCTTTTTTACGTGCCTGTAGGGTATAGTATTGAGTATAGCAGGGATGGGAAGTACAGACACTTTAGGGGTCGTTATGGCATTATTTATAGGCGGTGGAGGGTGCTTACTAAAGTGCCCTCTCAATTTATCTTTTTAACTCTTTCTCTGAAACACCCTATCTCTTAAACTCTCTCTCAATCTAATTTTCTCTCTCTAAATTAATCTCTCTTTCTCTAACTTTCTCTTTCAAACTCTCTCTCATATGCCCTAACATTTTCTCTCTCTTTCACACAATATATCTCCCAAAATTTCACATTTTCTCTTTCTCAAAAAAAAAACACACACACACTCTCTCTCTCTCTCTTTCACAAACTTTTATCACGCATTCACCCTTCCATATTCTCTTTCTCTCACACACACTCTTTGTATACTCTACCATTATTTCTCTCACTAACACATACCCATACTCTCACTATCACTTACACTCGATCTCTCTCTATTGCTCATTCTCAGTCTCTTACACTCATTTTCTCACACCCCACACCCACTTGCTCACACACACACTCTCTCTCTCTCACACTTACACTATCATTTTCACACTCACCCACACACTTACACAATCACACACTTAAATAAACTCTCATTTTCACTATCACATTTTATCACTATCATGTATCTGGCCTTAACTTGGCCCAAATAAAGACGTTATTATTATTATTATTATTATTATTATTATTATTATTATTATTATTATTATTATTATTATTATTATTATTATTATTATATCATATATGTAATTTGATAATCCTGTTTCAAGAACGGTAATAGAAATTACGAGAAAATGACCTAACATATTTTGACGGATGAACATTCATTTTAAATATTAGGGAATTAGGATGCCAGTAAAAATATTGGCCTAAGACTAAAACCCAATCTTCCCAGCGAATTTTCCATGTTTTCCTTCTGTGTGGGCAGTGGTTCATTTGTACAATCATTCTTTGTTTACATCACCATGGAAACCATGATTTGTTTATAGTTATATATTGGTAAATTAAATATATGTTTTTGTTTTAAAATAATATCAGCTCAATTGTTACTTGAGTGGTTTGGTGCAACAAATAGATAGAGATATGGTTGAGGGGTTATTTTAAAGTTCTCGTCGGGGCGTGAAGGGGGAAAATATACGTTTTTATTCAAATTACACACTGAAAACTAAATATCTCCGTAAAGTTAATAGCCTTTGACGAGTAAACTTTTAACTAAAAAGTGAGTCAGTGCTTACTATATAGTTAATTTCCCAATAAAAAGTTTAAAATACATTTTAGTGCAATAATATGCAGCCATCGCTCCAACAATCCACTAGTAATGAATAAATTTAATTGGATTCAAAGAGGTTTTGTCACTGACAGATTGCGAAACTTAATCGAATTAAAATCGGGAGGGAAGTGATGCCCCATAAATAAGTCCCGGTTTTAGGGGTTGCGGGGGAGGGGGAAGTAAGATAGGGGGTGAAGCTGGATTCTTTTTTCCAATTTTTTTCTCACAAATCGTACTATACCTTGTATTTCTGCTAAAGGTTTACTCAAAAATCCTATCTACACAAAGTTTTCCTTTCTATCCAAAACTGATTAAAAATTGTCTTGTATCTCGTTAACAGTTATTCCTACTGATGTTTTTTGTAGAGCTAATATATTATGAAGTTTAACGTTCTTTAATTTTGCACAGAAGTTATTTTGTCGTTAAGAGTAGCCGTTTTTTTTAAAAAAAAGGGGGCATGGAAATTGCTATTCTACCCCCTCTACCTCTTGAACATGGTTCTCTCCCTCTCAAGGGGATATCTAGGGGTACCGCTTCTAAAATATATTGGGAGGGAACGAGTGTCCAAGCACAACTACACCAATTGGCTTGATTTTATAAAAAAATTGCAAAGTTCATGTATTTAGCCCTCATAGTACATTTCTTTGTGTTACATGTTCCAGCACATGAACAGGTTTGCGCGACTTCTCACGTGACGTATAATTTGGAGGTCAAGGTCAAGGGTAAAATATCTTGTATCAGCTCTAATTACAGGGAAAACACAGTGAGACACCCCAATTATAGTTTATAGATGCTGCTGGATAAAACAAGTACACACGAATCTGATGAAATATAGAGCATTTGTAGATAGACAATAGCAATACAATAACACTGGGGATATAGAAAATAATACCATCCCTCTCTCACCCCTATCCACAAAAAAGAGAAGCTACAAGGGTAGGTTAAGTTGTTGCGAAGGGCGTTCATTTGGCATGGAATGACCAGCATCGCTGGGATAAACATGCCTTCTGAATACATTTATTTTCGTGGCACTGGTAAACATCCACTGAGAACTCACCAATATTTACAAAAGTTCATAAGAATTGATCTTAGAGCTTTTAAAATTGACACGTGACTTGACGTATGAATTCAAAAAAGATCTGTTAAATAATTAAATTATCAGAAAAGGTTCCAAATTTGATTATTTGACTATACTCAATAACTATTGACTTTGGGTGACCTGGTGGTCTAGGGGTAAGGTGTCAAAATTCTGTGCTGAGGGTCCGGGATTCAATCCTCGGTCCCGGCACTGATTTATCTGATTGCCAAACCTTTCCTTCACCTCTGACAAGATGTGTATTAATCACAGCTTGTGAATGTGAGGAATGCCAGGCCTCAACCATGGTTCGGATTCCACGTTAAACTGTAGGTCCTCCATTTCATCTCGTAATCAGCCTACCATTACACATTAGCGTAAGTGCGTATAACCCGAACGGATAGTAAGACGCGGTGCTAATAATAATAATAAACTCTTGACTTTAAAGAGGGCCGCCTACTGGAGTGTTGAGTCACTACGCAGATGTCCAGTAATTCCATGTTATTTAAGAACTGATTTGTTATTTAAAAATATGGCTCACACCAAAATGTAGGGGGAAGGTACAAACATATCCTTGTATCATTAAAAACCTTAAATCTTAATTTTTTCGTAATTTAAAAAATTGTATTAAAATATAGCATTATTTAATTTTCAAGGACGTTTCACGCGCGGAAAATGACACAGTTCTGATATCAAACTAAATGGTTGGAAACATAGATCCAAACAAATAAATACGTTATTAGTAGGGTTGTCCTGGTAAGTTTCAGGTGGCCTGGGAGTACAAATATAATAACCCTAAGGTGCGATGGAAGAGGACGCGTTAAAAAGCCAGTGTTTTTGTAGTTTTTATGGCAAAACTTTTTTTTACAAAATAAATAACATATTTCTCCAGTAGAGACATAGAATTTAATTTTCTTCACATGGTAATCCAAACAGTTGTTGAATATCTTTCAAGGGTGTTCTGGAATTTAGTGACAACTTTTTACCCTAATTTAAAAAGTTTAATATTTAATGCCGCTATGCTCATGACAGATATTCAACAACTGTTGATATCATCATGCGGAGAAAATTAAATTATATATCTGTACTGGAGCAATATTTTATTTATTTTAGCCCGAAAAAAGTGTTTGCCATAAAAACTGCAAAAACACCGGTCTTTTCTCGAGTCCCCTTTCATTCCACCTTAACAAACATTTACAACTACCACTGATTTTATGTTTCAGTGTCAGGACTGCCTCAACACACAAGGTATAAAGTCCGAGTCAAGACGATTTCTAAGTATTGACTTCAACTTCATTGTGTAATTACATTGAATCACATAGCTGTCTAAATATTATTGCCTTCAAAAAATTATATCACGTTAGGAAAAGTTTTATCCAATTTTAATTTTTTTTCGTGTCGGCGTGCAACTCAAATTGTGTTCGCGTGCCACCCATTGACACGCGTGCCATATATTTACCATCCCTGACCTAGGGGCTCATTGGAGCTCAATGTATAAGAACAAATACATTCTTATAAAATGTAGTATTTAAATGGTCAAGGGTCCTAATTCAACCTTTTATTTGTACTCCTTGAATATTTACAGAAACTCGAGGACCAATATCTTGTAGATGTTAATTAGGTATACAGTAAATACACTCAAAACTCCTTTATGCGAAATTGATGGGACCGGATCCAATCACCATTATCAAAATTCCGGGTAATCCGTAACTTTGGATTTTTTTTTACTCTTACGGGTGTAAAAATATGGACACACCGTGAAAATAATACATTTATTTACAGAATGATTTAGTATGAGGAATAAGATGTGATGTTTTGCTATAAAATATTTGATATGACACAATCGCACAAACTTTCTCATGTTTTTTATTATAGCTTGAAACAAAAATTTCAAAAATATGTTTTCAGTAATCTTTATATAAGTGAGTATTCTTCAGAAAAAAATATAACATCTGGGTGATCACAATAAACACGCTTCATTTTATATAAATTTTGAGCAAATTGTTAGACAATTTAAAAAAAATTTAAAAATTCTATTATTTGTAAATATCCTCAAACTATTTTTATTTTAGAAAATTAAAAAATATATATTTTTATATATCATGAAACATAATTCTCCTATATTCATTTAGAACTGAATCTTAAAGGCAATTTCCAAAAGATTTCAAATTTTTCTAAACATTTTGATCAGGAAACTAGCCTTAAATTAATTTATTTGATAAAAATCAAGATACATCATTATAGCAATTTTAAACAAAATCTTTAAGGATGATTTCAAAAATCTCAAATTTTTCATCCATCAGTCATCAGTGAATTACCATTAAATTAATTTTTCCAAAAAATATTAATAAAATTATTTATAATGTAAAGAAATTAACAGATACTTATTTTAAACTAAATAATTACAGCAATTATTATCTTTATAATATTCTAATTTTTTTAAACAAATCAATCATCAGTAATCTACCTGTAAAATAACTTTTCCCTGAAAAAATAAGTAGGCTATATAGTTTTATTTGCCATGCCAAACACTTCCTAGTTATCAATACTAAACAAAATACTTAGATCATCATCTTAATATTTAACTGCCCTTTAACGAATTTTTACCTCAAAACCTAGTATACAGTGTTGTTTGTCAGCTATAAACCTTCATAGACATCAATTTAAAAAAATAAATCGTTAGAGCCATTTTGGAACAAATTTGGAACTCAAATAAACCAAATACCAGTAAAATACCCTTAATTTGAGGGCTAGGGTAAAAATAACATAAAAATATCCCAAGGTATATCCCTATAAAAATATCAAGTTTGAACCAAGTCTATCAAACCATTTTGGCCAGAGACAGACAGATATGGGGACGGACAGAATAATGGTTAAATATACTGGTTCGGGTTCACATAAAACGTAATTAAGAGATATATTTTTTCACGATTCTTATAATTTCTTTTGATATGAAAAATATGTAAAAAAAAAAGCTATCTTCTAACTGCAATTGCAGTATCACTGTATTACATTTTACACGACATGATTGTAATTGATGCTTTTCAGTAATTAATATTAATAGTTTTTTTTAAGTTGAAATGGTATTCCGTACTGTTGTGATTCGGATGAACGAATTTCTAGTGTAAAGTAATAAATCTATAATATCTCAAGAATTTCGAAACATATATCTTATAAACATGTATAAAATGTATATATACATTTTAAATATTTTAGACGAAAAAGAACGTGCGATCCCAAACTAGATCACAAAACTACATAAAATTAAAGCTAGCCGACAAATGTTTTAGTATGTAAAATATCCTAGATAGCTCACGAATTTAAAAAAAATTTTGTGATTAATATACACTGTATCTTTAATACTCCTAGTACAAAATTATGTCATAAAACCAAATAAAACTAAATATGTCCAATTTAAATGGTTTAAATTTGTATCTAGCCTGCATACAAAACTTATTAGCAAATAATCAAGAAAAGTGACAGCCATGTAAAGTAAGTAAATCTCCTCATTTTTGTTGTAATTATTTTCTTTCAAGGTCATAAGACGGTATCTAGACTAAAGGTATATGTAGAGGAGGAAGCACCAAAATGAAGGTTCGCCTGGTCACAAAAGAATGCTTCAAACGGCTCTGTCCAGTGTAAGCTATATTTATATTACTACATACAGTGGTTTATATACTAGTGAAGTATTTATAGTTTAATCTTAGTATATTGAAATGATAGAAAGACTCACCAACACTAAGATGATTATAGTATCAACTATTGTTTAATTCAGGGCCGTTTATGCTTCATGATCGATAATTAGACGTAATTGATAAGTCCACTTAAAATATAAGTTTCTACTGACATGAGAATAAAAATTTCTAAATGGGTGTAATACCATGAACTGGGGACTCTCTTACATATAGGCCTATATAATTTATTGAAGCACACACGTATTAAGTTTAGAAAATGACATTTCACATTCTATTTTGAATATATGTCAAAGTTAACAATAGTTTGTATGCCTTAAACAACTGCTTGAATGTTTTGTACATTTTATGACATCGTTGATATTCACAAATGATGTATAGCTAAGACTGGGTACCCTTTAACTTATTCATTAAAATTTGTCATACAATTTTATTTTTTTTAAATCATTCATTCAGAATCGAATGAATGGTGTAATTTTGGTTTAAATTAGTTGCGACAGCCCAAAACAAATGTGTCCATGATTGAGGATTGTTTTAGTGGTTTTGAAATAAATAACTACAGCAGTGTAATGATATATCCCTTCAGGTATGTTTCACCCTTAAGAGAAAGTGTATGTTCCCACTTCACAACGAATACATTAATATCCTCTGTCTCGTAATACCATTAAACTATCTATAGGAGTTGAACTCACGCGTCGTGGCGACAGAGACGCAGCAGGCGACCAGCAGGATCCTCAGTCTAAGAGAGTTCACTGTCATGATGCTGTTTGGTGACGTGACTAGCCGTGCGTTAGTCTCACCGAGCACTGAAAGGCCCTCTCATAAGACCGGTCTCGCCAATACACTATTCCAGCCTGCGGTCTACCGCCAACCGGGGAATTCCCTTCCACCACCCAGAGGGGGAAACACAAGGTTCCGCTTCCTAAGGCAAGACCCGCAAGGTCTTTAGCTACACTTTGGGTCGATCTTTAAGAAGTCTTTACTAAAGTATATTGTGCTATTAGAAGTTTAGACTTGCTGTGAAGGTCACACCCCCACACTGAAAACAATGTTGATATTCACGCCGGTGGGTACGCGGTTTGCTTTGCCTGTGAACGGAGAATTGGGGTTCGAATCTCAGCCGTGTATACTGTAGGTGTTTTTTTTCTCCATAAATGGTTTCCTCCGTCCCATCCACACAAATACAGGTATAGCTCCCCTAAATTCTACCTTACTCAGATCTAGCAAACTAGTAAACTCTTGGAATAGTTTCATCCATCGGGTTCCTAGGTTGAATCTTAATCTCTTATCATGGCTAGAGAGAATTTATGATTAATTAATTTATTTATTTAATTACAATTAATGACCACTATTTGTAATTATTTTAAACTTGTTTATACTTCATATTGATCAAATTTACACTAAAAACTAATCAATATATTTTGAAAAATAAATCATATTTATTCATCTCTTTGTATTAGAATTGCCTCCATTTCTAGGATTCTCACTCAATTCATCAGCTATCTAAGTTAACTCATGAAATTCAAATGTGTCTACTGAATAGAATGCGGCGAGGAAAATCCAAAACAATTCCGAGACAAACGTTAGCACCTAATTGTTGAGTGGTCTGTTAGACTTCCCTCGTGTGTTAAGGCGCCGTTTCTTGATGACTTAAATAAGATCTCAAAGAAACTACAATTTTAAAAAAACTACTAACGCGTTCCGTATTTAAGTCAAGCTAACTTATGTTATTTTCTCATTCACCCATCAAAAGCGGTTAAGTTGTTTTTTTCTGCCCTGCTCCGCGTTTCGGTTTTCGTCCGAGCTTTCCGTATATTTTTAGTAATGAGGAAAGAGGATGAAAGGAGATATTTGTGTGGAGTTTAAGTGGGAAACCATTTATAGACTCTACCCCAACATCCCCATTACCGGAAAATTATACAAGACGATACAGACGCCCTTGTCTACGCGACCAACAATTAGGTTAACCAGTAATCAAATCAAGGTTTGGCTTACCCCTACACTTAAGGTGAGAGCTTGGGGAACACGAGTTAAGGCCGGTGTTTTTGCAGTTTTTATACACACACTTTTTTTTTCAAAAGAAATCAAATAATTCTCCAGTAAAAACACAAAGTTTAATTTTATTCACATGACGACCTCAACAGTTCTTGAATAAACTGTCAAGGATGTCCAAGAATTTAATGATAACTTTTACTCTTTATTTTTTTTTAAATTCTCGTCTAATTCCGCTATACTTATGACATGTATTCAACAACGGTTGATATCGCCTTCTGAAGAAAATTAAACTCTATGTTTTTACTGGAATCATATTTTATTTATTTTGTCAAAAAAAAGTTTTGATTATAAATAACCCTGCAAAAACCCTGCCCTTAGCTCGCAGTCCCTTCACTCCCATCTAGATGTTGTTTGATTTATTTAGAGGAGACTAGAATGACGCCTTTGTGTACACCATTGGGTACGCAGACATAGGCGTCATTCTCGTATCCCCTTAAGTCTATCAAACATGAGGATAGGCTGGATGGGCGGTGTACGGAGGGAAACAAACTTATATTTGACATTAAACTTGCTCAAAATATGGCGCTGCAATGTAGATATGAGACCCTAAACCATTTTACTCACATGCAAGAAAGATGAAAGATCAATCTAATAATTATAATAATTGTTTGTTTGTTGAATTTGTTCACATAAGAATTCAAGGTCAAGACTCTTGGAGGATACAATTTCAAGGTGAGCCACTGGTATTGATGCTGGAATGAGCTCACTGGTACTCTGTGCCTGGTAGGTTGAGAAGGAGATGGAGCCTTGCCCTAGACCAAGGTCATGCAGGCAATACACAACACATATGTGGAGGTCACACGTTCTAGTTATTATAACCTTGTTAGTTCTGGCTACCCCCACCCCTACCCCTAAGGGTCCCAGGTGCTAGTAGCCCAGCTGGCACTGCCATAAGAAAGAACATAAACTGCTACTATGGTCTTCAGAGTATTAATATTAAATAATCCAATGCGGCTTCAGGCGGAGAGTTTTCAGACAAAATACCAGTGGTTTATCAATCATAACCACACCAGTAGTACTGTTATCTAAAGCCGGGTCCACACTTGTGTCAGAACCTCGTATCGTATACCCGTCGTGATCCAGTTAATAGTGGGTTGACGATACGTGTAACACGTTTGAGACAAAATTTCGGCAGATCCGATCCTCGTTCCGTCGCGATCTTTGTAGCGGTCCGTATTTCATTCAGTCGTGTGTTGTGGCAGAACAGGTACAGACAGACATGCCGTATAAATTGCATCAAAGGAAGCTACGGGATGGAGAGGATGCGGCATGTCTGTACCTGATCTACCACAGCACACGACTGAATGAAATACGGACCGCTACAAAGATCGCGACGGAACGAGGATCGGATCTGCCGAAATTGTCTCAAACGTGTTATAAGCCTATCGTCAAAGCACTCTAGCCTAGATCGTGACAAAGATACAATACGAGACTCTGACACAAGTGTGGAACTGGTTTAGGACGTGGAACTCATGTTACCAGAGATACAATACGAGACTCTGACACAAGTGTGGAACTGGTTTAGGACGTGGAACTCATATTACCAGAGATACAATACGAGACTCTGACATAAGTGTGGAACTGGTTTAGGACGTGGAACTCATATTACCAGAGATACAATACGAGACTCTGACACAAGTGTGGAACTGGTTTAGGACGTGGCACTCATGTTACCAGAGATACAATACGAGACTCTGACATAAGTGTGGAATTGGTTTAGGACGTGAACTCATATTACACCTGGTCTCTGTTGACGGGAAGATTAAGGTTTCAATTCCCGGCCGAGTTTTTTCACTTATCATTTATTCATCTTTTCTCCACCTCAGAATGGGTAGGTTTATTCTAAAAAACTACCCTTCTCATCTCAGGTCCCTTAGATTAATTATATCAATATTAAGATTGGTGGTAAGACGTTCTAAAGTAAATTTTATCCTATAAGCCCACTTTTGAAATAACTCGCTGTTGTGTTTGTCAAGGTATAGCAATCTTTTGGCATTGCGTTTACAAAGTTCAGTTAGCGTTAGCTAAGCCATAATTAGCACGTTAATCACTAACCTTGTGCTAATAAAGATGTATTTCATTGGAAAGTAGCACTTTCTGGGTAGAAGTGTCCACGTGATATTTTTTTAAACAAAAATTTCTCCCTGGTGTTGAAAGAGCGCAACTATAGAATATATTTCCGGTAAATTCAAATATAATTAATGACTCAAAGGCTATCACTTATTACTTTACGGGACAGAAAGAGGTGCCTGAAACTATATGGTCTGTCTACAGGTCATCTCAAATTTCTGTACACTAAAGGAACATAAGGAAAAAAAAGAGTGAATGGCTCTTTCGACTGGATCGACAGTTCTGAGCAGTTGTAGTGTTTTATATTACTAACACCTCTAAAGGTGTTCTTTATGACTCCACGTTTTAACCCTTGTCCGAGCTAACCGCACATTTACACTAATGGGGTAGGAAGATAAAATTTATAGAAACTACACTCATGTTTGCGTGGAGAAAGAGATGGAGAGATCGTTTAGTAATAAACACTCTACTTACACTCTATCAGGATTCTAGCTCTGACAGCTCAGTCACCAGCCAATACAACCTAACAATCTAACCCGAAATGTTGATGGATGGATGGATTTTTTCACAGTCACAATAATTACCTTTAGTGTTTGATATATATATATATATCAAACACTAAAGGTAATTATATATATATATATCAAACACTAAAGGTAATTATTGCGACCGTAAAAAAAATACATTTATTTTTTATTGTTTTTAATGTGGTGTAGTTTTTATGTTTCTGTGAGAAAATGCTCTTAAATGTTGTGTTACTAATTTTCGGGCAACCTATACTTGAATAAATGAATGTATCCAGTTAAGGGATGGCAGTGAGCAAAGTCCAAGATCATCAGAGAGAATAACAGTTCAAGTGACGTATTTTTGTGACTCATGTTTCTCGTGCTATGAAGATGTGATGTTGCCAGGTAGTGAGTGGCCTCAGTAGCACATCTCTCTCGCGGTGTGTTACTTTGTAAGCACAAGTCATCGAGTCAAGTTTTAAAAACAATATTTCTTGAATCTTTAGCTTATTCTCCTGTTGTTCTTTCTTCGGAAGAAGAAACTAATATAAATTGGCAAGGCAAAGGACAAATGACAAAAACGGAACCCTAAATCATAAAAGGAAATGTAATTTGAAGTCTGTCACAATAATGGTTTTTAGATCTTTGAAAAGCAAACAAGACCAGCCATTATATATATATATATATATATATAAAATGTGTGTGTGTGTGTGTGTGTGTGTATATATATATAGAATAGTGTTTCTTTATACTTTCAGAAATTTACATCCATAAAAATGAGCAAACAACCTGAGCGTTTGGTCACTGGCACTGTTCATTAATCACGGAGCAATTTGGGAGATGTTGGGGACCCAGCTATGAAACTAACAAATTGGTTTGAGTCATTATATTATTTTATTTTATTTCACATCTTACTATCTCAAACAGAATCAACATTTGATACAATCTGCAACACTTTGCCTTGAATAGTGTGTTAACGCCGTTTACCTTGAAAAGTTACAGCTTTACCTTGACCTTTTACATTATGGCTCTATTTTATAAGCTACACCATAGTGTAATATGTCAAGTTTAGTTGGAGTGTACATTATTTAAAACAAACTTGGCCCAGTAGAACGTAGTAAAAATTTATTTCTAAAGTAAAGTATTGTATGTACAGGTTATAATGATTAAGCTGCAAGTACGTGTGTGTCTTTACTTTTTCCTGTCAAAGGAAAGTATTGTAATAGTAAAATAAAAATCCATCCCGAGATTATGAAGAACATTTACGTTTTATGAGAACTTGAACTCAGAAAAATAGATTTTACAATTCTGTCTGTCCCATTGTCTGTCTGTCGAGCCCAGGCCTCGGATCCAAAACGGTTCAGTGGATTTTGTTCAAGCTTGAAATTTAGATTTTATAGGGCCATACCTCAGGATTTTTTTTATTATATTTTGACCTACACTTAAAATTAAGTTCAGTTTACTGCTTGGTGATTTTCTAAAATTAAAAATATATTTAAAATGACTAACGATTCTGTTTAAAATATATATCTGGGGGGTGTTTTACATGTAAAAAAACCCTGTAAAGCTGATTTTGGGGCAAAATTTGTTTAAGGGTAGATTACTGATGAATGTTTAAAACGTGAGTATTAAAAAAAACTGTCTTTAGCAATTTAGTTCAAAATGAGTATTTGTTAAGTTTTTTACACTATAAATAATGAAATATATTAATTGTTTTTCTAAAAAAAATCATTTTATAGTAGTTTACTGATGACTGATTTTTGTAAAATTTGAATATTTTGAAAGAGCTTCAACGATTTTGTTTAGAATTGGTATTAAGGAACTGTTTTTATGATAAATAATAGTGTATAGTCATTTTTCTAAAATAAGATAATTTAAGAGTAGTTTACTCACTAAAAATTATAAAAAGTTTGAAATTTCTCGCAATTGTGATTGAATATTGAGTTCAAAATGAATAGGTGGAAATAGTTTTTCATGATAAATAAGAATATGCTTTTATTTTTACAAATTACAATTAATTTTAGGGTAGTTTATAGATAAACTGTTACAAAATATTTTTCAAATTTGTTAAAAAATATTTAAACAATTTTGTTTAGTATGTAAATATTATATAAAGAGTTTTTATTGTGATTAAAACAAGAGGATGTGTTTGTTTTTATGAGGGAAACTTACTTGAGGGTAGCTTACTGAGAAAACAATTTTGCAAAACTTTCCTCAAAGCTATAATAAGCAATATTAGAAAGTGTGTGCGATTGTGTCGTGCCATTTATTACCACTAATATTAATATAAGCAGACGCTGTATGTTTATTAAGTTATGTTTTCATAAATGGTGACATTTCGGTTATCTTTTAGACTACGGATGTAAAAAGATGTTTGAAACAGGTTGTGTCATCTCATTAAAAATTAAAAAATTATAATTGTAATAAAATTATATATTTTTTAAATAGCTTGAAATAACGTACAAGTTTAGGCGTGGCAAATTTAATACAAGCACATTAAAATTAAGTTTTTAAGTTACTAGACAATAAGCTACTTTTTGTCAACAGTTAATTCATTTTAGTTATTTTTAATAGCTTCTATTTTTTACACGTTTTATTAAAGCTTTCAAAATTCATAATAATACATAAAAATAGTCGATGGTAATTTTTAGTAATTTACAAATGTAAAGGTTGTTTGCTTAAATGTACCTAAAAATAAACAACAAAAAAAGAGTAATTCTAATGTGAGTATTCCTATCCAGCCTTCATTTCAAGTTGTTTTTGAAACATGGTATTTAAATATTAATGTTTTAACAATGATGACTAAGGCCAGGCGACCACTATTTGCGGAAAAAAAACATACGATGCTTTCCCATTATTATTTAATTTTTCACACATTAAATTCACTTGGTTATGGGATTTAGTATTTTCACCAACTTTTTAATAAAATGAAATACACACACAGTATAAATGTTCAACAAAAACAAAATACTGCAGCGTTTACACATTTAAAAAAAAAGTGGTTAATGTGAATCAACCTTTGTGACGTAATTTAAGTCTCTGCTGTCCGAGAGATATTTGTTCTGTCCGTTGCAGGGGCGATGTCTACCTATGCACGCACAGTGTAATTACCCAAATTATAATAATTTCGTGTTTTGTGCCTTATATTTGATTATATTACGGATTGGGCTTAGACCTGAATGAAGGTATTGGACTTCATTTTCATGTATGTGTACATGTATATGTCTGATCACCGCGTCTTACTACCTGCTCAGGCTATATGCACATATGATCATTTATTCTAATAGGATAGGAACGAGGAAGGAAGAATTTTAGAGGTAATCTACCCACATTTTCGTGGAAGGGAAGTGGGAAAGTCATCTAGGAAAAAACACCCTCAGTAGACACAACTGGGACTCTAACCCTGATCTCCTCATCTTTTCATGCCAGTCTAGCACAAGAGTGACGTCTTAGACTGCTCGGAAACTGAAGCGGGTGTGTGTATAATTAATTAATTAATTAATTAATTAATTAATTTTAGCACCGCGTCTTACTAACCGTTCGGGTTATACGCTTAAGTAATTACACTAATGGATTATGAATTAGGAATGTTGAAATTAGAGGAAGTGAACCCGCATTTGCGTGGAGGGAGAGTGGAAAACCATTTAGGGAAAACCACCCCAGTTCACCCGACCGAGATTCGAACCTCGATCTTCCCGTCCTTGGTAGTATGTGTATAATTAACCACAGAAACAACAGGAAGGATACTCAGGCCAAGGTGGGGAAGCCACTTCCGGCCATCATGACACTTCCGTTCCGGACTGATGATTGCTTCATGTCTTTTTAGAAATACTTTTATGAAACAGTTTCCATTTATGTTTATTTAGTGGATTCAACACACAGCTCTTTTAGATATTAATACTTTGGATCAATCCAGGACTTTTTTTTTAGCACGGTATCTTCCTACCCTTTCGGGCTGTATTTATATGTAATGACTAGGCTGATGTGTTAGGGATGAGGAAGGTTGAATTAGGAGGAAGTGTACCTATATTTGCGTGATGGTGGGGATGAAAACCATTCATGAAAACTGCCTTCAATACGCCCGATCGAGATTGGAGCCCCAATCTGCCCATCATCGGCAGTCCGTTCTATTGCGAGAGTGAAGTCTTAGACCATGGGGCCACCAAAGTGGGTTAGAACATGTTCGACATCCCAATTGCTATAAGCCGTAAAGAAGGGATATTACCTCAAGGCATAAGTGTTAAGTTAGATCACAAATCTTGACATATGATACACACACGCTGGGACACAACAGTCTTGTACCAATGTTTTTCAATCAATGTTGTCAAACGCACAAAAGTATCCCTCCTACAACGCGTCTTACTAACCGTCCGGGATGAAAGTATTTTTAAATGATGCTGATGGGTCAGGGATGTGGCAGGAAATATATCGGCATTTTAATATCCTTCTGTATGCATGGCTAAGATCTTAACCCTGACTTCCATCCACGTCAACAGCAAACCAAACTATGCCTTGATTTTCTTACCGATTGACATTTGAACCACATTTAGAAAATACAATAAACATCTTTTGCGGTCAACTTTGATAAAATTTTACTATATAATTGGTAAGGGTGTGTGATTAATCGAATATTTGAGTTCGAGTAGAGTTTTAATAGCTGCTCGAGGTGACCTGGTGGTCTAGGGGTAAGGTGTCAGACTTCTGTGCTAGGGGTCCGAGGTTCAATCCTCGGTCCCAGCACAGATTTATCTGAATGCCAAACCCTTCCTTCACCTCTGACAAGATGTGTATTAATCACAACTTGTGAATGTGAGGAATGCCAGGCCTCCACCGTGGTTCGGATTCCACGTTAAACTGTAGGTCCTCCATTTCATCTCACAATCACCCTACCATTGCACATTAGCGTAAGTGCGTATAACCCGAACGGGTAGTAAGACGCGGTGCTAATAATAATAATAATAATAATAATAATAATAATAATAGCTGCTCGAACTCGACTCGAAGATTTTTACAAAACTCAAAAATATGAGTAATCGGAATGTTCGAACTTTTCCTAGAAAATTCCTATTTTAGTTAATTTTATCTAATTTTAAGATATTATTTCATAGCAAATAAAGTCTCAAAATATTTTCTTTTGTCTAGTTAAAAAAAAATTAAACACTAGTATTAAATATATTTAAAAATTCGAATTTGTGTGATTATACATGTTTTCACACTAAAATGTAGTTCTAAAAATAATCATGTATGTGCCTGTTTATGCATGGATCTATTACAAAAATTCAACTTAAAAAATGTATTGTATAAACATTGCTCTATAATACTCGAACACGAAAAAAAAAAACTTTTCCATTCAAACATGACTCGAAGTGGAAAATGCCTACTAGCAAACCCCAAATTATTTGTGTTATTTTAAAGGTATTGATCATATAATTATATTAAAAGTGATACATACGAACCACACGAATTGATCTAAGAGTGAATTACTTGAAAGTAAATTCAGTAATTTTCTCTAAGCCGTCAGATACGTCCATTTACGAGTGTAATAAAATTATGGTATAAGAAAGCCTGTCCTCTATATCAGCTTTTGGTGACCTGGTGGTCTAGGGGTAAGGTGTCAGACTTCTGTGCTGAGGGTCCGGGGTTCAATCCTCGGTCCCGGCACAGATTTATCTGATTGCCAAACCCTTCCTTCACCTCTGACAAGATGTGTATTAATCACAACTTGTGAATGTGAGGAATGCCAGACCTCCACCGTGGTTCGGATCCCACGTTAAACTGTAGGTCCTCCATTTCATCTCACAATCACCCTACCATTACACATTAGCGTAAGTGCGTATAACCCGAATGGGTAGTAAGACGAGGTGCTAATAATAATAATAATAATAATAATATATCAGCTTTTACAAACTGTGTTCCGCAAATTCCTTGGGCTGCGCCATAATTATCACAAGGTGAGCCCATTTTATAATATTCTTTATTGGTTTTTAACACTATAAAATAGCATCAGTAATTAGTATTGCAATTTTTTTTTTTTTCAAATCTGAATAAAGGACATTTGCCAAAAGCGCAGCTAGAACACGTGATGTTTTCCATTTGTTTAATACTTTCATGCTTGTAAAATTTATTTGTAGCTATTGAATATTTATAATATTAGTTTTTATGAGGACTCGTGTATTTTTTATAATGCAAGGGCTCATTCATTCTAGAAAGTTTAGGAACAGCTAATTTATTTCCCGCGCCCACTGATTTGGCTCACATACAGTAGTACTGATAGTCTATTTTAACAGTAATTATATATTTTGGCTTTATTGACTCTTGATATTCAAGCCGAGACCATCCACATTTTTTGAAATTATCTATTTAACCTACTTATTGCTCATAGTGCAATTCAAAACAGTGAGTCATGCTTTCTAAACATAGGAGACATCCAAAAAGGGCGAGGCAATTTAGAAACTTGTGTGTATTTCATTTGATTTATTTGAGGCATTCAAAGTGCAAACACCTCTGTGGTCTAAAGGTCAAAATTTCTGGCTACAGATTCAGGGGTCCCGGGTGCGATCCCCAGCGCTTTCAAAATTTATTTGTAAAGCAGTGAATCTGGAACAGGGTCAAACTCTGGCTCGTGAGGACAATTGAGGAGCTACTTGAATAAAGAAGTAGTAGCTCCGGTTTAGACAACTGCGGACTGTAGGACTATTCCGACCACGTGACAATAATATATCCTCCAATGTTGGCGCAGTATCATTGATGAAGACGGCGGCCACTCGGTCAGTAATGCTCGTTCGTTTGCGGTCTTAAGCCATGGAGATTAAAGTACACTTTATGAACCAACTGATTAGATCAGAACTTGACTTTTAAATTAACTTCAATATAAATCAGGGACAACATCCATCACCCGGCCGTTAATTCATCACTGTGAAAGGGGAAACCCACATTTCACCAATGATAAATTTTTTGGCAAGCCAGGAATCGAGCCCGGGGCCTTTAGCTCAGCAGAAATACACGCTATAGCCTGAGCTAAGCTATTGGAATGAACTGCCTTGCTGGCAGGAGACGTAATCGTGGGGATCGAATCCCAGCTGGACAGAGAGAGCTTTCTACTGAATGTTTACCAACTCTCTCTCCATGCAAATATAGGTATACGTTCTCTAAATTCTACCTACCTCATCCTTAACCCATTATTATAAATATTAGGGTAGTTCTGACGTAGAGCCAGAAGGAAAAAAAAGAAAGGAAAAAAAGGGTTTACAAAAATTTAATAATCCGTACCTAATTTGGCATGCTATTTAGTCTCTAGGAGGAAGTTTGATAATGACTAGTGACTTACCTTAGCTTGATTTAAGGTACACACCAACCTGACACAATACCGTTAATAAACCCCCTTATGAAATAATATAAAATAATTTTCAGATTTATTAACTCTAGGTATTTTCAGTAAATTGGCCCGTGACCCCTTAAACAGTTGGCAAATTTACGATTAGCTGAGCTTAATGTATTATAAAAGTTCGTTTATTCACTCAAGGTGTACAATATAATATCTGCTTTAACATATTCAATACATATTTTTTATTTGTGTCTGTCATTTATAATGAAACAATAATTTTTTTAGCTACTATCTCTTTACAAGACCACATTGTGAATCTAATTAAACTTATATTTTAACAAATCTGCGTCATTGTTTTATATAACAACAAGTGAATCCTTTTCTAACAGGTCGCTTCACAATCAAGGGATTCAAGCCCTGAACCATCCTTCTAGTATGACCAGAGTGGTACGATTACTGGAGATCCTCCTCCTCCTGGTCTCCTGCCTTATAACCTTGTTCATTCCACCAATTCTCGTAAAGGTCAGGCCTGTAACCCTGGGGTTGGTCGCATGCCTTACGACAGTTGGCCAGTATCCAGTCCTCCTCTGCTGTCGTGGGGACTCTGGGGTGGTGTAAATACAATAATGAAGTCGTACAAACTGTTCTTGTGGGTCTTAACTGACACATTGACTGCTCGTGTACAGTAGAGTGAACATCGAGAATATTTAGTACTAACAAGCAGCCTGGAGTACTGTGAATCTTTGGTACGGGTATTAGTATCAAACTAGCCACCTGGAGTACAGACGACCCGTCAATCTCCTGGTACAGGTAAATGGTACCAAACTAACCACCTCTAAAGTACAGGCAACCCGCCAATCTCCTGGTACAGGTAAATTGTATCAAACTAACCACCTGGAGTACAGACAACCCGTCAATCTCCTAGTACAGGTAAATTGTATCAAACTAACCGCCTGGAGTACAGGCAACACGTCAATTTCCTGGTACAGGTAAATGGTATCAAACTAACCACCTGAAGTACAGGCAACCTGTCAATCTCTTGGTACAGGTAAATGGTATCAAACTAACACCCTCTAAAGTACAGGCAACCCGTCAATCTCCTGGTACAGGTAAATGGTATCAAACTAACCACCTGGAGTACAGGCAACCCGTCAATCTCTTGGTACAGGTAAATGGTATCAAACTAACCACCTCTAAAGTACAGGCAACCCGTCAATCTCCTGGTACAGGTAAATGGTATCAAACTAACCACCTGGAGTACAGGCAACCCGTCAATCTCTTGGTACAGGTAAATGGTATCAAACTAACCACCTGGAGTACAGGCAGATCGTCAATCTCCTGGTACAGGTAAATGCTATCAAACTAACCACCTGAAGTACAGACAACCCGTCAATCTCTTGGTACAGGTAAATGGTATCAAACTAACCGCCTGGAGTACAGGCAACCCGTCAAGCCCCTGATCTAGTTATTTGGTATCAAGTCACCTGATGACTCGGCCGTCCTTAGGATCAGTGACGCACTTGGTGCGTGGGTCGTAAAATCCATCCCCTACGTCGTAGCAACCCTCAGGAATAGGTCTGGTGGGGGTGTCTTGGGTGAGGTGTGATAGACCTGCTGGCCGCAGACCCAAGATGTGCTCTTTGTAGAACCTGTGATCACCACACTTTCTAGCTGCAGCGTTAAATCTGGGATATCACTCAAATCTAGGGACGAATTAAGATAGAAACTAGTAGTGGAGACTGAACAGCTTATTCATTAGAGTGTGATTCACTGGTGTTTTAGAGTGTGAATTACTAATACACTGGATTGTGAAACATTGGTACCTTTGTGTGTAAGCCACTGGTATCCTGGAGTGTGAATCACTCGTACACATGTTGTGTGAAATACTATTAGACCTAGGCCCACCCCAGTTGTGTTAACCATTGATACCCTGTAGCGTGAGCAGCTGATATCACTCGATTCCAAAACAGCTAGTTCTAAAACCAATTGGTTGTTATATAAAATAGAAAGTAACGCCATTCTTGGAAGTGGCACTGCAGTGTATATTACCTTCGGTCTGGCATCTTGCAGTACTTCCATGACTCCACATTTTTGAAGCCCAGACCATCAGAGAAATGGAATCTCATGGATTGGAGCACCCCATTGTCCCAAACTCCACTTATGCAGCACCCAGAGGGATAATTAAGAGTGCCCTTTCCGTGGAACTTGCCATCCCTCAGGGCTCCTTCATATACCACACCTAAAAGCCACCAAACCTTGCTGCAATCCTGTTTGCCTGATCTAGCAGGGGAGGTGTGTGGTTTATTGTAGATTGTGTCGGCAACTCTCCACACCTTGCTGCAATCCTGTTTGCCTGATCTAGCAGGGGAGGTGTGTGGTTTATTGTAGATTGTGTCGGCAACTCTCCACACCTTGCTGCAATCCTGTTTGCCTAATCTAGCAGGGGAGGTGTGTGGTTTATTGTAGCTTGTGTCTGCAACTCTCCACACCTTGCTGCAATCCTGTTTGCCTTAGCTAACAGGGGAGGTGTGTGGTTTATTATAGCTTGTGTCTGCAACTCACCAAACCTTGCTGCGATCCTGTTTGCCTAATCTAGCAGGGGAGGTGTGTGGTTTATTGTAGCTTGTGTCTGCTACTCACCACACCTTGCTGCAATCCTGGTTGCCTTATCTAACAGGGGAGGTGTGTGGTTTATTGTAGCTTGTGTCTGCAACTCACCAAACCTTGCTGCAATCCTGTTTGCCTAATCTAGCAGGGTAGGTGTGTGGTTTATTGTAGCTTGTGTCTGCTACTCACCACACCTTGCTGCAATCCTGGTTGCCTACACCATCAGGGGAGGTGTGGGGTTTATTATAGCTTGTGTCTGCAACTCTCCACACCTTGCTGCAATCCTGGTTGCCTACACCATCAGGGGAGGTGTGTGGTTTATTATAGCTTGTGTCTGCAACTCACCACACCTTGCTGCAATCCTGTTTGCCTAATCTAGCAGGGGAGGTGTGTGGTTTATTGTAGCTTGTGTCTGCAACTCACCACACCTTGCTGCAATCCTGTTTGCCTAAGCTATCAGGGGAGGTGTGTGGTTCATTGTAGCTTGTGTCTGCAGCTCACCACACCTTGCTGCAATCCGGTTTGCCTACACCAGCAGGGAAGGTGTGTGGTTTATTTTAGTCTGTGTCTTCAAACCACCACACCTTGCTACAATCCTGTTTGCCTAAGCTAGCAGGGGAGGTGTGTGGCTTATTTTAGTTTGTGTCTGCACTCCACCACACTTTTCTACAACCCTGTGTGGCTACACTAACAATGGGGGTTAAGTTGGGGTGTATGTTACTATTGATTGCTACGCAGGTTTCACGAGTCATATTTTGTAGAGAATACTTGTTTTCACAGTTTTAATCTCTATAGTCCAATGAAACAGGCTGTATTAGGGGAATCCTTCACCTGAAGGAAGTGTGACAAACAAAAATTCTACCCGTTTAAAATAGGAACCTGGCCTTTCCTCTGCAATTTAAATATATATATACGTAGTTAGCAGTTATACCATATATATTGGTGTATGCGAGTAAAGATTTAAAAATTGTAATGACGTTAAAAATATACACTGTATATTGTAGTTATTTAAATAATTAATAAAATCTATAAAAAAAATTGTATAACATCTTAACTAACTTTAGTTATTTCTGTTAAGTAAAATATAAACATCTTTTTAAAAATTTAATTATTTAAAAACATATTTTATCTGCTTTTTATTGGGAGAGATAAAGAATGTCGAATTTAGATGAGATATACCCACATTGGTGTGGAGGTTGAGTGAGAACAAAATTGAGGGAAATAGTCCTCAGTACTTTAGGATGAGATTCTGGCCCCTACTTCCTCGTCACTATCAAACCTGAACGTATGAGCCTGACAGTTAGCGTGTGGGATATTTTAACTAGTCCAAATTAATATTTTATGTTGAATAATAATAATGTTAGTTTTCCATTTACATACGCAGTTAAATATACAAATATAATAGTATATATAAATATTTGTGTATAATCTGAACAAGTAGTAAGACGTAGTGCTAGAAAAAAAAATATAAAAATATTATTTTCTTGAAAGCGTTTACATTGATGTTTCAAAAGCCACCACTTTAATATGGTGTCTTTTTCTAGCTTGTGTCCATCCCAACATTAGTTTATGATGCACCCTGTACGTGACCCATTATCGCGCATGTTGTTAAGAAATTCTTGGGCTGTCTCGACGATTGCAACAAAATAAAAACGGTCGTGAAAATTAATTTTACGTAGATGACTGCGCGTCATTAACTGTATTTTTATGTACACTAAGAATTGCATACAAAAATACATTTAAAGCTCAACCCATAAACACCCTCCCTCCCCTTAAAAAAACACACAGAAACCGTGATCTTTCCAACCCACATTTAATTTCAATAATGAAAATAGTTTTATGACTGTTAAATTGCTTTTATAATGTCAAGAGTGTTGGTTTGAAGCGCGCGACCTGAAAAGTGTTTGGCATTTCATGCTCGTTGGTCAATTGAAATCATTTTCGTCACATCCCCCCTCCTCCTCTTAACACCCATAACCCCAGACCACGAACAAAAGACAGCTAAACGAACCTTCTTGGTGCAACATTCATGAATGTACCAAGACGGCTTAAGAAGGGGTTTCTGGATCAAGTTCATCTTTGGGTGTAAACAAACGTTGCGCTATTAAGAGACGTGACGTTGTTTACATTGTTTACTGGGCCGTAGAGAACAAACACTTAGAGCCTTAGACAAGGAGAATAACTGGATAGGCAGATTCTCTTTCTCTCTTAAATGAGCTGACAGTTGGCCTAGTTCTACCACCATGATTGCTGTAATAACATAACTTTATTAATCCCGTAAAATTTTAATAATGAGGAGTATAATTGGCTAATTAATATTATAAAACATAGAAATTTATATTAAGAAAATATAAACGATTATAAATAAGTTTATGAAGCCCCACTGGGAAAGAGTAAAAAAGTGTGGGTAGAATCGAATGCACAATGGTGACATCTTCTTAATTTATTCTCTCTTATAAGCAAATATTGAAGCAAAGAAGTGTTTATTGTTTTGACCTTGTGGTCTTAAACTAAATTAGGGACGAAAACAAAATAAATAGTATTCCTTCATAAAAATTGTGTTATGAACAACTTTGAAATTCACATTATTTCCAGATCAATAATTATTTGTTTTTTAGCGCTCTTGGTGTCCATACTCTACCGGTTTACTCATTTATCTACAATAATGAGTAGAGGAATTACCCTGAATTAGCTTGGAGAGAGAGTGGGAAACCATTTAGGGGGTGAAAAACACTTCAGTATGACCAGATAGTATTCTAGCCCTGGAACACCTGGAATCATACAAGAGGAGATTGATACCTTTGTCCATTTCAGGTCACATCCACCTTAAAACCAACCAAATAGAGGTTAATTTCCTTCCAAGTGATAAATATAAACCAAACTTCTGTTAAAATTCATCTTAATAAATTTATATGGATGTCAAATAAATAGAAAGTGATCACAGTAGCAAAAATCGAGGATAGACACCAAAAACTAAGAATTAACATTAGGAATTATCATCTTGATAACAAATCAGATCCAAACATTGAAAGATTCTAGACCCTCTCACCACTAATTGAATCGGCGTCTCTTACTTGAAGACCTATAACCGACCTGTTAACGACTAGGTCAGTGGGTTATTAAGGACCTTATGTATTGTACCGTACATAGCTACATTTTATTATGAAATAGAATCTGTGAGGAATCTCCCAGTTTAAAAAAAATCGACAAGACATTAAAATGAGTTCCACGCTAGAAAGATTTGAACGCAATCTCAGTTTATAATTTTGTTGCACTCAGATTTTGACGTCATAGCAGTCTGGTGCCAGTCGCGATTTGTTCAGCCTCCTTCCCCCTATTCTTCATGTCAAAACTTGTCAATGCGCCACGCATGCACAACACGTATGTGAGTGGTAACATGATTCTTTGACATTGACTCCACACAAGAGACTGACTGGTTTCTTAAGGATGTTCAAGAAAGTTATGAAATTTATTTTTGTAATTATTTTTATTGGAAAACCATTTGTTCTAACTAAAACTAAAACTAAAAATTTCTTTTTAAAATATAAAAAAAGTTGTTAGGAACCTTTCTAAACATTTTCATTGCTATATAAAATCACTGTATTAATAATTATTGGTGTTTTCATTATGTATTAGTGAAACTTCAATTAACTTCAATAAAATGTATATTAAACATGTTTTTATAACAATTAAACTGAAAAGGAAGGTTCCAAACAATGTTTATTTTTCAAACAAAAAAATTAAATATTTGATTTAAATTAAATACAGTTACGAAATGACACCTGAACGCGTGAATCAAGTTTGGGATCTTTTGACATTGCGCTTCGATACTCTACCACCGTGATTCTCAAGAATGCTAAATAGTAGATTATTGGTGCGCTAAGCCAATGGTCCTAAGTTCGCTTCGTCTGTACTGTACAATTGTAATAATTTATAAACTATATTTAGTTTAAATGAAATTTGTATCCAGACATGGCTACATCCATGACCAAAGTTAATTTCCACCTCCAAGTAAAAATTTAAATGTCAAAAATTATTAAAAACCAGTTGAAACACCCTAATTATATTCGACTCCAGTTAAAACTATTTGTCTATGGACTTATCCTGGTATCCAATTAATAAATATCCTGATTCTAGGATTGAACTTTGTCTCTGATAGGCTATCCAGGGAGATGAAACTTTTTTTTTTTACTGAAGCACGTCTTAATCCCCGTCCTTACTATCCAAATATCTAGGATAAAGGGGTAGGGTGAAGGAGAGTACATGTACCAGCAATCGTGGGGAAGGAGAATGGGAGATAATTTAGTTTTTTTAATCACTCCTCAGTATCCCTAGCCGGAATTCAAACACCAAACTACTTGCTACCATCAACCCAGACTAGAAGAGCCTGAGGTTTAATCTGCGCGCCCACCAATAAATAATTATTAATAGTTACATTTTTTTGAACACAGTCTATCTCGAATGAATCAATAAACAAATAAATTAAATTAACTAATCCCCTGCTTTATTCAGGTAATTCATTATTGCCTCTTTTTAAATTTCTCAAATATATAAAGTATTGTAATTATTGTGAAAATTTTCCTTCTCAAGATTATGATGGATGTTGATGTTTTATCTGCCTCCGAACTCAAAAGTGGATCTTATCATTCTGTTTGTACCTGGAACTACAGGTGAAACCAGTGGCGTAGCTAGGTCTGAAGCGCCCTGGAGCGGTTTAACTTGGGCGCCCCCCACCCCCCATAGTTTCCATCCAAAAATTAACTGAACCATAACACCATATAAATTTAAGTAAACCCAACAGATTAAACTGAATTTAAAAGCAGCCTATGTTTGTTGGTGGTTTCTTATTATTCTTGTTCCATAAAGAAAAGAAATTAAAAATTTATTTTCTTTTTGTGCATGGATTTACATTTACTGAAATGTATGTTATATTGAAATGCAAATCTGCTTAGTTTTTGACTTTTACACAATATAACAACTAAAGTTTTGGAGTTTGGAACTAATAAAACAGAGTATTTTAATATAGATAACATTTGTCATTTATTGTTGATCACATTGAAAAAAAAACTAAACTAACTTAACACTTATTCACAAACGACATAGTATTTTTAAAGAAATGTTTATCATTTAAGTTTTTTGGTCCTTACTTTTTTGTCAATAGGACATTAATTTGGGAAATACATCACAAATTAAAAGTGAAATTGTTTAACAAATGGGTTACCAACACAAAAGCCTTCTAAAAAATAAAAATAAAATTTTGAAAAGACAAAATTTTGTAGTGAAAATCTTCACAAATTGTTGGAGGAACTCAAAATTGCATATTAAATTTTCTTTCGTGATTTGGCACTTTCAAATTGTGAGATGGTGTCTTCTAAGTCCATATTTCTTGCTCTGGCTCGCTCGATGGAGATCGTTGCTAGAGAACTCAGACGCTCCTGCGACATGGTGTTACGAAAATAGCTTGTGATAATTTTCAGTTTTGAAAAGGATCTCTCAGCACTTGCGGATGTAACGGGCATTGTAAAAAAGATGAGGCACGCACTCACAACGTTCACACTCGTTCCGCCCCCCTTTGCCCGTCTGAGACATGCCGCCCTGGAGCGACTGCTCCAGTCGCTCCTCTGTAGCTACGCCACTGGGTGAAACGATTTAATGGAATTCGTTCGAGCTTGATATTTAGATATTATATGATTATGTCTCCAGAATAAATCTTGATTCTAATTCTAAAATTAAGGGTAGTTTACTTAGGAATGATTTTTGAAAATTTTGTTCTAATCTATAATAGACTACCAATGTAGGAAAATAATATGTCTGACTTTGTTGTTCCATTTGTTCTCTTGCGCAGTCCAATATCCATCTCGGGAAACCACTTGTTTCTTTGGTTGAATTGAAAGCAAACCTTACCTAAGACTGATCTAACCCAATTTAATGATGTGTCCCTAAGATCACCTACTTGTACCTTGACCCCAAGTCTGTATCGGGAGTCGAACCCGGGCTGCAGTCCTAGAGACAGTAGCTATAAACTACAACAAACTAGAAGTTAAAACAAAACTAACTCGTTCTGAGCTCGATCCCAGGCCACTATACTAGGTGAACGAGACGTGTCAGCCGAACCTGGCTAATTTGAGGCAGACGCTAGATGAAAGCGCGAGGTTTTGTATGCTCCTATAAGGCTAGTAACCGTTTTTCTACTGTTGTTATTGCAGTGATTGCATAGACACGTGCGCGCGCACACACACACACACACACACACACACACACATACGTACTCAAAGTTTCACCATCCGTCCTGGATATCTGGATATTTACACTGATGAGGTAGAAATGATAAAAATTAGATATGTATATTGTAGATCAATAAAATGTCCGAAGGATTTTAATATTTTTTTTAAAGGCAGTGGTGTTTTATTAAACGTAAGAAGTGTTTTAATACAATTACATTGGTGTTTTGATTAAAAGTAACAGGTGTTTTAATAAAAAATGGCGTGGTGGTTATATAAAATGTAGTAGATGTTTTGATACAAAAAAACATGGGGGCTTGGATAAAAAAAGACAGTGGGGTCTTGCTTGATACAAAAGAAGTAGTTTTTATACATTGATTATAGTCGATGGTTTGGAATAAAGTTAAGAGGTGTATTGATAAAAAATCAGACGAGTTGGGATAATGGTTGGAGATATTGTGATTAAAAAAACAAAGTTGTTTTGTTAAAAGTAAATTGTATTTAAGTCTAACTTAAGAGGTGCTACGATCAAAAGTTAGGGGTGTTTTGATAAAAAAAAAAAGTCGGTGTTCTGAGCCAAAGGTAAGAGGTATTTTGAAATAAGGTCAGATGGTTTTATCTTTTAATTGATTTCACTGCTACATTGTTCAACGCTATTCTTCAAACTTATTTCCCCTGTCATAGCCAGAGTGTTTTTCGAGCTGTGTCAATGAGGATCCAAGCCCGTGGCGTCCTGCTAACTGGAGTGCGCATGCCCGTTAACACAGTCTGTGTTCTGCGCATGACCCGAGACAGATATATTAACATATTCTGCAGTTAGGTTGCCAGCACTGACCCAGAGAGTCTGGTGCCGCTCCTTGAGAGAAACAACAGAACTAACTGTAGGCACCAGGAGCATCATGGGAAACAAGTGAAGTCTTCAAACTTATGGTCTTGCCTTGAGGATAGTGTGCCCGACTATGTCACAAGGGCTAGATCTGGGGCTGTTTAGGAATTGTGGGGTTGATGTTTAAGTGCTATGGTTTTTTATCCTCTGAAGAGCTAGCCGCATTTACAGTTTCTTAAACACTGGATTTGTACCCGTCAGCAGTCATGACAGTTGAAAGAGAGGTGACCAACAGCTTCCTAACCCTTGACTCTGTGACCACCGGCACTGTTGACAGTTGAGTGCTAGATAGCAGCCAACAGTTTCCTAGACCCTAGGTCTATGACCACCGGCACTGTTGACAGTTGAGTGCTAGATAGCAACCAACAGTTTCCTAGACCCTAGGTCTATGACCACCGGCACTGTTGACAGTTGAGTGCTAGATAGCAACCAACAGTTTCCTAGACCCTAGGTCTATGACCACCGGCACTGTTGACAGTTGAGTGCTAGATAGCAACCAACAGTTTCCTAGACCCTAGGTCTATGACCACCGGCACTGTTGACAGTTGAGTGCTAGATAGCAACCAACAGCTTCCTAACCCTTGACTCTGTGACCACCGGCACTGTTGACAGTTGAGTGCTAGATAGCAGCCAACAGTTTCCTAGACCCTAGGTCTATGACCACCGGCACTGTTGACAGTTGAGTGCTAGATAGCAACCAACAGTTTCCTAGACCCTAGGTCTATGACCACCGGCACTGTTGACAGTTGAGTGCTAGATAGCAACCAACAGCTTCCTAACCCTTGACTCTGTGACCACCGGCACTGTTGACAGTTGAGTGCTAGATAGCAACCAACAGATTCCTAACCCTAGGTCTATGACCACCAGCACTGTTGACAGTTGAGTGCTAGATAGCAACCAACAGTTTCCTAAACCCTAGGTCTATGACCACCAGCACTGTTGACAGTTGAATGCTAGATAGCAACCAACAGCTTCCTAACCCTTGACTCTGTGACCACCCGCACTGTTGACAGTTGAGTGCTAGATAGCAACCAACAGCTTCCTAACCCTTGACTCTGTGACCACCAGCACTGTTGACAGTTGAGTGCTAGATAGCAACCAACAGCTTCCTAACCCTTGACTCTGTGACCACCGGCACTGTTGACAGTTGAGTGCTAGATAGTAACCAACAGCTTCCTAACCCTTGACTCTGTGACCACCGGCACTGTTGACAGTTGAGTGCTAGATAGCAGCCAACAGTTTCCTACACCCTATGTCTATGACCACCAGCACTGTTGACAGTTGAATGCTAGATAGCAACCAACAGTTTCCTACACCCTATGTCTATAACCACCAGCACTTTAGACAGTTGAATGCTAGATAGTAACCAACAGTTTCCTAGACCCTATATCTATAACCACCAGCACTTTAGACAGTTGAATGCTAGATAGTAAACCAACAGTTTCCTAGACCCTATGTCTATAACCACCATCACTTTGGACAGTTGAGTGCTAGATAGCAACGAACAGTTTCCTAGACCCTAGGTCTATAACCACCAGCACTTTAGACAGTTGAGTGCTAGATAGCAACCAACAGTTTCCTAGACCCTATATCTATAACCACCAGCACTTTAGACAGTTGAATGCTAGATAGTAACCAACAGTTTCCTACACCCTATGTCTATAGCCACCAGCACTGTTGACAGTTGAATGCTAGATAGCAACCAACAGTTTCCTAGACCCTATGTCTATAGCCACCAGCACTTTGGACAGTTGAGTGCTAGATAGCAACCAACAGTTTCCTAGACCCTATGTCTATAACCACCAGCACTGTTGACAGTTGAATGCTAGATAGCAACCAACAGTTTCCTAGACCCTAGGTCTATAACCACCAGCACTTTAGACAGTTGAGTGCTAGATAGCAACCAACAGTTTCCTAGACCCTATATATATCAAACCACCAGCACTTTAGACAGTTGAATGCTAGATAGTAACCAACAGTTTCCTAGACCCTATGTCTATAACCACCAGCACTTTGGACAGTTGAGTGCTAGATAGCAACCAACAGTTTCCTAGACCCTAGGTCTATAACCACCAGCACTTTAGACAGTTGAGTGCTAGATAGCAACCAACAGTTTCCTAGACCCTATATCTATAACCACCAGCACTTTAGACAGTTGAATGCTAGATAGTAACCAACAGTTTCCTACACCCTATGTCTATAGCCACCAGCACTGTTGACAGTTGAATGCTAGATAGCAACCAACAGTTTCCTACACCCTATGTCTATAACCACCAGCACTTTGGACAGTTGAGTGCTAGATAGCAACCAACAGTTTCCTACACCCTATGTCTATAACCACCAGCACTTTGGACAGTTGAGTGCTAGATAGCAACCAACAGTTTCCTAGACCTATGTCTATAACCACCAGCACTGTTGACAGTTGAATGCTAGATAGCAACCAACAGTTTCCTAGACCCTATGTCTATAACCACCAGCACTTTGGACAGTTGAGTGCCAGATGGCAACCAAAAGTTTCCTAAGCCCTATGTATGTGACTACCAGAATTGTTGACAGTTGAATTCCACATAATAACCTACAGTTTCCAGCCCCCGAGTATGTGACTACCAGCGGTGTTGAATTCTACATAGTAACCCGCAGTTTCCAGCCCCCGAGTATGTGACTACCAGCGGTGTTAAGAGTTGAATTCCACATAGTAACCAGCAGTTTCAAGCCCTGAGTCTGTGACTACCAGTGGTGTTAAGAGTTGAATTCCACATAGTAACCAGCAGTTTCAAGCCCCTGAGTCTGTGACTACCAGTGGTGCTAAGAGTTGAATTCCACTAGTAACCAGCAGTTTCAAGCCCCTGAGTCTGTGACTACCAATAGACCGGACAGTTGAAAGTTAGCTAGAGACGAACAGACAAAACATACGCGATCAGAATACAAACCACGGCCCAATTAGTATTGAACGTATGGAGCTGGACCAGATACTACCCCTACTTCATGAAAAGAAAAGAGGGGGGGTTGTTTTTGGCACGAGGGACTTCCTACCCCCACTCCCCTCTTGGGGCCAGCGACCTTGTTGGCTGACAAAAGAGAAGGAAGGCAGACGAGCATGACATTACTGCGGGTGATTGACACCTGGGACCAATCATCCGGAACATTCTCCACAAAGTTCCTTTTGGCTCAGACTGTGGCTGGCAAAGACATGGGAGAATTTACATAACTTATCTCTGGACCTGAAATTAGATTTATTTAAAAATTTAACGCGGTATTTCTAAGCACACACTTAAACCAGAACACGACATACAAACTAGTTCAATCTAGGATGGAGGTACTTAACACTCAATACTAGCGCCAGTAATTGTAATTGCTGGGGAACAGGATGAACAAATAAGCCTCAATATAGACTTACAAACTAACTTAACCTAAGATAGGAACACTAAACACCCAACATTAGCACTAGAATTTGTAATCTCAGAGTAACTGTACGAACGTATACACCTAGATATAGACTTACTAACTATCTTAGCCCAATATAACACTAGTACAAAGAATGGTGAGGTCTGGGTAGGCACCTGGATGAACACATGAGGAGGTATATAGAATTAATATCTTAACCAGATGTTCCTTGCTCACCGTGAGGCATGGTGTAAGAACCTCGGCCGGACATGCCCAGTAAGTCCCAAGTGCCGTCATACACACTACCTGTGATCCAGGCCACAGGTGGAGGAGTGGACATCTTCTGGGACCCAAGACCTCCACTATAAAGAACACACATATTACATGTAAGGTGTTGCCTTTTGAAAGGGCTCAAGTAATGAGATGAGTTTATTAAAAACTTAACCTCCTCTTCCTGTTACTGTAGATCGGGTAGTACTAGTGTCTAGCCAATATTACATATTAAGGATGCCCCTCTCACCTGGATACAGGCTAAGGAGATGCACTGCCCAATTGTGGTATAAAAGTTGAGAGTAGGGGTACTTGACCACTATGTTGTCCCCTTCCACAATCACAGGGACCTTACCTTGACCGTTCGTATTCTGCTGACGAGTTATTGGGTGCTCTCTCTTTACTTATGTATCCCAGTTGTCTCGTAATATTCCCCCTGACTTCTTGCCGGCACCAATACTCCCATCGTTAACGTCGTCGTCTGTTAAAATATTCCCGTCTTTGTCTAAGGGGGGCTTTGGCTTTCTGTTGTCTTTTCTATTTTCCGTGAAATTTTCCATTGACTCTCTGTCACTGACGCTTTCCTCATCAATCTTGAATACATCACCTAACGTCCTAGCATCATCTTCATTTTCTATATGAGTGGGTTTAAACATCCTGTTTATGGCATCAAATTCATTTTTTATTGTTAGGTCCTCTTGATTCTTGTCTTGCACCTTTGACGCCTTTTCTTTTAAGCCAACCCCATCCTTCTCGGAGAAGTCATCCTCTGGCGTCTGAGATGCGTCTTCATCGTCCGATATGGCCGACTTTGACTGCCCAACTTCCACGCCAGCTCTGTCCTTCTTAGAGACGTCCTGCGTCTCCTGGTCATCAGATTGCGAAAGTTTGTCTTGGTTCATGCCAAGATGCAATAATTAATGAAGAGGTGTGCAGATAAGATCCATAGTGTCTGGTGGACTTTTCTCCCGGTGACGCTAGAATGGTTTTACTTCTTCATTGTATAAATCACCTAGAAACAATTCAAATTTACACTATTATAATTAAATAATAATTAGTGCGAACTATGACCGCTCATATGGGATTAGTTTAAATGTATTTGAAAAATAGCTCCTGGGAACAGGAATCAAACCTGAGACCTTCATTTAAGCGCGCCAATGCTCCACCACTGAGTTATTTAGGGATTGTCCAGGGCCATTCATAACTAAAGACAGAGTCTATGATGGATCACTAGCTAATTAATGGCCACGAGTCACCTTTTAGCTTGTTTTTGACTAGCTGATCTAGATTAAACTATTAGTAATGACTAATTAATGCCTCTGAGAACAGGATTAATCCTTAATAACTTTAGTGCTAGAGCAATGACGTGATAAGCCAAAGATCTCGGTTTTGATTACGTGTTCAAGACGTGTCATTTTTCAACTTGGTTCAAATGAATACTATAAAGTTGGTTTTCACACAGCTATAAACATAAATAAAGCAAGTTTGTTTAGTAGTTTCCTGCTGTAGAGGTACAAAGTATAGCCAGGAATGAATTTAGAATCTCTGCAACACGTCTATTTTAAAATTGTTAAGCGTGCAAGAATAGCTTGTATGTTCTTTATATAAGAGATGACTCATAACTTACCGAACCACATGTAGAGTGTATGCACTTAAAAGAACACGCTATCTAATGGACAAAAGTAAGCACGTTTAGTTGAAATTTAAAAGATAGTTCCACATCTCATCACTATAAAGCATTAATACGATGGTGTAACTATGATAGGTAAAGGCTTACAATATATTCTATTCATCCCTTCCTTCAAGGTAGCGTGTTGGCTGAGAGGGTGGTTAAAGATAAAGTGAGAATCTTAATGAGTCCCAGAGAAACTCATATAAAACTATAATCTCATGTTTGCATAACATAGCTACATAAGAACAGTTTGTTATGGCTACTCTTCTTGTTTATTCTCCATAGCAACAAAAAGAAAAGACATCAACTTGATATGGCAAAGAGAACATTGAGTAGATTGTGATCCTTGAGGCAATCCATCAGTTATATTCGCTGAGCGGGTGACTTCTTTAGTGCACGTTATACCCTCGACGGTTTAACTCAGGAAGGAAAATTTTGCAGGTCATGAGATTTTAACTGGACAAAGGACGTTCCGTGCTCCCAGATTTGTATTGTAACCCGCAGACCAAACGGACGGCATCCTGTGGTCAACAGAAACACCCCCGTGAGGTCAACTCATCCACATCTTGCGGGGGGAGTTGTCGGTAGAGGATGACAGCACAATAGATGTTCTGTAACGCTTGCCCTTTTTGCAGAATCGATTGCAAAGTAGTTAACGTGGGAGCCAATCAACTCGGCACGCGCTCCGACAAGGAATAGAGAACGCTCATAGCTCGACAAAGAGGATGGTAGCTTTCAGCAGGAGCATTGGTTTTTACACACGTTTTACTTTCTAATATAAAGAAAGTATAGTTATTGTGATCATTTTTGACCCCCTCTTCTGTGGCTATATGGTCTAAGGCGCTGCTCTAGCAATAGACTAGACTGCCAATGATTGGCAGATCGTGGCTTGATCCCTGGCGGGTTTGCTGAGGGTAGTTTTTCCTAAATGGTTTCCCACTCTTTCTCCACATAAACGTAGGTACACTTGCTCTAAATTTAACCTTCTTCATACCTAACGTAATTATTACATAAGGTATAACCAGATCAGTTATGCTAGTAAGGATGTATATTTGAGCCGGGAATTAGGATGTATCTAGACATTTTATGAGGCGCAAACTCAAAAAAGAGGACTTTAATTTTTTGTTTTGCTTCTGGGGATAGAGCCGAAAGGTTTTATGGATCGCACTTAAACTTGATATATTCAGATGTGATATGGAATATGGTCATACCTTGAGGATATATCGTGTGTTCAAACCTATATGTGATGGACTGACATTTCAAATTCTAAATTTTTAGAAACAATGTTGACAATTTCGTTTAAAACTTATATCTGTAGAGTGTTTAACATACTATAAATAAACTTGGATATTTTTGTTTGTCAAAGACCAACCCATTTAATAACAATATATTGATAGCCGAGATTAATTTTCTTTTTCACAAATAAAGTGAAAGTACTGTACATACTATTGTGTTGTATCCGTTATTTTTAATACAATTTATGACAATAACGTACATTGAAAAAACTCTACTTTAATTACGTTAATCACCATAGTAATTTAACGGCTGGCTTAATATAAGGGGTATGGATGAGGAAGGTACTCTTAAGAGAAAGTACGTTTATATTAGGGTGGAGAGGGTATGGGAGAACCACATGTATAACCTCTCCCCCTCCATCCCCAATGCACCCTTCAGATATTTGAACCTTTTCCCGTTAAAACTATCCAAATGCTGGTCTAATGATTTAGACAAGAGATAGATATTTTGTGAGCTTCAGCAGTCCAGCTAATAGTTTACTATTGTAGGAACCTTTAAAATCATTCGACCATCAAAATTTTATTGACAGCTTTAACAAGTTTATCGATTAAATTATTTAAAATAATTACAGTTCACTGGTTATTAGGGGTCAAACTTGCTTTTTTAAGGCTTTTTACGTACCATGTTAAAGTAAAGTATTTAATGTATGGCCTGAAATTTAGAATAACTAGACATTCATATGAATCAATTAAATATTTATTACATTAATATTACTATGAATGTATTTTATTAATATTTAATTATGTACACCTCATTTGAATGTTTAGCTATAATAGATTTCAGCCCCATATATTAATTACTTTACCTTAACAATGAAACGTAAAAGGCCTAAAATAAGTTTGACCCCAACAACTCGTTAACTGTAATGATTTGAAACTATTGAAACACTATTTATAGCTTATAATAAATACACTTGGTAAAATTGGCAGTAAAAAATAAAATATACTATGCTTATTAACACGGTAATATGTTTCATCCTTGCTGTGGTAATAGCCAATGTTATAAACAAAAATAAATTTTCTTCCAGAAAAGGATTTGTGTGTGTACAAGTTAAAAGCTTAGTATACAAGTATTTTGAAACAATCCACTGTATTCTTTAAATTATGAATATATTTTAATATATTTTAATATATTAGTAATTAAACCACTTTACACTTTAAAAAAATTGTTTTACTTTTGTTCAAAATATAGGGAAATCATTGTTCAATTTGCTAATCTAAGACAACTAATATCAATTATGCTCTTGATTCTGTATGTAAACATTGCTGAAACCAATTATCTATGCTACTAACAAATTACACACAAGTTTTAGCTACAGTATATTTGCTAATAACTGCAATGGTGTACATTCCTACACACTGTAGTATTTAACTTGTGCTAAATTTAGCACTGAATGAAGTATGAAAACATCGACCATGTATACGAGATACTAGATGATAAGATCCTGAAAAGTTATCTACCCCCGATTCAACCAAAGTTTCTTGTGAAAGAAAGTCGTCGACTGTTTGGTGAACGTGGCATCGTTTTTACTCCTACAGCTGTTTCTACTCTCAGCCGCTTGACTGGAACAGAGGAAAGACATTTAATAATGTTTTAAGGGACGCCAAAACGTCGAGATAGACAGGGAACATGACAGGAACACCAACCTAAAACTATGGGACCCCTCAGCCACCAATCCAAGATGTGTAGCAAGATTGAGGACTGAAGTTTCATTTTAAACTTTACCAAGAAATTATATCATTTAAGAATTTCGCAGGAATATTGTTCTTAAACGACCTTTTTGTATCCGTACTTTACGTCTACTACCTCCTTATCCAATTATTCTCACAATTGTATTATGGAAGAGACAACATAATTTAGAAGAAATATACCCGAAATTTCCGTAGAGAGATAATTTGGGAAGTACACCCCACCAGGATTAAAATCGTGACCTCTACATCACTGTGGTACGGGACTTACGCCTTTTTAAGTGTGCTCACTGGTGTGAGCTTGTATTTGAGTAAATGCATTCATTTCAAAGTGTATTCCATTCAGTATTTCTACGCCTTACGCTTTCTGCCTCCTTAAGCTAATAAAATCTATGGACAGACTGGGCGGTCTCTAACACGTGAAACACATACTGCTATACCTTGATTTTCTTATGAATGGACACTTAGATAATCTGTTAGAAAATATAGACATATTTTTTCGGTCAACATTGATAACATTTTACTTCATCATTATTGTATTGTATTGTATTGTATTGTATTGTAGTATTGTATTATTAGATACATTGATAATATCTATCACAAGTGGCAGCTAAAGATCACATGACTTGACGTATAAATACGTTAAAGTAGATATATTAATATTTTCTGTCAGATATGCCCATTCGTAAGAATATAATAGTGTATTAAAAAATTATTTCGTTATATACGTGAGGATTTGAAGTGAATTTTTTTTGTTAGGATTTGACTTTAACTTCTGTTTGGATTTAAGGCATAAATTTCTCCTTGCTGATAAAGATACAAACACAAAATTATGTACATATGTATTCAATATGACAATAACATTCTGGTTGTGAACAATGGATGCCTTCTTAGCAGAACCAATCTGTGGTCACGTGGTATTAGGTGTCATGCTTGCAATAATTGCAAAAGTAGTTAAGAGACTAGGCCCTAAATGTTCGCTCTTAGGTTACCCTAAATACTGTACGTATGCCAAGTCTATCTAGTTTATTGATTTTGGAGTCCAAGTTGTTTCCACACAAACAAAAATATACATGCTACTTTATTTATATCATCTGTCAAATTTGGAAATAATTCTCCTTGTCATGACGGATGAACTGACTTTTTAATCTATATGTTAATGGCCAAAAAAAACTGTTTATTAAATGAAACCTAAGATTTAATATTATTTGGTGTTTTATCTTTATCACGTCTTACTAACCGGCCGTGCTATGCGCGATTTGAATTTGCTAGTGAGAAAAGAATGAGGAAAGTAGAATTTAGAGGAAATGCACTTCTCCGATTTGTATGGCAGTGGAGTAGGAAATCATTTAAGAAAAAAACCTCATTATACCCGGCATTGATTCGAGCCACAATTACCCCTTAACTGGAGATCCAAACCATAAGAGACTTATGCCTTAGTCCACGTGGCGATCAATGCTCATTTTAATTGCACTCAAAACATAATGTTCCATTACAATGTTTCTTATAATAACTATAGAATATTTGTTAAAAGAAAAGTACTGTATTTTTGAACAAATATTCAAGTCCAGGGCTGTCAACCAGAGGTCAACTGAGCAACTGAGATGATGTCAGCCATAAACCACTAGAGGCTGCGACTACCTCCTTCCTCGGTCCATCGGCCAAGTGATGGAGTCAGACACGCTAGTCAGAGTCACTGACTCTCTGAGGATCCTTTCCAGCCAGGTATGGACGTCTATCTGCATGAGTAGCCGAGATGTTAGCCCTCCTGCTAGATTTAACCTCAATCAACTAAAGTGGATTGTTTATTATTTATTTATTTGAGGTATTTAACGTGCACCTTCTAAACCAACTTATTATATCAGCCCACGAGAATTTTCTGTGAGCGAGGGCGAAAGGACCTATCAAGTTTGCTTTGAAAGGTATTTTTACATACCTTCCAGGGTTTTTTTACATGCCAATGTAGACATGGGACAGATGGCTTTACTTCCCCTGCGAAGAAAGTTATGTTACAAATTTTTATCACTTAATAAAATCAATTGACCCCTTATGGGCTTGAACCCACGAAAATCGGGTCCTGAGGCGAGCACTTTACCCCATTATCACGAAGGTCAGCAAGTGTATAGTTGATTTCCCTAACCCAGCCTCGTAATGTTTATGAGCTTCATTATTATTATTATTATTATTATATTATTATTATTATTATTATTATTATTATTATTATATTATTATTATTATTAATAATAATAATAATAACACTTAGCACCGCGTCTTACTACCCGTTTGGGTTATACGCTTAAATACTAATTAAACTAATGGGTTAGGAATTGGGAAGGTTGAATTTAGAGGAAGTGAAACCACATTTGCGTGGAGGGAGAGTGGAAAACCATTTAGTAACACCCCCCCCCCCCAGTTCACCCAACCGAGATTCGAACCTCGATCTCCCCGCCCTTGGTGGTCTAGCTCAACAGGACTGGCGCGCTAGCTACAGTAGCCCCATGGCTTCTTTGGTGTTGACTAACAGTCAACATTTAGGTATATACCTTAATTTTGACTGTCAGAAGTGACGGCTGCTAAACACATGTTTTTTGCAGATCATATGGTTCGGCGTAGGGATACATAATTTGGTCTGATAGCTTTTCAAAGCCGTCAGCTGTCAGCTGTCAGTCAGCACCAAAGAAGCCATGGGGCTACTGTAACTACGCCACCGAGGCAAGTTTCATTATTATTCACAATCCTCATCGTGTCCTTAGATTAGCTTGGTGAAGTCAAGTATAGAAGGTGATGGCACTATTCATCTTCATCATACTATCCCTTAGTCTTGCCACTGCAATAATGGAGGTGTTGAAACTTTAGAGTCCCAGGTTAGTTAAAGACAGAAACGTCCTTGATACAGTTCCAGTGAACACGGCACCTCGTGCAGCCGTGTGAACACATAACCGTCAGGTTAAACACCGACAATTACCACCTGCAGGTGGCCAGGAGGATGTCAGCATCGCGACAATATGGGGTACACTGGACCCAGCGTTGTCTAATTTAATAAAGCTACAGACTGCAGGTGGCCAGGAAGATGTCAGCATCGCGACAATATGGGGTACACTGGACCCCCAGCGTTGTCTAATTTAATAAAGCTACCAACTGCAGGTGGCCAGGAAGATGTCAGCATCGCGACAATATGGGGTACACTGGACCCCCAGCGTTGTCTAATTTAATAAAGCTACCGACTGCAGGTGGCCAGGAAGATGTCAGCATCGCGACAATATGGGGTATACTGGACCCAGCGTTGTCTAATTTAATAAAGCTACCGACTGCAAGTGGCCAGGGGGATGTCAGAATTTTCTCAATCTGGGGTACCCTGAACCGAGCTTTGTCTAATATTATATTTTTTTATCACCACGTCCTTCTACCCGTTCACTTATGTACTAGTTAAGCCAGAAATTTTATGGATGAGTAACGTAATGCTTAGAGGAAATGTACGCAAATTTGCCTGGAGGGAGAGTGGAAAACAACTGTAAAAAAGACACCCTTAGTGCACCCGACATAGATTGGAACTTTGAACTCCCCACCATCAGCATTATAGTCTACTGTGAGAGTGACGCCTTAGATCATGCAGCCATTGAAGCGGGTTAAATATAATAATATGTATAGTAAAATTACCACCTGCAGGTGGCCAGGAGGATTTCATCATAGCTACAAGCTGGGGTACACTGAACCGAGTTTTGTCTATTATAATAAAATCACCACCTGCAGGTGACCAGGAGGGTGTCAGAATTACGCCGATAGGGGCTATACTGGACTGGAATCTGTCTACTATGGTAAAATTAACCTCTGTATTTGGCCAGGAGGATCGCGGCAACCTAGGGTGCATTGGGCCAAGTTTTGACTACTAAGATGCATTTATAACACTTGCAGGTGTCCAGAAGGAAGCTGTAATCATGCCAAACTAGGCTACACTGGACCGATACTTGTTTACTGTGATAATATAACCTCTTGCGGGTGTCAGGGGGGATATAAGCATTGGGTCATCTTGGCTTTGACTATGTGACTATTAAGATAAAATTATCACTTGCAAGTGGGTAGGGGGTGTCAGCATTGCACCACTTTGGAATACACTAGACAGAGCTTTGTCTATTAGGATACAACTACCACCTGCAAACGTCCAGTGGGATGTTGGCATCACGCAAAGGTGGAGTACATTGGAATGAGATTCGTCCTTTAGTCCTAACAACTATCAGTATGTATATAGATAATGTTTCCAGCAACTGTCCCTGGGCCCTTGAAGCAGTGACTAGCTTGCACATAGACCATATTGTCAGGAACTGTCCCTGGGCCCTAGCAGCAGTGGCTAATCTGTGCATAGAATATGTAGCCAGGAACTGTCCCTGGGCCCTAGCAGCAGTGGCTAGTCTGAACATAGACTATGTTGCAAGGGACTGTACTTGGGCCATAGCAGCAGTGGCTAGTCTGTACATAGATTATGTAGCCAGGAACTGTCCCTGGGACCTAGCAGCAGTGGCTAATCTGTACATAGAATATGTAGCCAGGAACTGTCCCTGGGCCCTAGCAGCAGTGGCTAGTCTGAACATAGACTATGTAGCCAGGAACTGTCCCTGAGTACTAGCAGCAGTGGCTAGTCTGTGCATAGAATATGTTGTCAGGAACTGTCCCTGGGCCATAGCAGCAGTGGCTAATCTGTGCATAGAATATGTAGCCAGGAACTGTCCCTGAGTACTAGCAGCAGTGGCTAGTCTGTGCATAGAATATGTTGTCAGGAACTGTCCCTGGGCCATAGCAGCAGTGGCTAGTCTGTACATAGAATATGTAGCCAGGAACTGTCCCTGGGCCCTAGCAGCAGTGGCTAATCTGTGCATAGAATATGTAGCCAGGAACTGTCCCTGGGCCCTAGCAGCAGTGGCTAATCTGTGCATAGAATATGTAGCCAGGAACTGTCCCTGGGCCCTAGCAGCAGTGGCTAGTCTGTACATAGATTATGTTGCAAGGGACTGTACTTGGGCCATAGCAGCAGTGGCTAGTCTGTGCATAGAATATGTAGCCAGGAACTGTCCCTGGGCCCTAGCAGCAGTGGCTAATCTGTGCATAGAATATGTAGCCAGGAACTGTCCCTGGGCCCTAGCAGCAGTGGCTAATCTGTGCATAGAATATGTTTCCAGCAACTGTCCCTGGGCCCTAGCAGCAGTGGCTAATCTGTGCATAGAATATGTAGCCAGGAACTGTCCCTGGGCCCTAGCAGCAGTGGCTAATCTGTGCATAGAATATGTAGCCAGGAACTGTCCCTGGGCCCTAGCAGCAGTGGCTAGTCTGAACATAGACCATGTTGTCAGGAACTCTCCCTGGGCTCTAGCAGCAGTGGCTAGTCTGTGCATAGATTATGTAGCCAGGAATTGTCCCTGAATACTAGCAGCAGTGGCTAGTCTGAACATAGACCATGTTGTCAGGAACTGTCCCTGGGCCCTAGCAGCAGTGGCTAGTCTGTACATAGATTATGTAGCCAGGAACTGTCCCTGAATACTAGCAGCAGTGGCTAGTCTGTACATAGATTATGTAGCCAGGAACTGTCCCTGAGTACTAGCAGCAGTGGCTAGTCTGTACATAGATCATGTTGCCAGGAACTGCCCCTGGGCCCTAGCAGCAGTGGCTAGTCTGTACATAGATTATGTAGCCAGGAACTGTCCCTGAGTACTAGCAGCAGTGGCTAGTCTGTACATAGATCATGTTGCCAGGAACTGCCCCTGGGTCCAAAAACCAATGGCTAGCTAGCACATAGACTATGTTGCCAGGAACTGTCCCTGGGCCCTAGCAGCAGTGGCTAGTCTGTGCATAGAATATGTAGCCAGGAACTGCCTCTGGTTCCTGGAAACAGTGGCTAATCTGCACATATAGCATGGCTTTAGGAACTGTCCTTAGGTCCAGGGAGCAGCTGATGATTTGCACAAAGACCATGTAGCCAGGAACTGTCTCTGGGTTCCAGCAGCAATGGTCATTGTTTACGCCATATTGACAGGAACTGCCACTGACCCATATCATCAGTGGTCAGTATGTACACAGATCTTGCTGTCAGGAACTGTCCCTGGGTCATTGGGTCCCTATACGCAGTGGTCAGTGTGTGTCAGATGAGCCACCGTTATCCCCTTCATATGTGACGTCACATAGGGGTATATAAGCGGGGTCCTGCCCGCGTGGCCGACTAGTCTCCGTCTGTGCGCGTCTCAGGTAGCGTCAACCAGAACCTCCTGGAGAGCTTCTTCACATTGCAATCTTCCTCCGTCAAGTGTGTCTGTCAGTCCAGCGCAGCATCCGGACCGCGCGTCCTCAACAGTGAGTTCACTTATCTTTTACTGGCAGGTCATCCGCATCAGGGTATTTAGGCACGGAGTTAATAGTAGGTTCTTCCGTGAGCCCTAAGGGTATCCAGGAGATTACTGTTGTCACACCGGCTGATTGGGGACTTCAAGGAGACCGTACTAAGAAGGATACGGTGGTTCAAAATACATCAGAGTCAGGAGGTCCCAGGTGCTAGTTTGGAGAACTTAAAGCATCTACGTTGAGTTTAATCAGGCAGGAGACTTGGGGTTAACTCCACTATACTCAGGAAGCTCGTCGTGCTAGTCCTGAGAATTAAGGTAATCTAGGTGGAGTGCTATCAGGAAGGACAGCAATGTTCCACACTCTACTAGACTCAGGAGGTGATACTATGAAGTACTGAAAGTTTATGGGTGGAGTGTTAACAGAAAGAATACCAGTGGACCACGTTACACTAGAGGTGTCAGGTATTAGTCTGGAGTACGGGTAGAAGATGTGTATGAAATAATTGTCTTAGCCATACAACGCCGTGAATACATATGATACTACACATTGTACAGTTGTGTGTTGCGGGATTGCATTACCATCAATTAGAAAAATGAAGTTATTTATTGCTGTTAGTAGATTGTTATCAGAGCGGTTATTGTGGTAATTATTAATTGCTCGGGTATAAACTACACACTAAAATCAGTAGATTCCATTTGGTAGCAGCTCAATTAGCCCTAACATGGCGCGACAGCTGACTGAGGCTTTTGAGTCAAAAAGCTCAAATGTCAAGCTACCTAGTTTACCCAGCCGGTATTCGAACCATGATCTCATCAAAGATGATAAATGCAATGCATTGTGGGTTCTTATGCATTAACTATACAAGTGCATACATAATTATTATTAAAGCGTTAAAGACCAAAGTTAACAGGAAAGTTAGACTGAATAAATGTATCCACATTAGTATGAATAGGGTATGAAAAGTACACAGTGAAAAACTACCCCCAGTACACCCAGCTGAGGCTCAAACCTCACCCCTTCTATCACTGACCATCAAGTTTGTTTCTATACTGACGCCTCAGGCTGTGTTTGCACTGATAGGGGTGAGTTATATTTAATTATATGTATAATAACTTTTTTTAAATTAGTGATATTTCACCATCTCAATCAAACTGAAGATTCATGGAGTAGTAGTGAATTGGAGGATATGTTCTTTGTGTATGGGCGGCCTGTTCGAATCTGACTTGAGAGGCCGGGGTCCAAACCCGGGGCTTGAAGAGCTTAACTAGTAAGTCAAATTTACCATATCTTCCCCACGTCAGTGATATATGGTGGATTAATAATCAGCGGGGCTCGGGTTAAATTATCTTTAAAACATTGGATGGTTCTATACGATACTTAAACGAGGTTATCATACACAGTAAAAAGGGAAGAGTGGATAGATTTTTTAACAATATTAAATGCTCTTTGTTGCTAATATATATGGTATACTTACGTATCTGAAGTTAATTTTATATTAGATATTATTTATTTGCATATTTTATTATATTAATAGTAATATTGTAACAAATTGTTATGTAGTTATATTAAACGTGTTAAAAACAAAATGAAACATACACAAAGTTAATACGTGTATAGTTAATGGTTGAATTAAAACAAACAATCAAAGAATAGTAAGAAATACTCTTCCCGTTGCTCTATTGTTATATAATAATCTATACATATTTCTTAGGATTATAAAACTAGAACGATACTAGCCAAAGTCAAAAGGTCTGTCAGAGTTAGTTGCAAATCCTAGGGTAGTCACAAATTATGGAAGGAGTTGGGGGTGGGTTATGCTAATTATTGCTCAACCCCCAACCCCTTCCATAATTTGTTGGGTTGGGGGTTGAGCAATCATTAGAATAACCCACCCCCAACCTTTGGCTACACTTTTGGTCTAAGTAAATTCATGTGCATTTCCTTAGCAGAAGCACTTCTCAATTTTGTTTAGATATATATAGATAATGTAGATAAATATAATAGTAGATAGGATATATAGATAGATGATAGTAAGATAGTAGATAGATAGATAGATAGATAGATAGATGATAGATAGATATAATAGGTGATGTGACACAATGTCAATAAAATTCGTTTTTAAACTATTCACTCGAAACTATTTGAACAACCATAAAAAAAATCCCATGATATTTATTTATTAAATATATATGTTTAAAGGAAATATTCTCAGCCACCCGTTTCGGTAGTCACATAGTCTAAGGCGGATATAGGGAATCAGCGGCCTTTTGAGGTGTTCGGTGCAAGCTTACGTCAGTTATGTTTCTTTATCGTTTATAAATAACTATACATCCTCAAACTAAAATTACATTCCTACAAAATTATAAATTGAGGTGTACATTAATAGCTATAGATGAATTTAAAATGAACCAAGTCCATGGAGAACAAAATTCGAGAAAAAAACAAAAGAACTGTTTCTGGCAAATATTTTATAATTAAAAAAATTCCTCTATGAATGTATAATAGATATAAAAAAAATTCAAAATTTGTCCACGTTGAATAAAAAGGTAAAAAAAACTAAATCACTGTTTGGTCCTTTATAGGTTCCTAAAAAGACATTATCTTATATTCAGGTAAAGTAATTATTTATAATTTTGTCAGAATCTAGTGTATCTGAAGTGTGCGACCATATGAGGTATACACGAAGTGATAAATGGCCTTCCAATATCATAGGGTCCCCCATCCCTGGTCAAGGCGTCACACTCGCAACAGGTTAGATTGCCGATTCAGTGGGGTTGGGGTTAAAATCCTATTTGGGTTTTATCAGGATTGTCTAATCCTAAATTATGTTTACTCTTCCTCCATGCAAATGGTGGTACAGTTCCTCTAAAACTCTACCTTCCTAATCATATCTATAGTGTAGATATGTGTATAACCTAAATGAGCAAGACGCGGTGCTCATGGAAAAATAATATTTATTTTCCGAAAGGGAATTGAACTACCAACTTATGTGGCAGCGTGGTCTAACACGCTACTCTCGCAGTAGACTAGATGCTGATGACGGGGATATCGATGTTCGAATCACGGTCAGGTGTACCGAGGGTAATTTTTTTTTTTCAAAAATGGTGCTCCACTTTCCCTAAACGCAAATGCGAGTACCTTTCCTCTAAATACAGCCTTCATAATTCCTAAAACCACTAAAGTAATTAGTACATAAGCGTATAACCCATATGGTTAGTAAGACGTGGTGCTAAAAAAAAACCAGGGACTTGTCTAAGTCTGAGATATATCCATCCATATAACTTTCCGAAGATTCCACAGCCATAACAACTATAATATTTTATTAAGAGTAAATAGCCAGAGCTATATTAATGGGAAGTACTTCAGCTAGATATCCCGGGTTCGATTCCCGTGTCCAGGTGTCATTTTTCAATTTTCAAAATATGATATCTATATTATTTTAATTAATCAAAGACTTTATGAATGAACTGCGGAGGATAGTGACTGTGTTTTAAATATGATATTTGTTTACAAACGCATAGCATTAGAGAGGTTATTAGTGTTTGGAATTGCATCTTTTAGTGAACTTTAAAATATGGCTTGTTTTCATAGCCATTCAAAGACTAAATTTTGATATAATTGGAATTATATTCTACAATGGCTCACACTGCCTTCCTTACTCAACCACCTATACCATCATGCTACTAATAAACTTCATTTCCTTGCATCCTCATGAGCAGATATACCTCATATTTTCACGTCCTCGTATCAATCCTTACGTTCATGCATCATCACGTCATTACATCCTCATGTTCTTGAATTCCCCTCATCCTCATGTCCTTACAATCCTAATGTCCTACATATATACGTGTTTACATTATCACGTTCTTACAACCATAAGTTTACATATTGGCACATAATTATATACATTATCGCATCCTTACATCCTATGACGTAAATACTGAGGCCGAGTAAATTGAAAGTAGTTTTTGAAGTTAAATGTTTTTATATCCTCCTTCAGTGAGAATGTTAGTGCATTTTTCTATTAATTACCCAAATTGTTATCCTATCAAAATCATCGGTTAAAACTCCTGTGTTAAACTAGTCTATTAATAAAGTGCTTCTATATTCTCGTCTTTGAGTCCTCACAGCCTCTTGTCAACACGGCAAGAAGTGTCTCTCTCTCTCTCTTTTCGAGACTAGAACGAGTGTCGCAATCCTTTGAGTCCTTGGCGGTCTAAGAGACGTGATGAAGCCCGTTAGTTGACGGCTCGTTAGCTAGGTCACCAGGTGCGGTACTGTGTGGTTTAATTTGCTCAGCCAACCACAATCTCTCACTGCTTGTTCACAACACTCTGGGAATTTCATCACTCGTGAGTTGTTACAGAGAGGAGGTATGAACCAGAGTGTCACAGCTCAGAGGACTAATAGGCCAGAAAACAAAGAGGTACTCGCAAGGTCTTAACATTAAATGTTTAGTGTGTGACAAAGAGGAAGTATAAGCCAGAGTCACAGATCCGAGGAATAACAGACCAGGAAAACAGAAGATGAACTAGCAAGGGCTTAATATTTTTTGTGTGTGACAAAGAGGAGATATAAACCAGAGTCACAGCTCAGAGGAATAACAGACCAGGGTGATAAAAGAAAATAAGCACATTTGATCACAATCTTAACACAACTTGTTTATCAATCCTTATTATTTATTAATAATTATTTTGCTAAATATCTGACTAGCCATTTCAGAGCTATTGTCAATATTTGATGTAGATTATCTTAGATTTATAGTAAAATAACAAAAAAAAAACTATACAGAATTATTTTGTGTGATATTTTCTGTGGGTAAAACACTATAAAAAATTAAATAATAAAACTGCGTTTCATGAGAAACGATTTACCCTCGGTGATATTTTATTGTATACAAGTCTGTGATGAAATATTTCAACATCACTTCATAAACAGTAAAATGTTGCACTGATGTGTAATGTAATTTTTAAATATGTCTCAAGTTAACTTTTAATCAAATTAAATTTGAAAATGACTATCCTTGAAAAACTACCAAATCTAAGGGAAAATAATAAGCGGAATGAATAGGCCAGCCAGCACTATCAAATTTAAGGTAACAAGATGATGAAGCGAAATTTAAGTATAATAGAGAGGATAGACGTAAAGGTGTCTGAAACAAATGTGACAATTGGAGTACAAATTATTAAGCTAAATGTGTGTAAAGCATAGATATAAATGTGCAGGAAAACCATAATGTTCAATGGATTTTGATCTACCTTAGTATTGAATGCAGTTGAATGAATCCGTGGTATTGTGAACCAGGGGTGTGCGAAGCCTTGAAACTTCAACTTGGCTTCGAAATAAATATTAGCTTCGACTTCACTTAGAAAAGAATTCCTGCTTCCACAATTACGAAGCTTCGCAAATAAATATATTTACAGATAAAATATTAAATTTATGGTAAATTGTTGCCATTTTCATCTATTAAAAACTGAAGTGACTTGTAAGTTGTGATATTAACTGGATTATAGACAAAATAAAACAAATTATTTTAAAAAACTTGTGCAATAAAACATTTTCCTAGTAGTTTTAGGGCATAAAGATATATAAATAGCAACATTATAATATTTTTAAAAATATAAACAACTAACAAAATATATTAGAGGTTCGATTCGGCTTCTAAAATAATAATTCATAATATATTCTATTCGAATTAAAAATGTGGACTTCGCAGACCCCTATTGTTAACCCCACTAGCAAATATATTACAGTGTGTAATTTTTTTTACACCCATTACTGTTTCCCGCCTGTGGCCTGTGTCAATTTTTTATTCAAGCCATATATTTCCCACTAACGGCCTGTTAGGTCTGTCGTAGCTTCATATGGCTTATAATCTAACTTAAGACTAGGACAGACACAACATCCAGTCCCTGGCCGTTAATTCATCACTGTGAAAGGTTAAACCCATATTTCATCAATTATAAAGTTTTCGACCATATCAGGAATCGAACCCAGGACCCTTAGCTCAGTAAGCAGACACGATAATGACTGATCTAAGGTGTCGGTACAGTGTGTATATTAGAAGGCTCTAATTGGAAAAACCTCTATCAACCGAAATTATACCTTAATATAAAGTACACATCTAAGGTTTGAGAAGTATGTTGACAAAACATGTGTGCTAGTGCCTGTAGCCTACTTGGAACTTGACCTAGGTCAGAAACAACTGACACCAGCATCAATAACAATTTGTAACATCTAGGTAACAAGACAAACTCAGGCATATAGACTTACTAAATAACTTAGCCTAGATCAGCAACAGTAGACACTATATCGTTGGGAACATGGAGTAAATGTGAGGGTTGGTTGTTTGGTTTGCCGCTGACTGGGAAGTTGAGGTTCGCATCCAGGCCTTGTGTACTAACTGCTTTATAGCACTCCTTTCACGTAAACGCGGGTAAGATTCATCTAAATTATACCTTCCTCATCCCTAACCCACAAGCACAGTTGAATTCAAATACTCCGAACGAATAAAAAGACGTAGAATAAAACCATCAGCGCCAGAAGGGATAACGTCAGAGTAATAGGACGAATACAGACATAAAAGCATCATTTTAGCTAAGTTCTAGCCTCCAGGCAATATCTAAGGTCCGAAACTAGTGAGAGAGGCTGATTGAAAGATACGGGTGTTGTAAAACCTGGGTAGGTCAGTGATTGTGATGATTATTCGGTGAAGTAACAGCAGACAATGGCGTGAGTGGCAGAGTTCCTCCCATTGTTTGCAGGGTCAGTGAAAGACCCAGATGGACTGTAGAAACAAACATGTTTATGTCCGTCCTCTTATTCAGGTGTTGCTATTCCTGATGATAGTGTTGGGCATCAAGTATTGTAGTTATTATTCGATTTACTAAATAAAACGCTACAAGTTTATATCTAAAGTTCACTTTAGCACCCACAGCCTTAAACATTTACAATTAGTCCACCTTTTACCGACAAATAAATTAGGTTGTTGTGTGGTTATCGTTTTCTGTACTTCATGTGTCACCCACCAACCGTCTGGGCTATCCGCATATATATATATAGGTAAGGGATGTGGAAGACATAATTTAGAGAAAGTGTACCCGCATTACATGGAGTGGATAATAAATCATAATATATTACCTCTGTGTACCCGAACCAGATTTGAACCCTGGTGTCCCCATCACCGGTAAACCCAGACCAGACGATGAAGATGCCTTAGTATATTTACACATTGTTACGGGTATCAAAATAAGTTATCACAAAAGTCAAAATGTAATACGTTCCCTCCCAATTAATTTTAACCAACATGCTGCAAACTTCCAAACAAATGTATATAATTATATCTATAGATAATAAAGAATATTAATTATTACAAACTATTTGTAAAAACATGGCACCTACTCTGGAAAACTTCGACCTTCCTCCCAACCAAAATTAATCAAGTTATGTAATTATAATTTTAATTAAAATTATTTTCATTCATTCATATGAATTGAATTTAGGGCTGCTTGGGGAAATTTTTAGAGATTGCGTACTACATCAGTTCATGACCGCCTTGAGAGGATATGGTAGTTAGCACTAGTTTTATTTGTCACCACCAGGCAGGGCTAAGTGAGAGGTTAAAACATATAATTAAAGTGTGGTAGTTTAAGTAGTTATTATTATTATTAGCACCGCGTCTTACTACCCGTTCGGGTTATACGCACTTACGCTAATGTGTAATGGTAGGGTGATTGTGAGATGAAATGGAGGACCTACAGTTTAACGTGGAATCCGAACCACGGTAGAGGCCTGGCATTCCTCACTTTCACAAGTTGTGATTAATACATGTCTTGTCAGAGGTGAAGGAAGGGTTTGGCATTCAGATAAATTTGTGCCGGAACCGAGGATTGAACCCCGGACCCTCAGCACAGAAGTCTGACACCTTACCCCTAGACCACCAGGTCACCCTTTAAGTAGTTGATAGCACTTTCAGTCACTAGTCACCCTCCTAATTATGTTCCCTTAGGTGAGATGGCTTAAGTAGTTGATAGCCAGTACTGGCACTAGGATTGGAGTGCAGTATGCTAATCATGACATAAATTTCATTTTTACTTTCTCTCTATCTTACAGGTAGAGAAAGTATTGTGATCGTCAAAAAATTCGAACTCGAGATTTTGATGAATTTTGACGTTTCATGACTTCCTGAATCCAAAAAAGTGGTTTTTGAATTTCCGTCTGTCTGTCTGTCTGTCTGTCTGTCTGTCTGTCTGTCTGTCTGTCTGTCTGTCTGTCTGTCTGTCTGTCTGTACCTCCAACTAGAGCCTAAACTATTTTACCGATTGAGCTGAAACTTGATATCTTGGGTTTTCATAGGGTTGCCCCGAGGGGTTTTTGGAATTGGACATCTACCCCTAAAATTAAGGGTAGTTTACTGAAGGGAAAAAACAGAAAAAGTCGATTTTCTCAAAATCGGCTCTAACGATTTTGATTAAATTTCATTTATGAACATTAATAAATATTCCAAACAAAATGGCTACCCTCAATATTTCGGCAAAATCGCTTTAAGGGCTCCGGTCTGATGCGTAAATTAACATTTTTTATAATAGCTCCGAAACTATTTGAGATATGAAATTACTTAGCATTATAAATATGTATATATATTTATAATACAGATATTTTATTCGAAACATATTTTTATAAAATCAATAATTTTTAATCTATACGCAATTATATATATATTTTTAGCTTTTTGGACATTAAAGCTTAAGTATTGCGATCGTAGAAAAAACTAACCTGAAATGTTGATGGATTTCGACGTCTCATGACCCCCCGAACCCTAAAAAATAGTCTTTGCAATGCCGTCTGTCTGTGTGTCTATTAAAACTTAAAATTAAGGGTAGTTTACCGAAGGGCAAAAAGAGAAAAAGTCGATTTTCTCAAAATCGGCTCAAACGATTTTGATTAAATTTCATTTATAAACATTAATAAATATTCCAAACAAAATGGCTACCCTCAATATTTCGGCAAAATCGCTTTAAGGGCTCCGGTCTGATGCGTAAATTAACATTTTTTATAATAGCTCCGAAACTATTTGAGATATGAAATTAATTAGCATTACAAATATGTATATATATTTATAATACAAATATTTTATTCGAAACATATTTTTATAAAATCAATAATTTTTAATCTATACGCAATTATATATATATTTTTAGCTTTTTGGACATTAAAGCTTAAGTATTGCGATCGTAGAAAAAACTAACCTGAAATGTTGATGGATTTCGACGTCTCATGACCCCCCGAACCCTAAAAAATAGTCTTTGCAATGCCGTCTGTCTGTGTGTCTATTAAAACTTAAAATTAAGGGTAGTTTACCGAAGGGCAAAAAGAGAAAAAGTCGATTTTCTCAAAATCGGCTCAAACGATTTTGATTAAATTTCATTTATAAACATTAATAAATATTACAAACAAAATGGCTACCCTCAATATTTCGGCAAAATCGCTTTAAGGGCTCCGGTCTGATGCGTAAATTAACATTTTTTATAATAGCTCCGAAACTATTTGAGATATGAAATTACTTAGCATTACAAATATGTATATATATTTATAATACAGAAATTTTATCCGAAACATATTTTTATAAAATCAATAACTTTCAATCTATACGCTATTATACATGAATTTTTTTTAACTTTTTGGACATTAAAGTTTAAGTATTGCGACCGTAAAAAAAACTAACCTGAAATGTTGATGGATGTCGACGTCTCATGACCCCCCGAACCCTAAAAAATAGTCTTTGCAATGCCGTCTGTCTGTGTGTCTATAAAAACTTAAAATTAAGGGTAGTTTACTGAAGGGCGAAAAGAGAAAAATTTGGTTTTCTCAAAATCTACTCAAACGATTTTGATTAAAATTCGTATCTAGGCGTTGATTAAGATTATAAATAAACTGGCTATTTTCATTTTCCTATGAAAATGATTTTTAGGGTACTTTACAGAAGCGTTAATTTCCCTTATTTCTACAACTATTGGAGAAACTAAACAACTTATCATTGCAAAATTGTAGGACTATCAGAAATAAAAAAAATTTATTTGACATATATTTTTATAAAAGCAGCAGTTTCTGAGATATTTGCAAATATATTAATACAATTTTGTGAGCTTTAGTTGTAAACATATACTACTTAAGTCTTAACGCAATAATTCTCCAATGCCATAGAGTAATTAAATATAAGTATCTAAAAAAGTATGTTATTTTTCCTTAAATCTCTTAGGAGAAATGTTTGCATAGCAATGATCTATCTCCATTTTAGACTCAATAGTCAATATTTACATTTTTTATTGGTCAAAATGTATAAATGAATAATTAAATATCAATGCGATGACTTGAAGATCTGCAACACCTTATAAAATGTTAAAATTTTAACCAGAAATCGAAATTTTAATACGAAGTGTTGACCCTTGTGGAAGACATTAAACTGTTTGAAATGCTCTTAGGTGGACAAAGATGCGCCTCTTTTCTCATTGATTCTATATCATTGTATATTATTTTATGCGTGTTCTTATGTGGAGTGGTGATGATACAATGTACATTATTCCGTTCAGAAATCTTAGGAGTTTATAGAAAGAGAGAGAAAGTCTGTGCGGTGCTCCGTACCATTTATTTTTAATATTTATTCATAGAAAATATAATTAAATATATGTATGTATTTCAACAGATACGACCATATATTATGGTATAACAAAAAAAAATTACGTTAGTTGTAAATTGTGTAGATATTTAAGATTAATCATGTATATGAAAGGTAAATATAAAGATTATATTAAGGTTAAATGTATCATAATATTTGAAATTTTTCTAGAGAAAATAAATACATTTATTTTAACCATCTGTTCTCATAAAAATAATTATTCGTTAAGTTTTGTTTTATAGCCTCAGTAAAAACACTACAAAATTATATCCATCTCCACTAGTAACATATACATATATAAAAAGAAAATTATTTAAACCAGACAGGATTCGAAAAAGTCCTCAAAACTTCCATCGTCAATCATTATTCTAAAAAAAGGCTTCAATTCATATTCCAATTTTATATGACAAAATCCTCAATGCATTTACATAATATAAAGAAAGGACTAGATATCTCGTAATATAATTCCAAATAATAAGTTAACCTTTCCCATTATTGTAAAATATAGGACGAAACTTCAGAAAGATAATATTCACTAAACAAACCGCAATATCAGATCTTATTACAACGATTTATTTCGTCTATCTTCCAGACCAAACAGTAATATTCAACGTTCAACATATATCGATCTTAGCAAAATAAACATAAGTTTCAATATTATAGTCTCTGACTAATTTAATAATATTATGATTGAATTCAATTTCAATCTATGATTCCAAAGTTTATTAATTTACTCATAAAAATATTAAATATAGTAAGCCGAAAAGTGAATTTTGAAACAGTTACATGAATAAAATATTATTTAAGCCGAAAAGAAATTTGTTCTTACATTTTATCAAGAGTGCAGCCAAGACTACGTATTCTCCTATCCAGAGTCAAGCCCAAGAGTGCCGGTCATGTAGCCACACCGGCATTTTATATGCATGAAAGCGCAGAGAAACATGGAAGGCAAGGAACTAGGTGGGGGAACATATTAGGATCACAAAGGGGGGAATACGGAAGACAAACATAACTTCGATAATGAAGTTCAAAGCACTGGAATGTTCTCCGATAGACTAGAACAGGCATCACTTCCTTTCTTAAGCTCTTAGGAAAGTTCTAGTATCCCGCGACCTCTAGTAGCCGCAGTTTGGACCTTGGTGGGCTTGGTCAGTCCATCACGCGCCGCGACTATGATCGGTTGTGTATTCGTCGTCTGTATGAACTATTGTCAAGAGGTACTGGAACGTTAAAATGGGGTAATTTGATTATTTCCCTCCGACTTGTATCTTCTTTAATTATAGCCAAATACTACAGTTACAAGATATCATGTTAAAATGTCACCTTTTAATAGATAATGATCACTTCCTTCTCCTAATCATCGAGCAATTCAAATATGTAACAACTGAATCAAGATAACTTGCTGTCAGCATGGTAGTGACTAGTCAACACGGGCGCTACTAATTCAGTACAAAGCATACATATGACAAGGTGAAACTAAAGACTCTGTGATGTATTAAGGTTGTGCTCATAGGTGCGCTCGTTAACTCATACAACTCTAGGTTTACTAGAGCTAGATAGATACATAGAAAACTCAGGGACTAGAGAATTATATCATGCAAGATTTTAGCCCCTTTTCTTTGGTTAACCTACCACGTGAACGTCAAGGCCACAATAAGGGGGTGCACTCGACGTGGATATACATGGTGTGGCGGGACGCTACCTGAAGCGAGCCCGAGTTGCGGCTTCATCATACGCCATAGCACCTTGGCTCTGCACTCTTTGCTAGAAGTCGTATACACGTATAAAATAACCAGATATTAGACCATCTAGTAGAAAATTGTAAATCGTTCTGTGTTCATTTTAGCTAGTACAACATATTAAATAAACTCCCCGATTGAGACTAAACTAGGAAAGGATAAAAGGTGGGATCGACCAATAATGTCTCAGAGCTACAGCGCTCGAAGGGGCGAATGCCAGAAGGAGTGTAGGCGCATGCGTGAAGCGCAGACAATGAGAGGCGAAACGAGACATATTTTGTTTCAACTTTTTTTTGTGTGCTACCACTCAACTATAGTTAAATGTAACTCATTATCGATGACCACATAATACAACCACTGCCTCAGCTAGTCCATGGAAAGTCAAAACTCCACCGTAGTACTTGACGAGTTGTTGTTTACATGAAGTGAGGCAAAAAGACATAGCTGTGTGAGCTAATTTCCATTAGTTCGGCACATATGCACTGTTTGTTCATCTTATTATTACATTCTTTTTAAATCCAATTATTGGTCCATTTATTTTCTATTATTATTATTATTATTATTATTATTATTATGTGTTTTGTCTTACGACAGGTCCATCCCTTTCGTAAGTGAAACTTAGACCTCCAATACGCCCTGTCCTCTGCCACCTCCTTCAGCTCCCAGAATTTTCTTCTTTCCTCCAATATTTGAATATTACTTCTTAAAAACTCCTCTTTCCCTAAACCTTTCCTTCTAGGGCGTCGTGCAGACGACAGTTACTCCTAAGGAGGTGTATGATCCAGTTTGCTTTGTACCGAAGAATCACATCTAAAATGGTTCTCTTCTTACACATTCTTCTGAGGACTGTACCTCCAACTAGAGCCTAAACTATTTTACCGATTGAGCTGAAACTTGATATATAGGGTTTTCATAGGGTTGCCCCGAAGGGTTTTTGGAATTGGATATCTACCCCTAAAATTAAGGGTAGTTTACTGAAGGGAAAAAAAAGAAAAAGTAGATTTTCTCAAAATCGGCTCTAACGATTTTGATTAAATTTCATTTATGAACATTAATAAATATTCCAAACAAAATGGCTACTCTCAATATTTCGGCAAAATCGCTTTAAGGGCTCCGGTCTGATGCGTAAATTAACATTTTTTATAATAGCTCCGAAACTATTTGAGATATGTAATTACTTAGCATTACAAATATGTATATATATTTATAATACAAATATTTTATTCGAAACATATTTTTATAAAATCAATAATTTTCATTCTATACGCAATTATATATATATTTTTAGCTTTTTGGACATTAAAGCTTAAGTATTGCGATCGTAAAAAAAACTAACCTGAAATTTTGATGGATTTTGACGTCTCATGACCCCCCGAACCCTAAAAATAGTCTTTGCAATGCCGTCTGTCTGTGTGTCTATTAAAACTTAAAATTAAGGGTAGTTTACTGAAGGGCAAAAAGAGAAAAAGTCGATTTTCTCAAAATCGGCTCTAACGATTTTGATTAAATTTCATTTATGAACATTAATAAATATTCCAAACAAAATGGCTACTCTCAATATTTCGGCAAAATCGCTTTAAGGGCTCCGGTCTGATGCGTCAATTAACATTTTTTTAAATAGCTCCGAAACTATTTGAGATATGAAATTACTTAGCATTACAAATATGTATATAAATTTATAATACAGATATTTTATCCGAAACATATTTTTATAAAATCAATAACTTTCAATCTATACGCAATTATATGAATTTTTTAAGTTTTTGGACATTAAAGTTTAAGTATTGCGACCGTAAAAAAAAACTAACCTGAAATGTTGATGGATGTCGACGTCTCATGACCCCCGAACCCTAAAAAATAGTCTTTGCAATGCCGTATGTCTGTGTGCCTATAAAAACTTAAAATTAAGGGTAAATTACTGAAGGGCGAAAAGAGAAGAATTTGGTTTTCTCAAAATCTGCTCAAACAATTTTGATTAAAATTCGTATCTAGGCGTTGATTAAGATTATAAATAGACTGGCTATTTTCATTTTACTATGAAAATGATTTTTAGGGTACATTACAGGAGCGTTAATTTCCGTATCTCCACAACTATTGGAGAAACTAAACAACTTATCATTGCAAAATTGTAGGACTATTATAAATAAAAAACTTTTATTTGACATATATTTTTATAAAAGCAGCAGTTTCTGAGATATTTGCAAATATATTAATACAATTTTGTGAGCTTTAGTTGTAAACATATACTACTTAAGTCTTAACGCAATAATTCTCCAATGCCATAGAGTAATTAAATATAAGTATCTAAAAAAGTATGTTATTTTTCCTTAAAGCTCTTAGGAGAAATGTTTGCATAGCAATGATCTATCTCCATTTTAGACTTAATCCTAACTATTATAAATGCGAATGTGAGTTTGTTTGTTTGTTTGTTTGTTTGTTACGCTTTCACGCCTAAACTACTCGACCGATCATCATGAAATTTCGCATACACGTTGTCATGGGTACAGAAAAGGACATAGGGTACCTTTCATCCAGAAAAAATGTGAATGTGAGTTTGTTTGTTTGTTTGTTTGTTTGTTATTGTTGGTTACGCTTTCACGCCTAAACTACTCGACCGATAATTATGAAATTTCGCACACACGTTTTCATGGGTACAGAAAAGGACATAGGGTAACTTTCATCCAGAAAAAAGTACTGTTCCTGACGGATAGAAAAAAATAACTGTTAGACGGTCGTCAAGCTTAACAACTCGGCCTACTGATATGAATAAATTAATTGCAACATTATGCCTGGAGTACAGAAAAAGGGACCTGCGGTATCTCAGAAGAAAATCTGATACCCTGAATAAAAATCTGTTCCCGAGTTATTTTAGGCACATCTGTCTTAAAATGATTAAAAATGATTATATTCAGCTAATTAAGCTCTGTCTGTTCACCCCGTTATGGTAAATGACAAAATTGTCGTAAGAAGTTTGGTATTATTCATTTCAGCAAAAATAGCTCTCGAGGTATGATGCTACGACAATGTAAACTTTTAGTGTGGGACGAAAGTACGATGTCCCACAAAAAAGCTATAGAGGCATTAAACCAAAATCTTCAGGACTTGCAAGAGAGGAGGAATGGTAGTTTTACTGGCTGCTGACTTCCGACAAACTCTACCGGTGATCCAGAGGGGCACACATGCAGATGAAATCAAAGCCTGTCTCAAGTCATCAAGATTGTGGGCAAAAGTGAAAAAATTCAGCCTAACAATGAATATGAGAGTCCACCTTTATAATGACGTAGATTCAGGACATTACGCAGAGACACTATTGAAAATTGGCGATGGACGTTTGGACACGGATGCTGAGGGCTGTATTTTACTTACAGGGGAATTATGTTTTGGTGGAAAATGATGTGGAGCTCATTGCTAAGGTTTACCCAGACTTACAACTAAATTTAAATTGTTATCATTGGTTGTGTGCAAGAGCAATTCTTGCACCAAAATATGAAATCGTTAACAAAATCAACATTGACATTTTGAAAGAGGTGCAGGGAGAAATAAAGGAGCATTTGTCAATAGATACAATCATGGTCACAGAACAGAGCACTTCATATCCCGCTGAGTTTTTAAATTCTCTGGAGCTATCGGGTGTACCCTTGCATAAACTACAATTGAAATTAGGTGTACCAGTTATGCTTATGCGAAATTTAGATGCACCCCGTTTATGTAATGGGACGAGGCTTCAATTACACAATTAGGGCAAAATATAATCTGTGCCACCATTTTAACAGGTGTGGGAAAAGGGGAAAGTGTAATCATACCTCGAATCCCAATAATCCCCTCTGACCTACCATTTCAATTCAAAAGACTCCAGTTTCCAATCAAACTTAGTTTTGCTATCATTATTAACAAAGCGCAAGGGCAAATTGCAGGTAGCAGGGTTGCATTTGGAAATGCCAAGTTTTTCCCATGGCCAGCTATATGTAGCCTGTTCGCATGTGTCCAATGCCCAGAATTTGTATGTATTTGTGCCAAATGGAAGGACATACAACATAGTATATAGGAGCGTCCTAAAATAATGATATATTCTGTGCCCATGATTGCAACGGTCAAGAACAAGCGGAGTAAATAAGGGATTTTAATTAACTGTAAGTAAAATTTAAGATGGAGTAGGATCTTCCAATTCGTGGCAAGGCATAACCTATGACTCTACTGACACACACTCCGCTACTTCTTTTCTACTCCTACACTTAATCCTGATGTATATTGTGTAGTTTGTTTTTTTCTTTATCTCTACGTCTATTGACTAACAACCTCAATATGTTCATCGTTTTTATTGTCATATTCCCTGCGTCAATCGACAACCTGAATTTATTGGTAAAATCTACATTAACGCGAGCGAAGCCGCGGGCAAAAGCTAGTAGTTAATATTTACATTTTTTATTGGTCAAAATGTATAAATGAATAATTAAATATCAATGCGATGACTTGAAGATCTGCAACACCTTATAAAATGTTAAAACTTTAACCAGAAATTGAAATTTTAATACGAAGTGTTGACCCTTGTGGAAGACATTAAACTGTTTGAAATGCTCTTAGGTGGACAAAGATGCGCCTCTTTTCTAATTGATTCTATATCATTGTATATTATTTTATGCGTGTTCTTATGTGGAGTGGTGATGATACAATGTACATTATTCCGTTCAGAAATCTTACGAGTTTATAGAAAGAGAGAGAAAGTCTGTGCGGTGTGCCGTACCATTTATTTGGGTTAAAGACAAGCTACCAGACACCTTCTAGCTATCATATTGTCCTAGTACTCTTGATACTTCTAATACAAGTGCCTAAACGTTGTTTGTACAGATAAAGAAGATCTGTCGCAGAATTAAAGCGCAGTATACTAATCGTGACACACATTTTAAAAGAGTGGGTGGGTGACAGGTCAGCAAATATCTCCTAGCTATCATATTGTCCTAGTACTCCTGATATTTCTAGTACAAGTGCGTAAACTGGTTTGTTGTTGGTCCAGAGGAAGGAGACTCACTTCACTCTCTCTGGAATTGAGTGCAATATATCAATCGTGACACACGTTTTGAATTTAAAGGGGGTAACAGGTCAGCAGATACCTCCTAGCTATTATATTGCCTTTATTTTATTATTATTATTATTATTATTATTATTATTATTATTATTATTATTATTATTATTATTATACATTTGGTTATTTGGGGTTGAGACCTCCAGAATATGATCAATCTGATTTGAAAACAAGACCAGTCATACTTTTATCGTCAACTTTTCAATTAAATCCTCAAAATGTCATTTTTCTGCTATCCCTTCCCCCTACTTGATCCCCCCCCCTTCTTTACATGTGACTTTGAAGAAGGGAAATACTACATCGTTTGTATGGCATAATAGTGATTTCCAGTGTTGAGACATGGAACTAACCTTGCAACCTCGATGCTCCGTGTAAGTCTACGTTCATTTGCTAGCCACTTCCTGTTCTAAATACATTCAACGTCGTTCTGTGCGTTTCGAAATGACAAATCTTACTATATATATATCACACACACTCGGCAGAGAAACAAGAAAATGTTGTAAGCACCTCTATAGAGTCAGAGTCAGAGTCGTAAGCAATTTTGGGTGGAGTCGGAGTTGGATTCGTAGTTGTACAATATAAAATAATATAGGAGTTGTAGTCGAAGGTTTGGCGTACCGACACCACAGCCTTGGTTTTAATTGGAGGATGAGTTGGTTTGTTTCAAACATTAACCATTACTTAGTATACCAAACATGGGGTGAGTTTGGGCATTCCGGTATATCTAGGAGATACTCATCAGAAGCTGTGGCTGCCAATGGGTGGGTGCATTACCACCGCCCACTACACGGCATGTATGTAGGCTATAACCTGGTGAGCTGAATCTAGGTTACAGAGAACCACAATCAGAAATATAGTCGGTTCACTATTAGAAAAATACTATCGGACAGTTCAAAACGTCATTACATCTGATTTAATGTAGTCATACGTCAAGCCATGTTCTTTATAGATATATTTTTGGACTCTCATAAGATAAATATTATAGTGATTTCTTGTAATTGTTGATTCCTCTAAATTTATTTTTATTTGGGTAATTTAGTTATCGTATGACAGGCCCTATGTAACTCAGCGCTAGCCTGTACGACTCTAATTTGGGGGGTTCAAAACTCGAACCCTGGCCTTCTTTCATTGGCATTCAAGTAAATGAATCTCTCTCGATGTCACCATTACTAGTATTGACTTGACTCTTGAGGCCATACTATAAGAAAGATAATACTACCGGTTTTAGAAGCTGGAAATGTACCATTGAAGGCGTGTTACTGTCACAAATATCTTCTTGAAGGTTTTTTCCGTCACTAATATCCCAACAAAGTCTTGTAACCAATACGAATATCCCAATGAAGGCTTTTTACCACCAATAATATCTCAATCATTGATTGTTTATCGTCACGAATATTCCCCCTGAATCAAGGTTTCTTGGAGAGCTCTTGCAATGTTTCACATGTGTGTCACCCATGACACGCCTAGGGTCCAAACCAGAGCAGGCTGGAAGAACCAGTTTGGCGCTCTCTACCCCATTCTGGGTTTCCTTCACACGAGGGGGAATTCAATATACCTGCGTGCGTGGGGACCAGGTCTCAAATACAACCAAGTTCCATGTTTTACCTCTAACCACTCGTTCAAGATATCATATTTATATCAATGGGAGAAGGAAGTGGTAGAGGAGAATTTAGGGGAAATGAACCCAGCTTTGCGTTAAGGAGGAGGTTAAAACGCTTTAGTAACATGAACACACCCTTAATACACTCGGCTGAGACTTGTACTCAGACATTCCCGTCACCCAGCAAAACCAGACAAGACGATACTGATGCCCTTGCCCACGTGTTCAGCCATGTGGATTACTATGTTATTAACAAAGTTTTTTGTTGATTTCATTATGCAAGTCACCTAAAAATTCCTTAAACAATTTTTTTTTTTTTTTTTGAAAAATGAAATAGGCCTACATTAGGGGCCACTTTGACTAAGGCTTCAACCTCGTTTAGGCTGAGTTTGTTCAGGGCTCAAATCCCAGCTGAGTGTATTGAGATGGTTTGACCTTTACGTTTTAGCAGGGAGCAATGAAAATGCTGGGTATGTTTAAACTAAATTTTAGCTTCTTCCTTTCTACCTTATTGGTGCAAATATGCGAATATCCCGGATGGGTAGTAAGACGTGGTGCACGTGAAGGGAGGGGCTATAACCTAGACTTTTTCCAATCAAATTTCTTCAAATTACCATTTAGCCTACCTTAAAATATGTCACTTATAGCGAGTAGCTAAAACTTTTTTTTAAGTGTAGAATGCACAAAAAGCTGTGCGAATCAAGTTGCATAGTTCGCAGAAGAAAGTGAATAATGTTCAAAGGAGGAACCAGTTCATAGTGCGTTCGTCACTACTGCACATGAATGGAAAGACGTGTTAGTGAACAATATATCAGTATATCAGTCTTACATTGGCTATGAACAATGGACCACACGCTAGGAGAACGTGTTTGAGAGCATGTCTCAATGAGTGGGCCTCGTGATGCATTGTCCGGGAATCAAAGTGCTACCCACCAGCCAGGCTGTTTGTTTTAGGGCTATACCGTCAATAGATCCAGGGCAAGCTGTTCCTACTTACGAATATATTAATAGTTGGGAGAGAGATAATTGGATAGTTTGTTTTAATATATCATGTTCTGCAGAGAGACTTTTGTAAAGTTTGTTTCAATCTATCATGGTCTAGAGAAAGAATGTTGGAAAGTACTTTTCAATTTATTATGTTCTGCAGAAAGACTGTTGGAAAGTGTGTTTCGATCTGTCATGTTCAAGAGAAAGACTGTTGGAAAGTGTGTTTCGATCTATCATGTTCTAGAGAGAGAATGTTGGAAAGTGTTTTTCGATATATCATGTTCTAGAGAGAGACTGTTGAAAAGTATGTTTCATTCTATCATGTTCTAGAGAGAGACTGCTAGAAAGTTTGTTTCAATCTATCATGTTCTGGAGCGATACAGTTGTAAATATTATTATTATTATTATTATTATTATTATTATTTAGCACCGCGTCTTACTACCCGTTCGGGTTATACGCTTAAGTACTAATTACGCTAATGGATTAGGAACTGGGAAGGTTGAATAGAGGAAGTGAACCCGCATTTGCGTGGAGGGAGAGTGGAAAACCATTTAGGAAAAACCACCCCTAGTTCACCCGACCGAAATTCGAACCTCGATCTCCCGTCCTCGGCAGTCGGGCTCAACACGACTAGCGCGTTAGCCAACTACGCCACCAAGGCGGGTTACAGTTGTAAAGTTTGTTTCAATCTATCATGTTCTGGAGCGATACAGTTGTAAAGTTTGTTTCAATCTATTATGTTCTGGAGCGATACAGTTGTAAAGTTTGTTTCAATCTATCATGCTCTGGAGATATACAGTTGTAAAGTTTGTTTCAATCTATTATGTTCTGGAGCGATACAGTTGTAAAGTTTGTTTCAATCTATCATGCTCTGGAGATATACAGTTGTAAAGTTTGTTTCAATATATTATGTTCCGTAAAGAGGTAGTATGATAGTTTAGTTCAGTCTTTTCGCAACATTTTCATTATTTTAATGTTATTGTTATGTTAATGTTTATGTTGTGTTAATGTTATAGCATATACATCAGTTTGGGGATACCCACTCTCACCTAACCCTGCACCTACTAATGACGTCAATCAATTCATACATATCTAAATCTCTACAAAATAACGGGGATGTTTATATTCAAGAAGTAGTACTAACAAATTGACACAAATATATCCCTCTAACTGCCAGAACCTGGAATAGAGGCATGGTATCTGTAATATAGCAACTTGACCACTCATATATATCTAGGATATAATCAGGGTATATATCCGGGGGCCCTGTCAAACGAAAGACGAATACAGTGAGTGATGTTTTGTAAATGTTGGCTGCCTTACATGTATTCGTTATCTGCTTTAAAAGGCTCTTCCTAAGGTGAAGTGGACTACACTTAGCAGTTATCATTATTTACATGAGTGTCGAATTTAAGGCGCTATGTTATTTATCTAAATTAATCGGTAGCGTGGCCGAGCGGTCTAAGGCGCTGGTTTAAGGCACCAGTCTCCTCGGAGGCGTGGGTTCGAATCCCACCGCTGCCAAGAATTTTATAATCTTATAGCTCGTAGATTTTGACGTAGCTTTTTCACACATTTGACGATACTTAAAATTTTATCTTAAAACAATAACTTTGGTTTTATTCACTATATTATTTTAACATTTTTAAAGACAGTTTATAGCAATGACAAATTTCAAATAATAGTGTAGTCTATATTTGTCTTTCCTCAAACCTCAATAATGGTGGGTAAGAAAAACCTTAGACACTTTCTTTATACTTTCCTAACACTAAAATGAGGATTCTTTCTTATTAATTTTTATTTAACTTTTAAGAAATATTTTTCCAGTTTCATTGGCTTATTTAAATTTTAATTGACATGTGAGCATTTTGTTGAAATTTATATATCTTAAAATATTTTTAGGGAAGCAATTTCTATAAAACCCCAGCTAGATGTACTGAGAGAAGATAACCTCTTCCCCCTTTCCCTATTAGTTTATTCAACTTAGTTCTTAAATTCTTTCTCTAAGCTAATACTAGAGCAGCCTGTGTCCTTGGTCATTTTTTTTTATTCAAGCTACCCGCCTCGGTGGCGTAGTTGGCTTACGCACCAGTCGTGTTGAGCCAGACCACCGAGGATGGGGAGATCGAGGTTCGAATCTCCGTCGAGTGAACTGGGGGTGTTTTTTACTAAATGGTTTTCCACTCTCCCTCCACGCAAATTCGGGTTCAATTCCTCTAAATTCAACCTTCCCAATTCCTAATCCATTAGAGTAATTAGTACGTAAGCGTATACCCGAACGGGTAGTAAGACGCGGTGCTAAAAAAAAAATATTCAAGCTAAATATTTTCCACTACCGGCTTGCTAGGCCTGTTGTAGCTTCATATGTCTTATAATCTAGCTTAAGATTGGAACAGGCACAACATCCAGTCCCCGGCCATTAATTCATCACTGTAGAAGGGTAAACCTACATTTCACCAATGATACATATTTCGGCCATGCCATGAATTGAACCCAAGACCCTTAGCTAAGTAGGCAGACACGCTACACGAGCTAAGGTGTCGGATGACTGTCAAAATATCGATTTCAAAAAATTATACCAAGTTTAAAAAGTTTTATTCAACGTTTATTGTTTTCATGTTGGTGCGCCACCCAAATTGTGTTTACGTATAATGTACAGTCAACTCTGGTTATAATGAGCCTCTACGGACTCAGATATTTTGTTAACTATGTATGTCCGGAGTTCACTAAAACTGATATTTTTTAAAATCTGAAAGTAGTGGTTTTGTGAAAGTCCAAATAAGAATTCAAAAACAATCGCTTTTGATTGAAATCTATTAATTAATCTTTAAAAAATCTGTTGTATGCTGTTGTTTACTGTATACTGTTTTAGTTAATTTTTTTTCCAGGTCCTTCTTTAAAGTCTTGGCTTTGATAGAGAATCGGTGTCTTCAAGTTCAAACAAACAAAAAGTTATGTTTTTAAAAAAATATTATGTTAGAATGACATTTATTATTGAAAGTTTAAATTTTTCTGTCCACTAAAACCGAGGTTGAGGGTTCATTATAAACGAATTTTTTAACACACATTGAAATGTATGTGGGCTGGGACCAGCGAATTAGGCTCAGGCGTTCAGTGTATCCGAATGTTGACTACAACCGAGTTCACTAAAACCAGAGTTGACTGTATTTGACAACCCTGGACTCGAGTTTTGATGACGGGAAGATCGGGACTAGACTTCTTGATTGGTGTACTAAGGGTTTTCTCTTCTCTTTCTACGCTAATGCGGATACAGTTCATATAAACTCAACCTTCCTCACCCCGAAAACATTAGCGTAACTAGCACATTAGTGCGTTTAATCCTAACGAACGGACATTAAGTAAGGTGTGATGCGATATACAACATATCTTCTTATTATACCAAAATTATTATATTTACTAAGACTATTTAATGAATATTCTTTGAACTAATTGATTACATCAGCAGACAACTTACAAATTACATAGCTTAACTCCAGAATAGTGACAATACTCAATTACTTTTATGTTAATTCATCACTCCTAAAGTTCACCAGCCATAAATATCTAGCTCATGCCAGGCGGGAATCGAATTTGAGACCCTAATTCCAGTAGACAAACGTGCTACAGAGACATATCTAAAGTGTCTTACTAATCTCCTCATTTTAAAGTTGTTATCGTGGTTACTATAGGTAGGTTCAAAATTAAAATAGAAACGTAAATGGTTAAAATAATCCAAACCGTTAAGTTACTGTTTAAGTTCATTTTGATTACTCAACTCTGACAGCCGCTCGCTGACTTAGTTTGCTGTAGCAGTCTCGTGGCCTGTGGTAGTGGGGGTGACTTTTCCAAAACAGTTTCCTCCCTTTCCCTCAACGCAAATAAAGGTACATATCTTCTAAATTCTACCTACCATACAAGTGTGATTAAATGTAGATAGTCCTAGCGGATAGTAAGATTCAGTGAAAAATAATAATTATAAATACTAGGATATCAACGCTTGTAGGTTATCAAAGGGTCGCGATAGCCTCAAAGACAAAAAAATTGGGGTAAATCTTTGTAAAATGTTGGAAAACACTGCCTTAGATTCAGTCGTTTTCACTTCTCGTGTTGAACGTATTAGTTACTAAAGATAAAAAAAAATAGTTATAAAACAGCCTATCGCCCTGACATTAAGCTCACCATGCTATTCTATTCACAGAACCCATCTGGAGTCGAAGTCCAGATCGAGAGGAGCAGTATATCCTCACCTTACCAGTGTCTCCACACCAGGCACTTTACCAGAACAAGGTAACCAACATCTCCTTCTTGCATGTCCTTCCTTTCTTGCCGCTAAGCGTTTTTGGTTTTCTGACCGTCCGGGTTGTTGTTTACTTGCACTCATTTATAATAATAACACCGGAGGAGCGATGTATATTTCAAAGAAGAGCATCAGCGCATAGGTTTACTTAATATCATCTGCTTCGGCCTGTCTGCTAGTCACGCATTCATCCATCTTGTGTGGACTCTTTGGTTATTGTTTTCCAAAACATAAGTTTGTGCCGATATTACGTCATCGGACGCCAGTGTTCCCATAAACCCTCCACGAGAGCACCTGATCGGCTCGCGGAGGGTTTTCTCCCGCGCGAAGAAGTAGTTCGCGCTGTTGGCGAGGGGATCTAACATGGTGTATAGAGGGTCAGTGTGGTTTCATGAAGTAAAGAGGGTGGACCAACGCCCTCATGAACTGATAGGACGGTTCGAAAAAAAGGGTTGTACAATAAAAATGTAAAGGTAGTCAGCAACTTTGTAATATTGTGAAATAAGGTAATGCCTTACAACATTTAGTTTGTACAAGTTTATAAATGTTGAGGTCGTTGATTGATTCTATTCAAAGAACACTCCAGTAAATAAACATAAGTCTACACGTTTAGTTGAAACTCAAAAAACGTACTGAGTGGTACTTCAAGGTAGTCTGTTGTTTGGGAGGGAATAGAAAATTATTTCCTTTCCCCAAAAATGGGTAGTTTATTTTAAGTATCTTAATTTTAATTATTCATTTTATTTCTCTAGATCTTCCTTGGCCAATGAGGGCTCTTTCTATTGTGTTTTTTTTCTGTACCCATTTCTTTAGTGTTTTATTAATCTGAAGGGCCTATTTTGAGCCCAATATGAGATATGGAGATATAAGTTTCATCCTTAAAAAAAACCACCCCACACACACATTGTGTCCTATATCCGCGAGGGCTGTTTATATTGTTGTACATATTTTATAAGGTTGGGTTGTCCCACGAGAGCCCTGCGAGGTTGGTGTGACCCGCCTCGAGGCGTAGTTGGCTGACGCGCTAGTTTCGTGTAGAGCCAGACTGCCGAGGACGGGGAGATCGAGGTTCGAATCTCGGTCGGTGAACTTGGGGTATTTTTCCTAAATGTTTTTCCACTCTCCCTCCACGCAAATGCGGTCCATCTCCTCTAAAACCGACCTTCCCAATTCCTAATCCATTAGCGTAATTAGTACTTAAGCGTATAACCCGAACGGGTAGTAAGACGCGGTGCTAAATTAAAATTAATTAGGTTGGTGTGGGAGGCTTGTTCAAGTGTATTTGTTTTGTGTGTGTGTATATATATAATGTTCAATAAATATTCATAACTAGCAGAATTACCTGGCAACGCTTTTCTTAACTCAAAGTAGACAGAAAAAAATCTCTTCATTGTATTTCTTCTGACCCAGTTTTTAATTAATTTAAAAAAAAATTCTAACTTAAAAAATTCCTGTTTCGAGGTACACATGTTCGTGGACATTGGCCACCAATTTTTAAATTTCAGGCTTTTGCGTGTGATAGATCGCGCAATGCTCATAAGAGACATATACAAAACTCTTTATTTTATTAATAGATGGATAATACTGTAGTTTGAGGCACAGGAATTCCGAAATTATCAAAAAAAGTTTGTAAAATACTTATTTCGCTGATATTATGATTTTTTTTCTCAGATGCAAAAAAAAAATCTCGTTGTAATGTAGCACGCCCCTTTCCCCGGAAGGCATGGATGTCAAGACCGGTGGCCTAGTGCGGTACCTGATTATTCGTCCCCCCCACTCCCCTCCGTTGATTCCGTCCTACCACTGGTCCTACCACTGGAGGGGCTGACTGTAGTGACTGTCCTAAACCGTGTGATTATGTCCCCAAGTGTGTCGGGTCACCACACGTGACTCACTGCCGCGTGGCACGTCATAGGTACCTAGTCGTTGTCTTCTAAAATTAGAGGCCTCTGAAATATATTTTAAGTGGTCTTCCATCAGAACATTTTTAAAATTGAATTCTCTTATAAGCTATTTAAAATGGTCCTCGTCTGGATTCTTTTTTTTTTTTTTAATTGAGCCTTTTAGAACCTATCGAAGATGGTCTTGCCCCAACATATTTTTGAAAATTTATGATTTTATAAGCTATTTGAAGTGGCTCCCTACGGGTATTTGTTTTTTAAATATCGATGCCTCTAGAAGCATTTAAATTATATTCACTTGAAAGTTTTTTGAAAATTAAATATCTCTAGAAGCTATCTCGAGTGATCCTCCCCTGGCGATTTTTTAAAAATTGAATACTTCTTTGAAAATTTAAATTGAAGTTTGATACATGGCCATCGTTAAGGCTGGGTGCTATGAGTGCAAATTTAGTGCGCTAATTTTGCAGTTTTTATAGCATAAACATTTTTTGAACAAAATAAACCAAATTTTTCTTCTATAGAAACATAGAGTTTAGCTTTCTGCACGTGCTAATCTCAACAGTTTTTGAATATCTGGCATGAGCATGGTGGCATTTGGTGACAAACTTTTTAAATTAAGAGAAAAAGTTGTCATTAAATTCCAGGACACATCTGACAGTTTCAAGGACTGTTGAAATTAGCAATGTGCAAAAACTAAACTCTATGTTCTTAGAAGAAAATTTGATTTATTTTGGCAAACATTTATGTTTAAAACTTCAAATATTCCTAACTCACGCTCACTAGACCAATCTAAGTCTATTAAACTCGAAATTTCGGATGGTTTGACATCATAACCTCTTTGTATGCCCATGTGTGTGTCATCACTTACGTTCATTGGATGTCGCGACTACCACCGAGTGAATGTTGGGCAATATTCGGGAAAAGTGTGTGAGGTCCGCGAAGCAAATATTCGTAAGTTTAGTGAGATGAATGTAGGAGAACATTCTGGGGAATATTCGGCCGAAACATTCGACCATATGCGCGAATAGTGTGGCACCTGCTATTACATTACATTCTAGGTCTAAGCGAATTCGAAAGTTCATACTTAGTAAAAAAAAACGTTCTTTTCTGACTAATGACCATTTGTAAACATCTACTACAAATATGACCCCGGAATACAAAAAGCTCGAGGTTGAAAAGATGTGTAACGTTTGGGAGCTCATTAGGAAATTATATAATTAGAATTAACTTATTTTAAATAAAATTTTGTATCAACCAAACATGATAAATACATGTAAATTTTGTTATATATAATTTTGTTTGAAATTAGATATTAATATTGAATCAACATGAATGCAATCTGACAAGGAATAATAAATTCTGTTTTACCCGTGTGACCCGCGTCTGTTTTCGTTGGAGCAGTTTGGACCCGTCTCAATTTAAAAGTTGTGCAGGCCTAGTCTAAGGCGTCACCTGATCACCTGTGACGAGAAAAGACCAGGATTCGAGTCCCGGATGAAAGCATAGGGTAGTGGGTTTTCTCACACGTGGTTCATTGCCTCTGGTTTTGTCCAATCTATCTTCCCACTCATTCGGGTGCATTTTCCAAAATTATCTTCCTCGTACTCAGCCAGTAGGTTGAACAGTTAAATAATTCTAGTGTTTAAAACCTATACACTAGTTGAGAAAATATATTTGGCATGATTTTATAACTATCACTTCTTACAAAGTGCTTAACATCTCCGCTCTTGATTTGAGCGAATCACTTCATTTCTTATTGAACATCGTTTTGCTCAAGATTAATAATTAATAAATAACACCTCATTTTATATCTCAACGATAAAAATAACGAAACGCTTATTAATAATTGTTTCATAGCCCTCACCGTAGGTCATATGTAAAAAGGCGTTAGTCTCGTCTGGTCTGGTTTTCTTTGTATGGGTATGCTGGATCCCAGCCGTATTTTATAAGGTAATTTTCCCCAGTATTTTTAGTATAGTTGCTTACTAACGGTTCAGGTTATATGAATATGTGTAAATTACTCTAGTGAGCTAGGGATGAGGAAGATCGAATTTAGAGGAAGTTTAACCGCATTTGCGTTGATGGAGAGTAGATAACTATTTTAGAAAAGTCACCCTCAGTATACCCGACCAGGATTCGAATTTCAGTCTCCCAGTCATCAGCAGTCTAGTCTGACACAAGACGGATTTCCCCAAATTGATTTCCACTCTCCTTACGGGCAATTGAGGGTACATTACTTGAACACACCTTTAAACTCCCTGCCCCATTAGTGTAAATATGTAGAGGACTGAAAGGTCAGTAAGACGTGAGGTACAGTAAAAATAAACTGTTACATAATATTCCTGACGGACCGGTACAATAGGATCACCGACCAAACCGTGCCGAGCGAGTTGTATATGCCGGCCGGCGCACGTGGTAGCTCTATAAGCCACGAAGAGCGCTGCTGTCATCCAGCGGCCGAGTCAGGAAGTGAGACGCTGAGAAGAGACTCAGTGAACCAGAAACATCAAGTGCCTCTTCACGGGCAGGTATAACTAACTGTACATCATCATCTTCTCTATCCTCAAGGTCACAGGATTACGGTAACTTCCCCCCTCACAGGTAGACCACCACTCGCGGTACAGGGGGGCCCTCATAGCATCTCTTCCACGTGAAGGGTCCAGTGTTGTGGTTTTTTATTTGATTAGTGAAGGCCTTTATCGTCGAAAGCAAGATAATTGTGGGAGGGATTTCATAAAATTTGGAAATATTGGCTATTTAAAATAGGTTTCCATTCCTTACTAAAATACGAGAACCAACGTCAATTTGACGTTAATCGTAATAAAGATGACACTAGTTCTTGAATAAGAGGACGTCAGCAAATGGTGAACAATGGTAAACAGATAGAGTACTTATGATGACTACTTTTTAAAAATAAGAGACAATAATAGTCAATATTGTTTACAGAAGATTCCAAGTATAATAGGGACCAATATAAAACTACCAAATATGCTTAGTATTTTGGGCATTTTAAAACTAGGTGGTGTATTTTAAATGAAATTATTGGTAAGTAACAATCCCACTATATTATGTTCCGTCATCTAAACTATGTATAAAAAACAAACACATATACATATATTCACACAATATATATATTGTGTGAATTAGTTTTTTATATAGTTTGCATGACGGAATGTGTATATATATATATATATATTATATTATATACACATATAATAATAAATATATTATATATATAATATTATATATATATATATATATATATATATGGATCTTATCGATCACATGCAACAATAGATAGGCCTAAATAGAGGAAATTATTTTCAATATATCAATTTTTTCATCTGAAGAGAGATACATATAAATTATTTTCAACTAGAGTACGTTGATGTGATGAAGATAATATCGAACTTCGAACTTTGCGATCTAGCCGTCTCTATATATCGATTAGTCGTTAATGTATGGAAACACCTATAGTCATTATAGTAGATATTATATTTCTGCTACTACAACTTCATGATGAAATAAGAAATTATCAAATGAAAATCGATGCTTATTACAAAATAATAAACACAAATATCGTTTAAAAGTATTAGAATTATTTTAAAACCTTGGAATTTTGAAATAAAATACCTTTATTGCTTTATTTCATGAACTTAAAAAATGTAAGAGTGATTATTTTGAACTTGAAACAGGTTTTCGTTTTTTTAAATTGGATGTCTCACATGTTTCATGAATACAGTAGAAGCCTGACATGGCGCTGTTGTTGGGGGACAAACTTCCCCCGTAATATTGTATAATCATGGTACATTGGAAGGTGACCTGAAGAGTGACAAATGACGGTTCGGGAGGATAAGGGAAATATATTACAACAACATAATGTACTTAGTAACCCCATGGCTTCTTTGGTGCTGACTGACAGCTCACAGCTGACAGCTGACGGCTTTGAAAAGCTACCAGGCCAAATTATGTATCCCTACGCCGAACCATATGATCTGCAAGAAACGTGTGTTTAGCAGATGTCACTTCTGACAGTCAAAATGTAGGTATATACCTAAATGTTGACTGTCAGAAGTCAGCTGTGAACAGTCAGTCAGCACCAAAGAAGCCATGGGGCTACTGTACTATAGGTAAATTTTTATCGTTCAACATAGAAATAAAAATAAAAACTTACCAGTCATACATTTTACTCGCAGGAAAGTGAAATTCACTAGTTACATTAACTAATATATTAATGATTTTTAGAGACATATTCTTCACCGCGTTATATCTGAATCCTCAGTACATCGGATCGTGCTATAGGCCTACTTGTATTACAGTTATTCAGTCTTAGGTGCGATCATGGTTATTTGAAAACTTTTACCAATACCCCGCCAACTTGACGTGAAATATCGTAGGGCTAGGCTATTTTTATAATTCCTTCGGGAATTGATAATTAACCATAAATTTACTAATAGTGATTAACTGTAGTTATAGAGTATTTCACTGTATGTCATAAGTAAGAAATTAAATACTAAGGAACAGAAACAATAAAATATAATTACTTGCCTGATTAATTTAAGTTTTTAGAATTAAAAAAAATCATATCACTTTTTCTATGGCCAATTAGTGTCACACTTTTAAAATTCTGAATACATGTAATACTGTATATGGTTAGCGAAAAGTGATGACCTTATGAATGCTCTAAGAACGAGAATTTTCTTATAAAACAAAGGTACGATCAGTAGTGATGCAATCAAGATGGTAATCTCTTCTTCTCACAACTGTGGAAAGTGACATATAATTGAGGTGCAACTACGAAGATTTATTGGTGATATTTTCAACTGATTCTATGAAAGAAGCGCACACGAAAACTCCGCACAGAAAAAACCCCACAACCATAAATGCTCACAGTAAAAAAGTCCACACGGAAAAATGCTCGCATGCTGCGCATTTTTTCATGTGAGTATTTTTTGTGTGAGCATTATTTATGTGGGCACTTTTCGTGTGGGTATTTTTTCATGTGGGCATTTTTCGTGTGAGCATTTTTCGTGTGGATATTTTTCTGTGTGGGCAATTATCCTTGTGCGCATTTTTCCGTGTTGGCATTTTTCCTGGTGAGCATTTTTTCGTCTGAGCATTTTTCCGTGTGAGTTTTTTTCTTGTGAGTTTTTATGACCGTGGGGTTTTTTCTATGTGGAAATTTCTTGTGCAATTTTATCGTTTGCGCTTCTTTTTTTTCCGGTCACTTTTTCAACTATACCTGACCGGAGTCTATCCCTTGGTCAATATCATTATTATTTTATTATCATAAAATAAATGTATTGGGTGTTTTCTAAACATTATCAACCATAAAATCAGTCTCTATCTTTATTTGTTGGCTCTAATTTAATTTGAAATATACATATATTAGTTTTGTGTTTTTCTTAATATTACTTTTTCATTTTTTTAAAGCTCGCTTAACATTAATTTACTACACCGCAAAACAATATTTCTATATCATAAAAATACAAGTAAACTTATTCTTTATTAAAGTAATTTTAGTCTCTTAGACATACAAAATATTATCTTTACCACAAAAATAATTTCAAGTTTCTAAAGATTGCCCTCATCACCCCTCTTTAATAGAACATAAGAACTATTTTTAAAAACTACCTTTAAATAGCTTTTGGAGCTAACCAATATTTTTGTTAAATACCAAAAATCCAAGTAGTTTTGGTGCCCCATTAATTTACAGTCTTGCATACGGCATTGTTATATATAATGATGTGGTTTGTTGAGATAACATAAAGTGCTACCCACCCACGGTAAAATTTTATTCATACATTCATGGTTTCATGATCAACAAACGTTATTTATGTAAAACTGTGAAGAAAAACCTTCAACTTTTGTAGCCTGCACAGGTGGTCACGTGTATAAGTCATCAGGTGAACTAGATTCCAAGTAACAGGGAGGTCAAGGTTCGAATCTCGGTCGGGTTCACTGGGAAAATGGAGTGTTCAAGTATTGATTTATCAATTTAGTTTTCCCATCTCTTTCCCTGCTAATACGTGTGCACCTCCTCTAGAAATGATCCTCCCCAACTCTACCTCTAGACTAAGCATTAAATGTTATAATTAGAAATAAACATTCCAGGAATCGTCAATTTTTTTTTTTTTTTTTTTTTTTTTGCATTTTGGATAGTCTCGTTCAAATTAGTTTAGAGAGGGACAAAATTGAGGAAAGTAAGATCCTGTTATTAGCGACAGTAATTTTGTATTTTTTTATTTTTTTTATTTTTGCAAACTTCCTAGACGGTGAACCAAATAATCTGAAAACAAAGTTAATCACGAATTTGATCCTTATAGAATACCTTCATAAGATAATATACTAGGAACATAGTAAGAAGAAAAGCTTAGAAAATACAAACACGCTTTTTTTTTTTTTTTTTTTGCGGTCAACCTGAATAACATTTTGCCCACATCAATGGGCACGCGTATTAAACTTTAAGCTCATTCTGTTTGGTTTTTCGGCAATAGTAAGGCTGTGATTCAAATCCTAGCAAGGTGTGCTAAGGGTGTTATATTTTTCTAATAGTTTCCCGCTCTCTCCCCACAAAAACCTCGGGTTCATTTCCTCTAAATTCTACCTTTCTCATCCCTAAGCTATTAAATAAATTAAAACGCGTATAGCTCATACGATTAAGATGTGCCAATATATATATATATATATGAGTATATACATTTTACTATAGTTAGAGGTAGTGTATTTTGTATCAAAAGTTACAGCTGCAGATTACATACAGTAGCCCCATGGCTTCTTTAGTGCTGACTGACAGCTGACAGCTGACAGCTGACAGCTGACGGCTTTGAAAAGCTACCGGACCAAATTATATATCCCTACGCCGAACCATATGATATGCAAAAAACATGTGTTTAGCAGCTGTCACTTTTGACAGTCAAAATTTAGGTATATACCTAAATGTTGACTGTCAGAAGTCAGCTGTGAGCTGTCAGTCAGCACCAAAGAAGTCATGGGGCTACTGTACTTTGACGTATGTATACATAGAAGTAGTTTTAGTAACTTTTATAACTATCAGGCACTGACTGTCCTTCCTATCATGTTCTTACTATATCAAGCCTCGCCTTGGACTAGTGACAACTATGGCGGTTATTTGGTTCTGGCCTTGTTCTTGCAACAGCTCGCGGTTTGTGGCGTTCGTGATCGTGATAACTTAACCTATTAGTGTGGTAACAGCACCGCGAGACGTGCTGCTGATTGACGTGAAGAGCGGTAATAGTTTGTTGACACCAGCAGTAGTTGGCTCACTTTGCGTACTCGCATCTGGTGGATTGAACCAGAGGCTTTTAAATGTCTACTGCGCGAATAACCCCCAGGCTTTACTCAATATAAGAGAATAGTTTGTTAGTAAAGTCCCGTCAAAACTAGGATTGTGAAAGAAGTATCGATACTTTACTAGTATCGATATTTTCATTTCAATACTAGTAATTTTTCACTCGAGACCTACCTTTATTGTTTGTTTCGATACTTTTACTAATATGAGTAATCAGGCGCGGATTTAGGTGTGGGGTTCAAAGGGTAATTTGACCCCCCCCCCCCCTTGTGGTAGTTAAAAAATTAATACAAAAATTCAAATCCAAGTTCAATTCTTAGAAAGAAAATACAACACAGATAAATCATACAATTTTGTAAGACCTTGCCTTTTTTTATATACTCAGGATGTTCACCCCTTACACCTGTCTGGAGAAACAAGATGCAAAATTAAAACGCTTTGTAAGACGCGTTGGGTTGAACGACATGATACATTTTTTTGCAATTTTCACATATTTTTGTTCCACTTTTATGTTTTCTACAAGTACTTGATGTGGAAGCACTATCATCAAAGTCAGCATTCCTACTAACCTCAGTTCTCAAATTTTACTTTATTATAACGTTACATATTGTTTCATTTATCTTCAGCCTAACAGTCACATTGCTTCGTCAGCATCAAACCCTTCGATAGACCTTAAGCAGTGCTATAGCATGGTAGAAAATGTTTTGGACACACTGAAAGTGTATAGTCATATTCCTTCAAGATGCTCAGATGTCTACAGTGAAATAGTGAATTTAGCTTAAAAACATGAAGTCGACATAACTATGCCAAGAACCATCCAGAGGCAGATTCATAGGTTAAAATTAATGTTGCTGCATCAAGCCCAAAGGGAAATTATAGACTCAATACTTTTCTGCTAATTATAGACTATCTTATTTTGGAAATTATCAACTCGATTGTCATCAACTGAACACAATAAGTTTATCACATAATATGGGTTAATTCCAGCATATGCCAACCAAGATTATTAACTTTTATTACAAGCAGCTCAAATATATGTTAACGACCTTCCTTGGACTTTGTCAGAACTTCGCGGGGAGATTGACTTGTGGCGACAACACTGAAAAAATAAATCTAGGGCAGTGTGTCCATCTAGTGCGGTTGAAAGCTTAGTACATGCATCAGATAGATTTTACCCATACATTTAAGTTCTTCACATTTGGTCTGTTATTTCCGTGGCTATTTGCACTAGCGAGAGATTATTTTTACACTAAGGAGATTAAAAACAAACCTAAGATCGAATATAAATGAGGAACAATTAAATGGTTTAGCAATGTTAGATGTGCATGGAAGTGTAGAAGTTATTCCCGAAGACGTTTTGGAGGAATTCGTTTACAAAAATAACAGAAAAAGTAAATTAAGAAGTTTTACTAATTATATTTTGTATTGGTTAGAGTATTAGTTATTTGGTTTATTATTATTGTTACACAATAACTTCTTATTATTGACTTACATTACATTTTTTTTGTGGTTTTCTAAAGGTTATTCATTGGTTACACTAAGAAATGCTAAATAAAATGAGATTATAACATTTTTTTAACATAGTGAAACATTATTTTAATTATATTATATAGTAAGTATATGACATATATGAACTTTCATATTTCCTCATAAGTGATCTAGTCATGAACTATTTTAAACAGTAATATTTTTACATTGTTTATAAGTGTATTATTTATAATATAACCCCCTATTAAACTTATCTGGATCCACCCTGTGAGTACTCACATGTCGTTATCAGAACGGACTGGAAGACAAACCGTTTGGTATCTGAGCATTTATTTTCCAAAGTAGGAGCTACTTTGACTAAGACAAGGAAAAGGATTTTTGAGAAAATACTGGATGGGTTTGTACTTCTCAGTGACTGCACAGAAGAGTATTTGAAGCTATAATTTTCTTTTTTTTCTCGTTCATACCCTTACCAAAATGTAACCAAGCAAGGCAAGTTCTCTAACTTCTGGGTTAAGGTGGATTGGAAAGGGAAGTGAGAAAAGCCTACGTTTTTGCAGTTTTTATAGCAAAACTTTTTTTTTTACAAATTAAACTAAATATGGCTCTAGGATTTAAAAAAATGTTTAATTTTCTAACTTGGTGATATCAACAGTTCTTGAATATCTACCATGGGCATAGCGCCAATATGTGAGAAACGTTTTAAATCAAAATCTAAAGCTGTCATTTTGAAGAGATATTCAAGAAATGTTTAAATTTAAATAATTAAACTTTATGTTTATACTAGAGAATTATTTTATTTAGTTTGGCCAAAAAAGTTTTACTATAAAAACTGCAAAAATACTGGCCTTTTCTCTCCTCTCTTCCACCCTACCTTAAAGGTGGTTATAAAATAACTAAAAAAATATTATTTAGTGAAAAGCTGGTGTAGCTAAATCTCTAATAAAATCTATCATACAATATACCTTCCAACATAATTATAATATAATATGGTTAGGTCATTATAATTATCAGTGTTTTAATAAAATATGAAAATACCATTATAATACAGAAGTTATATTTTTATTACTATATTAAAATAACCCACGAGCCGCTCCTGGTAGTTTTTTGTTTATCTTCTTTTTATCACTTAATTGAGGTTTCTATGTGCGCTTTATAAACACAGGAGCACGATTTTCAAACTAAAACTAGGACGGCACTCGGCCACAAGCAAGGCATTGTAGGGCCTAGCTGGTTTGTGGTTGAGTACGCCATGAGATGTTCTCTATTCTTGAGTACAAACCAGAGTTTCAACATTTCTGTGACCCGCCTCGGTGGTGTAGTTGGCTAACGCGCTAGTCGTGTTAAGCCCGACTGCTGAGGACGGGGAGATCGAGGTTCGAATCTCGGTCGGGTGAACTGGGGGGGGGGGGGTTCCTAAATAGTTTTCCACTCTACCTCCACGCAAATGTGGGTTCACTTCCTCTAAAGTCAACCTTCCCTTCCATCCATTAGCGTAATTAGTACTTAAGCGTATAACCCGAACGGGTAGTAAGACGCGGTGCTAAATAATAAAAACATTTCTGTGGTCACCCACTCTCCATAACGCCCTGCAGGAGGGGAGTGGTTAGGAATCACTGACTACATGCTTTGGGAGACTTGGTTCCATCTCCGCTGAGGGTGATTAAGATCATCTTTATTCAAGTGTGAAGTTTTAATTTCCCTTACAGTGCCATCTACCCCCCTCGCCCCTCCGCACCCTCTTCTTCTGCTACCTGTTCGGAATATCCGCATACATACACCAAGTGGGTAAGGTTGCTTTTAGAGGAAATGTACCCGAGTTTCAGATGGAGGGAGAGGTAGAAAACATGCAGTTAGAAACAAATCAGAGCACTATACTACCGCTTCCGTGGCCGCATGGTCTAAGGCGTCACTCTCGCGATATACTGACCTGATCAAGACGGGGATATTAGGGTTGAAATCCTGATTGGGTGATTTTTCCTTGATGATTTCTCACTTTACTTCCACGTAAATGCGGGTAGATTAACTCTAAAACACTTGATTCCTCATCCCTAACCCATTAGTGTAATTGTAAGATATACGTACAACCTGAAAAGGTAGTAAGATGCGGTGATATATAAAAAACACATCTGTACTAAGTCGAACTCTGACCTCAAACAGATGAGCCTGACATTCAGTCCTCGTGGCCAATGACGCGGGTATCAGTGCAATTATTACTGGAGCTGATATATTGCTATGTTTAGAAGGTGGACATAATAAGCCCCCGGTATTTCCTAAAGACACCAGTCTCTGAATACCGCCGAGAAATCGTCAGCGTTTCTAGGTTAAGTTTGATTGAAATGAGTCACTTTCATAACAAGGTCTGTTCTGACACGTCATCTGATGGAGAGAGAAAAACTACAATACTCAGAACTTGAAGGTGAATTTCTAGTGAATGATTATCGCACTAATGATCCGTTCTGGCGAGTCACATCAAGCGCAGGATATTTTGGGCGACATTGAGTCATTCATTCTTGGAACGGGCGTACTTGGGAAGGGCACCCAGAGCTCAGGGAAGTATCGGTACAATAGGTGTTGCGGCTAGGATCCACCATCATTAAGAGAACTTGATTTGTGGTCAGTAAAATTACTGGAGTTCGTAAAGTAAAAAGTTGGGTTTTGGTATAAAAATTCTGTAAATAAAATATTTTAAGGTTAAAATGGTCAACAAATAAACATCGATTAAAGTATGAATAGGAAAATTACCACTAGGATTTGTATACAACTCTAGCTACTCCTAAATACCTTTTATATAAACATTTTTTAAAGCCCCATATAATTTATTATAACCATTTAATACACCATTTATAGTGTAGGATTATTTATTGCAAAAACGAAAAATCAAGGCAAACCATAAAGGCGAGTAAGACGACGTCTGCAATCGAAAAAAAAATTTGTAGTTTGGCATTTTGATATCGTTAATTTGCATTTAAATCAACATAAATGAGTATGTATCGAATTTTAAACGGGAAAGTAGTTAATTTTTTGAACTCATTTAATTGGCTGGTTTGGTTAAGGTTAAGTGACAAATATAACAAAATACACCTCAGTACACCCGGCTTTAATTTAATTAAAAAAGCTGCTATTTGTATTTGTTTAATTTATATCACTCTTTTCATTTATTTATATATCTTTAATTATAAACTTTAAGGATCATATTAAGGGATCTTTTATAATATTTAATTAGGTATTCACCTTGGGGAAATTACCCTAAGTTTACTCGTTTTGTTGATAGCAACGGCTTTATTATTGAAGCCCTTAACTGTCCTATTCAGCCACCATTTCGGCAATAGGGGACCTCAAACCACGACTTACCAACTAGCTTGTCCTAGGACAACAGTAAACACTTTACAGACTGACAGTTGACCTTCTCACTCAATAGTCCGAATAGTGTTCTTAAGAATAATTGTAAATTAAATGTCTGCGAATTTTTATGAACAAAGACTTGGAAATTAAAACATGCATTTTATATAACTATACCTTCGTCGATGGTAACGTGGTCTAAGATATCAGGTTCACGATATAATAGTAATAGAAGGGTTGAGGTTTGAATCTCAGCCAAGTGTAGTAAGGGATTGTTTTACTCATACCCTCTCTTTCACCTAATTAAGATTTAATTTGATTACTGTAGAAAGTAGTGTAAATAGTTTTTTTAGCACATTATCTACCTACTCATTCGGGCTACCCGCTCATGTATTAATTAAGCTAATGGGTTAGAGATAAGGAAGGTTGAACTTAGATGAAGTGTACCCGTATTTACGTGAAGGGAGAGTGGAAAAACAGCTAGGGAAAAACACCCTCAGTACATCCGACCAGGATTCAAACTCCAATCTCCCTATCATCATAAGTTCAGTATATTGCGAGTGTGACGCCCTAAACCACGCAGCCATTGAGGCGGGTGAAATTGTCAGGTTGAAGTGCAAATCCTTTAAATCAAGCACTCATGAATATACAGATTAAAATAGTTCAAGTAATCTGATGAAGAGATGAAAGCCGGTCATTGAACCTGTGTACCAATAAAAGTGAGACTCTGAGCCTAATCCAAAACCAGAAAATATATTTTCATTGATAGCTCGCGGGTCAAGTGAAGTCTTCACAGCTTGCCTTTATGTTCCCATTAGTTCGTCTTCATGACTGAGTGGTGGGAGAAATTATTGAGATAACCAAGGGGAGATGAAATTAGAGATAGTGTCAAATTAACTCCTCTCCTCAAATATGAATGTTGAAAACTTGTTAATTGTAATAGGATATATTTGGTGTTCGTGGTCTATGGACTATTTATTTGATCACCGCATTTTAAGACTATAAGAAATAAAATTAGTTGATAATTTTAATCAGTGAGTAATTAATGAATTAGTAGAATATCAATTATGTAGTCAATTTATTCAGTCGTCCATTCTTCAGTTAATCACTCATTTATTCATTCATACAGTAATTAATTCATCAGGTTGGTCATTTTGTCAGTCAATCATTTAACCGTGTATTCAGCGAATCATTAACTCAACAAAAATTTTCATTCCATCTGTGAATCATTCATTCATTAAGTCATTAAGTACAAAACTAGTAATTTTATGTTATACAAGAGTTTGCCCACGGCTTCGCTTGAATTTAAGTCTGGTAAATTAACTTCTTTGTTTTTTCAGTAAATTAAACCATCAAAAACAATATTTCAAACATGTATGAAGCGGGGAAATGTTTTACATGTTGAAAACGCCACACACTAAGGTGGAGATGCAGGGACCGACGCGAGATAAGGTCAGTGTTTTTGCAGTTTTTATAGCAACACATTTTTGGTCAAAATAAATCAAACATTGCTTCTATACAAACATATAGACATTTTCTTCACATGGTGATATCAACAGGGTCCCGGCACAGATTTATCTGATTGCCAAACCCTTCCTTCACCTCTGACAAGACGTGTATTAATCACAACTTGTGAATGTGAGGAATGCCGGGCCTCCACCGTGGTTCGGATTCCACGTTAAACTGTAGGTCCTCCATTTCATCTCACAATCACCCTACCATTACACATTAGCGTAAGTTCGTATAACCCGAACGGGTAGTAAGACGCGGTGCTAATAATAATAATATTAATAATAATACAGTGGAGCGTCGTTAATCCGGATCGATCGGGACCGGGACCCATCCGGATTACTGAATTGTTCGGATTTTCAAATGTGCTTTCAATAACTATATACATACGTAATGTATTGACTAGAGGATACATGACGCTCGGGAGTCTACTGTATTGCAAAATAGAGGCTGAAGGGTTCGAAAAATACAGTACACAAAATATTTTAATAAAGTATATTGAATAAGAACGTGTACATTATGTAATTTAGATTAGTAACTCTACAATACTTTTTAGAAAAAAAAAAGAATCTACAGTAATTAATGGAAACTTACTGGGTAAGGGCTCTTAATTGTTTTTTGTACAAGACTTGACCTGCTCTCACCGCCGATCCGGATTTGCGACGCTCCGGATTTTTGACGTCCGGATTTCCGACGCTCTACTGTATTAATAATAATAATAATAATAATAATAATAATAATAATAATATCAACAGTTGTTGAATATCTGTCATGAGCGTAGGGGTATTATCTAAATACCTTTTTGAGGAAGAGGTTGAGGTAGTCATGTGAAGAAAATTAATCAGCTATATATGTTTGTATAGAAGCAATGTTTTATTTATTTTCACACAAAAAAAAGTTTTGCTAGAAAAACTGCAAAAACACTGACATTTCTCACGTTCATCTGTATCCCCACCTTAACTAGGAACCAAATTAAACCGTCAACATTTTTGCAGTCTTTGCATCATAATTTGTTCGCTTGCGTGGAGGAATTGTTATAATGAAAACAAAAATAAATACGATTTTAATTATTTTTTTAGTTCTTTTATCAATATTGGCTCTCTTACGTGGAAGCACTGTTGAAATGAACACCAAAAGAAATAGTTAAAATCTACTATCTAAGAAACAAAATTAAATCAACTTAATTTACACACATAACCATAAAATAGCTCAAACAGTACCTACATTTAAGGCACAAATCCAAGCACACTAACTGTGACTCTCTTACGTGGAGGTATTGTTTCAATTAACACACAAAAATAAGTTTAAATATAGTGTTTGAGATACAAAACTAAATACACTCAACATTTTATAAAACATTCTAAAAGATTTGTCGTAAGTTAATTTGTATTAACCTAATTTACAGGCAAAACCATTAAAAAAAACTGAAAATGCCGATAAAATTAAGAGACAAATGCATTCTTAAGTGGAATAAATGTTGCAATGAACATCAAAATAAATAGTTTAAAATTGCTATCTAAGAAACAAAAATAAAGTAAATTGAAAGACGCACTTTATAGTGAGTGCCCTACTATACCAAACAAAATTATGATTTCGGTTTAGTCCCAAAGAGTAAGCAAGAATGTTAGTCGCAGCGCTAAACGCATTTAACACACCCGACAATTTTAAATGCTATAAAAACATTAAACAAACTCGAGACCAGTGCTTTATGAGCGTACCCATGGCAAGCAGCCACGACGTTTGTTTTGCTGTTTACTCCCGGTTTTGTCGGTACTAGTTTGCTCGCTAATGAGATAGCGTGATGGTACTCGGTTCCCGGGAGAGAAAAAAAGTACAACCGAAAAGTCCCGTTTAAATCCTCCAAGTACTTTTTGAGTTTACTGGCAGCAAACAAACAGACAAACAAAAAATCAAAACATTTATTATTTGATCTTCCTATTGTTTATGCTAACCAGAAATATAGAAACTCCACAAAAATCCGAATGTACAGACATACCATTTATAGTTTTATCATATTTACAGCGATGAATTAACTGCTGAACATCCGGATGTTGACTCTGTAAATAATGAGCTGATATAATCGATTAACTGAGAAAGTTCACTTTTAATATGTTAAATGTATGTATTCAAAAAATATATTCTAATTTGTCTTGATACCCACCTCAGTGGTCAACTGGTCTAAAGTGTAACTCTAGTAAGAGGCTAGACTATCAATTACGGTGAGATCGGGATTCAAATCCCAGGCGGGTGTACTGAGGGTGGTATTTTCTAACTGATTTTTTTACTCTCGTTCCACGCAAATGTGGGAACACTTCCTATAAATACAACGTTCCTCATCCCTAACACATTAGCGTAATTATTACGTGGGCGTACCAAACAGGTTGTAAGACGCGGTGCTAAAAAAAAATCGCCTTGAGCAGCCACAAAATTCTGCTTTAAATCATTATCAATTGAAATAACTAGTCTTAGACATTTATGATAACTTTCTGAGAGCTTTTGAAGTACCCGAATATTCCCAACCATTCTCAAATTGCAACTGCTTCAGATAACGTCATACATTGACTACTCCAACAGGTTTGTTCAAAGATAGCCATTTCTAGTATCGAACATATCAACACCTCTGGACACATTACCCTGGTTTGCAAAGCTGAGGATCGATCCAGAGCAGAAGGCAGTTGCTTTCTACTATATATATATATTCCCCAGGTGGATGCCGGTGAATTGTGTTGTAATTTTTCTCGCTAACCCTAGTCATAGGTCCACGATGTCGGTACTAGCTCTGTGGCAGTGACAAGCAGAGGGGAATGAATATACGCCCCAAATGACCGTGTGTGGATACCATCGCAGCTAATGCAACGATCCTTGAACAGTTTTTACTCTTTACCATCCATTAAAATACGGGTACATTTCCTCTAAATCACACCTTACACGCAGTACAGAGTAAGACACAGTTTCCAATTCAGGGCCGCGTACGGTAAAGGGTTCCGGTCAAGTTGATGTCTTCCTTTTGCCCGCTACAGTGACCGACCATTATGGATGAGAGAGGAAGGACCAGATCATAGTGGCGTGACGGGCTATAGACTTCCGCCGCTTGGCCACCGCTGTTGCATTCTGGTCTTGCTGACCGCAGTCGTGCATCAATTAGAACAAGATAGTTTATATTCATATAAATATACTGTCCTTTATTAGGTCACTAAGTTTGATATACTGGCTATCCCAGATTATCAAACTTAAGAATAAATTAAAAGGAGGGATAATATCAAAGAAATTCTTAAGCATTCGTCTATAATGTAGGCTAAATTATAAACAGCGAAACCACCTCTAAATGTCTGATAGCCACACTTCACGCACCTCTGTCTGTAGGCAGTGTAAGAATAATTTACAAGGCAAGAAAGATAGTATTGTTAAATTTCTTGGACGGCACAAACTAACATAATGTATCACAACTAATGCAGTAAATTGTGGGTGACATAGTCTAGTAGTCTCAAGCTTATGCATGCCACGTGAATGCCTTTCTTTGTCAAACTACTACTTCATGAACCAGGAGTTTAAAGAAGAGAGCTCCTAACAAATCATGGGAGTGAAGGGTGGGGGGATGCAACACTTCAACACATTTTAACCGACCGTGTGCTTATTAAGCAACTCTTCCATATACTTATATCCGAAAACTGTTAGCAAAGAAACACATCTTAGTTTCAGCTCTGAGACGTTGTAACCACACATAAATAAAATTGTTGGCTCTTTAATCGGGAAGGAGTCAATCCTTTTTCATACAACTATAAGTCTAGTTCCATTATATTAAACATTAATTAGTATTTCTTTACTTATCAAAGTGTGGCTACGTCTGGTACTAAATCTCTATCACACTCAGGGGGTATCTTATAGGAACCTTGATGAAGCTGTAGCTTTGAGAAAGATGTTGGGAAACACCTCTGGCTCGTATGTGCATCAAACTGCAACTAGAACACGGAGGTTATATTGATCAAATATGGCGCCGGTAAGCCGCATTCTCGTCTTAAACGTTCGTGGCTCTGACCTCAGGATTCATTACAGCATTACGTCACTGTTATAAGTGCATGCGGGATCAACGAATTAATTCGTCTTCAGGCGTTCTGTTTCTGAACGTAATTAAAGTTTCAGTCTCGCTGCAAGACTGCCGTGAAATTGAGGGATTGTATTGCAAAACTCGGCTGTCAATAGTTCACCCGAGGCCAATCTGCACAGTATTTGGTCTTTGTCTATCGCAAGGTTTAAATAATAGCGGGGTGGTCATTTTTCTGAGCATATGACTAAACTTTGGTAGATTTTGAACTAAATAACGAATTTTTGACCAAACTGAATACAAAAACAGTTTTTTTTTCAAGAACATTTGTATATGATTTGTAACCAACACTCAGTTTACACAGACATAATATTTAACTATCTAACACTGGCATCGGTGGGAACGTGTGTTATGACGTCAGTTTTTATAAGGATAAATAGTACCAGTACTGGTAATCAGCAACTTAAACCATCTCCTCTGAATGTACAGGGGAGGAGGGGTAAATATTGGAGCACTGGATAAAACTACCATTGACTTTGATTTTTCTAACCTAAAGAAATGGTACGCATAGGTGAATTGTAAGGGAAAAAAACCTGCATTTGCCCGGAGAGAAGGATGTAGGACCACAACAACCACTAATGTCATCAATGCAATCAAAACTTGGGCCGTCTGGATCGTAGTCGACCACACTACCATTGCATCCAGCTCCGCCGCAGATGACCGCTCTGGAATCCATTTCAATAATTCCTCTCCACTCCCCTTCTCCAAGACTTGCTTGTTCAGTTTCTTCACCCGGGGTTTCTTAGTACTCGTCAAGTGTTCTCCAAGGTACAGTCTCTGTCAAAATAAGTGGCCGTCAAGACAGGTGCCCAACGATACTCTTGTTACGACTGAGACTGTACTCCTTTCTGCCTGCATCTCTTTGTTCTCAAAACTAATTTAACTATTAATATATTTATTTCCTTTAAAGGAAAAATGACAACCTGGACACGGGAATCGAACCCAGGATCTTTGGATAAGCGCGCCAATCCTCTAACACGGAACTATCTGGTTCATCTCGTATCTAGGGCCATTTTTCACTAGTTGATGGGGGATTCAATAACACACAACTGGTGAACGATGGCCCTAGATACGAGATAAACCAAGGTAGCTCAGTGGTAGAGCATTTGCACGCAAATACAAAGATACCGTGTTCGATTCCTGTGTTCAGGCTGTCAATTTTAATTTAATTGAATTTGATTCCTCTATCAGGATTGATCTCATTGTTAACCATTATTTATAAGTTTGTTATACACAGGAACTAAAAATATATTTATATTGGCCCACAAATCGTTTATTAATACCCACATCAGCTGGAATTTAGACAAAGATGTCAGTCTCATCTTTTTAGGGATTTCTGGTAATGGAGGACTTGGGGCTCGGATTTCAACCGTGTGTACTGAGCTACATTTCCTTAAATAGCGTCTCACGGTATCCCCACACAAATGCGGATACATTTTATCTAAATGTTACCTTACTCATCCCTATATCATTGATTAAATTCGATTCGAATAGCTCGGCTCGGGAATAAAACACGGAGCACAGAAAATTCCTCAACAACCGCAAAATGTTATCTAAATGTGCTGAAAATACGTATTCCTTTCTTTCTATAGAGTGTTCTAATACCAAGGTCGTTAACAAATTAATCTTAGTTGTAATTATTAGGATATTTTTATAGATGTGCATCCATATTAGTGTAAAGAGGGGCTGGGAACATCACAGGGGTAAATCCACTCTCAATACACCAGAGCAGAATTCACCGTTAACGGCAAACCAGGCCATACTAGCTTAAAGCTTTGTCCACACAAGACCGCCAAATACTCCAAATAATATAGAAAGGAGTTGAGGTTGCAGGCGCCCAGGGCTTGCAGCGGAACACACGAACTATGGCGAATTTTGTAATTGATCCCATTACTTAGGAGCCGATATAACAGTATGTTACGGTTTGGCTTATGTTCAGGGAAAGCGTGTGACCTAACTGCGCTCTGCAATGACTCCCCCTCAACAAAGAACTCTGCACTAACTGTTCTAAACGGGCCTCGACTCCGACAGCTCGGTAATAACACTAAATAACATACTTTCCCTACCGGAAGAGCGAGGTTGACATTTTGCTTGGACGTGAGGAAAGTGCCTTAAGCTCTACGATAATCATACACGTATGTATACAAATGGTGGGAGTGAGGCCTGTGGCATTCTGGGAGATATTGATAGAAGCTTTTGAATATGTGAAATATTACTTATACTCAGATTGTAATAGGATTAACTTTATCTACTATTTCAAAAACCAATTAGATCAATTATAATTAATTCATAAGCCAATCTATGTGTTCTGCAGCAGCAGTCGTTGTTGACAAATGATATAACTTTAATAGAAAGAAGATCAAATAATATATAACGACCTTTTGTCAATATTAATTGCTGCCCTACAATAATTTAAGTACATACTCTAAAAGATTTTCTAAAATGGCGACCTGACTTAAGAAACTTTTTTTTTTGCACCACGTCTTACTTTCTGTTCAAGTTACACACACTTTAGTAATTGTTGTCATAAAAAGTTAATTAGTCGTGTCGGACTATAGATCCGAGTTGCCCCTGTCAATTGACTGCTGTACCTTCCGTTTAGCATCGTTAACCTAACAAAGGCTTTTAATTAGTGGGGAATGATTAGCTCTTTCTTTTTTCCAGGCCCGTGTATTGCGCGCGCAGCCTAGATTACACATGCACAGTGACGTCTAGGTACAAAACAAATCCTAGATCACGTAACTTATGTAAAATGATATTCAGATGCAGGGTGCTGCCTAGTTAACTATTCAGTGACGTGCAGGAAGGGTTTTCAACTTCTCTAGTAGTATTTTATAGAAAGGGGCGAGAGGTGTCATAATGTGTCAATATTTAGTGTTGATATTCATTGAAATTCGCTTTAATTAAATCTTGTATTGTATACCTACTTGGCAGCATAACAACCCTCCCAAGTCGCAGATGGCTGTGTTATATGATATTTTGCGATAGTTAATTGATCGCTTATATGTACTGAAACTTCATACGTCCATCACAGACTCTGCCTTAAACTATGAGAGAAGAATAACCCTCATCACGGGACGAATCCTGGATAGCTCAGTAGTCAAGCATTGGAACGCTAAATCAAAGGTCCCGGGTACGATTACCGTGTTCAATAGTCATTTACAACTATTTCAAGTTAATCAAATTGTGGTATCCTTCATATGGTCATCCCGTATTAATGAATTCCACTTGTATGTTGATATTATTTTTTTAACTAAAAATAACATTAAAAAAGAGCCTAAATAAAGTTCATATTCATGGAAATTAAAGTGTTGGCTTCTTTGTGGAAGAGAAAATTAAAAAATATATAAAGATACACTCAAAACCATTTACAAACACATTTAAAACCGATTACAACGAGGTGACGTCACAGCATAGTTGTTAGATTGGCTCTGGTATACTGGTGTGCTGTTTACTTGTTCTCAGGAAATGTTCTATTAGCGCTACAAGCTGCAAGTGTAGTGTTATCAGCCAGGATACCTGTGGTTCACAATCCTATAAAGTCAGGAGGTCTCAGGTGCCATTAAACATGTGTGATAAGGATACCTTTGTTAAAAGGACAGTTGAATAACATAGACATAGTGGTCAAGTTATGCCAACAAGTCAAACACAAGTTAATTAGTAATATTAAAGAAACTTATAATCAAGATAGATCAATACAAAAAAAAAATTCAATGTCGTCTAACAATAAGTATGTGTCAGTCAGGCCTATGCAGTATGCATCAGTGGTGGGCGTGGAGTGTTGCCCGGATAAGCAACACTCAATCAACACTCATTATTCAGTCATCAACAAAAATACACTCCCGTGTGAAGCGTGTAATGAATTATTGGTTTTGTATGAATGGTAAAATGGTGGACAAGTGGGCAAGAATATAACATAACAGGCACAGTTTAAACAACATATTCTTACCGTGGCAACACCCCACGTCACACAACTGCGAAGTATTATTTTCATAAAGTAAAATGTTCTTAAATCTTCCTTAAATTAGTTATGAATCCTACTCAAAGCTCCTATAGGATATTTGAAATTATTTAGGAAATTTATGTTTTATTTGAAAACTACCCAGCTTTTTGGATTAAAAGTGCTTGGATTTAAAATAAACAAATATTCTTTGGGGATTAAAACAATATTTTCATGCTTGATATAAACAATGATACTATATTGTTTATTAAAGTTTTATGGCTTGGGTATATTTTAGAAGTATGCACTGTAAATCCAGTGTTTTTATTAGTTTAAATAGAAACCCTTAAGATAATTCAAAATTTGTAGCCCTAACCTTAGTAAAATTATATTAAAATAGTGCTATCATATGTAATAAAATTTAATCCTAATAAACTAACATTCGGACATCTTACAGCACATCCAGGCTATGTGAATATTGACATTAACGGGGCTAGGAGATTAAGATAGAATTTTAGAAGAAAAGTACCCTCATTTGTAGGAAGAAAGATTGGGAAACAATTTAGGAGTGGGGAATCAGTACACTTGGCCTTGATTCAAACCCTAACTTCCCCATCACTGTCAAACCAAAGCAGACGAGACTGACACCTTAGTTGTCATGGCCATCGGTGCGAGTAATATCAATTAGTTCAACGCCTTATAATCCTTGTCTTATTAAGAGAAGTTATTGGTCCTAAGAAACTGGGGAGGTTCGGTAGAAAGTTGCAATATTCTGACTCTCGTATGTGTTCCACGTCACATGTGAATGTGTTCCGCGTCACGTGTGAGGCACCACTGATCTTGGTAACCCCGAGGATTAATAACCAACCTTCAACCCGGTAATGACCGGCTAGACCACTTTACCGCGCTACTGCTGTCAACCAGTCTCGTGACTTGGCATGCACTTCCGTCGTGGAGAGATTTAACCTTTATATTCGCATCGGTGGTCACGTCCCTCAAGGTGTCGGGACTGCAGTAGACCAGGTTCCCTGTCATGGGAGGGTTTTAGATTTAAATCTATTCAGGTACATTTGTGAATGGGTGGATTCACACATGGGATTTATTATCCCTCTCTCCACACTAATGCAGGGCTCTAAGCAACCTTCCTAATCTTTTCACCTGTGAGCATGGGAAAAAAGTGTCTGTCTGGCTTTGTCTAGGTTTTACCGTGACAGGGAGGTTGGGCTCTAATAGCGACAATGTGCATTGAGTATTTTTCTATAAATGATTTCCCACTCTCCCTCTACAGCAATGCCAAGTGCTCTTCCTTTATAATCTATCTTCCTATTTCCTAACGAATATATATATATGTGTGTGTGGATAAGCCAGCCGGTTATTAAGACGCAGTGCACGGAATAGAAGAATAAACCCGTATAAAAGGGATACATATTTTAGTCAGAACCACCCGGAATTTAAAGACTGTCACCTAGATTCTTGGTCAATAATTTTAACCATCTATTCGCGAGTATGTGGAATATTATTTGGAAACTTTTCTGTAGTATTGTGATAAATAAAAATGAGCTACGCTAAGTGATGCAATGAAAATTCACCACGTAATGATTGGTGAGAAGAAAAATCTACATAATTATTTCGTGTCTAGGCCCAGCGTGGAGCTGTTGCCCGCCTCACAATATTCCAAGCACACCATTTTTTTACTGACGAAACACTGAGGTATTATTATAACCGAGAGACGCTGTTATATCACCACATGACGTCATACCATCTCCCGACAAACTGCCGTAAATGTTTGATTGCCAGGGTGGACTAAGAGATTGATACCGCTTGTATACACATAGCAGGTTAACTGCATGACAGGACCAGTGCATTCTCATCGCCAACACTTAAAGGCCATTCGACCATCAAAATTATATCAAATAATTTAACAAGTGTATGATAATTATTCTAAATAGTGATTCAACGACGAGTCAAACTTGATATTTTATGCTAGTTAAAGGGTTATTTTATTTGTTTGAGGAAACTAGATCTATATTTCTGAAAATTTACTTGTTTCAAGAGCCGTGAACGTTTGCGTGAAATGCCATTGAAAATAAAATCTCACCTTTTCATAATAATTTATTGACAATTATAAAACTTAAAATGTTAAAGATAATTTTTTTTAGCTCTATCATTATTTTATTAATATTATCTATTATTATTTTATTATTATTATTATTATTATTATTATGATAACATCGCGTTTACTAACCGTTCGGGTTATACGCACTTACGCTTAATGTGTAATGGAGGGTGATTGATAGATGAAATGGAGGACCTACAGTTTTAACGTGGAATCCGAACCACGGTGGAGGCCTGGCATTCTCTTTAGCTCTATCGAATTTTGTAGCGTGAATGGAAAATCTAGAACCATATTTAAAGTATTGACTGGCAAATACAATAGGAAGAGACCTTTTAGAAGACCTAGACGCAGCTGGGAGGATTACATTATAATTGACTTGAAAGGGATAGGATGTAATGAAGGGGACTGGAAATAACTAGTTCATGATAGGGATAGGTGGCGTACTTTTGTAAGTGAAGCAATGAACTTTCGAGTTCCTGATGCCATAGAGTAGGTAAGAATAGAAAAATGCTGGTAGCTTCCCCTCAATTTTTTGTTAAAAACATGTTTTGAAATAACAAACCACTTTTTAAATAACTTGAGATTCCTGGACGCTTACAACGCGTCTTAGCGCTCCGGCAGCCGGCCCCCTTGACTAAACAACGTGACGCGACTCAACCTAACGTTGAATAAACAAAGAAAGTTATTGAAATATGTAAACGAGTATTTTTACTACCTATGTTAAAGAATAGGTGTACACAATTTGTACTTCTTAGAATATGCTAGACCCACGAATAAATTGTCAAAAATTTGATTCAGTCTCCATTTCAAAAAACAAGCTATCACAGATTTGATGGATACAAATTCCATATTGATCATTTTGATATATCTGGTCAATCATATTAAATAACGCTTAGTGGGTCCTCTTTTGTTCATAATATAGTTGATCTATTACTTTGTTCTCTCTTAACAAATATATCGCATTGCGTTATTTGGTCCTCTTCTGTCGATTATATGGTCTGTCGATCAGCCTGTTTTCTTTTATCAATCCTATTATATTACGATTAATTTGTCCTTGTCAATGACTTGGTCTGTTGATCCGTTTGTTCTCTTTTATAATTTGTATAGAATAATTCCTAGTTGGTCCTTTTTATCCATGATTTGATCTGTCAATCACTTTGTTCTCTTTTATAATTATATTATATTGTGATTAGCTGGTCCTTTGCTGTCGATCACTTTGTTCTCTTTTTATAATTTATATTATATTGTGATTAGCTGTCGATCACTTTGTTCTCTTTTATCGATTATATAGCGTTGCGATTAGTTTGTCCTCTTCTGTCTACCAGTCTCTCCTGTAATTTCTAAGAGTTGGTTGTAGGTCGTCCTTAGAGTCTTCAAGACTCGAGCCAAACTAACACCCACATGTTGTGTAGAAACAATGCCTGCACCTGACAAGAGGAAAGGAATGAGGAGAGAGAGAGAGAGACAGATACTTGGTCCAAACTGGTTTGAAGGGGACTAATGGGAAAATCTGGCAAGTTTGACTCGACAACTCTTATTCACCCACACGGGAAACACTCAAAGGCATCTTCTAGTCTAGTTTAAAGGTGAAGGGGGGAGCTCTGGTTTATAATCCTCGTGGTATGTAGCTAAGGTGTTTTACCCTTAAAAGGTTTCCAACCTTCCTCTACGCAGCTACGGATACATTTACTGTAAATTCTACCTTACTCCTCTTTGCGCCATTGGTATAAATTTGAGGACATTCCGAACGGGTTATAGGCCGTGGAGCACGAGAAACCAATGATTGGTTAAATAGGATCTCTGAAGACCCTTGTTCCAAAGACTCGGATAGATAATACCCATGTAGGTAAATCATTGCTGCCCTAGGTTAAGTAGGTCTAAGCTTGAGAACTGGAATAGATATGGCCATATCAATACGGTATCCACTGTGGAAGACAATACTTTAGCGCCTGCATATTTAGTGCTGCAGCTCGTTCAACACGTTTGTCACATAGGTAATCTATATCGGTCCAAATTAGGGGCTCAGCCGCATTGAGAGTTACGTAAGACTAAAACATTCGTAAAGTTTGTGACATTTTTTTTTATCCTACTTGGAATGAATTTGACCGTTTTCATGCAGTAACGCCTTCCACTTATTATTTGCGCCTGCGCGATAGTGGTCGAAACGATTTCATGCTTGTAACCATGTTCCTAGCGAAAAAAAAAAATATCTGCTTTCAAGCTATGGTGACTTTAAAGAAACCTTGACCTCTCTGAGACTCAAACCTAAACATCACTTATTGGGAGGTAGTGAAGCAACTCCCCAAAGCTCTTCCCCTCAGCCATTGCCAGCTCACGTATTAGCGCACAGCCCCCTGAAACAGAACTGATCGTGAGGTCTTGGAGTAAGCTAGTTTCTCGTGGGAACACTAGTTCGAAACTGAACTGAGGTGACGTCATTCGCGTGATTCTACACTTTGCTGAGTGCTCCATAAAAAAAGACAGGTCGATAGGACTTTTGGTTCAAGCCTAGAGGATGCTGTTCCTAGCCTAGTTGATGAATATCACTAAAATTTATCATAGATGATGCAGATCACTCAAATATATCCTAGTTGATGAACACCACTAAAATTAATCATTGGCAACGCAGATCACTCAAATAAATCAGTAAACGTGTTTGTTATGTTATATTAGTTCATCTCGTCATAGATATAATATTATTTCATGGATCTGAGAGCTACTAGTTTTACTTTCATGTATTTAAATTCCAAGCTGTGTCCTCTCTAGCTGTCACTCTCAGCTAATGGTGTCAAGTTTGACAGTTTGAAACTAAATATAGCGACCTTTTCGCCAGTGTTGGCCGTTCTACATTAATGTCGGATATTACAGTTCCTGGCGCCAGGGTCTGTCAGTCCTTCTGGGTCACTAGCACCTGGGACACCCCCTTCCTAACTTCCTCCAGTCCTGCCAATAAGACTCCAATATCCGGGTTGTATTGTCGGTGTTAGCGAGAGGTGCCAGAAGTGTCAGACAGACAAGTAGACCTTGTTCTCACACTCCGCGAGTGTGTTTGTGTGTGGACATATGTGAGGCCATGCACCGTTACACCAATCTCTCTCTCTCTCTTTCAGTCGGGCCCGCGGCCGGAATACATAGTGACTTACTGAGGGACTGTAGCAGGAGATTAGCATAGAGGCTCCCCGGTCCACTGACGTTAGGGAGGGGCAAGGTCACCGTACTTTCCTGTGCCAACAAGTGGAGAACCACCTGATTTATTACTCCTCTTACAAACACGGCAGATATGATTTACTACTTAATTCAATAGATAAACTTCTATCATACCCGTGGTCATTGTTTTCATCCTTGTTTTGTGAATAGTTAATGTTACCTACAAAATTAATATTGGGTGATATTTTGGAACAAATCCATTTTTTTTAATTATTAATACATTATTAAATAAATTTGATGGAAACTATTTTTATAAAACTTTTTTTTTCCCATTTAAAGCTATTTCGTTTAACTTTTGTTTGAGTTCAATTTATCAATGTAAGAAAACTTGTATCTGTTCTACGCATGCATCTGTATTTAAATATCTTTTGAAAACTTGCACCTGCGCTTCTTTCAAATTAATAGCCAATTTTCATAATAGTTACTTGTTTCGGCAATAGGTCCATGATAGTGGCCTTTCACACGTATAAATTACTCTTTACCGAAAACACTACTGAATTATGAGTGAAACATCACCAATGTGTACGTGGAATTATTACAGATAGGATAAAATGGATCTTAAGAGAATGGTAAACGCTATTTTATAGCAGAAATTCTTGCTTCAGCCTAAACGCACTTTCATAAAAATCAATGTGTTTTTCAAATGGTTTTTCAGCCTCGGGCCTTTTAAACGTTGTTAGCAGGTATATAATAATGTAACTTAAAGGGGTGGAAGGGGACGCGATAAATGTCAGTGTTTTTGCAGTTTTTAGAGAGAAATATTTGTTTTGCCAAAATAAATAAATCATTGCTCCAGTGGAAACATAGAGCTTAATTTTCTACACAAGGTGACTTTAACATTTATTGCACCTCAATATCGGAATGAAAAGTTTTATCTTTATTTCATGCAAACAATTTAAATATCCTGTTATTAAAGCACTTTTTTTGTAACTATTTTGTGTTTAAGGGGGTGCCAAAGTTCCACTGCCCCAGTCTTTTGAATATTCTGGATGGCCCTGCTAAATACATAAAACTTGTCTCCTAAACTGGATATAAATGTTTCAAAAAACCTTATTTGGAATATAGGTAACACATGTAGATGTTAAAATGTTCTTGTAAATTTTTAATCAAACATTTTTCCAGAAAATGTTGCGGTAATTTTCCGAAGTGAGGCTTGCGTCATGAGACGGTGAAGGGGCTAGGTTGGGGGATGTGGAATTTAGATACTAGCACATAGCCATAAAATAGTGTGTTAGGGACGACGTGGTGGGGGGACGGGAGCTACCAAATTTGCTAGCTAATACTAAATCCAAATAAATAATAGCAATTAGATATGATAATTTTCCAGCAAAATTGTTAACTTTGGTCGTCTTGAGGTATAGTGCTCCCCTCATTACCCGATTTCATTGGGTTCAAACCCACTTGAGTTGACAGATTTTTTGATTTTTTCTGAGCGATAAAAATCCGTATCAAAACTTCCTTCAGAGGATAAATAATTCCATCGGTCCTATGTCGATTGTGGCAGGTAAAAGAACCCTGGAGGTAGTTCTACGAGGTGTACGCAAGGGAGGCCGCAAGCTTGTAGTTCTTGTGAGAAGGTATAACATGTCCTAGCATGTAATAGCTTAGTAAGCTGTCTCGAGTTGTCTACAAGCTAGTCTATCAGATGTAGTTCTACGAGGTGTACGCAAAGGAGGCCGCAAGCTTGTAGTTCTTGTGAGAAGGTATAACATGTCCTAGCATGTAATAGCTTAGTAAGCTGTCTCGAGTTGTCTGCAAGCTAGTCTATCAGATGTAGTTCTACGAGGTGTACGCAAAGGAGGCCGCAAGCTTGTAGTTCTTGTGAGAAGATATAACATGTCCTAGCATGTAGTGGCTTAGTAATCTGTCTCGAGTTGTCTGTAAGCTAGTCTATCAGATGTAGTTCTACGAGGTATACGCAAGGGAGGCCGCAAGCTTGTAGTTCTTGTGAGAAGATATAACATGTCCTAGCATGTAGTGGCTTAGTAAGCTGTCTTGAGTTGTCTGCAAGCTAGTCTATCAGATGTAGTTCTACGAGGTATACGCAAGGGAGGCCGCAAGCTTGTAGTTCTTGTGAGAAGATATAACATGTCCTAGCATGTAGTGGCTTAGTAAGCTGTCTCGAGTTGTCTGCAAGCTAGTCTATCAGATGTAGTTCTACGAGGTATACGCAAAGGAGGCCGCAAGCTTGTAGTTCTTGTGAGAAGATATAACATGTCCTAGCATGTAGTGGCTTAGTAAGCTGTCTCGAGTTGTCTGTAAGCTAGTCTATCAGATGTAGTTCTACGAGGTGTACGCCAGGTAGGTTGCAATGAGAGTAAACATAGCACGTAGCTCAAGATGAGTCCTGCAACATAATTACTCCCCTCACCAAGGACCAGAGTAGCTCAGCACGTACCCGACACTAGCTACGGTCCAATGAATACTATTCAGTATTCTGCAGAGGTGTCCGCCATTTATCACGTGCTGTCCTGTCTAGAATATGCCTCCATAGTACTAAGTAACCGCGTTCTTTAACTTGAACCATACGGCATGGTTCTTAGGGCAAATAGGCAGGGGTAGACCATATCAAACACAAGTTACGGACTTGGGGCATACGTTCGGAGCTTTGTACGTACGTTTAGGACGCTTACGCGATCAAGATTTAGGGCATATGTTTATGTCTTGGGGCAAGCGTTAAAGATATGTGGCATATGTTTAGGATTTGGGATAAAAGAAAGTTCCAGACTTGTATGTTAAGACTTGAGTCTTGCATTCAAGACTTAGGTCATACGTTCAGAACTTGGTAAAACGTTCGGGACATGGAACATGTGTTCAAAACTTGGTACATATATAATTTCAGAGTGTTTGCGATTTAAATTTTTCAAGATTTAATATGAGAAAAATAAATTTGATCCCAAATGTAGTTTTAAAATAACTTATTTTAAGTATACTAGTCATATATTCATCTAGATCTATTTTCTCCAAAGAATCCTTTAGCGTCTAAAGCCTCTATTTTAAGAGACTATTGTACACATCCACGCAAATGTCTGTTAAATTGTACTTTGCTCCTCCCTTACACTATTATTGTAAATATTTGAATGGCTCAGACGGAAAGTGAGACGTAGAGCACAGTTATAGGATGAGAGGTATCCGGTCCCTCACGCCACTGATCTACCTGAAACCCACAGAGACCTAGTAGAGAAGCTGGTGAGAGCAGTCAACCGGAATCCTCCCCTCCCCTCGATGCAGCTCCAGTCCCTGCCAGTAACCTCGAGAGCCGCTGGAAGGCGTTGAAAGCCGGTAGGTAGTTGATCCTCAGCAGTTCGACCAGTCAGTCGAGGAGTGATCGGCGTCTCGTATTGGAGTCAGTGTTATCGGCGACCAGTCGGGTGGTCAGTGTTGGGTCGTTTACCAAGATCAGTATCTTCCTGTCGCAGATTGTGAGACCAGTCCTTCAGGTGAGTCGGGACGTTCCGTCATCTCTCGGGTGTTTAATGTGCACATTATAAATACAGATCATATCAAAATACGACTTATTAATTAACTAGGAAAGTACAATTAATAATATACGCAGTCCTAACGCCTGGATATCTACTTTGACGACCATTGATTGGAGATCGACGAGCAGGATTTTTTTTTTATTGTATTCACTTATCCCCACGTCCTACCATCCTTCCGGATCAACCGAATATTCACACTAATGGGGCAGACAGGTGTAAGGTAGAATTTAGAGGAAATGTACCTGACATTTTCGTTGAGGGAAAGAGGGGGAACTATTTAGGAAATACACTCGATATACCTAGGGAAGATACAAGTCCCGAGTCTTCTGCCCCTTACCCAACTAGATGAGACTAACGCCTTTGTCCGTGTGCCACATGTGAAGGTTTACTTTTTTATTGATTCATTGTTCCGATGGTCGATAATAGTAGAGTTAAATAGTGTTTATTATCTCTCTCTAAAGAAATGTGGTTTTAGAACATGTTGTCTCAATCAGGTGCAGGAGCATTTTTTAGCTTAGAAGGAGATGGGGGATAAAAGGATAGATTTGTTTCTGAGATTATGTGGACGTTTGGTGAAGGTTCGTAAGAAAGCAGAGTCCGGTGGCTCTTTACCGGTAAATTTGTGAACCTTGCGGGGTCATTTAATGCCTCCACCAAGACAACATTTCGGGGGCTAGGAGTACACACCCTTCCATCCTAACTTTAAAAAAAAGTATGACTAGCCTATTGAATGAATTCCTCTAGAAGCTATTTAAAGTTATTTTATATCAACTAAGGCAAAGTTTTAAAAGATTGTGAACATTATAAACGCTTTTTTTTTAATAAGATATTTCAAATGCGCTAGTCATGAATAAGGGATAATTAGTGATTAAATTTTTTTAATCAGTTGATTTCGAAAACTAGAACGATTAGGAATAAATTTGCTATTTTTAAATGAACTAATTACAGTTTGCAAATATATATAGGGCTTACTCAATTTTACATAGATTAAAATTTGTATATCCGATATTTGTATTTATTAATTATATAGTATATATTATCATTGTTTTAAAGATATATTATTCCATTATTGGCTTCAAGCCATGGTCAAGATCACCAAGGTGATATGCCAGTCAGCTCCAATCTTGGACAGGTCGAAGCTACTTGGTCCTAACGTGGTGCGAGATTGGGTGTGGTACGAGTGGTTCTGAACTCTATTAAATGAGGTTTAAGGTGCTAATTACGCTTAGGTTGTGCTAAGAACCTTAAATACAATAGTTTGTTTGAACATTAAAATGGTGGCTTCTAGTTAAAAAATGTTGTTATAGCTTGAAGAGTTAATAAATAACAATTATTATTTAATAATTCAAGTTTTGGAAGATGGAGATATTGACCCGCAACACCCTATTTAGATACAGACTTGGCTTTTAGAAATATTCGTATGTATGCATACAAATACGCGACAAAACGTACCAATACGTACATAGAAAATGCATAAAACAAATTTGCCGAAATTATGATTTCCTTTGGTTCGGCTGATTTCCATCACACTTTAACCAGGCTTTTGACTGTCAAAATGACTATATATTGTTTATATTCATATTGGCGTGCTTAAAATAAGCTGTGGTTAAGCTCTCGTCAATTTTTTTTGGGTGTGATTTTGATTTTCTAGTTATTCTAGAGCAAGCATTTTTTTCAGTCTTTTGATAGTTCTTCTGATTCATTCATCCCCAGACAGCAAAGAAAGCATGAATAGTTCTTGAAACAAGCTAGTTTCAAGATTAACAAGGTATTTTAGGGGATTCCAAAACTATACAATATATTATAAAACAGGGTACAAAGTTACCTTTGTCGAGAAGATTGCTTAGAGTATCGCTGTAAACCTTGGTAATTGACGTGTCTTCTTCTCGAACCCTTTTCTTAGCCTCTTGCATCCGCTCCTTCACCTATAACTGAGCATCGTTCGAGACTCCACTAGCCACTTTATTCTAACCTAACCTAACCTAACCTAACCTAGCCTAATGGGGTAAAACTGGGCACTGAGGGACGTGTTGTTATTCAATTGGTATGTTTTGTTGCATGGTAAATTTGTCAAGAAATAGTAGAAGACCCGCTATCCTCCTGAGTGGTGAGTGGTACTTTTGTCGCTAAAACCCGAGTGGTACGTTTTGTCGGTGGTACGTTATGTCGGGACACCCTGCATACAAATGTCACTTTTTATATTTTCATAAAATTAAGATAAAGGCGTATTAAGTAAAGCTAATATTAAGGCGCTAATGTTAACCCCCTAACTCCCTCCAGCCCCCACTATTATACGGTCCTGGTATCCCTAGAAGCTATTAAGAGGAATAGTTTCACTGTAGTTATAACAATTTTATCCTAGTTGAAATAGTAATTTCTAAATAGATGCTTACAATATCAAATACTAACCTTTAAAGCGATAGACACACACTTTGGTGCGTACGTGATAAATAGACGTAAGGCTCATTTAGTTTGGTTTGCCAGTGGTGGAGAGGTTGGCGTCCAAATATCAGCCAGGGATGCTGAGGGTGCTGCTTCACAAATGGTTTCCCACTCTCACTCCACGCAAATTTGGATACATTTTCTCAAAAATACACATTCTTCATCCCTAGTCCATTAGCGATATATATGTGTGTGTGTATGTGTATGTGTGTGTGTGTGTGTGTTTTTTTGTGTGGAGAGGTAGCTTACTAAGACATGGCGAAAAATTAAAAATTTAGGGAGTAGTTTTATTATATAATTTAGGTGGGTATGAATGATACCTACCTATCAATTAAAATTGGGGTTTGTACAAATAGTAATTAGGCTCCCCCCAATCTAAATGTGTGTGTGGGTACCATGTACCCCTAAGCACTACTTGAAGAGCCCCCTACTTAATATTGGGTGTTTACACAAACAAACATCCACCATGTACACACACACACACACACACACGATTATATAATCTTCAGAACTCTGTCGCGTGTCGGCATTGTGTCCGTTAATTGTAATTTGTAATATCTCCACGGATATCTGTCCCCGGTTGTTCGTTATTCAGATGTGAAGTGGTCCTGACCTCTCCCACGCCTACTGTTGCGTCACCCACAATCAAATCACCACTAGAGTTTGATTCCTCGCTGTGATATGAGCTTTCTGCTCTAATTGCGGAACAATGTATCTCCAGCTGACTCGCAACTTGACTTGTCTTATTACTGTCACTTTCTCTGAACAAACAGACGAAACGAGAGATTGTGGAGATTGTTCCTGGTGTAGATGACATAAAGCTATTACATATTCAGTGTGGCATATAAATATACGTCTTACAAACTGACTCTGTCAACAGCCCCATGGTTAGAGCGGTCGATCAATAGTCTAGCTATTCTATTAGTAAATATACAGGGGCTAGAGCTGGGCGTGTATTATTAGACGAACTGTCCTAGGATAAGATAGTTTGTAGTCAGTCTTTGACTGGTTACTGTCACCACTATACAGCTGGTACATTGTTATTGTTACTATCTTAGCACCATGTCTTACTATCTGTTCTGGTTGTACGCATGTATAATAATTATTCAGTCTTCGAATGGTAAGAGTGCCACCACTTACAGATAATATATTCAGTCTATTAATAGTTAAATTGTTGCAATTAAACAGCTCACATATTCGGTTGTTAGAAGTTAGGGTGCCTTCACTATACAGCTCATATATTTATTATGTTAATGGCTAGATTGCCGCCATTGTGCAGCCACATATTCAGTATGTTAATGGCTATATTGACGCAACTATACAGCTCATATATTGAGTATGTTAATGGCTAGATTGCCGGCCCTGTACAACTATGTATTCAATATGTTAGTGGCTAGATTGTCACAACCATACAGCTCATATTTTGAGTATATTAATGGCTAGATTGCCGCCACTGTACAGCCACATATTCATTATGTTAATGGCTAGATTGACGCAACTATACAGCTCATATATTGAGTATGTTAATGGCTAGATTGCCGCCACTATACGGCTCGCATATTCAGTATGTTAATGGTTAGAGTATCACCACTATACAGCTCATATATTCAATATGTTATTGGTTAGAGTATCACCACTATACAGCTCACATATTCAATACGTTAATGGCTATATTGACGTCACTATACAGCTTATAATAATAATATTTAGCACCGCGTCTTACTACCCGTTCGGATTATACGCATACAGCTTATATATTCAGTATGTTAATGGCTAAATTGACTCCACTATACAGCACACATATTCAATATAATAATGGCTAGATTACCGTGTACAGCTCACATATTCATTATGTTATTGGCTAGGTTAGAGTATCACCAATATACAGCTCACATATTCATTATTTTATTGGTTAGAGTACCACCACTATATAGCTCATATATTCATAATGTTAATGGCTATATTGCCGCCACTGTACAACTACGTACTCAGTATGTTAATGGCTAGATTGTCACAAGCATACAGCTCACATATTCCGTATGTTATTGGTTATAGTGCAACACTATACTCCTATATTCAGCCCACGCCAAGTCTCGCACCTGTTGTACCAGTCTGGAGCCCCACTGACCCACACACACACACACACACACTTCCACATGACGTCACGTGGCCGCTCCCACACGTCTAACTGGACCCAGGTTCATCTCGCGGAAAACGCACACGTCATCACTTCCAGGCCCGGTTCATTTGACTCACCATTTTCCAGCCTTTTCCCCCGTGGATCTCGTCGCTTTATTTGAGAACGTAAGGTTAAACGAATTAATACTCCCGACTAGTCGGCAAATAAGAGACAATCTATCATCGTTGCCCCAATCTTCTGACACACTTCATAGGACACCGACAAACATTCCAACAAATTGTATAACGAACCAAAACCTTAATTGATTCAGTGTTTAGTGCGCCTGACTACTTAGTTCAGGGTCCGATGGTCGATTACCTACCACCTCATTCTTGAAATTGGGTGTGCGATCTTTGAACATGTGATATATTTTACTATCTTGGGTTTGGTTGTTGTGTTTGTCCTACAGTTTACTAAATTAAACCGCTAATATGAGTTAATGCTAGCAAATAATCTTTATGATAAAAATATTAATAATTATTATTAATATCAAAATATTAAAAACTTAACGCTATTTATTTTACGTATCGGTGTTTATATATTTTCACTGATGAAATTAATTAAACGCCAGCGTTCTCCACTGGCTGGAATTCTAGTCCCGGCTGGGTACACTCGGAAAGAGGAGGTGTGTAGAGTAGGAGGAGGAGGGGGAGTTTTATAAAGTTTGTTACAGGCTATTTATAAAATAGTTGGTGAATTTTCTTTTAAATATATGTACGATGACATATAACTACATTGTAAAATAGATTTATAATCATAATTACCATCCCATTATCATAGCGATATTAAACTCAAATTGACGTTCATAAATTTATATAGGGATGACAATTAACCGTTACAGTTGAGATTTTAATGGCTATCATCAATTTTTATAATCAAATTAAATTTTATAAAATAAATAAAAAATACAGTTCTAATAGGATTTAATCTAATGAATTAATTTGTTTAAACAAACAAAGAAACTTTTTTTTAGCCTGTTTCATAAATTTCTAGTCGGTTACAGTAAACCTAGTACAAAATATATAATAGATAAGTAAAGTGATATTTGGTGGTACATGGGTGTACCTAAGGATCCTAAAAGTAGTATTAATAATGCATTTGTGTATTCCTCCTCAATGCTCACTGTTGTAGCTTTTTGGAGTCATAAAAGTCTATCTACAGCCTCAAAACCCCAAAAGCTTCAAATTAGGCTACTTAAAGAAGGATTCAATGTTAAATAATCTTTGTAATCTCCCATTGGGAGACATCTCACGAGCCACCGCAGGTAGGGACCCTCCCCCAAAATAAATTTCTGGACAAGTACTAACTCATGTACCAGTTTGAATAATTTTTAGTTTAAAAAGTATTGTTCAGTAATAAATCGAGATTAATTTGTAGATTTTAATTTAGTTGTTAATTATAGTTTGAATTGTTTTTGAACCATTAACTGTTTAAGAAACGTGATCGAAATAATTTAATATCAAACCTTGCTCAGGCACATATCTAGGATTCAATTTTGAGATCTTCGGCTGTATGGGTAGAAGGGGCTAAGAGCATTCGCTCATAATGATGGTGAAACAGGGGGGGAGAGATGTATATTTATTTAGCACCGCGTCTTACTACCCGTTTGGGTTATAGGCTTAAGTACTAATTAAGTTAATGGGCTAGGGATTGGGAAGGTTGGATTTACAGGAAGTGAACCCGCATTTTCTTGGAGGCAGAGTGGAAAACCATTTAGGAAAAACCACCCCCCAGTTCACCCAAGCGAGATTCGAACCTTGATCTCCCCGTCCTCTGCAGTCTAGCTAAATACGAAACCAGCGCTTTAGCTAACCATGCCACCGAGGTGGGATGAGAGGGGTATTCCTCTGCCTTGGAACAAATTCACCTCCTCCAAAATAAATATTTATCCGTTTGTATTTTAGTTTTTTCCGTTCACCTTCTGATATCCTCGGAAATCAAGGCAAAAGCAAACTCGCATCAAACTATATCAATAAAAATGCATAAAGTTTTGTCAACATACATATATTTATTCGAAAGCTACAATATGAGATTTTATTCGGCACATGTTTGCTTTAAGTAACCCAATTGTAATGCTTTCAAGAGTTGATTTACTATCCTGTCCGTGGTTTGAGAAGCTAAATATAATCGATATTTGTGTATTAAACATTTAAGTCCAATCACCTAGGCCTACATACATTCCTCCCGGTTGTTTTACCACTACAATTTCTGTCTAGTACCTAATTCAGTGTGAGTTGCGGATAACTTGAATGGTAAATAAAGCGTTAAACAAACTCAAAACATAAACAAGAAGAGAGATTTTAGTTTGTTTGTAGGATGCACTACCCTTTAAAAACTCTAAATAGCTTCTAAAAGCATGAAATTTTTAAAAAATGCTAGTTAAGAAAACTCAATTTTCATTTTTTTAAAAAACCTCAAATATTAAATATAGGTGTCCAATTTCTAAAAATTTCTCGGAGAAGAACCCCGTACCCCACAATGGCAACCTTCATTCCTTGCCAAATTTATTCATAAGCTCCCTCTCACTAACTTCCAGCACCCACCCTGATGTTACGTGCCTGTTTTTGCTAGTTTAGAACATTAAAGTGTACAGAATATGGCAACATTGTTAGAACAACACAAAGTTCGAGATTGAATTGTACGGTACATACGTGTGTAAGGAAAACCTAAGGTTAAATAGGTTTTAAATCAATATTTTTACCTCTGTCATTATTTGATCAAATCTGAGGCCGTGGGAGTAAATTTACACGCTGCTGATTTAATAATAAACATATTCAACTAATATCCCTCGTTTGTACGAGACTGTGCTTTGAAATGGCAGTCTGAGTCGGTTACCGATAGATAACACAGATGACTGAAGTAACTAGCGACTGTCGGTACATCACACGGACAAGACACCAAAGGTCATTGACTTGCTGGAGTCGAAACATTCCAGATCGATCTAGAGAAGATTCCTATGATTGTTCATTTGGTGTAGTCGGGTACATGATCTATAGACCTGACAGTTGATTGTTAATCTGGTGTAGTCGGGTACATGATCTATAGACCTGGCAGTTGATTGTTAATCTGGTGTAGTCGGGTACATGATCTATAGACCTGACAGATTGAATTGTCCGTACATGTCTATAGACGGCAGTGTTGTATGGTATTAATATCTATAGACCTGACAGTATGCCTCCAGTTGATGTGTATATTACTGACAGTTGATGTTCAGGTGTAAAATAATACATGTACCTGACAGTTGATTGTTCTTCAAGTGTAGTCAGGTAAATAGTACATATACCTGACAGTTGATTGTTCTTCAAGTGTAGTCAGGTAATAGTACATATACCTGACAGTTGATTGTTCTTCCAGTGTAGTCAGGTAAATAGTACATATACCTGACAGTTGATTGTTCTTCAAGTGTAGTCAGGTAATAGGACATATACCTGACAGTTGATTGTTCTTCCAGTGTAGTTAGATAAATCAGATTTATACCTGACATTTGATTGTTCTTCCGGTGTAGTCAGGTGTATGAGATAATAGACCTGACAGTTGATTATTTTTCTGGTGTAGTCAGGTGTATGAGATAATAGACCTGACAGTTGATTGTTCATCTAGTGAATTCGGGTAGATGGTATATAGACCTAACAGTCGATTGTTATTATTACTATAAGCACCGCGTCTTACTACCCGTTCGTTTTACACGCACTTACGCTAATGTGTAATGGTAGGGTGCTTGTGAGATGAAATGGAGGACGTGGGATCAAAACCACGGTGGAGGCCTGGCATTCCTCACATTCACAAGTTGTGACTAATACACGTCCTACCCGCCTCGGTGGCGTAGTTGGCTAACGCGCTAGTCGTGTTGAGCTCGACCGCCGAGGACGGGGAGATCGAGGTTCGAATCTCGGTCGGGTGAACTGGGGGTGGTTTTTCCTAAATGGTTTTCCACTCTCCCTCCACGCAAATGCGGGTTCACTTCCTCTAAATTCAACCCCCCCAATTCCTAATCCATTAGAGTAATTAGTACTTAAGCGTATAACCCGAATGGGTAGTAAGACGCGGTGCTAAATATTAAATATAATACACGTCTTGTCAGAGGAGAAGGAAGGGTTTGGCAATCATATAAATCTGTGCCGGGACCGAGGATTGAACCCTGGACCCCCAGCACAGGGGTCTGACACCTTACACCTAGACCGCCTGGTCACCAGTTGATTGTTCATCTAGTGAATTCGGGTGTAGTCAGGTGTATGAGATAATAGACCAGACAGTTGATTGTTCTTACGGTGTAGTCGGGTGCATGATATATAGACTTGACAGTTGATAATAATAATAATATTTAGCACCGCGTCTTACTACCCGTTCGGGTTATACGCTTAAGTACTAATTACGCTAATGGATTAGGAATTGGGAAGGTTGAATTTAGAGGAAGTGAACCAGCATTTGCGTGGAGGGAGAGTGGAAAACCATTTAGGAAAAACCACCCCTAGTTCAGCCGACCGAGATTCGAACCTTGATCTCCCCGACCTCAGCGGTCGAGCTCAACACGACTAGCGCGTTAGCCAACTACGCCACCGAGGCGGGTGACTTGACAGTTGATTGATCGTCTTACTTAGTCATGTACATTTGCTATAGACCTCACCTTTTTTAAGTGAATTAACATGTGTCAGACACAAATAGATTCAACAAAATGATCTAGGAACCTGAGTTAAGGCGCCATCTATTTGAAAGAACACAACCTCACACTACTGTCTTCCTTATGTGAATGGCAGTTTGGAAGCTTCAAAACTAAAACAATCCTTAGTTACCTTGTGATATATTGTGACCCCCAGGTAAAAGATGGAATTGTTTGTTGGAGGAAGGCTAGATATAGGTTTCAAGGAAATTACTTTGATTTTCAGAACTGATACATTTTACGTGAAGCTTAATTGGAATTTTATTATTTATTGGATTATTAAACTTAAAAATTAGGTGTTTAACCCCACAGGGACATATTGATACCGTTCGCCTTCATACTGGTGTGAACCATATTTTGTAATAACAAACCGCTTCTTAAATAACGTGGGATATTTGGAGTCTGCAAAGTGTCTCAGCGCTCCGGTTTGAGGCTTTGAATGACTTTAACTAGTCAAATAATTTTAAAAACTAGTATGGAGTAGGCTTTTTTTAAGAGGATAAAATCTGGGCCATTATGAAACACTCCCACAACACACTTTGGTGGCCACATGGTCTAAGGCACTACTCTTGAAATAGACTAGATTGCCGAAGATGGGGAGATCGGAGCTTAATCCTGGCCTGGTGCACTGAGATTGGTTTTTCCTAAATGGTTTTCCACCTTCTCCACGCAAATGTGGGTGCACTTCCTATCACTTAAACCATTCTAATACCTAACACATTAGTGTGATTAGTAGATAGGTGTATAACCTGCAAGGGTACCTAGTAAGAAGCCATGCTAAAAAAAAACACTTCCATAATCTTATTAACTCGTATTCTATTCTATGGAGACAGATGCTGATGTTGACGTTTGTGCTGATGTTGGAGTTTGTGCTGATGTTGATGTTTGTGCTGATGAGGATAATTGTGCTGATGAGGATATTTGTGCTGATGTTGACGTTTGTGCTGATGTTGGAGTTTGTGCTGATGTTGACGTTTGTTCTGATGTTGATGTTTGTGCTGATGAGGATATTTGTGCTGATGTTGACGTTTGTGCTGATGTTGGAGTTTGTGCTGATGTTGGAGTTTGTGCTGATGTTGACGTTTGTGCTGATGTTGGCGTTTGTGCTGATGTTGGAGTTTGTGCTGATCTTGACGTTTGTGCTGATGTTGGAGTTTGTGCTGATGTTGACGTTTGTGCTGATGAGGATATTTGTGCTGATGTTGATGTTTGTGCTGATGAGGATATTTGTGCTGATGTTGATGTTTGTGCCGATGAGGATATTTATGCTGATGTTTATGTTTGTACTGATGTTAATGTTTATGTTACAGGTAGTGTGAGGCTGACAAAAGAGCCATGCCAGACCTGCGCTGGCAATTGGCCCTGTTACTGCTACTGAGCTGCGTCGCGACGCACGCCCTGCCCTTCCCCCCGAACCAGGGACCTACAGCAGTGCCTCAAGATGCTGAAGTCGAGTCAGAGGAATCTAGAAAAGTGCTTGGATCCAGGTAACAGTGACATTCAGTGTGTATACTTGCAAAAACAATCAAAGATAGTACGGTCATACAACTGTTAACTCCTGGTTGGACAATATCTGTGTATTTATCGACAGATAGGACTTGAGAACACTATATTATAGTTATGATATTTACCGTGCACTTTCTAAACACATGATTTAGATACTAGTTAGCATGACTTAGGATATCACATCTTATTGTGACTTTTCTGACTGTTAGCGAATAAACTAACAAATACTAACACAAATAAAAATAATTTGTAGGCCTACAGCACAACCATACACGCTTTCTTATTCACTAGATTATAGCTAGGAACAGAATTATCAAAATGCTATTACTAGTAAAATACCCTTAAAATACAACCCGTCCTCCCCTCCCCGCCTCCCCTCCCCCCAAAAAGCACACAGTGTTATTTACCATATAAAATACTTCCCAGATACACCCTTTAAACGAAATTGTTAAAACCCGTTTTGAAAGGGAAAAAGAAAGATAAAAAAATATCATTCATTGTAAACTGTTGGACATCTTTGCTCAGTCGGTAACATATTTGTCTACTGAGTTAAGGGTCCCGGGTTTGACTCCTGGCATTGCCGCAAAATTCATCATTGGTGAAATGTGCGTTTACCCTTTCACAGTGATGAATTAACTGCTGGGGACTGGATGTTATGCCTGTCCTAGTCTTAAGATAGATTATAGGGCGTATGAAGCTATAACAGGTCTAGCAAACTGGTAGTGGAAAATATATGGCTTGAATAAAAAACTGACTTAGAACACAAGCTGGAAACAGTTATGGATGTAAAGTAAAGTCAGAGTAAACTACTCTTAATGTTAGAGCTAAAAATAAAATCTCAAGTTATCCATGAGGTATGAGCATAACCCAATTAAGTATTAATTTTGAACTGAATTCATCAAACCATTTGGTTTGAAGCCCCAGCTACAAACAAGCAGGTAGGGACACACTTTTTTTTTTATGTTTAAGATTGAGGGTACATCAAACGTCAAAGAACCCCTATTATCTTGAGATCAAAAATGTTCACAATTACCCTAAATGAGAAAATATACACAGACTCCAGACAAAAAATGTATCGTTTTTTGAAAAAGAAAATTTAAATTTAAGATATTTTAAAATTCCATCCTGTCTGTAATCAAACCAGAGGACCCCTAGAATAATTGACAGACCTGCTACTGACTAAGGTAGTATGTCTGATCTAAGACTACATCTAACCTTATATTTTATATGAATAGTAATTGGGAATAATAGTGTTAACACAACCACAATATTATTCTACTGTAGAACTCGCTCGGGGTTGAACCAAGCGCTTCTAGATCTGTTCTCTGCCACTCGACCATGAATACACCTATTTTTGCTCCATTTAAAAAAAAGTATCTACTGCTTTTTACTATGCGTACGGGCTATCAGCATATTTACATTAATAGGGGGATACTAAGAAGTTAAGATTGAGAGGAAATGTACCCTGAGTTGCGTAGAGGGAGAGATGAAATAAAATAGCTTAAATCTCCCTTTATCTCTCTCTCTCTCTCTCAGTACATCAGGATGAGATTCTAGCTCTGATCTCCCCATCACCAGGCTATACGAGGTTAACGTCCTAGCCAGCGTGCCCAGTCGTGTGACTGAGTACTTATTAATTTGTAAGTCTAACACAAAGGCTACCTGCTTTGGCGGTCGCACGGTCTAAGGTGTCGCTCTCGCAATAGACTATACTGCTAATGATTTTGAGATCGGGATTCAAATCCCGGTCAGAGGAGGGTGACTTTTTTTTCTAAATGGCTTTTCAATCTTCCTCCACGCAAATGCAGGTACACTTCCTCTAAAGTCAGCCTCCATCATCCCTAACACATTAGCGAAATTAGTACATAAGCTTATAACTCTTATGGGTAATTAGATGGAATGCACAAGGGCTATTGAGGACCTTCTCTAAGAGTAGTGATGAACAGGATAGCTTAGAGCAGTGTTTCTTAATGAATGCTCCTTGGAACCCAGAGGCTCCCAGAGATTTTAGATTCTTGAGTAGTGAGTAGTGATGAACAGGATAGCTTAGAGCAGTGTTTCTTAATGAATGCTCCTTGGAACCCAGAGGCTCCCAGAGATTTTAGATTCTTGAGTAGTGAGTAGTGATAAACAGGATAGCTTAGAGCAGTGTTTCTTAATGAATGCTCCTTGGAACCCAGAGGCTCCCAGAGATTTTAGATTCTTGAGTAGTGAGTAGTGATGAACAGGATAGCTTAGAGCAGTGTTTCTTAATGAATGCTCCTTGGAACCCAGAGGCTCCCAGAGATTTTAGATTCTTGAGTAGTGAGTAGTGATAAACAGGATAGCTTAGAGCAGTGTTTCTTAATGAATGCTCCTTGGAACCCAGAGGCTCCTAGAGATTTTAGATTATTTGTCAGTCTGGCTTTTATTTATACATTCAATTGATTGAAACAACCTGAATACTGGAATAAAGCCCGGGATCTTTGGCTTTGCGCACCAACTCTTTACCACTCACCTATCCAGTCTCGTCTCGCATCCAGGACCATCCTTGCAATTCAACCAAAACAAAATATTGCCAAAGATGAATAAAGAAGCAGACTTCTACAGCTTTCGTCTACTTAACTATATAAACTAAATAGATTTGAAAAGTAAATAAATCAAACAATACCACTTTTCTCGCTAAAAGAAAATTTGTTTTGAAAAAAATAAATGTTATGTAGTTTTGTAGCATGTAACTGTCAGAATTATTTGTCAAGCTCTTCATGATTAAAAAACTAAATAAGGATATAGGTTTACAAAATGTCTCAAAGTTTAAAATTCAGATGAGTAAATGTCCATAGGTCCTACGTAAACCAAACCTTTCAGGGGCTACGTAATATTTGTAGAAGTGTAAAGGTCTACAGAAACCAAAAGGTTTGAGAACCGCTGGCTTAGAGGAAACGCACCAACATTTTATTATTATTATTATTATTATTATTATTATTATTATTATTATTATTATTATTATTATTATTATTATTATTATTATTATTATTTATTATTATTATTATTATTATTAGCACAGCGTCTTACTACCCGTTCGGGTTATACGCACTTACGCTAATGTGTAATGGTAGGGTGATTATGAGATGAAATGGAGGACCTACAGTTTAACGTGGAATCCGAACCACGGTGGAGGCCTGGCATTCCTCACATTCACAAGTTGTGATTAATACACGTCTTGTCAGAGGTGAAGGAAGGGTTTGGCAATCAGATAAATCTGTGCCGGGACCGAGGATTGAACCCCGGAGCCCCAGCACAGAAGTCTGACACCTTACCCCTAGATCACCAGGTCACCACCCACATTATAGTAAAGAGATGAGAAAACTAGTAAAACTCACATGTATGAGTCACCCCCACGGTTCATCGGTCCAAGATTCAGGCCCCTACCACCTGGTCAACGACAATCGGGTGCTATGTGAGTCTTAACGAGGGTTGACCGCTCGGTCACCGTCACCGACCTGGTATCCTTGATTACTCCTGTATTTCCTGTTCAAGTTAGCCGCACTGTTACATTTCCTAGCCCGCGGGTAGCTAGCTAGCTATGTGCCCAACGTTGGACCTGACGAACCATTTCTTGGTAGTATTTTTATAGCTCTACGTGACCTCCTTGCAGATCACACGCTGGCTTATTTCAAAACAAGCACATTAACAGAACAACACTAACAAACGATCAGACCTAGCATCTAGATATTTACTTATTAGCTAGTAGGATTTACAAACTAGCTTAACCTATGATAATACGTCTAGTGCTATTCACCCAGTACCAGCAACTGGATATTTGCTAAATGGATAGAAGGACTTACAAACTAGCTTAACTTTGGACAGTACGTCTAATACAACACACCCAATCCCAGCCCCAAGATATTTGCTAAATCGATAGCGTGACTTACAAACTAGCTCAACCTAGGACAGTACGTCTAATACTATATGGCCATCCCTAACATATAGAAATATTGTTAAAATGTAATAGTAGTACTTACAAACTAGCTTAACCTAGACATTACGTTTAATTAGGGGTAAGGTGTCGGATTTCTGTGCTGGGGGGCCGGGGCTCAACCCTCGGTCCAGGCACAGATTTATCTGATTGCCAAACCCTTCCTTCCCCTCTGACAAGACGTGTATTAATCTCAACTTGTGAATGTGAGGAATGCCAGCCTCCACCGTGGTTCGGATTCCACGTTAAACTGTAGGTCCTCCATTTCATCTCACATTAACCCTATCATTACACATTAGCGTAAGTGCGTGTAACCCGAATGGCTAGTAAGACGCGGTGCTAATAGTAATAAAAAATAAATAATAATAATAATAAACTCGATCAAAGGAAGAACACACCCACACGTAATAAATTTAATCGTTTGCTTCACCCAAAATCTAATCATCCTCTCCTGTACTTGACTTTGACCACTTAAACACCTATCAACACAGCCTTTCTGTTATATTTTAGAGCCATTATATATTTATAAACACGTGATGTATTATTAGTATTAAAAAAGTATGATATTTCACCTAGGGAATAATTGTAAACCACATATGAACGCAAAACATTCCCGTGTTCCCAGTTGAAGTTTTAAACCAGGGTTACCCTAGTAGTCACCTAACACTAGGTTTGGTTTAGCGACACTTTTCAAAATGTCTGACCGATATTGTATCTCCCACAGCGTGGTGACGTCAGTATCTGTGATCATGGACCTTGGTAATGGCACCAAGGCATACTACGCAGACCCCATGGGGCGTCCGGTGCCCAAACCGACAGCATCCGCCTATGTGGGGAGCCCTCCGGACCTCTTGCACCCGGATAGGTACGAGTTCTACACCTTCGACGACTCGGGGGACCTTGTAAAGAAATTGATGACCTTGGACGAGATTCACAGCATCATAGCCGCAGGAGAGAGCGGCGAGAGTCCTGAGCTCAGGCCCAACTACTATCATAGCAGCCTTAAGTCACCATCTCTACTCGGTGAGGGTGCCACGGTGGAGATGATGGATGACGCCGTGGCAGAGTACTCATCCCCTGAAATGGGGGTACACCAGGTCATTGAGAGCGTGCAGAACGTCCTAAAGGGTGAGCTGGAGGCATCCAAGGATAAATCTCCGATACAGATGGACTCGATAGTGAAACCTGGGAATGAATCTCCTGAATGGAGTGCCCTATTACCTGGCATTCACATGAGTCCCGATGGTTCTACCATCATCGAGATGGTATCGAGTGAAATTCCTGTGACAATGTCTAATAATATGACTCTGGGATCCACCTCTACAACACAGGGTACCATTTTGTCTGCTACACATATTCTTAATACTACCCAGACCCAGTCTTCTACTTCAGCAGTCTCTAGTCAAGAACTACTCAGCACTACGACGGTGAAATCTACGCCACATGAAACATCAACTACAACAACTGCTGCTGAAACACCTCTCCCCAAAAAAACTACAACGGTTAAGCCTCTACTCACCTCAGAAATAAATGTGCCCAGTTTGTCTACGACCATAAGACTACCAGCAATAGCAGAAAAACACCCAACAACAATAAAGAAACGGCCAATGACCACTATGAAAACTCCCGTTAATACTAGCGAACAGCCCTCAAAATCCACCACGCTAAGCGTAAGTACTTCCCAATCTCTGAATGCTACCACAAGCCTCCCTACGCTTGTGGGGCCAACGTCAGAAACTCCAAAAAAAGATGTGCAGGACAACGAAATCAACTTGGCATTGCCCAGTAACATCAATTCACAAACTGTATTGAAAGATCAATTGAATATTTCTAGCAGTGATGACAAATATAATAACAATGTGCTAGTAGAAAATAATAAACCTAAAATTCCAATGGAGACAGTTGTGCCAATCAATGAAGCTAATGTGAGCAGAGAAAACCTCACTCTTACAGAAAATGATGGTCAGAAGCTGGATAGTCCAGCCAATAATGTCAGTTTATCAGAAATAGATAAGGTCATCAATAGCTCCAGAGACCAAATAAGTACAAGTATGAAGCCAGCTATTGCAGAAATATTGAATTCAAATGAAACTAACGTTTCTTCCTTAAACGATATTCAGAGGCCCTCCATACTCTCCAATATTTCTGGAAACAACCCTTTCAACATTTCTGATTACTTTAATTTCAACAAAACTGGAAACAGCCCTTTTAACATTTTTGGAAATATTCCTTTGAACATTTCCGACAACTATCCCTTCAATATCACTGGAAATAATCCCTTTAATATTTCTGGTAACACTCCTTTTAACATTTCTAGTAATTATCCTTTTAACTTTTCTTCCAATAATCCATTGAACATTTCTGGTAGTTATCCTTTCAATATTTCTGAAAATAATCCTTTGAACATTTCTGGTTTTATTCCTGTGAATATTTCTGGAAATTATCCCTTCAATATTAATGATATTAATCATTTAAATATCTCTGGTAACTATCCTTTCAACATTTCCGATGGTAGTGTGCTTGGTAACGAATTGGTGGCACAAAGCCAAGAGGCTAGCTCTACTGTGTTGGTTACACAAAAACCCTCTATTTCTCCTGTGCCAACATTGTTTGCTACTAGCAGCCTCAGTCAGCCATCACCGTCAGCAACTGTAAGTACTAAGGCTACTACGCAGTCACCGTCAGCACTTTTTACAAATCTTTTTGAGTTGCTGAGTCCTGGAATCACTAAAAACTTAACCAGTGAGAACGAGACTAAAAGTAATTTGCCTCAAATGACAGAAACCTCCATCCCGTCAACAGTTTCTCCTCAGATAAAACCAACTACTGTTACGGAACAGACACAAAGCTTAATCTTTGCAAAGGGATCCCTTAAATGAAATAATGGTTGGCCCTAATGAAGAGCCCATCACAGTTAAATTACCTTTAAAAGAATCTCACGTAATTAATGATACATCCAATACCATTGATAATGGTTCCAATAAATCTTCTGTGGTATTCGTGAATAAAGACATACTTGCCATAAATGTCACCGATGAATCTAATGACGATAAAATTCCAGAAGCATCTATTCAAACCGTTTCCGTAGTGAGCTCTGCTCCTGTTGAAAGCATAGAAGATGTTACTTCGTCATCCGAAAGTAGCGTAAAAGTTACTGTAATAAAGACGTCATCTACCTCAACGGTATCTTCATCTTCTGGAAATACATCAAGTGATGAAAACAACAAACAAGTCTATGAAGAAATGGCTAACAAAACGTCAACTCACCTCTCAGAAACGAAACCAAACGAGACAATATTAGTGATTAAAACAGATTTTGGACCATTGTCCTCTAATATCACGAGTTCTACAGTAATGGGCGAGAAACAAGAATCTGCCTCTCAAATAGTTGCAACTGTAAGCAACATTGCTGCCCAGAGCTCTCAAAATAATACTGTGATACATGGAATCGACATAGAAACAATAGGTGGGCAGAACATGGCAAACAGTTCCTCAAAGATTTCTATGCATAAAGAACCTGTGGAAGCAAATCTATCGACGAATATATCAGTAATTAATAAAACAAAAGTAGAATTAAATAATACAAAGGAAAGTAATTCCACCAAAATTCATCCAAGTAATAGCACTAAGTCTGATAATACCTCACCCTCAATGAGTCCAATGGAAAGTGTGACTTAAAAATACCCGCTGGACCTGATAAATACAGTAACATTGAAATTGTGAACGGGGAGCAAATGGGAGGTGATCTAAAGATCTCTCAGCCATCAAGCTCCGATATTAGTTCTGTGGCAGCCAGTCAAGTTGAAACGGTGTCGGTAAAGACCCCTTTGGTGCAACCTGATAGCTACACCAACATTGGAGGGTTGAGTGGCGAACTAATGGAAGGCGATTTAAATGCTCCTCAGCTGCCGGTACAACCTGATAGTTACACTAACATTGGAGGTTTGTACGGGGAACTAATGGAAGGTGATTTAAAGGCTCCTACGCCATCAGTACTACCTAATAGCTACACTAGTATTGGAGGTTTAGACGGAGAACCAATGGTAGGTGATTTAAAGGTTCCTCAACCATTAAGCTCTGATATTAGCTCTGTAGCAGCCAGTCAAGTTGAAACAGTGTCGGTAAAGACCCCTTTGGTGCACCCTGATAGATACACTAACAATGGAAGTTTGGGTGGGGAACCATTAGTAGCTGATTTAAAGGCCCCTCAGTCATCGGTGAAACCTGATAGATACGATACTATCGGCAATGTTAATAAAGACGGGGTTGAGGTTGATCCCACAGTATCTTCATTGAAGATCTCTTCAGCTGGTAACGATGGTCAGGCGAGTAATAAAAACAAAGTAGTGGTTAAAAACGAGCAAGAGCAAGCTATCATGAAGAAAAACACTACCAAACATGATTTAAAGGAATCTGCATCGATAATGAATGAGTCGATCACTCACTTGCTGGGACAAATCAGCACGACACAAAGTGACATTACAGAGATAGTTACTGAGCTCATTAAAATAAACAACCCCACCAACAGTAGCAGTGATTCAACAGAATACACCACAATGCAATTCACCCATCAAGATATTTCAACAGACTTCTCGACTGATAAGACAACTTTAGAAGCTGTCGAAAAATTAGATGTTAGCACAACTAGTTCACCAACTACCATCGTTTCATCAAGCTCCGACATGAAATTTGATAAAGAGGATAAGAGACCTTCAGCCTCCTCTCTGAATTCTGTAACCACCTTGGAACAAGCCCCTAATCTGTTTGTTTCCTCTGATGAAGGAATAGATATGTCACCAGAGCTTGCGGAGTCAATGTCAAGCATGTTGTCACAGATAGCTGAGGACTCTAGTACAACCATCTTGGTCGCAGATGACGGGAGTCTCACGGAGGTCACAACCTCTCTAAGTACAACTCCCGAAGATGGCTCGGAAACCGATGATGTTGACACCAATATTAGAATTATTCCAATCACCACCAGTTACAAAGATGGCATCAAAACAAACAATGTCGACACGAATATTAGAATAATTCCAATAGGCACCAGTTCTAAAGTTGGTGCAGAAACAGATAATGTAAGCAATAATATCAGAATTATTCCAATAAGAGGTGATTCAAATTACAGCATAAAGGATAAATTCAACACGAGTGTAGGAATAAAACTCAATTCAACACATTATAATGAAACCGTAATTAAGAATGGCCAAACCACACTAGAAATTATCCCTATTACTGAAGCTATCATAACACAAGATCCATCTTTTGAGAAAGGTTCAACTGAAGATAAAATCATTTTTGTGAGCCCTCTGCTAGCATCAGAAACTAATACTCTGCTGGAATTTGAGAACGCTGACAACTCTTCTCTAACAATGACTGAAATTGTTAATAAGACAGACTTGAAGGAGGCTACGACCACTTTTGAAAATCAAACAGAAAATATTCAAGTTAGTAAGAAAAATAATAGTTCGGATGATACAATTAACGAATCCTCAAATATCACCAAACCAACTGATAAGAATTTCACACAAATTGGGATGGGCTCAGATATTAATAATCTACTTAACGTGGGAACGTTCAATAAGAAAGGTGAACAAGAAGAAATAGCTGAAGAAAATAATATAGTGACAGAAAATGTTTCCAAAGTAACTGAGACAATGGCTGGTGAGGAAGAAGTCACAACAAAAACTGGTTATTATAGCACCAATGAGGTCAGCACAGAGAGTTTAAGGACTAATGTCGTAAGCACGGAACTAATGGATATACCAGAGGCAAGCACAGTTCGGATCGAAGTCACAACAGAATTAGAAGAAACAACCAAACCAAGAGCTACAATGTTGTCAGATAGCTTGACTCAAAACAATATCCATGACTCTACAACTAAGTCAGTTAATCACACACAATTAATGGCAACAGAATCATCCGACGAGAAAGGCGATGCCTCAAATTTTGAAGAGGCTCTTCTAAGTCCTTTATCAAACGTAGAACCTAATACAAACTACAACAACGGGAAAGTCACAACGGAACTTATTTCAAAAACTACAGTTTTAGAAAATAAAGAAGGGACCACATTAGCGACTCCTACACAATATGAACAAGATGTTACAGATAAAGTCCCAAGTGCCTCTCAAACTAAAGCCACGCAGGTGAAGTACATTGACGAAGAGGGGGGAATCATTAAGAAGAAATTAGAAACCACAACGGATACCTTTTCCACTCACATCTCCGATGAAATGTCAACTCAAGCCTGGGAAAAGATATTTGATTCATCTAATACCAACTTCAAGACTGAGTCCACGCTAGAGTTGGAAGTAACTACAAAGTCCTACATGGAAATGGATGTAACCGAGAAGGAAACTATTCCTACATTCGGAACGTCAATTAATACTGGAAGTGATGTAGACAAAATTGATGAACAAAGTAAGGAACAGCCCATCACGGCGGAATCTTATACGGAGAGTTTCACAGAAAGCATCTCAACGAAAAGCAGTGTAAATCAAGAATCGGATTATAAGGAAGATGCTAATCAGATTGCATTTTCTCGCAAAAACTCAACTATTCTTGGCATCACTCAGGCCATCTTCCACACTGAGGAAAGCAGCACTGATAGTACGACTGAAGCCACAGAGAAAACAAAATTTAGTCAGTTAAATGACGGGATCACGGAGAACTCCATCATTTGGAAGGTGACCGAAGAATTTGATGACAACAACACTATGGTGAGCACGAATTCCGATGACAACAACAACAACACAGGGGTAAATAGTGACATATCCAAGTCAACGGAGAAGACGTGGACGCTTGTTTCCACTATAGCCCCACCCGAGACTAAAATTGGGACAGTACAGTTCGTAACCAGTACAGCTACGTCTCTAGAGGTGTCAACTACAACAAGCACTGATATCCCTAGTATGAACATTGAGTCTCTTAAACTGTCACCACTGGGGATAACAGGCAGGCCCATTCAGGATCCATCCCAAGAATCCTTGCTAGACCTTTACCCGACCCCTCAAGAGAACATGGGATTGGAGGCGTCAACGCTCCATCTAGATAAAGATGTCCGCAGTTTCTCTGACCTATGCAACGAGTTGGCCTTCAGACTGTGGAGCGCCGTTGCCAGCAAAGGTCCAGCATCCGCCAGGAGCCTAGGTTGTTTCACCATTCGCTGTTACCTCCCTACTAGCCATGGTGTTCCTGGGTGCCCGTGGGCCAACGTCAGGACAGATGAATGACATCCTGCGTCTCGACGACATGGTCACCTTCAATCCTCACCAAGTTTTCAGGAACGTGACCGAGTCCATTGTCCTCGCCAATAACCCTGGAGTTGTTACAGCAGCGTTCGTCAGAGAGCTTTATAGTGACAAGGTGAGTCAATAAATAATAATTTCAGTTATCACATCTTGAACTAGGTGTGAGGGTGGGCTGGAATATGGCAGTAGCTTGGACAGAACGTTTACCCTCTAATCCAGCCATGGTTTCTATTTCCATTTTACCCTCACCTGGAGTCACCTAGTCTAAGGGCCTCAGGCTCTCAACAAATTAGATTTATAGTGACATGAAGCTCAAGGTTTGAACCTCAGCCATGGATATTTGGAGTGGGGTAGAGGGAGGGGTTAGTTTTCACATTTTATTTGTCACAATGGTTTTTCTAGACTCTTATGCAAGCTAGTATAGTTGAAATTCCACTCATAGCTATTCTTTCTATCCCCTTCGCTTAGATTATGCCATTAATAACCACGGTGCTAAACGCAATGAAAGAGAAATCCAGTACTTAGCTGCCATAATTTAACTACATATAAACCCTATAAATATTTGAATCTTGATATTGAAATTAACATTTAATAAAATACATGTATTTCGCTAGTCTGTAAACTCAAGCTAACTGGGATCTAATAGCATCTGGGACGACACAGGTGGAATACGAACCATTCCTACCCCATATTCCTTTCCCTCGAGTGAAGGCAAGTTCACCCAACAGCCGAGGAACTGCCTTATCCCCAATTTTTTTTAAACTAACTTCATAATTTCAGCGTCTGATTTTGTACTTGCAGGCTAAAGGGAAGCTCCTTGACTTCTACAAGGAGCGGGCACAGCAGTTCTATGATGGGCACGTGGAAGAGGTGGACTTCAGCGACATCGGTGACGTTGTGCGGCGCCGGACCAACCTCTTGGTGAAGAGACAGACTTTCGGAAAGGTGCCAGAATACCTCAGAGGCAGCCACCTCATGCTAAGGCCTCCCCTGGCGGTTTTCAGCGCCAACATCTTTCAGGTGAGTGTCGACTATAAACAATTTAGAGCCTGAATAAAAAAATTGTCTGCCCACATGTCACAAACAATTTACTCCCTCTTTAGAAACTCTCCAACAAACCTCCACCCACCATCACATAAAATATATTCTCTGTTTACCCTTAAAGGTAGCAAGTTTACCTTACTTAAGTCCATTATGGTTTAAGTTTTATGTTAGGGACATAGTGTAACCATTCCAGGCATGACTGCAACATCTCAAGATAAACAAATTGTGTCTGTCTTTTGCTAATGTAGTGAGTTTCTAAAGAGGCATTTTCTTTATACCTAATCCGTGCCTTGGAAGACCTTGCAATTAATAACCAAAATATATTGTAGAGTAACTGACATTGACAAAAGTTTCCTTTACTTAAAAGTCCATCTGTAGAACTTTACACCAACTGTCGAAAATTGAGAGCTTAAAAAAATATCGCATGGTTCTAGGAGCTTTTAGAATGATCAGGAACTGTTCTTCAACAGGCAATTTATTTTGATGGGCACTCTGTGCATTGGCTATATTTAGATGAATATTATGTGTGTCGACTTTATTTAGTTGAACATTATGTGTGATATATTTATTTAATCAAGTCACACATATCACAGTGTTTCTCCTAGACCACATATCTAGCAACTATCCTGTGCTGGACACACCCATTAACTATTCATGGCCAAGAAGTCGTTTGAGGATAGTGTTGTGGATATAGAAGTGTGAGATATACGTTGACCCTCGTGGTTTTAGATTTAACCCTGTTAGCAACACAATGAAGTGTTTAATTCTAGTGACTACTCTACCTCTCATAAAGACCCAGTAGTTGGTAAGGACAATCATTCTCAGATATCTGTCTCATGCTATTTGTTGTGTATTCATTCGATCCTACTTGCCTACTATCTTCTCTGGTACATGGGAACAAGTGGCGTAACATAAGCAGCAAGGATCAGGTGTGAATTTGAGAGTGGCTCGTCTATTAAAACTGAACCAGTCCCCCAAATATTAGAGGTCAGCGCTCCTTACACGTTAGAAGAGTCTGAGTGTGAGAATATAGTATGCACAAATAAAATACTAGTGCCCGAAACCGTGCTGTCTGGGTATTCATACCCCTTGTGCTAGGAGCTGTAGTATCTAGAGTACATTTCGCCATAGGCGTGGTGGTAGATAACAACTTATAAAAGATGTAAACAACTGTTAAAAGAAGAATATAATTTAAAACAAATAGCCTAATTGTTTGTTGTGAAAGTTTTAACTGCCAAAAGTGACAACAAATCAACATATGGTCTTGCAGACCAAATGGTTTGGTGAATGGACATATGATAGTTGATCTGGTAGCTCTTACTAAATGTCACTTACCTACACTCCTACAGTAGATGGGGTATAAGTAGCTATAATTAGGCCAGGAACTATACTATCCATAATCCAAGTAACTATCCTACTAGTGTTAAGATCTGTACTAAATGTGTGGCTGCATTTGTTTTAGGAATTCTATTAGTTGGGTAATATAAATAGGCCATACACTGGTTTCTTATCTAACTCAACAGGTGTTGCGCCAGGTATGCTAGACCTGTGGCAGCCATCCCTTACCACTGAGCTTTGATTACGAGTATGCAGCCTTAGGTGCCACACACTTGTCTAGAATTTGCGTTATTGTCACTTCTAGCAGATTCCAGATGGCAATTTTGAGTTGCGAGTTGAAGCGGCCACCGCACGCTCACCTATCACAAGCCAGTCATGAACATGTCCTCTTAAGGGGAAGCAATCGCAGTGCTGTTCACGAGCCTCTCGCACCTGGCAAAAGATGGAAGGTTTGAAGTCTTGTCTCGCACGAGATTATTGCGAGACAGAGTGGCTGACATTTGCGATACTTGTGTACGACAGTACTATACTGACAAACGCCACTGGATGGTTTCTTTGTTATCTCTTGGCGAGTCGTTGGGCTACCTCTCTATCCGCTGGTCTGGAAATAGCGGAGTTTATTTTTGTACCGACCTGGAGTCGAAGGTTGTCTGTAGATTCCTTAAGACCTTGTTGATCTTGGTGTGGGGTACCATGTGGGCTTGTGAAAGCTGGCCCATTCGGGAATCTCGTTGACTGGCGTCTGGCACGGACGTAGGGTTGAAGGAGTAAAGACGGGAGGAGGAGCGAGGGGTCCCAGGTGATAGCCGACGGGACTCAGGGGGGATATTGGGGTTGGGGGAGCGCGTACAGTGTGTGAACCACGGGAATAGATGCTGTGAGAGAAGTGTGGGGAAGTGAGCGGGGAAGGGTGTGGTTCGGAGAGTCGGGGGAGGTTAATCCCTGAGGTCTGGCGGCCGTGGTGGCCAGCACGCCGTCCTGATAGTGCGTGGGTCCTTTGGTCGTGTACCCCGTCCGTGAAGTGCTGAGCTCTGGCGTGGTGTTCTCGTTAATGCTGGTGGACTTGTTCTGCGCGTTCTCCCGTCTCGTCTGTTGGGTTTTTCCGGAGCGATTCGTGAAACCCACGTCGTTCCCGAGCCGACTACCGTAGGATTGAAGGAGGCATTGTACCCAACATCTAACATAGTGGCTAGGTGGTTTTGGTAATATCAGACTGTGGTCCAGCAGGAAGCTGCCGACAGGATCACCTCCTCCATTCTCCTGGTGTCCTGACAAAAGTAACGTGTCCAGTCTGTAACACTCGCGTCAGCCACGCAGGATGTACAGGCAGGCGGCAGGCTTCCAAATGGCTAGAACCCTTTACTTTTTACTTAAGAAGATTGTTACTATGGTCAACAACAAGTCTAGAGATTCATGAATCGATTCTTGGTGGCGCTTTCAAAGCTATTTACTATTTTTTACATGAGTTTTTACTGCTATCCAATTAATATGTGGGTTTTAAATAATAGAAATATTGCACATTAAATATTCTATTATAAAATCTGCATGATATAATAATTAGTTCTAATTAATCTCGCTATCCGATAATTAGTTACATAACAAAATTAATACCATGCAAATATGTAACGTCCATACTTTTACCAGAGGAAAGGCGATAATAGAATGCAGCCCCCCACTCCTATAAAGTCCAAACCCCCCATAGCTGACCATTAGACCTCACACGCTTAATCTTATCGGTCGAGATAGTGGTGCATCAAACAATGACGAACCATCTATGAAACAACGATTTGAATCTTTATAAGTCCAATATAAGTGCAGTCCCAGGTGATAACAGCCCAAGCATGAATGTGCTAAACGAGGGTAAAAGTAATAATTTTGACTTTTTTAAACTCTTATATCCCGGCCGGCTCCGTTAACTTGGCATACAAGTGTCAGGCGCTGCAGTTGATGATCTGGCTCGTTCACTTTTAGTTTGCACTATTTTCATATACCATGTTAACTTACACTATGATTTTCATAGAAATACATTAATTTTAAACTTATAAGCTCATGTTACCACATATTTGAAGTAAAATGTTACAGTGGTATTTATATTCTTAGCCTGTTAATATGTAGATACAAATTACACAGTAATCCATAAGGAATTACTTTAGGAAGCTTTTGATAACTTTTTTTATACTAATAAATCAAAAAGATATTTCTAGGATGCCATATTTTAGTGACTTTAATCAATGTTGGTGGTGTAAAGTGGACTTTCTATCAAAATCAAGGTTTAGCTGGATAATAGAATATGAGCTATACATGGCTTATGTGCTTTAGCGGATTTCTACCATATACCAAATATATAAACAGGTAATTTGAATGTATGGCCGCTCGACCATGTGAGGTCATAGTTGTCATCATACCATTGAAAGTATGTATGCTTGCCTCCAAGCAGCTGTTTCTGGGATGGTATAGTGTGTGAGCTACTGCGCAACTACGATGAAAAATCTACCCATTCTTGGTTTAACTTCGTTTACGTTAACCCGCATTGTATTCTCCACAGACCGACTGTAGCCAAGCATCAACAGAGGGACGCGATGGTGAGATGTACTTCACTCTTCTCCCGGCCACCCGACAGCGCCGTCTAGTACCCATCCCAGCAGTGGTGTGGCGGGACGGTTTCCTGGCGGGATACGATCCGGTCTTGGACGCCACCGCCATCAGCCTGGGTGGCGCCGACACGACTGTGAGCACCGTGATGGTGTTACCCGGGCAACAGGGCCAGCTGGCGAGCCTTGAGGAACGTCTCGTCGACTCGCCCTACGCCGAGGGTGCGTGGTCGCGGCTCCTTCGGACCCTCCACCCCCGGTCGGGTCTTGAACTCCAACTCCCACGCTTTTCCCACCGCTCGCAGGTGAACGTGACGTCGGCGCTGAGGCGAATGGGACTCAGGGACCTGTTCGCTCAGGGTCGAGCTGACCTCAAAGGCCTCAATGGGCTCTCCAATGACCTCTACCTCGCTGACATGGTGAGTGTTGTACTTCAAGCTCTACTAGTTAGACGAGCGGTCAGTGCATCTGACTTTGAGGACTGTTATTAGGGGCGTATCCCCAATGTAAGCATTAATACAAGTGTTTGTGTATATTCAGGTTCAGGTGAATACATTCTCCACGTGCAGTGAGGAGTCCAGGGACTCGCGGCGCCACGTTGAGGTGTTCCCCGCTGCGACGCAACGCGTTGGAAGGGAAGAGGACGATTACGATGGCGAGTTAGAGGGAGACGAGCAGGATGTGGCGTCCATTCCATTGGCGTTACGTCCACGCCAGGCAAGGGTCCCCGAAGGTCCCAGGCTCAGGTTCGACAGGCCGTTCCTCTACCTAGTGCGGCACAATCCTACGGGGCTGATCCTTCACATGGGAAGATTCAATCCGCGCCTACTGCGCTGAGACTCACTGACTGCTGTAATTTAGGGGCAGTTTAGTGTACAAGTGTCTTGTTTTATAGTGGTGTTCATATACAGTAGCTCCCAACATATACATTTACCTAACACTGGTAGCCTACACTTGTAAACAGCCATCTAGTGAAAGTTTGTTAGTTATACAAAGAGAAAAAAAAGAGATTAATTGGTCCGTAATTGGAAAAAAAAATTGTAGTGGTGACTGAGGACTTTAGTTGGTGTCCATTTGACAGTTATCGTGTTATACCCTCCCTAGCACACTGGAGAAGCGTACCAATGGATGAAAATGAAAAGGCTGTTTTCAGCACAAATGTTCCTTCTATGATAGGCTTGCTTACATCCGTTGTACAGCTGAGGAAGCAGTAAGATGGCAGAAAATTTGAATGTAGGGGTGTGTCCATATACCACTGCCCTTATATCTCCAAAAGTGGATGATGAAATATCATTCCAAGGTTTCCTGTTTGAAAGTATTATTTTTACTTAAAAATATTACTTATCAAAATTGATAACCTTATTTAAATGTTAACGATGACTTCTTGTACAAAGAAAAAAGTATATTTTTACAAAATATTTCATTAATAACTTTAAGTTGTGTTTTTCTTACTTTTTTTTTTTTTTGAAGAAGATAAAACAGTTATTTTATGTGTAAGTCAACTTAAAGATGGATGCGTCAAAAGGCCAAGAAAAAAGAAAAAAAAACTCATCCCTTTTTTTACTGTCTTACCTTATCCGTCATATCTATGATTTGTTAAAAAATTGACAATTTTCGTAGCGAGGGACTGCTTGAAGAAATGAACGTGTCATTTCTGTTTCAATACGAATATCAATTAAGTTTATTTGTATTCTTTTCTTACAAAAGTATGATTATGGAAACGGAGAGGAAAGGTTTATACATGAGTATAGTTTCATGCCTTTCTTCTTTGATTCTATGAACACTTTCTTAGCCAATTTGGACTGATGCACTAGAGTATGTTGCACCTTAACTTGCACACTTTGAAACTTGTTAAAGTAAAAACATTTTTACTAGGTATTTACTTTGCAAGTAGCTTTTAATACCAGATTGGACTATCTTGGGTTTCATGTTCGATTGTGGGGTGAAATGGTGCTAAATATTTCAGGGGTCTCATGTGTGAAAGATTTTAGGTATGCTGTAGATTTAATCAACTCATTTTGAAATACTTGGAATAAGTCTTTTTTTTAATCTATAATGACAAGCTAAGGTGCAACAAACCAGAGATTGTCCCGGTGAACTTTTGTGTAACTACTGTACTATAAGACTACCATTGGTGACCTTGAGACAGATTGTCAACAGTGTTGGCTCTTGAGTAACAAGAACCGTTATTTGGCTACCAACCTATTTGTTAGTGGTGCTTTTTGGCCCAGTGAAGCCTCGATTAGTTTCCTTGACTTGCCACGCCATAATTTTGGTTTCTGAAACTGCAATATACTCTTGATCACATGTGTATTTCTCTTCCTTCTACCGTAGCGCCTCTGTACCAATACCCGGGTTTGCCATGAAGGATAGAATCTAATGCAAATTAAGTCAACGTTACGACTCCATAGTACAATTATTTTAGCTCAAGTGTGTCTTTTGAATTTTCTATAGGTATTTAAATAATTGTATCATTCTAAAACTCAATTAGGTGTAAATGCATTTGCCTAACAACAAGTTTATGATTATATTGATGTTCAATGGACAGCCTTTGACACAGTATAGTTACTCTTTTTGTAAGATATGTCAAATTTATGTTATTTAGTATTATTATAGTAATATTTGTACAAACATGGTGCGTGTGCAAGCCTGATAAGGTACAAATATAACTAAATTTCGAGGTATAAAATTTAAAGAATGTGTTATTTTAGAAATTTTAATTATTTTATAACAAAGTACTTTTTGGGAGGTAGGACATGATAGTCCAATGCATAAGAATACAGGGAGGTGCAGGGGGTAGGGTTGTAGTTAGGGTGGAGAATACAAAGCAGAATAATCTTTCTTTCTGGTAGGAGCTCTGCTTTGCTGCTATTAAGGGAAACATATCAACTCTCAGCCAACACTTCTTCTATGCTGTCACTATGCAGAACAAACAAAACCACACGGAAATGGTTTTCCGACAGACAACAGAGACTAAGATCTCAATCGTTTACTCCCCTACATACCAGACAACTTTTACAAATGTATACATGTCGCTTGGTCGCGCATCCCAAAGGTTTCATGTCTGACCTCACGAGAAGTTTACGATTCTGGTTCCTGCACACAATTCCGTTACATGCGCAAATAGTACCGATTATTTATCCTGAGGTTACCGTTTCACAAAGTGGTAGTCATCTTGTATTGTCTGTGTGTTCTTGTTTGTGTATTTATTTATTAATTAGTTAAGATATATATTTATTTATAATAAAAGGTGAAAGAATATGTGCCTTTTTGTTTAAGGCGGGGACATGATATTCTATAAATGCTGTCAGATAAACTTTTTATTTATATTTATTTTGATTGCTGATCTTTGGTTTGCATGAATCATGGTAAGTTTCACCAATGTTGATAAAGGACGGAAGATAAACTTAAATTTACAAAGTCAGTGTTATTTTGCTTGGTAAATAATAGATTTTTAATGTAAGGAATATTTTCTTTGAATATAATATTACAAATGAATTTGTTCGCAAACAACTTAAAATATTAGTTTTGTAATCGTCGGTCTTAATTTTAATTTTTTTAGTTTACACACATGCAAAAGCGCTTGAAACATTATAACTTTAATATGTATTTATTTTAATTATATTTGTTAACACATCCGAAGTAGTTATTCTTTAAAATAATAAGCTTGAAGTCTAAAAATAAATAAGTAATATGGATGTTATATTTTGTAAAATCTTGTTTTGAGTTTAACTTATCGTGCCCACACGTGCTCAAAAAAGACATATTAATTTATTTATCTATTCAAATATAGAATTTTAAATGACCTAAAATTAAATTTAAAAAAGTCATAGACTATTTAGTTTTTTTTATAATACAGTGTTTTCATAAATAGGTTCACCAATATGCAAAGCAAAGGAAGGTAGATCGGTGGGCATTTACTTAGGATAAAGGCCATTGACTTAAAAAATAGAATTAAGTTTAAAACTGTTTTGGATTTCAAAATTATCAAAACTATGACAAAAAACTATATTTAACACACGTATTGTTTTCATTCTTTTTAAAAGGCCACTGTATTTTTTATGCATTTAATATTTAATTCTGATAAGATTAACCTCCCTACGAGTGAGTTCCCTGGAACCAATAAACTCCACTTAGTGTATAAGCGTGTATTAACCCCCCAAATATATTTAATAGCCCTGCAAATATGGAAACACTGACTTGAAACCAATCGGTGTTTTCGACGTTGCCCAGGTTGACCTTGGTGGAATTTATCATGAGACAAGAAGTAAACCTAATTATGTGCTCATGGTTTTCATACGTATGTTTGTCTCTCTACTCCGGAAGGACAAGGAGTCCATTTCCATCTCGGTCTATTACCGAGTCCATAATTCACTGTACACTTCATCTTCACAATGTTCATCACATTATGTATCAGATAAAGAAAATAAATACATTTTTATACAACTGTGTAATTTAATTACTGTTCCTAGTCATCATTTTGGTTTCATTATTCTAACTAAAGGTGTGTATGTGCACAGGCGTGCCTACAGGGGGAGCAGGAAAGGCCGTGCCCCCCTCCCCCTCTAATGTTGCTTCGAATTTGGTTTGCAATGCGGCAGGCACACACACACACACACACACACACATACACACACAAATAACGTAATAAATAATTATTTGATGGAAGAAGGACTCTGAATAACCTATAGAGGTATCTAATATTTGAAAAAATCCATATGAGGATCATCCCAAATAAATTATAGAGGCATCAAATGTTTCTAAAAAAAAAAATTGGGTGATGACCACTCCAAATAGCTTTTTAAAAATCCAGATAGTAACCATTCTAAATATCTTCAAGGAGTATGCAAATTTCAACCTTTTTGGGGGGCAGGATCTCTTTGAATAGCGCCCGGCCCTCAACCCCCCTGGCTTGGGAATTCAAGTCCTTCAAACCTATCTTGTTTTTGTTGATCTTCTCTCCTCCCTTCCCAACACTAAAAATATTCCGGTGCTACTGTACGTATTTCCACCCCATTGATGCCAATCAAAATAAATCGGCTAATGATTCATAAACAATTTTCAAGACCTTAATGACAGCAATGGAAAATGTCTTATTGATCTTGCAATCTGTGCTGCCGGTGTGTTTTGATAGTGCAGCCGTAATAGCTGATAAAATTATGAGTGAAGAATGACCCAGGGCACAAGACGAATCCTGGATAGCTCAGTGGTTAGAGCATTGGCGTACTAAGTCAGAGGTCCCGGGTTCGATTCCCGAGTCCAGGTGTCATTTTTCAATTTTCAGAATATATTTTGTAGGTACTGTACATTGCTTTGCACATTCCCTAAATCTTGTTTTATTTATTCTTGCATTACACCAGCTATTAGCAACTGTGCACACTGTTGTGGAAAGGAATAAAACTACCAGACTTTCATAAATAAAAACTAAATGTAAAGGCATTATTTTTAAGCTTCTCAGGGTCAGCATTGAACTTCAAGATTATCAATTGAATCTCTTGATCGTTATGATCATTTAAAGCACGGCATTCTGATGGTACTTTTTCTATGAAGATAACAATAAAACCTTTAAGACTTGTGAAAAAAAAGCTATATCCAAGCAGTTAAAAAAATACAAGTAGCTTGATGCTTGGATGACAGCTAGGAAAACAACATTTTACAAAAATAAAGGAAAATAAAATATCAATAAATTTGTTAGTTTCTTATCTCTAGATATTGAGCAATAATTTGCTAAAAAAATTAAATGTTACAACCGAAGATAAGATGTTTAAATTTGACATTAATGTTGTTGTTGATATTTCAATTTTATCAAGATTTTTCGGCCTTTATTTTAAGGATTTGGAAGGAGAAATAAGGTTTCTAAAGTAACGTGACAAAGATGCATATTGTGGTATACTTTCTGGACTTAGTTAGTAGACTGGTGTTGAAAACTTATTTGCGCAATTTTATTAAGGCCACTAAAGTCTTTAGAGTGACTCCTGTAACTAGTACCTCCTGTGAATTAGCTTTTCCTAAACTGATTCAGGTCAAGAGTAAACTTAGATCATCTACAATGATCCAGACCCACCTGATTAAGTTGAAATAAACCCCTGTTACAAATTTGGATCTCATTTGGATCTAATAATTAAAAAACTCAAAATCAGTGTCATTGGAACGTCGTTTGTGTCTGTGAAAACCATTTATGATAGTGATTACATTTTTGTGAATGTTTTGCATATTTCAGACATATTACAAATTTGAAATATATTTGTATAGTTAATAAAATGAATAGATTTTCTGTAATGAGCATTGCTCGATATCCACCCCACGACAATGTCTGGAATTAAAAACATGTTGATTATTATTTTTAATTAGAAATTTGATTGGAAGCAAAGCAATATTATAGTGTATAAAAATGAGTATGCTCTCTGTTACTCTTACTACAAGCAAAAAACACTTAACGGATAATGTTGAAATCTCGCACGGGCGTAGTTTGAACATATAGGCTAATTAATATTTACGCCGGCAATTTTGTTTAAAGATGGGCGGCTACAAAACACTACATTTTGTAAAACAAAAATCTAGCTTCTGCTTATCGGAATTTCATTGAACCAACTTTGAAAGGTACTTAGATATAGATACGTATTATAAAACACTCCGTGTGAATAACGGGTGGTAAGCTAGTGTATTATAACTATACCATCTACATTATTAGTTATTTGTAAATAAAACATTTCATAAAGGAATATGTTTATTGATGTCTAAGGTATTTAAGAATAATCTATTTCAGAATAGCCAAAAGCCCATGCTACACGAGGGTTTTGTATCTTTGACATTTTGAAACTATTCAAAAACCATCCCCTTTCTGTTTCATCCTCTTAGAGGCTGAATTTCTAAAAAAAAAATCCCAAAATATTTCCGACCTGTTGCCTAAAATTAGCCTTCCTGGTAAGTTTCATCTTTCCAGCTCAAGCTGTTAGGAAGATAAGGAAAAAACTACCACCTCCCTGTTCCTTTACCTAAAAATAAAAACATTCCTGCCAAGTTTCATCTTTCCAGCTCAGGTGGCTTTAAAGATCCGATTATACCTTTAAAAATGTTCCAATCCCAGTTTCACCCCCTTAGGGGTTGAATTTCACAAAATCCCTTCTTATAGGATACCTATAGCTGGAAAGTAACTTTACTGACGAATTTAAGGATCCCAGGTCAAGGTTTTCGGGAAATACGTTGATGAGTCAGTCAGTCAGGGCTTTCGTCTGTATTTAGAATTATCTATTTAGCACCACATCTTACTACCTGTTCAGCTAATACTCACGTAGGCATTTAGTCTATAGACTACTAATTACACAAATGTGTTAGGGATGAGGAAGGTTGAATTTAGAGGAAGTGTATTCTCATTTGCGTGGAAGTAGAGTGAAAAGCAATTTTGGGAAAACCATCCTCAGTACATTCGACCGGAAATCGAACCCCAATCTCCCTGTCATTGACAGTTTAGTCCAGCATGAGAGTGATGGCCTAGACAATGCGACCACTGAAAGAGAGAGAGAGAGATTTAAGAGGTGAAGGTATGATTCATACAATATAAATACATATAAGTTTTCTGGTGTAAAACTCTAGAAAGGGAGGGAACTTGGGGAAATCCCAATGGTCCCCCTCCCCCTAAATTATTTTCAACAAAACAATACAGTGAAGAAAATTAAATGATTTTGGAAACAAGCTTCTATAGGGCTATTAAAAAAAAGTGGGTATTAGAATTGAGCATTCTAAATCCTTCTTGGGTAATAGACCTACTTGAGTTTTAAGAGTTTACTCAATCATTTAGACGTTTTGCAATAGACCTAGTGTTGTGCTAATATTATATTGTTTTTCAGTTGTAAGCCTAGCTAAAAAAAATTAGGCCTGCCTACTACTCTTCACTTTTAAATATCAATATATCTTTGACTGGGCTTATATTCAAAAAATTATTCAAAATGTCGCACAATATATTCAAACACGAATTCCTTCATGTGTCATATTTAGGCATTTCAGCACTGGTAGAGTGAGGAAGGGGGGGGTGGGGTGGCGATAGGGCGTGTGACGAGGCTAGTTGACGTTAATTCTTGTGTTTCATTGGTAGAAAGGATTTTGGGAGTCTTAATAGTGTTATTTTAGTTTTTGTTTTATATTAACAACTTATTAGTCAATGTACTTTTATATAAGTATACTTCAAAGAATCCCAAAAGTCAGGAGTGTAATTTCATCATTTCAATATGATTTAGAAGTAAAAGGCAAAATAAAATATATTTTCATATAATTTACTTAGTCAGTGGCACACCCAGCCATTTTTACTTTGGGGGAAGCATTCAATCAAGGCTGTAGCAAGAATGAAATTTGATGGAGAGAGCGGGTTTGGGGCTTCACAGCCCCCTAATACCTGAAGGTCGAGAATATTTATTAATATTAAATGCCTTTAGAAATTATTTTGAGTAGTTTTATATTAATTAAGAGATTTAAACAATGCAAATGGTATCGAAGCTATTATTTGTGGGATTTTTTCAACTGTTAATTTTGTGTGTAACGGTAAACATTTTGAATATTAGGCTTAAGTCAGAAGCCTGGTTTTAAAATGTAGCCTATACATTCGACACATCTTCAATGCTAAATATTTTAGTTATACTTCATATTATTTAAATTTCTATCAAAATAATTTGTGGTATTGAGGAAGTGGAGGGGGTCAAACACCCTGTTTTTCCCTTTCCCCATTGGGTGCACCACTGCTTACAGCAAAAGATATTTGTAAATATCTTAGCAATAAACCAATGACGTAGCGATAGAGTATTAATAGTCCAAGATAATCTCCCCTATGTTAGTCAGAGTTTACGCATCTAAATAGCTTCTGGAGCATAAATTCTCAAGCTGAGAGACTCATTTGTTCCCAAGCAGCATTGTGTGAGATAAGTTGGCTTTAAGAAATAGTTTTAATTGCAACGTGAGTTGGACAATCCACCTGATTACCTCTCACCAAGATCTGATGGATGCTTGATCGATGTACCACTTCATTTTACTCTTATTATGATTTTTTACTTTGAGTATAGCTAATTGTGTGTTTTAATTACAAAACAATGTAAGTAAATAAATACCTAGCACCGCGTCTTACTACCCGTTCGGGTTATACGCTTAAGTACTATTTAGGCTAATGGGTTAGGAATTGGGAAAGTTGAATATAGAGGAAGAGAGCCCGCATTTGCGTGGAGGTATAGTGGAAATCCATTTAGGATAAAACACCCCCAGTTTACCCGAGTGAGATTCGAACCTTGATCTCCCCGTCTTCGGCAGTCTAGATAAACACGAAACCAACGCGTTAGCTAACTACGCCACCGAGGGGGGTAACAATGTAAGTAAAGATAACAGAGGATGTAGATAAAATTGGACTTGAGTCTGTTGTGTGCTAGATTTATACTGAACCAAATATGCAAAATATGTTATTAAAATTATTCTTGTAATTTAGAATTAAAGCTAGCAAAGCTGTGAGAATCCATTAGTGAAACACCTATTTAATTACAAGTGGACAAAGTTAAAACCGAGAGAATCCATAGATAGTGGTCCATTGTTTTCAAAAGAGAAAAATGAATCCTTACTTGAATAATAGTTGTGTTCTGGTCACCTGTTATAAAGATTTATATCATGTACTTTCCTGCTATTTGCGTTCGCATTGCGAGAGCAGGTTCCCCCCCTGTTTGTTGTTCGCGAGTGTGGTTTGGCACCAGTGATCTCTATAATATATTGGATGGACATAAATACACCCTTTGTAACGGACTAAATCGTGACGCTAAAGTTTGTCATCTGCTTGTTATCGAGGGGACATTTAACGGTATCTTTCAATGTTATTGTGCAAAAACGTGTTTCTGGTGAATAAAAGTATTATTGTTGGAAAATAGTAACGTATTATACCCTACTTGGCTGAAGACACATTTACATTAAAGGATATACAATTCAGTTTTAAAGGTAATACTGTACAAATAAGAATAAAATCTTTAAGATATTAAAAATATGTAGCTATCGCCCATGTTGTTTACATTCTGCCAAAACTACAATGCCGTATATTTAAAATTGATTATTAGCTTATTATATTGTTTTCGGAAACAAATTATATTTAAAGTTTGATAGCTAAAATGATAAAAGGTAGGTTAAAACTTAATTACATTTGTTTGAATGACAAACTTTTTGTGTAGTTGTTTTACATTCAAATTATCATTTAGGTTATAGGCTTATACGAAGTATGACTATATTAGCATACATAGACTTATTTAAAGAATCAAGTTACGAGTGTTGAACTTAGTTATGCTCTTCTCACCTTTTATTAACACATTTATTTCGTTAAACTAATCATACATTGATATATCTCATATATTCATAAAAAATTAGCGAAAGATGTCGAAATGCCACATTGCCTTGTATGTGTGTAGGAGAGAAAGAGATACCTAAAAGTTGCCTTCCCTCTTACACAATGGTGTGCAGACAACAGCTCAAAAATTTTAGCCACAGATGCCCATCTAGTTATATTATAAAGATCAATGTTTGGTACTGAAAAAAAAAGCCCAATTTTTTTTTAGTTAGGCAACCTATAAACTTGAATTGATTTCATAAAATTGACAAATTGACAAAGAAAATGTTCTTTATTAAAAAATGTTAAAATATAATTAAAGTTTTAGAGTTAATCAAAATCTGTGTTTTCGAAAATAATATTTATTTTTAGTAGACAATATATATAGGCCTACTTGATGGCAAAACTATATGTATTGAAAGTTTAAAAAAATAATTTAGGGGACCTAACGCAAATTGTAAACTTCCGTTTAGTTTAATAATAATAAAAACCATCAATTTCTAAAAAAATAAGAAGTAGGTGATGGTGCCATGATCTAGCTCGCTACTCAGGGGACCACCATTACGTCGCGTTACAGATACATCGCGTGTCCATTACCTCACGTTTTTTTGTACAAATACATTGCAGGTCCATCACGTAAAATTTCCCCCAGCTCTCTACACACAGATAACCCTACTCCGACGTACAAACAATAGGAATGAAGGGGCGTATATATACAATTAAATCGCGTGTACATCACATTGTATTTTGCTAGGATAGTGTGCCTGACTCTCATCTCAGACTCTCACTTTGAAGTTAAGGCTGGTTGTAAGGATAGTATGCCCGACTATCACCTCTGACTCTCATTTTGAAGTTAAGGCTGGTTGTAAAGATAGTATGCCTGACTATCACCTCTGACTATCACTTTGAAGGTGGGGCTGGTTGAAAGGATAGTGTGTCTGTCTCAAAAATCTTACTCTCTCTTTAAAGGTGGGGCTGGTTGAAAGAATAGTGTAACTTAAAACTTAAACAAACTTCACCATACCCGAAATGTCTAGGCAAATGGATCTGCAACACTCCTAAAATAAATACGCCACAATTTAGTTTTTTACTTCTCTGGAAAAAATTGTGTAGATAAAAAAGTATTTTTTTAATTTGTATATTATATTCCTATTTTATTATCTCATCTTTGCTTTTAGTTGCACCACAGCAATTTGAATTTACAAATTCAAATACAAATTTTAAGGACATTAGATTTCTGGCAAGCTAGAAACTCTCCCCTCCTAATGATAGTCGGTTGACCCTATATTCCTATTGGTTTTACGTCAGAATAAGGCTAGCTGTGTGTAGAGAGGTGGGGGTAACGCGACGTGATGGACCTGCAATTTATTTGTTCCTAAAACGCGATTTAATGGATATGCGATGTAATTGTATACACCCCACACATTGGTTCGTGTCGCCTCAGAGAAAACACAAACAGAAACAAAAATTTACAAAAGGTTTTTTTTTTTAAGAAATAGGACTATCTATCCTCGCTTAAGTATTAAGAATGTAAATACAAAAACCCTAAATGGGCCAAATAAAATATGTACATTACTGCTCCCTTTTCTATGTCAACTTCTTTTTTTGCCAATGTTTCGAACATTACATAGTTAGTACAGTCTCATTATCATAGAAGCTCGTCATCTTAAAACTAGAAACTCATGTTGCCATAATGTATTTTTTATTATAATTGTATTTACATTATTAGTCCGTTTTATTAGTACTGTAAAGAGAAATTAAACAGTAAGACACTAGGAAGAATTATTGGAAGCTTTTGATAACGTTTTAGATATACTTTATTATAAATAAAACATCATAACACATAAAAATAAATCAAGTGACTTTCAATTTTCATTATTCAATGTTGGTATTAGAAAGTTGTTTCTTTTGACTCAGAGATTATTGAGATTGTTGACGACCAGGTTAAAGGTCTTCCGTGAAACAGCCCGCTCCTAGCGAGTGGCAGTAGTACTAATTGAGCGAGAAATCTAGCGGCTGACCTTTAAACTACATATGTAAGAGCCCTCTATTAGCTAGACTATAAACTAGATTTGTTACTAGCGTACTAGCGGAGCAATATTTAACTACTGCTACACTGAATTTTTTTTTTTTTGTTTTCTGGGAGGAATGAGTGTCTGAAATGTTTTTTCCCTGCCAAAATTCTACTATAGGTAGTATTTTGGTAGGGAAAAAGGCCTCTCAGATTTTCATTCCTCTCAGAAACAGGATATACTCACTTTGGTAAAGTTTAATGATTGTCTTATCACCAGGAATCTTTAAAAAACACGATTGAAAATGTATTATAACTCCAGGAATGAAAAGTGAAAACTTTCCATTCTTGAACTAAAAATATATACATGTCCAAGAATAAAAATTTTTTATAAACCTTATCTTTTATTTCAAAAGTTATAATAACTTTTCAAATAGGGTTCAAACTTCTCTGATGTAACAATTCATGATTCTCCATAAATAGCTTAGTTAAATAGGCATTACAATTTCAATGAATGACCAAAGTACAAGTGATCAAAAATGAAAAACAAACACTTATGAATAAAAAAATATTTTTTAATATCAAATAAAATATAGTCATACATATAAATCTTGACCTATAATCTGGTGTAGAAAGAAATATTTATTTACAATACTGTTTTATGAATTAAACTGATGATACATTTTTTTAAACATATAAGAAAAGAAAATGGAAATAAAAAATACAAAGCATGAGATTTTGTCCAATTGATTGCGAACAATTACATTAAAGTGAACCTATATGTTAAAACACTTGATATATTGAGTAAACTAATGCAACTTCAAACCAGCTTTAATAGTAAAAAAGTCAAGAGTCCAGCAACATTAGTAAACCAACATGAAGAATGCAGGTTACACGGAACTGATTACAGGATGGCATCCGACTCAAACGTTTATGAAACCTTTAAGAGAAAGAGAAAATTGTTATTTTTATACAAACCAATACTAAAACAAACTCTACAAATTTGGAGCCAAGTTACTAAAAATATTTACACACAAACCAAAATAGTTAATGTTGTGCTATAAGCTTAACTTAAGATGACTTGCCACATTGACAAAGATTTAAATATATTTTTTTGTTCACTGTTTGGGCTCAATTTGTGCCCTAACATGAATATACCCATATGCTAAGACTCTATATGAAAAAAAAAAACCTTGAGTTCAAATTGTTGTGAGAAACTAGGAGTATGCGAAGCTTTGACTTGGCATCGAAACAAACATCAGCTTCAACTTCGCTTCGTCAATAAAAATATTTATGACTATATTACTTCATTTATTTTCAACTATGATAATTCTGAGCTGTTTATATATTACAAATATTCATATGGAAAAAACTGAAGTAATTGAATTATAAGCTGTGATAGTATCTTGATTTGTCAGATTAACACAAAATATTACAGTGGTGCAAAATAACATCCAAGTAATTTTAGTGCATTAGGTTTTATATAACTACAATATAATATTTTTCCAAGCATAAAACAACTAAAAGAAAATATTTGAACTTTGATAATTTTTCATGTATTTGGTTCGAGTTCACTTCAAATTGGAAAAGTGGACTGTGCACACCCCTATGAGACATTTTTTTTCTTCTTTCTATAACATAATTAAGTTCCTACATAAGCGCACGACCATGGTTCAACTTTGTATAAAATGCGCAGTAGAGTGGTGAAAAGACAATATGAAGATTCTCAAAGTCTTTATCTAATTAACATTAAAATGTTCAACTGTGTCAAGATTCACAAGGTAAAAAAATGTTAGTTTGATTATTTTAAATAAAAGTTGTGTATATTTTTAGTGAATAAGTAATTTTTATTTTAGAAATTTGATAAAATTTTCTGACATTTCCTTTGAATATGTGGTGGACTCGCTAGAACTCAAGGTGGCCCACCATATTACTCTTTCGAATGCCCAGTTTTTCCGCATGTTCTAGTGCGTACTAGTTACTAAATAATGGACAACTACTTAGACCTGAATGGAATGGGCCAGTTTCATATGCAGCACTGGCCCATTCCATTAGAGTTAAGGTAGGTGTTGCCTTGTATTTATTATCTGGTTACACTTATGGTGTACTAAGTCTATTAAACTGGCCCTACAAGGCTACAGGTATAAGAATAATTCCCTCTGTGTTTGAACAGGCTTGGGACTGTCTTATGGCCACATTACATGTGTTCTATGTGGACCTTAAGGTTTTGATAACAAAACGTTATTAGTAGATGTGTGCAAGAGGTATTTATTTGACTGAGATCATTAAATGATATGAAAATGTTACGAATTGTGTAACCAGCAATATTTTTGTTAAAAAATATATACAAACTTGTACTTAACAAAAATATTTCATAATTTGTATTAATATTATTATTATATATAATTTAGTAATTGATTAATGGCTTGGAAATATATGTGTGGAAACACTATTATAATTAGGAATAGGACCCTATAATCCTTAAGGAGATTCTAGGATTTTAGAAAATATTAGATTTGAAACACAAACCCTATATATATTCAATTATTCATTTGAAATTTGTTTGAACCTCAAATACTGCCTATTGGTGGTCCAGAACCAACATAATTCTAGAAAAACTAAACCAGGGATCAGATCAGTAATTTAACACATTAATTTTTGTATGAATGTTATAAGGAATGGATAAGAAAATATGTTTACATTTATTTACAGTTACTATTTTCTAAAATTTCCAATTTCTATTATATTTTTATTTTCACTGAGGTTTATAATTTTACCCAAGATTCAGATTGGAAAAATAGTGGAGTTGACACTAATTTAAAAATAATGTAATTTAATTTATAAGGAAGGAAGCCAAGCCGAAATAAAGTTATGCTAAGTCTTGATAGAAACAAATGTTATTTATTTTATAGACATTTGTTTCTATCAAGGCCCCTTCCCAACCAATTAAATTACATTATTGCACAGTGTTTCCATATTGGTTTTTCTAAGATCTTTGTAAACGGATAATTAGATATTAAAAAGTTATATGCGCACACCTAGTCAATACCAAAAAGTCCTCAAAGAACTAATTAACTCATTAAATTCACAAATAGAATCAATATAAATTTTTTTAGTACACTGTCTTACTACCTGTTCAGGTTATGCAATATATGCAACTTGGCACAGCACAGGGTCATACTACCTGTTAGAGCTATAGCAAATGGGTTATGGATGAGGTAGGTGTAATTAATAGGAAGTGCACCCACATTTGCATGAAGAGTGTGAAAACCTTTAGGAAAAACCACTCTCAGTTCACCTGACCGGGATTGAACCCTGATCGCCACGTTCTCAGAAGTCTAGTCTAACATGAGTTTAGCGCGTTAGACCGTGCGGCCACAGAGATGGGTGAGGGCATGTAATTGCATCTGCCTGGGAAGATTGTAAAACTGCATTGAAAAGAGACAGATATTATTTGATTATGGGGTGGGGATGAGGAAGATTTGAATCCTGACCGATGTGTCACTAGCAAACTAAACTAAATGAGCCAGAAATTTGGACTGTAAGCATACCGACGTGGGTACAAAGGAGTTGAAAAATAAAAATAAAACGTACCCGGCACTCGAACTGAAACAGAAACTATATAATTAAACATTGACTACCATTAAATTTAAAAGGAATATAAACACTGCATGTCAGTAAATATAGCATTCTCACTACATTTCAATAAACACATTCCATGTGACTTCGAGTATTATCAAGACATACAGTACATGTAAATAATAAGCATCGCCATTACATTTCAATAAACACATTCCATGTGACTTCGAATATTATCAAGACATACAGTACATCTAAATAATAAGCATCGCCACTACATTTCAATAAACATATTCCACGTGACTTCGAATATTATCAAGACATACAGTACATGTAAATAATAAGCATCGCCATACATTTCAATAAACATATTCCACGTGACTTCGAATATTATCAAGACATACAGTACATGTAAATAATAAGCATCGCCACTACATTTCAATAAACATATTCCACGTGACTTCGAATATTATCAAGACATACAGTACATGTAAATAATAAGCATCGCCACTACATTTCAATAAACACATTCCACGTGACTTCGAGTATTATCAAGACATACAGTACATGTAAATAATAAGCATCGCCACTACATTTCAATAAACATATTCCACGTGACTTCGAATATTATCAAGACATACAGTACATGTAAATAATAAGCATCGCCACTACATTTCAATAAACACATTCCACGTGACTTTGAATATTATCAAGACATACAGTACATGTAAATAATAAGCATCGCCACTACATTTCAATAAACACATTCCACGTGACTTCGAATATTATCAAGACATACAGTACATGTAAATAATAAGCATCGCCATTACATTTCAATAAACACATTCCATGTGACTTCGAATATTATCAAGACATACAGTACATGTAAATAATAAGCATCGCCACTACATTTCAATAAACACATTCCACGTGACTTCGAGTATTATCAAGACATACAGTACATGTAAATAATAAGCATCGCCACTACATTTCAATAAACATATTCCACGTGACTTCGAATATTATCAAGACATACAGTACATGTAAATAATAAGCATCGCCACTACATTTCAATAAACACATTCCACGTGACTTCGAGTATTATCAAGACATACAGTACATGTAAATAATAAGCATCGCCACTACATTTCAATAAACATATTCCACGTGACTTCGAATATTATCAAGACATACAGTACATGTAAATAATAAGCATCGCCACTACATTTCAATAAACATATTCCACGTGACTTCGAATATTATCAAGACATACAGTACATGTAAATAATAAGCATCGCCACTACATTTCAATAAACACATTCCATGTGACTTCGAATATTATCAAGACATACAGTACATGTAAATAATAAGCATCGCCACTACATTTCAATAAACACATTCCACGTGACTTCGAATATTATCAAGACATACAGTACATGTAAATAATAAGCATCGCCACTACATTTCAATAAACATATTCCACGTGACTTCGAATATTATCAAGACATACAGTACATGTAAATAATAAGCATAAAATATATTATATGCAAAACCAGAACTCAAATCACATTTGAGATCCTAGAATGTTTCAAGTCAAAGATCCTTAATTTGTTTATTGACTGTTTTTTTTTCAACATATTATAATTTAAATAGGCCTATGATTAAAAATAACAACCTTATCTTAGCTTCATTTTAATAGTATTTATTATTTTACTATTTAATGTCATAAATATATCTGGGGTGATAGCCCAAACCATCTTTCACTATGAGCCCTTGATTTATTTCACGCCCACCTTAAGTAGGCTTTCTATCCACATTATCAGGACCTAATTAGTATTAAAAAAATTCTATGATTAAAAGTGTCCGTAGGCTACATAGCAGGAAATGTACTAGGATTTGTATGAAGAGAGGCTCAAAGATAACCTGTAAAGTTATTACTATATTCTTACCTGTTTTCCTGTTTTGGAAATCTAAAAAAAGAAAGCTTATGATTTTTCCAAGCTCTGCTAGGACATCCTGGAACCTGGCATAGACATTTGTTCACCATCTTCTGAAAATACAAGTGAAACATCTTAAATGTATAAGTAATGATGATATTTTTGAATGAATGTGTACATGTAAAACTTCAATAAAAGTCATGGCTTTGTCATTTGTAAGAAAGACTAGTCTTACTCTATTTTTAAAATAAATTTTTTGTACATGCACATTGAGTAATAGTATCCAATAATTACTCGCCCTCAGATGACCTGGTGGTCTAGAGGTAAGGTTTCAGACTTCTGTGCTGAGTGTCCGGGGTTCAATCCTCGATCCCGGCACAGATTTATCTGATTGCCAAACCCTTCCTTCACCTCTGACAAGACGTGTATTAATCACAACTTGTGGATGTGAGAAATGCCAGGCCTCTACCGTGGTTCGGATTCCACGTTAAACTGGAGGTCCTCCATTTCATCTCACAAACACCCTACCATTACACATTAGCGTAAGTGCGTATAACCCAAACGGGTAGTCATACGCGGTGCTCATAATAATACTCGCCCTCGGTGGTTGTACAGTCTAATATAATAGTATCCCCATTCTTTTTAATGTTAATATAATCTCAGATGCATTAATTAAAATAAATAACACACCTAGCCTACCATCGTTAATTTGTTACCGGTACCATACCTAAGTTCCTGAATGGTTACAAACTACTGCAAGAATTTAGGCCTACTATTGTTATTATAATAAATTGCTACTTTTTGAACATATTTAAAATGATACTTAACTAATTATTAAAACTAATATCAATGTACACAATCTATGGGCCTATAAATTGCTTCTAATATTCCCGTAAGTTAATATCTACATAATTATATTTTACCACAAAAAGTAGACTTTATTTTTATTGAAGCCAATCCAGATCTTAATAGGCATAAGTTATGAAAGCCTAAATAATCAAATGATTTTTGGTTGTTTTTAGATTAGGCACTGTAGGCCTAGGCATTATAGAACTCTTAGCTCATTCAAAGTTAGTAAAACAAGTTTAGACGACCACAATATGTTTTTCGCTGCCTCAATTGGAAACTTGGGGGCTAACTGCCTATTGCTTTATCAAAATGTATTGAATATTGTATATTTAACTAGTTATATTCTGTAAATTAGGTCTTCAGAATAAAAGAAAAGTAAAATTTAATTAGTTTTGAATGAGATGAAAATTAATTTAATAGGCCAAAGAAGAAAACGCAACTAAAGTACCTAATGTACATATATTTAATATAAGTAAAAATCACTCATTCTTAAACTTAAATTTCAATTTTTTTAAAATTAATGAGCACGCCTTCTAGCACGTGTTCGTGATGGCATCTCGAATGTTAAATACCGACGCGGTTTTTTAGTTAAAGGTCTTAAAGACTTATTTCTTTAAATAATAATAATTAATCAATACACTTACGACAGTTTTGAAGATTCTCTAGTTTATTTCAATAAATGATATTTAAATTTAATTGGGATCACTTAAACACTTGCACAAAATAGACAGCTTTAGTCCGAAGACTAGTTTGACCAAAAGCAAAAATTTAAAACACACTATATTAAAAATGTTTAAACATGAAATACTAATGTTAATTTTAAAAAAAATACCAAATAAAATGTAATATATTTAATTGTTCAAATATAAAAATTGTTTAGTTATTTAAAATACTTTTAAAATTATTTAAGCACTTGTTTAGTTGTTGGGACAGTATGTAGTTGTTGGCTACATGTTTTTAGTTATATTTTATGTGGCACGATCTAGCGAGTGGCAGTAGTACTATTACTTTATTTTTTATAAAACTTTAACGGGACGGAAGTGTTTATGTTTGTCAACACCCCCTGTTTTGACTTTACTATTTACTTTAAGAATTAGGATTTAGGGCTTAATTTAACCCATACAGATAAATTAATTGTATTGATACAATACAATATACTGAATTATCACACACAAAAAAAATTCCTATACATCTCCAGATCATATATTTTCATACGTATAATAATAAGTTGTCATACTTAAGAAATAAGTTTCATATTTTAAATCCGCGTGTTCAAACTCAAAGGTCATATACAATAATCTCTGGTCAGGTCGCAAAAAATATGTTAAGACTGTGAAACACCCAAGAAACTTTCATTTCGTCAATCTATTCTAACATTTTTTAGAATATAATATTTTAAAAACCTGTGGACAGTTGACAGTTAAGCTAGGCCATGGTTCGTGCGTGGTACATGGACTCCTCGGAAGACGATCAAAGACTTGAACATCATAGAAACCCGCCACATTTCCTAGACTTGGAAGAACTTTTCAAGATGTCAGGCGTTGAGTACTTCAAGATGAACATAGACACTTATAACGAAGATGGTGAGCTGGCCAGACTGAAGAAAAAACGTGGGTATAGCTACGAGGATGAGATTGTCTGCTCCAAGGAGTGTCTCCAAGACTACGAGGGTAAACTCCGCAGTTTCTTCACGGAACACCTTCATACAGATGAGGAGATAAGGTTTGTTCTGGAAGGGTCAGGGTACTTCGATGTGAGGGACCGCTCTGACCAATGGATACGAGTTGAGGTGGTTCCCGGGGACTTGATTATAATTCCCCGAGGGATATACCATCGTTTCACCCTGGATACCCATAACTTTATCAGGGCCAAGAGATTGTTTGTCGGAGAGCCTGTGTGGACCCCGCACAACCGCCCAGCAGACCAGATGGAGTGCAGGAAGCTTTATTTGGAGAGGATGCGTAAGGGGTTTGAGGAGTAGGACAGCGGAGGATTCTTTGACTATTGTGGGGCCATACAAAATCCTAAGTAGCTTGGTGTCATGACTGTTAATGTGCAGCCAACAAACTCCTAGATTATCGACTGGGTTGCCTATTTGAAGCTGCCAGCTGAGCTACATATGTCCGTACCATATTAAACAACTTCCATTTTGATAAGACAAAAAATTATTTTAACACTCGCTACCTATGCATTTTATGAGCTACTCTCATCTTACATTAAAGAGGTGAAGGAGCTTGGGGTGGATTTAAGGAACTGCACTTGAACTGTATGTAGGTTCATCTGGGTCAAATTTAAGTAGCGTAGTCTATCATCAGTTTTCATAATCATTTAAAGTTTCCTTCATTGCTCTTTTGTCATCATCATTAATATCTCTAGAATACTGGTGAAAAGCATGGCTTTATCCAAATAGTCAAGTACACTTGGCTCGATGCAGACTTGATGAATGTACACGTTTCACACACTTGAGATCGAAGACTGCAATAGACTATTTGGACGGCAAACTATCCTTCACAGACCCTTCAGTCTGTAGTGCTGCTTCCTGCTTAGAAACTATTTTAAATGCCATCTATCAGCCCGTTATCACAGATCACATTACTCTAAGAGCTCTATCTCTAGCAGACGAAAAAATAAAACACTCTGTCATGGGTGACTTGCCGTCACCCTTGAACTCAAAGGTGTTTGAGGGGTGCATCGGCACACTTTGTGACTATTTGGATGGATCTAAACTTGATCACGTGATTGTCAATGCAAATATCAAGTGAACTTCGAGGGTCGACGGCGCGTGAAGTAGACCATTCGGATACAGCCCATGTCTTTTAAATAAAGCATACAAAAATATAGCCTAGTTTAATTTCTGGTAATCATCACAAATATGTGGGGAATATCATACAAACTTCATCTTGCTAGGAACACTTTTTCAGATGTCAAATGAAAATGGTTTTCTTTTTCATTACCAGTACAGAATTGAAATTCAAATAATACCAAAGTATCAACATCTGTTTAAAATATTTGATAGCCTAATTATAAGATAAATGTTTACTTTTAATTAAGTGTCATAAGGATGTAAATATTTAAAGGAATGGTAGCTTAGTCACGTAATGGCATGAAAATTATTTTAGTACAAAATTTATTAGGCCTATTAATTATCCCAATGTACTAACACGACAACAAAATATTTTGCACTAAAATATTTAACTCTAAAATATAATGTTCACAATCTCACAAATATGATATCATATTCCATTCCTTCTCATTAAAATATTAAATAATTTATTTTAACAATAATAAACTTATTATAAAATTATTACTAATGATACATGGAAGGTAAGGTTAAACTAGATTTGGAAAGTTTTCATTATAAACATATCACACTCCCTAAATATACAAGGGCTATGTGCTAAAATATATTCTACGCCATTTAAATATATTATGTTGTGAATGGAAATGGTTTGTCTAAATTGTTATGTGAGACATTTTAATTAATGTATCCTAATTTCATTCAAAATGTCCTTAGTCACGAATATGACTAGTTATTAATTTGCATAGTTGTATTAGTTAAGAAACAAAGCAAAATGTGGTCATTGTAGATGGTTTATTGTATCATTGTACCTTTATATAAATAGCCTAAAAGTGATTTAATTTGGGTTATTCTCTTAAGGCGGCCACCTCAGTCGGCAAGAAAGTATCAATCGCCGTCAGGTCACAACTTAAACCTGTCTTAAAATTTTCTGTTGTGAGCCTATCAAAACATTACTGTATTTGTTACTGTATAGGAAGGCTATCTGAGCCCTTTTTCCTCCAACCTAGTCTCATTGCTCCACAAATAGGCCTATGCCTAAAAAGTTATTGAAAATAAGCTGAGCTCACACTTTCCACATTTTTTAATTATTATTAAAAAGTTGTTGAGGGAAAAGAGTCTTGTTGGAATCCTTTGACTTTAGTTTGGTGTGAACCATATTTTGAAATAATGCATCTTAAAATTAAATTTTAAATATTACATATCTGTGCAGTGATTTCTTGCATATCGAGGCAGCCCCTTAATAGTCATTAACAATGACTACGTTTATTGAAAATGTGCCTTTACAAATACATACAATTATTAATATAGGATTATGTTGTTAATATTGCCAAACAGCCATTCCGCAGCTACGGGTGTGACATTTGTACAAGATTTTCTAGCAAATAACCCTTTTAAAATATTTAAAATACAATTTTATTATGAAGAGTTTATTTGCAATGTAAACCTCAATTTTTTCTCTTTATTATGTCCCTTTTGGAATTACAAAATTAAATATTTAAACCTTACATTAAAGACTCTTAATGTTTGTTACGTGTGTGACAAATTTTAAACATTATCCTACAAGAAGTGTGTTTGATTTTTCAATTTCTCTGTGATGTGTACTAAACTAACTTTCTAATAATAATTTATTTTGATCATCCATCATGGAAGTGAGCTTGATATTAAAACATAAATTGTCTCAGTTAAAAATTATTATATTCTGTTACGGGTGTGACAGTAATTGTTACAAGTGTGAGACATTACAAATATAACATGTTTGGTCTACATTTACAATAGTATCTAGAAGTTTTAGAGGAAAGTTTGTATCTTAGATAAAATAAATAGTACTATTAAAAACAATATAGGCCTATTCCATTAATAAATAAAACATAAACACAGTTAAAATAATTAAATACGCCTAACTATATGTATGTACAGAGACGAAGAAAACACCCTTTTCATTTTAAATGTTTGCCATGACACTTATTCAAAAACATAATTTTAATTTATTCATCCTCTTCAGGCTCATTTAGGAAAATATCAACACATTCATGCATTCTGAAAATTGAAAAATGACACCTGGACACGGGAATTGAACCCGGAACCTTTGGCTTAGTTCGATTCCCGTATCCAGGTGTCATTTTTCAATTTTCAGAATATATCTAGATGATGAATTCTTCTCTAAAATTAATAAGAGCTTCTTCTATTTGATATTCATGCATGTTATCCATATTCCCTAAAAGTTGTACCAAAACATATTTTCCTGTTTTCAAGTCTGCACTGCTTGGTGTAGCAGAGTTTTGGGGTAAATAATTCTTCTCTTTAACTTCAACAAGTTCTTCATCAGACAAGTCTAGATATATTCTTCTTGAAAGGGCTTGGTATTTTGTCTAAAGACACAAAATTTTGCATATTGGATTTGGAAATACGGTCAACAAGGAGACAGTTTATATCTGCTTTGATAAAGCAGTGCTTTGATTGTAATCCTGGTATGGCGTTTACTCGCTCTCATCTATTAGTTAACAATTCTTTGTCCACTAATGTATCTTCACTCATTACACATAATATTGTCACTCTGTGAACAACTTTGGGTGCCCATTAAAAAACTGCTTTATATTATCTACAACCAAAAGCCTGGATCTCACTTAATTTCAAACTTTTATCTTGATCGGCCCTCCATTTGACCCCATCGACGGAACCTTTTCCATGAAATGTAGTGGCGAAAAAATACCACTCTCTTTGTATTCCAAAATCTTCTGTGAAAAAACAGAAATTTGAGAGAGTATACTTATTTTTAAATTGTCCAGTACAACCATCAGAATAAATAAAAACTTTTTTTTTGTTTGCTTGAACTCGTCTTTCAAACATTGTAATATTTTTTTCACGAATGTGTGAACTGAGAATTTATTGGGTGCAATATGTCATCACTAATAATTCACCACCTCGGTACTCAGCCAAGCACAGCATGTAAAAATAGTGACTTGATCATGGCTCCAGTGCGCACTTTGATTTTTAACTTGTTAATGTTTTTAACAATGATTTAAATTTAATTACATTAGTACTGTATTATTTTAAATAGTGATGAAAATATTAGAGGGTTTACAATAGTATCTATTTTAAAACAAAAGTTTTTTATAATTTCATTGTAAAAGCCATATTGTGTTTGTTTCTATCCTTCTCTACTGTAGATACCTTCTTCCATATAGCCCATAAGTATAACAGAACAAACGTTGTTTAGGTTGAAGCGCACAATTATTGGTTGCCCAGCAAAATAAACTTTAATCCCTTTAATGATTAACAATGAAGAGGCCTAATGACTAAATGATTTTATAAATACTTTTAAGGTGTTATAAGGTGTATGTCATATTATGTAGTTCACAGACACATTAACTAGGCCAAACAAAACCATGACTGAGCAAACAAATTAAATGTCGAGACTCATCTGGTTTACTAATGACCGGGAGGTTGAGGTTCAAATCCAAACCAGGTGGACTAAGTGGGGTATCCCCTTGATGATTTTCCTTTTCCCCTTCACAAAAATATTGGCACATCCTCTAACTTTCTTCAAACATTCTACTGTCATTATCCTTTGATTAATTAAATGTGGATAGCCAATTAGTATATAGACAAGTAGTCAAATGTGGAGCAAACACACAACAATCATCTTTTAAAAAAACTGTCAAATAAATCTTTATTAGAGATTAATAGACTCGACTATATTTATAATGTCACTTAAGGAGGTCACAAATTCACAATCTAAGCTGCTTGCAGTCCATTCCAGGAAAGAATGTGGAAACATTATAAAACATACACTCACCTGACCATATTGACTGTTTCCTCTTGAATTGTACGAGAGATGGTCTATTTGTACCTTTGCTCAGTGGCTAGAGAATATATCACCTGATCTTACATTTCAAACTGCTATCATTCTCGCAATATTGTACATTCACCATTGCTTAAGCTACTTTTTAATATTAATATAATGATTCCTACTCTTATTGTTGTTACCTTTAATCCATTGAAGAATGTTTAAAATAGGGATTTTTATATGGGATATATATTAATATTGTTGTATTAAAGTGTTATAAGATGACTTTTGTGAGGGTTTTATGTACTAATAGCCTATATTTACTGTATATAATGTAGCTTATTTACACCATTATTAATTCAAATCAAGAATGCCATTTTGTTACATTTATTAAAGATTTATAAATAATTGTATAATATAGTTATAAATATATCAAAATGTTATTTTAACTCATTTTTATGTTTGGGTTTTTCAAAGTTTTGAATCCTCAAATCCTTAAGAATATTCAAGATAAATGTCCTTCTTCCACTGAGCAGACCAAAACCAAGCAACTAATTGCTCACGACCAAGCAACCAATCACCCAATAAACTTTTGCATCTAACCTACTTTGGTGACCGTATGGTCTAAGGTCTCGCGCTCATGTTAGACTAGACTGTCAATGACAAGAGAATGGGGTTCGAATCCTGGTTTGGTATAGAGAGGTTGGTTTTTCCAAAATGGTTTTCCACTCTTCCTCCACGGTAATGTGGTTACACTCCTTCTAAATTCAAGTTTCTTCATCCCCTAATTCATTAGTGTAATTAGTACATATACGTATTAAGTTGAATAGGTAGGAAAACGTGATGCTAAAAAGAAAACTTTGGCATCTAAACAATACTTTATTCGTCCACCAAGGCGACTGACCAAAGCACTGGGCGATAAATCACTAGAAACCAAACTGGTTGATAGCCAAGTGCTCGGTCGCCTGCGAGTTGTCGTTGCATGCACTTGTGAAAGAGTTTATGCCATGTTTTATTTTAATTTGTGCAAGCTTAAAATTTCTATATTTTCACTTTTTGGTGAAAAAATTCCACAGAAAATGGCAAAGAAAGAACAAACAGATAGTATGAACTTTGTTTTGGAGGTATAAAATCAGTCTTGTCCTTAATTACTCTCTTGAAAAGTATTTGAAGCGGGATGTAGTTGATGCAACTTGGAAAAATTTTCAAAAGCATATTAGAGGCGCATAAGACCACATTCTCATAAATGGTCAAAAATAGGTTTATTGTATGAAAGAAAAAACATTAATTGTAAGTGACCAGTCACCGATGGTTTATCACGTTGCGTTAGTTTTCTTATGGATAAAGGGCCTAAATTATTTGGAAAAAAAAGTCACATTCTGAAGAAAAAAGATCAAACCTTTTTTTTTTAATTATTATGCAAGATGCCCAGAGTGGCTTAACCCAACATAATTTTACCAATCCCTACTTCAGACCATTAATTTAATATCTAATTGAATATGAATTCAAGGTGACCTGGTGGTCTAGGGGTAAGGTGTCAGACTTCTGTGCTGGGGATACGGGGCTCAATCCTCGTCCCGGCACAGATTTATCTGATTGCCAAACCCTTCCTTCACCAATGACAAGACGTGTATTAATCACAGCTTGTGAATGTGAGGAATGCCAGGCCTCCACCGTGGTTCGGATTCCACATTAAACTGTAGGTCCTCCATTTCATCTCACAATCACCCTACCATTGCACATTAGCGTAAGTGCGTATAACCCGAACGGGTAGTAAGATGCGGTGCTAATAATAATAATATGAATTCACATCATAACAAAATTAACATTGTCACTATTCTTATTTTCTATAACAACAAAACAATTGTGTACAAAATTAGAATTGAAAAAAACAAATTATAAATACTAAATAGACTATTTGAATATGAGAGCAAGTGGAATCGACCCAACCTTACTTATTTTAGAGCGGCATTAGTGGTAACACAGTGTAAGACATCAGTTCAACAATAAACAGGGTATCTATTGCAATAAGTGTTTTTTTTCTCAACCCCCCATGTTATGTTTGTGCATTTCCTCTAAACAACCCTCCTCACATCTACTCCTTAGATAAAGACACTGCAGCAATAATCATATCATTTTAACACTGCATTTTACTACAGGTTAAGGTTATACGTCAATCATGGTGTTAACCATAATAATAATAATAATAATATAATAATAATAATAGCAAATGTACTAAAACAGCAATTCTTAACCGGGGGGGGGGGGGGGGGGTGCGAAAGGTTTTTTTAGGGCCTCGAAAAAAAAATTAATTTGCTTATTCTGAAGTCAATTATCATAATTTCACATTTTGGAAGAAAGAATTTGATGATCGTAACATGTAAGTACGTACAGTAGACTCTCAATTTTCCGGGTTAATGGAGGGGAGGGGAAGCACGAATAATAGAAATCACTGATAGCACAAATAATCCCCATCCGTTTACCAACGCCATTCAAAATTTGTTGCCCTTTGTTTCTACTTCTTTAGTGAAAAGGTATTTTCCACAATGGTAAATATTAAAACGAAGCAGTGAAATCGACTCGTGCATGCAAATAGCATTAAGTAATACAACTGAAACAAGAATAGACAAATTAGTTGAAAGTGTTCAACAGCAAAGGTCCCACTAAATACATTTAGGTAAGTTCATTTTTTTTATGCTGTTTTTTATTACAATCAGTAAATAAAGCCACTATTTTAGAATAAATCTTAATGATTAATATGTTAGTAAAAACTAGGGGGCTGCGAGTAATAAAAGTTTAAGAACCACTGTCCTAAAATTTGTATACTTACTAAATATAACTAGTGAAGTGGCTGTTTTACAATTATTTTGTTTATTCTAAAAAATTCTAAAAGGAATAGGTATGTGCAAATTATTTTTTTACTTATTATTATTCAAAGAAAAGCTGAATTGAAGTTTGAATATTTTTAGCAACATATAAAAAGTGTTCTGTAACTTAAATGCTTATAGATTTTGGCCCAAGTTGATAAATTACATTACTATCACAACATATTATTCAATGGTCAAAAATTTGTGCAATGTGATAATTCTCTTTTAAATGTACCCACTGTTTACCTTGATTAGGTAGCAGTCTAAAGGTGGAACTGATAAGATAGGGCCAATGTGTAGTTTGTCAAGGTAAGATTGTTACCTTTCAGGGTAAATATAATGTATACACCCGTTTCAGTGGCCAAATGGTCTAATTAAGGCATCACTCTCGTGTTAGACTGGCCTGCTTAAGATGGGAGATCAGGGTTTGAATCCCAGTTGGGTCTATTGAGGGTGTTTTTTCCTAAATGGTTTACCAATCTCCTTCGAACCAAATGTGGGTAAATTACCTCTGAAATGCTTTCTTCCTCATCCCCATCCATTAGAAAAATGATCATAAATATGTATTACCTAAAAAATTCAAATGTACACAAGAGCACAAAATGACAAAAATTTAACATGTGTATTTTTGCTATCAATAATTTTATTGACCTTTGTAATTGCATGTTTATGTTTTAAAAAGTGTCTTTATTGTGTTCTTAAAATAATTCCATACATTTCTCTTTTTGTGAGGCACATGTCAAGGTGTTTCTGTGATGTCTGTTTGACATAAATAATACTAGGCATACTTGTTTATTTTATTACTTCTCAAAGAGAGGAATATTGTGATCATAAAAAAAATAGAACTCAATATTTTGATAAATATCTATGTTGTTTTTATAATGATTCTGTGTACCTCGGCCCAAAGCCGAAACTATTTTACCAATCGGGCTAAAACTTGGCATCAAGGGTTTTCATAAGGTTCCCCTATGAGATATATACTGTATGCATTTTTTGTGGAGTTCTTTGGAGGACAAAGATGTTCCTCTTTTCTCATTGTTTCTGTAACAGTATATTTTATCTAGGATCTTTGGTAGAATGTTTCTATAACGGTGTATATTACCTATTTTGTATCAAAAATCTTATGAGTTTTTAGTAAATGTCTCTAATTTAAAATAAATGAGACAGACTGTGCGATGTACCATACCATTAATTTAGAGTCTGGTTGTTAGGTTTGTCCAATATTGGGCTAAACCTCTAGTATGTAGAATCATAGATATTAAAAAAAACTTTTAATTTTTCAAATCTTGAACATCCTTTTAGTTGAGGGATTCATAGCACCCATCTCATATTAATGGGGTTTGTCATTGCAGTTTTAAGTTTCCCAATAAATGACAAAGAGCATCTTGCGTGGTTGGTTCCTAGTAGATGTCTGTACCATTCCCCCACCAAACAATGTGTTCTCGCATAGGGGTTCTAAAACCTTTTCGACTGAAGGAGCCCTTGTAGCAAAAAAATTACATGCTAAAGCCCTCATAAAAAAAGGCCACATTAACATTATGAACATTCAATAACAACACTTGAATTTTACAGGTATAAAAATATAAAACAAATGGAAAACATCTCGCATGTTCTAGCGCTGCACCTTTGGAAAATTTTCTTTATCTGGATTTGGGAAAGTTAACAATCCTAATTACTGATGGTTGATATTATTTTAAAATGTGAAAAACTAAAATATTCTAAAACTGCCTCACAGTTGAGTGCTGTTCTGATTAACTTACAATAAAAATAACAGCCCCTTTGAGAATCAAATATATGTAGGCCTATACATTTATTTTTTTAAATTATTGTTTTAACCTCGGTTCACATAGACAACAGTTGTTGAGCCAGTTTGTCGCCTTTGTTTATGTTTGTGTTCACATGAATGACAACTTACTACAGTGTCAAAATGTTACTTCGTATTGGTTTTAGCAGGAAAATCTGTGAAAATTGCTGTTTCTATAACAAAGTGAACAAATGGTAGAAAAATAGCTTAAACAGTTTTGTTTTTTAATTGACTTTCATATTCTCAAATTTTCTTTATCTCACTTGTTGATAGTTAAGTATCAACTTCAGGGGCTCATGTTTCCAAAGGATCAAAACATTCATAAACACAAGATTAACAAATGGTTTTTGTGATAAAATAATACTCATGTGGCCTGCCTCTTTCCTTGCTGAGGTTTTCTAAACACCCAATGACATTTATACTGTCTAATACACTGTTATTGTTGTAATTTAACATATACCTGATACAATTAAAAGATGTTGCATACCATCCCTGTAAACTGCTCCAATAAACACAGTATTTTTTAAAATATAAATGAACGGCAATGTTGTATTTGTAAAATGACTCTTTAAAGGCAAACGCCCTTGTAAGGCCATTAGCAAGTAAAATTTATTTTCAGTTAACTAAAATGATTGAGGAACCAAATCATAACTCACTTAAAAATTGGCTTTTTTGTGACAAATATGACAAACAAATAGACAAATCAAGTGATAATCGCCAGTTGTTGCTGTTGGCTGATGGTAGAGTCATAAACTCACAGCATGTGCCGTCACTGTTTCTGTGGTTACTTGACAAGTGTGTACGGGGAATTTTGGAACATATAATTCACTTTTTACTTCTTGAAGGCCAGCACGGTTTTCTTAATGATATCTGCAGATTCTTTTATCTGCTCCTCGTTGATGACCAATGGTGGTGCCAGTCGGATGATGTCCCCGTGGGTCGGTTTGGCCAGTAGGCCATTGTCCCTCAGTTTCAGGCAAACTTTCCATGCATCAAACTCTGCAAATATATTTAATGATAATAACTTCATACCTGGGATTCTCCCACAAGATCTGGACAAGGACCGTTATTTTACTACTACATTACCTGCTGTGTAATAAACTATGTAATTTTGAGAAATGGGATGAGGGGGCTTCCAGAGAAATGTACCAACATTTAGATGGAAATAAGGTGGATTACAATTTAAAACTATCCATAGTGTCTCGTTTCAATGATTGAACCTTGAGCTCCCAAGACAAGAGTCAAGAATGCCAGCATACATCCGACTCTGTTGGTGACTACTTCTTAATAAATATTGATAACAAAAATAAACTTTTTTATAATCTTTGTTCATACTATGTGATATTTTTATATTTTATTTAGGGTTTGCCAAAAATCAGTCACACCTGCTTGTCACCATATATGCTGTGAGTTTATACTGTTTCATAAGAGACTGTCCAATCTTTATATGGAAATCTCTTCTCTCTTTATGAGGTAGTAATTTTATTATACCTGGAAGAATGTATAAGGAAGGTGAATAGAAACATATAAAAGGGGACGAACACAATATGGCTTTTACAATGATAAGAAGAACACAGTTCACACTTTACATTGCTGCCACTGGGCAAAAAGGTAATGGCTTCTTCTTGAAGAAAATCAATTGGGCGGTAATGATCAATTTTCTTCAAGAGGCAGTCCAGTGGCAGCAATGTAAAGTGTGAAATGTGTTCTTCTTATCAATGTAAAAGTCATATTGTGTTTGTTCCTTTTATGTGTTTCTATCCACCTTTCCTGTACCTTCTTCCAAATATAATAGAAGAGACGGTCTGTAATGAAATGTCAAAAGATGTAATTTCAGCCAATAGAAATTTAGAAGAATATAACTTAATAAAACAAGGAACGAAACAAATTATTAAATTAGAATCAACTTGATATTTGTAAAATAAGCTTATGTCAAAATGATAAATTATAAAAGGTTCTGACAAGACGTGTATTAATCACAACTTGTGAATGTGAGGAATGCCGGGCCTCCACCGTGGTTCGGATCCCACGTTAAACTATAGGTCCTCCATTTCATCTCACAATCAGCCTACCATTACACATTAGCGTAAGTGCGTATAACCCGAACGGGTAGTAAGACGCGGTGCTAATAATAATAATAATAATAATATAAAAGGTTGATGAAATATTGTACAAATTATAGAGTTTATGGACACAATACATAAAATAGAAAATAATGTCAAAAAACCTTAAAGGTTATATATTGCATGTTGGAGACAAAGTTGTGTAAATTAGTTGGAAATTAACAAAGTTAATTTTAAAATGCAATTTAAGCATCTCATTTATATTTAAAACACAATTCAAGTGTCCCATCTATGTTTAAAACACAATACAAGCATTCCATCTATAATTAAAACACAATTCAAGTGTCCCATCTATATTTAAAGCACAATACAAACATCCCATCTCTGTTTAAAACACCTGTGGTGCTGACTACTAGTATAACCCCCAGAATTGGTATGCAACACAAACTGACGAGAGATCGGTGTCCCTGATGACTCACCCTTGTTGATGACTATGGCGTTGAGCAGCCCCTTGCCCCGCACCACTGAAACCACGTCCTTGGGCAGCTGGGACAATTCCTTCCTGAACACCTCACCAAGCCTTTGGGCATTGTCTGCAAGCTTTTCCTCTTCTAAGACCCGAAGTGAGGCCAGAGCCACCTTGCACCCTAAGGGGTTACCTCCATATGTGGAACCGTGCTCCCCGGGCTTGATACACAGCATGACAGAGTCATCAGCCAGCACTGCTGACACCTGCGAGACATTGGAAATAATTGAGCTATGAGGGTCTTCAGTGAGAAATTCCAGTTGAATGAGGACCTCAAGTGGAGAATTACTAGGAAAGATAAAAATAGTTCACACTATAATCGGCAGGTTTCGTGATGCTTATTCACATATGTGTTAAGTATATGTTCATCTAACAATAGTATTTATAATGCTACCCCTAAACAATCAATAAATAAATTAGACAGTTATTAATTAAATTAACGTCGACTCTTTGGTCTTGGGATAAAGTGCTCGCCTCATGATCGTGGGTTCAAACTCAGCAGGGATTAACAGATTTTTCTTGAGTGATAAAACATCTGTGGAGAAACTTCCTTCGGAGGGGAGGTGAAGTAAAGCGGTCAGTCCCATGTTGATGTGGCATGTAAAAGAACCCTGAAAGGTATGTGAAAATACCTTTCCTAGCAAAATTAGTAGGTCCTTTTGTTCTCACTCAAAGAAATTCTATTGTATTGATATAACCAGTCGGTTTAGAAAGGGCACATTAAATACCTCAGACAAATTAAATTGATTACATTTAAAATTATTCTGTTATAAATTAATTGCTGTTATGGTTATTTGGATATATTAAAATATTTGTGGGTATGGAGAGAGGTATTGCAGATGCTAATTTGGTCATCTGCACAAGGCTCCAGCCATATCCACCCAGTACAAGAACTATCCCAGTCTAGGATTAGAACTTACAGGCATGATCCCACCAGAAAGGGCCTTGCCCAACACCACAATGTCAGGCCTCACTCCCTCATGGTCGACACACAACCTACGGCCTGTACGGCCCAGACCCGTCTGCACCTCATCGGCGATCCAGAGAACATTGTATCTGGAGCACAGCTCCCTGACACCACTGAGGTATCCGTCGTCCGGCACTACCACACCTGCCTCACCCTGGATGGGCTCCACCATAAACGCGCAGACGTTTGAGTCCTTTAGCACCTCCTAGGGACATGTGCGAAGGAATAATAGTAGATTACAAATAATAATTAAAATTTTATAATGAGAGTGTAGTTACCACCATGTTGCGTACCTGATCTAATGTATCATTCTTCCAAAATAATTGATTTCTGGAGACAGGTGGGTCAAATTTAGAATGCCAGCCAGGTGCATTAAGGGGGTTCCTAAATAGTGTCCCACTTTGCCTCCACAAAAATGCTGGTATCTCCTCTATTCCACCCATCTTTTCTATATTTTATTAATGTAGTGTTAATAATTATGTGGATAGACTAAATAAGGAGTGATACACCGAACTTAGGAGGGGGGAAGGAATAAAATATACTCTTATTTTATAATTTTATATGGCTATAATAAGATGTCAATATTAATAAAGCTATGTTTGCACTCGAAAATCTTTGGTATTCTCTACATGCAAATAAAACCACAAGGTGGGCTGCACACTAGGATGATAAGATTTATATTGCGCGATCATTGGGAGGTGTGACTTTTTCCTTAAGATAATATTGCTGCACACCAAAGCGAGACGATCTTTAGGCAGGAGACATATTTTAGAGTCAGTTTATCAGTTGTAATCATGAGCTCTTTGAGTGAAGATAACATTCCCGTGATGTATTGGTATTTTTGGTATTTGAAGAACAGGAAAAGGAAGTATTGGGTGCATCCAACTAATTTTAATTAATGTGCGACACAGTTCTGCAGTAGTTTCAAGAGAACTATCCTACACAAATGAAAACGTAAAGAATTTATAGAATGAGTCTTCCAGACCAAACCTGTCAAATCAGATTTACTGTATTTATTGTATCCATAAACAAGGGTGTTTTTCCACCATATTAATTAAAGAAATTAATATTTTTTTTAACTTGGCTTGACCTATACATGTCGTCACCTTGAAATATCGTATGATACTGAGCGAAGAGACTAGCAGAGGTGTCGCTATAATATATACATATCTTAAAATAGATGTCGCCATTATACTGGTGTGTACCTGTTTTGTCACTTCAATACAGTTTGAATGCAAACAAGCGATATCTATCTTATGAGAAAAGATCGCATATCGCTTACGACCTTACGATATGTACATATCGTATCATCCTGGTGTGCATCCCACCAAAGAAACAAGTGGTTTCTAAGATTAATGAATTTCATCCCATAAATTAATGACCAAACTTTTTTTTGATGGCAAAGCAGCAATAACTATCAGTTTATCGATATATTGTAAAGCTTAGGGATTGGGAATGAAACTTAAGAGAAAGCGAGGAGAGAGGATAGGTAAATCACCAAGATTTTAATCTCGACCTCCAGCAATTCAGTATGTTAAATTTACATTGTCGCCAAACCAAAATAGGGCTGGAGGTACAACTTCACGTTCACAAAGGATTACATTCCCTACTTCACCACAAGATGGTGAGTAAATCACAACACATTTTGCTCTTTTAGACGGTTGCATTGCACGTTTCACACTCCCTCCTGATGAGTTCTGATATGATTAAACTAGGTCAGAGGATTGGATGGTGACGATCAATTTTCTTCAAGACGCAGCCATTACCTCTTTGTCCAATGGCAAAATGTAAAATGTGAACGTGTTTACTTTCATGTAAAAGCCATTTTATTTGTTCCTTTATAAGTTTTACCACCTTTCTGTACCTTTCAAATAAAACAATAAACACAATAACAAAGTTATGTTTACTGTCCCAATGGGGACTTGTGACATCACATCTGGTGAAAGCTGTTGCATAATGAGTAACTTACCTCGAGCGCCTGGAGGTTGTTGTATGGGACGATCTGGTACCCCGGCATGAAGGGCCCAAACCCCTCGTAGCTGCTGGGGTCTGTGGAGCTCGAGATGGCTGCCAGAGTCCGCCCCCAGAAGTTTCCCTCTGCAAACACGATCTTGGCCTGGTTGGCGGGGATCCCCTTCTTGACGTACCCCCACTTTCGTGCTAGCTTGCAGGCTGTCTCCCCGCCTTCCACACCTGTGTCACAAAATCACAATTTTAAAATCATTCCCAGTGTATGCAGTTGCAGTTCTAGCCCTGACCTTTTCAATAGTATAACCATGTTTAAAGTAAGTCTAAAGACTTAAAACACCATGTCACGTTGGTAAAATGCCCTCTTCCCTTGCCCCACCTTAAAATCCCAATCCAGTGCAATTCAAGTATTAGACACCCCTGAGCAGGTGACAGTGACCATTGTCTGTTCCTAATGTAGTAACCTGTGTTCATGGGTAGCACCTTCTGGTAACCAAACAGTTTAGTGATGAATTCTTCATACTCTCCCAGTACGTCAGAGTAGAATGCTCGTGAGGTGAGGGTTAGCACATCTGCCTGTTGTTTGAGGGCTGCCACTATGGTGGGGTGGCAGTGACCCTGGTTCACTGCAGAGTAGGCACTCAGGAAGTCATAGTACTGCTTGCCTTCAACGTCCCACATGTAGACACCTGAAGGTGAGAGCAGAGGGAATAACAACTGCGTCTGGGGACTTGTCATCCGACAAGAATGACTAAAATAACACTTATAAATGGTGCAGCATTACTATAAATATTTTCATCCCGAGGATATTATAGTTTGAAAAAACATTTTCAAAAATTGTTTATCAGTAAACTACCAATGAATTAATGTTTTTTTCCTCAAAACCAGTATTGTGTTATTTATCATGTAAAACACTCCCAATAACAAAATTGGTAAAGCCATTATCAAACAATTTCAAATTTTTAAAAATGAGTCATTGGCAAACACCCTTAACTTTAAAGCAAGAATTAAAATCCCGATTTTTCCTCAATATATGGTCATATAAAATATAAATAACAAGTTCTGGCAGCCAGAATTGAAAAGACTCTCTTCTTTGTGTTGATAAAGGCAACAGTGCCGAAATATTGTTCTATTTGTGTTAAAATGTGTGTCTGACTACTTCTACTATCGAAGACAGAAGAAAGGAAGATGCCACCTTTGTGCATTGGATTCTTCCCACATTTTTCTCTTTCCTAGGTAGGCTTTCTTCATCAAATTTACTCTTAGTAGTTTATTCTTTCTTTTTCTTTAGTTCTATCAATTTCCTCTACTATAAAATTATTTAGCTATTAGGCCACCTCATTTTTATACATAATATCGATCCGGTAATTTTTACAATTACAATACTTTCTTTGTAGAAAAAGGCAATATCCATGTAGGCCTAGCTGTAGCTGTTTATTATGTTCGTGTTTGTTTTTATTTCATGTACTATATTTAGCACAAGGGGGCCTCTAAGGAACTTAATGCTAAATTCTACAGGTCATTCCACTCTTAAATTGCAGTACAAGTTTTATGGAGGGTGAAGTTGACAGATTTTATCCACTTGAGACAGAGTTACAATTTTTAGATAAGAAACGTATCAAGTTATACAAAGTGTAGGATTTTATTATTATTATTAATTAATTATTATTATTAATTTAGATTAACACAACCTTAAATACGCGACTTCACTAGGACAAGTTCCAACTGACCTGTTAGTCATACTTAGAAAATAACAGTTGAAGTTTTGAATACAGATATTTTTTAAATTACTAAGTTTTCTCTCTTTATTCTACATTATTTACAGTAGTAGATCTAAAGATACACAAAATATAATACCTTTCCTTAAAATAAAACATTTATTCTAAAGTAATAGTGAATTGAAAATATGGATGGAACTTTATATTTCAAGTCATTTACTTAGTGACAAAATTCTAAGTGCCATTAGAACCCTGTCATACTTAATTAATCATATCTATTCATTTCTACACATGTTAATGGAACCTTGTCACATACAAAACTATCTCAATTTCAATGCACAAAAGATTGGTAATTTTAGCTTTCCTATTTGTATTTGAATATAAGAATTTAAAAGGTTAATATAATTAATACAGGAAATATTTTAAACATAATATTAAGTTTGAAACATAGACCATCACTTTTATTGTTTTCCAAAAAGGTTAATATAAAGGATAAACAAATCTCTCTAAACATTAATTTTCTAAAAAAGTTTTTTCTTTTAATCTGTATGTATAACCAAAGTCATCATTAATACAATCCAATAAAATGTAATTTTATATCATAGTAAAAAAATAAAATAAATAACAACACAAATAATTGCACTAACAAGAATTACACAAAAATATTGTCATATTATTTGCTCTAACTTCTAGAACTTTCTCTGAATTGATAAAATGTACTGTTTTTACTTCAGTTTAGTTTTGTAGAAAAAAATCTTAACAAACAAATCAAATTCTCACATAGTCAAAATCAGCTGTTTTAACATTAAATTTGCAACACTTATGTTTAATATTCCAAGTCTTGTATTGGCATATATTTTAAAAGATCTCTTAAAAAAAAAATTTCATCACACAAACATTGGCCCCTTTTAAGCGCTTGAGGTTGAAGAATAGGGACAGCTGCAACTATTGTAGCTGCTGATAAAGACGATGCTGTTCTTCGCCTTTGAATATTGTATTTTATATTCACTGTGATTGGACTGCTTTCCAAATGATATGAAGTTTTATATTTAACTTTAAAGAGAGATTGTGTGAATTCAAGTGAAGTTACTTCGGAGAATGGTATTTGCATGACATAAAGTTTTTGAAATAATTTGTTTGCATTTGAATATTCCTGTTGACAGTTTTGAGAAGTCTGATCAAATTTACTGGTGAATAGCACTCCTGCTGTTTCATAGCCTTTTTATTATTATTATTAGCACCGCGTCTTACTACCCGTTCGGGTTATACGCACATAGCCTTTTTTATTTGACTATGAACGTTATTGGCCTTCTGGACACATGAATGTCCAGGAATAGAGTAGGCCTACTTCATTGTCACCGATCTTATATCTGGATGCTTCCTTGAAAAATCAACAATAGAAAAGGAGACTGCAGAGTTGTGATTCTGTGGTATGCATGAATCAATCACTCCAAGTGATTAACTCATGAATTTCACTATCACACACAACTTTTTCCAAAATTGTTTGGAAAGTACTAGCAAGATCATTGTGAGACCTTCCTTAAATAGCTTCTGTCCACAACAAACACACAGTGTACTGTCTTTGTTGTTGACAAGTGAGCAATCAAATTATAGACGTTTAACTGTCTACTATAAAAAAAACTCTTTATATTTGCTCTTGGACATATTATTATGTTTTGTAAATCAAAGCAAAGTATTGGTTCTCGACTTTTTTTTTGTTGTCCTTTTCTTTCTTTTATGATTACTTTTGATTCAATATGTTGTTGAAATTTATTTAATTCAACTTCTGTCAGTGCTCTTTCTTTTTTAATAACCTTGTTCTTCTCCCAAATTTAACACCTATAATTTTTTGGCAATAGAAAATATATGTTAAATTCCCGTCAAAAATATAAAATGTCTGTATATGTTTACTTTCAATGGTTGTGATTCTTTTCGTCTACAGTCTTCAACATAAAGGTCATATAATATACTTATATTTAGATATGGCTCCAAATCGTAGTACTAGAGGCTAAAGCATAGCAATAAAGCAGACACACTTTCAATTAGAACCCTGTCTCACAGCAAACAAAAGTAAACATTGCAAATGGAACTATGTCACTCTAGTAGTTACTAAACCGCTCAAAAGAGAGCATTGAGATTGTCATAGATAGATAGTATTAAATAATATAAAATTTTTGATGTATTATAAGCTATATTTTTTAAATATGTCAGTTGGAACCTTGTCATACTGAAGTCGCGCATAGATACTGCAAAAAAAAAATCACCTGTGATTAGTAGGTTAGGGCTTGAATTCTGCATGTTTATCTGAAGATGGTTATCACAAATCAGTTAAAACATATTGTTTCCCCCTCCTCCATTCATGCAAATGTGTGTACTTTCTTAAACAATCAGTTAACTTAGCCACACATTATTATATTGATTATAATATGAGTTTAGTACCTTAGCTTTACGTTTCCCTAAACGTTGTCAATTTTTATGACAATGGGATGAACTGAACTCTTCAATATCAAAGTTACAACTGTCTAATAGTGTGGTGCTTTTCAAAACCAGGCAGTGTGTAAATCAAGATACAAACTCTGCAACTTCATAATGCTACCAAACATAATTGGGAGGTGCTAGTGACCTGCAGTTTAAAAAAAAAATTGAACTATTTTTATAATTTCCTTCACATTATATTTCCATGTATTTTTATATATATATATATAAGCTTAGTACACCTCAAGTGTGACTCTATACGAAATACACGACCACACCTACCTAAACTCAAATGAATGGGCTTGTTTCACCTATGAAACTTGCTCATTCCATTTTGGTTAGGTAGGCCTAAATGTCGTCCTGTATTTAATATTTTTTTGGCACATGAGGATTACTAAGTCTTGAGTATGAAACTGGCATCCAGGGTCAATATGTCACTTTCTAGTTATTTATCCTAACTTAGCTCTATAACACACACAGAAACCAAACTCTGAACATACATGTATCATTCTGTCAAAGGCAAAGACCCAATCTCGAGGTTATACATTTAAGGTACTAGTTGGTAATCAAACTAAAGGTTTTATGAAATCGGCAAACCTTGCACCAACCGAGCTAAGGTGTTGAACTTGAACAGACACAATTCACCTCACAGGACTACAAGAAGGCTTTTAACCATCATAATGACTGCCTCGCAAATTACCTTTGGCCTTGCTGAGAGCCACGGGCAGTGGGTGGTAGTTGTGGGCCCCATACTTGTCCTCTCGAGTGAAGATTTGCTCCGAGGAAAATAAGCTGCTCATTCCTCGGGGACTGGGCCCATTCTCCACTCTCACTAGCTGCACACAGTGGAATTGTTTAAATGACAACTTCGGAGAGAGTGTTTTCAAAACATTGAATTTTCTTAAAATAAAATTTTTAAAATCTTGTAGCAAACACTAAAGTATTGTAATTATATTTTTAATACATCGTGGCATGCGGGTTAAGGCGTCAATATTGTTTGTCTAGTTCCCACGTGGAAATGAGGTCATGGCTTAATCTCTACCAAGTGTAGTGATGGTTGTTTTTCTCTAAATGGTTTTCCTTTCTTACTCCACACAAATGTAGATACATCTACTCTAAATGATATCTCCTTTCACCCTATCTCCTGTACCCTGATGGCTAATAAGATGTGGGGCAAAATAAATCTGTGTTATAAATCAGCCTTAGCACATTTTTTTAAAAAAAAAAGCCCAATTTATCAAATAATTTTCAACACTATTTAATCTGATAGCTGTTTGTTTCATGACTAAACTAATTTAAAGCAAGAACCACAACTATTTATCAGTAACATAATGATTACAAGGTTGACCTTTGGAGCTTTCAATTACTTTGTGATAATAGGAGATGATTATTCATTTGTTAACACTGTAGCATTATGACGAGTAGAAAATCATTAGCAACAGTAACGAGGCGTCAGTGGCGCAGGACCGGGGGGTGGGGAGTAACTTTTACCCCCAAAAAATAGAAGGGGGGTAAAAAGTATCATCTTTACCCTCTCTTTTCCCACCAAATAATATAGTAAAACATTTAGATAGTGTAAAAATCTTGTTGAAGCAAGATACAAAGTTCACACTAAGTTAACATAATAAAAATAAATATTCTTGGAGCACACACTGAAGAGAGTTTGAAAACTCTGATAGTGATACCAGCTAATCAGCTACTGCAGAAAGAAGTTTTTCAATGCTTGTATGAATAAAAAACTATCTTTGCTCCATGATGAGGCTACGAAGACTAAATCACCTGTGTCTCTTAATTTCATACCCTGAGAGGTTCAACAAAATTGAAATTGCAAAACTAGTTAGTGGTTTTATAGCTAGTAGCAAATATAGGGCAAAGGTGTATGGAAACCTACTTTAATTTTCAGTGTTTCATAATTTTTAGTTGAGCTGCATTAAATAAAAAAATTTCTTAATTTGTTTTGTATGTATTAATTCTAATGTTTGGCATGACTAAAATAAATGAGAAAAATGCACAGTGGGGTCGTTAAATACAAGTATCCTTGCTATACGCGTTTTCGCTTATTTGATTCAAACAAAATTTTAAAAAATAATGCTTGGTCGCTGTAATTTCGCAATCACCCTGTGCTGGTGGGGGCGTGACCTGTACACGCATATTACAGTGAGGACAATGATCTTTACTGTAAAGTTTGGTGTTAGGGGGGTGGTATTGACAGCATTGGAGATGCAGGGAAGAAGTTAAACAGTCCTGTATGAAGGGAGTTTGGAAAAATATTCGGCCTGAAGATTTTTGATTCTCATGATTTTGATCCTGAACACGAGCTTTCCAATTCAAGACATGACAGAGTTGACATAGCAAGATGTTGGATTTGAGGACATAGACCAGGCAAATGTGGATGAATTGCTCCAATCCCACTCAACAGAATTCACCAATGAAGAGCTCTAGAAATGGAGAACGACATAAAGCATAAAGAGGAAGTGCCTTATGTTGTTGAGCCTATCAAACAACTTTCAACAAAACAATTTGCTGATTTATTTAAGCACAATGACATTGCAATTAGAATCATTGAAGAGAATGACCCTAACATGGATAGAAGCACCAAAGTTGCCAGAGAGATTCAGAGTTTTTGGCTTGCTTAAAAGAACTCTATAGAGAGAGGAAGAATGCTGCCCGTCAGCTAGGTCTTGATCATTTCATCAAAAAAACGACCCAGGGCCTTCACGACAGCAAGAGCCTACCATCCAAGGGCCTTCAAGAGAGCAAGAGCTTGCCATTCAAGGGCTGTCAGAAGAGCAAGAGCTTGCCGTTCAAGGGCCGTAGAAGAGCAAGAGCCTACCATCCAAGGGCCTTCAGAAGGAACAAGAGCCTTACTGTCTAAGAGGCTTCAAAGAGCAAGAGCTACGTTTGAGGGCCATCAAAGAACAAGATCCTACCATCCAAGAGCCTTCAAGAGAGCAAGAGCCTACAGTTCGAGGGCCATCAAGCGAAAAGATCTTACATCCAAGGGTCTTCAGGAGATCAAAGTTTACCGTCCAAGGGCCTTCAAGAGTCAAAAGCTTACGTCCAGGGCCATCAAGTAAGCAGAGCCTGCCATCCCAGGGCAGTAATGAAGCAAGAGCCTACCATCAGAGGGCCTTCAAGAAATCAAGAGCTACCATCCAGGGCCTTCAAGAAATCAAAAGCCTACCGTCCAAGGGCCTTCAGAAAGCAAGAAGTGATAGTCCAGATTTGCCAGATCCAGTTTATTTATCATGCTATTGAAGATTAACAGTAACTATACCTGCAGAATTATATTATATGGATTAATTAAAAATTGCATTTGTTTACAAATTCCAGGGAATTGAAGATTGACAATAGATGTAGGCAACCTATAGTATTGTACTAGTTAGATAAATTAATAAAAATTGCATTCATTTACAAGTTTTAGGTTTTTATTCACTTTTTCCCTATCTTACCCATGTTAAAATAAATTCCCTACACCGTTTTCATGTTATGTGAGTATTTATGAGAACCAATCACCCGCATAGTGAGAGGGACAGCTGTATTACATTTTCCTGTTTTCTTTAATCTCAAAAATGTTATCCCCTATAAAAACACATGATTATTTTTACCCCACAAATAAAAACGTTCCTGCGCCACTGCGCGGCGTGACTAGAACTCTTGTATAGAGAGAGGGATTAGGTCTTTATGATTTAATCTTAATCTAAATGTTTATGATAAAACTTTTGTTTATGTTATGGTGTGTATTTTTTTAATGCTCAAATAACTTGTTTACTACCAAAAACAAGTCAATACTAGATCCCAGCAAATCGAATGGGGGTGCGAGATTAAATTCCCTAACTCCACTGCCTTACTTGTTTAAATGATAATGGTGATTTGGTGTGTGGTTAGCACACCTGTATCCAGGGTCTCATTTGATTTCTATGTGAATGGTTTTCTTTCATGGAAGCTTTCCCTTTGCTTTACAAACAAGTACTTGTGAATGATTGAAAGAATGTCTAAATAATCTCAAGAGGTTTAATAGAATAGAGAGATAACCAAAAAGAATTATTAAATTACAGACATAAGAAAAGTATATCATGAATTGAAGGTAATAACCTTGACACAGATAAAAATATTTGTCAGAATTAAGTTCAAGTCATATTTTATATGAACACAATTGAATGGGATGTTTGTGATTAATATTAAAATTATTTAAACATTATATATAGAGTGGTTATCTCTCTATTCTATTAAACCTCTTGAGATTATTTAGACGTTCTTTCAATCATCAACTATTTATATTATCTCTCCTTACTAAATTACTATGAATATATTTAATAAAGTACTTGTGAGTTTCCCTAAAATTTACCATCCCTGTCCTATTTCAATCGATTAATTTAAGTCACTGATAAATTCATACTGCTATTATTTGGCCTCTATACCCTGTTCTCTTTAAGTTAAATAGTTTTAAGTCTATAGACACTGTTTGCGCTAATGGGTCAAGCAGACAAAGAGTTAGTCTTGTCTGGGTTTGATACTGATGGAGGAGGTGGAGGTTCAAACGCTGACTGGGTGTACTGAGGTTCTTTCTTTTTCACTAAATAGCTATCCACTCTCCCCCTACATAAATGTACAAATACCTTTAAAAATCTGCCTTTCTCACCCCCCTAACTTTTTAGTGTAAATATGTTAATATCTCGGCCAGGGAGGAAGATGTGAGGCACAGACAAAATAAATGTTGTCGTTCTATTAAATTAAATATTACAGGCTCCCCCTCATACTTTTTTAGGATCCTACAGCACTACAGCCCTTCAATCCCTATATCCATCAGGCTTGAGATGTAAATATACATAATGCTTTGTTAATGCACAATGGAGGGAAAAGAATGTTTTAAAATCAAGTGTATACCACAAAGTACTCAATGATAGATTAGAGTGTGTGTTAATTTCAGAAAGAGATACAAGACTTTAGTGACAGATATGAACATATTCCAGTATATTTTCAATCAGAAAGTTTTAGATAGTTGAATTCCTGGTGAAAGAAGTTTATTCATAAAGGATTTGATTAAATATAAACATATCTGGTCTAAAGCAGAACCAATTTTAATTAAACATTCTACAAGTCAATATGTGAGTGTGAGAAGAAAACTGGGATTACTGTTGTTGCTTTATTGTAACTCATTCTATGTGTTTGATGTTAACGTCTTTAAGAGAAATTAAACCAAAGTAGAAACTTTAAAACTTGGGATATGCGTACAATTTAAATAGGTGGAAAACTTTTCAGAAAATAATAAAGGAATATGCCCTATGCTATCTTTAACCTCTTATCTATTTTAAGGGGATTTTTTTTTTTTTTTTACATTTTAAATACATATTTTTATGTTTTTACTAAGTATCACTTATCAAAAACCAAGATAAATGAAATGGGCAGATGCTAAAAGTAAATACTAACAGCAGTTAATATTATTTACTTAACACTATGTCAATAGCTGAAAAATTGGAAATGTGTCCAAGATAGTGTCTTGTGGACATCAAAGATAATACAAAGATGTCTTGATAAATACTCTCCAATACAGAGATTGTTTTCTATCACTTCTATGATAAGAAGTACTTGCGCTTCTTATCGAGGACAGATAAATTATCATATTAAATAACACACTTGATTATGAAATATATTTGATGTTATAATATAATAAAACACACACAAACTACAATCTTTTTTGTTCTACATACCAACATTATATAATTTTAGAAATTACCAGGCTAAGTGGTTAGAGTGTTCGACCCCAAGGTTAGATAATCTGGTTCAATTATATGTTATTATGAAGAAGAGATGTATTATTTCCATTTGGGTTGGTCCTGATACCATTAGTAATTATCTAGGTGCTTACAGTAAACAATGTTGAGATTTGAAACTCAGTTGGGTGTACTGAGCTATTTCTTCCTAGATCGTTTACCACTTTCCTTCCATATTAATGCCAGCTACATTTCCTTTTTATTTTATCCTCCTCACCCCTACTTCATTAGTGTAAGTATGTGGATGACCTGTTTGGGTTGTGGTTCACATATATATATATATATAGTTGTTATACCCTATGTATCAGAAAATGAGCAAATTCCTGGGTAATATGGCAAAGAGGATAGCAACTATTGCATTGTTTTAGATGGCATCTGTCAGAGACTAGAGTTCTTTCCCTCCAATCCACTCGACTACCAGACCGAGCAAATATTATTTCATTGTTTATTATGCCGGTGAAATTATAGTGAGCAATGGCACAAAAACAAACTTTTTTTTTTATTTGGGGAAGGGGGTGACTGTTTCAAGTGGGAAAATGTTGCTGAAATTATTTGAATGTTTGGTAAAGTTTCATGTGAATACTCTCACCCTACAATTTTTACTTTATCATGTATAGAAAAAGTATTTTAATGTGAAAAATGTTGACCTTAAGATTTAATTTTACATTAATGTGACCCCAAACTCAAAAATGTGGATTTTACTATTCTGTCTAGCTGTCTGTCTGTCTGTCCCTGGGTCTAGATAGAAACAGTATGATGGATTTTTTTCAAACTTCATATCTAGATGTGATATGACTGACTATGCCTTTAGATTTTTTTTAAACTTTGACCTTAGCCCTAAATTAAGGGTAGTTTACTAACAATTGTTCTTTCATTCAACACTTTTCAAAATGGTTCTATGTAACAAGATTTTTTTTAATGTATATCTGGTTAAGTGTTTTTGACATTCACAAATAAAAATGTATACATGATTTTCAGGGGAAAATATGTTTACGTTTGATTACTGATATAATGAATGATTTTTTTAATTTGAAATATTTTTAAAATAACTCCAATGATTTTGTTTAAAAATTGTATTTGAAAAGTTCTTTACCATATAAATAATTTTATTAATTTTTTTAATAACTCAAGTTAATAGTAGTTTACTGAAAACTTATTTTTGGAAAAAAAAATCCAACATTTTTGTTCCAAAGTGGTTTCTAGGGACTATTTAGCCTAAAAAATAATAGTGTTTATTTATTTTTTAAAAATTAAGGGTAGTTACAAATTTAAGCAAATTTAAAAATTTTGGAAAATGTATAAGAGATTTAGCTTGGGATGCGTATCCGAGAAAATATAAAAATCTTAATACAATGCAAATAATTTGAAGGAAGTTAGCATATAAATGATTTTGGGAAAATTTGAATTTTTTAAAATGTTGTTTGTGACTAAAGAGAACAAAAAATGTTTGGTTTTTCTGAAGAAAACTTAAGAAAGCATAGTTAAAACTTTTTGTTTGTTGCAAAATATAATACACTGTGTGATAAAGTTTGTACACAATTGTGTCATACCATTTATTTTAAATTAGTGTACATTTTCGTTTAGTTAAAAATATTTTTGAAATTATTAACAATATAGGCCTACTTATGATCAATATCCACACAAAAATAAAACTTACATAAAATACATCGTTTTAAGCAATTAGGTGTGAATTTTTTTCTTAGAAAAAAGATAGACACAAAATGAAAATTTTTCCACAAATAAAAATGTATTTGAGTATAAAGCATGCATGTATAACAGCCCCCTGACCATCTTGTGCTACTTATTGTGGTTGTATGTATGAACTCACCAATACTCGTGTGGCATGCACAATCTTGGCTAGGACCCTCATGTTGCTGGTGCAGTGTCTTGTTATGAGTGTTATTACTAACACATAAGATACATCTTGTCGAGATTCGAATGCCCACTTGAACTTAGCCATTTTCTATTATACTCGTTGGCTTATCTTGTCTTCTGGTTATTACAATGTGTGTAGTTTAGCTAGAGAGCAAGAGCAGTACACTCTCTTGTCTTCAGGTTACTACACCGCGTGTGGTCTAGCTTGAGAATAAGATATTTACACCCTTTCTTATCTTGACTTATGGTCACTATAGGCCCTACTGCACATAGTCTAGCTTAAGAGTAAGATATATACAATGCACACACTCTCTTATCTTGTCTTATAGTTTTATATTAGCGCCCTGCAGCTATGTGAGGAACTACACTCTCTATCCAGGACCAAGTTGAGCATCAGAGGTGTTACCCCAAAGATTTGTTATCTGTGGCTGTGTATTGTAATGTCTTATTTCTGTAACATGTATTAACAGAAGAGACTTCGCCTTGTACCAAGTTGGACTGTTATATATCTGACAATTCTCGCTGTAATATCACAATTATGATGTGTATAGTCAAGCTTAAAAGTAATATATGTACAATGTACACACTATTATCTTGTCTTATAGTCATTATACTGCATGTACTCTAGCTTGAGAATAAGATATTTACATACTCTCTTATCTTGTTTCTGGTCACTACACTGTATAAAGTCTAGCTTGAGAGTAAGAAATGTACACACTCTCTTATCTGATCTTCTTGTCACTACACTGTGTGTAATTTAACTTGAGAGTAAGAGTTGTACACATTATTTTATCTGGTCTTGTGGTCAATATACTGTGTACAGTCTAGCTTGAGAGTTACATATATACACATTCTTCTCTTCTCTCCTGGTTACTACACTGTTTGCAGTCTTGCTTAACAAATGTACACACTCTCTTATCTTGTCTTCTTGTAACTACACTGTGTACAGTCAAGCTTGAAAGCAATATCTGTACACTTTCCCTTATTTTGTCTTCCTATCACTACAATGTGTGCAGTCTAGTTTGAGAGTAAGATCTGTACACACTCTTTTATCTAGTCTTGTGGTCAATTTATTGTGTTATGTCTAGCTTTAGAGTATCACATGTGCACTCACTCTTACCTGGGCTCCTGGAGACTGCACTGGGTGTAGTCAAGCTGGATGTGTTCTCTCTCTTATCTGTGTTTATGAACACTCCACTGTGCAGACAAGGTTGAGGGTGACATACTTATATCTGGTCTACTGTTCACTTTGTTGTATGCATGGAAGGTTTGTGTCATTTCATCTAGAAAAAGAATTTACTATTGTATATTAATAATACCATTGGTGCTCCTGTTGATCATATTTTATCTTTACTTTTTCATTTACTTTCTTTGATTGGAAGGAAGTGAGCCTTTATATGGTTAACACCCTATTAATAATAATAATACTTAACACCGCATCTTACTACCCGTTCGGGTTATACGCTTAAGTACTAATTATGCTAATGGTTTAGGAATTGGGAAGGTTGAATTTAGAGGAAGTGAACCCGCATTTGCATGGAGGAAAGATGGAAAAATAATTAGGGAAAAACCACCCCCAGTTCACCTGAGCGAGATTCTAACCTCGATCTACCTGTCCTTGGCAGTCTAGCTCAACATGAATCTAGTGCGTTAGCTAACTACGCCCCCGAGGCGGGTAAATGATAACACCCAAATAAGATGTGAATATTTATTTTACCATTTAAATGCCCTTTTAAATTTCTAATCTTCAAAAATGTCCTGGAGTCCCTGAACTAACCTTGCCTTCGGCACTTCAGGGTGCATTTCAAACCCTCTTATCACCATAGGTTTTCCTTGATAACTTACTTATTCAAGACTACATCATTGACTCACTACAACACTGATTCATGATGCATCAACATAGATCTTTCCCATGTGATGTTTGCAGAGCAGAGCCTATATTTAGTTCTTCAAATAGGCTACTATGTGTTGGGGGAACATATCATAGGTACAACTTTAACAAGGCTAGATACTAAAATTAATATTTTTATAATTTATAGGAAAATCTATAATAGCAATCATTATACAATATGTCAATAGTTACAGCTGTTAAAACACTTCTTTTGAATGCATGACAAATATTTAACCACTTTCTATACAAGCCTTTGTCAAAATTTAGGCCTAATCTAAAAGTTAAAATCAAGTTTCTCTTAAATACTGCATAGTAGAAAATGAATATCTAATGGCTTGCACACTGTTAATACTCAGCTAGAAATTATTTTTAATTATTTTCAAACCAACTGCCTGTGCCGCTAAGAGGGCATAAAAAAACAACTTATCATTAAACAAGTTTAACCAGTCCAGTATGCAAAAATAAGGGTTTGTGTAGTAAGTTATATTTTTATTATAACTAAGAAATAATTTACTATTTTAAACAATAAAACCACATATTTTTGTGTTAATTTGCTTAAAACAGTGTATTACCTTTGTTTTAATCATTTTCACATTAATTTTTCTTTCCCCATATAACTAATATAAATGGTACATATGTAGAATAATAAACAACTACCCCAACTATTATGAGTCACCGATGCAAAACATAATTATCTCGATATAATGATGCACAATAAAATATTGTAATACTTTGATGTCACATATAAAATTGTAGAGAAAGAGAGAAGTGGCAATTGATAATTTCCCAAACAGAAATTCATACTTAATTTGTATAGGCCTGTTTATGATTTATAATCAGATAATCTTGCTTCTGAGTTTTACATACATACGCATGTATGCTCACATGCATGTATGTGTGTGTGTGTGTGTGTGTGTGTGTGTTAAACTAAAATAAATAAATATGGTAACCATGTTTGTATTCAAGCCCCACAAGCTTCTGGAAGTGCATTCTTAAACTATAAAAAATGTTTCAGCGTGTAGCTCCTTGTGGTGTGTGATGCTGATTATACTTTTCTAATTGTTGATGTAGGAGGTGAAGGATCACAAAGTGACGCAGGTTTATTTCACCAATCACCCGCCTCGGTGGAGTAGTTGGCTAACGCGCTAGTCGTGTTGAGCTCGACCGCCGAGGACGGGGAGATCGAGGTTCAAATCTCGGTCGGGTGAACTGGGGGTGGTTTTTCCTAAATGGTTTTCCACTCTCCCTCCACGCAAATGCGGGTTCACTTCCTCTAAATTCAACCCTCTCAATTCCTAATCCATTAGCGTAATTAGTACTTAAGCGTATAACCCGAACAGGTAGTAAGACGCGGTGCTAAAAAAAAAAATATTTCGCCAATCGAATCTTGGGGTGTGTTTGGAGGAAGGAAGCTTAGGTCTTCCTATTTCAAACTTTTTACCGCATAGTGAGGTTGACATGACCTATTTCCTGGCAGGTGATGCGGCATTTCCTCTCAAGCCATATCTGATGAAGCCTTTTGGAGGGAGGAGTGGAGGGGGGGGGGATTTAGTTATGGAAAAAGCTGTGTTTAATTTCCGCCTCAGCTGAGCTAGATGGGTGGTTGAGAATATATTTGGGATTTTGGTAACCAGATGGCGCATATTTCACTCGATGATTTCAGCAGCAGAAGACACAATAGAGTGCATTATTTGGGTATCAATCATCCTGCACCATTTTATCATCAAAACGGGGAACCAAGAAATGAGACAATTATTGCCCTCCTCCCCCAATTTTGTTGATATTGAACTATCTGATGGTACCATTTCCCCAGGCCAATGGCGTACGTTGGTCCCAACTGCTGATGGTACGTTAGGTTCAATCAATCTCACAACTGGCCGCTCCAAATGCTAGGAATGCAGGCAAGGATCATCGTGACAAGATCTGTGGTTATCTCAATGATGTTGGGCAAGTGCCATGACAGGGAAATTCCGAAAGGAAATGTAGGGAGGGTGAAGAATAAAAAGTTACCATCCAGTGAGCACAATATCTGAGTCCAAAGAGGTTCACTCTAACCAGAGTTGACTGTATTATCAATCATGTTTATGATTGTTCTTTTGGAGACAACTATATACTTATTGTTTTCTATAAATTAAGGTTTTTTTTATTTTATTGAAATAAATGGTATTAGTTATTCTTCTCGTTCTTGTAATGATTCCAAAACAACTAATAATGGTTTATTGAATGGATACATATGGTCATGGAAATGTGTGTTTCTACTTGAGGCAGAAGCTTTTAATAATAATAATTTCAATTTCAATTTTCAATTTTCAATTTCCTTTATTATAGTGCCGACCAACAGTCGTAAGACCTATAATAGGCCAGCACTGAAAAGCACACAAGTACATACCCTACAATACATAATAATAATAATAATAATAATAATAATAATAATAATAATAATATTTATACTCATTTTGTATTTGACGATTTTGTTCTCAAATTAGGTTCCTTGACCATTTATTGTGTAGAGATGATCCTTTGTGCATGTTCTAGGTATATGTGTATATAGTAATATTTTTTATTATAACTCTTCAATTTGTTTTTATGTTTTTGTTATTTTGGGTTGAAAACTAAACAACAAGCTATTTAACACTACCAATCATGTTTATAATAATAGTTCTTTTGGAGACTATAGGCTTACTTATTGTTTTCTTTAATTTTGTTTGTTTTTTTTGTATTCTGGCTTAGGAATCAAATAAACCATCAATTTGTACATGTTTTAGGGTAAAGAATAACACAGCAAGTTATACATATCAATTATTTTTTTATTTTATTTTATTTTGGTTACTATAATTTTTTTGTTTTCTACTATCTATAAAGTGAAAACAAAAAATCACAATCAAATCAGTAGAATGTACTAACCCATTCCCTGGCACGGGCATTGAACAGTGTCTGTGTTTGGCCGAAAGTTCACTTCAATAAATTATTGTAATACCATCTATTGATGAACCAATGTACTTTTAGCCAGTCTGAATACTTCATACTGAAGCTAATAAATGGGGCTATGAGTTAAATGCTATAATATGACTATGAATCAAGCAATAAATGAAAACATAGGTGAGTAACAAAATATGTTTTAGATAAAAGTAGAAAAATGGTTGCCGGTCCTGCGTTGATTGATGTGCTAAGCACGCACCAGGAAATGGGTTAAGCTAAAAACTATTAACATAATAATAAAATTAAAAAGATATTAAGTGGTTATATAAAAACCTGTAATAAATGTTATAGTAAAGTGACAAGCAAATTAATCGTAAAAAAAAAAAAAGGTCAGTCTGAATCATATGTATCCTCACATTCCGAAGTCAATTCTCTAAATTTATTTCGGAACGTCAACTTTTCCCGCATCTTCACTATAAACTTAAGCATAATTTTGACGCCTTTCCCAATCAAATGAACAGGATCTTTTGTATCAGTCTTTCCGTAGTACTTATTTTAGAGTTAATATTAACTAAGGTACCTCTTATTAACTCCAGAACAAGATCCACTTTTATTTATTTGGGGGGGGGGGTTTGCAAGATTTGTCCATGATACCACCTGTGACTTAATTCCTATTTGTGGCAGTAAGGATGTAAGAGGGCTTACATCAATGTCAGGAGGCAGCCCTATAATTGATGTGGCTCCATTTTTATCATCCCCCTCTGTCATCTCAATTAAAAACCTGACAGTCTCACCAATATCTTCTGTAGAGACGCTAACCGTGCCTGGGCCATTCCATGTCAAGTGATCCAAATTTTATCCACTTTTTATCAACTGACCCAAATGGATTTTAATAAAATTTGGCACAATTGTTATTCCTACAAAGACAGTTAAAAATCTCAAATGTCATAATTTTTTCTTATTTAGTTTTTGAGTTACACATTTTTAAAATTTCAAAAACAGGCATTTTGAGCTTCACCGTCCATCATGTTTTATTTAATTTCGGCTAGAAATAAGATAGAGAAATGAAATAGAAACCCTTTTGTAGGGTTTTTACTGGGCTTTAAAATGATATATCACATGCCCACATTAGGGCATTTTAAAAGTTCAAGGTCAGCAACTCAAAATTTGATTTTGAATTTCTCAAAAAAAAAACATGTTTTAAATTTTTGAAAAAAAATCACAATCTTTCATTCATGTCTCAACGATATGCATGCCAAATTACAACATGGGATCTCAATGGGATCACATTTAAATTAGTTTTTAATAATATTAGGGTCACTAAAATACCATGATCGAGGTTCTCATAGCAATAAATTAAAATAGGCCTATTTAATTAGTAAATTCACCAAAATGAATTTATTTTTTGTAGCCTACATCTATTTTAATAGAATATTTAAAAAAAGTTGCGATAAAAACTCACTAAAGCCTACAGAACATTTATATGTTTTGTCTGAAATGGGCCTTTGGCGTTTAAGATGGTAACAGCTATAACACAATTAAATACATACCACAAACAAGATAATACAAATATGAAACATTGTAATATTTAAAAAAAAGCTTACATTTTATATTCTTGTGTAATATTCACTTTGAATGAAAAATTTTCTTCAAAGCATTATTTGCAAATTCCATTTCTTCTTTCTTCAGTGTGTATATCCGGCCAGTTGCTGCTGTTGGTTCAGATTTAGTTAAAATTTGTTTGACAGAAATAGGCAGTGTCTGGTGGGAAAACAAAATATGGTGCAGGTCCAGCCAGGTGGAGGAATGTTAATATCACTTCTTCACTTTGAAAATTTACAGTTAAAACATGAGACAGCTACCATTGGTTATTGTATTCACATGCGTTATCCTTATTTAATAGGCTTTCTTCTGGCACACCGATTGATTTTTTTTTAATTGCAGTGTTTGCTCTAGGAATTTTTATTTTGACACCACGCCGCGTGGCTGCATTTACCCCAGAGGTCGGGGCAAGTGTAGCCAGGGCTTGGAATTCTATATTAGAGTGCTCCTAAAGAAACACTGGGGCAAGTGTATTTTAGCCCATTTTTTACAGATTCTGACAGTTTTTGAATTATTCAAAAATCTTTATCCTGTCAAAAGTTACGAACTTTTTCCTGATGGAAAACACAAAAGTCACAAAAACCGTGAGATGTCGATATCTTTATAAGGCACATATTAATAAATTTATTTATATGGTAGGCTACTTAGATATTTTTCCCATGTTTGTTGGACTCCCAGGCATGTTACACATGTTTTTGTTCAATTAAAGAAAGAAGTTTATTTTTATTTTCAATGTTTGAAGAATCAGCACTTTGGCTCTTTGAACTTTTTGGAAACACAAAATCACTTCTATATGGTCAAAAAAAGTTTGTTCTTACTATAGTCCTAACTTAAAATGTTTTATAGCTTAACCTAGACTTAACCTATGGAAACATTATTCTTTTTGCATGTATTTGGTCTATTATTGAATGTTTAATGAAGCAAATAACACTGAAAAATTAATTTTACCCCTACGTCCTTTATTATTATTATTATTATTATTATTATCATTATTATTATTATCATTATTATTATTATTTAGCACCACGTCTTACTACCCCTTCGGGTTATACGCTTAAGTACTAATTACGCTAATGGATTAGGAATTGGGAAGGTTGAATTAAGAGGAAGTGAACCCGCATTTGCATGGAGGGAGAGTGGAAAACCATTTAGGAAAAAACCCCCCAGTTCACCCGACCGAGATTCGAACCTCGATCTCCCCGTCCTTGGCAGTCAAGCTCAACACGACTAGCGCGTTAGCCAACTACGCCACCGAGGCGGATACGTCCTAATTGAAAAAGCAAAATAATATTAAATAGCCTATAAACTAAAGTAATAAAAAATAAAACAAAGAAAATTGTAAAAAAACTGGGCCAAGTGCAGCCAGTGTGGCTACAATAGCTCCGGGCTCCTGGGCTGCACTTGCCCCACGTGCAAAATCGCTGGGGCAAGTACAGCCACAGCTGTATTTTTTTACAGAAACATGCTAAAGCAAAATAAAGCACATGACATTTAAAATGTTTTTGCCCTCCAAATCAAAAAGGAGATTGGGGATCCTGGAGCTTCCAGAAGATTATTAAGAAAATCAGGCCATATAGGGTATATTGGAGACAAACCAGAACCTTAACAACTAGACCCCAAAGAGGCATTTACAGAACCTAGACGTAAAAAGAGCAGATCAGTGGATTATTCTTTTCACTTTACTAACTAAAGACAAATAATAACTAATTTGGAGTCCAAGATTGCAAGACTTGGTTTTGAAATTTTCCTAGTACTAATAGTCAACAAAAACATTTCCTAGAGCCAACAAAATTAAATTTCCCTGAATCGATTCGAAGTTTTTATTTATTTCGATCTTTCAATTCGATCTTTTTGAAATCACTAGAAAAAGAATCGATACGTGAATCAGATCGAGGCATTTGAATCGATCCAAAACATCGATTAATCGAGGGCAAAGAATCGATTCTCTAAAAGATCGATCCAAGATCGAATATCCCTAGTCAGTGTCAGTATGAGAATATGCGAGTGACTGACGTTGAGAGAAAGCACGTGACATTTCTTGCTACTGCTGAGACAGTCAGAAGCCGCGGGAAAAGAGACTCCGATTGGTGACCTGACAGTCTAGATGTAAAGTGTCAGACTTCTGTGCTGGGGGTCCAGGGTTCAATCCTCGGTCCCGGCACAGATTTATCTGATTGCCAAACCCTTCCTTCACCTCTGACAAGACGTGTATTAATCACAACTTGTGAATGTGTGGAATTCCAGGCCTCCACCGTGGTTCGGATCCCACGTTAAACTGTAGGTCCTCCATCTCATCTCACAATCACACTACCATTACACATTAGCGTAAGTGCGTATAAACCGAACGGGTAGTAAGACGCGTTGCGAAGAAGAAGAAGAAGAGAGGCTCGGAATTGACCCGTTTGTGGTCAGACCATGCAACTACCGATTCGGTTACTAATGTATATGATAGCCCATCCTATATAATTACATTTTCAAACTCATATGGTGTAATATTTGGGTCTATTCAAGGTAATTTTTATCTTTTCTGCCAGTTGGAAAAGTTATTAGAAATAGTTATATATTATTAACTAGCTTTCAAATATATATCTTCCCATTATATTTTTTGGGATACATATTTATTCAACTCGTCAACGTAACATGACATTATGTTTGTGATATTGAAGAGTCCGAAAGATTGCAAATAATCTAACTATAACTTTTTTTTTAATGAAGTAGAACTAAAATATAAACAACCGAAGTTATGTCAAATGTACAAGACTATATTTTTAAGACCATGCTTATGATCTGATATCCAAAAGGTCTACCATTACACACATTTAAAGTGATCCTAAAATTCACAATTGGTGAAAAATACAGGAATAATAGCTTCGTTACAGTGAATACATCCTTCGGCCGCCACAAAGTAAGTTTCTGGTTGCGCCACCTGATAAAGCCATCGTAAGCTGGCCGGGGTGTGCCGGGTATTTAAACCCGACCTACCTCGCCGTGTCTTGAAGGACGCCATAGTTGGGTAGGGCATGGGCAAAGCACCAAAACAGGGCCAACAGAGTTGGCTGGTAATTATGGAAATGTTAGTTGGAACTGGTTCCGCCCACAGCACTGCGATAACTAGCTACGTGATTTTAAACAGCCGCCATTTGTATACCGCGTGATACTTAAGATTATTACACGAGACTTCTTCTATGAGTCTTATATATTATTTTATTTTTTTTACTAGCGTGTGTGAATTCTAGAATTAGTGCTTGATTTCAATAACTTACGCAAGTCAAAGTGACAGGTTTTGATGAGAAGGATTTAATTTAGCGTTACGGATTATTATTCAACTATTAGTCGATTTATTTTAGTTGATTGTATTGATTTATTTTTTATTGAAATCACTTTATTTTTTTTTAATAAAGTTAGATAAATAATAGCTATGTTAAATTATGTCGGTTGACGTTATTTGAACAAACTTAGGGGAAGTTAGTTTAAATACCCTTACACAAATTTTGGTCCAAATCCATATAAATGATTTATTTACACATTTTTGTTTTCATACTCTATGCAACGTACCAACTCATTAACATGAAAGCGTAATCAATTAGACCTAAATAATATAACTAAATTATATTTTTCCCTTGCTATAAACATGATTTCTTGATTTTATTAATTAAACATTTCATTAATTGTTGGGGCAAGGGGAGCCATTGTCTTCCTTGCCCCGTCCCCCCTCCTCCCCACTACTAATAGAATTACAAATATTTTGAGAATATAGATCATTGGTAGGGCCTATAAGCAATGACCAGCAAACATTCTTAATTACTATTTTAGTAAACCTGGCCCAGATTGTGTAGTCAACAGAATCATTATATGATGGATAAATGGCAGCTATGACACTCTAAAAGAAGATTGTGTGTGTAATGAATAGTTTTTGTTCTGTTTATGTAATTTTTTGGAAACTGTCCATAGCTTTGGCTATTTGTACTATTTATGAGAATGGTTGCTGAAGATGTTCCTCGAAGTATGCAAATAAAAGGTACACAAAAAATAATGTGTTTTTTTAAAACAGGAATCAAGACGTGTAATTTTATATTTAATTCAATGCTATGCGAGAGGAAATTGGCTTTATGAGACCGTAAACATTTTGGGTATGTGGAATAATTAAGTATCAAGAGGTAAATAACTAGCAACCTAACAAGGTGAACTTCTCGTTGTAGTGAAGAGAGGGAGCGCTCAGGTCCCAAGAGGTGTTCAAAGTTAGGTAATTTAAAGACATGTGTGAGGCCCACTCTAAGCCAACTAAGCAGGCAGCAGAGTCTTGAAATAAAAACTTTGTAAATCAAGCTTTTAACACAATTTAATTGGCGTACAACCCGAACGGGTAGTAAGACACGGTACCCGCCTCGGTGGCGTAGTTGGCTAATGCGCTAGATTCATATTGAGCTAGGCAGCCGAGGACGGAGAGTGCGAGGTTCGAATCTCGGTCGGGTGAACTGGGAGGGGGTGGCGGTTTCCTAAATGGTTTTCCATTCTCCCTTCACGCAAATGTGGGTTGACTTCCTCTAAATTCAACCTTCCCAATTCCTAATCCATTAGTGTAGTTAGTACTTAAACGTATAACCCAAACGGGTAATAAGACGTGGTGCTAAACTAAAAAAAAAAGTAAGACATGGTGCTGAAAAAAACCCTATTTAAAGCGTCAGGCTCGCAATAGACAATATAGCCAGTGACTTCTTACGACGCGTGTGATATATATTTCAGAGAGCCCCACGGATTGCAGGGGCGTAGTTCGGAGGCGTTCCCCTGGACTAATCTTAAGTTCCTTTAGGTGCAACCAGGTTAGAGCAGGCTGGACACTTGACAGTTGGGCTCCGTTCCTTACATCGGGCGCACTTCCATACTAGAATACAAAAACTAGTGTTTTACTCAAATATCACGCAAAATATTATACTGACAATTATTTCACAAAAATTGTTTGAGTGACAAAAAAACACGTTTTTTTTTTAGTTTCTTCAGACTTTTATAGAAGTTAATTTTCTAACCACAGGGTACTTTTAATTTTGGGAACAACCGCAAACACACATAAATAAAAAGGTGATATTTTATCGATAAAAATTTATTTAAAAAAGGTCATTTAATTCTTTTAAACTGTGATGTAAGCCACCGTCTGTGATCTTACCAGCTACTCGGAGACTCGCTACCGAGCATTTTGTGATAAGGAGCGAACATTGCACCGTATTGAGCCAAGGAGCGAGCATTGTGAAATATTGTACCCTTGGGCGAGCATTGTACCGCATAGTGCTCGGGAGTGACTTGAACCCGGGAACGAGCATTGATCTATATTGTACCTGGGGTCAAGCATTGGTCCATATTGTGCCACCAGTAGCGAGCATTCTCTTGAGAAACACCGATGACGTCAGAGGTGTCACTGCACTCCTCTAGAGGCGCGTCCTTCAAGGAGATCACACGTTGCTCACCAGCCAGTAAGGCCCGATGCTACCTCCGGAGTGAGTACCGTCTTACCATTACAAATTAATGAATAACCATAAGAGTTAGAGTTCTATTTTTATTTTCATTAGAGTAGGATGAGGAGGGTGAATAATTAAAATACTGGTCAACAGCGATACTACCTAATCCAAGGGAGGTGAGGTATTAAATGTAATGAAATGCACCAGTATGCGCATGCAGTGAGAATGACATTGTACCAGGGTGAGAGGGATTCTACTTGTGGTGGCTCATGGGGAAAATCCCCAACCAAAGATTTTATGATTTTTTTTTTAAATCGAATCAATCTCGAAGTAATTTAAAGATTTAATAAAATCATAGTCGGGGTTGTAGGTGTTATGAAATTTATAAGACTCCGATGAACCGCTATCCTAGGCTTTGGCTTTAGGGTTTATTAATAATACTCTTACATGGGGGTTGGAGAGGGGAGGGAGGTTTGAACCCCCCAAATCCTCCTCTATCTTTGATAATCCCTGCTATTTACCAGTCAGAATCAATTCTGGCCCCCCGGGGTTGGATGGCGACTAGATCCAGCATGTCATGTTTCTAATACATTGCCTTGTTAGAGCCGCTGTGACCAGCTAGTGACCCCGGGGTCAGCCAATCATGGCACTTGACCCATCGACCCAAGGCCCGGCTCAACCCTCTGACACGCGGGTCCAGGGAGGACACCCACAAAGTGCTCCCACCACGTATAGCTCTTGGACGAGAGCTGTTGAATACATCTACTATTAGCGTAGAAAGTGGGAGTATCTGAAGGGGGTCAAGAACCCCTAGAATTTTATGGCACCCCCTAGATGGTGCATATAAACGTATAAAAGCTTTTATTGACTAGTACAGTAAAATGTTCCCACCTAGAAAAGAATGGTTTTCTACATTGATGACTTGAAACAAACAAATTTAAATATGTTAACATCGTAATTTGAGCTGTGGTCACAGAAATGGTAAAACACTCCTCAGTAAAGACGGCCAAAGAATACTGTAGATACCATTATTGGACGTAGTGAAGCCCTCTTCCCAAATATTCATGTATTAGTTAGGATCTTGGCAACTCTTCTGGTGACAACAGCTTCTCCAGAGCGGTCCTTTTCTACATTGAAATGCGTGAAGACCAATCTTCAAAATTGCATGGGACAGAGCACAGACGCAGTTTATGAATAACTCACTCGCGCCCTAGGTCTGGTTGTAGTAGTGGTACAGTTTTCCTGTGTCCTCTGAACCTCCATCACGTAGTGCAATATTGCGTTGGAACTTCTTATCCAGTTAGTTCAAGATAATCCAGTGTTGTACGACACAAGCAATCCAGACTACATGAGGACTAAACTGAAAGATTAGCCATGGGAAAAGATTGCTACCGAACTGAATTACTTAAAAGGTGAAATGTTTCTTGTCAGACCCTTTGTTAACTTTTTTTTTACAGAGTACAATAAAACTAAATTATTAAATTCTGAGTATGACTCTGAATCTAAATCTAGCTATGCCTGCCCTGCGTGCAATGTGTGATGCCTTGCCGAAACCTCTTCCTGTGCTATGCCTGCCCTGCGTGCAATGTGTGATGCCTTGCAGAAACCTCTTCCTGTGCTATGCCTGCCCTGCGTGCAATGTGTGATGCCTTGCCGAAACCTCTTTCTGTGCTATGCCTGCCCTGCGTGCAATGTGCGGTGCCTTGCAGAAACCTCTTCCTGTGCTATGCCTGCCCTGCGTGCAATGTGCGGTGCCTTGCAGAAACCTCTTCCTGTGCTATGCCTGCCCTGCGTGCAATGTGTGATGCCTTGCAGAAACCTCTTCCTGTGCTATGCCTGCCCTGCGTGCAATGTGCGGTGCCTTGCAGAAACCTCTTCCTGTGCTATGCCTGCCCTGCGTGCAATGTGCGGTGCCTTGCAGAAACCTCTTCCTGTGCTATGCCTGCCCTGCGTGCAATGTGCGGTGCCTTGCAGAAACCTCTTTCTGTGCTATGCCTGCCCTGCGTGCAATGTGTGATGCCTTGCCGAAACCTCTTCCTGTGCTATGCCTGCCCTGCGTGCAATGTGTGATGCCTTGCAGAAACCTCTTCCTGTGCTATGCCTGCCCTGCGTGCAATGTGTGATGCCTTGCCGAAACCTCTTCCTGTGCTATGCCTGCCCTGCGTGCAATGTGTGATGCCTTGCAGAAATCTCTTCCTGTGCTATGCCTGCCCTGCAGCCAATGTTCGGTGGGACTTAGCATTGATGTCATTACATAGGAAACCAGTAGACATTAAAAAAAATTATAGAAACTTTTACGCCTAGGAAAATAAAAATGTACATTGTTTTTCTTACCATAGACAGAGAATATTCTTTTGCCATTTAATATATTTTTAATATATTGTGATGTGTACATATTTAGAATATATAATATTAAAATGTGCCCCCCTCTCTCCCGAAAGTATTTTCTGACTACGTGCCTGATTACGAGGACCATAATCTAGCGTCAGCCTTCTAACACAAGTGAAATGTATTGACTGGCCAGCTCTGAGCTGACAGGAATAATATATAGGCCTATAGAGCCATGCCACCAAGTAGAAAATGAACTAGAGTGAGATCTCCAACTTAGATAAAAAAAGAATTAACTATGATGAACAGCTATAAAATAGATGAAATAATCGCGTGTTTAGAGTCAGCATGACAACTGAGCACTCCAACTGCACAAGTTAACTGTACTAGTTAGCTAGGAACTGATAGGAATAGTTTGTGTAGAGCTAACATGACCACTGAACAGACATTAGCTAGAGGGATCATTCCAACTAAACGAACAAGATTGAACTGAACTGTGGTTCTAGTTACGGTTCAGTTCACTCTCGCTAGTTAAGCTAGAGTTCTTGCTCTAGTTTATTGTCTGCTTAGTGGGATCATGGTTCTAAACACATTATTCCAGTAAGCACAGAGATAGCCCCTCTACAGTTCACTTATATTGATTAAGTTGGAGTGATTGTTTTAACTAATATTCTGTTCGATAACATGCTAGATATCTACTACTGTTATTTTATAGCTGATTGATACAGTTCGTTCTTGTTAGGTGGGTTGAAATGATCGCCTGATAGTTCTTCTTAGTAACATTCTGGCTCTACAAACAAACTACTCCTGTCAGCTCAATGCAGACCAGTATTTTTCATATGTGTCAGTAAGATGGAATGGTATCTAGGGTTTTCATAAGGTACCCCCGAGTGGTTGTTGGAATTATATATCTAACCCTAAAATTAAGGGTAGTTTACTGAAGGGCAAAAAGACACAAAATCTATTTACTCAAAATCTGCTATAATGATTTTGATTAAAATTTAATTAACGTTACAAACAAAATTGCAATCCACATTTACCTGTGAAAACTACTTTTATGATATTTTTACATAAGCAGAAATATCTAATTTTGATCATATCGCCGCAACTATTTGAAATATGAAATTACTTAACATTCTAAAGTTGTACCACTATTAAAAATAAAATATTTTAATTGAAATGTATTTTTATAAAACGATTATTTTCTAAGCTATAAACAAATATATATATATATATATATATATATATATATATATATATATATACATTTTTACTAAGGTCTTTTAAATGTGAAATTAATTATTATGTTCTTTTGTGAACATAGATGTTCCTCTTTCCTCAATATTTCAGTAACAGTGTATAATATTTCATTTATAATCTTTGGTAGAGTGTTTCTGAAAAAATGTATATTATTTTGTTTCACAAATCTTACCAATTTTTAGTAAGGTGTCTATTTTAAGATGAATGAGAGGGAAAGTCTGTGCGGTGCACCGTGTCATTTATTTTACATGCTCACATCAGACTAATTAAGTTAATTGACTGGTTTTTAAACCGTTTACTGTCATTATAAAGATAGATCAATGTGGGTATATTTCCTTTAAATTAGGTTACGCCTATAATAACAAATTCTACAAAGTAGTTTTGTTCGGCTTTTCACAAAGAAAGTGACACTGATGACTTGCGTAATGAGCTTTCTTGGCGATGAACAATTTGATCTTCAATTAGCGTAACCAATAACCGTGTTGCTAAAGCTTGTAGGCATTCCTTTATATTTGATGTTCTCTTTGATTTTTGAGAATTCCCTTTGGCTAAGGAGAATATACTGGAATTTTGGTAGGAAGGTAAGTTTATAAATTATGTTTTATTCTTCTTGTCTGTCTATATCGTTTGTTTCTTATCACGTTGGACTCTAATCCTGGGGGTGGTAGGGTGTATTGAAGTGATAGGTGGCGTACTGGGTAATAGGCCGTAGAGCAGGCTCTTGGGAGGAGGGTTGCGTGTCTTCTTGCGTCTTCCTTACTGCGGCGGTACCGGGGATGAGTGGGAAGGGGATTCATGATGAAATGAGGAGATGGTGGAGGTTGTGTTAGGAAAGAAAATGGCAGCCCGGATGGTTCTGTGCTCAAAGAGGAGCGAGAGATGGCAGCCCGATTGTTTCTGAGCGCTGGATGGCGGGATAAGGTGACTAAAAATTAACTATAGGCCCAATCACTCGTTTTGTTTATTCATGATTTTCTCTTTCCTTATCTCCAGACATCAACATGTTTTATTAGCTGGGGGGGGGGAGGTTGGGCCCCATCCCCCCCCCCCCCAAGAGTTAATCTCTAAACTTAGGTTAGAACATGTATATTTTACCCTCTTATAATTAACATGAACAATTATTTATACAACGGCTTTACATATTCCTACAAGATGGATTTTTTTGTCCTTTTTCTGTAGAGTTTTTTTGTTTAGAAGTCCCTTTGCCTTGGCGCGATCTCTTGTCAGAGTTAGCAAATATTGGGCTGTTCCACTGACCGCGCACTAGGGGGTTCTCGGGGGGGGGGGGGATCGTTTACTAGCCGAGCGGAGGTTGCCCGAGGGGAAGGGGGTGAAGGGGTGGCCTGGTGTGCCCATTCGGTACCATATGGTCTTGCCTGTCTCGCCAGGGGGTCTAGGTAAATTTTTCGAAAACAAGTTATTCGAAAATCAATTTATCGAAATCAATTCACCGAATACAAATTCATCGAAAGTAATTTTGTCGAAAATCAATTTTTCAAACTATCAATTTTCCGAACGATATGTTTGTCGAAACCACATTTTTCGAAAATCAATTGCCCGAAAATCAATTTCCCGAAATGAATTTACCGAAAATCAATTATTGGACAGTCAAATAATCGAAAATGAATTTTTCGAACAATAAATTTTTTTGAAGAATCAATTTTGTGAGTTGTAAATTAATTTTTTGGGGGATAATTAATTTAGTGAACTGCGAGTTTTCCGGAAGCTATTTTATCGAGGACTGGGAATCACCTACCCCTATCCTCACCCTCTATAGGGAAGAATACCCCTAGCCTAACCTAACCTAACCTAAGCTAGCCTAACCTAACCTAAGCTAGAATTTTATTATACTTTGAACTTGTCGTTCGAAAAATTTATTTTCGAAAACCTTCTTTTGAAACATTTATTTTGAAAAACATATTTGAGGTAAATTCATTTTCGAAAAAGAAGTTTTCGAAAACTTCTCGTTCGAAGAATTTCTAGATCGAAAAACTGCATTGTGAAAAATTTATTTTCACCTAATTGATTTTCGAAAAAGATGTTTTCGAAAAACTATTAGTTCTAAAAATTGCTATGTCGAAAAATTGGTTTTCGAAAAATTGCTATTCGGTAAACTCGCCGGCTACCTTCACCATGGGGTGTAATAGGTCTCGGAATGGTCACGCCCTAAGGCACTCACAAATCCTGGGCCATCCACAAATTATTTATGAATTAAAATAAAAAATTCAAAGTTTTAACATTTTATTTCTGTCCTAACAACTATAAACATATTTTTTGGACAAATCTAATTTATGGTGATGCCAATAATTCCTTATTTAAATAATATCTTTAACATTGAGCTTTAAATAAACAGTTAACTTTTTAAATAAATAAATGGTAAGATCAAGGCCGTAGTCAGGCCACTAAATCATAGGGGTCCTCCAATTGCTGTAAGGGGGAGGAGATACGAATATTAAATGATTTTATATGATATCTGTAGTTTATTTTTTATGGCAACTAAAGGCAGGGATTAAATACATTAAATGCTGTAAATTTGTTTAACATTTAGAAACATAAACATCGCCTCCTCAGTCCTCCCTCCAGGTATGAAAATTTACATCTAGCACTTCTTAAATAAAGATATACCCAGTAGTGGGAGAACCGGGTTGGTGGGAATTCAAGGTGGAGGGAAGGTGGAGCATTGCCTCCTGAAAATATTTTTTCATCCTGAAATAAATTTCTTCCCGTCTTGATTTATTTGGGGTTGAAAAAAAGAGGTGGGAAATAGCAAATTGTTTTTTTTAAATGTTTTCAAGAACATTGACCTTAGGAAGTGGAAGGAAGGTGTGTTCTGTACACCAATATGTTGTGTTTTCTCTGTTATCAGCCACATGGGGGACTGGAATGTTTTGGAGGCAACACATGGCCTCACGTCTGGCTCCACATACCACACACACGCCTACGAATCGAATATTCCACTGCGACTGACCAACACGAGGAGCTCACTCTATTTTAGTCGAAACAAAAACGCTAGCCTTGTATTATCTGAAAAATCTCTCCACTTCTGGCCACAAATGTTTATTTGAGAAAAACGGTAAGCTTGGTTCACATAGTCCAAACTAGCGCTAATGTAGGGAAATGTGTGTTTAGAAAGTATACACAATATTCTAAAACCCAAGGGCATGGAAAGCTAATTTTTCTTTAAAGTTGACATAATATATCGTTATCTTTTTATAGCTATATGTATATTGGTGGGGGCTAAGAGGCTGAATTGTGTGTATTCTCCAGGCGAAACCTTACAGTTAAATACCAAAATATTTTACTACTTTTTCTTATTCGTTTCATTAAATTACAATTTGGATGTGACCCGCCTCGGTGGCGTGGTTAGCTAACGCGCTAGATTCGTGTTGAGGATGGGTAGATCGAGGTTCGAATCTCGGTCGGGTGAACTGGGGTGGTTTTCCTTGAATGGTTTTTCACTTTCCCTCCACGCAAATGAGGGTTCACTTCCTCTAAATTCAACCTTCATAATTCCTTATCTATTAGCATAATTAGTACTTAAGCGTATAACCCGAAAGGGAATGAGACGCGGTGCTAAAAAAAATGGATGTGCTAAAAATCGTTTGTTACTTGAAATGTTCGCAGAACTAGTGTTGCAATAATTTAAAGAATGCATCTTGTAGCTATTTGGAGTGGTCCTCCTATAGATTTTTTTGAAATGTGATTATCCCTAGAATCTATTTAAAGTGGTCTTTGCTTAGAAATTTTTGGAAAAATTAGATTATTACTATAGAAGCTATTTTAATTGGTCTTTACCCTGCACTTTTTGAAAATTATATGCCTCTTTAAGCTATTTGGAGAAGTCCTCACTTGTAAATCTTTTGAAAATTATATGCATCAAGAAGCAATTTATAGTGGGCCTGAGCCAGAAAATTTTTGGAAAATTGGATGATCTCAGAAGTTATTTTAATAAGGGTGCTTCTATCTGGAAGGTATTTGAATTTATCCTTGGCCGGAAATTTGTATAAAACAGGATGCCTTTAGAAGCTATTTGGGATTTGATACAAGGTCATTTGTCAGCTTAATATTCGGGAATATCAGAAAGAATGAACCAAATCTAGATAGAGGCAAGTTTATTCTAGAAGAGAGGGTGAGTTTATTTCAGTCAGTAGGAGGGGAATAAAAATTATTTCCAGAGGTAGAAATCTCCCTTACCTCTTGTTACTTCAACACTGCTCGACTTAGGTTGGTACATTTTTTTCCAACTTTTTTTGGTCACTTTTACCAAACAAAAGCAATGTTCGCAAATTATTACGTAACTGAACACTGAAATGTTACGCACATGATACAATACTAAAATTTAAATTGAAATTGATTCACTACCCGACTCTCTTCACGTGTCAACTTTAATCTCAGTACAAAAATAATATACTCTGTAAAACTTCTGAACACTTCAAACGAAAGACAAGCTACGATTTCACACGTCCATAAGAGACTCAGCCTAAAACTATGAGTGAAGAATGACTCTGAGCACAGGATAGAGTACAAAACGAATCCTCGATAGCTTAGTGGTAGAGCATTGGCGCGTTAAGCTAAAAGTCCCGGATTCGATTCCTTTGTCCAAGTGTCATTTTTCAACTAATTTAAATTAATTTATTTGTGGTATCTCTCATTCGGACAGTGCCGTTATTACAATTATTGGTAGCCTGTGTATTGATTTCATTCGCTCATAAGGCTACGGCTCTATCTCAAAAACTTTACCACAGTGGAACCAAAGTAGCAGTCTTGACTGATTTAACTATGGCCCTATCTTTTTGGTGCACCATAGGGAACCAAGTAAGGAAGCAGTCTTACCTCAACTGATTGTGCTATGGCCCTATCTTGTAATCTACATCAAGTGTAACCAAATAAGATTAACCACTTTACAAGATAAATGGAGCACACGTACTAACATTTTATTTTGAAAAATAAATTATTTTTGACACAAAATTCATTTATATGATATTTAAGAGAGTTTAAAAAAATATTCGTAATTTGATAAATAGTCGGAAAAACAAAAGAAAGAACCTTTGATCATCGAATAACCAACATTGACAAAATATCATTATATTTATTCACCAAATATTAAAAAATAAGAGCTGCAGAGATGGTTGTTTGATACATGAACACATGTAATAAGATCTAGTAAGTTGTTTGGTTATTTGATTCTCAAGTAGGTCAGATTTTTTTTTTTTTTGCGTATGATGCTCCCCTCGATGACGTCAGGTCAATTGGCGCCATTGAAGGAACTTGGCCCGCAAAGGAATTAAAATACCGCCATGAAACTATGCTAGGAACCACTGTGTGAAACACACGTTCCATTACGTATCTTGACCATTATAGCTCGTTCATACGATGAGATTTAGGTCGTTTTACCGATTAGGTTTTTTTTACCATACGCTGCAGTGGCGCCTTAATTTAAATGTGCTTGTTCACACGATACGGTCGGCGACCCTATAAGGTAACATGACCTATTAGGTCAATTTTGGCATTAGGTTTTGTCAACTGAAACCTTATGCGGTGATAGGCAAAAAAAAACCTAATCAGTCACCAGTGGCACATATATTGTAATGGTAGCGTTCATATGATAATAATAATAATAATTAATAATAATATAATAATAATAATAATAATAATAATAATAATAATAATATAATATTTAGCACCGCGTCTTACTACCCGTTCGGGTTATACGCTTAAGTACTAATTACACAATGGATTAGGAATTGGGAGGGTTGAATTAGAGGAAGTGAACCCGCATTTGCGTGGAGGGAGAGTGGAAAACCATTAGGAAAAACCCGACCGCGATTCGAACCTCGATCTCCCGTCCTCGATGGTCTGGCTCAACACGACTAGCGCGTTAGCCAACTACGCCACCGAGCGGGTCATATGATAAGTTTTTTTTACCTTATGGCGCAACGTTGCCGAGGGCAGAATGGCCAGTCACCAGCCACTTTGCACAATATGAAAATGGCATGCAATATGGGATAAAACATCGGACTCATACAAAGACAAGGATTTAAAAGAATTAGCATGGGGGAAATATAATATGTAATATAAAGGAAAACTTTGAGAAATTGTAACAAAAGTAAAGGCAGATTTAGGTTGTTTTTTTTCATTTTTTCATAATAACTATTTGGGGAGAGGTCGCGATGTACTTTTTTTTAAAGGCATTTTTCACTATTTTGCTTTTTTAAATTCTGATAGATCTTGGCTTTAAATTGAGATAAACGATTTCACAAACTTCCGATGAAAATAATGGCTCTAAATGATTTTAAAAACATTGAATGTTCTTCGTTTTAAACTAATTTTTTATGCTAATAATGAGTTTATGTGTAAGTTTGATTCTTTTACGGTGACGACTGCGATATAAATACATAATAAGAAACGTATTCACGTCCATCTTACGAGAAATCTGTTAGAAGAATTAACAAGCATACACGTATACGAGAGCTGTGACTCGATAAAAAAAAACCTATAGGTTAAAAAAAAAGTGTGAATACTGTATTCAATTTCCACCTAATAGCTTAATAAACTATAAGTTAGAAAAACCTCATCGTGTGAACGAGCTGCTGGGTTTACATATTCTCATTCGACGTGTGGTGAGGAAGTAAACTCTACGCCAGCCTATCTCCCCCACGATTTGGTAGAGCTGTAGAGCCGCCCGAACACAATCGAGGCTCCCCCGAGGAACCAGCTCTTGATTCTCGCTACATTTACAACTACGTGGTAAAGATTGATCACTGGAATGTTTGTCATTTGATATTTTTTTTAAATGAAGCTAAAGAAGAACACATAAATGATGGTTTCAAACTAATAGTAGCTATGGTTGAATAATCTAGAGTGTTAAGCTGGAAAAATAAAACTTTCTGTTTAGAAAAATGTTACATTTTATATTCTCTATATATTATCTACCTATTTAAAGTAAACTAGTGCACTCAATGTATTCCAAATTTTAAAGTTTCCCCTTCAGTTTAACTTCTACTAAATAAGGCCTTTAACACAAGAAACATTATCAAATTTAATGAGTTACAATAAAGAAATAACAGTGATTCCAGTTCTCTTTTCACACTCAATAATTATCGACTACAGCGCTTGGTGGTTGAATGTGTCATCAATATGAGATATTTTGTAGAATATATATGTCTATACCTCAATATTCCTATCACTGACTTTACGAGTAAATTCCCTGGTATTCGATCATCCAAGATTTGTATCGGAAAATTGATATACCCGACTTCCTGGAACTGTTCATATACTGCCTGCCTGTGTATCGGGACCGTAAGAACAATTAACAGGTGCAGTATCACGTCCTTGACGTCTTGATTAGCACCAATCATCATGTGATTAGTGTAAAGTAGGCCGGGTATCAATTAGCGGCGACTATAACTCAAGACGGACCCCTTGTCGACCTTTGGTACCAGGCGCTGCGACCAACCGCCTTTTGCTACAAGGCGCAGCTTCTGGTTTCTACAGTAGCCCCATGGCTTCTGGTTTCTACAGTAGCCCATGGCTTCTTTGGTGCTGACTGACAGCTCACAGCTGACAGCTGACAGTCAACATTTAGGTATATACCTAAATGTTGACTGTCAGCTGTCAGCTGTGAACTGTCAGTCAGCACCAAAGAAGTCATGGGGCTACTGTAGCTCAGAATAACAAGGGCGCTGCCTACTTGAAGGGAGATATTCTCACACTACTGTATTTATTTTTAAGTTAGGTCTTGTGATATTTCTGAAGCTTCAAAACCCCTAAAACAATCTTCCATTATCTTAGAATGTTCTGTTGTAATCGTGCCAAAAAAAATACTTTATTTGTTGTCTGTTTCTAAATACGGCATTTACTTTAATTTTGGAACTGAGACATTTCACGTGAAACGTCCTTTAAAATGAGATAATTTCATATTTTCATGATTTTTTTTAAAATAATAAAACCTAAAATGTAAGATCTATATACAAACCTTTGGGACATGCCTTACCGACCTTTCTTCTCCAATTTGACGTGACTCATATTTTAAAATAACAAACAATATTTTATAACGCGGAATTTGTGTAAGTCTGCAACGCATCCCAGCACCCCGGTAGATGGACCCCTTAAGAGGGCATGACTGTCTAAGAGTAATAAATAAACAACAAACAAACAAAATTGACCCACATCGATGGGCACGTGGACAAAACATTAATCATTCACATTTAGTTTGGTTTGCCAATTATGGGGAAGTCAGGCTTCGAATCCTGGCCAGGTGTACTAAATTAGTTTATTCCTTCATCCTTTCCTAATCTTTTACCATGCAATTACCTGATACATTTTCTCTCAACGCTACCTTTCTCCTCGCCATCTCAATAGTTTGAATATGCGTATCTCCCTAAAGGGAAGTGAGGTGTGTAAGGGGTCGTCCATAAACCACGTAACGCTTTTTTCCTGCCTTTTTAGATCCCCCCTCCACCCCCTCCCCCCCCCTCGTGTACGTAGCTTTTCTCACCAAGAATGAATGTCATTATTTCATAGGGAAGTTTTGTGATACTAAAGGAGGGATTCAGAATTAATACTTCTTAAATACATTTTAGATCCTGAACATAATATTCAGAGAGTATTATTATTTATGGTAGCAACACATACAAACAGATAAGACAGACAAGTACAGACATAAAGACGTTGAGTTTCAAATTCTTCAGGTTCATGAGGAAAAACCTCTGCTATATTTATGTTATGGATGTCAGGTTTGTGATCTGAGTAAGAGCCAGACGGCCCTACTATGTGCTGACTAGGATGGCCCTTTTCTATAATAGCGCTCGCTAGATGATGATGTTGAAGTGTCCACATCAGATGCTTGACGCTGGGAAAGACATCTTTCTTAATATTGTGCACTTTTTATGATAGTCATATTATCATCATTTATAGAGCTGTTTAAAGAATTCAAGTATACAAGCTTTTCTAAATTATTATTGGATTAATATACAACTTTATTTTAAATTAACTTATCAATACCTAGACTTATGTTTCGTTCCAACATCAATCCTGGATCCTGGCTTCACTCTTGAAAATGACTAGAAAACCAATGACGGGAGATTGGGGTTCGAATACCTGTCAAGTATAATCAGAGTGGCTTTTCCTAAATGGTTTTATAATATCTCTCCACGTTAATGAGGGTAGATTACCTCTAGAATTCTACCTTCCTCATTTCTACTCCATTAGATAAATATAATAAAAAATAATTAGAATAACAATTTGACTATACCACCCTACAAAATGTATACTAAAAAGGTAAAATTTTTAAAGAAAATTTACCATTATTTGCATAGAGGGTGAATGGGAAACCATTTAGGAAAAGCAACCCTCAGTAGTCCTGACTGGTATTCGAACGACATCTCCCCAACATCGGCCGTCTAGAATACTGAGAGAATGACTATTTAGACAATGCAGCCACCATAGCGTGTGTATAATAGTTGCATTTATATACATACACATTAGATTTATCAGAAGGGAAAAGGTATAGGCTTAAATACACCTACCTTTTGTGAATAATTAATTATATTTGAAGCTCTACTTTTCATAACATGCTGCTTGTATGAAGAAATAACACTAAAACTAAAAAACTTGCCTTGAGATAAATTCTGTATTTTTGCTTCTTTCCATTTCACTACTAAATCTTTTTGAGAGGACCCTTACCACAATTTTTTTCTGGATATCGCTTTTTATACGCAAGCAATGAACAAGTCTCCTCTTTTTGAAGAAATTATTTTTGTTTTTGTACAAACACACGTGATTATTCACGGTCTATGTAAAATAATGTGCAGTAGGCATTTAAATTATACTCAAACTCAAATATACTTATAAATTAAGGCCGCTTCGACTGACAGCTGCTATCCAAATAAAAGCGTGAGGGGGTCAGTAGTTCGGACAAATCTAAACAAGTACCGTGAGTATAAACATATCACTGTCATCCGCATGAAAATATGTGTTTTAGAATGTGCTTGGCGTTCATAGTCTCGGGCAGACAATGCCACCTAAGCGCATTCGAAATATTGATAAACAAAAAGTAAGTGATAAGCTTGCATTTTCAACGCCACAGATATTTGAAGTTATCCATAATATGTTATCAAAAGGGGAAAACATGACCAATAAGATTTATAGTTTATATCAACGGATTTGACAAACATTATGATAGTTTCAATGAACTGATTATTTTTCAGTAACATTTAGTAACCCCACTTCGCAGTGTTAATGCAGTCTAGTGTTACGTAACACTTTGATGTACCCCCACCTCCCCCATGTAACAGCATGTGACATTAGAGCTCACCCCTCCCCCTCCCTCAATGCGTTACGTGGTTTATGGACGACCCCTAATACCGGTTGGGGGGGGGATTAAATGAGGGAGAGTGAAATAGTAAAAGATAAAAGCCAAAAACCCTCGCACACTTTGTTTATAATTTGATCCTTCCCCAACGGCGACAAAGTAGTAAAGTTCTCAGGACATTGGTTTTTGGTTATTTCATTATAATAATCAGGAGCTGTGCGCTTTTTAAACCGACGCACTGTAATACATACTGGCCTAATCTGTGGTCTGGTTGTGAAATGGTCTCCTCCAGGGAGATGAGACCATGGAATGTTGGAAGGGTGAGAGGGAGGATGGGCTCAATCAGGCCCATGGGATAAATCCTCTCTCCCTCTCTCTCGGTCTGTCTGCAGCAATCACTCCCCCACTGTGCAAGACAGGCTCATGTCCATGTAAGCCCTAGTATGAATTACTGCGCAGCTAAGATGAGCAATCCACCCCTTCTTGAATGTATGGCAACAAGGGTACTCAATGCTAGAAAGCCCCAATTGATCAACCTGCTTTATTTACCTAACATGGGAATGTTCGTTGATAGCAGGCTAATGAGTATCCTGTTGATTGATGAGAACAATTCCCGGGATAACCAGAGTTGTATGTTCGTTGATAGCAGGCTAATGAGTATCCTGTTGGTTGATGAGAACAATTCCCGGGATAGCCAGAGTTGTATGTTCGTTGATAGCAGGCTAATGAGTATCCTGTTGATTGATGAGAACAATTCCCGGGATAACCAGAGTTGTATGTTCGTTGATAGCAGGCTAATGAGTATCCTGTTGGTTGATGAGAACAATTCCCGGGATAACCAGAGTTGTATGTTCGTTGATAGCAGGCTAATGAGTATCCTGTTGGTTGATGAGAACAATTCCCGGGATAGCCAGAGTTGTATGTTCGTTGATAGCAGGCTAATGAGTATCCTGTTGATTGATGAGAACAATTCCCGGGATAACCAGAGTTGTATGTTCGTTGATAGCAGGCTAATGAGTATCCTGTTGATTGATGAGAACAATTCCCGGGATAACCAGAGTTGTATGTTCGTTGATAGCAGGCTAATGAGTATCCTGTTGATTGATGAGAACAATTCCCGGGATAACCAGAGTTGTATGTTCGTTGATAGCAGGCTAATGAGTATCCTGTTGATTGATGAGAACAATTCCCGGGATAACCAGAGTTGTATGTTCGTTGATAGCAGGCTAATGAGTATCCTGTTGGTTGATGAGAACAATTCCCGGGATAGCCAGAGTTGTATGTTCGTTGATAGCAGGCTAATGAGTATCCTGTTGATTGATGAGAACAATTCACGGGATAACCAGAGTTGTATGTTCGTTGATAGCAGGCTAATTAATATTCTGTTGATTGATGAGAACAATTCCCGGGATAACATGAGTCGATGGCTGCATGGTCACTCTTGTGTTGGACTAGACTGCCGATGACACGGAAATCGGGGTTCGAATCCCGGTCAGGTGGTATTTCCAAAATGGTTTTCCACTCTCCCTCCACGTAAATACGAGTACAATTCCTCTAAAATTCAACCTTCCTCATCCCTAGCTCATTAGCGTAATTAGTGCATATGCGGATAGCCTGAACAGGTAGTAGGACGCGGTGCTAAAATCACATGATAGTTTAAACAATCTCTACCTTATACTACCTACTTTGGTAAAAAACCCCATCACGCCACTGGATGTAAGGGTAGTAGTGAACCCTCCCGCTGGCTACCCCTTGTATCAAGACTTGAGTTGCGCCCCAGAGGGTGGTATGTTAGACGGCGCCAGTCATGTTTTACTTGGGTCCTTGTAGCTCGTAGCCTCTCACCCCACCAGTAGCTCTGGGAGACCACTCTCGAGTTGTTGGTACTTGGTAGATCAGTGGCTCAGTCTTCTGCCGCGTGCCGACGTTAACGTGTGCGTCCAGAGGGACACCGAGCCACTCAGCCATGTACGGGCTCACGAGTTTGCCCAGGCCCAGGAGCTACCACCGTGAGTAAACTCCCCTGATATCGTTGTCATAGTTTTACTCTACAACAATCAGTACGCCATACACACGGGCGATGTTTCAGTACTTAATTCAGTAGATAAACCTGCACGTACCATTAAATGATCAGCGAAGTAGTTACTACAAATTACGCATATTCACAGGGTTATTTGTTTTCATCCTAATTTAGTAAATAATTCATGTTACCAAGGGCGCGTAGAAAGTAAATTTATCTACTGTGGGGTTGGGGGAGCACTATAAAGAGGACCCAATATGTAGATGTTTTTAATGTAACTATGGATATTGTATTTTAAAATTTTAAACGTAGGACTATCAAATTAAACGTGTCCATTGAATATTAAATCCTAGGTTTTAATAAAATTTTACATTCTTAATATATTTATTTATTTGAGGTATTTAACGTGCAATTTATGGACCGACTGGTTGTATCAGCATAAGGGAATTTCTATGAGCGAGAGCGGAAGTGCCTACCAATTTTGCCGGGAAAGGTATTTTCACATAATTTCTAGGATTTTTTTACATGCCATAATCGACACGGGACCGACGGTTTTACTTCCCCTCCAAAGGAAGTTGTGCTACGGACTTGTATCGCACAAGAAAAATCCTTGAAACCCGGTTGTCTTTGAACCCACAAACATCGAGTCCCGAGAACCCCCGAGGTCGACTAATATATTACAAAACGCCATGGCGTCAGCACCCGATCGAGTCATACTAACGAAGTATCCACCCTCTGTTGGCGAAGATAGTGCCAACCTCTGTGGATAGAGGGCGTCACGTGGTCAGCACAATGAAACCTTTAATCTCGGTTTTTTAGACCAACCCCGCTACTATTTAAATCAAGTATCTTCTCATTTGTCCTCATGAGTCTGAGTTACCCCGTTCCAGATCCAATGCTTCACAGAAAATATGAATGCGCTGGGGATCAAACCCGGGACCCTCAATATAAACTAGGAATTCTGAAAACTAGACCACAGGGGCGGTCAATAAATATCAATTACCCACCTTGGTGGCGTAGTTAGCTGACGCGCTAGTTTCGTGTTGATCTAGACTGCTGATAATGGGGAATTGAGGTTCGAATCTCGCTCGGGTGAACTGGGGGTGGTTTTTCCCTAAATGGTTTTCCACTCCCTTCCAACCTTCCACGCAAATTCGGGTTCATTTCCTCTGTATTCAACTTTTCCCATTTTAATCATCAGTGTAATTATTATACTAAGCGTATAAGAAGGTATACAACCGGGAAAGTTAGTAAGTACGTGACGGTGCTAAAATTTAAAAAATCAAACACACCACAATACAATACTTAACCAAAGCTTTGTGTTTTTTAATGTTGAATAATAACTTATTACTAAAGAAAAAAATCATCTACTTTTCTAGGAAAAAAATGTATACATATATAATTGTATTGACGTTATGACGTATTGAGTAAATAATTCCATTTTAGTTAATATTCACATATTATTAACAATAAATTAAGTTATTCAAATATTAATTATGTCGGTCAAACAATTTATAAACTTGAGCTGGAAGGTGAGAGGGTCCTAACATAATTTGTAGGTGAGACAAATGACAGGCTCATTTTAAATCGGTGGACAGAACCAACTCTATAGAATGCATTTATTATACAGTATCTGATAAAATAAACCATGTAGTCCTAGCTCAATACACATTCACACAACATTTAGTAGTTGTTTATTATTAATAAAATTATACGTTCAAAAAATTTGTTGACTATTTTGTTTGAAGTTAATAGTACTCTTGATTTCAGTTGTTAATAACCCAAAATCCACAACAGAGGCCTCGTCGTCTAAGGCGTTAATCTCGCTTGGGTTGTATTACTGTGTATGAAATAGTCTTGAGTACAAATCCCGACTAAATCCATTGAGAGCAGTTTTTCACATGTGAATGATTTTCTCATTCTCCTCTACTATGCGAGTTCATTTCCACTTAAATACACTCCTCACGAAAAAACCCAAATTCGTTAAATTGTTTACACTTACGTGGATCCCCCACCTTGAAGGCTCCATAAATTCTAAGAGGGGGGGGGGGGTCAAAATTTCCGACTCCCCCCCCCACCCCCACCCACCACCACCATCCCCACGCTGACTTCCACTTTTTAGAAAATATTTTTAGAAATTTTGAAACAATCTGGTGTTGTTATTTTATTTATGAATACTTCCATAAAATACATATACAGTAGTTAACCAATTCCTACAAACGAATTTCAGAACAAAAAATTTCGCTTTACTTATGTTTTAAAAACAAGAAAATCAATCACTGTTTAGTTTGCTATTGTAAGACAACTTGTGTCTTGATGCGCATGCGTCTGTACTTAAACATCGCTAAAACTTGTGGCCTGCACTACTACAAAATTATGCTAAATTTCGATAGCAGGAACTTTTTTTAGCACCACGTCTTACTACCAATTCGGGTGATACGCTTATGTACAGTACTAATTTACGCTAATAGTTTTTAGGGATAGGAAGGTTATATTTAAAGGAAGTGTATCCACGTTTACGTGGAGGAATAGTGAAAAAAATATTTAGGAAAAAACCACCCTCAGTACACCCAACCGAGATTGAACCTTGATCCCCCCGTTATCGGCAGTCTAGTCTACTGCGAGAGTGACGCCAAATAGACCATGCGTCCAACGAAGTGGGTACTTGGTTTTATATCAAAGTCACCAGATAGTTGTCACGGTAACAGTTGACTTGTACTGAATTAAGTAAGGAAATATCAACCGTGTCCGTGGGTGCGAGAATAGGCATTGATATCGTCTAGTCTGGTTTTTCAGTGACTGCGAGGCCTGAGCTCGAATCTCGTGGGCTGATGTTGGCCATTTTGGCTTCAAATGAACAATTGTGCATCTACTCCTAGTTACCCTTCTTCCCCTAAACTTTGTCGCTAATCACACTTGGATATAATTTAGGGATAAAAACGGCAGTAAACAAATAACGCTAAAGTTTTTTTTAACGTTACTTTAAAGTAGGGGTTGGCAACAGGTCGATCGCGATTGACCGGTTGATCTAGCAACAGTTTTCAGTCGATCGCGTAAGAAAGCTACATCGTCACGAAAAGGCAAGCTTACCTTGCATTATTCCACTATAGTGCAGTTTTTAAGATAGGCCCATAGTGTACGAGTAATCCGTCAAGGTAATACTGCAACCTTTCAGAATAAAGGGATTGTACATTTTATTTATTTCCTATAAAGACAGGGACAGAAGTATTGGAGGAAATATTAAATTTAAGGAATAAATACAAGATGTATAGGAAAAATAATAATTAAAATTAGAGTGGAGAAACCAAGGATGATCGTGGGACCTTTGATAAATGTAAAAGTCAATCGGGGCCCCAAAAAAATAGCCGAACCCTGCTTTAAAAAAATCAAACAAAATGAAATCAATAGTCCAGCTCACGTATTTCCATTTGTTTCTGTCTTCAAATTGTTATCTAGTAGAGGCTTGTAAAGTAAAACCTTAGCTCGTTGTTAATACACAAACACTCCATTTTAAATAAATAGACTGCTGTTTAAACTAAGACAAGGACAATTAGCTAATAAGGAGCATTAAAAAAATAATAGATCTTCTTCTACTATCTTTCAAACTTTACAATTTAGAAGTGAAAATTTAACAATAACATATAATCTTATTGCCTGCCATACTTCGAATTATGAAGGACACACATTCAAGAAAAACTTTATGTCTCTAAGGTTTTTTTTTTTTATGTAGCCGGCTAAACTAAGACGACTTAAGTACGCCACACACGACCTAGCAAAAATTTGAGAATGATTATTTTATGAAGTAGATCTTACTTGTCTTAACGCACACGTCAAATTAAGTTCGCAATAAGACTAGAGCAGTGGTTCCCAAACCCTGGGTCACGACCCATGTAAGGGTCGCAAGGATGTTCCTGAGGATCTGCAAGAATGTCTCAAATTTTCTTTTAAAACCTTATGAAATGTTCTAATTACAAATAATTATTCGAAATGGGACATTATGAATAATTACTGAAATACTGACAAGAGTGACAGCGTACAAACAACGTTTTGAAACCCTCCTGTACTCGTAATTTCGGACCCAGCACAAGGACAGCTCATTCTGACTCGGACAGTTGAAAAGTCTCATCTCCCTCTTCTGACAACATAGCCTACCTCTGTTAACGAAGATTTTCAGCTCTTGTCCCGATAAGATCCTCAGAATGATTTGTATAAAGCCCAAACTCGAAGAGATCGTTACAAAATGAAGCTGTCACTGAAAAACTATGTTTTGTTCACAAACACAAATTTTTACATAGTCAGATTGTGCAATTTTATATTTGTAAGATTTAAATGTTACTGAAATTGATTCAATATAGCTGATGACATTTATCGATATAAAATAAAAACGCAATTAGTGTCCTCCCTAAGAATTAAACAGCAGTGGCCAGTGAAATAATAATTTTTTTGGTCAGTTACCGAACATTGTAACAAAGTCACATTTTCATTAAAAATGGTGCTTTATATTTTGTTTGATAGTAAAGTTATTGAAATAATTTTTTTTTAGTCCAAACAATATTTTTAGCACCGCGTAATACCCCCGTTAAGTTTACGAGCTTATGTACTAATTACAAATTTTTTAGGGATTAGTAAGTTATATTTATAGGAAATGTACCCACCATTGCGTGGAGGAAGGGTGGAACATAATTTTGGAAAAACACCCTCAGTACTCCCGACTGAGATTCTAACCTTGATCTGCCCGTCATCGGCAGTCTGGCTTACTGCGAGAGTACCACGTCAGACCATGTGGCCATTGAAGCAGGTGTTCAAATTAATTCAATTAAACTAATTTAATAAATACGAATATGTAAATAATAGGAAAGTGAACCTACATATAAAATTACCCTTTGGGTCACCAGGCAGGATAATATTATATTTAGGGTAGCGATCAAAAAAGTTTGGGAAATACTGGCCTAGGGCCTAGAGCACAGCACCGTCACCTGCGAACACGAATCGTTCCTCCTACGGTCATCTTCAACCTTTCTGAGGCTGCAATTGACCACCCGAACCCTATTAAACCAGCTCGAGTGGCTTGCTCAACGAGTCATATAATTCATTACACACATGTCATAATCATCCAAATTTGTAAACAAATCATCATGCATCACCAACAAACAAGATCAATCACCATATTTTATATGTACCATGTACCATAGGCCTGAAGGGTGTGAGGATCGCTAACAAATCAATAATCGCCAACAATAACAAAAAGAGCTATCCTTCCTTGTCGATGTAAAATACCACCATTCGGTCAATAGTAGCGTTTGGTCGCGCCCGCTTATTCCTGAATTTAAATTTTCATTTACCTACAAATCTTGATCGATCTATGGTTCATTTTCGCATTAGAAGGTTTTTCTCAATTGTGTGTTTTTTATTGTTTTTATTATTGTAGAATGTAGGCCAGTATGGAACATGTGGTGGGTTTTTTGGGAAACATTTCTAGGGAAGTGTAACTAATCAGCCCGAAAGGGTGCCATAGTAAGTCTCTTTGTTTTCATTGTAAAAAATTTATATTTCTAAACTCAGAAACATAACTAGCGTAAAAAGGTTAATTTCCCCACAATGGTAATGTGTTTCCTTTTGATTTGATTTTTGTTGACTATTTAGCTTCCATATAAATATATTATTATTAGCACCGCGTCTTACTAACCGTTCGGTTATACGCACTTACGCTAATGTGTAATGTAGGGTGATTGTGAGATGAAATGGAGACCTACAGTTTAACGTGAATCCGAACCACGGTGGAGGCCTGGCATTCCTCAACATTCACAAGTTGTGATTAATACACATCTTTCAGAGGTGAAGGAAGGTTTGGCATTCAGATAAATCTGTGCCGGGACCGAGGATTGAACCCCGGACCCCCAACACAGAAGTCTGACACCTTACCCCTAGACCACCAGGTCACCTATAAAATATAAATTAAATGTTAACCTTTTTTGTTTAAATGTTTACTCACATTTAATTGTTTGTTTTTTTTTCTTTTCTTTAGCATCGCGTCTTTCTAGTCCATTCAATATATAAAACATTTACCAATCCCGCTAATGATTTAAGTATTAGGAAGGTTGAATTGAGAGGAAGTGTATCCACATTTATGTAGAGGGATAGTGAAAAACCATTTAGGGAAAAAACAATCTCATTTCACTCGACCGGGATTCGAACTCCAATCCCCCCGTCATCGGCAGTCTAGTTTATTGCGAGAATGATGCCATAGACCATGGGCCACTGAAGCGGGTACACATTTAGTTGAGTCAACTAAACCATGGACCGAACTCATCACATCTTCCGGTAAAGAGATCCTGTGTTCCTATCAGATGTATAGCTTCAGAGGTGTTCAATGTGGTCTCCCCCAAATCCACAGGGGGACTTCTCATACTTGGTATAATTAATTATTTTGTCATCGATAGCAATATTTGATAGTTGCAGATTTGTAGTTATGTATTATTGGGACTAAACTAGTGTTAATCATTAAATCCATAAGAACCCCTGACACCAATTCCTCCTACCACCACCCCCCCCCCCCATCCCAACATACAATTGCCCCTGGTCATCCCTCAGAGCGAGAGGTTTCCCTTTAGTTTTGTCTCCTTTGACATAAATTAGTGGATAGACGTTTGATTCCAATTAGTTCTTTTATTTTACATCCCATATATAGCTACCCACAATATAAGGATGATAGATAAGTAAGATGAATAGTGTCAGTACCACTTAGATCAAGCCTCTGTTAAACATAGTGTTGGACTTTTTTTTTTAATCACACCTGTGAGCACACACGAACTAAACGTCAAGCTCGTCTAGTCTGGTTTACTAACGAAAGAATAGTCATGGTTCAAATCACAGCTGGGAACAGTGAGGGTTTTTTTTTACCTACTGGTTTCCCGTCATCCTCCAAATAAAAGCGGTACACTTATTTCAAATCATACCTTCTTTATTCCTATCCTATCAATAAATATACGGACGCTGAGTAAAATTAAAAAAACAACACTATAAAACTGTGGTTGATCTTGAGGCCAGTGGCCTATTTCACAAATGTATTAGACTAATAATTATTAGTAATAAACTAACTTTTATCTAATATGATATTTTGTTTCACAATAATATTAGTTATTAATAATAAATATTAGTTAATACTATTAGTAGATTCCTAGCAAATATATTATCTTTCTGTTTCACTGAAATATTAGACTAATGAAAAGTTACTAATGATATTAGTAGTTTCTTATTAATGTCTTGGGGATAGTAAAACAACAACTTGGCATATATTTAATAAACTTTTTGAGAGTTTTTTATTTAATATGTTTGATATATTATCATCCTAATAACCAAACAGTTGTAAAAAATAAAAACATTATTTACTATATATATTTTTATCAATACAGAGAAAAATATATATCCTCGGTCACAGCACAGCTTTATCTGATTTCTAAACCCTTCCTTCACCTCTGACAAGACGTGTATTAATCACAACTTGTGAATGTGAGGAATGCAAGGCCTCCACCGTGGTTCGGATTCCACGTTAAACTGTAGGTCCTCCATTTCATCTCACAATCACCCTACCATTGCACATTAGCGTAAGTGCGTACAACCCGAACGGATAGTAAGACGCGGTGCTAATAATAATAATTATTATTATTATTGGAATAATAAGTTAATAAATATTAGAAATAATAACTAATACAATTGTGAACGATAGGTGAGTGGTCATAATATTTGAATCTTTATTCCAGGCGCTCATCAATCAGCCCTCTCATCTACTTCCAATAAAATATAAACGTATTGGTTCTTGTTAATCAGTATTTTACTTAGAGCGTGTAAAAATCAGCCAACATTCTGGAATAAAACCAATGATATATTCCGCCTAACTTGTGACTATTATTTCTAAGAATGTATAGTAAATACAGATGTGATTCAACCAGCAGACACTTCTGAAAACAGTACTTATTCTATGAACGCAGGAAGCCGGTTTTAAAACTAAGGCAGCCTCACATTTCCGAGAACTCAGCACGCGACTACAATCTCTCTCAAGAAGAACTAAGGCAGAAGAGTAGATTTAAAATAAAATGTGTTGTGTAGTTTTTATATACATAATTATATTTGAACAGCTTGCTGTGCTCTTTGCGAGCGTTAATTTGCTGCAAACGGTGTAGCTATACAATAAAGTTGTCTATTTTTCTCAAATTTGTATTATATAAAAAACTATTAAAATTTTAAAGAAATGCTGAAAGGTCAAGTCGATATTGTGGTCACCATTATACAGTCCAATTTTCTTAGTAAGATCTTATGTGACAGAAAATTTACGTTACCTACTTTCATGTATTTATACGACAGGTCATTTGATCTGTCACTTTTGATATATATTATCAATACCTATAAATTTAAATCAATAATAATGTAAAATGTTATCAATTCTTGCTGTCAACAAAAATGTTTGTACTTTCTAAAACACCCTTCTTATGAAAACTAGACTGTACTAGTATGTTCACGGGTGACTAGCCTTAGCATTCACATATCAGTGACAAACCCAGCACCTACATTTATAAATACAACAGCAGGGGAACTTGTGGGAGCCACCACTTCCGGTGATAGACTGCGGACTGGAGTACACGCCTAGGCTCGAGATCAGAAATTCCACCTCACTAGTAGGTGCAGGCGTAGGTTAAGTTGTACCACAGGGTTCATGTTGTACGGAATTACTATTTTTGCTAGCTCTCCTCAGCTAATGTAGGGTGGAAGACTGTATAATTTAGAGGAAATGTATCCTCATTTGCGTGGAGGAAGAGTGACAACCCATGTAGCAAAAAACACCATAGTACACTCAGCTGGGATTTGAGCCCCAAACTACCTGATAACGGTAAACAAGAAAAATGAAGACTGACTTATTTGTCTCCTTGCCTACATTTTTACTATGGTAGGCCTACTTTAGATATCACTGGTAGCTACAGGGGTATGTTTGTAGAGAATCGTGGAAAGCTAAAATCTGATTTAGAGGGGAAGAAACTTTTCTAACAGTTATTTATGCTTCTAAAGTAATTGTTATTTATTTATACGTCAAGTTATGTGATCTACAACTGTTACTTTTTATAAATAAAATCGATAACGATGAAACTATAGACCTACTAATAATGAAACCAAATGGTATCAATGTTGATCGCCAAAAAGTATGTTGGTATTTTCTAAGAGTTTCTTTCTTATCAAAATCCTACTACGTGCCATCTGCGAATTACATTATATTATAATAATATTGTCAGCTCGGTACTGTTTTCATTTGTCTCACATTGGGCCATAACAAATATTTGTGAATATTCGGGGACTCGCTGAGATCCTGAGTCTCCTGTCAGTGAGTGACACGACTTGAAGCACTCAGTAGAGTTGAGGCATGACGTCATGCCACGAAGGTCACTCCACATGGTCCGTGAGTGATGCGGTAATACGCCACGCTCATCACTTCCCCCTGGGGCTATATTACATCACACGCATCACTACGCATGATGTGGAGGGGTCCTCGAACAGAGACCCCACTCCACTGATACATGCTCTTCAAACACTCTCAACTGTAGCCTATTTGATTTCAGTGCTGTACAGTACATTATATTTGAAGACCTCTCTAACTAATAAAAAAAAAAACCAGTCACTGTGATTGTATCTGCCGATAGGTGACTTTAAAATAAAAACATTTGTATAATGATACATTTTTGGCACTGTTTAGGATCGAATACTCGACTCACAAGTCAGAAGACTAAATAAGGTGTCCATTCTTCTATAATGTACTACTGCTCATTTGGTAAGCCTTTGATTAAACTAATAGGGAACTACTCTTTATATAATTGGGGTAGGGAGGAGGAAGGTGGAATTTATAATAAATGTATCCAGAATTTTCTTAGAGAGAGATAGAGAGAGTGGGAAACCATTTAGTAAAAATCAGTCTCATTACATTCGACTAGGATTTGAACCTCCACTTTCAATCTCACCAGAAAACAATACCAGATTAGGTTGATGCCGCATTGGCGCGCTTGCCCACCGATACACACGGGTTTTAGTGCTTCATGTTTATTAATATGTATGACACTGTCATGTGTGCGCTATTTGATATTCAGGATACCTCAACAGGTTTAACCTTGCTGACGTCACATAACCTCCCCTTCCCCCCCTTTTGCCCTTTAAGAACCGGCTGATATGAATGCCCCACAAAGTTTACCATGAAAACACTTAATGTATTTAGTTTGGGGTATTTAATGAACATTCTCGTAGCTTATTGTTTATATCAGTACACAAACTACACACTAGCTTAACTTTAGCACACACAACTCCTCCGACCATTAATCCAGCACTGTGAAAGAAAAAGTCCTATTTTTATCAATGATAAGTTTTCCAGACATGCCGGGAATGAAACCAAGAAACCTTAATAGGTAGAAGCGCTACGGGCTAAACTAAGGTGTCGCACAGGACATCGCTTCACTTTTATATCACCACAAAATTTGCAATCTTTAACAGTGGCGTGGCAACATCCTACGGCACGCTTTTGATCACTAGGTAGCTACCATCCCAGTAAAGATAGCCAGTCAAACAATATATTTCTAAGAACATTCAGAATAAGAAGGTCCCAGTCAAGTTAGCCTTCCAAACAAGATCTTGCTAGTAGAATTCAGGAGAAGGTCCCAGTTAAGTTAAACATCCAAACAAGATCTTGATACTGGCATTCAGAAGTAGATGGTCTCAGTAAAGATACCCATTCAAACAATATCTTGCTAGTAGAATTTAGAAGGAGAAGGTCCCAGTTAAGTTAGACATCCAAACAAGATCTTGCTAAATGTAATCCAGAAAAAGAAGAAGGTACTAGTAAAATTATAAATTCAAACAAGATCTTTCTAATAGCATTCAGTAGGAGGTCCAAGTAAATACGGCCAACTAATCAATATTTTGCCAATGGGTTTTGGATAGTCATCCATAGTAACACATGACTGTGATACCACAGACTCAAGTTTCAAAATGTAAGGGTATTGAGAATTATAGTCCCACAACTGCAAATCTTTTTCAACCTAGGGCTATCAAAGGGGGCTAACAAAATATGGGGAAACTTATATGACTACAAGCATTGCATTTAAAAAGTCTTATTTTAATTAATACCAACATAGTGTTCCATATCCAATTTTTAACCATAAAAGAGTATTTTTTTTATCTAAAGTACGCCTTCTACTAAGAATTTTCTTGCCCCTTGCTCGGACCATAAAGACGTTTCGTACCTAGTTTGACAGTAAAAATAGATGTATTAAGACTTGGAGTACCCATAGTAGAATAGTGAGGTGAAAGCGTGGAAACCGCATACTCCCCACTCCTTTACTATAGCAAAATTTAAATTAAAGCTTAAAATATACAAAGTAAAATTGTAATATGTACCAATAGAGATTAGTCTAATGTATACGACCAAAGTTAAGACTTGAGATTCACATTACAAATGGCCCTAAAATTCCCAATTGGAAAAAAACCCAGACATAATAGCTTCGATACATCATATTATTGTTCCTCCTCCGAAGTAAATTTATTGGTGCTCCAATGATATCAAGGGTGCCATCCCTGGTAAAAAGGTCTAGAAACAATGTTATGGACCCTCACTCGAACTAAGGACCTAAAGACCGTGAAGTGTTTAGGCTGGGATTCAAGTGACCTTGCCCACAGTGAAATGTATAGAATGTCCCTGGGATGTCCGACGCTCGCTGACCTGAGCGCTGTGTCCGACCACACGCCAAGCTGGTATTACCAACCAACTCACGTGCCACTGTTACTTCACACTTGTAAACACAACGCATTCCTCCTGCCCACCTTTTCTGCCTGAAAGGGGCAATTGACTACAACCACGCGATATTGGCAAAGAATCTCTTGGAGTGGTAGTGTCGTGGCGGGACGTGACGTGGAGTGTTGCCAAGCTAGTCAGAGTTCATTTGAACTGTATCTGTGAATTGTTCTCATCACTCAGTAGAACATTCATTGATCAGGTGTCAAACATAAACACAATCACACATGAGATTTAGTGCAAAGCCTATGTATATATTGGTCAAATGAAGACCAAGTGGTTGAGAACATATCACAGGTACAGTTTCAACAAGCTCTGCTTATCCTGGAAACATGACACGACACGACACTAATCGCTTGTGCACAACACAATTCTTAGTTTAGTTGGTTGTTTAGCTCAGTAATTTATTTGGCAGTTTAGTTCATTCATTAAGAATCAATAGCCAAAGGTCCCGGGTTCGATTCCCGTGTTCAGGTGTCATTTTTCAATTTTCAAAATATGATATTCACTCTTAAGTTCAGCAGATCGAAAGCAAAGACAAAGGGAAAGAGCCGTTTCTGTCTTCTGCGCAATAGGACAACAGTGAACGATGGCTGCCAGCGGCTTAGAGCCAAAATATGGGATGTTTTATTTGTTTAGTGCTAATTTGTTTGAATTAAATAGTTAAAAATACTTGATAGTTTTGTTAATTATTTTCAATTGGTGATAATATTGGACATTGTATTTAATATAATAGTAAATTGGTTTTAAATCGATTCACTATATTTGCCTGTCATTAAGTTTTTATGAATTGAAAGAAACGAAATTGTTAATGAAATGTGTACTTTGTTGTTGGGTAGAGGTTAATTGAGTTTATCACAGTTTATTGTATTATTTTAATCTCGTGAATCAAAGAAAACCTCTTAAAAGACTTACATCGTTCTAGTGTAGCTGGGTGTAGCCCCTGCAAGACTTGTTATAGGCAACTCAACCATCTCTTCAGCACGACATGTTTGACACTGTTTACAAAACAGGGGCTTATCTCTTTTTAATAATTGCGTGTTGGTTTTTAACTGCTTACTCTAAGAAGTAGAAATGAGGTGATTGGGGGTAAATGCATCCGAGTTAGCGTGAAGATGGAATGGAAAAACTACAGTGATAAATCCCCTATTGGAAAAATCAATGGCGATTATGTTTGTTCCTTCGTCCGTAGCTAAGGCACGCCACTGAATGTGAAAAATCCTCATATTTTGTATCGTGGAGTAACTTATTGTTGTTAAAAGCCCACAAAAAGTTTACATAAAACTTAAGATGCTATTTTATAGGAACAACTACAAATTACAATATTTGAAATCAGACCCCTATCACCTTTACCTCAAACTCAGAACTAAAACAATTTGCCTAAAAAAACTTTGAAAACCTAGTTTATGTCATATTGTCATATTTGTGTTATGTGACTAAATAATATAAAGGTGTTTACTAAATGGATTCCTGTTGCTTCCTTATTTAGCCATTTTGACGTTGTGCTAAATATTTTGTCGACAGTAATCAAACAAATTCAAAATTTTGAACAAGTAATATATATATATATATATAATATATCAACTATAATATATATAATTAAAATGAATAGTTTTGATAATATATATATAATATATATTAATAAAATGAATAGTTTGTTTGTCTGTGTGTCGCGACATCTACCGCACGCAGAGGGATGACATTTTAAAATTAGTAGCCCCTGTGCACGAACATGTGCACCTAGAAGCTGTGATTCTAAATCTTTGATTAGATTTTTTTTAATTTAGTATAAAACCGGGTTGAAAGAAATAAAATAAAGAGTTTTTTTTCTGTTTGTTTGAAGGAAAGAAAAGCGTTGCCCGGAGTAGCCACGCAATTCATTGCGTTGCTACCTCGGGCAATGGCGGGTACTTTTGTTAGTAAGAAATATAAAACTAACCCAATATTAAAAAATCGTTTTAGTACCAATGTTGCATGTTCAGTATTTCTTATCAAATTTAGTTATAGGCCTGTTTAACAAAACAAGAAATATTGACTAAACAGAAGTGTTTGGGAAAATAATGCCAAAAGGAAAATACTAATAAAACACACATTTAATCACAAAGCTTACATGATTTGATTTTATAATCATGGGGAGGTCGTAGCTATAATCCGGCTGAATGTGCTGACGGTGGTTTTTTCCTAAATTGTTTCCTACTCTTCCTCCGCGAAAATATTGATGTATTGCCTCTAAAGCTCTATCTTCCTCATCCCTTATTTAATTTTCATGATTTTATTTATTTATTTGAGATATTTAACGTGCAGTTTATGAACTGACTGATTATATCAGCACACGAGAATTTCTTTGAGCGATAGTGAGAGGTAGGCTACTACTAATTTTGGATGGTAAGGTAGTTTCAAAACCTTTCCTTATTCTTTTACACGCCACAATCGACTTGGGACCGACGGCTTTACTTCCCCTCCGAAGGAAGTTGTGCTACGGATTTTTACCGATCAGGAAAAATCCGTTGACCCCAGCTGGGTTTGACTCCATGAACCTTCTCTAATTAAATGCGTACAGCCCTAAAGGATAGCAGACATGGATTTTCTTAAAGGCCAAATTTAAAGAAAATATGATAATCCTTGTTTCATATTTTTAATAAAATATGTATTTATTTATTTTTATCACCGTGTCTTACTAACCGTTCGGGTTATACGCCAATGAAATATAATATTTTTATATCAATGACTGGATTAATATAATGCACTAAAAAGGTGACCTGGTGGTCTAGGGTAAGGTGTCAGACTTCTGTGCTGAGGGTCCGGGGTTCAATCCTCGGTCCCGGCACAGATTTATCTGATTGCCAAACCCTTCCTTCACCTCTGACAAGACGTGTATTAATCACAACTTGTGAATGTGAAGAATGCCAGGCCTCCTACCGTGGTTCGGATTCCACGTTAAACTGTAGGTCCTCCATTATATCACAATCACCCTACCATTACACATTAGCGTAAATGCGTATAACCCGAACGGGTAGTAAGACGCGGTGCTAATAATATAATAATAATAATATAATGCACTGCTTAGCATGCCCCTTTTTAAATTAAGCCTCAAATTATTGTTTTAATCAAATCAAATATGAGAATGAAGCTAATCTGGTAAAGCACTAAGTTGATAACAAAATCTATGGTATTCTATTATCTTGATAAGAGGGCGCGGCCATCGCTTGTTAAAGTGTCTTGTTTGCATGCTAATGTCTCCCCCACTCCCCTCGCACTAATAAATCAAGGTTTAAATGGCCCCACGCTGTAACTTGATCACGACACTACATTGCCGAGAGAAAGGTCTGTTGTATAGCGGCGGCGCCTTTAGAGTGAAGTACCCATACGGTACGTCACCGATTTTCGGGGTCATTCCCTGATATTAGATTGATTTTGTCCCTGGTTTGTTTTCAAATTAGTGCAATTTGAAATGTATATGGATTAAATGTAAATGTTTTAATTAATTCAGCTGCTTAGACGTTTAAATATAAAATACCATCATCATGGCCAATGACGAGTATTCTCACTCATTTCAATTATTTTCTTAGATTTTGGCTATAACTGTACTTGAATATAATTTTACAATTATGTCGCTCCCTACACTAGACTTAATTTATCGACACTACCCAATTACACAAAAATATTGAACACGTGGCTATTGGGTTTATTATATACCAATTAGCAAAAAAAAAAGTCACTTTTCTCTAAAGTCTAGTTCATAGTAATAAAAAAATATCAGTGCTTTCTTACAACCCCGGCCGATTCTAGTGTTTAGAGAGGTCGTGTTCTTGCTTGGTACAAGTTACTTAAAACTGAAAACGCGGTTTGATGTAACCATATTTTATAATCTTAAATATATCCACATGAAAAAATATCGAAGGTGGTTTACGTAATTTGGATTTGTTTTGTTTTATATTTCATTTTACATCATTCTAATAAAGTGTATTTGCTTTAATTTTCTTAAATAATAGCCCATAAACGTGTTTAATATAAATCATAATTTATTGGTATTTTAACTGCTGAAATGATTTGACAAAGTTATAGTTTAATAACCATTATCTGCTTGTTGACTTTGATACCACCATTTATGACCGGCTACTGACTTGGCTTGTCATTTTAATTTTCTAGTATGTATAGGAGATCATAAAACAATTTAATGAGATAAGTACTTAGGGCATACGACAATGTGTTATTCTTAAATGTTTTAACATGAACCAAGCACCCTATTTCGGTAGTAAGAACCGTATATGTTATTTACTAAAGTTACTAAAACCCATTTTAACATATTCAAACTTTGTCATGTTATCTTCACTGTCACTTTTGCTAGATATTATCAACACCTATAAAATAACACAAATAATGTGTTAAAATGTTATCATTGCTAGCAGCATATAAATATGTTTGAATTTTCTAAACTGTCCTTCTAACCAAAATCAGGCTATAAGTAAGCTCCACGAAAAGACCATGGTTCTAAAATATGCTGTGATTTTATCAGTTGCATGGGTTGGAAATTTGTCACCGTGGGTGTGACCTCAAGGTCAAGTTGAATGTTAAACAGACTGTCGCATCGGTACATCTGACCAACAAAGAATACTAGCTCCATCTGTTTTAAATAGGAATCGTACGATTAATATACAGTGAGCTCACTGTCACTTTATTTTAATAAAGAACGTTTGTAACTTTAATAAGTTTATGATACACGAAGAATGAGAAAAGGTTTGAATTGGAGTCGAATAATTTCGAGAGTCAGTGACTGCAACTAGATTCACATATTATTTATGTGTTTTCTTAGTAATAAAACGGCACTGTGCAAGCCCCATTATTCTTTTACCTTCTCATATTAATGCATTTTGTGGAATTTTCTTATGTACCAGAAACCAGGGAGAATCACAAATTAAGGTAATTTTTAGATAAAAATAGTTTTGTTACTTTATAAAATAATAAACTTTTGTATAATTTTGTGAAAGATAACTAATCTGTCAACTTTATTTTACATTATTATTCCAATTAATACCTGCTCAGATATAAAAGGCAAAGTATGAATATATATTTTGAATTTATATATGATGTGATTTTTTCATTGTTGTGGCCAAGCACGTAGAGGAGGTCAGAGTAGTCGTGTATGGTCCTTCTAACTCGAAATTTCGATTACATTACATTTAATAAAAATAAACTTATAAGGCCAGTAATTGGATATCAAACAATGCTTTATTGAGTAGTAAAGTATTATATTATCCACTATTAATTATTGTCATCCACACTACAGGCATCTTAAGAGTTATCTCAAGCCATATAGTCGTCCAAGGTATGGCCAGCTAGCTTCAAATTAAATTTAGGATTTTTCCAAAACTTGGTATCTCTTGTTTATTTAAATTTGTGTTGATACAAGGGCAGCTTTTTTTTATATATATTCAAGCATATCATGGAGGGGTGAGATAAATCTAAAAGGATACAAATTTGTTCCAGGGGTGGGTCAAATTATTTCCAACCGGGGCAAAGCCTCCTTTTTCCCCCTGTTACACCACCAGTGCAATGATAACACTTTTTTTTTTATTCGAACACATGTTCAAAGGCTGAAGATGTAAATAAAGAACCTTGCCTATCTTAGAAAATGTCTTTTAGTGAAGTTCTTAGTTCCACTCGTATCCATTCAACATATTTTAAATGTAATAGAATTAGATACAACCTTCCCTCCTGCCCCCTACCCCCACACATAATAATAAAAAGTAACTTAAATCAACATATGAGGTGAACTTAATATTGAAGCTTTCCGTATAAAAATTAGAACTATACTATCCTATTTCACCTTTCCTTAAGTGGTAGATAGTTTGGTGGACTTCGTGACATGACCTCTCATGAAATGGGAAACCCTTTAATGTTATTGTTGCAGGCAGTTCCGGTGACACAGTCAGCAGTTGTAGCAGTATCAGCAGTTATGGAAGTGCTGAAGGTGACCTTGGACCCCTCACTGTATTCTCCCTCGTTGCTTCAGCTCACCCTTACTCAGGGAGCCCTGCACCCCCCTTCAGGGAGGGTTTGCTACTTCAATCCAAGGAGAAAGGAGGTGAGATGACAGAGACAGATATAAGAGCTTGTGTATTCCAGTAAAACCCTAGAACTTAAATAACTAAACAAACCAAGGAGAAAGGAGGTGAGATGACAGAGACAGATATAAGAGCTTGTGTATTCCAGTAAAACCCTATAACTTAAATAACTAAACAAACCAAGGAGAAAGGAGGTGAGATGACAGAGACAGATATAAGAGCTTGTGTATTCCAGTAAAACCCTATAGCTTAAATAACTAAACAAACCAAGGAGAAAGGAGGTGAGATGACAGAGACGATATAAGAGCTTGTGTATTCCAGTAAAACCCTATAGCTTAAATAACTAAACAAACCAAGGAGAAAGGAGGTGAGATGACAGAGACAGATATAAGAGCTTATGTATTCCAGTAAAACCCTAATACTTAAATAACTAAACAAACCAAGGAGAAAGGAGGTGAGATGAAGAGACAGATATAAGAGCTTGTGTATTCCAGTAAAACCCTAAAACTTAAATAACTCAACAACCAAGGAGAAAGGAGGTGAGATGACAGAGACAGATATAAGAGCTTGTGTATTCCAGTAAAACCTTAATAATTTAACAAACCAAGGAGAAAGGAGGTGAGATGACAGAGACAGATATAAGAGCTTGTGTATTCCAGTAAAACCTATATAATAATTTAACAAACCAAGGAGAAAGGAGGTGAGATGACAGAGACAGATATAAGAGCTTGTGTATTCCAGTAAAACCCTATACTTAAATAACTAAACAAACCAAGGAGAAAGGAGGTGAGATGACAGAGACAGATATAAGAGCTTGTGTATTCCAGTAAAACCCTAAACTTAAATAACTCAACAAACCAAGAAGAAAGGAGGTGAGATGACAGAGACAGATATAAGAGCTTGTGTATTCCAGTAAAACCCTATAGCTTAAATAACTAAACAAACCAAGGAGAAAGGAGGTGAGATGACAGAGACAGATATAAGAGCTTGTGTATTCCAGTAAAACCCTATACTTAAATAACTTAACAATCCAAGGAGAAAGGAGGTGAGATGACAGAGACAGATATAAGAGCTTGTGTATTCCAGTAAAACCCTATAACTTAAATAACTTAACAAACCAGGAAAAGAGTGGGTTCAATAGAAAGTACAGCTATTCAAGTTGTTTTAATCCTGTAACCCAAAGTTATAATAATCTCAACTAACCAAGGTGGAGAATGATCGGTGGTATATGACCCTAAGACAGATATAAGAGCTTGTGTATTCCAGTAAAACCCTATAGCTTAAATAACTCAACAATCCAAGGAGAAAGGAGGTGAGATGACAGAGACAGATATAAGAGCTTGTGTATTCCAGTAAAACCCTATAGCTTAAATAACTCAACAATCCAAGGAGAAAGGAGGTGAGATGACAAAGACAGATATAAGAGCTTGTGTATTCCAGTAAAACCCTAGAACTTAAATAACTTAACAAACCAGACACTGCAGTGCGGTTTTCTAATAGAATATACCAATGCTATTCAACCAGTTTTTTTAATCCTCATCCCTCAAAGTATGATAATTTTATCTTCAACTTTGTACCCCTAAAGTTGTTTGTGCGTCCTGTATTTGATTCCCGGCTGGTATCTTGGGAATTTTGTTCCCTTTAAGGGGATTGATCCCAACGGTCACCAGGGTTTGGATAGTGAGGCTTAAGTTAGGTTAAGACTCGCACCGGCTCCACAACTTAATAATAATTATCATCACATCATACTAAACCCTATGCATGACTTATTTGGTGCTGACTGACAGTTCACAGCTGACAGTTGACGGCTTTGAAACGTTACCAGACCAAATTATTAATCCCTACCTTGACCATATGATCTACAAAACCAGTGTTTTAACAGCTGTAACTTCGACAGTCAAAATTTAGGTATATACCTAATGTTGAGTGTCAGAAGTAGCTGTGAGCTGTCAGTCAGAACCAAATAAGTCGTGGAGCTACTGTACTACAATAAGGCGACCGAACTTGAATATGATATCCCTCCCGTCATATATGCCATACGATAAAAAAAAATCTACATCTAAAATAAATAAATGGTGCCATGTCCTTAACGTCCGGGTCTCCTTGGGCAAACCCTAAATCGGTCTCTATTCAATGTTTATTATGAAGTAATATAGATGTGCATACATATATTATTTTATTTTACGTAACCCCTAAGATGTCTTCGCGTACTCCCGGGTTGAATACTACTGGACTAGATGATGCATCACATTTACAGCTAATAGGCCCAACATGAACTTCCGCCACACACTGTCCTCAAATGACGCCATGGCCACAGATTAAACTATTTGCCACATACAACGTTCAAAGAATTGGCTAGGCACGCACAATCTAAAGAAATAATAAATGTGACCAAGATCAAAAATTTAAATTAGTTCAGCCATTTCATATGGACTCTGGCTTGTTTTTAGTGTTGGGATCTGACTGCAGCATTGCTTATGGCATAATTTGCGCTCAAACGTAACATATACTCATTTCCATAATAACTGTGGGATAAGCTTTAAAAATGTACGTATTACTTTCAACCTATAATTAGTTTACATTTCAAATATGTATGATATATTGTATCACTGTACTTAATAATGCCTATCAACTGCCCATATACTGGACGCAAACATTTATCTTTAGCTTTGACATTTTTTTAAAACTCATTACACTGAACTTGATCAAACAGAGCCTTGACTTCATTAAAGTAAAAATGTAGCACTTTGTAGTAATTCCACTTAATCTGATGGATTACACTATCAGCCTATCTAAAAGCTATATCAAAGTGGAATCATGCAAGGTAAACTTCCTACAGTATAGATAAAAGGAGTGTACATAAGTAATGGTGTGACAATTTTGAATAGCTAACTTATTGTTTTAGCTATAAGATATAAAAAAAGTAACGGAGAAAGAAATATGCTGCGAATCATATGTTAGTAAATATAATACAGTATTATTGTGAGTGATTATAAATATCCAACATGAATGGGAGAAATACCAACCCATTGGCTTCCATCTCAAGTCAACAATTCCTTATTACAACAATGCTAATGTTTTAGTTTATTTCTAAACAAGTTTTCTTGTCGTATCGCCTAAAGTACTTTTTAATTTCTTTGCTCTTTCCCTGATGGATTTGACCTCTGTTTTCACCCCGTCCTCGACTCTAGTAACTCGAATGTCCTCAATAAGAGGTACTGTAGTTCTAGTGCACACTTCTTCCACTTCTTCACTCGGCGATGTCAGGGTCAATGAATCGACTATGCTTTCCATTATGCCCACGGGAATGTCTGCTTCCTCAACATTATACTTAGCCGTACTTTAGGGACGGTGTCGAGACTACGTATTCCCCTTCTGAAATCACGATTGTCCTTTGAGAAAGAATTTTTTCTAATGGCAGCCACGTCGAAGCTATGATGACGCAATCCAGTGTGAGGATGAGGTCTCTTTAGAAACCCAGGTTCATAAATGTCATTTTTAATCAGTGCCTTTTTTAGGCTTTCGTTGGAATGTTTAATCGTCAGTATGCTTGATGCGGTTGTAAATATCTCCAAGGGTGATTCAACACTTGGAAAGCTACCTTTTGTCCTTGGTGGGGTTCTATAGCTCGTATTGGATATCTCAGGAGCTAGTGGACTAATTGATGTAATATTAATGCCCTCCTTGGAGAGGTCAATAACTGGTGGACTACTTTCTCTTCTTGATGGTATTTTATATCCCTGCTTAGCTAATTTAATAGTTGGTGGACTGCCCGCTCTTCTTGGGGGAGCTGTATAGCCCACCTCAAATGGTTTAGTAACTGAAATACTTTCTATTCTTGGAGGAATTGTACAACCCTCCTTGGATAGTTCTATTGTTGGAGGGTTACTCATCCTTCTTGTTGGAGATTCAATAACTGGTGGACTAGTTGCTTTCCTTGTTGGATTTGTATAGCCCTCCTTGGATAATTCATTAGTTGGAGGGCTACTAGTCCTTTTTGGTGAAGTTTTACAGCTCTCCTTGGATTGTTCAGTAACTGTTGGTATGATTGCTTTTCTTCGTGGATTTTTACCACTATCTTTGGCTAGTTCAATAGTGGGGGACTACTTGTCTTTCTTGGTACAATATTAAAGCCTTCTTTGCATGCGTCAATGATTAGTGGGCTACTTGCTCTTCTTGGTGGTGTTTTATAGCCCTCTTTAAATGGCTTGTTAATGTTTTTACTGATTGTTCTTCTTGGTGGAGTTTTATAACCCTCCTTCGTTGGTTCAATAACTGGTGGACTACTCGCTCTTCTTGATGAAGTTTTATAGCCGTTATTGGATGGTTTATTAGCTGATGGACTAGTCGTTCTTCTTGGTGGAGTTGTATGACCCTCCTTTGATAGTTCTATAGTTGAAGGGCTACTTGTCCTTCTTGGACTTCTATATTTGCTGTTAGAAATGTCTACTATCGATGGGATGCTCTCCTTTCTCAGCGGATATCTACATATTTGGTCAAGAAGATCACTGGAGTGCGAGGAAATTTTACTAGTACTAGTTATAGTTTTCAGTTTTTGACCACTGATATCATCAAGTCTCCTTCTGAGGACCCGATCAGTGCCCTTACTTTCCTCTCGCTGAGGCCTCACCCCGTTGTCGTCACAAATGGACCTTATCGTACTCACCTGGTCACCGCTCCTGAGCTTTACCTCATCTGTCTGGGTATTCATGTCAAAGCTGAGAGGAACACACTGACAAGTCCAGCACATGCCACGTTCTGGACAATAGCAGGCGTTTCGGTCCCTCTCGTTGATAATCTTTGCAGACAGCTCCTGCAACGTCTGTCTTCCATGAGTCCCGTGGTTGGACTGGGGTCATCACGGGCATATACTGGGTCAGTGTAGCAGGAGGTTGTGGTGATTTCCACAAGCCTATCGACGGAGTAGCTCCTTTGTGGCGATTCCTTAGGTACGTCCACCGTCACGATAGTCTCTGTCTTCATGTCATTACCACTGTACAAGGAAGCATCTTCCCTGATCGAGACGACGACGTCCGCCTGTAGGTTTACTGTCACGCTGTTTGTTTGGGGTGTTGGGGGTGCGCTTGTACCTATATCAACCTTTATCGCGTCGCCTGTTGAGGTGTTGTGACCCTCGTGTTTTGTTGTGGGGTGTGCCCGTTGCCGCCTATTAGTTGACGGTGATCGGTCAGGATCTGTAACATACATTGTCTGAGGAATGATCGGTGTTGGTGATAACACAAACCCACTTTGGTGAATTGATGGGATAGTCAGTCTTGATGACGTCAAATCCTTGTTGCTATGACGAGCTAATGAACAGGTTGGTCTCGTCAATACTGAGCCTTGGTCAGTATGGCAAGCTCCTGGGCTGCCATGGGGTGCTGGAATATCTTGTTCGATTAAACCTATATTATGTGAACAGTGTGTGGTTGGATTAAGTTCTTGTTTGATCTGGGGGTCTTGGGGTACCGGATGACAACAGTCCACGACGCTGTGGGCTGGTGCAATTTTAGGCTCTGGGGCTGTGAGATCTTGCCCCAAGTGAGCTGGTTGTGAGCCCTTCCAAGCTCGTCCCGTACTTTTCAAGACATCGCGATCTGCATCGATATTGTGAAACGTTATAGATATGTCTTCAGGGGCATCTGCTACCTTCTGGCTTGCATTTGTATTCGAAGAATATTTTGACAGCATGTCCGATTTTGGGAGGACAGGGGTTTGACGGGGTGTTGGCATGACGGAGATCGTTTCCCCTTCTTGTAAGTTCAAGATCTTTGGTGGAGAGCCGCCGTAGACCGGTGGGTCCTTTCCTTCATCGCTGGGCATGTTTCTAACATCTCCAGGGCAAGGTTGGCTGAAGAGAGGAAGAGAACGTGTGCTTTATGAGAAACGGCCGTTCACCTCGTTGCACAACTAACATATACGAACACACATGTAGAATGACACACATATGTGGCGCAGCCAGGATTCGTTTGTGGGGGGAGGGTTTAGTTTCACTGACCAACTAAGCGGGGTTCATTGGTTTTTCCCGCGGGAAAATTTGAAAATTTAAGTACTGCAAAATGTAAATGCATCAAGAGAAATACAATAATATCATAAATAATTTACAATTTAAAAAAATTGTCATAATTCTGTAATTATTATGACTGTTAAGTTGTTATGAACACATTTTTATCCATGCATACTGCTATAATATAAAAACATGCAAGTTTCAATATAATGTATTATGGACATTTATTTATAAAATTATTATATGAGCTAAAATCTGAAAATTCAAATAAGTAACTTGCACTAACTCTTAACTCACAAAATCACTTTTGAACTCATTCACTTTAGTCTTATGTTAATTTTCCTTGGCTTCATAGAAAGTTCATTGAGAACTTCATCCTCCCCATGTGGAAAGATCATATCTGGCCAGAACTGGTCCATATCTGGACCAGATATGCCCAGATCTGGCATTTTTCCACACGGGTCCGTAACTGACACCTCTGGATGTATGTACATGAAGCCCATTAAGTCTGTCTTCATTTGTAGAGTTCCTCATGCATGATCTCAACAGCTTTAGGTACGAGAAAGAGGTAGGTGGGTTGCAAGGTCTGGGGGGGTTCAACCCTGACACACCCCTTGGCTGCGCCAGTGGACTGGATGGAATTGAGTCATACTTCCTGCATAGTGTATTCTATTTAGTTTCATTACTAAGCATAGAAATTATTTGTTCGTCCTGGTGTTAGGATTGTTTGCTTAGGGTTGGTCTAAGTGTTGCTGCCTTAAAGTAGATTAAGTCGAACACAAAAATAATTCATTTTACACATTGGACACCGAATAATATATCATCCTAGCCTAAAGAGCTAAGGAGGGGTGATCATAAAAACTACACCTGGATGGCAGATGGAAAATAAATACATTTTATGGAGGAGATCGTTAGGTAAAGGTGTAGTTTTTTTTTTCAATAACTTTTGACTTTTTCTCACAGTTGAAACGAAAATAGTTCCTTATTAATCCGCTTCGTAAAATATGTATTTTCACTTAGAGAAATGAATTTGATTGGCATCATTTGTCAAAGTGGTCGAACTCATTTGCTAAATGAATGACCATGAAACAGTGTTTTGCAGTATATTTTTAACTGTCAGAAAAGAGCCAAAGTTCTCTTGAATGGGCAATAATCAGATCTCAAGCCCTTCTCACCATGGTCTGGCGTGATCCTTAGTCTCTGTTTGAGGCAAGAAATCCCGCCCATCATCCGGGGGGCTTCTGGCTGGGACCTTACTCCGGATGGACCACTGTCTCCTCAGTCTTAGGAAGTCCTTCTTCCAGTGAGGTGTGGACTTAGGAGGCGTGGGAATAAACCACGCCTCCTGAGGGGGAATCTCGGGTGATGAGACCCTCTTTTCCCTTGAGCACACGCAGGGAGGCGGAGGCTTGGGACAGTGACAACAGGCGCAGGGGAACCTGGTTCCTTGGCTCCTCATTCTGCTTGCACATGTTCTTAAGGACTCGGTGGCACATTTAGAAAACAAATTCAAACTAGAAGTAAAGCCAACATAAACTTTACCCAATTTCAATACGTATTTTCATTGTAAGAATAAAACCACAAATTTACAACCACACATAATATTCTAGCTTGTAAATTGATGTGAGCAAGTGTAACCAAGGTGACATACCAAATGGCAATACTGCGATAGATTTTACTAATTTCATTGTTTAAAGGTAATTTCTTATACATCTATCTTTTTGGCACTATACTATGTCTTATAATCCAATCTCGGCAGAACACATACCGTGTATTACGTGTAGTAATAAAGTATTTGTGTATGCTAGTTACTTTGGCCTGCATTCAACCAATCAGAAACAAATATAGGTGTACTAGTTTTACTGTATTAAAATGTTATAGGATAACAATACTCACTCATTCTATGGCGTTAGGAACTCGAAAGTTTATTGCCACACAAAATTATGCCCCCTATCCCTATTTTGAGCTCGTGCTATCCAGCCCTGACAATGGCGTGTAATGAGTACAGGGTATATAACTCATCATTATGTAACCTCCTTCACTACTTGCTCTCTCTTTTTTGGTCAAATATCTTCCTGAGCACCTTGTTTTCAAACACCCTACATTTGTTTTCGTCATGTAAGTTAGAGACCATGTTTCACACCTACAGAGAACAGCTGGTAAAATTATTGTTTTGTATAGTCTGAGTCTTACATTCCTGGACAGCAGGCTAGATGTTCAAAATTAATTACCTAGTAGTAGCATACTCTCCAACTGTATTCTTTTCCTTATTTCCAATCTAATATGTTAAATTGCTTGTTAAAATGATTCCTAAATATTTAAACTCATTAACCCTTTCAAATGTTATGTTGTTCGCGGTAATCTCTAAATTATCGTCTCTGATCTGTGTTCTCATTTTGATCATATTCTTAGTCTTTTCAGCGTTCACTTCTAAACCTATTTCCTTATTGCCTCTTATAAATTTTTTGCATTTATTGCAACAGCTTCCTTACTATTGCCCAACAAAGCTAAATCATCTGCGTTCCTAATAGCTGCTTTGTACTATTTAATGTCACGTCTTTCTTACATATTGCACTACCCTAATAGCATACTACAAGGCTAAATTAAAAAGTAATGGGGAAGTGCATCACCTTGTTTCAACCCATTATATATTTAGAAAGTATCTGATAAGTGACATTCAACCCCGTACTTTGGCATGCGTAGGGGAAAGTGACAAAATACGGATACTTTCTATAAGGGCTCAAAAATGGGGGATAAAAAAATAAAAAATAATATAAAATAATGTGTTTGTTTCTTAGTTCAGTCTAGTTTTGGTTTATATATATATAATATATATTTTAATCACAAAAAATAAAACACAAGTACTGACAAAAAATTAAGTTTCAAAAAGCTATTCCTATATCGACAGTAGTTGTTCAATATCGGATGATGTTATACAGTAATTATTCAAAATTATAAAAACATCAAAAATAAAACTTAGGATTATTAACGTCTCACATAACTAACTACATACGTTTATGCCATTGCTATAAATATATAATTGTGTGTAATTAAATCCATTTCACCAATTTTATTATTAAGTAGTACAACAAATAATATATTAATCAAATAAATCTTGCAAAAACAGATCCAATCTTTATTGATGGCAAAATTCACATTTTTATGACTTCCATTCATTTCTTTTTTTCTATTTCTGCACACAATCGTGGGCCCATCTTGTGCATCTAATCCACTTTTCTCCTGAATTATCTAAGCAATCAGGTTGTGAGCAATAGATGCATCTCATCAGGCATCGTCAGTTGAAGCATAACATTTCATCTTATGCAGAAGATTTATATTCTAATATTTTTCTTTTTACACATTTAGACTTTGTACCGGAAGTAGATGGATTATTGGGAGAAAAAGTTTTTAGAGATGAGGTATTTTGTAAAGATTTTTCTAGTTTGCTTTTAAAAGGCAATGTAATGATGACAGCGGCTCTTACTTCTCTATTAGGCCTTCAGTATTAGAGCTACATGGTGATCTGATCTGGAATGTACTTACAAAAACCCTCAAGGATTTTAGAAGATGTTGGTGTTTTATCAAGGGTTAAGGAAAGAGATGCAGGCATAGTCTCACTTCTTCTATTTTCTATTTGGGGTACAAAATCATGGTCTCTTAAAATGTTGCTATTGAACGGAACTAGGCCATATTTTTTGAAGTCATTTATGGCATTTTCCGTTGTATCAGCTCTGGTGTATGCTTGTCCCATTATACTCTCCATTTTATAAGCTGTTACTGAACGATGTGGATGATTTTTTAGCCAATTGTCTATCTCCAGCGAATAATAATGCTTGAATGGTCCCATAAATGAAACACCAAGTGAATGTAGCTTATGTGTTGAGTGAGGAGGTAGGTAGATTATCACTATACCATTTTGTCTTCCAAAGTTAATGACATCTAAGTTCCTTATATGTAAGAAATGATCATCAAGAATGGGCCACCGGATTATTCACAGTTGGTTTTACATCCTTAGTCAAGTGTTCGTCCCATTGAGTAAAAATGTATAGCTGGATCCAGCCAGATGGATGACATGCTGCTACAGTCCCAGGAGGGGTTCCATCCAGCAATTCGGGTTTCATGTTTTTCTTTGGAAATACAATGAGTTGTGGTACATAAAATCCTGATACACTTATACAAGTGACCAGAGTCATCAAGGATCCTTTTCTACAGATGATAGGTTTTGACACCTGCTTCTTTCCTTTTAGATGACAACCTCAGTAAGTTTATGCTGAACAATTAGTGATGCCAGTCTCATCTATGTTTTACACTTTTGATGCCTCAATTTTAATTTTCTCTAGTTCTGGTTTTAAAAGTTCAAAGAAATTGGCAACCTTTTCTTTCGTAAAACCTTTTACTCTTCCCTAATAAATAGATTCTGGTGTAAGCAATGAAAGATTAGAATCTCGCTAGAGAACATTTCTTAACCACTTTCTACCTGTTATGCCTTTATCTGCTGGAAATGGATGCTTGAGATTGTTCATAAGAGCTAATTGAAATGCTATCTGTCTGATATCAGAGGACCGTAAGCCATAAAATCTTTCTCCCATCAAAACACAGTATTGTGCCAGCTGACTAATTTCTTAGGCAACGCACTTTTTCGCCCTAGATTGGATGCCACTAGATCACCTATATCTTTTGTTTTACGATTTACGTAATTTTCCGACGTTGATCGAGGAACTTTAAAGTATTTTGAAGCCTTTAAAACCCCATCTCTTTATTTTTAACAGCTTCATCAGCAGCGCGCATTGAAGCTGGGTCCAGATTTTGTTTGAAAATCGAGCACTAACCAGCATTAACATAGCACAAACGATGGGCGCTTTCAAAAACCGGGAGGCTAAAAGTCGGGTGGCCAGTGTGATACATATACTTTAACTCAATGAATGATGAAAATGAAGGTGAACATAGACAACATTGTAAGGGACTGGCTACCATAGTAACACTCCGCTTCTAAGGAAACCAAGAGTTAAAACACTAGCGTTCGAAGCGGTCAGTCGACAGAACTAAAATTATCGAGACTCAGTGGAAAAACCACCCAAAAAAAACTTGACTGAATATTTTAACCTTTGATTTATTCTATATAGTATACATTTATCTATGATTTGCTTGACTAGTTTTTTGGGTATCCCAAACTTAACTAAAATTTCATATAATTTATTTTAACTGAATCATAGGTCTTTTAAAAACCTATGTAGGCCTATCGTTGATGATATCATATTGTATTCCCAGTACAATACAGTACATATAAATATAAAGTAAAATATTTTTAATTTTAAATTATTTAAAAATAGCTATAAAAACCACCCATATATTTATTTGTTATATTTAATTATGTTTCTGTCAACTTTAACATGACTTTGAAAATATAGTCATACGCATATTGGTTGAAATTACGTCAACCGATATTTTGTTGATGGTTAAAATCAAACACTATGCGTAAATACCTTATAATACCAGTACCGGACATCTCTATAGTAACTATATTAATCTTAATATTAATAAAATTAAGAGTTTGTGATTTTGTGTATCAGTGTGTCTGTCATGAGCGTCGGCGATATATATCGCACGCAAAGGTCTGAAATTTAAAAATTATTAGCCCCTATGCACGAACATGTGTACTTTGAAGTCGGAATTTTAAATTTTGGATAAGATTTTTTTTAATTAATCAAAAACTGAATTGAAAGAAAATGAGTTTTTATTCTGATTGTTTTAAGCAAAGAAAGTTGCTCTAGCGGCGAGGTGTGAACTTACAACCGCGAAATTCAATTCTCACCATTATAAAGTTTAAAATTTTCTTTTTTTTCCCTTTTGAATGCGTATTATTTGACACGAAATAACAATAACAGTTTATAATAAACCCACTACAGATAGTTTTTCAGTCATGTAAGAAGGAAAGATAGTGACTATAGGAAGATAAATAACACATTATTGTCTATTGGTTCAATGTGTTGTGTGTGTTCTACTTGGTTTGGCTCGTAAATAACTCTATAGATACCCATTGTATCGTGTAATAAAACTGGATTTTGTTATTGTTAACTTCGAATTGAGGAATATAAATATATATATATTTTTAAAGTATTCTTTAATTTAGGACATCCAAGTGTGTAAATGGAAACCTGAAACGGGCTGGATCTACTTTCCTACACTTAACCTGTACGGTATGTAGATACAATTAAAAATAAAATGAAATAAACACACAGTAAACATTTTATAATTATTTCATTGCTTTCCTTAATGTTATGTTCCTTTAAAATCGAAATTCCATTCCTACCTAAAGGTGCCTGTTTAATCTTAATTCTAATTTTACATTCAATAAAGTGAGAATAGTGTCTTAACAACAACCAAAAAACTAAACCAGAACCAAATAGTAATTATTTTAGTTATTTAAAATGTATATTGTATACATTGTTCCATATAATAAAAGGTTAAGTTTTCCCATTTTATTTTTGTTAAAAGAAAATGTTTTAAGAATAAAGTTAAAACAGTTCCAAATGATTTAATGAATATACATGATAAGTTTATTTTTCATATTGGATTGTTCTCATCCATTGAAGACATGCTGGATGCCTTAAATAAAATTTCGTATTTTGCTATCTCTTCTAATTAGCACATTTTTACACTTCCTGGCATAAAAATATCTTCAGGTTCCACACTGCAACTTCGGTGAACTAAAGTATATAGCTAGTTGTAGTTATCTTATTGCCCAGTTTTTAACATTTTTTTTTTCTATTTTTATTTCCACTAAGGTGTATTTTGGCTCATTTCTCCAAAAAAATCAACATTAGAAGTCCAATTATTTGTTTTTATTTAAAAAATGTGTTCCATGTAAAGTGGATGAAATCTATAGAAATGGTACCAAGGTAATGTTGGTTATGGACTTGCTTATATTATTAGATTAGAGGTGATACCACTATTGTATGTACAAATTAATCGTTAGGTTTGACGATATTGGGGAGGTAGTACCTATATTTTGTACTAAAACACATTTTTGGGAGTTAAGGAGTAATAATAATTTAATAGGTTTCCCTCTTCCAATCTGCTCTGGGCCAGGTGGGGATGAAAAGGTGAATTTTTCACTAAAATTGTTTACATTGGACACAATTTAATTTCTAGACAGGTTTAGAGAAGGAGAGTTTTCAATATATTTTTCCACTCTCCATCCATGCAAATGCAGGTAAATTTCTTCACTTTTTCCTTACACTTATCCATTCTCAAACTCATACTCTTAAACATTTAATTTGTATGTTTTATTTAAAACTAGAAGTACCCGGCGTTGTTAATCAAACATTTAGAATTTAGGCTTCTTGGTGCACATGTTCATGCACAGGTGTTGATAATTGTAACATTTTAGATCTCTCTGCATTTGGTAGATATCGTGCGATGCTCATGACAGATAAAATCTTAATTTTATTAATACAGAAAATGGAGAAATCATCTTAAAAACGCTTACCAAATGTGACACAACCTCCTAGTTTTAAAAAGCTAAATAACCTTAACAATTCTAAAGAATTTTTTTTTTTTAAATGTCCCTGTTCCTCCTTTCAGTGTTGTTCCCATGGGTTCACTTTACGGAAATACAGGACTCATACAGGAGCCTGCAGCTGCCAAAACTCCTCCAGGAACACCAACTGAGCAGTGGATGTATCCTACATCAAGGTGACACCACAAATACCACAACCAGGATGTTAACACAGTATCCTAACCCTTTCAGACATCTATAAGAACTACACCCCATTCCTTTATTTGATTTTAAATATATTTGACACTGATTCAAAGCCTAACCTTTGGCTTAGCACACCGATGCCATACCGAGTGAGATAGCCAAGCTATTATTCATATCCAAAAAAAACACTTCTTTTCTAAGATTCTACAAACAGTCATGATGACATATAAAAAACGTTAAAATAATTACAATATAGAATGGACATTGAGTGTAGTTTCTATATGTTGTGACTCATGGTAAAGTCCCCCAACAGGGCATGGCAACATCAAATTTCTCTCAAATAAATGTTAGGTTATTTTAAAATATAAATGTTATTACAAGTGTTAAGAATGTCAAAAGACTCAGGCATTGAGGAAGAATACAAAAATACATTATTAATAACACTTTTGGAGGAGGTAAGAAGGGTGGAGTTGAACCCCAACTCCCATGGTATGGCGTTGTGTAGAGCTCTACCTAATAAATGAGCATTCAATCACAGTAGTAAGTAGTGTAAACTAGGTGGGAGTGAAAAGGGGTAATATTTGTTCCTCTTCTCCTCGAATAAATGATGCTTGTTATTTTGTCCAGGTCTGTACAGAGAGGTGCGGGGCATAGTCCCAGAGACCGAGCTTCCCATGCTGACTCCCCACGACCATATGAGCTATATTTTGCTGGGGTTCAAGAGCATGGAGAACAACTTCAATCAGGTCAATAAACATTACTGGTACCTAGCTGATTGGTTAAAGGAGATGACTACTGGTCTAGAGGACCTTTGTTCTAAGCTAGATAGCTGATTGGTTGGAAGGGAACACTGCTGATTTAGAGGAACCTGAATCTACTACTGGTACATGATTGGCCAGAGGGGGATGACTACTGGTCTGGAGGACCCTTGTTCTACCCCAGATAGTTGATTGGTTAGAGGGGATGACTACTGGGCTTGAGCAAAGGTTCCTAAACTTTTATTATTTGTGACGCCTTTTCATAAGACAAAATTATTAGTGACTTGAGGCAGTAATGGCTTCATTAATTTGAGGATTGTTTATACTCTATTATCAGTTTTTGGGCAGTATTGTGTCAAATGAGAAATATAAGTAATGACCGTATTTGTTGCAAAAAATGCATACATTCAGTAAATTCAATACTATTTATTAAATTTTTAAAAGCCACCAACTTTATGTAGGCTTACCAATATAAACCAATAGTGTATCTTAGTTAATTATATGAATGCCTATTTTTTTTAACCATGCGGGACGTTTATTTCTGCAATAAACCAAACAAATATAGAATGAAAAGTTATAGTGTATTATAATTTCAGTTCTATATTATGTTGGCTGGCTACCTATTTAATCATGTTTGTCAATATTTCCTGTGACCCCCAGTTTAAGAACCTGTAGTCCAGAGGACCCTGGTAACATTACAGTGAGTGCTGTCATCTATCTTGGGTACATGTGCCATTTATTATATTATTCACTTTAAAGACCATTACAGTACTGATATCCAAGAAGTGACAAAACACACTCCGAGGATATTTTATACTTTGGTTTTTACTCAACATTATAATTTCATTGCTATTGCTATTTCATTGCACTTGGAAAGTGAATGTTAAAAAGTTATATACTATCAAATAAAATAAAACAAGTTTAAGTGAGTATTGTAGTCAGGGCCAGATTAAGGTGGGCTCTGCGGGGGACATGGTCCCAGGCCCCAAGCTTGAAGGGGTCCCCAAGAATACCCTGCAGATTAAATGTTTTATTGCTTCAATTATTCAATTAAAATAATTAAAACCAACGAAATATAAGACTGCCGGTAGGCGGTGACAATCAGAAGGAGAAATGTCAAGTCTAGATTGGGGAATGCACGCCACAGGAGGAGAATGGCTGGCGCTAGCTAGTACTGGGCTGCTCGCTTCCCCCACCACTCTGTGACTGAAAACCTGTTTGAAAAATAGACTCTGTTCTGTGTTGGGTGAAAATAAGCTAAATTCCTGGTTATTTTATCAATGGAAAATTATCTTTTGACCAAGCTGTGTCATAATTTTAACAAAAAAACCAACTAGGCCTCAAGTCCCTTTGTAAGTTGTGTTAACAATGGCATGTCAAAAATTTAGATTTTGTAAAACCTTTAAAAACATTGTAAATATATTTTATGATTTGGCAAGTAATTTTTCTATTTTATTTTTATTATTATTACATCATCATCATCATATAAATTATTTTATTAGGTTTAGGAAAATTTAAATATATACACAGACTATATATAAACTGAGCTTTCAACATATGCACTGTTTATTTTCTGTCTGCTTATTAAATAATGTATGATTGTGCACATGGTTATAATTTTGTTTAAGCAGTTCATATTACAAAAAAAAATAAAAAATTATATATATATATATGCCGTGGGGCCCCACATTTTGCAAGTGGCCCTGGGCCCCCGAATTCCTTGATCCAATCCTGATTGTAGTTGATGCTAAATGGACAGTGGTGATATGTACTAATGTGTGAAAGTTTGACACCTTGGATCAGTTGGTAGCATGTCTGTCTACTGAGCTAAGTGTTCCAAGTTCAATTCCCAACATGACCAAAAATGTATCATTGATGAAAATATGGGTTTACCCATTCACATTGATAAATTAATGACCAAGGACTGGATGTTGTGCCTGTCCTAGTTTAAAGTTAGATTATAAAGCATATGAAGCTACGATAGGCTAGCAAGCTGGTAGTGGAAAATATATGGCTTGAATAAAAAAGTGACCCAAGCCATAGGCTGGAAACAGTATTGGATGTAAAGTAAAACTAACGTGTGGATTGTGTCGCTGACTCTTTCTGACTTCCAGGCAAATGGCAATGCATTTTCTCTTACCTGTCTTCACTCAAAATCCTTTAAATTGATTTGTTATTTTTGCTTTCTCATTATAGGGAAAATATTTTAATAGTGAACATTTTTTACCTCATTATTATGACTAATCTTTTTTAAGTATTATATGCCATTGAACTAAAACAAAACAGAGTTTTTGTAATTATTACAGTATCTTAGTACCTGGGCTACAGCCGAAAACAATTTGGTGATTTTGTTCATATTTAATATTTAGATGTCAAGAAGAAATGATGACTTAATTAATGTTAGTGGACCCGCTTTGGTGGCTGCATGGTCTGACACTCACAGGCTCTTTTCCCCCTTCCCCACACAAATGTGGGTACACTTCATCTGAATATAGCCTTCTAAATCCCTAAAACCATTAGCATAATTAGTACATAAGGGTGTAACCCAAACGGGTATTAAAATGTGGTGTTTTAAAAAAAAAGTTAGTGTAAACGATGAATGATTTTTCAAGATTGTTCAAAAATGGCTCTATTTTGATTCAAAATGGATATCTGGGGATTGTTTTACATGGGAAATAAGACTGAATGTGTTTTAAGGAGAAAAAATTCAATCAAGGATAGGTTACTAAAAACTAATTTTTGAAAAATAAAATCCTAGCTATAATAGAGTTTAAGAGTAAATGTGTATGATTGCATCATTATGTCTCTATATATTTTGATGATTAATAAGAAGGCTAGTTTACCATGTGAACAAGTGTGTGACAGGTGATGGTGGACACATGGAAGGACTGGTCCGGAGCAAGGCACATCTACATGTACCTGCCAGATGACTTGGGTCTATCAAGGGTCACACTGTTCCATAGGGAGTCCCCAGACACAATGAGCCTCTTCAAGTATATAGTCCTAGTCGAGTGTCGGAACGTCGTCACCACACAACAACAGGTGAGGACTTGCACTATGAAAGGCTCAGTTTGATACTGAACCTCTCACTAGAAGAGTTCTTACATATATATTTACATGTTGAACTCCTCACACTGTGCTCTTAGGTAAGATCAGTTCATTCACCTAAAATCCCTAACGTTAGGAGTGTATTTTTATATAAAAGGCTAAACTTATTTAATACATTGAATTTTTCCATTTTTACTTGGAGCCTCCTGATTAAATGAGACTCAAAAGCAGTCAGTGTTATCAATTTAAACTATTTATCCTGCTAAACTCAAGCCAGTGACCGTGTGGGGTACACACACCAGCTTTCTCGGCCACATCGTATTATGTTTCACCAAGAAAAGTTTTTATTTGAAAATCACTAATTAATGAAAAAAATTACATGAACTAGCTGCTATCTAAATAAATAGAAGTATATGTTGATCATTTTATTTACTAGCCCTAAATCTTATTTATTTGAACGATAAAATAATACTAGTCTTTAGAAAATGAATCCAGAAGCAGGGGTGTAGCCAGGAATTTTTTTTTTGGGGGGGGGGGGGTTATAAAATCAAACCTGGCAAACAGAGATATAAACCCTTAGATTTTAGTTTTACATAAGAAATAAATTAAAAATTTTATGTTTTATCTCCTGTGGCAAATTTAAACATATTTTTTTACATTTTCCTTTTTTCCCTCAAAATGGTTATTGAAGAAGGAATTTTGGGGAGGGAGGGGGATATATCCTTATATCTCGACTTGCTGGGATATCTGTATATTTGTACTTAAGAGGTAGGGATGAGGAAGATAGGATTTTAGAGAAAACATGCCTGCATTTGCTTGGAGGGATAGTGGGAAACCATTTAGAAAAATCCTCACTATACTGGGCCCAAATTCAAACAGTGACATCTCCATAACCAGCAAACATCCCATAATGAGACTGACACCGTCTCCTTTGTGCCTATCGATATAGGTCATTATTCAAGTGTAGTTGTGGGGGAATAAATGTATCCCCAAATTTCACTGTTGCCAGCAAAACACACACCAGTAGGCATGCAAACAAAAGCGCCAGTCTCATCTTTTTTTCAGTCATGGGTGATTCAGAGATTCCAGGTCAGAAGCCTGGCTGGGTGTCTGAATTGGTTTTCCTCCTTCCCTTAACACAAATGTGGGTACATACATTGTTCATAAATTCTACCTTTCTCATCCGTACTTTATTATTAGAAATATTTGAATGGGTAGTAAGCCATAAAAAAAGCCTCAGAACAGTTGGTTGGCTTTGTACTGTATTGTTTTTTTAAGCATCTCAACTTAATACTCTTATGTACTCTACTAAATATATGTAATTATTAGGGACATGCAAAATTTGCATTTGAGATAAAGCAAATTTTTACACGAATTCTACGGTTTTCACAGGAATAACACGAATTTAAGGTTATTTTTCTAAATACACAATTTCTTTGTAATTTGGGCAATACCAAGACACCCAATATAATTTTCAACGTGATAACACAGCAATAGCGCTATGCCAGGGCTTCCGTTTGTAGGATAGTATCAGTTTTTTCTGATTTTAAAGGTATCACAGGATTTACAAGTATTTTCATGGATTTAGATCTTTTTTTAGGTTAACATTAAAAATCATTATTTCTACTTTTAGACATTTCAATACTTAAATTTCAATAGATTGATTCTTTGTTTTTCAACTTTTAAAAGATGTCATGCTAGGTCCAAGCTAGGCCCTTACTAAAGCGTCATGTTTGACAAAATTATATCTTCTTATTTTTATTCCCTTCTTATTTGATAGTTGTTCCATTATTCCGATATTGCTATTTGTAAAACTGGAAAGTAATGATATTGAGATATCGAGTTTGACATTACTAAGCGTGAAATGTTTTGTGCATATTTATATTTGATTTTTTTCTGAATATGTAAATAAATAGTTAAATACACAGTATGAATGAAAAATGTATACGTCATATCCTAGATTTTTTTAAAATAAATACTAATTTGACTCATATTTACTTAAATAATAACATCACTTTCAGCATATAATAGCATCACTTTTTGAGAAATATAACCTCGCCTTTTGCGTGTGTCTAGTAATTACTAATAAGGTTTTGTTTACAGGGCCAACTGCTGGATTTTGTCCAGAGGCTGCGAGTAGAAGAATCACTGGCTATATATCCCTGTACACCCCTGGGGAATGTGTGACCCAATCAAGAGGGCAAGATTGAAACACTCTGACACACATTATGTGGTGGTCATTTAATGGTGCTTGCTCCAGAGACAAAACAAATCACGGTTTTCTTTGAGTCTCTAATATTTGTTTTTGTTCCTGAATTACTGGCCAAGATCAAACTATTTGGTTCGGTAACGGTTAAACAGTAGGAACAAAACGTTATGAACATATTTGATAAACATATTACTTGTAAAAGTATCCTAAAAGGTGGAAGAACAGAACTTCATACCTACACAGGATTAAAGGAAGTGTGTATTTCTCTCAAGAGGCCACCAGTTGACATGAGTTTGGCTAAGCTGTTGTTTTGTTTTTAGTTTCTTGTTTGTGAGTACAGCAGGTTTCTACTCATATAAAAACATCACTTTTTCATTAGATAATTACTGTTACCAAGAGGTTTAATAATTGTGATGTTGCCAATGGTGGGTTTGGGTTGTTGTGACACAAATATTTTCATCACAATCTTAATAATTATCTCATTACTCTACCTAATGTGTTTCCTTAAGACAAAAAACTTTATTTATTGATTTAAAGTTAAATATTGATAAGTAGGGGAGACCCTTGTACCTAGGGCCACCCTTAATAACTCTAATAAAGTTAAGGTAAAATTTATTTCTCAGTCATTCATGTTGGTTAAACTGTTTACTTTAACATTAATTTTGGCAGAAATCATAGCCTATTTGTTTTTGTTTTAAGTCTTTTATAGAATTTGGTCTTCAAAAGTAAATTTTTACTTTCCAACTTAAACATTTTTGTCCACAAAGGTAAGCAGAATCAACTATTATTTTACTAATCATTATAATCACTACAGTCTGTAGTATAGAATACAATATTAAACATTTAATTTTGTCTAATATTTAAGGTTACATTATCAATCAAACAAAAAATTACCTGCACTTGTACCTAGGCCCCTGGCCCATGAGTACAAAGCCATGTTCTTAGCACACTAATTATTCTTTTTACTGTGGTATTTTAATTAATTATTTAATAGACATGTTAATTATAATTTTATAAAACATAATAAGCACAATGGTATGATTTTATTCCTTTAATTATGATTTTTGTTTGCATTTAGTGGTTAATTAAGATGGAAAGGAAAGTGAAGCGAGGAAATAGAAGTGTTTTTGCAGTGAACAAATCAAATATTTCTCCAGTAGAAACATAAGAATTTAGTTTTCTACACATGCTAATATCAACGGTTGTTAAATATCTGTCATGAGCTGAGTGGCCTTAGATGACAAACTTTTTAAATGAAGAGAAAATTTTGTCATTAAATTCCAGAACACCTTTTACAGATATTAAAGAATTACTGTTGATATTTGCATGTGTAGAAAAAAACCTTATTTACTGGAGAAATATTTAGTTTGATTTGTACAAAAATAGTTTTATGCCATAAAAAAATACAAAAACAATGCCCTTTTCTCGCGTCCCCTTCCATTCCACCTTAAATGGTCTGGGCTTTGGTTGCTGAATTTTCTTTTGTGTTGGAAAATTAAGCTAATTTGTTACTAGGCCTAAATAATTAAATACTATTTTACTGTAGGCCTATATAGCCTATATTGAACTTAGGATATGTGTTCTAAAAAATTTCAAGCAAGCTATTTTTTTAAACGTTTTGTTTAGTTTTATTGAATTTGGGACTTTATTGTACTACTGTATATTGAGATAAAAAATGTTACACTTAAGTAGTTTGGTCTAATAAATAATGTAACCTCTAACAACACAGCTAAACAAGATTTCAAATTGTACAAATATGTGGTCCAAGGTACAATGGCCCATCGTACCTTGGGCCATTTACAAAACTTCACAAAATAAATTTGAAAAAAATATTTAAGTGATGACAAATTTTCAAAAAAATACTTAAAATACAAGAAAAAAGTACTCTATCTTTTAGAGTAAAATTTTTGTAAATGCGTTACACAAACACAAACACAAAATAGACTTACAGCAGTTTGAAAAAAAAACGGCCCTAGGTACAAGGGTCTCCCCTACAAATAAATTGCCAAATATGAATGAATGTTCGCTTTGTGCAGTTAAAAATTCTTCAAGCATGTAGTCACATATATACTTCTGTGTTTTGTGTTAGTTGTGTGTCTCTTTTTATGAAAAAGGAATATTTTCAAAAATTTAAAAACAATGTGTAGTAGTAAAAGTGTGAAAAGTGTAAGAAGAAATGAAGAGAGAAGTTAAAAAAAAATTATGAGTAGAGGCCATGGGAATGAGGTTTTAGAGCAGACTAGCTGCCACCAGAAGAGATAGGATTAGGAATGAAGATGTAAGGTGTAGAGTTGGGGTACTGGGGGTACATGAGATTGTAGAGGAAGCTAGAATGAGATGGTAAGGACACGTAATGAGCATGGAAAGGGAGAGGATTCCAAGAAGATTAATGGACATGAAGTATGTAGGGAAGCGATGGGAGGAACAGATAAGAGTAAGTGTGCAAGTGGGAGGAGAGTGGAAGGGCAGAGGGAGATAGAGCCATTTTATTACTAAACATACCCGGCCACAGGCTGGAAACAGTTCAAGATGATGATGTGTAGATTGTGTGACACTCCTATGGATTGGTTTATAAATTTGGAAATAATACATTCCCTGTACTTTGGTGACGTGTATGCATGATGATAAAAATGTAAAAGCTTTTTTGTCTGGAAAAATAGTTTGGTACAAGCTAGGTTGTTGTCTACCATGTATGCCTATATAAGGTCTTTGTTGTGTCTAAGATGTTTTATTTATAAATATATTAACTAGTTTGTTTAAGTTAAACTTCATTATGAAAATTGTAATTAAATGGTAATAAAATATTATATAAGGCTATGTTTTTGAAATACTTGTGTTTATATGTAGTAGGCCATGAATAATAAAAAAGCATAAAACCTTTAATTTGTAATTTTTCTATTTGTAGCAATATATTCAAGTTGATTTGTTGTAATTTTCAATCTCCCCTCCCCTGAGAAAGTTTTTTTTTTACCCTTTATATCAAAATAAAAGTTTATTTCATTAAATACAATAACTTAATTTCTTAAAAATCTGAATATAATCTCTTATTTAGTGATTTTTCTTTTTTACCAAAATACTTTTTATTTAGCGAAAAATCCAAATATTTATTTACCACAAATAAGGCTCTCTATTAATTATACTTCATTTAATTTAGAATCTTATTGAAGTTATTTGCAGTCTTGCAGCCACTGTGACTAAGATCAATATAGCCATGTTAGCTTCCCAAAACAATATCTCATCACTCTTAATAAAGATAAAGATTGAAGAATTTGTGGAATATTCTTGGCCTTATTATCTAATAAAATATCTTTAGGAACAAACATAAAACAAATTACTTCTTGATTATGCTATGAAGTATTTATATATCAGCATGGTTTATATTTGGGGTTAGATTAACTGCCTTTTACTTTTTCAAGTAATAAACATTGGATGGAGGATAGAGAGTAGACGTGTGAAACTTCAATTTAACATTGAAGAAAAAAAAATAGTTTGAGGATTATTAAGCTTTCACAGTAAAAATATTGAAGGCTATATTTTATAGTTGTGTTCAATTTTTGTCATTCTCAGTTGTTATGTTAGTTAAAAAATTAGTGAGCCCGCTTCGGTGGCCGCGTGGTCAAGGCGCTACTTTCATGTTGGACTAAACTGCCAAAGACAGGGAGATCTGGATTCGATCCCGGTTGGGTGCAGTGAGGGTAGTTTTCCCTAAACGTTTTTACACTCTCCCTCCACACTAATGCAGGTGCACTGTCTCTCAACCAAGACGTTCTAATTCCTAACCCATTAGTGTAACTATTGCATAGGCATATAACCAAAACAGGTAGTAAAACATGGTGCGCAAAAAAAATTAGTCTTTTCAAGACAAAAATTTGCATTAATTGAATTTAATGTAGTGATATTAAACTAAATGCATCAGCGTGACAAACTGTGTTAGAGATTTTTATAACAAATATTCTAGCTATAATAAACAATGAACTATTCAACCTTAAATTTTATTTTGGGAATATTTCATAAAATTTGTTTTGCCTTTGCTTGGAATCAAAAAAGTGGACTTCGCACATCCCTAATAGAAGGACAAGTCCTACACACCAGAAAAATGAAGGCCTTAAGGGGAATGGACCATTGTAAAAAATGGTAACTCTCACGAATGACTTAATTTTTGGAAATATGTTAGATGTGGGTGTATACTCCTCCCCAATACAGTTTTACAACCTGATATAAGCCTACGCGAGGGAGCAGACCAATCAGTTGAGTAAAGGGAATCGACGAGAGAGGTCTATGTCGCTTTCTTTTCCATCACAGTTTCATTATCACGCGTATGCTTGTTGATGGACGAAGGGAAAGAAGGGGGAACGGTTCTTTTACTTACTCTTCGTCTCCTTTTAGGTAGTTTCCTCGGGTGCACCAAGTTGAGCATAATACATCATGGCTTCCGTGATCAAATATTAGAACACCCCAAAACTTAACTCACAGTTTCTCCGAAACTATTGTGACTATCACCGTAATTTTTTCAGAATTATTTACAAAGGCCTTATAAGCCATTATGATATTATTAATATTCTCGTATTCTAGCTGGTTCGTTTGGGAAAAAAATGTTATCTTAAAAAAGACTATAATACAATCTTGATTGCAGACATATTTTCACTCTGTGAAAAAGTTTTTTCCTAATTGACATAGATGGGTACTGTAAGTGTACGAAATAATCATCATGAACTTAGGTTTATTTTGAGATAAGACTCAAGCCTCTAATGCCAATAGTTTTCACAGTAGGGTGTGTTTAGTTTCGAGTTATTCGCGCTGCCAGGTTTTCGACACACCGATTGTTGTCAGAAAGACGGTCACTAAGTTTTTTTTTAAATATTTTTATGATTTACTATTAATAGATTTGTAATTTGTCTATTTTGCGAACACATTCGAGTTAAATCATTTGTCTATTTTTACAACATTCAGAAAAGTCATATACAAGGTGAACCCGTACACACTTTTATTGATTCCAATCAAAAATAAATATATAATTAGAACACATTGATAAAAATAAAAATTAAATTGGGTCTAGAGAAGATAACAATAAAATGATTTTTTGGTATTGTTGGAGTTGTAATGTTTTTATCCTCAAAATTTGTGAGCTTACATCTGGACTAATGAAATAACAAAATATAATATATTAAGTTCAGCTAATTTTGCGTCACTTTGTATTGTAGTTTTAGCTTTTAATTTACAAAACATCAGAATGGCTATTATATGGTGCCAATGATGACATACATTATTAAAATATTGTCACTTGACCCCGTCACCAGTGTGGGATACGGGGGGTGAAAGCTTAAATGTCCTTCTGTTGGAGGGTTTGTCTTTCATAATTTATAATTTATTTTAATAATTTTCATTTTTTGCCCTTACCAAGAATGACCATGTATTCCCTGTATTTTTTGTTTTCTCTCATTGGCTGTAAGTTATTTTTACTCTAGAGTTTATCACGTTAATGGCACATTGGTGTAGTAGTAGTAGTAGTAGTAGTAGTAGTAGTAGTAGTAGTAGTAGTAGTAGGAGTAGTAGGAGTAGTAGTAGGAGTAGTAGTAGTAGTAGTAGTAGTAGTAGTAGTAGTAGTAGTAGTAGTAGTAGTAGTAGTAGTAGTAGTAGTAGTAGTAGTAGTAGTAGTAGTAGTAGTAGTAGTAGTAGTAGTAGTAGTAGCAGTAGTAGTAGTAGTAGCAGTAGTAGTAGTAGTAGTAGTAGTAGGAGTAGTAGTAGGAGTAGTAGGAGTAGTAGTAGGAGTAGTAGTAGTAGTAGTAGTAGTAGTAGTAGTAGTAGTAGTAGTAGTAGTAGTAGTAGTAGTAGTAGTAGTAGTAGTAGTAGTAGTAGTAAATAATAATAATAATAATAATAATAATAAGTATTATTAAAAACTACTTTTATAATTGTCTAACCTCGTTTTAAACTTACTTTTTGGCACGTTTTTTTCCCATGGCTTTTTTTATGTACAAAGGATCCCTACATCGCATACCACGAACATGTCTAGGATCGACTATTTCAGGGAGAATGCATTCCATATAAAATCTTTTTAGCTTTGGAAGCATTTCCTTTACCCAAAAGTTTTGATCCCGTTCCACCTTGACGTACTCAACATCATAGTCACAAAATATTATTAAAATACAAACTTTCCTTTTTGTTATGTTTAGTTGTCCTTGTATTTGATAAAAATAGGGGTGTGTTTTGTTCAGAATTAGGTTGTTTTCATCGTTCATACGAAGACCGACATTCTTCACTTCACAAGCGTCACGAATACACTGTATATTTGGCTTGTCTAGCTTCAATTTGTTGAGGGAAGGTAGACACTTCACTTCAATTATAGTGTCGTCCCCCACCAATCCATCAGGACTCGCTCCCAGATAAGGAAAACTAGTATTTACAAATAGACCACATGGAACAACATTTTCTTTGAATTTGTCCTCATACTTTTTTATAGCAGTGGATTCATTTATTCTTCCATATTTTATCATATCTGTGTTAACCTCTTTTGGGTTTACGATTCCAACCACAGTGTTGTGACAGGCTGTGTCTTCTCTCATTTTGCAAACTTTTGCAAACATTGATGCCGTTAGTCTATTAAGCCTTGCTTCCTTCCATGCTATATTGCCGCTCTGGCCTAATGTCCTGCGTTCAAGTTCATTACAAAGATTCTCTGTTGCAACTTCCTTTCTTAGTCTGGACAGAATCTCTTCTTTTTTTTCTGCCATTTGTTCTTCACTGATGTCTGGTTGTTCAGCTTCTGGACCATAGTCGGTATCCGTCCCAGTTCTTTTTTTTTGTTTTGTTTTAGGTGTCCCAAATGGTAGATGTCTTGATGCTTTTCTTTTTCGGTGACTTTGTACAGCTCTTGATCTTGCTGCAAATATATTTTTGGTTATATGACCTGGGCTATGCCCAATCAATCTTTTTAGAGGTGAAGCATGCCAGTTTGGACCTCCAGTATGAGAGAGACCAGCAGCTAAGCAACATCTCTTGTATCGTCCACTTTTGCTGACATCCGTTCGTTTACCACCTGAAAACTTTGAAACGAGACTCATATAGCGTTCGGCCTGGTTAGTGGTGTGATTTCCCACAAGCTTATCTGCTTTGATGACTAGGGGGTCGAGTGCCTTCATGATGGCAGACCACACAGAAGTTGGAGACATCATTGGAACCTTGTTGATTTCTCCTCCTTCCTTTCGCTTGCAATAGGTATCCCGGCAGTTTGAATGCTGTCCAAAAACATGATACGGACCATTACGTAGGTCATCACGTAAAACATCACTGTTACTCACATTGTCACCAGCATCAGTGATGGCAGCTCGAGCACCTTTTGTTAGTCGCGGGATTAATTGAGACAGTTCTTTACGGGCTGTGATATCATGAGCTGTGTCCTTTATGATCTTATGCAATTTGCCTGTGTAGTTCCTGACTATATGATTAGCACATTCCAATTTTATGACCTGTCTTCCATAGGATACACTACGCTGAATTTTTGCATAAGTACTAGAGTCACCATCACTGACAATGTACTTATAACGCAAATTATGCATCCTCTCACTTTCTCTGAAACCCTGCACGAGAATAGCTTGTTCCATTCCAGTGGAAGTGCCCTGGTAATTCTTGTAGCACTTGTGCTCCTTTGATTCTTTTCCTGGTTCAGTTTGGCTACATATATAACAATATTTGTTTTTTACTCCAATGTACAGCAATCCATTAGTTGCAGCACCTATTATGCACGCCTGTAACAAAATATTGTTTTGTAATAGTATAAAAATGCAATGTGTTTTATTAGTTTAATCGTATTCACACAAACTTAATTTAAAAGGTGTTTAATAATGCTAATATAAGTGAGATGATCATGCATTGAAAAGACACTTCATGTTTGAGGACTCTCCAAGACACTGTATATTACACATGGACGAATTAGGACCGAATACACTAAATGGATTTAGTGGGGTAGTTGTAGCATTTTCATTTAACTTACCACTCCTGACGACGCACTATATGCATGCCCGTATGAACGTGTACACCAGCCCCCATCTTGGTATACTGTAATATAGGGAAATCCATCGGCATCTACATGACCCTTTTCCAACGCTATTTCTCGTTCTCGAACACCATTTTGGCGCATACATTCTTCTAATTTGTCTTCCCATACCTATAATAATAATAATAATAATAATAATATTAATAATAATAATAATATAATAATAATAATAATAATAATAAACAATAATAATAATAATAATAAATAAGATGTAAAAAGGTTTTTAATACACCCATACTAAACTCAACAACTTGTAAAAACAACATGCTTGTAGAAATAAGAATAACTTACCACTTCAATACGTTGTTCATGACGCCTCCATTTCTTTTTATCCATGATTGGCACCTCCATCAATGCCATCATTTCTTGTGCTTGCTGATGGCCTATCCCTATTGATAAGGCACCCCACACAAACTCATCATTTAACTCTTCTTCCTTGCTTTCCACTTCAGTTTTGACAACTCTAGTTTCTTCACACATTAAACATTTAAAAATCAAATGGCTGACAATTCCAATCCTTTTCTCGGAATGAAACAAAAAACGTCCTTCAGTACATATTCTCCCATGTGTGGCAAGGGTAGTAAGCTGACTTAGCATATGAACTATATTTACCACACGACGACCACTAAGGAGTTCATTCATTTCCTTGATATTTGGATCCCTTGTGATGGGGATTTCAGCCCAATATTCCTGGTCAGAATCTGAAAGTTCTTGGATTCCCGAAACATTTAGACTGAAATAACAAAAAATAAAAAAAATAAAAATAACGCTTTTGTAGCGGTTATCTGTTAATTTATAAAATTATATGATTAATCACGGTTAGTAAACATATGCTTATTGTTAATTATTTAAAATTATAGAGATATTTCATCTCTAGAGATATATTATAAATTTAAAATAAAATAAACTAAATTAAAATGTTATGGAAAATATTAAACCTTATTCAAGTTTACAGTTTCTCCGCTATGGTTTATGATGTGTGCTCAACAAATATTCCCCCTCCTCCCCCCTTTTGACTAGTACTCTAACCAAAAGATGTGTTTGTCAGACGAGTTTCATCGAAATCTGAAAAAAAATTCTTTATCCTATATTTTTTAAATTTTGGCCATCCTTGGATCTATTATTTGGGTCTGCAGAGTAAAACTACCAAGATTGGTTGGTATTTGATTGAACGGGTCAAAATAGATTTTTATTCCTAGCTTTGGATATCTTTGACTCAGTTATTGTAGACCATTAAAAATGAATCATATTCTATTAGAGTAGTTTATGGTAGAGTAAGTTAACGTTTATGGTAGATTTGGACTTTTCTGGTAGCTAAATATTTCTATACGATGTCCCTTAGTCATTCGTCGTTCAAATTCGTATTATTATTTGAAAAGGTAATATGTATTTGCATCACACATCCAAATGACAACACATATTTGAAGTAAAATAATCATTGAACAGTTTTAAGTAACTTTACAATTGTCATAGAAGAGAAAATGTAGGTTATGTGAACAAACTATGCTGAAATTGGTTGGAATTTAACAAAATAGTTCTTTCCAACAGTTAGAATTTTTCACGCCCCTAGTTCAGCAAATTCATAAAAAAAATTAGTAATTTTTTAAGAAAGTTGCCAGCAAACACATATGTGCCGGGTTGGCAGCAGCCCAGTACTAGTGAAACAATTTTGTTAGGTACTATTCAGTGTTCGTTTTTTAACATAAAACCAACCACACGTGAGAAGAGCTGTTGATTAAGGTGAGCATTGTAATTATTACTATACAAACAACAAAGGGATATAAAAAGTTAATTTTGATAAAAATCTCAAAATAAATATTTTAACATCATGATACTTTCTCTACACCCCATAATTATGAGAAATTAAGAAAGTGTAAAAGAAATTTATTTAGGTTTTAGTGGAAGGATGCTCAAAGCCCCAACTATCATTTTAAATAATACCTTCAAATAGCTTCCAGGGGCTTATATTCTTCAAACAAGTCCTGGTAGAGGTCCCCCGGTACCCGCTTACCCGCTTCCCCTAGCCCAATAAGGTTATCATGCCACTGGTTACAACACATCTGACCCAGAAACACTTCAATTTGTACCATACCTAATTGTTTGGGCTGAACTTTCTTCTGGGTTAAAACCTAAATAGATATTTTTCAATCTCATGGAAGAGTAGAATGGAAATGAACGCTTTTATGCCGTTTCAATCCATGCTTTCATATAGATATGATAAATAATTGGTTGCTACCAACACTGCCATTGTATATTTTTAAAATAGTTCTAGCTTTTAATATTAACATAAATCATTAGGTACAAAACTTAAAAAGCTATGATAAGATTAACTTACTTGGATAAGGACGTGGGAGAATGATTCATTTGGTTATGAAGACCAGAGGGGCCAGGTTGTGGTGACACGTTTCTGTCCTGCCATTCATCTCGAGACACGTCCCTAATAAAAATTAAATAAAAATATTTGAAAAGTTAGTTAGAAATTAGATAGTCTAAAAACACACAATAATAAAAAGTAACCCGCCTGGGTGGCGTAGTCAGCTAACGCGCTAGTTTTGTGTTGAGCTAGACTGCCGAGAATGGGGAAATCAAGGTTTGAATCTCGGTCGGGTGAACTGGGAGGTGGTTTTTCCTAAATAGTTTTTCACTCTCCCACCACGCAAATGCGGGTTCCCTTCCTCTAAATTCAACATTCCCAATTCCTAACCCATTAGCGTAGTTAGTATATAAAAGTATAAACCGAACGGGTAGTAAGACGCGGTGCTAAATAAAAAACAAATAAAAATGTAATGACAGTGGACAGCTAATAATTTAAAAATAATTGTTTCAATTATATCTATTTCTTATAGTTAATAGAACTTTTATATTCAATACCTTTGATTAACAAAATTAGGAAAATGTACTAGATTATTTGAATAGTTATAATGTGCAACTTACGAAAGATTAGTTCTGCATGCTTCTAGAAGGGCTTCTTTTTTCTTCTTCCACTCCGCTCTTTTGCATTTTGATTTTTTACTTCTTTTCCGAGGTCTTCCAGATTGCCAATTTCTAGGCATACTCACAAACAATGATAAAAAAAAATCCGGCTAAACTAAAATCACTCACCAAAACATAAATGCACTTAACATCAAATGTTTAAAATACATATTCAACAACCATAAAAACACCGCCACTTAATTATTGGCTTTTTACAAATAGTTTGTGGAAATAAATAGGTCTGATTATATGTAGTGTGTTGAATATGTTATTTTGATAACTAAGGTAATTATCAAAAAGTGGTTGAAAAAATAACTAGTACTACATTAATTTATCTTTACTACCCAATAGTTTATTGTTGGTTATTACCGACTTTGAGACTCGACAATCTATACACATTCAAGGTCATAAATCTCGCCACACATCAGAAGTGTGCGCTTGCGTAGAGGCTATCTGTAACCTCACATTCTTTCAACTAAACTCTCACCCCTCTACAGTTTCTTGTCACTGGCGAATGAGATGAAATGGAGAAAGAAAACAACTAGAAGGTTGGAACAAAGATAACGAGGTGGAGGTTCCACCTAGTTGTTGTGACTGACGCCAGGATCGGTACACTCCGGCTATATTTGGCCGCTCTGCTATACGACCTGAGGGCCAGTCTAGGTCGCGTCGAACATGGGGTCAATCAAAACGACACCACTCCCGTAGTTTAACTTTAAATATTAAAACTAAAACTGATTAATAAACTACAATCCTTGTTCATTTGGTTAACATATTAAACAAAACATTCAATACAGCCCCTAAAATATATAACCCCATCAAAACTAGATGTTTTATTTTAGAAAATAAAACTTGATATTGTAATTAAAAAATAAAATTAAACTAGTTGATTATTGGCAAATTTAATTAGTTCATTATCATTCACAATATATTAACGTGTTTTATATGAAATTTCAGAATTTACGCTCAATAATTTTATGTATGGTGTGGTTTCGTATTAAACCTTGTTCAAATGCTTATAACTTCTATAAAAAACCAACCAAAATTTTAAAATTATTTTTTAAGATTTTAAATCAAGTTTATAATTAATAATATTTATCAAAATTATAATTTAGAAATAAAAATTTCAATGCCCCATTCCCCTTAAGGTTTATAATTATAACATATATACTAGGGATCGACAGGAATGACTTTTTTACTGTGGGACGGGAAATGAGACAAAATATCAGAACAGGAACGGGAAATTATAAAAATTACGCTTATAATAATTTTAGATAACAAATATATATTGATTTTTAAACTAATAGGGTAATAATTGTAAAATCTTTGACATTATTAAATGTAATATGAATAATAATATATTATGATAACACCATACAAACATAATAATATAGATAATTGTTTGCGAATAGCATTTTTAATCAAATTAGATAGCAACATTTTGAACAAATATTCAATTATAAAAATCAAATAGTTAATTTTAATACATTTTCGATGGAAATTATTTTTGTAATTAATTTTGAAAATGGTATTTTATATTTAACTATTGGAAGAGTGCTAAATATATATATTTTACCCATCTTAAAAATGTCCCCTGGATTTGAAACCCCTTAAATGCCCTCTATGTTTGAAACCCTTTAAAGAGACTTTAGTTTAACACCTCATTAATCTCTATTGGTGTCTGGCTCCCTAACAACAGACAGATCCCTCATAAATAGATAGTCCTGGCAAGCCACTTCCTCCCCTCAAAATAAGAGTTTTCAACATTTTCTTATAGGATTAAAAACCTTACATTTTTTTGATTGATAAATTAAAAAAACTCATGAAGAAAAAAAAATTAAGGATGTTTCTCTCTAAATGTCTCAGTTTTAAGATCAAAGTAAATTGTTAGAAACATATATCCAGCTGTTGATGTTCCTCGAACAAATAATTCATTTTTTTAAACTGGTCACAAAAATAACATTTTAAGATTATTAAGGATATTTTAGTGGTTTTGAAACTTAAAGCCTGTAAGAAATACAGCCGTGCGAGGGTAGACAGCAGCAACGTTGTCTGACAAGGATCATAGACATCATGTGAGAGCACTGTTGAGAACTTATAACAGCACCGTAGAGTATTATAATAAAGAACATATTATGACCATGTTGAGCATTCAATCTCTCTCATTACATTTGTTGGTTTTGATGAGAAATCTCTAAATTTGGAATAAGAGTTAGAAGAAAGTGCTTGGATGTAAAGCGACACAAACGAGTCAGGTAAGAGGTCAAGACTGGACAATGTTGACCTTGACCCTATGGTAAGCATTACTGAGGACCCCACGAAGATTCCAGATATTTCGGAATGACTCAGGCTGAGTGTTGTAGCTGGAGTCTATTGCCTTGGCCCACACTTCTACCTGGAGACAACCAAACAATACCATAACAATGTGGCATTACAAGCTTAACTCATTCATTTTATTTTGTATTTTATTAATTTGAGGTATTTAACATGCACTTTCTTGACAAACTGATTATATCAGCACACAAGAATTTCTATGAACAAGAGCGAAAGGGGCTACCAATTTTGCCAGCAAAGGTATTTTCACACACTTTCTAGGGTTCTTTTACACACCACAATCGAAATGGGACTAACGGCTTTATTTCCCTCCAAAGGATGTTGTGCTACAGGTCTTTATCGCTCTGGCTGAATTTGAACCCATGCAAATCAAGTCCTGTGGCGAGATATTTACCCCAAGACCGAGGTCAATAATTCATTCAATTAAGTGAAAAATGACAACCTGTACAGAGGAAACAACACCAGGACCTTATCTTTGCATGCCCATGCTCTGCAGCATACTTTAATTTACGAAACTGTGATTGTAGATAGCTCTGAGTGGCCAATACTTTCACCAGTTACCACATAGACACTCAATGCACTAACAACTAGTAAAAAGGTAGCCCTGGCTACAAGACAAACCAGGATAGTTAAGTGTACTGGTGTGCAAAGAAAGAGGCCCTGGGTTTGATTCCAGTATCCAGGTTGTCTTTTCCACTTAATTGAATTTGATACAGCTATCAAGAAGTTGTGTTGTTCATTTCACACTTCCTCCTGATAAGTTTCGAGAATGAAACCTAGATCATAGGATTGGGCAGTAATGATTGGTTTTCTTCAAGAGTCAGCCAGCCAATGGCAGCAATGTTAAGTGTGAACTGTCTTTTTCTTTTCATTGTAAAAGACATATTGTGTTTGTTCCCTTTTATGTGATTTATTTCTATTCACCTTTACCTGTACCTTCTTCTAAATATGTGTAGCAAAATACCTCAAAAAATAAAAAGAAGTTTTCCTTATAGAGACTTATGTAAAATCAAAACTTGTAAGGCAGACATGTGTTGATTTAACACCTTTTAAGTTATAATGTTAAAAATGCCTAATCTCTGTCTAACGCAAAATAAACACTAGAAAATGTGTTAGCTTACAAGTTAATTCAAACAAATTAGCCCACAACTTATTCTTCAAAATGCAAACCAAATTTAGGTCAGGTTAGGAATGATTACACTTTAGGCTTGTACATTTTATATTACTGTACCACCATGAAATAATAGAGCTATGATAATTATTATATTTAGTATAAAAAGCAGGGACAGGAAGATTTTATTGCACAAAGTAGGGCTATGTAATTTACCACAAGGCCCTATTATCATTTGGCCCATACTTGACAAAATTTTACAAATTGGCGATAGCAAAACCTGAGATAAACTAGTCATTAGTTTATCAAAAATACAAGGTCCAAAGATAAAATTTCAACAAATCCTTTAGGAACTATGAAGGTTAATGTTTGCCAAGTTTAGTTTGTTTCAGTAATAATTTTCATTCAAGTATTTCAAGATTTTGCCACTATCAGCGCCACGCCAACACAAAGCTAAAATCGCCTATTTGGTATTGTGGATGAACTTTCAAAGATAATCCCTCCCTTTTCAAGTTGAAATACAGCTTCCCTCTCACTCACTGAACTTTCTATTCACAACCCAATCCCTACCTCCTCTGCCATCCCCTTGTTATTAATGAAAGAAGTAATTGTTTGCTTAGTCATTGGCAGGTACTCCCCCCCCTTTTTTTTCTAGCAAGAGAACTAAGGTCAAGGATATCTTTCAAGAGCTCAATAGGTGACCTGGTGGTCTAGGGGTAAGGTATCAGACTTCTGTGCTGGGGTTCAATCCTCGGTCCTGGCACAGATTTATCTGATTGCCAAACTCTTCCTTCACCTCTGGCAAGACGTGTATTAATCGCAACTTGTGAATGTGTGGAATCCAAGCCTCCACCATGGCTCGGATTCAACGTTAATCTGTAGGTCCTCCATTTCATCTCACAATCACCCTACCATTGCACATTAGAGTAAGTGCGTATAACCCGAACGGGTAGTAAGACGCGATGCTAATAATAATAAGAGCTCAATAATAATGAGTCACCAGTACCTGATATGTGTGGGCCCCCATTAACAAAAGATCGGTTTTAAGAATCAGTGAGCAAAATGTTGATCATTGGGCTTACAGATTGTGTCAAAATCGGTTAATGATCGGAATGATAATCGCCACTGGCCCAGCCCTACAATATTTACAAACACACATATTATTTTTAAATTTCACTATCACAAACAACTTCATCATGTAAAGTATGTGGGCTTGTGTAACTATTATGTTTTCTATCAGAATTAAAAGACCAGGAAACCCCCACAAAGCTAAGTTGAGCATCTTATCCTTTTAACTTTCAATTATTCAGCTTAGGATCAACTTAATTACTTACATAATTCTCACATACAAACACCAGTAAAAGAATAAGAACCTGTGAGCTTCCTGCTGGAACTGGTATATCAGCACACCAGAGTGTCCACGCCCAATGGCGTCCAGGCCTGGTGTTTCCCTCCTGCGCAACCAGTTCTGCCACGTGCCAGGTGTCCCCGCTGTCAGCTGTCACATCGACACGCACAATCTTTTGGCCCCCTCCTGACCAGGCATACCCTGTGGGGTACAACCATTGACAAAGGTCGTTATGAGTGTGAACTATCATTTCCTCCTTCAGATTGAGTTTATCTTAGTTTAAATTATCTTATACAGCGAAGAAGGTGAGAGAAAAAGTGACAGGACCAAAAAAAGATATTTTTTTTACCATGAAAAGGGAAACACAATAATTCACACTTACATTTAATATCAATTCCTAAACCTATTGAATTAATAAAGGTAGCTGTTGTATTTAGAGAAACAAATATTGAAGTAAAATGATTTTATTATTAACTATGAATACTGAATTTAATGGCCTTGTTTTCTCTTATTTCAATGATTATGATTAGATGAAAGAGAATATTTTTTCAATGGTTGAGATAATATTAAGTAATTAAAGGTACAAGATGGATGAACAAAGTTAAACTAGATAAAAATACAATACACCCATTAAGTACACTAAAGATGTATATATATATATATATATATATTATACATCTTTAGTGTATATATATATATATATATATATACATCTTTAGTGTACTAATGGGTGTATTGTATTTTTATCTAGTTTAACTTTGTTCATCCATCTTGTACCTTTAATTACTTATATTTACTTAATATATATATATATATATATATATATATATATATATATATATATATATATATATTTTTTTTTTTTATATATATATATATATATATAAGAAGTTTGTTAATAAGATTATACTATAAAGAGCATGGCATATATGGCAGTAGAGTTAAGTTTTTAAAAATAAAGTACTTATAGTTCATGTGGAAAATTGATATTTATTGCCTGTAAAACCCTCGGTGGTGTGGACCACTTATTGTTCCCAGCAGGTACTACTGGCTCAATCTCTATTGGAGACAGTCATCTTCTTTGTTCTGTAGCAAACTTGGTGGGGGGAAAGGGGGGATATTTTACTGCCTGTGGTGAGACAAACAAGTTGAGAAGCTCGAGAGTCAATGTGCTCTATCTAGCAATAGTTATTTGTTAGGTTCAGCAAGAGAGAGAGCTTGAAAGATTTAGAGAAGGACATAGATATATTATACTCTACCATCTTTTGGTGCATAGAAATGAGGGGGAGAAAGTAACTTGGCAAGGTCAACTATTTATGAACATCAGCCTGTCTGTTGCTAGCAGCCAAACAAAGAGTAGAGATTACAGGAGTGTTAAACAAAGAACCTCTAAGGGAAGTCTCTAATATAATTGCGAATGAATAACAAAACCTCACTGTGGCCTACCCTTGACCATCAAGTTCCCATCATGGAGTTCCACAGAAGATCCATCAATGGGGTCGCAGATGGCAGAGGTGACTGGTAGTTCTTGAATGGCTGGCGACTTGGTGAAGTCTACAGTGTCCCAGTCCACACTGGGGCAGAAGCCCTTGTAGTCATTCTGCTGCCAGTGCGAACAGCTCTCCTCCTCGGAAACAATGATCCTGGCTTCAGAAAAAATCACTGTATTACTCACATCAAATTTACATATATGTGCCCAAGTAGTTAGTACACTGAAAGACTAAACATATTTGTGGACGTCAATTTTTTATTTTTTTTTATTAATTGTTAGTATAATTTTAATGTCTTTGAGAGTTGGAAACATTTTTATTATTTTTTCTATTATATTTTTATTTGAGTGTAGCCATTTTTTAAATCATGTTTATTTTTGAAGTGTTATTTCTAATTTAAAAACTAAATACCTATTTATTAAACTTTTTTTTTTCAAAAGTATTTACTGTTTATGAAAATTAGTGTGTTTCTTATTTTAAGAACATGTGTTATTTTTAAAATCTCACATTTTAAAGATGTGTTATTTACATTTTAAGTTTACTAGTTTACTTTTAAAACAAATAAATAGGGGTGTTCGAAGTCCACTTTTTTGGTTCAAAGCGAAGTTGAGTTGAATATGCAAAGTATTCTCTAAGCTGAATCGGAGTTTGAATATTTTTCTATTTAATTTTGAGTAAAAATATTATGTTGACATTGAGTATGTTTATCAAACATCAAACTAAACATTACATTTATTTTTTCTTAACACTAATATTTGTAGCTTATTGCCAACATATGTATTATTTAACTATGTATTAAAAACACCTCATTTAATGTACAGACTAAGTGAGTAGTTAAAAAAAACACATACATCTGCTTTAATATCATTGGATTTGCCCTGTGTGGTGTTTTACTAACCTTTCATACACAAGATAGGAATTAACAAAACACAAGAGTTATCGGACGTTCAAGAATAACGTTATAGAAAAATATGAGTTTAAGTTAATTTGGCGGGTGGTTTTATAGGTTTAAGTAGTCCAGTGTTAAAAAAAAATTGTTTTTCTGTTTTACAAATCAACAAGGAAACTTTTGATTCTATAAATCCATTTAAATATCACCATGTGAATTACTAACAAAAATATGGTTCCGATTTTGAAAGCGCCTATAGCCAATCTCGAAAATAAGACGAACCTGATGATAATAATTTTACTCATAAATTAATTATTCATGTAATCTGTATAAAATAAACAATTTTTTGTAGATTTTGTTTAATTTTATTTCTAGTAATCTGTCTAAGATTTTATCTAAATTAAAATATATCTCTATGAGGAAAACCTCTTTTCGCTTTATGAGGTAATTGTATTAGTATATTTGGAAGAAGGTGTGATAGATACATAATATAAAAGGGGGATGAACACAATATAGCTTTTATAATGAAAAGAAGAACACAGTTCACACTTTACATTGCTGCCATTGGACAAAGAGGTAATGGTTGCCTCTTAAAGAAAATCGATCGTCACCGCCCAATCCCCTGACCTAGGTTTCAATCTATCGGAACTCATAAGGGAGGAGTGTGAAACGCGCAACGCAACTTCCTAACAGAGGGGAAAAAAAGGGAGAAAATGAAAAAATGTAAAGAATGGTAGGAGACATAGAAAGGAACATGTAAAAGGTATACATTAAAGGAATAACACAGGAAAAGGACATTGGATGCGAATATATATCTCTCTAAGGAAAACCTCTTTTCGCTTTATGAGGTAATTGTATTATATTTGGAAGAAGGTATAGAAAAGGTAGATAGAAACATATAAAAGGGACAAAAACACTAAGCTTGGTGGCAGCAATTAAAGTGTGAACTGTGTTTGTCTTTTCATTGTAAAAGCCATATTTTGTTCGTCCCCTTTTATATGTTTCCATCCACCTTTCGTATACCTTCTTCCAAATATAAAATCTAAATTAAAAGCAATTTTCGTTTATAAGTATTCACCATTTGGATACTTTTTTAAAAATAATTTAAGGAATGTCATGTTCCTCGCACATGTGCTCAACTGTCTCTCAAGTCTGCCGCTAACCCATGCATTAACAGAAATTTGAATTGAACATATTGATTCATGTAGTAAACAACTGAAATGGCTGGGTGTGTGAATTTTAGAATATTAAAAAAATATTTCTAATATTCAAGAAACACTTCAAAAGTTTAATTAAACACACTGAAAATTTAAAAAAAAACTTCATTATTTATTTTAATCTATATTTTAAAGGGAATAAATTAATTTTAAGTTGGTACTAATCATTGTTTGTGAACAAGGGGGTTAGAGGTTTAATGTTATGGGCGTCTTGAAATTTTTCAAGTCCACCAAGAAAATAGAGCAAACTTGTTCTAAAACTCAAAACTTATAAAAATAAATATTATTTATTGAGATAATTTCAGATAAAAAACTAAGAAACACACAACTATATTCTTTTCGTTGTAAAAACCATAGTGTGTTAATTCCTTTTACCGTTTCTTTCCACCTTTCCTGTATGTTTTCCCAAATATAATAAAAACACACAACACATTTTTAAGGACAAGCATTAACTGTCACAGACAGATTCATCAGTCAAGAGAGTAGATTGATGCTCTGGGGTTGTTGCAAGGTTGACAATCAACTGTTGATTGTTTTTCAGTTATTATTTCACTGTAAGGGAACGGCAGCAATTGGCTTTCTTTCCGTATCCTTCAACTCCAACATTCTTTTAAGCAATCTTTCTCTTCCCATTCCCTTGACATGCCCAGACCACCTCATTCTTGCTTCCTTTATTATTTCACGCTGTCCTTAACTCTCTAACTCTTACTCTCTCTCTCTCATACAACCTCGTTTCTTAACCTATTACTCCTGGCGACACCCAGAATGCTCTTCATAACTTTATACCAATTGCCTCTACTTTATTGGTATTTCTTTATCTAGTGTTCTAAATATTGTAGGTGTGTGTATTCCCCATCCACTTTCTAAACTAAAAGGTTATAATCTGCACATGAATTAGAAACATATAAATAAAAGTAAATAAGTTTACCAACCAAGCCATTTGACATTGCGAGCACCCACAATGCCTGGGACCACAACTCTGATCGGGAACCCATGGTCTCTTAGTAGGGGGTTGCCGTTCATCTCATACGCCAGGATGGTGTCCCCACACGGGTCCATGGCCTTTTCCACAGAATTGAGGCACCATAGAGACATTAGCCGGGTCAGAGTCGAGACCTTCAAACTGACAAAATACACACTACACTGCTGTAACTGAACAGCAGATAATGCTCACCTCTTAAAATAATAAGTCATATCGCTTAGTGTCTCACTCTAAGTGTCGTTCTTTCAGAACTCATAGGCTCCAGTGTCAAGTAAAATTGCACAAGGGTGAGGGTTTTTGTAGTCTTTGAGATTTTTGGAGAACTCTGTGTAAATGTTTGTTCAAAGTGTTTTTCTTTTGTTTATGTCTCTTTGTGTTTGATAAACGCCAGAAGAAAGAAATTTAAAACTTTGTGTTTCAATATGTATATAATTTTTCTACTATAGAAGACTCAAGAAAGTCAGATATTAACATTGCACAACGGTTTTTACCCATTTTTCCGCTGCTATTCTTAAGTGGGCTTTCTTCACCAAATTTTATTTAATAATTTATTTTCCTTATTTTTTATTATTTTCGAAGTATTATAATATATTTTAGCCACTGGGCCTCCTCATTATTAAATATTAATCTAGAATTATAAATGACATCTTGGTTTTCTTAAAGAATTATTCGAGATTCTACAAGTCTGAGTTAATTAATTAATTAATTTAGTCTATGCTCATTTAAGCTTTCAGGTATTTAATACCTCTACAATTACCAGTATCAATCCACCCAAGGTTATTAGTGAAAACAACATGCTGCTAGATTACCATATTGGCCCAAATATAGTATTTCCTCACACATATTACGATCTGATTGGCCCAAATATAGTATTTCCTTACACATATTACGATCTGAAAATTTTGAGTCTGTTCCATATGAAATAAATATAAACCTCCAGGTTAAAACTTAACAAAATTGACATAGCTTTATTTTAGCTTTTTGTAGCTTAATCTCATTCACTTGTTGACTTGCAACACCGAGGAAGCCTTTTTTTCAACACGACCCCTCACTTGCAAATTCACCACGGGTGATTTTTTTAAATATTAGTTAACACAGCAAAGATTCCGCCACCAAATATCAATGACTTACTGAATCACCTGTTCAGTGACAATGAAGGAAGGGTAATAAATCCTCTCCCTCTATTTCTTCATTTTGACCTTGAGTTTATTTTTTTTAGACAAGCGTGATAATTTCGGCTGGCCGATATAGTTCCATCATGTTACATGCCTTTTTTTCAGTGAACAATTTTGGGATGCTCATATAATACGAGTGGAGATTTCAAAAGGAATTTTAAGAAGAAAAATGTCATACTAAATTTGGACCAATATAATATTTGAGTCTCTTGTATCCAAGAAAATAAAACTTTTTTAGGCACAGCTTCTTACTATCCATTCAGGTTATATGCCTATGTTCAAATTACTTGTCTTAGGGATGAAGATTAAATTTAGATGAAGTCTACCCATATTTTTATGGAAGAAGAATGGAAAGCCATTTTGATGAACCATCCTCAGTACACCTGACCGGGATCAAACCTCGATCTCCATGTCATCGACAGTCTAGGTTATTTCAAGAGTGACCCTTACACCATGCGGCCAAATGAAGCTCTAGAAAGGATAGTGCTCCTGACTGAGACCTCATCTCCGAAAAACAAGTGTTAAATTTATCTGTTGGTGTAGATCCAGGTTCTACCTACCTGAACATGTGTGACCCCTGGTTGGTTATCTCTCAGGCCTGCGGCCAACAGAACGTCTCGAAGTCTGGCCCCTGACCAGGTGGCATTGCCGATGGCCGCAGCCCCCCAGTTCAGGCCCTTCACAGGCTTCACCTGTGGACACAATCAAGTAGAGACAAGCAGCTAGAGTTTCAATATTTCACTTCAAGCATGTTGGCTATTGGCTAGCGAGATATGGGGGAGGAAGAAAGAATGTAGAATAAATGTGGAAAGCCATTTGGGAAAAGACCACCTTAGTATATATATCTGGCCGGTATTCTAACCTAGAACTTCCTGCCACTGTAAAACCAGACAAGAATAACGACTTTGTTTGCATGTCCCCTAGTGCAGGTTATCTTTACTTAATATGATGCCGAACAAACAGAAATCCTCAAACAAACAAATCACCATTGTGCGAAAGAGAACAAATCTAAGTTAAAAGTAATACTTTTTTTTTGCTCTGTCAAGGAATGAGCCTGAAACAATTATTTCAGTCAGAAAATCGCCTAAAATGATCTGAAATGTATCACAACATGCATTTCTCTTCTTTGGGCTCCCTTGCTGTATTTTTCCTACATACTTAAGTTCCATCATTTTTCTTTACATCCACATTACATACCCATATCATCTCCTCCTGCTTCCTCTACTATTTCCATGTACTCTTGCCTGGACATCTTCATTCCTAATCCTGTCCAGTCTCAAAACTTTATTTACATGGCCTATAGTTTTTATAGACCTTATCCTCTTCCTTGTCATTACCATCACTTTACTCTTTGTCATGATAAATTCATCCCACAATCTTTAACTTCCTGTACTTCCTCTTCTAATGCCCCCCCCCCCTTTTCTCTTTTCAATCAAGTCGTCAGCAAACATCAGTGCTTCCATTTTTTTTTCTCCCTCAGCTTCCTGCCCACTCTATCCATGATCATTTTAGACCATTTTCATTAGTATTATAAATAGTAGAAGTGAGAAGACACTTCCCTGCTTGATTCCATTTTTTAATTAGTACCACTCTAACCAACCTTTCTTCATCTTTACACAGCTTATGTTAGTTACCATAATACATACATTACTACCCCTATTCCTAATCCAACCTCCTTCATTGGTTTCAGACTTCATTTCCCCTTTACAAAATCTTTTCATAAAATTTTGAACAATGACACATCATAGCTATGCCCCTATAATTTGCATAACTCTTTCTATTGCCTTTAGCCTAATCCTCTGGCACTTTGTTCTCCTTCCACAATGCCCTAGTTATCCTCCTTTTCCCTTCTTAACAGGATATTTATCACGCTCTTGCACTTCCAAGGTCCAACGTCACTCTTCCCTCCCCCCTGCCCAAACTCTCAGAGCAAAGGACTTTGAGCTTATCACCAATCTCTTTGTGGCCACTTGGCTTGAAACTAACAGCACTACACGACAGCTTGATCACAAGCCAAGACCACCAAAACTGCTAAACTAAGGGGTACATGATAGCAACCGGCCACCCCAATTTTCAGTTGTTGCCTCAGCTCCATGCTGGCAATATTACTGTCAGGGAAATAAATGAGAGCATACCACACTAGTATGTTTAGTTTTCTCTAATCTAAGTTTCCCTCTCCAGCTCACTATGGTCTCTAACACCAAGCTCACCCATTTTCCCTCCAGCTCATGTGGTCTCCAATGCCGAGTTCACCTATTTTCCCTTTCCAGCTCATCGTTGTCTCCAATGCCAAGCCCACCTATTTTCCCTCTCCAGCCCACCGCGGTCTACAATATCGAGCTATCTATTTTCCCTCTCCAGCTCGCCAGGATTTTCAACACCAAGCTCTCCAATTTTCCCTCTCCAACTCCCCACTGTCTCCATCACTGAGCTTACCCATTTTCCCTCCCCACAGTCTTACCTTACCGCTTACCGCGGTCTCCAATCCAGAGTTCACCTGTTTTCCCTACCCAGTTCACCGCTGGCTCTAACGCAGAGCTCACCAAGTTTCCCTCTCTCGCTCATCATAGTCTCCAACACCAAGTTTAACTATTTTCCCTCTACAGTTCACAGCTATCTTCAGCTATCAGATCTCACCTAACTATCCTCTTGAGATAACCACGGTCTCCTACGCTGAGCTACCCCTTTACCACTATCCCGTACACCTGCGGATCGACCATCGATGGACTTCGACAAGCACTCAGAAGAAATACGACTGCCTTTCCCAAATTAATAAAGCTTGATATATCAGGATACTCCACCTGTTCTGAGACCCCCATGATACAACCAAATGGCCTATCCTGACACCCAGGATATTCTACTTATCCTGAAAAAGATACTTCCCTCACTTTTCTCGTAATGTGACTACCCACCCTACATTTCAGATCTCCTCCTCACCCCCAAACCTCTAGATCACTAGGCCAGCAGCCCCCCCGCATTTCTCTCTGTGTCTCTCCAAATACCTAGCAAAATCGTGACTCCTGCCAACCCAAACAACTAGACCCTCTTCAACACAAACCAGTTACCACCTCCAATCCATCAGTAGGCCCTTACAACCCTACCAGTACTCCCCCTCACACTCCTCTACACTACCCAGGATGACCCGCAACTCCAGAAGATATCTCGAGTCAACTTGCTAGTCCAGAAACACCCTGGAGGAAATTTGGAGGGCAAAGTAGAAAGGATTATAACACCTTTAATACTCCATTATACTACCATTTCTCCTGATGCTGTTATCATTTCTTCCATAAGCTCATCCACTCCTGGTGCCTTTCCCTTCTTAATCCTTTCCAGAGCATCTTCTACCTCTTTCCACGTTATGCCTGCTACTCTCTCATCTAGCACCCTGTCTATTTCCTCTTTTTCTGCTTGTACCCATTCATATCAATAATTTCTCAAAGTATGTTTGCCATTTTTTTATATCTCCTCATTCTTTTCCATGAATACAGCCCAAATTATAATGGACATTGTAAAAGATCATAAAATAATAAAGGATACCGCAAAATCATAAAAGTAGTTTTATTTTCATAAAAATCACAAAAAAATTCTAGAGAGTTATCAGTTCAACAAATGATTTTAAAGTATGAGTATATATTCCTGTGCATCAATCATACCTTTGACATCTCCCCTCTACGGTTGCCAGCGCACTGTATGGTGGCGGTGATAGTATGTTTCGGGAATTTCTTGATATCGTCCAGAGATAAGATGAAAGTTTCAGGGCCGACCCCTTCCACTTCTAGCTCGTACGTTGCTGGGTCAACTTCAGGTACAGGCAGGTGATTTCGAACATAAAACAGCTCCCTGGAACAAAAATCCGCAGTCCTAAAACTTTAAGAGGCTGGAGACTATTCCATCCATTCAATGTGTGCATACTTAATTATTTAAAAATAAATAAATAATAGTTTACAATAGTGATCACATGGTATAATGTATCATGTTCACATTAAATTAAAAGGTCAATGATGAGGAGGTCAAGGTTCAAATCACAGTCAAATGTAGTGTGGAGGAGTGAGGTTCCACATGTGATTTATCATTATGGTTTCCCCATTTCTCCATTATAGAGGAGGTGCAGACCCTCTAAAAATTGTCTATTGACCTGTAACTCTTAAAATAAGTTGTTAATAGCCTTGATGATGAACAAACTAGTACAAAAAAAAAAGTGGGAAGCAAAGTTAAACACTCTTTATTGGCAAGCAACATACTTTAACAAACTTGCATCTGCTAAGCTTTTCAGACACAGAAGGATTTTCTAGATGTAATGCCTACCAAACTAAATCGTTGTGGAGGCTACATGATTAGATAAGTCAAAAAGTCCAGAAGTTATAACTTTCACGGATTTGTATTATTATAATAAGTTTAAAGGAAGAGCAATTGCCATAATAGTTTAAACTATCAAAATTCTAAGAAAGTCAAAACCTAGAACACTAATTAACTACTTATCTGAATATGGATTCTAGATATAGATCAAATATACTTTTTTTTTTTTTTACAAATCTGAATATTGAATCTGAATCTTCATTTTAGCTATTGTTATATGTTATACCCCACATTGTATACACCTCAAAATTGTTTATTAAAATAAACTGCTGCCCAACCCATATCCACAAAAAATACCGCTTCTTTACACCACAATTACTAGCGCACATTGAAATCACATCCTCCCCATCACTCTCTCTTGTCCCACACAGTTCCCCAAACTCATGCGATCATTTCTCTAAGTGATTTTCCAACACTCGGCCATCCTGTTGTACACATCGTCTTGGATTAAGTTTGTCACATGATGTATGTACAGTTAACACAAAAGCACTTTAATTTCAGTTTTTATCTTAACTTATAACTACTCGATAGTGTACACTTTATTGAGATCATGCAGATACTATCACTTTTTTTGTTACAAAATCCTTTAAGTATTTGGGCACACATTTTTCTTAACTAGGTTGAGTCTTTGGGTGGTTCTGCCTATCAACTATTGGGTTTTGTGAGTTTTGGATTAGCCCCAGTTGATCTATCTATCATCTTTTGACTTGTCGCTCACAGATTCACAGTTGTCCATCTTGTCCTTGCCGCTCCATGGTTTTACTTGTGAAATGTGGGGAGTTGTCGCATAGTGTTTTTGGAAAACATCTCTCTTAAGTTGACTCACTCGATATATGGGAGCACTATGATATTCACAAGAGGGCTTTTGTATTTAGGCTTCCCCTTTCTTGGTACACCATATTCACTGATGTGCATCATATCATTACAACTATCCTATGTCAAGTTTGTATGACTACCTCCTATGTCAAAGTTTGTATGACATACCTTCGTTTGTCAAACATTTTTTCTGGTGAGCCTGTTCTTTAACTATCTTGTCACACACAGCTTCTCGTATTTCCACTGGTGGTTGGTATGAAGTGTTACCAGGTATGTCAGTAAGACTCCTAGGTGCTTCATCATGATGCTGAGGTCAATACCTGTGAAATGCCTCTTGTGACATTCCAGTCATCTTGTTGACAGCAGTTTTGAGGTCACAGTGGATTTTATTCATTCCTTGTCTCAGTTCTTTTAGTCTACCCACTGAGATGAAATTAATACCAGTGCCAAGGTGCAATTCACTCGTTTTACCTGATCATTGGCCTTGGGGTGTCTGGCAGAGTTCAGTATTATCTTCCATGTGAAACACAAAATTAGTCAAACACATTGGAGTAAAATATGTTCCACAATCACCGATCATTTTTTCCTGTAGTCCGCACTCATCAAAGAACTCATCAAGGTACTTCAATACACTTTTAGTGGGCATATCACGCACAGCATAGAGCAAAGATTTTGTCAGGTTATCAATGATTACAAGTTCACAATTACCCTTTGTGCTTCAAGGAATAGAACCGAAATGATCGATGTGCACAATTTGAAAGGCTCAATTACTGGGAGGTATTGGTTTGAGAAAACCTGCCTTTCGCCCTCCTAGGACCTTTCTTAAGAGACAGTGATCTATAAATGATGCTTCAAGTGTTTCATGCCAGAAAACCAATAGTTTCCCTTCATTTTAGCAACAGTATAGTTGACTGCCAAGTGTCCAGACAAGTCAAAAAATTTTACAGTAAGGCTCTTTCTCATCACTTTAGAAACTACAAAAAGTTTGAATGTCTGCCGATTATGTTTCTCAAATTTACACGCTTTCCCATTTATTAGAAATCAACCCCCCCATGTTTAGTTATCTGTGTGTGGGGTAATTTGAGTATGTGCATACTATCCCTCAATTCTGATCACTTTGTTGAATTGCTAGTGCTTGATCTTCAACAAATAGGGTTAAGAACACCTCACACCTATCACTAATCACTTCTGCCGTAGTGTATTTTTCCCAGCAAACTGGTGCCCGGTTCATGACTTCCCCATGGGCCATCTTATCAATTGGTCTATGTTTTACCTCAAAGTCATATTCCTTGACTATTATTCTTATAGCTTCCTTCTCTTGCATGTTTAATTGATAAAGTTTGCTTGTGGGTTTCTAACATTAAGAATCTTGAACAAAATCATTCATCATTCAAATCATTGAAAACATAAGTCTGAGACATTCCCACATTGGTAAAATATTTCATAACTCAATAATTTTCATTTAGTTCTTGTCTAAGTTTATATGGTATTTGGAAAAGAGCTCGAAGCTAAATCACGGTTTGAATCAGGAGGGATAGCCAGTAAACTTACTCGAGTGATGGAGTAAAACTTTTTTTAGATAAAACCCTAATAAAAACAAAAAACACATTTTTAAAGACAATATTCACTGTCACGGGCAACTTCTTCAGGTTCATAGAGTAGTGTATCAGCCCGAACATGGTGCGAGGTTTTCCTGCAAAAATGTATTTCCAAAAACTGTACTCGTATTAGAATACGCGCAGCCAAATTTTTTCACTGAAAATAAAAAAGGTGAGATTCCTACAGAGGTATATTTTGTAGCATACAGTACTATAACTGTACTGGCCAGCCAACATGAATCAGCATGCATGCACACTTCTAAAAATAGACTCAAGGTCAAAAACAAAGCAAGATACCAGCCGAGCTCGTACTCTAATAATAAACACATGGTCAAATGGGAAAGAAAGGATTTCCATCCTTCAGTGTAACTGTACTGGTAATTTAGTATTAAAAATTTAGGAGTGCCTGTGCATAAAGACAAGCATTCAGAGAGCCTAATAAAACTGTGTCAATTTTGTTAGGCTTTTATCTCATAGTATATTATTATTATTATTATTATTATTATTATTATTTAGCACCGCGTCTTACTACCGTTCGGGTTATACGCTTAAGTACTAATTACACTAATGGATTAGGAATTGGGAAGGTTGAATTTAGAGGAAGTGAACCCGCATTTGCGTGGAGGAGAGTGGAAAACCATTTAGGAAAAACCACCCCAGTTCACCCGACCGAGATTCGAACCTCGATCTCCCCGTCCTCGATGGTCTGGCTCAATACGACTTGCGCGTTAGCCAACTACGCCACCGAGGCGGGTATCTCATAGTATAATCAAGACCTTTTATTTTTATCTAGAATACCTTCAAAATATTAGGGCTGTGTTATGTACGTGGTCGTACTATATTCAGGCCAATGTGGTAAAATGTTAGATACAACGGGCCCCCGCTTTTTCATCACTCACGAGACTGGGACATGGTCGGAAGACAAAAAAGGTTGGATTATAAAAGAGTAATGATGTGTGAAGATTTGAAAAGTCGAAGTCAGAGTCGAAGGTCAAATCTCCTTCGGCTTCAACATCTACAATAACCTTCGCATATTCGAAAAATTTTGAAGGAAGGATAAAACTTAGATAAATTATCAAACGATTTAATTTTATCTTACTAAATATTACATATTTCAATATTTGATCATTTTAAAACCGTTACTAAACAGAATTTTAACACCGACTAGTAATATGACTACCATAACGTAAACATAGATCAAAAGCGGGTAAGTAAATGTTAATATATTATATTCACTATCGCCAACATTATTTTGTAAAAAATAAAAATACATATAAAGAAATAACACCAAGGTCACTGGTATGAAGCAGAGAAATCACTTTAGTTGTGCTATCATTCCAGCTTGTGTCTAATGTTTATTCCTTAATATTCTTTTTCTATGGAATTATCTGTGACAAATTTACAAGTGCATTTTGTCACAGAAGTTTTTCATAGCTTCTTCGCGTTTTCTCTATTATTCAAAATGGCTGATATGGAAAGTGGGAAACGAAAATAGAATTTAATTTATAATAATTGTTATCATAGATATGCAGATGAAAAGACATACATATGTAAAATTTGCAAAATAATTTTATCAACTCCACAATGTATGTAAATATTAAAACTTTATTGATAATTTACTAAGCTTATCAGTAAGCCTTTGTGCATTAATTATTAATATAGGCCTTCGACTTCAACTTTTCTTTGCAATTTTCAAGCTTCGCTTCACGTTTAAAAAGTGGCCTTTGCACACCCCTATAAAAAAACTTCACTAAAACACAAAAAACAAATATAAACATTAAATATTATGTTTTTCTAAAAATTAATTAATTGTTTATCTTTTACATACAGTCTACAATTTAACTAAGAGAACACAAAACAAAATATATGATCAGAAAACATAGATTTATTGCTGGTGAAAAAAGTGTGTTATATTTTCCTGTTTTAAAGACGATATCCTAACCTTGGCTGCTAAGTCTCTCCACCTCTTTAGCCACAAAATGTCTCTAAGCATTGAAATATACTGAAGAGCCATATTAAATTCTTGTAATAGAAGTAACTCACAGACGAACACCAGAGCAAGACAGTTAGATAAGCCAAGGAAACAGATATTAAGAGGTCGGAAGTGAGAGGGTCTAATGTAGATTTAAAAAAACATATAGGGAGATACAGTTTAAATAATTACCACTTCTTTGGTTTTGCCTGACAGCTATGTAAAGTTACCAGACCAAATTATGTATTCCTACGCCAAACCATATGATCTGCAAAAACATATGTTTAGTAGCTATCACTTTTGAAAGTCAAGAATTAATAATAATATTTAGCACCGCGTCTTACTACCCGTTCGGGTTATACGCTTAAGTACTAATTACACTAATGGATTAGGAATTGGGAGGGTTGAATTTAGAGGAAGTGAACCCGCATTTGCGTGGAGGGAGAGTGGAAAACCATTTAGGAAAAACCACCCCCAGTTCACCCGACCGAGATTCGAACCTCGATCTCCCCGTCCTCGGCGGTCGAGCTCAACACGACTAGCGCGTTAGCCAACTACGCCACCTAGGCGGGTAAGTCAAGAATTAGGTCTATACAAGAAACATATAAGTTCTTATAACGGTTTTATTTATTTTTTAGTTTTTATTTATTGTTGACTTTGATTATATTGATTAGGCCTAGTATTAGTTATTACTTTTTTATAAAAAATCAATATTAATCAGTCACAAATAAATAGACATCAAATAATGTTAAACTTGCTAGGGTTAAGTAATTTATTGTAGCCTACGCCTTGGAAAAGGAATGGATTAAATGTAGCCTACCAACAACAGGGGAGGGAGTGCCAAAACTTGTACTTATAAGAGATTTTTTTAGATAAAATTTTGAATGAATAGTTTTACATTGTCATTCTACTCACAAGAACACGTAAAATCATAACTTACCAACATTTTATAATTTGAAAATTTTTATTTATACAATTAAAAAAAAAAAGAGGGGAAAATATTGACGAACATGTGTTTTTTCCTTTGCTCTATCATATTGTTTGTTTGGTTAATTTATTTATGCATGAAAATTCAGCCTTATTTACATGTAGGTTATAAAGCAGTTATTCTTTTTTAGTATAAACTATCACAAACTATCAAAACCAAAACTTTCAAGAACCAACAGGGGGGGGGGGAGGGGGGACAATACAAAGTGACCTAAGCATTTGCAATGACCTTCGAGATACATTCTGTATATGACCTGACGGATACATTCTGTATATGACCTGACGAACAGAATCTCTTGTAAAATCGTCAAGAGCTTCTACAGATACTCCAGGCTTCGGTTGTTTCTTTTTGATCTTGCCAGGAGTTTAAACTTGATCCATTTTCTTGTTATAATAACTGCACTTCACAGAGGTTTTTTTTAAAACTATAAAAATCCTAGTTTAGCCTAATGGTCAACGCAACACTATCTTGGGGTTAAAAGATATATTTTATAGTCTTGATACACAGACTTGAATTTTTGAATAATGTATATTGATCACTGAGAAACACTCACTAATTTTTTTTATCATACGCTTCAATATTATATTGGAAAAATAATTATTTAAAGATCACTAAAAAAACCCATATATTTTCCATAGATAGCACACTCACACACCGAACTAATATTCACAAAAGAGCACACGGATTACTATTTACTGAGTAGCCAAATCAATATTCAAAAAAAGACAATGTATTATTAAAATGTGTAGTAAAATTATTAACAGTAACTTAGATACACCTAAATACTCAACAATAAAATATTTTGTTTGCTTCAACTTGTGGACACACACACATTTTATTAGTTGTGTTTTATAACATAATTCACTGTTGTAATGTTTATTTAAAATTTTTAGATTTTGGTTATGAGAATAACCATTTGGTTGGTGGTATAGTTTTGAAGTTTGTGTTTGCTGTTTAGTTCAAATTAATTATTAAAAGAGCTCGTTAAAAGTGGTCTTAGATTCAAACAACAAATATGGCCACTGAATAGAAGCTATGCTGACAGTTGGTGACATAGGCGACCTTGTTGGCGAGTGAATGGCGACAGGTATTATTACTTGTGTTTACAAAATTTAAACTTTATATTAGTTCACAAACATTTTGCATGTCTTTATATCTTTATTAACACAAAACCATTTATTTATGTTAAAGATATGCGAGGACAGTTATAAAAATATAAATCATTTAATATAATACTATTAAATTTATAATTTCATGCACTATTTAACCTGTAGTTGCCACAAAAATTAAAAAATAAAACAAAGAATGAATGTATGAGACTATTTTTTCTTAAATTTGACTATGGAAAATAAAATTCTATTGTATTCCTTAGAGAAGTATTGTTAAAAGTGATTGATAATATTTTTAGTGATAATAATAGTAATACTTAGCAAATAATAATTATTTCCAAATATGTTGACAACAGTGACTTTCAGACAATGTTGGCGTTACTGATAGCTTCTGCTAGCTGTCAGACAGAACCAATGAAGTGGTAAATCAACTATAGATGGGAACAAATAAAAGAAACAAACATAATAATTCCCTTTTTCCTGTACCTTCTTTCATATTAAACAAAATTTATTTCAAAAAGTAAAAAAGAGGTTTTCCTTAATGAGCTTAGGCTATAACATTAAATTCTTACTAATGGCTCGGCGACTATCAGTTACACACGTTTGTGATAAGCATGCCTGTAAGGGATGTTGGGTTTGTTTTCTGCTTCAAAAAAGACTGTCTCCAAAGAGATATCAGGAGACTTTATTTCTAACAAAACGAATTAAGGTGGGGTGGTAGTGAGCACCAGTTTAGTGCATTAATTTTGCAGTTTTTATAGCATAAACATTTTTTGGCCAAAATAAATCAAATATTTCTTCTATAGAATCATAGAGTTTAGCTTTCTGCACATGCTAATCTCAAGAGTTCTTGAATATCTCTCATGAGCATAGCGGCATTTGGTGACAAACTTTTTAAATGCAGAGAAAAAGTTGTCACTAAATTCCAGGACACCCTTGACAGATATTAAAGAACTGTTGAGATTAGCATGTGCGGAAAACTAAACTCTATGATTCTATAGAAGAAATATTTGATTTTTTTGGTCAAATAAATGTTTATGATATAAAACTTCGAAAATACTGCCCTAAACTCACGCTCACTACCACCCCACCTTAAGAAATATACAAGACTGGCCATTTATAGAACCTTATACAGCATACAATATTGAGGTTTCATATCCAAAAACAATGTGTGACTGATTGTAAATATGTCTTTTATAATTGTCCATAATCTAGAATGATTAATCTAGGAAGAGAGTGTAAATTGTAGGGAAACGCACCAGCATTCTCCTAGAAATATAAGGAACACTATTAATGAACCTTAGTTTCCCAATTCAAAAACAAACATGCAATGAGCTATCTATGTTAGTATACAGACTGCCAAACCCAGGCCAAAACTAGGGGTTAGTTCCACTTGGAGGACCACATGTTCACCAAGTACTGCACCTACGCTGGTGTTATGAAACTGTCCACTAACACAGGCAAAGGTGGTTCTGCGTTGAATGGTTTCTTGGAGCTGGGTTTGAGTACAGGGTGTCGTCTCGGCTCACAGGCATAAGGATCCTCCATGTTGGCCATCACTTCTGACACATCCTCTGCCGACAAGTTACCTGAAGCATATGAGTGCTGCTGAAGTGCTGGGTACTTAATTGGTAGAGCACTAGACTCAGTTAAACTCAAGTGGGGCATAACTCTGCCTAAGACCAAGATTCAGTGCTTGTACCAATATTTTGTGGTTTCCAATCCTGTTTCCAGGCAATAACCAATATTAAACTAACGTTGCTCGCTCAAAAGTTCCAGCCAGATGCTCCTGACTCAAAAATGACTCAAAAAATAGAAGCTTATCGACTTGCACAGTTATTCTGAAAATAGATCATTCAAGTCCGGTGGGGGTCAGTTAAAAAATGTTGTCAGGTCAGGTTCTATTATTTTGGTTCTAAATTATAAATTACACTTAATCACTCAGTCAATCTACAACCATTTGGTCTACAATATGTTCACCTATGTAATATGGGTACCTACCAAACTTGTCATCTGGAGGAGCAGATTATATAAGCTATGAAGAAAAAATTACATAGTGAGAATTAGAAGCTATTTTAATGTCAAATATAAACCCACCTCGGTGGCGTAGTTGGCTAACGCACTAGATTTGTGTTGAGCCAGACCGCCGAGGACGAGGAGATCGAGGTTTGAATCTCAGTCAGGTGAACTGGGGGTGGTTTTTTCTAAATGGTTTTCCACTCTTCCTCCACGCACATGTGGGTTCACTTCCTCTAAATTCAACTTTCCCCATTCCTAATCCATTAGCTTAATTAGTACTTAAGCATATATCTCGAACGGGGAGTATGACGCGGTGCAAAATAAAATAAAAAATATCAGCTATATTAATTTGTTTTTATAACTATTTTAAATCTATAGCTAGAAGGAACCAAGGAACTGAGAACTAGCTTTCTTAGAACCACAAATAGTACCTGATCTTACGCAAAGAACCAATAGAACCAATGTAGTAAATAACTAATCCAAGCTTTTGTATTCTAGTCCCTAATAACTATACCAGGGGCACTAGAACTTTGTGATAAAAACTCAACATTGATATCTAAATAAGTCTCCCAAAAGAGGCAGGAGTGTTTCAATTTTTACCTTTTTATTACAATATCTCACCAGGAAATAGTAGTGAACTTCTTTGCCCTGTCCTTTGAATGAAGAGTTATTTAAGCCTTCCCACCAGTGACAAATTTTCTTATAAGGGAAAGAGATTTCTAAAGAAAATTACATATTACCTCCCCCGTCATCCCTGACCGAGGGGTCCAAGAGCCTCTCTGATACACGGAAATTTTAAACTCCTTGAAGTCTTAACTGTTGACTAGCCTAGTGTCCCTGGCGATGACATTTATATATTTGAGTTATTTAATGTGCACTTTCTGAATTGACTGATTATATCAACACACAAGTATTTCAATGAGCAATAGCGAAAGGGCTTACCAAATCTGCAAAGAAGGGTATTTTCATATACCATCAAAGGTTCTTTTACATGCCACAATCAACATGTGATTAAGGCTTTACTTCCCATTTGAAGGAAGTTGTGCTACTGATTTTTATTGCTCAAGAAAAATCCGTCGACCCTGGCTGAATTTGATTCTACCAACATCGGATCCTTAAAGGAGCACTTTATACCAAGACAACCGAGGTTAACAATGACATAAACAAGGTCTACTTTTTACAAGAGCTAGTTTACCCACCTATCCTCATTCTTTCCAGCATGGCGAAGATCTCTGGTGTCTTATGCACGGCGTACAGGAGCCAGAATGGTTCCAGGGATCCCCCGGCTGCCATAAGAATCTTTTCTCCGCCTGGGTGTTGCTCCACAAATTCTGTGATGTCGTAAACCCCCTGAGCAAATGTCACCCAGATTCTATTCTCCTTGCAGCTATGACTGGAGATGTCCGCCAGCGTGTAGCAAGGCAGGTCAGGCCTTACTTGTCCCCAAGATTCTGGGCTACTTTCTGATGATGCCGTCACCTCCCCACCTGGACTGCCAATTAGAATACAGTTTCCATAGTAAAGCATGATCAAACAAATAATGCTTTCTTGACCACTTTTTGTGTTTCGATCCTGTACAACAGAAATAATTGTTTTTTAATCCTACATGTATTAGTGCTCATTTGGGTTGTTTACCATTTAGATTACCCAAGGCTTATTTTAAAACATATATTTTTGAACATATCAGAAAGAAAAATGTTAAAACAACTTAGAGGGTTTATGGTAGAATTCAGTATTTTAGATTTATGGTATTTTTCCAGAAAAAAAAATGGGTAGATGTAAACATAATATTGCTCATTTTAGGCACTTTTTATTTTTCAAACAAGATATTTTTTATCGCATATTTTACTAATTATTGAAAAATGATGACGCATAGATTAGAACGAGACAAAATAAACTCACCTACCTCTTTAAAGATGGTCTGTAGACAGTGGTGAGCTTTAAATAATTTAACTGTTTTTTTCTGTAGCAAACCCAACTCTTGCAAGTGAAGCAAAATGGCCTCTTTGTTCTGTTTAGAAAAATCTTAAGCATCAAAATATGACGCCAAGTAAAGTCACGTAACTTTCCATTATAACTGAACTGTTTCACCAAACAGCCAAATTCAAATGTAAAAGGGAAATAACATCAAAAATATAAAAACCCAAATTAATATTTAAAATATGTATTAGGGTAACAAACTAGATTTCAAACCTCAATAATTTATATAATTACCTATTATGGTTTTTACCCAACCGAGCTTTACCTAACCTTTCATGCGTTATTTAATTTTAAATTTACAATAATATTTATTAAATTAACAATTTAATTTCAATACATAACGATGACAACATCCACCAGAAACATTCTATTGTAAACATTGTGAGTCAACACAAAGTTATTAAATTAGTATTAGTAGGCTATGTGTTTTGTTTTAACCTGATTTTATAATAATAATTACCATATTCTAAACTATCACACATGATAAATATTAATTATTCGATCAGCCTGCCACTCGAGTAGGTATTTAATAATAGTAAATAAATATATACAGGATGAGGCATTTATGTTAAGACACTAGAATATCCTAAAAACAAAGTACCATCTCTTAAAAAAAAGTTTCAAACAATTTTTTTTTCAGAGTTTTTTTCGAGTTTTTTGATTTAGTGGATGTCTTCAAAGTTATTTTAGGATCAATTTCGGTTTTTATATGAAAACCTAAAATTTTTATAGGCATTTTATTATACAAAAAAAAAACCTTTTGCCTGAAATTTTTTTATTTGAAACAATTATTCTTGAAGATATTTTAACTTTTATTTCTTTATAACAAATTTTATTCAAGAACTTTTTATTATGTAAAATGCAATATTATTTATAAAACTATGTTCAAAATGATCACCATTAACCTCGATACACTTCATCATGGGGTGCGATCAACAAAGAACATTTATCAAATAAAACTTTCCCTTTCAGCATAGGATCATGGAATGTAAGGATGATGAGAAAGGCTGGGAAACTGGAAAAATTGGAAATGGAAAGGTGTGGTGTGAACATTGCAGGTTAAGTGAAGTTTTGGTGCAAAGATCAATATATTTTATATAAATCCAGAGTCTTCAAACTTAATATCTTCTAAATAATCTTATTCTAGAACTGATAAAAACTTATTGTCTGTGCTGACAGTTTCTGTAACAAATTCAAAATTGTCTTCAACTAAATAACTTGAAAAAGACACCTCCTATTTTGCTGGATTCAGCCCCAAAACACTCTTAATCTATTCTGCTTCTATTACGTTAGAGTAATTGTAATATTATAATTTCCTCTAGCTAACGGTCGATACTGACCAAACCTGTGTACTCAATGGCATACTTAATGATTTCTTTTATAATCAATCTTAGTGTGGAATAGCATGAATCCACTCATTTCTGCGTACAGGATCTGTAGGGAACTGAGGAATTTGAATAGTATATCCCTTTTTGCGATTGAAGTTTCATAATTTGCAGTGCATCCAGGCACGACACAAGTATTAGCCATATTTAGAGCTAATGATACGTAACATATAAACACAAGACACAGAAGTAGTCAGTCAACACACATTGCAAAATCACCTTGCGACTGAATGGTTTAGCACACTCGAGCATAGCCATGAGTCAGTATCTGGCCCCAGTATGCGGCAATACCACTTCTAACTGGCCGCGGGTTTCTACTAGAGAAGGCTATGGTACATGCCAACAACCGACCAGGATGATGTTGAGGGAGAAGACATCTGTGATGAAATTGAAATAATATTTCAACACGAGGAAAAGAGAAGGTGAACACCACTATCATGGGTGATTGGAACAGTGTAGATGGATTTAATTCTTCTAGTGGAAAGACCTGGTTCAAGGCACATAAGACGAAACTAAAAACTTTAACGTGCTAATTATACTAGTTAGCCATGGTACTGGAAGAAAGTCCCAATACCCCTCCCAAATCTGGAACTTTCATATACCTAGTGTATTGTCTTGTGTCTAGTCGGGCTAGTGTTCATCCTTTCTATATGATTTTATTTATGAACCATCACGAGCACGGGTCGAGGCTACGCTATAGCGTCGCTGCCTGCCGCGCAGATCTGATGGTGGTGTTGTTCATATTCATTGGGGATCGAGTCGGTGATGGTGATTAAACCATGTCCCACACCATAGTGGTGTGCTGGTCTATGCATCGATATATCATCCCAACTCCCAAAAGCCTTTGTGAGTCGGTCGATATCATGAACCCAGAGCACCAAAGAAAAATTACTCTTGAATCTGCATTGATGGCCAATGGGTGTGTCTTGCGTTTAATACTGTACTAGCCACAAACCCCCCGAGGATGAGCTGGACATTACGAGCCAAGGGATTAGTGATCACCTGGTATCTGTACCGACCACCCTGCATTAATCAAGTCAAATGACGAAAGGTAATCCACTTTATTTGGCAACTGTAATGTATTGAAACTCTTTGTAAATAAAAAAGTTAAAGAACAATATACTCTTTTGTTATTGGGTATTAGTTTAAAGGGCTTGAGTGTTTAAAATTTGTGTTTTCCTTGCAGTGGAAATTAAGTATGTAAACAAGGGTATTGCTATGCGTAAACTTTATTATAGGAATGGTTGGAGAACTAAGCGGGATTCACATTGAAGGCTCAAAGTGAACGGATATAGTTATTCTTTCAAATTGTTTAATTGGGATACTTATATTGTACTACAAGCCTTAAATATGTTTTAAGTTAGTTGAGTACTGTTATCTTAGTTTGTAGCGTTAGGGAAACTGAAGCGTGTTGTGTATTTTGCACAAGTTAGATTTAAGCTCTAGGTTAACAGGTTAAGGTCCCAAGGTAGGATTGTTCAGAGAATTACGAAATACATTTGAAGTTTCTATTTGTTTTGTTGGAGCATTGTTCCAATTTACAAAGGATGGCCCGATTATTATGTGGTTTTGAACTCAAGTATGAGTAGGTACATAATTTTTCCGAGCACCCAAGTTTGATGCCCACGCTCGTTCAGGATGTACGGTCTGGATTGGTGTGTACGTTGACTTGGGCGGTTAATAAAGTAAGGGGTCAAGAGGATGCCTAAAATTTTGTAAAGGTTATTCAATTCAGCTTTTAGATTCTCTACTTTGTATGCAATATTGTTTTTTTTATTTAGCACCGCGTTTACTACCCGTTCGGGTTATACACTTAAGTACTAATTACACTAACGATTAGGATTGGTTGTTTTTAGAAGAAGTGAACCCGCATTTGCGTGGAGGGAGAATGGAAAACCATGTAGGAAAAACACCCAGTTCACCCAACCAAGATTCGAACCTCGATCTCCCCGTCCTTGGTGGTCTAGCTCAACATGACTGGCGCGTTAGCCGACTACGCCGCCGATGGAGTTGCAATATTGTTACTTTGATAATAATAATTCATGAAAATAGTAAGGACCTTTTATTTAAAGGTATTGAATTTCTGGTTCTTCCTCAGCATTTTAAAACTCTTCCATAGGTCTTTATGTCTAATTAATTGGTAACAGTCAAGTGAAGAGCCTGTAACACACATACGACAAAAGATCAGATGTGTGATAGCTTGTAAAACTGAGAGCTGGAGAGATCAGCAGGTACCAACTAGACTTCCTTATCAAACAACGATTCAGGAATGGAGTGAAGGATCTGAAGACATTGCCAGGTGCCAACATCAATTCAGATCACAACTTGCTAGTGGTGTACAATGAAACAATACCAAAGAGGATTCAGGTAGATAAGCAAGAGAAAACTGAAGTGTGACTTTAAAAAATTAGGAGCAAAGTGACATTGTGAGAAAAACAATTAAATAAAAGTTAAATGAGGTGACAGAAGAAAGTATAAGTGCGGAAGGAAGTGGAATAGTGTTAAGAAGATTTCTTTGAAGTTGCTAAATGACAATGTTGGAAAAGTAAAGAGAACTGCATGAAAGCCCTGGGTTACAAGAGAAATGCTTCAGAAAATGGAAGAAAGAAGGAATGGAAAAACATCACTGAAGAATAATATAGGCTATGAAGCTAAACAATGAGTAAATGAGAGAAATGAAAAAGTGAGGAAAGACTATATGAGAAGACTTGCAATGAGATTATCGAACTGCAAAGAAAAGGAAAGTATGATCTCATGTACCGGTATCAGAAAGCAAAGGAGCATGGAGGGAATGAAAACAAAGGTGTTCAAACAGTAGGTAAAGAAAACCCCAAACATCAGATGGTAACCGATCATAAAGAGATTTTTACAATTTGGGAAAGATATAGCAAAGAACTGTACGAACAAGGAAAATCTACCAGGAAACAGAGGAATTGAAGCAGAGAAGTAGAGGAAGACATAAAAAGACCCAGCATTTTAAAGAGTGAAGTGGAGAGAGCCATAAAGAACATGCGAAGAAGAAAAGCTGCTGAAGATGATGACATGCCAGCTGACCTTTAGAAGGAACTGGGAAATAACAGATTAATGGCTATGACAAAACTTCTAAATAGGATCTACAGAACAATATCAATATTCACATTTCAAAAGAGATTTGGGCGATGTGTTGTCGAGTTTTATTTAAATAGTATAGTATCTAATATAATTGTAAATGATTTCTAAATCTTTGTGCCAGTCAATTCTACGTACATAATAAAATGCATAGTGTGTATAATAAAGTAAATAAAATATCAACACATGGTGCAATTTCAGTAAAAAAATATAGCCAAATGTGGGACGTTTAAGGCGGTTAAGATTAAAAAAATTAGCTTCAATGAATCCACTCTAATAATTCTTCAATTAAATTATCAAAGCATTTTAATATTTTTATGTTTTTATTAATGAATGTACACCGTTAGGCCTATCCTATTACATGATTTGGCATGTAGGCTACCTTGTAAATAGCGGTACACTCTCCAAGAAACAGCCAGAGCCCCAACTAAGCCAGCTACTTGCAGCGACCTCTTCACAGTCCCTCGGTTAGGGGGGCTGGGTGGTGTATGATTGTGTCTGGTCAACAGACAGCCAGATATTGCGTACGACCCTAGGGTCGAGGGAGGCATTAACCTAGAAAAACACAAACATCACAAAATAATATTACCCTTATATAATTAAGTTTCTGGCTCATCAATAAACAATAAAATGACTTCTAAACTTACTTTCTAAGCATAAGTCTAGTGCAAAAGTATGCCATAATGTGATTTGATAACACCTTATCTGAACAACTGTTGACTACTACTTCATACAAACATAGAATCTCGAACACGGTCTCATCTTATCAAATTTAATTTTCAACAATAAATTGTAAAATTATATACAAATTAAGAGTTTGGAGTTTGGACATTGATCTAAAGTACTTAGCTCCCAAAAGTCAACCACAATAATAAACTAACCGTTTTAGCCAACATTAGAAAAATAAATGGAACCAAGAGAAAATTTATTTCCAAAATTTTTAGAAGATGGAAGTATAGTAAAAAAAATTAGTTTTAAAAAAATGCATAGAGAGCACTTGGGTCAAATATTAGTTTAAAAACATTTCATAGAATGCGCTAGGTTCAAAAGAGTATTATAATTAACTTTAGTGATGGGCATAATCGAATGATTTTATAATCGAATAATCATTCGATTCTTTGAAAAGAATCGAAAGAATCATTCGAATGATTTTGAGAAGTAGAAGAGTCGGTAATAATCGGATGTTAGCTACTTCTAACTAAAAGTAGTTACTAGTTGCTCGTTTTGCTTTGTGCTACTATTCTCTTCACCCTGCTGTTGAATCTCTCAACACGCATTCTTTTGCGTTTGCAGCTTATCAACACTTTTCTATTACTGTATTTAGTTACTTGTGCCGGTGTCAAAGACCAAAGTACAGCCACAACAAAATACTATACAGTGAACGCATTAGTCACAGAAGTACCTCGTAATTAATATAAATAATTTTACGTACGATTAATAATAAAATAAATAACATATGTTTCCCTTTGTGTTCAAAAGAGTCAAAATAATTGACCCTTTAATATTTCTTAAACATAAAAAATATATAACCTTACAATCCTATTTATATATCGGTTAAGTGATAAAATACTTTTGATTTGAATATCTGAATCAATAATATGCCTCTTGAAAGCTTCACTTAGAATCAAACACACAATTACTACTCGAAAAACGACGACGTAAGTTTGCTGGATAATGATATTTTGTGTTATAAGAATGTAAAATTATTTCAATGAATAAAATTATTATACGATCTGAATATTACGGCCGGGCAATGTTTTATTAAATACATACAAAGTACCGTTATATAATTATCTATTTAATAAATTTAAGTCAACGTTAAAAAAATTATCTCTCAAACCATGCGTGTTATTTGCGTTTAGTTAATTAGGAAGGTAAAATTCAAAGGAAATGAAAAAGAACAATCTACGTAGTAATGTAACAAAATAATCGAATCATTTTGTAATTTTCATTTGAATTATTTTTGGCTGATATTCGATTGTAAACTGTACAACCACTTAAACGTTGTATTAAATTAGCCTTAGAATCATTCGAAAGCGTAAGGTTCAAGGTTGAGTATTGTGTAGCAATGGGAACTATTTATTGAAAATAGGCTAATAGAAATGAAGACCTATATAGAGATAGCCTGGAAACATTCATAATCATAAGGTCGGTTTTCCTTAGCACTTCTGGCAAGGGAGTGGTAAGAGAATACATGTATTCAATGAGCCTTCAGCCTACATAAGTATGGAACACAGTCATTCAGACATTATTATATATATATATATATATATATATATATATATATGTACAGAATAACATTATATAAGTGTGGAACATGGATCTGCCGTTACTTTCTAAATAAATGTATCTAAAATTAGATTTAATTCATCTACAGCACCGCCATGTTTAAGGTGCCACAGATTACCTTTAAACTATATTAACCGAATACAAAGCTGTTGGACGCTATAACGTGACGTTATAGTTTAAGGTACTACAGTTTCTATATTTGAATCTACGGAATGAGCACACATGGTGGGAATTATAGTTCTAGGTGTAAAAAAAAGAGACCCTATATAGGTGTGGAACCTGGTTCTGCAGTCATTTTCAGATTAATTGCCTTTAAACTATATTAACCTAATACAGAGCTACAGGACGGTAGTTTAAGGTATCACAGTTTCTATATTTGAATCTGCGGAGCTAGCACACATGGTGAGAATAATAGTTCTACATGTATATAATGACCCTACATAAGTGTAGAGCCTGGTTCTGCCGTTATTTTTGGATATATGCCTTCAAACCAAATTGGACTAAAAAATAGCACTGATGATTGCCAGTTTAAGGTGCAACTATTTCTTTATTTGCATTAAAAAATTAGTATACTTTATTAATGTACCGTGAACACTGATGTGTGTTGTAGTTTTTTATTATTTCTGCTCCATTTCAGAAATTGTAAGCTATTTTGTTTAATGTTATTTTAAACATAGTTTTGACGAATATTAGGAGCAGGGTTCTGATCTGTCAAAAAATATATATTTGAATTTAAATTTTTTAAAAACACTGACGCATTTACTTGAAAATTTCATTCATAAATAATTTGAGATTTCTAAAATTCTGCTACGCTTTTCAGTTAGATCCCTTGTAGTAGCCTCAGCATTAAGAATCCATTCGGTCGGATTCATTTCAGTGGTGCTGCTAACGCGGTGCTGCTAACTGCCATCGATAGTGCTTCTAATGGCCGTCGGCGGCACTACTAATGGGGGGCTGCTAATGGCCGTTAGTGGTGACTCTTAATTGGGTGCCGTTAACAGCCGTCTGTGGCACTGCTAACGGACGTTGGTGGTGCTGCTTATGGCCGTCGGTGGTGCTGCTAACGGCTATCAGTGGCGCTGCTAGAGAGCGCTCTAAATCTTGCCTACACAAGCTATTCCTAGAATTTGAAATCAATGTTGAAGTGAACGTGGACGTGGAAAAGATCTTCTTTTAGCGATGCTACTCACACGTTTAAATAATAAATGTATTAAAAGTAGCTTGCTAAGTAGATATTGGCTGTCTTTGTTAGGTAGGAAGACAGTTTGTGCCCAAACAGCCGCATGTTAGCAGCACTTTACGTCCCGCCACGTACGTCCCACTAGAAAGTGGTCTCCATGTAAAAGCTATAATTCAATTGCAGGTTTCGCGATGAGCGTCGCCATTTTTGGTGGCGGAGACAACCACTCAGACCGTTAACAGCGCCACCGAAGTGGCTTCGTCTGAAGAGGGCATTAATTTTTTATTTTTTTAGTACCGCGTCTTACTATCCGTTCGGGCTATACGCCTATGTACTAATTACGCTAATGAGTTAGGGATGAGGTAGGTGTAATTTAGAGAAAGTGCACCCATATTTGCGTGGAGAGATAATGGTGAACCATTTAGGGAAAAATCACCCTCAGTGCACACAACTGGGATCGAACCCGATCTCTCCGTCCTCGGCAGTCTATTTAAACACGAAACTAGTTGAGTACGCCAACGATCCGGGTTCTAACTTTGTGCACTCTTTACTTGAATGGTTTGAAAATCCACATTCCCGACTAAACAATGCAACTAAGTCGGAGAGGTTTTGTTTGGGAGGGGGGTAGCATTATTTCTGAAGCAGATAGCTGTACATCTATGTTCTTGTTTAACAGACCGCACGAGTTTAGTTCAGGGGTCGCAAACTCACGGTCTTTTATATTACTCTTACAGTCATATTATGTGCAAAAGCTTAATTTTAGTATGTAGGCTACATCATCTTTAATAATAATGGAAAACACAGTATTTTAAACTGTGCCATTTCATATAAGCCCTGGGTTTTTGGCCATTAGGAGAAAGGACCAGAATGTCGTATCAAGGGGTCTTTTCTAGTGTCTTTTGTAGTCAAACTGCCTGGTCGAAGATCAGTCTGGGACAATATCCTGGGTGTTTAAGTCCCTCCACTACACAGGAATTAGATCCCCCCACCCCACCCCAACAACAAAGGCTGCAATATAGTTAAAGCCTTGTGAGATTACTCTTAAGTATTAAAGTCATAAGATCTAAGCCAGGCCAGCACACCTGACAGTAGCAAGGACCTATTAAACTAATTAACTCTTGACTAGAGCATGTTCAAACTACTTTACACACAGTATATTCTAAGTAACTTCTATTTACTTTTCTAATAAACGACTAAAAAGTAGCCCACAGAGTTTTTTGACCTTGCCTAACCCAATCCACTAAAGTCATTGACAGATTTGACAACGGGTTCGTGGGTAAATACTTTTTACTTTCTCTCGATACCTCAGAGAGAAAGTATTGTGATTATAAAAAAAATCGAACTCGAGATTTTGATAAATATTGACATTTAATGACCCCGTGAAACCAAAAAAGTGGTTTTTGCAATGCCATTTGTCTGTACCACGGGCTAGAGCCGAAACGATTTTATCAATTGGCTAAAACTTCGTATCTGGAGTTTTCATAAGGCCCCATCGCGGGGTTTTTTGGAATTAGATATCTAACCCTAAATTTAAGGGTATTTTACTGAGTGGTAAAAAGATAAAAAAACAGTTTTCTAGATATTTACCCTAACGATTTTGATTACATTTTATATCTACACACTGTTTATCACTATAAACAAAATGTCAATTCTTATTTATTCATGAAAATGACTTTGAGGGTATTTTACATGGAGAAAAATTTCCAATTTTCATTATTTCTCTGCAACTAATTGAGATACAAAATAACTTATCATTATAAAGTTGTATTACTGGTAAAGCTAAAAATCTTTTACTTGAAATAAACGTTTATAAAACTAATAATTTTAGAGCTATAGCAAAGCTGTATACTTTTTAATTCAGGTTTTTGAAAATTAAATTGATTCTTGTGTTCTTTGGAGGACAAAGATATTTTTTTCACAATTTTTTTTAACAGTATTTCTAGTTTCTAATGCCATAAAGTAAGTATCAGTGTATATTATTTCATTTATGACCTTTGGTGTAATGTTTCTACAACAATGTATAAATCTTTATCTAGTTTCACAAGTCTTATGAGTTTTTAGTAAATTTCTATTTTAAGATAAAAGTGGGAGAAAGTCTGTGCAATGCACTGTACAATTTTTTAATTTTTTATATTCAATATTGTACCAATATATGTGCTGTGTGAACAGCCAATTATTGGTAAAACTTGTGTGCAATAAATGAGTCCAAGATCATGTACAATTTCTTGTACAAAAATGTAAAAAAACAATTTTACTCCAATTTAATGTATTTCTTTATTTGTTTTGTGCTTGATACATTAATTAAAGCACTAATTTTAGTACACAATTACTTAATACAGGTCAATCACTAAGTAAACATATTCTCTTTTTTTTATAACTTGTTTCTTTAGTAAACAATGGGTTGAATAAATAATATTATTTCAAACATATTGAATACAGCCTGGAGGCTACTAGTCTTAGCCACCAAGCTTGATTTAGGTTAGTGATAGTTGAGCTGTCTGTATGTACCGTAATATTCAACTGTCACTTAAAACACCACACAAGTTCGCTGATTGGTTCAACAATTCATCATCAAAGTTGTGAGAGCAGTTGCATAGAGGCAACCTTCCCCGCCAGCCCGAGCGATACGATTAGCCCTGACATCAGACGTGAAGAATGAGTCACCACTAAGAGAGGAAAACAACACTATTAGTATTGTTACAAGTACAAGTATTATGTTACAGCAGCTTACATGACTTGCAAACTAGCTTAATCTATATAAAAGCAACACTAAGGGCTGTATAAAAGAACAAGGTGGGGTGTTGAATGCTAGTTTGGTATTATTGTAATTTTGGTGGTGAAATTTGCTTTTTAAGAGAAGTGCACAGTAATTTTTCAAGGAAATGGCATTAGAGCATGAGTGTTGAGTGGAGCTGTAGTGGCGAGTTAGGGTTGAAATTAGGGATGTGGTATCGAAAGATACTATGCTCATTAAAAGTATCGGAAGAAAAGTATTGATACCGTACTAGTATAGAAAGAAAAGTATCGATAACAGTAGGCCTAAGTATTGGTATCGAAACTCGCATTAACTTTTCTGCTTTGTCTGCTTGGGTCACCCTACAAAAGTTTATTTTGTTTAGTTTGTGATGACCATGCTCATTGATAAAGGAAGGGGTAGTAGACTGGTCGCCACTCGACCAGTACGGTATCAGGTTGTATTGATAAACAGCTATGAATTATAAGAGTGCTAAAAGAGATTGAAAGCTAGAGTTGCAGCTTATTTGTCATGCAGAAAATGAAGGAAAATTGAGAAAGAGTATTATTTGTTCCTCCTCCACAATCCACCCTTGTAAACATTTAATCCCAGTATGAGTGAAGATAGCAAAAAAGTTGTTTCTTTCGATACCGATCCGATACCGGAATGTGAGTACTAATATCAGTAAGAGTATCAGAAAAAAAGTATCGAATAGGAAAATACCAGTATTGAAAGGAAAATATTAAAAAAGTATCGATATTTTTTTTCACATCTCTAGTTGGAATAACACAATACTAGCACCCAAACTACACTACACCCTACATTCCTTTTATATGTTTCTATCCACCTTTCCTATACCTTCTTCCAAATATAATACAATTACCTCATTTAAAGAGAAAAGAGGTTTTCCTTATGGAGATACATTATATAAACAGTTAGAATCTAATATTTTAGGAAAAAATTGGATTTTTCTAAAAATGTCTGCAATGCCATCATTTTTAAGAATTTATTTATAAAATACATTTAGTTCTATTTTAAGAATGAATGTAGTAAATATTATATTAATACTTAACATTGAACTAAATGTCAAAAAATTTTATCTGATGGAAATGTACGTGCAGTTAACCCTCAACCGGGCATGCTGGTATATTTAACACAAGCGGGCGCGTGGGATACTTTATACTCCAGTCAGTTTTCACTGAACTATTAATACTTAAATGAAGACTTTTTTTTATGTTTTCTTTCAGTTAGAGTTAATTTAGACACATCCCACAAACAAACAAAAAATTGATAAGGAATTTTTATTGTTGTGTGAGTAAATAGAAAAATCTATAGTATAGAACGTGGAACTTTGACTAAAAGGGATATACTTATTATTACCAACAAATGATTGTTTAGGTCATGTAACTATACATGTAATGCAAACGTTTATAGGGAAAAAGCTTAGAATTTTTTTTTTAGCTTTGAAAAATTATTGCCTGAAAATGTCTGCAATACTTAACAACTTCTACAGGATGCATAATCTAAAATGGGGATTTTTTTAAATTTTTTTTTAATAATGAGCACTATATAAATTTTCTAAAACCAATTTGCTATATCATCACAATACTTACAAACTAACTTATTTCTATTACAATCAGGTGTTCTGTCTTATGACAGGTCTATTCCTCTTGTCAATGAACTTACACCACAATGCACCCTGTTCTCCGCCTCCTCCTTCAGTTCCCAGAAGTTTATTCCTTCCTTCGAGTCATCTAATAATCTATCTTTCTTATTATGTCATGCAGAAGACAGTTCCTCCTAAGAATGTGTCTACTCCAGTTAGCTTTGTTTCTAAAAATCATACTCTAAATGGTTCTCTTATCATACACTCTTCTTAGGACTTTTTCATTTGTCACCCCGTCGGTCCCCCTGAATTTTTTCAATTCTTCTCCAGTAGTACATTTTAAAGCACTCGAAGTATTTACTTTCCATATTTTTGCAAATCCAAATTACTGTTACATAAAGCGCAATGCTCCAAATGTAGGTGTACAAAACACTCCGAACTCAGATTGTAAATTCACTAATAATAACTTTATAGCCCCACAGAGAATCAAACCCAAAACCTTTGTTTCAATAGGCAAACAAAAAACCTAATATGTAACTAGTAGCTAGACTGTGAGTGACTAAACAATGTGTTACATGAGTGGGCGCGTGGGGTATTTCATACCCTAATAATGAGTTTGTGTCAAATATATTTAATGTATAGACAATTAAATCAATTTAATTCTTAATTATACCAAAAGTCAGTCAATATCCCAGTGAAGGAATAGAAAATATTAACAGGCTCCTTGGGGGATTGACAGTGCTACACACCAATAAATATAAGATTGGGGTACTTTATACCTCAGTGCGCCCGCTCGAGGACTAAATGTTCAAGTAACTGTCTTGAGTTCTGGTTTTTGGGTTTGTCATATAGTTATTGTTGGGCTGAACTATCAATAAGCAGTATAAAAAATATAAAATAAAATTTGGAAAAAAATGTTTTAGCCTCAAATTTGATATCTTAAAAATTATTCAAAGTAGATATGCAACCAGCCACTCACACATCTTTTCCAGACAATGCACTCTCCCTAACACAAAGTTAACTCTGCCAGTAGTGGAATAAGTTAAAACGCTTAGTTAAGAAAATGTATCTTTTGTTGCCATGAAAATAAATGATGCATATATTGGCTATTGTTTCATATTGGGTTTAAATATTTTGCTTTTCTAATGATTTACTACGAAACCACTAATGTATATTAATTTGTAATTGGTAAAAGTGATGAAAATTGATCTGTTGATTCTCCAAGTATAGTAGGGGGTCTCTTAGTATCAGGACACTAGTCTGACCCAGAACCAGAGCTGGTAGGAGGTGCTGTACCTGAATGCGCCTTAAGTTGCGACATGAGCGTGTACCCCGTGACGAAGTAATGGTGGGTCACGGGCCCCATCTCGCCCCAGATCAGTCCTGGGACAAGCAGGAACTTGCAGAAGCTTGCAAGGACCAATGCCTTCCACAGGGTGACATAGTGGCAGTTGTGGGGCGGACGGAGCACTTTGGTGGTGGCGCACACAATCAGAAACAGTATGGTTGAACCTGTGACGAGCATCAAAATAGAGCACTGTGTATGGAGGTGTTATATACGATAGTCTAAAAACACAGAATTTTATTAGAATACATCTTACAAACTAACTTAACCTAGGGCAGAAACACTAAAACATTCAACAGGATTTGTAAAACAAGATTAATAAAAGAAATATTCTAGCAAACTAAATTAAGCGAAAATTGTTTTTCTGGCTTGTAATATGGGGTAACAAATGTATTGTTTTACAATACTTTATGATCAGATTGTAAGGTTTTTGTGTATTTAGCCCAAGACCTATAGCTATACCCCTTAGCTATCCTTGTTCAACTTGTAACCAATGTAAGTAAGGTACTATTTATTCATTATTTGAGGTAGTGATTCAGTGGATGATGAGAGGGCAACCAGGATACTTCAATCATAGATCAATGGCATGCCAAACCAAGGGTTCCAAGTTTGATTCCTGATTCTATAGGCCTATTGTTCTTTTTCAACTTAAATATATTTGATTCCAGGAGTGACTCAACTACTGAATATGGCATTCATGGTACTTAGATTAATGATATACTCATAATAATATTACGAGATTTGTAGTCAAGGTTGTAGTCGGGGGTTTTTTGGGGCACTTCAGATAGCTTCTAGAACTGTTTATTATTTAGAATTTTTTCTAGCTTCAGGTAATAATTGGATGTACCCACCACCAAAACCCCCTTGAAATTATTGGCTATCTACGGCCTTGCTTGTAAGCATATTAATATGTGTATTATTATAATTTAAGACCTCTAGATTTAAGTGTTGCATAAACCACAACTATTCTGAAGGTTAAATCTCACCCTGAAGTTCCTTAACAAGGTACTCATATATTATACCATAGTATTGCCATTTAATGGCTTTTGTCAAGTTGAGTGTTTTTAGCTGACTGTAGTGTATTATTATTGTTATTAGCACTGCGTTTTACTACCCATTTGGGTTATACGCACTTACACTAATGTGTGATATTAGGGTGATTGTGAGATGAAATGGAGGACCTACAGTTTAACGTGGGATCCGAACCATGGTGGAGGCCTGGCATTCCTCACATTCACAAGTTGTGATTAATACATGTCTTGACAGAGGTGAAGGAAGGGTTTGGCAATCAGATAAATTTGTGCCGGAACCGAGGATTGAACCCCGGACCCCCAGCACAGAAGTCCGACACCTTACCCCTAGACCGCCAGGTCACTCTACTGTAGTGTGAGTGTACCTATTATAGTCTGCAGGCATGTCCAGTAGAAGCTCCTCTCACGGTCGAACAAGTCGAGCTGGGAGTGGGTGTCTAGCTGGTCAGGAACCCAGGACCAGTCAGAGTATGCCTCCACTAGAAGCAGCACCACAGCCAGCTTCCAATGGTTCTAAACACACACACACACACATATATATATGTGTATATATATATATATATACACATATATATATGTGTATATATATATATATATATATGTGTGTATATATATATAGAGAGAGAGAGAGAGAGAGAGAGAGTTTGACTTCTTTTAGAGTTTCAAGTTTAGTGTTCACTCAATACAGAGTATGAGTGATTTGTATCACTCTGTAAGTGCTTGTTAATAGAATATTTTTCCCTAAAATAAAAAAACGAACACAATCATCACAAGAACACATTTACTTTATAGCCTTACTAGCACTGGCAACCGGGTGGTCTAAGCCATTTGACTCGTGTTTCAGACAGGCATCATTGATGGAAAGGGTGGAGTTTATGTTCCAGTTGGATGTACCAGGAATGGTTTTTACAAATATATGTTTCTCTTTGACTTTCCCCACCTCCCTCTAAACTAATTAATGTGAGGGTGTGCAATTCAACTAACTTCTTTATCAGCGTTTAATAACACCAATGAAATAGGAATAAGATAGTTATAATATAGAGGAACTGTACCCATATTTGCAAGGAGGGAGAGTTGGAAAGCATTTATTAAAATCCACCGCAGTAAACCTGACCAGGAAAATACCAATCTCCCCATCACCAACAAACAAGACAAGCCCAACCTGACTTTTATGTGTGCATGTCCATTAGTGCAGATGTTTTTAACTTTCAAATACAAATACAAGTTTTTTTTAGTTCCTATATTTGTGGTACTACACAGAGATAAGTATAGTATGAGTTTGAGTTTGGCAGGAAGAACAGTCGGGTTAGTTACTAAGCCAATTTTAATATATTCATACATCAAGTCATGTTACTTCAGCTGTCACTTTTGATGGATATTATAAATAACTATAAGACAACACAAATAATATAGTAAAATTTTATCAATGTTGGCCGCAAGAAATATATTTGAATTTTATAAGCTGTTCTTCCAACTAAAATCAGGGTATAGCACCTGATACCTTCCTCATACTATCCTTGCATTAACTTGAAATGTTCCGACAAGATTCCAATCACAAACACTCGACTGAGCAGGCCTAGATAAGATGGAATTTACTTGAATTTCTAACTTTAGGATTTCGTGGTTTGGCTATGTCTTGATGATTAAAATTAAAAGTATGGCAAACACATCAATCAGAACCTAACTAACTATGCCCTAAAAAAAACTAGGCTGTGTTTTATACATGGTTGAAACTCGATAGTTTTTCTTTAAATAATTTGTAAGACTTTGAATACAAACTTGATTGTATTTTTACTATCAATATTTCAATTCAGTTTCATTAGAATAGTTAAATGGTTCAATAGCCCAAATAAAAGTGGGATAACTTTGATTTATTTAACAAAATGCTTTAATTACCAGTATAACATTTTTAGCATCACACATGCCCAAATCACCTGAAAGTTATAGTTGTACAAGATGTGTCTGTAGGCTTGTTCGTTCAACAAAACCAGATCGATGATGATATTGACAGGGTCATACTCAAGGTACTTGTCAGCAATCTGTTGACAGCTCTCCTGAAAGTATAACATTTAAATTTAGATAGGCTCCTACTACATGAATGAGTGGGTGAGGATCTGTAATATTTAAATAATGATATGTTCAGGCTCATATTTCAAATATTTGTGATGGAAAATTGTAAGCTTTTAACGTAAATATCTGCTTAAGATAAAGCTAAGTTATGGACAGTATGTCCTTAACTCATACTGTCACAATGACCTAAATAACATGGTGGCAAACAAACTAAAACTCAAGCTCATATAGTATGGATGGTGTAGAGTATGACGTCACTCAACGTCACCGCGCGCTCTTGAACTCTGGACCCACCGTGTGTGGCGCAGAGGGCAGGTCATGCGGTCTTGCTCACTGGATTCCATGCGGGTGGGACTACAGTTCAACTCTCACTCACTTTACTAATTTACTTTGGGTCAGTCGAACATGATAGTGCTTGCTTGCACATCAAACGAAATAGTTGTATCGCACATTGTTCTTTATAGATCAGCTGTGATTGTAACATTACACGAACATGTAAACTTTAAATGTTTAAGAAAGGCTTTCAGCAATTACCAATTAATAAACGTTCATTAATCTGGCATCGAACATTGTTCTTTATTGGATACCTATAGTTAAACCAAATTCAGAACACTTCCAACCGCCTCGGTGGTGTGTTGGCTAACGCGCAGTCATGTTGAGCTCGACACGAGGACGGGGAGATCGAGGTTCGAATCTCGGTCGGTGAATGGGGTGTTTTTCTAAATGGTTTTCCACTCTCCTCCACACAAATGGGGTTCACTTCCTCTAATTCAACCTTCCATTTCCCATCCATTAGTGTAATTGTACTTAAGCGTATACCGACGGGTAGTAAGACACGGTGCTAAAAAAAAAGAACGCTTCAGTAAGCGAGTGGTAAAGGTTAAGGAGCAACAAACAACAAAAAGAAGGTTCCAAAAAGGTTTCAATGGTTTGCTTAAAACATGGTGGTCAAGGTTCAAATCCTGGCTGGTGTGGACTGAGGGTGGTTTTCCTAAACGATTCCCCACACTCCCTCTATGTAAATGTGAAAATATTTCCGCTAAATGTTACGTCCTCATTTCTACCCCATTAGTGAAGTTAGTCGCAACTTGGTCATATTCAAATAAATTGAAAAATTACACCTGAACACAAGAAATGAACCCAGGATATCTGGCCAACGTGTGTCAATGTATGCCAATGTAGTGTACGACAAGTGAAAAATTATTTGTTTAAAAATACAAACTATTTGTATCCAAGGGAGCTACTACACAACCATATTTATTTTGTGAGAGATCTTTAATAAAAAATAAAATTGGCAATGGTGTAACTTTGATGACCCATCTAAGATATTTACAAAAATATTTTAAAAATATTTTATAAAGGAGTTACCTTATAGAACATGATCTAGGTTTTATCAAATAAAATTGTGAAATATAAAACTTTGACCCAAAGGCATACATGCAAATTGATTAAAAATGTAATTGTACAGTATGAAGGCACAAAATATACTCAGGCAATAGGCCTAGCATAAGTGTATTTTTTCTTTAGATAATAACACAATTTTGTTCCATTAATAAAATTAATTTTTTCTTTTATAAAAGAAGTACATAGCTGTGTAACAGATTATTTATATCACATTCATGTGAAAATTATTTTCTTTGACTTGTTGAAATATATGTTTATTATTACAAAAAATTATTTAGGAAGACGGTAAATTGAAAAATACCAGGTAAATAAAGTTTGGTAATTTTGAATAATTATAGAATTAAAAGAAAAATAACAAGAGAAATGTAAATATTGACGAGATTTTTTGTGTTGACTTTCAACCTATTATAATGACTCATGATCCGTTTTGGTCTATGGGGTAGTCATTTTCAAGAACCTCTCCCCCAAAAAAGTTTATTGTATTTTATCAATATTGATTGAAATTTTAATCTATTTAAATATAAAAGGCTAGGTTAAGTTAAACAGGTAAGAAGAGTAATAAGGAACATAATTAATGCCCCTAAAATAGCAACTATACTAATTTGATCTCTTTCTTTTTGAAGTTCACTCCAACTTCTAAGTTGTAATGGTTCACTTCATGTTAATTAATTATTCGATTTTAACAATATAAAAGAACAATATTTATTAATTTGAAATTTATGAGTATACGAGCCAATTTTGGCTCTTTCTATAAACAAATTCTGGATAAATAACTTACTAACTAGTTGTGTTTGCTTTATAAGAGATAAATATGGTGGTTTTAGACGGTTTTTGTGTCTTTATGAAACGATAAATTTGGTTAGAGAGAAAAGATAGAAGACAATATGGGCGGATAATATCTCGTTTTTAAATTAGTTAATTAGGCCTAGCTATATTTTGTAAAGAAAAACAAAAAAATGGTCAATTTGCTGTATTGTTTTATTCGTAAAATATATCATAGAATATTTATTTTTTGTTATAAAATAAAGAAAATTATGAGTTTGGTGATGAGTACCATCCCCAGTGTATTAAGTAATTTATGGAATAATATAAATTTTAAGTAATTTCATACACAGTTCATTAATTTAAGTACAGTGGGACTGTACTCTTTGAAAAGTTCTTCAATATTGCACCCACAATTTACACATGTGTACTTTTTTAAAGCCATATTTCAAAACAAATAATATATGATTGAAATTTACAAATATAGTACATAATTGTTTGATAGTTTTGCTATAGTAGTTAGATGTTTTGTTGTCACGCTCCAAGTCAGAGATTATTGAGATTGTTGACGACCAGGTTAAAGGTCTTCCGTGAAACAGCCCGCTCCTAGCGAGTGGCAGTAGTACTAATTGAGCGAGAAATCTAGCGGCTGACCTTTAAACTACATATGTAAGAGCCCTCTATTAGCTAGACTATAAACTAGATTTGTTACTAGCGTACTAGCGGAGCAATATTTAACTACTGCTACACTGAATTTTTTTTTTTTTTGTTTTCTGGGAGGAATGAGTGTCTGAAATGTTTTTTCCCTGCCAAAATTCTACTATAGGTAGTATTTTGGTAGGGAAAAAGGCCTCTCAGATTTTCATTCCTCTCAGAAACAGGATATACTCACTTTGGTAAAGTTTAATGATTGTCTTATCACCAGGAATCTTTAAAAAACACGATTGAAAATGTATTATAACTCCAGGAATGAAAAGTGAAAACTTTCCATTCTTGAACTAAAAATATATACATGTCCAAGAATAAAAATTTTTTATAAACCTTATCTTTTATTTCAAAAGTTATAATAACTTTTCAAATAGGGTTCAAACTTCTCTGATGTAACAATTCATGATTCTCCATAAATAGCTTAGTTAAATAGGCATTACAATTTCAATGAATGACCAAAGTACAAGTGATCAAAAATGAAAAACAAACACTTATGAATAAAAAAATATTTTTTAATATCAAATAAAATATAGTCATACATATAAATCTTGACCTATAATCTGGTGTAGAAAGAAATATTTATTTACAATACTGTTTTATGAATTAAACTGATGATACATTTTTTTAAACATATAAGAAAAGAAAATGGAAATAAAAAATACAAAGCATGAGATTTTGTCCAATTGATTGCGAACAATTACATTAAAGTGAACCTATATGTTAAAACACTTGATATATTGAGTAAACTAATGCAACTTCAAACCAGCTTTAATAGTAAAAAAGTCAAGAGTCCAGCAACATTAGTAAACCAACATGAAGAATGCAGGTTACACGGAACTGATTACAGGATGGCATCCGACTCAAACGTTTATGAAACCTTTAAGAGAAAGAGAAAATTGTTATTTTTATACAAACCAATACTAAAACAAACTCTACAAATTTGGAGCCAAGTTACTAAAAATATTTACACACAAACCAAAATAGTTAATGTTGTGCTATAAGCTTAACTTAAGATGACTTGCCACATTGACAAAGATTTAAATATATTTTTTTGTTCACTGTTTGGGCTCAATTTGTGCCCTAACATGAATATACCCATATGCTAAGACTCTATATGAAAAAAAAAACCTTGAGTTCAAATTGTTGTGAGAAACTAGGAGTATGCGAAGCTTTGACTTGGCATCGAAACAAACATCAGCTTCAACTTCGCTTCGTCAATAAAAATATTTATGACTATATTACTTCATTTATTTTCAACTATGATAATTCTGAGCTGTTTATATATTACAAATATTCATATGGAAAAAACTGAAGTAATTGAATTATAAGCTGTGATAGTATCTTGATTTGTCAGATTAACACAAAATATTACAGTGGTGCAAAATAACATCCAAGTAATTTTAGTGCATTAGGTTTTATATAACTACAATATAATATTTTTCCAAGCATAAAACAACTAAAAGAAAATATTTGAACTTTGATAATTTTTCATGTATTTGGTTCGAGTTCACTTCAAATTGGAAAAGTGGACTGTGCACACCCCTATGAGACATTTTTTTTCTTCTTTCTATAACATAATTAAGTTCCTACATAAGCGCACGACCATGGTTCAACTTTGTATAAAATGCGCAGTAGAGTGGTGAAAAGACAATATGAAGATTCTCAAAGTCTTTATCTAATTAACATTAAAATGTTCAACTGTGTCAAGATTCACAAGGTAAAAAAATGTTAGTTTGATTATTTTAAATAAAAGTTGTGTATATTTTTAGTGAATAAGTAATTTTTATTTTAGAAATTTGATAAAATTTTCTGACATTTCCTTTGAATATGTGGTGGACTCGCTAGAACTCAAGGTGGCCCACCATATTACTCTTTCGAATGCCCAGTTTTTCCGCATGTTCTAGTGCGTACTAGTTACTAAATAATGGACAACTACTTAGACCTGAATGGAATGGGCCAGTTTCATATGCAGCACTGGCCCATTCCATTAGAGTTAAGGTAGGTGTTGCCTTGTATTTATTATCTGGTTACACTTATGGTGTACTAAGTCTATTAAACTGGCCCTACAAGGCTACAGGTATAAGAATAATTCCCTCTGTGTTTGAACAGGCTTGGGACTGTCTTATGGCCACATTACATGTGTTCTATGTGGACCTTAAGGTTTTGATAACAAAACGTTATTAGTAGATGTGTGCAAGAGGTATTTATTTGACTGAGATCATTAAATGATATGAAAATGTTACGAATTGTGTAACCAGCAATATTTTTGTTAAAAAATATATACAAACTTGTACTTAACAAAAATATTTCATAATTTGTATTAATATTATTATTATATATAATTTAGTAATTGATTAATGGCTTGGAAATATATGTGTGGAAACACTATTATAATTAGGAATAGGACCCTATAATCCTTAAGGAGATTCTAGGATTTTAGAAAATATTAGATTTGAAACACAAACCCTATATATATTCAATTATTCATTTGAAATTTGTTTGAACCTCAAATACTGCCTATTGGTGGTCCAGAACCAACATAATTCTAGAAAAACTAAACCAGGGATCAGATCAGTAATTTAACACATTAATTTTTGTATGAATGTTATAAGGAATGGATAAGAAAATATGTTTACATTTATTTACAGTTACTATTTTCTAAAATTTCCAATTTCTATTATATTTTTATTTTCACTGAGGTTTATAATTTTACCCAAGATTCAGATTGGAAAAATAGTGGAGTTGACACTAATTTAAAAATAATGTAATTTAATTTATAAGGAAGGAAGCCAAGCCGAAATAAAGTTATGCTAAGTCTTGATAGAAACAAATGTTATTTATTTTATAGACATTTGTTTCTATCAAGGCCCCTTCCCAACCAATTAAATTACATTATTGCACAGTGTTTCCATATTGGTTTTTCTAAGATCTTTGTAAACGGATAATTAGATATTAAAAAGTTATATGCGCACACCTAGTCAATACCAAAAAGTCCTCAAAGAACTAATTAACTCATTAAATTCACAAATAGAATCAATATAAATTTTTTTAGTACACTGTCTTACTACCTGTTCAGGTTATGCAATATATGCAACTTGGCACAGCACAGGGTCATACTACCTGTTAGAGCTATAGCAAATGGGTTATGGATGAGGTAGGTGTAATTAATAGGAAGTGCACCCACATTTGCATGAAGAGTGTGAAAACCTTTAGGAAAAACCACTCTCAGTTCACCTGACCGGGATTGAACCCTGATCGCCACGTTCTCAGAAGTCTAGTCTAACATGAGTTTAGCGCGTTAGACCGTGCGGCCACAGAGATGGGTGAGGGCATGTAATTGCATCTGCCTGGGAAGATTGTAAAACTGCATTGAAAAGAGACAGATATTATTTGATTATGGGGTGGGGATGAGGAAGATTTGAATCCTGACCGATGTGTCACTAGCAAACTAAACTAAATGAGCCAGAAATTTGGACTGTAAGCATACCGACGTGGGTACAAAGGAGTTGAAAAATAAAAATAAAACGTACCCGGCACTCGAACTGAAACAGAAACTATATAATTAAACATTGACTACCATTAAATTTAAAAGGAATATAAACACTGCATGTCAGTAAATATAGCATTCTCACTACATTTCAATAAACACATTCCATGTGACTTCGAGTATTATCAAGACATACAGTACATGTAAATAATAAGCATCGCCATTACATTTCAATAAACACATTCCATGTGACTTCGAATATTTATCAAGACATACAGTACATCTAAATAATAAGCATCGCCACTACATTTCAATAAACATATTCCACGTGACTTCGAATATTATCAAGACATACAGTACATGTAAATAATAAGCATCGCCACTACATTTCAATAAACATATTCCACGTGACTTCGAATATTATCAAGACATACAGTACATGTAAATAATAAGCATCGCCACTACATTTCAATAAACATATTCCACGTGACTTCGAATATTATCAAGACATACAGTACATGTAAATAATAAGCATCGCCACTACATTTCAATAAACACATTCCACGTGACTTCGAGTATTATCAAGACATACAGTACATGTAAATAATAAGCATCGCCACTACATTTCAATAAACATATTCCACGTGACTTCGAATATTATCAAGACATACAGTACATGTAAATAATAAGCATCGCCACTACATTTCAATAAACACATTCCACGTGACTTTGAATATTATCAAGACATACAGTACATGTAAATAATAAGCATCGCCACTACATTTCAATAAACACATTCCACGTGACTTCGAATATTATCAAGACATACAGTACATGTAAATAATAAGCATCGCCATTACATTTCAATAAACACATTCCATGTGACTTCGAATATTATCAAGACATACAGTACATGTAAATAATAAGCATCGCCACTACATTTCAATAAACACATTCCACGTGACTTCGAGTATTATCAAGACATACAGTACATGTAAATAATAAGCATCGCCACTACATTTCAATAAACATATTCCACGTGACTTCGAATATTATCAAGACATACAGTACATGTAAATAATAAGCATCGCCACTACATTTCAATAAACACATTCCACGTGACTTCGAGTATTATCAAGACATACAGTACATGTAAATAATAAGCATCGCCACTACATTTCAATAAACATATTCCACGTGACTTCGAATATTATCAAGACATACAGTACATGTAAATAATAAGCATCGCCACTACATTTCAATAAACATATTCCACGTGACTTCGAATATTATCAAGACATACAGTACATGTAAATAATAAGCATCGCCACTACATTTCAATAAACACATTCCATGTGACTTCGAATATTATCAAGACATACAGTACATGTAAATAATAAGCATCGCCACTACATTTCAATAAACACATTCCACGTGACTTCGAATATTATCAAGACATACAGTACATGTAAATAATAAGCATCGCCACTACATTTCAATAAACATATTCCACGTGACTTCGAATATTATCAAGACATACAGTACATGTAAATAATAAGCATAAAATATATTATATGCAAAACCAGAACTCAAATCACATTTGAGATCCTAGAATGTTTCAAGTCAAAGATCCTTAATTTGTTTATTGACTGTTTTTTTTCAACATATTATAATTTAAATAGGCCTATGATTAAAAATAACAACCTTATCTTAGCTTCATTTTAATAGTATTTATTATTTTACTATTTAATGTCATAAATATATCTGGGGTGATAGCCCAAACCATCTTTCACTATGAGCCCTTGATTTATTTCACGCCCACCTTAAGTAGGCTTTCTATCCACATTATCAGGACCTAATTAGTATTAAAAAAATTCTATGATTAAAAGTGTCCGTAGGCTACATAGCAGGAAATGTACTAGGATTTGTATGAAGAGAGGCTCAAAGATAACCTGTAAAGTTATTACTATATTCTTACCTGTTTTCCTGTTTTGGAAATCTAAAAAAAGAAAGCTTATGATTTTTCCAAGCTCTGCTAGGACATCCTGGAACCTGGCATAGACATTTGTTCACCATCTTCTGAAAATACAAGTGAAACATCTTAAATGTATAAGTAATGATGATATTTTTGAATGAATGTGTACATGTAAAACTTCAATAAAAGTCATGGCTTTGTCATTTGTAAGAAAGACTAGTCTTACTCTATTTTTAAAATAAATTTTTTGTACATGCACATTGAGTAATAGTATCCAATAATTACTCGCCCTCAGATGACCTGGTGGTCTAGAGGTAAGGTTTCAGACTTCTGTGCTGAGTGTCCGGGGTTCAATCCTCGATCCCGGCACAGATTTATCTGATTGCCAAACCCTTCCTTCACCTCTGACAAGACGTGTATTAATCACAACTTGTGGATGTGAGAAATGCCAGGCCTCTACCGTGGTTCGGATTCCACGTTAAACTGGAGGTCCTCCATTTCATCTCACAAACACCCTACCATTACACATTAGCGTAAGTGCGTATAACCCAAACGGGTAGTCATACGCGGTGCTCATAATAATACTCGCCCTCGGTGGTTGTACAGTCTAATATAATAGTATCCCCATTCTTTTTAATGTTAATATAATCTCAGATGCATTAATTAAAATAAATAACACACCTAGCCTACCATCGTTAATTTGTTACCGGTACCATACCTAAGTTCCTGAATGGTTACAAACTACTGCAAGAATTTAGGCCTACTATTGTTATTATAATAAATTGCTACTTTTTGAACATATTTAAAATGATACTTAACTAATTATTAAAACTAATATCAATGTACACAATCTATGGGCCTATAAATTGCTTCTAATATTCCCGTAAGTTAATATCTACATAATTATATTTTACCACAAAAAGTAGACTTTATTTTTATTGAAGCCAATCCAGATCTTAATAGGCATAAGTTATGAAAGCCTAAATAATCAAATGATTTTTGGTTGTTTTTAGATTAGGCACTGTAGGCCTAGGCATTATAGAACTCTTAGCTCATTCAAAGTTAGTAAAACAAGTTTAGACGACCACAATATGTTTTTCGCTGCCTCAATTGGAAACTTGGGGGCTAACTGCCTATTGCTTTATCAAAATGTATTGAATATTGTATATTTAACTAGTTATATTCTGTAAATTAGGTCTTCAGAATAAAAGAAAAGTAAAATTTAATTAGTTTTGAATGAGATGAAAATTAATTTAATAGGCCAAAGAAGAAAACGCAACTAAAGTACCTAATGTACATATATTTAATATAAGTAAAAATCACTCATTCTTAAACTTAAATTTCAATTTTTTTAAAATTAATGAGCACGCCTTCTAGCACGTGTTCGTGATGGCATCTCGAATGTTAAATACCGACGCGGTTTTTTAGTTAAAGGTCTTAAAGACTTATTTCTTTAAATAATAATAATTAATCAATACACTTACGACAGTTTTGAAGATTCTCTAGTTTATTTCAATAAATGATATTTAAATTTAATTGGGATCACTTAAACACTTGCACAAAATAGACAGCTTTAGTCCGAAGACTAGTTTGACCAAAAGCAAAAATTTAAAACACACTATATTAAAAATGTTTAAACATGAAATACTAATGTTAATTTTAAAAAAAATACCAAATAAAATGTAATATATTTAATTGTTCAAATATAAAAATTGTTTAGTTATTTAAAATACTTTTAAAATTATTTAAGCACTTGTTTAGTTGTTGGGACAGTATGTAGTTGTTGGCTACATGTTTTTAGTTATATTTTATGTGGCACGATCTAGCGAGTGGCAGTAGTACTATTACTTTATTTTTTATAAAACTTTAACGGGACGGAAGTGTTTATGTTTGTCAAACACCCCTGCTCCAAGTTATTTTTCGTTTCCACTACACCCAACATATAAAAAGAAATATTATATTTTGTTATCATATTTATAGAAAACCAAGAACTAAGATACATGGGATTGGCATCTTTGTGTTCTTATAATTTGAAATTTAAGCCGACGAGCACTAGTAGCGTTAAAGGAAAGGTACTGGTAGAGAAAAATGTAAAATAAATGTTATGAGGTGTGTTTCCGTGATTGACTTGGTTTCTATAATATAGATAAATTAAATATTAATATAATAGGTTAACAGGTAAATATTATTTAATATCAGAGCGTTTTCGCACTCCTGGTATTGCGGCTGGTTACAAGTGTTTATGACCGAATTTGGTAAAGCAGGATCCACACTCGTAACAGTACATCGTAGCGTATCCTCGACGCGTATCATGAACGCGGTAACTTAGATGGGATGCTGTAACCTCGACGTGAACATGAGACTGTTATGCGTATCGGTTCGCTGCGACCCGCTTTGAGTCTGTATTTTGCTGTCATATCAAAGGAAAATACGTGGTGAGGTCACGGCATGTCTAGACATGCTAAGAGCTGAACAGAGTTACGGCTAGGATATTATTCATTCAGTTTTCTTAGCGCAGCAAAAAGATGGAATGGACAGAGGAAAATGCATTTCATTTAATCAAAATGTATGAACAGAAAGCATTGTTGTGGAGTTTGTAATTTCAAATCAGCAAACAAAATATTATCACTATATTCCTACCTTCTTGTATACAGGTATTTCTCCCAACATTTTCTTTCCCTTCTTTTCTTCTCCGCACAATATAGGCCTATACAAATGTAGGCTGCAGAAGCTTCTAGTTGTCCATCCAAAGTCTTGACGTCTGTATCCTACCGCTACAACACACAATTGGTGGAAAAAGAACGCTAAAATGTTCGCGATTTAACGAGGATTGGTTCGGCCTAAATGCCGTCTCAAACGTGTAATATGTATCGTCAACCCAGTCTAGCCTTGTTCATGATGGGTTACGGTGTTACAAGTGTGGACCCTGCTTTACGATTTCCTTGACCAAACTAAATAGTTTGGTGTCAACCAAAGAGCTGAGAATTGTGTGCCAATTTCAAATTGTCCCTATGTTAGCTTTAAAAGTGTATTGACAGCAATTACTACTAGAAATATCAAATATATGACAGTAAGTAAGTACCTAATTAAACTGTTTAGTTATGAATACAAAAAATAGAGTATTATATTATCTAGGCCTTTTACCTTTACATACGTACTTCATGTTTTATGTATGCCATTTTGGAGGGATAAGTTTAGCTTAGTATGTTGGGTAAATATTAGACATATTAAAAAAACTTCAATTCAACTAATAATAAAATTAAGGCCGACCTTGCTGCCACGGGACGTGGCAGGAAGAAAAATGACAGGTAATATACTTGCTGCCACGGGACGTGGCAGGAAGAAATGGGACAGGTAACATACTTGCTGCCACGGGACGTGGCAGGAAGAAAAAGGACAGGTATAATACTTGCTGCCACAGGTTATGTTGTTTTCCCGAAAGGACGGTACCTGGTAGAAAGCAAATTGCGTTTGTTTGTGAATCTTATTGATCCTGGGTTTGGTTTGTTCCTTATTGACACGGTTTTTTTTAGGTAACCTTATTGTCACGGGATTTTGTTTGACCCTTCTTGCCATATGTTTTGTTCGATTCTTATTACCACATGTTTTGTTCGATTCTTATTGCCACGGGGTTTTGTTAAGTCTTATTGCCACGGGGTTTTGTTAAGTTTTATTGCCACGGGGTTTTGTTTGACCATTATTGAGACAGGGTTTTGTTAAGTCTTATTGCCACGGGGTTTTGTTTGACCATCATTGAAACGGGGTTTTGTTAAGTCTTATTGCCACGGGGTTTTGTTAAGTTTTATTGCCACGGGGTTTTGTTTGACCATTATTGAGACAGGGTTTTGTTAAGTCTTATTGCCACGGGGTTTTGTTTGACCATCATTGAAACGGGGTTTTGTTAAGTCTTAATGCCACGGGGTTTTGTTAAGTTTTATTGTCACGGGGTTTTGTTTGACCATTATTGAGACAGGGTTTTGTTAAGTCTTATTGCCACGGGGTTTTGTTTGACCATTATTGAAACGGGGTTTTGTTAAGTCTTATTGCCACGGGGTTTTGTTAAGTTTTATTGCCACGGGGTTTTGTTTGACCATTATTGAGACAGGGTTTTGTTAAGTCTTATTGCCTCGGGGTTTTGTTTGACCATTATTGAAACGGGGTTTTATTAAGTTTTATTGCCACGGGGTTTTGTTTGACCATTATTGAGACAGGGTTTTGTTAAGTCTTATTGCCACGGGGTTTTGTTTGACCATTATTGAAACGGGGTTTTGTTAAGTCTTATTGCCACGGGGTTTTGTTTGACCATTATTGAGACAGGGTTTTGTTTGACCATCATTGAAACGGGGTTTTGTTAAGTCTTATTGCCACGGAGTTTTGTTAAGTTTTATTGCCACGGGGTTTTGTTTGACCATTATTGAGACAGGGTTTTGTTAAGTCTTATTGCCACGGGGTTTTGTTTGACCATTATTGAAACGGGATTTTGTTAAGTCTTATTGCCACGGGGTTTTGTTAAGTTTTATTGCCACGGGGTTTTGTTTGACCATTATTGAGACAGGGTTTTGTTAAGTCTTATTGCCACGGGGTTTTGTTTGACCATTATTGAAACGGGGTTTTGTTAAGTTTTATTGCCACGGGGTTTTGTTTGACCATTATTGAGACAGGGTTTTGTTAAGTCTTATTGCCACGGGGTTTTGTTTGACCATTATTGAGACAGGTTTTTGTTAAGTGTTATTGCCACGGGATTTTGTATGATCATTATTGCCACATGTTATGTTCAATTTTATTGCCACGGGGTTTGGTTTCAGCCTTATTGAAACCAGTTTTTCGGTCAACCTTATTGCCAAGGAGTTTTGTTTGATTATTATTGCCACGTTTTGTTCGATTCTTATTGCCATGGGGTTTGGTTTCAGCCTTATTGAAACGAGCTTTTCTGTTAACCTTATTGCCATGGGTTTTTTGTTATTATTATCGCCACATGTTTTGTTCGATTTTTATTACCATGGGGTTTGGTTTCAGCCTTATTGAAACGAGTTTTTCTGTTAACCTTATTACCACATGTTTTGTTCGATTCTTATTGCTACGGGGTTTGGTTTCAGCCTTATTGAAACAAGTTTTTCTATTAATCTTATTACCACTAGGTTTTGTTAAGTCTTATTGGCACGGGGGTTTGTTCGTTCTTTATTGACACGTGATTTTGTTCATTCCTTATTGGCACGGGGTTTCCTTATTGCCACATAATTTTGTATGATCCTTATTTGATTAGCACCGCGTCTTACTACCCATTCGGGTTATACGCCTATGTACTTATTACTCTACTTAAACCTAGAACAGACACAACATCCAGCCCCCGGCCGTTATTTTTTTCACTGTGAAAGGGGAGAACCACATTTCACCAATGATAAATTTTTCGGCCATGCCGGGAATCGAAGCCGGGACCTTTAGCTCTGAAGGCAAAGACTCTACCGACTGAGCTAAAGTGTCGGACTATGATCCTTATTACCACGGGGTTTTCTATGATACTTATTGTCACAGTTTTTTTCTGTTAACCTTATTACCACGGAATTTTGTATAATCCTTATTGCAACAGGGTTTGTATGATCTTTATTACCACAGGGTTTTGTTCGATCCTTATTGCCACGAAGTTTTGTATATTTTTTTTTTAGTACCGCATTTTACTGCCCGTTCGGGCTATACGCCTATGTACTAATTACTCTAATGGGTTAGGGATTGGGAAGGTTGAAGTTATAGGAAATGCACCCGCATTTGCGTGGAGAGTGGGAAGCCATTTAGGATAAAACCATCTTAGTGCACCCGGCCAGGTTTGAACCACGACCTCCTCGGTCTCGAGGACCATTCTGAAGCGAGAGTCACGCCTTAAACCGCTCGGCCACTCAAGCAGGTATCAATTTTATTGCCACGGGTTTGTATGAACCTTATTGAGATGGGGTTTGGTTCGATCCTTATTGACACGGGTATTTTTGTGAACCTTATTGAAATGAGGTTTTCTGTTATACTTTATACCACGGGGTTTTATGTGGGCTCTATTGACAGAGCCTTCTTTAACGTGGGTTTTTGATAGTTATTGACACTGGGTTTAGTAGTCTTACTTTGACAGGGGTTCATGAGTTTTATTGACACGTTTTTTGGGTTTTTTTCCACACCGCGTCTTACTGGCCGTTCGGGCTATATGCCTAACACAAGTTTTAATAATGTTACTTTGATGGGGGTTCGTGATAGCATTATTGCCGTAATAGCACTATTGCAGCAGGGTTTTGAAATAGCATTATCGCCACAGGGTTTTGTGATGGTGTTATTGCCACGCGGTTTTCTGTGAACACAGGGTTGTGTGTGCTCTATTGACAGGGGGTTTTAAGAGCCTTACTTTAACGGGGTTTTGTAATAGAGTTTTTGTCACGATGTTTTGTAAGACCCTTGACACTGGATTTGGTGTGAGCCTTATTAACAATTAGTATTTGTGTGTGAATCTTATTGACACTGGGTTTGTTTGGACCCTTATTGACGTGGGTTTTTCTGTGAACCTTATTGAAATGGGTTCTATAAACATTATTAACAATACTCTGTCCGACACTTTAGCTCAGTCGGTAGTCTCTCTGCCTTCGGAGCTAAGGTTCCCAGGTTCGATTCCTGGCATAGCCGAAAAATGTATAATGGGTGAAATCTAGGTTTAACCTTTCACAGTGAATAAACAAACGGCTGGGGGCTGGATGTTGTGATTTTTCTTGATTTAAGTAGAGTAATTAGTACATAGGCGTATAACCCGAATGGGTAGTAAGACACTGTGCTAATTAAATAACAAAAAATTATAAAACTTTTTATAGGTATTTCATTGTATTAATATTACAAAAAAACCATAAGACACCTGTTTTTAATTCCTAAAACATATTATAAGGAAAAAAGATGCTTAAGCATAGTTTTAAGACTAATAATGGGAAATCCAAACATCCATTTAAGTTTTTGAGTTACTAATCTAACATTTTATTTTAAAACTAAGCTCCCTATGACCTTGACAGTTAGATATTAACCTCAAACAGTTTCAAACGATAAAGGTTTAAATACTTTAAATAAAGCACAACACTGAGGCTGAGAAGATTAAAAGCCCCATTCTTCAGGTAACAAATTGAGTGCTGACCCAAGATTGGTACATTAATAACAAATTAAATCATTTAAATGACACACTCAAAACTTTTAGTTACATATTGTGTCTAGTTGTATTTCTCATGTCACATTTTAGTTTTAGTGTTCATGAGAGGGGTTCTCACAAAAAATAGTCACAGTTAAGATAATGTCATGGCAGTCAATTCAAAAAAATCCAGAAGACCAGATTTATTTGGCAGGATGTTATGTGTGGGTCGAGAAACAAAAATAGCAATGCACAACAATATATAAAAAAACGTTATTGATTTGGTGTGTATACTGTAGCAAAGAAAGTCACTTTAAACATTTTAAATAAAAACAGAGCTAAGCAGTTGATTAAGTTAGTAAGAAATTTCACAAATGTTTCTTTTTTCCACAGCCTGCCCATTCTAATTTATGATTGGCTAATCGCTGTATGGCCACAAGGTGAATAGCAATGTTGACTTAAAAACTACAAAAACAATTCGGATATATCTTAAAAATTTCTGTTGTGACCCTAGAAAATAAATTACTGTATTTGTTAGAGGAAGGTTCAATCTATGGACCTTTTTCCATCAAGCCTCTCACAGCTCTGCAAATATGTTAACAAGTAGTTGAAAATGAGCTATTTTAACATTTTCACAATATAGTTTCTATTAATAAAACTTACAATTAAAGTGTTATGTAAAATAGGCCCCGTGAGAATCTTTTGACTTCATTTTGGCGTAAATCCGATGTTGAAATAAGTCACAGCCAATTAATATTGCCGGATTACTGAATGTCTGCGTGGAAAAAAAAATATAAGGGTACAGAGAGAGCCCCTTTAAAATAACAATATCAATCCAAACTTAATAATATGACTAAGGGAGTACTATTATCTTTAAAACTTAAAATACAATTTCATTATTTACTAACAGGGCCCAATAAACCCATCGGTTTGTCGTCTCGTAGATTAGCCCTTTCCATACCTAGACAATTTAGCCTTGAAATATTGAAATGAATCATTATATGTGATTATATAAATTTGATAGAATTGTATAACAATGAAGCACAGATAAAAGTAAAACACTAACACATTATTTAAAAACACTTCACCATTTGGAAATATTGAAGTGTTTGTAAATGTGTTAGGGTTTTACTTTTGTGTGTGCTTCATTGCTATACAATTCTATCACATTCATTTAATCACATTTTATATTTTGCTTAATGCACATTATTTATTACATACAATGAATCATATTAGTTATAATTGGTACAAAATAAGCCTTTATACACTAAGTGTTAGATCAATGCAGTTTGAATTAATACCCTATTTAATAATGTCAAAAAATGATTACTCATGCTTGCCTTTATAATCATATTGCCCATTTCATTTAGGCCAATGGGCGTTCCTTTGATGCTTAGGACAAATTAAGATCTGACTTCACCCGCTCAATTGACTGCAGTCTAATGCGCTACTCTCGCACTATTATTATTATTATTTAGCACCGCGTCTTACTACCCGTTCGGGTTATACGCTTAAGTACTAATTACTCTAATGGATTAGGAATTGGGAGGGTTGAATTAGAGGAAGTGAACCCGCATTTGCGTGGAGGGAGAGTGGAAAACCATTTAGGAAAAACCACCCCCAGTTCACCTGACCGAGATTCGAACATCGATCTCCCCGTCCTCAGCGGTCGAGCTCAACACGACTAGCGCGTTAGCCAACTACGCCACAGAGGCGGGTCTCTTGCACTAGACTGGCCCTCAAGATCGAGGAGGTCATGGTTTGAACCCGCCTGGTTGCACTGAGGTGGTTTTATCCTAAATGGTTTCCCAATCTCTCCACGCAAATGCGGGTTTACTTCCTATAACTTCAACCTTCCCAATCCCTAACCCATTAAAGTAATTAGTACATAGGCATATAGCTCGTATGGGCAGTAAGATGCGGTGCTAAAAATAACAAGATCTCACTTCCAAGGTTGTTTCCAAACGAAGAAAATAATACATCAAACATCATGAAAAAAATTGGTTGATAAAATATAACAACTCAACTCAGTCCATGTGTCAGATGTGGCTCTTAAAAGAGCCGTTCCTGAAAGAGGAGAACAGTGGTACACAAAAAACTATTTAAAATTATTAGAGCTGGGCTGATCATTTGGTTTATTTATTTTTGAAATTACGAAGATATATCATAGCAATACTAAAAAACTGTACCACTACAAGGTGATTGTGGGTGGATCTGTAGATGGATGTGGAGGTTGGTTGGGTCGGGATGGATGTGGAGGTTGGCTGGGTCGAGATGATGGATGTGGAGGTTGGCTGGGTCGAGACGATGGATGTGGAGGTTGGTTGGGTCGAGACGATGGATGTGGAGGTTGGTTGGGTCGGAATGGATGTGTCGGTTGGCTGGGTCGAGACGATGGATGTGGAGGTTGGTTGGGTCAAGACGATGGATGTGGAGGTTGGTTGGGTCGGGATGGATGTGTCGGTTGGCTGGGTCGAGACGATGGATGTGGAGGTTGGCTGGGTCGAGACGATGGATGTGGAGGTTGGCTGGGTCGAGACGATGGATGTGGAGGTTGGTTGGGTCGGAATGGATGTGTCGGTTGGTTGGGTCGGGATGGATGTGTCGGGATGGATGTGTCGGTTGGTTGGGTCGGGATGGATGTGTCGGTTGGTTGGGTCGAGACGATGGATGTGGAGGTTGGTTGGGTCGAGACGATGGATGTGGAGGTTGGTTGGGTCGGGATGGATGTGTCGGTTGGTTGGGTCGGAATGGATGTGTCGGTTGGTTGAGTCAGAATGGATGTGTCGGTTGGCTGGGTCGAGACGATGGATGTGGAGGTTGGTTGGGTCAGGATGGATGTGTCGGTTGGTTGGGTCGGAATGGATGTGGAGGTTGGCTGGGTCGAGACAATGGATGTGGAGGTTGGTTGGGTCGGGATGGATGTGTCGGTTGGTTGGGTCAGAATGGATGTGTCGGTTGGTTGGGTCGGAATGGATGTGTCGGTTGGCTGGGTCGAGACGATGGATGTGGAGGTTGGTTGGGTCGGAATGGATGTGTCGGTTGGCTGGGTCGAGACGATGGATGTGGAGGTTGGTTGGGTCGAGACGATGGATGTGGAGGTTGGTTGGGTCGGGATGGATGTGTCGGTTGGCTGGGTCGAGACGATGGATGTGGAGGTTGGCTGGGTCGAGACGATGGATGTGGAGGTTGGCTGGGTCGAGACGATGGATGTGGAGGTTGGTTGGGTCGGAATGGATGTGTCGGTTGGTTGGGTCGGGATGGATGTGTCGGGATGGATGTGTCGGTTGGTTGGGTCGGAATGGATGTGTCGGTTGGTTGGGTCGAGACGATGGATGTGGAGGTTGGTTGGGTCGGATGGATGTGTCGGTTGGTTGGGTCGGAATGGATGTGTCGGTTGGTTGAGTCAGAATGGATGTGTCGGTTGGCTGGGTCGAGACGATGGATGTGGAGGTTGGTTGGGTCAGGATGGATGTGTCGGTTGGTTGGGTCGGAATGGATGTGGAGGTTGGCTGGGTCGAGACGATGGATGTGGAGGTTGGTTGGGTCGGGATGGATGTGTCGGTTGGTTGGGTCGGGATGGATGTGTCGGTTGGTTGGGTCGGAATGGATGTGTCGGTTTGTTGGGTCGGTTGGCTGGGTCGAGACGATGGATGTGTCGGTTGGTTGGGTCGGAATGGATGTGTCGGTTGGTTGGGTCGGAATGGATGTGGAGGTTGGCTGGGTCGAGACGATGGATGTGGAGGTTGGTTGGGTCGGGATGGATGTGGAGGTTGGTTGGGTCGGGATGGATGTGGAGGTTGGTTGGGTCGGGATGGATGTGTCGGTTGGCTGGGTCGAGATGATGGATGTGGAGGTTGGTTGGGTCGGGACGATGGATGTGGTGGTTGGTTGGGACCTTGGAAGTGATGGTTGGTTTGGTGGGGATGATGGTTGGTGTGGTTTGACGGTTATGGACAATGGACGGCTTGGTTGAGATGAGGGTTTTGATGTAGGTAAAGGAGGCCAGTGATGGAGAGTTGACAAAAAGTCAACAGATGTTGACAACTCAATTGCCGGGCAGACAATTTTCTTCAATACAGTGCAGAATCCTTGCGCCAGCAAAGCAGCACCTTTCCTCGATAAATGTAGTCCATCTCTTGCAAACAGGTAGGGCTCCTAAAATTATATAAATTCTAGGTTAGGTTGAGTTTTACTTTACTACCTTCATGAAACACAAATACAGTTAGTTTGTGCTTCATTCAAAAGCCTGCCATAGATGAGGAGTCCTGGGGAAATTAAGGGAAGGGAGATTATCTTAAAACATGCTTTGTGATAGCAAACATTAAAATTGTAAGCATAGAACACTGAGTAAAATTAAAAATGTGGGGATTTGCTTGCCAAGAAATGGTAGGGCTGTGGACTCTTATTATACTTTGATGACACATTCGAATCTGCACGCATTTTTATATTGCTTTGTTTTTTTATAACAGAATATGGCATGGTTTAAGTACAGTGCACCTATCAAGGTTTGTAAATTGAACAATAGATAAAACACCATAAAAGATTAAATGGTTTAGTGCACTAGCTTCTAAGCTCAATGAGCCACTTTAAAATTCTCAAATTGTTTCAAAAGCTACTTAGATTAAATATTAGCCACAGTGCTATCACAACTATGTACACATGAGGGCTGAAGATTCGGCAATGTAATGTATATATATATATATATATAATTAGCACCGCGTCTTACTACCCGTTCGGGTTATATGCACTTATACTAATGTGGAATGAGAGGTTGATTGTAAGATGAAATGGAGGACCTCCAGTTTAACTTGGGATCCGAAACACTTGGAGACCTGGCATTCCTCACGTATACACAAATGGTGTATAATACTCATTTTGTCAGAGGTGAAGGAAGGGTTTGGCAATTAGATAAATCTGTGCCAGGGAATGTAAAAATAAATTTTCAGTAAGTTACTAAAGTGAAACTATAATAATGTCTCCCAAAGCAAATTCTAAGTTATCAATCATCTCATCTTTTTTCTTCTTTGGTGTTATGTTAAGTGTTTAGTGTTATAGTTGAAAATGGTGATCCACCCATGGTTGTAGTAAAGAACAGTGATTTCTCTCAGAGTGCACGCACATCATGGACTTAGCTTCCTGGTGAGGAAGTAGGCCTATAATGAAGTTTTCGCAAACCTCTACAAAGTGCGAAATTGGCTGTTGCGTCCAAACAAAATGGCCGCTCAAAAAATATAGAATATTTAAAAAATAAAATAACCCCCACATCTAACTCTCCAAATGTTACAAAAAATTATAAATAAATAAATTTAAAAATAAAATAAGCCCCATTTCTAACTCTCCAAATGTCACAAAAAGTTATAAATAAATAAATTTTATCAGCAACTATCATTGGGTGATCTGAAATGGATTGACCCTGGAATAATCTGTGAAAGCAAGGTTATAGTTGGGTTGTAGTCATTCTGTAATAATATAGCCTATTGTTTTAATGGCCCAAGTGCCTATGCATTTTCGAATATGAAATGTGTCAGTCGACCTAGCACTCGCAAAACATACAAGACTTCTTATATCAATATATTCACTAGAGGTGGATACACATCATTTCAGTCATATATATAACATGGCAGAACAAAATACCTTAGAAAAATCGTAAACTTTGAAATCAATTTTGAATAGGCCTATGATAAATATGTTTCCGCAAAAAAAAAACACCTATCAGGTTTAGGCCTATTAATTTTCTAGAATGGCGATATTTTCGAATGGTAACAAAAAAGAGGTTAAAAGAGGTGGGAACCGTATAGGCTAGTAAATATTTACCGTCTATAGGATATGTCTAAGATGAAAATCAGAAAGCTTACCTGATAATTGGTCCATCAGCAACAAAATTGAACACATCTTAATTTGCACATCTCCTTAAGTAGTGTGTTAAGCTGGCTTGCTCTTAAATTCAACTCTGTTACTTCACACAATTGTTGATCTCTCTCATAGGTGTTTGGGAATCTTGGTAATATCCCTGAAACAATGACGTATACCCCTGGGTTGACTTCTCCTATCGTATACAACAGCTTCTCAAAGTCTCTCATGGTGTTGCTTAATGACCATTTGGCCAAGTTGTTTGTCCCAACATGTAAGACGACACAATTAAAATAGGGAACCACTTCTTCTGCAACTGAAATCAAATCACTAACAGAGTACCCAGGAAAAGACATGAGTCACATTTGAATCAAGATGATGCTGTGCGAGATACTTCACCATGGAATCACCTAAAATTAAAGCCATGGTAGAAAATTTCACTATCCTAACTTAAAGCAAAGCTCAAACTAGCTATTGCTAACTTAGGGGCGTAGCCTAGTCTTAAACAATACAAGCGAAGCTCACACTAGCTATTGCACTAACCTAGAGGCGTAGCTTACTCTTAAACAATAGGGCCTAAACTAACCTAGACCTGCTATTAAACTAAATAATCTTTGGCAATAATGTATGGCTATGCTTGAACTAAACAAGATTTTGCACTAGCTTTGAAATAAGCTGTATTAAAATAAACAGGCTTCTACACTAACATAGAGCTAACTAATAATAAAACAAAAAGCGCTTAGTATTAAACTAAACAAGCCAGCCTACTTTTAAAACGCGGAAAATGGCGTGAAAATAGGATGAGTCAAATTAAATAACTTAAAACTAAACAAAATGATACACGCCTACAGCAAAATGTTAAAAACAACACTTACGATTACTATTAAACTAAACCAGTTTGGGAATTAATGTAAAACTAACCAAAATGTTACACTAGCCTAGATAATGAAATAAACACATTGAATGGGGGCTTTTAACCAAGGCCGTGTCTGAATAGTTTGTCCCCTACGCACTTGTGCACTTTACTGCGCACTTTAATAAAACAAGTTTCTGGCGCCCCTAAGTACATAGGGTGCATGATAGTTTTCGGACATCAATGTACAGCTAGAGCCATCTGGTGGCTAATTCTGAAACATGCGTTTCCATGGCAACGATAATGAATTTTGATAGTGTTTTGTCAATGGTGACATTTTTTTTAAGGCGCAAATTCATATTTATCATTTATCTTCCTTAATTCTACGAACCTTAAGGTTTGTTCTACTTCCCCTGTAAAGAATAAAATCAATTGTATACCGTTGATGATATTTTATAATAATCATAATAAAAAAAGAGCATTATAATCAAAAGTAGACAAAAGTAAAATGAGGTTAAGCTATGGTTTTTATTTATTTTACCCCTTTATCATGTTATTGTTAAAAAACGTATTTGGAAAACGTGCGCCAAAAGTGGTCAATCCTATCACAGTTTTATAAACTTTAAAATTTTTGGGAAGCTGACAAACTAGGCCTAACTTACATTAATATCAAGTTGTTTTAAAGCATGTAAAAATATTGCCAGATAAATACATAGGCCTATAGGAATTCAAAAATAAATTACTTAATTTACATGTTGATCTCTTGTTTTTAAACATTTCTCCGGAATGAGTGAATGCTCAATAAACAAAGAAATTAAAGCTACGCGCCAAAAGGAGCGCGATCTACGCAGGGATACCAAAGAGCATGTCAAACATTTTTGCATGTGTAGAGAAATTGTTAAATATATACGTATATTATATAAATATATATTTCCCTAATTAATTTACTTATATATGTAAAGTATTATTCTCAAACAAATTTTACTGAAGATCTTTTAACTCGTAAATAAAGTTCCTTTTGAGAGAGATTTTCACATTAGATAGAGAAATTTGACTGTTTAACTTTATGTATATAAACAAAGAACAAACCATACTAGTTTTATTTAACATTATGTGAATGTTTTATTCCATTTTCACAAAATATATATTACTTTCATTCAATATAAAAAGCTAATTTAACTAAAGTGCGCGATAAAGGGCAAGTCGTATGTGCCCCTTAGTAAAGTGCGCCATAAGGGGTGCAATTGTACACTTTAAGAGAATTCAGACACCATTAAAAATCACTTCCGGCCTTTCAGCCGACGCCATTGCAACTTTAAAGTGCATATGGCTCCCAAGGGCCCTTAGACGGACTATTCAGACATGGCCCAAATCTTAAAAAACGTAAACTAGCCTATATAATGAAATAAACACTTCGAAAAAATTACCCTAGAATAATTATAAAAATAATGCTTAAGATTACTATTAAACTAAACAAGCCTGGAAATTAATGTAAAACTAAACGTTTAGCTAATGAAAGAAACACTTGGAAAATGGGCTTTTAGCCAAATATTAAAAATAGACCTAGACTAATGAGCTAAATGTTAAATAAAACTATAACAAAATTACTTAAATAATACTTTTATAATAACTACTTTAAAGCAATACTTAGCTTGGCAAAACGTAAACTTAATACTTTTTAACTTAAAAACACTTCTCCACAACTTTAATACAAGTGAATCTAAACAGAAATGGACGCGAACAAAGATAACGAATCCGTTGAAAACGTCCCCTCATTTCATTGGCCGAACGGTAACCTCATTTCATTGGGCGAAAGGCCAGCGAGGTTTATAATTGGCCGAAAGGAAAAATACCGTGGCAGCAAGGTTTTACAAGACCAAAATCCTTGCTGCCACGGGACGTGGCAGCAAGCACTTCCTAAAATTAAATATGTCATTTTCCGTCGATTTGTAGTATATGTAGGTTTAAATAAACTAACCCACCAACTTATATAATATTTACTCTAATCAAAGTACCATTTTTGTTTGGTAAAAACAACACAAAGTCGTTTTAGCCTTCCACCTTGGTCAGAACCACTTGGTCGATAGCACTCGATACAAAGACTTAATCAAGTCAATCGCGAAAACTCACCTATAGAAAAGTTTGAACCACCAAGTTTTTATCTTATTATTCAAACGGTGAATAAAATAACTGTAAACTCCAACGTGTTGCAACTAAGATATTTAATATTCTAAGTAATTATATACATTGTATTGCCAATCGGCAAAGCAAAGCAACACCTGCAAGATCCATCCACCAGGCAAGACCTTTAATAGTAAGAATACAAAAAAATAAATACCCCATCCAAGGTCATTATGACTGCAACACATCCAACTTAATATGCCAACTTCAATGTAATTTTTGTTGAGTCTGAATACCATTGGACTCACAACGGTCAGTCGACAGTTCATCTCGACAGTGTCAAGTGACGGTTGTGAGTGTTGAGTGCTTCCCGTGTATTTATGGCGTTTTCTGAGTCTTTCCCGAGTTTTGTTAAGTGTAAGACAGGAAATTTAAAAGCATTTAAAAAATACAAAAATTAGTACTGACTCACTTTGCTTTGGTACTGACTAGACATAATCGTCCCTGTTTAAAATATTACACTGGTGTTTCACCAATCATGTAGGTATTTCGCGTAGTGATATGGGAATATTTGTTTACTTCAGGTCTCAGGTTAGGATGAGTCGATAATATAGTACTCAGAGCATTCCCTAGAGCCACTTGCAACAACTCTCAACTCAGACAATGGGAACTTGCTCATTAATAGGTAGCCTAATCCAGACTACTACCTGGTTTCAACCTGAGATAACAGAATATATATAATAATATTAATAATGGTAATGATGATAATAGTATTAATAATGGTGATAATTTTTCAATCCTCCACAGGATGCAAAATTTATAAATGGTTATTGCTTTGGATACAGAAAGGATTACCATCCATAAGCTCAGTCATTACAAGTCATAAGTTCTCTCTCGCTCCTATACATCGTCCCGTTGGCGTGACGCTGCCAACCTCTGCCAATATACACAAAGAAGTTTCATTTCTTTCACCTTCCCTTCTTCATCTTGAATACCACACCTTTCCCTTTATAAAGCTTGACCTTGTCCCTCTCTACAATTTACATCGGTATTCACAGTGTCACTTAACCTACCTAATCTAATTTACAAACACATCCCTATCTCACTTTCAGTTCTAGGGAAGAGAAGGCTGGTTGGATCTTTACAGATCCAGCTTCCTTGAGGGATTCCTTACCCAAGAAGTTCGCCCAAGAATATTTTGTTCGTACTTACACTGACATATTTATATTTAGAAGGAAATTAAACAGCTGCTTATACAAAGTAACGTTGTATGAGTGTAATAAATTAACTAAAGAAAAGTCTGTATACATTAATTTGGCTGCGCGCGCACAACTTGCACCGTGTAAACAGACAAGCAACCTACTAACAAACAATTCCACTTGCAAGTGAAAAAGTTGGTCACCTTCCAACTTTACTAATGCAAGTAGACAATTCAAAATGGCGGCAACTAAGAGATTGTGTGTCTGGGGGACACTTATTTGTGGAATGTTAAGAAAAGAATGAGTTTTTGTGGTATTCTAAGCACCAGATTTATAAAGATAAGAATGCGAGGAATGTTGCACTATAGGATATTGTAAAGTGACATCAGGCGTACATATTCTCAAGAAGTGTTCAAAATAAAATGTTACGTTAATATTGCAAATGTGCCTTGTGAGAGATATTTTTTAATATCGGTAAACAAACGTTATAAATAATTTTATCAAACTATTATTTCCTACCAATCAACGTTGCATGTGTACTTTTTTTTTACATACAATCCAACATTGTAGTACCGTGATTAGTTTCGGCAACATAACATTCGTGTTATCGGCGAGTAAGGTATGAAGTGCCGGTGGATTTCACGTGAAATCACCGGCACCTTTATAACTTTTATTCAGTAATGTTCAGCCCATACATATCAAACACTTTGTAGTAATGCTTTGGCAACTTGAGTAGATACACAACATAATATTATTGTCTCATAGCAAACAAGATAATTTATATTTAAACCTATCTATAAATTAATTTATTATTATTTAAAAAAATATTTTATGCCTGGCTAGCACTTAACCAGATATTTTGTTATTAGTATCACAACATTTAAAACAGGGTTGGAAAAACCTTGGTTAGGCCTATTTTAAAAAAATGCCCAGCCGAGTTTGGTTGTATTGGGATATATTGACCTTATTTGAGTTTAATTTTATTTATCATGTAATGTAAGTGAGTTCAGTGCGTATAAACCGATCGGGTAGTAAGACGCGGTGCTAATAATAATAAGTGAGTTAACAAATCAAGCAAAATAATTTAATCATAATTTGGGATCAACTGAAATATATTTTAATGTATTAAGGCTTAGTTTATATTCATGCATAAATCATAACTAATAGTGAATAGCGCATAGTGTATAGTGCACAATTCATAAGAAAATTACTAAGGTTTATAATGCAACGTAGTGAATAAGACATTCATAACGATTGTCATTTGTTTGAGAGGTGATCTCCTTGCGCTCGTGGTATTTTAAGGATACTACCTCTATGGATATGTCAATCATTGGTCTTCAAAATAATTTACATACTTACAAATATAATATCCTTGTTCCCTTTAACATGCCAATTTTACTAGCTGTATTATAATCTGAGAGATAAATATTGGTACTGTTTACTAAATAGTATTAATCTGAATTTATATATTTAGCGTTTAATGGCAGACCATCTAGAATTGCATTTCTGGCTTTTTATCATCAGGGGTAAATGAATTTTATAGAACCCATCCTTCTATATTTAATAGTATGTTTGAATTATTTATCTTCATTTGAGGACAATCTGGTTTAGTGGTTGAATGAAATGAGGCTAGAGTACAAGGGCGTTGCACGAAATGTATTTTTTGGAAGGGGGTTATGTGGGTTTAGACAATGAATTTTCCTACTCCTGGTGTTTTAAACCATAAAAATTCCCAAGTGACCAAGGCAAGTACAAAAACTACATTAATAGGAGGTGCGGGGTTCCTCCCCCAAGCAACAGAAACAAAACCATCTTCTGTAAATTCAACCGTATATTCATTGTCACTTTCATTTTCACTCATTTTCAAGTTAAAATCACAATATAAAACTTTTTAACGATAATTAAAGCCCAATATGGCGACTAACTTCTAATTATAAAATAATATTTGAAAAATATCGAATTATGTTTTCCATAAATCCTATTGGCTAGATTTTTCTCGCGAGAATATCGTTTCACAACTCGTGCATAACGTATAAGAAAAGTTAAAGTTAAATCAACTTTATGCACTGTGAACTATTTCACTATTCACTATAAATCGATTATAGACGCCATCATTTAAAATAATGTATTTAAACTTCTTGCGCACTATACACTATACACTATTCGCTATTAGTTATGAATTATGCATGAATATAAACCAAGCCTAAGGAATTAAGAAATAGGAGACATACTAATCACTAACTTTTTTATGTTGTCTATATAGAACAATTTTTTAAATAGGTCAACTAATAATGATAAATTACGTTTACTGAAAAATTGTAATTTATCTGGCCGCCCATTCTTATTCTAAATTCACCCTTCCTAGCTCCTAACACATAAGCATAATTAGTATATGCGTATAAATAACCCGAACGAGAAATGAGATTTAGTGATTTAAAAAAAAATGGCTCCATTAGAAAGACCAGTTAGCGTAACTTCATTTTCAGCCATGCTTTTAGGAGTGATACTAATGAAAGTGAAAAATGCGTGTCAACACAACTAGCATGTTAGTAAGCTAATACTAGTAAACTTGCATTAGTCAACTAACACCGTGTCAACCATTGATCGCTACAATATAACTGGATGGACATACACATGCACATTCCAAGGACAAAAGCGTGACGCTCAAGTGTATCGTCTGCTGCACTGAGGGGGGGACAGATTTAACGGTTTCTTTGAATGTTCTTATGCGAAAACATGTCTCTGATGAATAAAAGTGTTATTGTTTGAAAATAGTGAAGTATTATACCACACTTTCCTGAAGAAACATTTACATTAAAGGATATACAATCCAGTTTTACAGGTAATACTGTACAAATACGAATAAAAGCTTAGATATTTCAATTTTTATGTAGTTATCATCAATGTTGTTTACAGTCTGCCACGACTACACTTATATTTAAAGTTGGTTATTAGCTTGTATATTGGTTTCAGAAACCATATTATATTGAAAGTTCGATAAATATATTGAACAAGGTATCTTAAAACTTGATTAAATTTGTTTGAATGACAAACTTTGAATAGTTGCAATGCATTCAAACTATCACTTAGGTTATTGGCTTGTGGAAAATATTATTATGATAATACTTTTTTTTTTAAGTTGGCTCATATCTTTCAGAAACCATATTAGGTTGAAATTTCAATAACTATAAAGAAACAAGTTAGCTAAAAACTGTATTACATTTGTTTGAATGACACACTTTGTGTAGAAGTCTTATGTTCAAATGATAATTTAGGTTATTGGGTTGTAGGAAGTACAGTATCTACTAAATCCTGATTTTAGTAATAATCCCAATTTGTAAGGCTTTATTTCATACCAGAATACTCTCATATATATAATATTTTGGTAGGATGAACCGCAATTAAGAACAGAAGTAGAAATTTCCTTCTGGAAGGTCTTTTATCCGAACTAAACACAACTATAGGGTAGGATTCTGGTACGAGCTAAGCCTTACAAGTAAGGTTCCTTCAAAAATCATCGTACATATTAGGCTACATCAACTTATTTAAAGAAAAAACTAATAATTTTTGAACGTTTATATTCTCTTCAAAGCTTTAACTAACATATTTATTTTATTTAACCACTCACACATTGATGTATCTCATATATTCAATCAAATTAATGAACTATGTTAAAATGCCACATTGCCTTGTATGGGTAAAAGAGAGAAAGAGATACCCGAAAGTTTCTTTTTCTCTTACACAATGGTATTCAGACGACAGCTCGAAAATTTCAGCCACAGATGTCCATCCAGTTATTTGATAGAGATCAATGGTGTCAACAGGCCCTTAGGATTTAATTTGAAAACTTATGTTGGTAACTTTGAACGCCGATGTTTAAATGTAAAATATCAGTTACAATTAAAATGTTATGGATATTGTGTTAATCGACTTTAATATAATAAAGCAGCTTTTACATTATTTTTGAAAACTAAATTGTATTTGTGACTTTTTTGGTAATGTATACCGCCCATTTTAATTAATACGATTTCTTTATTTGTTGTAATATTTAACATTACCTGTACATACAGGTTTCAACTGAATAGGCCTAGCATTTTATACAGTATTTTATTATGTAGCCATTTGAGATTTTGTTGAGTGTCAAGCTACTTTCTCCATTATATATTCTGTTTAAATATTTAAAGGCATTTATTTAAATAAATGAGGCTGTATCTCGAATATTCTCGAGGGTTCTTGGAAGAATCCTTAAGTTTAGACTTGATGAATTCACACTTCCCATGCACTTTCTATCGACTCCGTCAGTCAATTTGAATGATGAGCCCTGCTACAACCTTGGGATGCAGTACTACTAGCTACCAATGATCTTAAAAACAATTTCAGTAAATACGGCGTTTAATATTGGCACCATTTTAACATAAATTATTTTCCCGTTATATAAAAACTAAAGAATGCCATTAAACCTTAGTTGCTACTTTTGGTGATGATTAATGGTAGGCGTAGATTGATTTATCAACTTTTCTATATAATCAACTTCTTAGTATTATAATATGTGTCTTCTGTAGTAACCTGTATGATTTAAAATGGCAGGTAACACAAAGTTCTGAGCTCTAGCAAATGTAATGAGAAAAAGAAAACAGTTGCCAGTCAAACACCGCACAAAAGGCTTAGCAATGATGCATTGCTTTCATTCTTGGCCTTTGGGGCATGTGAGGGGTTTATCAGCATCCTTTGTGACAATTTGGACAGATCTAGGCCTACGTGTCTAATGCCGGGATCATGATCAACTTAACGTTAAATTAATGTAACGTTCACTTAAAGTTGAATTAACGTAACGTTCACTTAAAGTTAACTTAACTTAAGAAAACAGATGTGTGATCACGATTCACGTAACTTAACGTAACAACTTGAGCCAAACATCTTAACTCTCGAGTATGATCTGTGATTTGTACTATTTGTTAAGTGATGATCCGTGAATGTTTACAGTTTTCAATCGATATAATAAATATCTATTACAAAATATTTTTGATAAATTTAGCTTTCCTATTATAGTTTAATTATTTTGTTTCAATGTCTGATCCCTAGAACTTACGCTAAAGAGTAAACCTTGGTCATAATACCAATAAATGAATTACTAAATAGCCCTGTTGACGTCACCCGCATGTTTGACTGGCTAGCTCACGTAATACACTTCAAATGATGCTCACTTAAAGTGAAAGACCTCCCAGGACATCTCTTTCATTAAGTTAACTATATCGTGATCGCTTCCATTTAAACATACAAGCAGATCCTTTACGTTAAGTTACGTTAACATTAAGTTGATCGTGATCCCGGTATTAGTCACATGATTACCGATGCACTGGCAAGGGTACATATCAAGATGACAGCACATAAGTAGATTATTCAGACATCTCCTGGGTCTCTAGTAGGCAAACTCTTTATTTAAAAAAATATTTTCATGAAAATCGACTAGGACTAGGCATTTACCTATTTTATTTGACACATGAAAGGGAAGTAAGTTACATTGAAATAGTAGGCCTAACACTTATTTAAGTCTAAATTTATAAAATAAAAGCGTACTACCCAAACAGGTAGTAAGATGCGGTGCTATAATTTAAATTCTTTATAAAATAAAAACTTGATTTGTCTTTTTTAGCCATATTCCTCAACATTTCTTGACATATTTTGACATCCTAACCAGTATAAAAATCAGTGTTCAAAAATATCATGATAATTATATATTGGTTATAAATGATGGTATAAATATTGTCTTGATATAGGCCTATACTGTAAAATCAAATCACTATAGGCATATATACACACATACACACTATGTACATTTTTGTGTGGATAAATTATATGCAAAGAGATTGTCAAATACATTTACACATCATTAATTACTTATATTAGCTAGGCCTATTTCTATACCCTCTTTGGTGGCTACATGGTCTATCACACAACTCTTGTGTTAGACTAGACTGCCAATGACGGGGAGATCAAGGTTGGGTGTACTGAGGCTTTTTTTCATAATGGTTTTTACTATCCATCCATTCAAATGCAAGTACACTTCCTCTAAATATAACCTTCCTAATTTCTAAAACCATTGGCAGAAAAAACTACAAAAGCGTATAACTCAAACAGAAATTGGGCCCTAAGACGCAGAGCTAAAAATAACTATTTCTATAAATTAAATAAAATAACCCGCCTTGGTGGCGTAGTTGGCTAACGCACTGGTTGTTGTTGAGCCAGACTGCTGAGGACAGGGAGATCAAGGTTCGAATCTCGGTCGGGTGAACTGGGGGTGGTTTTCCCTGAATGGTTTTCCACTCTCCCTCCACATAAATGTGGGTTCACTTCCTCTAAATTCAACCTTCCCAATTCCTAACCCATTAGAGTAATTTGTACTTAAGCGTATAACCCGCACAGGTAGTAAGACGCGCTGCTGTTGTTGTTATTATTATAAAATAAGTTTATTGATTTTAGGCACTTCATCTAAATTATGGCTTTTTAGACTAGAATTCTGTTTTCAATATTATACTAACACAGTTACATAGATAAGTACAAGTTGTAAACAATGAAAAAAAGTTAAATGAATTATTGTGAATGTGTTGAACATATATTAAGAGTAATGCTACGCAGCACATTATTACGCTCCAAAAAATAAATAAGTAGTTCCGCGGAAGGGTGCCATTTTAATTATTTGATGAACTCACAATTATGATAGTAAAGAAATATGAAGCCAATGAAAATATATCTACTATTTTTATTGTGTCTTGAATATATAATTATTAAGATCTCATTACATATGAAATCAATTAAAGAATTTATTACTAGATTACAACTTCAAGTAATTGACATACGTCTAGTCTCCTCAACAAATAGGACATGAGCTTACACACACATCCAGTCTTCGCAACACATGGGACGCGAGTAGATTCAAGTTACAGAAGCCACACCACTTATGAATTTGCTTGAGTAAACTTTGTAGATTCTTGATGTATAGACCTATTAATTCATTTCATAAATCTTAACAAGTTTTTAGTGAATGTCTATTTCAAGATAAAACCGAGAGAAAGTCTGTGTGGTGCACCGTACCATTTATTTTTATTACTAAAATACAGAATTTCCTTTACCTCTATGTGAATAGGTTTGTGGACCTATAATTTCTAAGGCACTTTATTATTATTATTATTATTATTATTATTATTATTATTATTATTATTATTATTATTATTATTATTATTATTATTATTATTATTATTATTATTATTATTAAAAATAGTTTTAAAAAATCATCCAGCATATTGCTGACCAAATTAACTTGGTTTGTAGTATGAACAATTTGTTTCATCTGCCCCAAAATTGCTTACACGAGGTATTTTGTGGGTTATATATTAATTAATGGGTAAATACATTGGGTGACCTTTATGAATGATTTCTTAACTGGCCCATTGTTTCATCTAGATTGGTCAAGATGTCTGGGAGGAAGCCAGTCACCACCGCAAAGACAGTAGGGAAAGTTGCCAGGAAGCCGACCAAGTCTAAGAAATACAAATTCCCTGAACAAATTCCACTCGGCGAAATTATAACAGACATTCATAAACGATCTTGGAAGATAGGCCCTTCCATCGGAACTGGAGGCTTTGGAGAAATATACTCGGGTAGGTCTTTAGGACATTTGACCTACTCTGGGAAAGTAGCTGCATGGATAATTGCTTACTTTATCTATCAATTTATTTGAAATAATGTATCTCTATAAGGAAAACCTCTTATCGCTTTATGAAATAGCCTAATAGTATTATATTTGGAAGAAGGTATTAATTTTAAATAAGGTATAGAACAACATACTCAGAGGATACACTAAGAATTTGTTTATTTTCCAGCCACCGAAGTAACACCATCTTGTGCCAAGAGCCTCCCGTACGTTATAAAGATTGTAAGTATTTGTTGGCTATAACCTGTCGCTAGACATAAGTACAAGAAGGGTAGGTTACATTATAGACAGAGCCCTGCGTTTGTGGAGATTGCAATAATTCGCAAATGTTAGATATGCCATTTTTTCTTTCAGATGTTCACATTTCAGGTTACCCTGATTGCAAATATATGCTCAGAATTGTCGCGATAATTCGCGAAATCGGCGTTTTAGCAAGATATTCGCGATTTTAAACGATGTCCGCGATAATCGCGATTTAGTCACGATTTTCGGCATTCGCGCTAATATTTTGGGATATTGAAAAAGAAATATTTTAAGTTTGAAAATTGCATTTTTAATTTTCGAAGTCGCACATGAAGCTGTCAAAATATGTCGACTCGACTGGTGCCAACAAGCTGTTTGGGGAAGTGAAGGTTTTGAAGGCCCTCAGCTATCTTTTTAATCCCTCCAATATTCTAAGTAGGAATACGCCTAACATAGAGCAGGTCAAGATTAATTTTAAAGTACTGACCTTTTTTGTCAACTACGATGGAGATTTGTCTTTTTTCTACATTGAAATGTGTAAAAAAATTGAAAGTTTTGATGGAACAGAGTGATGGCATCGAAAGTTTAAAAATTGAGAATGTGCTGCTAGGGCTGAAGACAGACAGTATGTTCAGTGACTTCGCAACAAAGTGTTTGCAAGCGTTGTGGCTGCCGATTTCAAATGCAGATTCAGAACGATATTTTTCTAGGTATAGTTTAGTAGTAACAGACCGCAGAACCACAATGAAAGTGGATAACATTGTTACCAGCTGCATGTTGCAGTTTGGTGATGTTGAGTAGTTATTTTGTATTTTTCTAGCCTAAATTGAGATTTAAAAATAAAGTCACAATTTTTGTGAAGTAACAAGATGATTTTTGTGTAATATTTTGTCTTTGTGACTTGTACATACTTTTCCCGGACCAGCTGCCGCTAAATCTTACTTTTTTAATAAGTTGACAGCACATTTTTTTGCGGACTAGTGTTTTTTACCGTTTTGTCCAAACAAAATATAATTTTTTGTTTTCACTTCAATATGTTTAGTTTACCTGTTTCAAACATTGTCCTGGAAGTCTAGTTTTAACCCAACAAAGTCACCTTAATCACGAAAGTTTGGTAAAAACCACTTTTTTAACGCTTTTTTCTTAATTCGATAATTTCGTTGCAAAAATAGGATTTTTGTAATTCACCACTTATTCACCGCTTTTGGGAAACTTAAAAACGAAATTGGGCTTTTTTATTCACCATAAAAGCAGGGCTCTGATTATAGACTAGGTCTATTATTTATATTAATTCTAACAATATTTTACTGAAACTGCCGAGTTTTGTTTTTAAAAAGATGAAATAACAAATCACCCCTAACTTTGCCACTTAAAAATTGTTACTTTCTCTTATTTTATTTAAAATCAAACACATAAGCCCTTAGTGCTACTATTTCTATTTGTACCTGGCAAATACAAATTGTGCTATAAAAGTATGTTTCTTGGGATTGATGTTTCAGGAGCCTCATGAGAATGGTCCTTTGTTTGTTGAAATACACGTCTACCAGAAAATAGCAAAGCCTGCTGACAGTGAGTCCTATTTACTAAGGGTTTAAAATACATTGCCATACTATATAACAGGCATCCTTAAAAGGTTTCCATGAAAATATAGTGAAATTGATAATAAAAGTTCACATGTATTTTAATTTAAAATATGTTCTCTACTATAGGTTTCCTTTTATCATAACGCCTTGATATAAGGGTGTTTCATACCAATATTCTTGTATTTTTTTTGGAGATCAACATTAGCAGTAATGATTTTGACTAGTACACTCGGGTAAAGTTAAGAGCATTTGTACAAACGACTTACTAAAAAGTATATGTGTTGATTCGAGACAAAATTATTGTAAAATGCGGTCAAGTTGTGTGAATTTGCCAAAGTTTTGAACCTAGAACTAGAGGTATCTGCATATAACCGAAACGGCTAGTAAAACGCAGTCTTGAAAAAAACATTAATAGAGGTATCAAAAATCAATTTGACTACCAATTCATTTGATACAAATACCTATAATAATCGAGAACACAGTTAAGATTGATAGTTGGGCTTAAAGTTTTCTTCCTAAAATAATAAGCTGTTTAATCAAGAACACGGGGATCCATATATAGAACAAACTATTAAGGAGAACAGCATAATTATATTTAATAGAGACACTACAACTGCATTATTTGTCAACAAAAAGCTGTTAAATACTGAGTAACAAAAAGCAGTGATAAAGGTCACATGACCTATATAACAGTGTTGCCTCAGAAAAACAAAACAAAATCGAAACATGTATACCTAATATTATTCAATGTGCATGTATATTTAAATCATAGTTATTTTATTTTTATTAAAACAAATATAACAATTGTATAACAACACTGTTTGGATATTAATATAACTTAACAAAACATTGTGATGATCTACCACTTTTTATTGATAGGTATTTGGTCAAGTTTAATTTTCAACTATTACCAAAAAAAATCATTAAAAGCTTAAAATTCCGCCATAGATTTCCCTCTTTGCTGCTTTATTTTTCTGGAGGTTATCTGGAATAGAGCACTAGGCTAAATCATGGTTTAAATTAGGAGGGATAGCCAGCACACTTACCTTGGTGGTACTGGAGTAGAAATTGTTTAGATAGAACACTTAAAAACACACAAACACATTTTTAAGGACAAGCTTTCACTGTCACAGACAGCTTCATCAGGCCAAGATTACGGATTTACGGATTTGAACACTATTGCCTATGGTCCTTAACAAAATCAAACAGTTGCTAGAGTATAATTTTCTGTGAATATGGATGTCGAAAGCTTTACAAACAGTTAATTAATTATTTTACTACTGCTGTGAAATTTTGTTCAACAGTATTGCAGCACAATGCTGAAATTGGTGACATTATTTTCTTTTCAGAACAGTATTTTTACCTACTAACCCCGTGTTCCATACTTTACTTGGTACTGTGCATGTTCAGGCAGCCATATTTTATTTTGGAGACACTTTCTACATTTGGTCGTACTTACTTCAAAGTTATTTATTTTATTAAGTATAGTAGGTAAAATGTTGACATTTTCTGTACTGTGACACTGTATATTCAGTAATCAGTATATTGAATTGTAAATATAAAAATTCTAAAAAAAAGTATTTGGTGTTTGTGATTATTTTTTAAATAGCTTGTATACAACATTTATAGATACATCAAATTCACTGAAGTATAAGAATATAATGCTTTCAGTTGATTCTCAATGTCACAGACTTTAACTTTGGAACCCTGAAATAAAAAATATCTTACCCTTTCAGGAATATAAAGCAATGTGGTATGCCTTGAAACACTCTGGAACATGTAGTGCCTCAAGAGACACCTTCCCACATTTCACCTTTTTTTAGGATAGGGGGGGAACAGATACTTTGCAGGTTCAAGAAGATATAGAAGTGTCCTCAGGGCTTTGATTGCAAACGCAGGGGGGCATTCACTTTGAGAGTGTCGGCCACATCTGCCTTATTCTGGTGACAGATTATGTTTTATTTAGAAAAGATTTTCCTTCTTTCTACTTAGCCATTTTCCCAAATAACTTTTATGTGCACTATATAAAATCATCACATAAAAAAATCTTCACGATTGGGAAGCACACCAAAACTTCCTATTTTCCCTGTGTCATTCATGTTGGCATATTTATGCTTTAAAATAAGATCATGCTATTCAAGGGCACGTAACCCATGGCTAGATCTTGTCTTCACTTGGCTCGAGGTCAATCGACTTTGGGGTAGATCTTTTGGCATATTTTTTTCGGTTTCCTCTTACTATTCCTACAGCATTCTATTTAATGAAGAGGTTTGGTGAAGAATAACAATTATCTAGGTACAGTATGTACCCCTTATCAAAGAAATAATTTTCCAGCTCCAACACAACACGCTCACTGACAGAGAAGTTTTTGCCTTGGACAATATTTTTACCAGTTTAGATATTGAAACTGGTGCGATATAGCTTGTAAAGTTTGTTGCAAGGACGAGTACACTTGAAGGGATTGAATTGTACATATGCAAGGTGTCCCTGGATTTCATAAGGCTTTCTTTCATCTATGACTTCATCCTCCATTGGTATTTACACATTTTTGAATTTCTCGTTGAGGTAGTCTATTACAAACCTTACTTTTGAAGTTCTATCATCACTGTTAAGGTTGAAAACAGTTGGTTTGTCAGTTGATTAGATATTGAATTCCAATTCCACTGTTTTATACTAATGACTCTAGGTTTCTGCTCTAAGATACAACAGTTGGTTAGAGCTATGCCTTCATAAGTTTCAGGGTGAGAGAAAGGCTCTGTACTTTTTCAAAATTTTCAATTTTTTTCTGTTTTTGCCTTGCATCTTATTTATTTTCTGGTTTTTATGAAAATTCTCACTTATGGTTTAGGGTTGATAAACATTTAATTGGGAGGAAGTATACTTGAATTAGTGTAGGAAACCATATAGTAAGAACACTTTCAATATATGAAATACAGAAATGGCAAATATTCCAAATCTACCTCCTTCTTTGTGGAACAATTTGTTTAATTTCTAGTGGTGTGAAGTCTAGTGATGACCAGAGACAAGTGTTAGTCTTGGTTGGGTCAGAGTTCACTCTACACAGTGTGAAAGGTGAGATACAAGGGATTACTACCCCTTAGAAGTGTGATCTCGGGCACTAACGACTCCAAGAAACCCAATATTGTTGCAGTTGACGAGTGGATGAAGGCAAGGAAGCTCAAGAGCCTCGGTATGCCAAGGTTTGTCGCAAGTGGTTCCCATTCATCCGGGGGTCACAAGTACCGCTTCATGGTGATGGAGAGGTTTGGCCAGGACTTGGACTCTCTTCTGGTCAAGGGCGGGAAGACGTTCCCTTTGCCCGCCGTGCTGCGCATCGCTAGACAGGTGGTGAGTGGCTTTATAGCTGCTTGACCCGTGTGTTTTTAGTCTTAGTCTTGAACACCCCACTTCAGTTATATCCATAGAGTAGGGGCCAATTTCATGGTCAGACTGAGTACGCCTTAATTGTAGTGCTACACTAAATATAAGACGATACCTACCTAGACTCAAATGGAGTGGGCCAGTTTCGCATATGAAGCTGGTTGATTCTATTCTGGTCTAGGTAGGTGTTGTCCAACATTTAGTATAGCGTCACACTTGAGGTGTACTCAGTCTGCTATGAAACTGGCCTTAGCCTTGGTCAACCCACTCCAGTTATATTCATGGATTAAGTCTTGTACACCGCACTCCACTGGTTTCTATGTGGGTTAATGTTAATGTGTGCACAGTTGGACGTCTTGGAATACATGCACAGCAAGTCATATGTCCACGCTGACATCAAGGCTGCCAACCTGCTACTGGGTCACGGAAAGGGCTCTGAGAACCAGGTATATCTGGTAGACTTTGGCATGGCCTCACGACAATCCGCTGACTGCAAGAATAACCCTAAGAAGGCACACAACGGCACCATTGAGTTCCTTAGCCGGGACAGTCATGCCGGGGGTGAGATTTCCATAACGTTGCTGGTCGTAGAGCTAAGGGGCGGAATTTTACATCCTCTTTCCATGAGACTTTAAGTTATTGCCTTAAAATCTTTATTTGTTATTCTAAGCTTTTTTTTTTCCTTTCTGGGCTATAATAATGTTAGGGAGATAAAATTTCCATCATTTGTGTGAAGGATTGGGAAACTATTTAAGAAAAGTCCCATTGCACCTTGACCTTCTCATCACTGGCAATCCAGTCTATTGTGACCTTGGTGTCTTAGATTGTGTAGTCACCGGCCAAGTGAAAATAGTTAAATGATAACCAATATGAATTCTAGAGTTAAAGGCTGAGCCTACTTGTGAATGCATGGTTCTTAACAAACATTTTTGTTGGGATATTGTGTTAATTCCTCTCATTCCTATCCTATGTTCCTGTATATTCTTACTTCGATTGAGAATTTGCAAACCAAAGGTGGGTTTGATGTACTTCCCTCATTCATTAGCTCTTTGGCTGGATAGTGTCGCCCTCTTCATCTGGGAGCAAGCACATATTAAGGAAGACATGAAAGTGCTGTGATTTCACCTTGTCTTCAGTATACCTTTTATTGTTTAATCCAATACAAATTAAAATTTAATATTTTATAATCAGACAAAAGAAAATATTGAGGGACTGTTTACTATGTAATGTCTTAAAATTGACTTATATTAATTAAACTTGAAAATTTTTGAGTTTTGGGAAAAGATTCTGGTAGTTCCAACAACTACTTTAAATTCAACTCTTAACTCAGAGTTGTTAGGTCTCACTAACCCCTACATATAATGCTCTTAATAGCTGAGCCCTACTATTTTCAATTAATTTATGTTAAATTTAAATAAGAATGTGTTGGTTTCTCACATCAAAAATTTAGAACTTTTAACTATACAATGTCACATAACACATTGTGTGACCTTTTCTTACTTCCTCCACATTTATTAACCCTCGTCACAATGTTATATTTTATATTTGTTGTTTTATAGATGGTCTGGTGATGTGAATGTTTGCGATGAACCGCTGAACCTCAACAGAAATTATCTCATTCATGTATATTAGGGATGTCAAACTCATCACCTTAGATAATTGTCGAGTATTTTTACCCCACCCCTAGGGGTGTGCAAAGCTTCGAAACAAACATCAGCTTCAACTTTGCTTTGAAACAAATTTTGGTTTCGAAGCTTCGTCAATAAAAATATTGATAGTTAAAATACTCCCTTTATTTTCAATTATAGTCATTCTGAGCTTTTTTGTACATTATGAATTAAGATTTATATGGAAAAAAATCTGAAGAAATTGAACTGTATGTTGTGATAGTAGCTTAATTTGACACGAAATATTATAAACACTTGTGCAATAAAACATTTTCCGAGTAATTTTTGTGCATAAAGTAATATAAATAACCACAATATATTTTTTCAAGCATAAAACAACTAAAAGAGAATATTGGAACTTCGATTCGGCTTTGAGAATATTTTATATATATTCGATACGAGTTCGCTTCGAATTGAAAAAGAGGACTTCACCAACCCCTACCCACCCCACAATGTTTCACTACCAATTTGGGTTGAACACACATACATTAATCATGTTATTGTTATTGGGCTGAGTAAAGTAGAATTTAAACATTTCTGTAGGAGAGTGAGAAACCATTTATAATAAACCAGCATCATTAGACTTGGCCAGGATTTGAACACCAACCTCCCAGTCACTGGCAAACTAGACTAAGGGCAGTATGCAATAACGTATAGTGAATGCTTAGTGGACCGATAATGTAGTGCCGAGCACACTATCGCTCCACCTTTTAACCCATGAGGACACAAGCAAACCCACGCTAGTATCCACAAAGCATTCACTTAGTATAGTTCTTGCATACAACCCTAAATATGCATAACATCAAGATTGCATATTCACTGGTTTAGGTCTTTTTACTATTGAAAATATCGAGAATCAATTATATTTTCACTCTTTTTGATATTCTTGATTTTTTGCTCTCATATCCCTTAAAGTTCTGCAATCCAAACAAAACATAAAAATTCAGAATTGGGTAATTTTACATTCATTGTGTCCCTTATAAGTTTATCTACAGTTTCATTTTGTGCTATCAAGTTATAAGTCTACCCCATCCAAATTAGCTTTATTTCCTCGGTGATCTTGTACAGTATAAAATAACTTTTCTTATTACAATTACCTATTATTTTTCAAATATATATAAAAGCACTATTTTTCAAAGTTTTTTTTAAGGAGGACCTCCATATGGAAGTTATGCACACTTGGGGAGTACTAGGGCCCTGGCCATAGGGGTGGAGTTAGAGGTTGAATATCATGCAGGAAACATATTATTTTAAGGCACTTACATTTTAGGACTAAATACAAGATTTAAAAAAATCCTATCAACTCATATGTTGAGGAGAGGGTTAAAAGGGGACTCATTGCATTGAGTTGGTAAGTAATAGTTGTTTGATTATTTTTAACACTAAACCTCATAACTTTTAGTAATTAATTGTTCAGATTTGTTGACTTAAGGTTGGTATAAACTTCATTTTCTATTTGACTTGTGTCTACCGAGGAAAGAAATAGAGCATAGTTTAGATATTTTATATTTAACTTTGGCATTTGAATCTGTTTATATTAGAATATTAATCAACATTCTTTATTTGATTATTATTGGTTAACTTCCTGGGCTCATGCTGACCACTTGAAAGGCCGCCATGGACCACACTTGAGAAACACTGCACTATAGTATCATTCAATAAGACTAATTCACTTTGGAGATAATAAACTTTCCCAAGGCCAAATCAGTGTTTTATTATTTTAAAAAAATATAAGATGTTGTCTAAATATGTTACTTTATGTAATAATTTACAAAATTGTTTATTGCCAACATGATAAACATATTCTGCTAATATACTGATAAATAAAGATACTAATACAACATGTAATTTAATTATTTTAGGATTTTTTCACATGTACATTAATTTGTGATGTAAATAAAAGCACAAAATGGCCAAATTTAGACATAAATATGTATTTTAGCTTTAAATATTCATATTCACCAAGCTTTAAAATTCTTGAAGCTGGAAAAGTATCTCTAAAATAAATAATTTGGTTGTTGTTCCCCCAGTGATGTCATATCGGGGTGACCTTGAAATCCTAGCATACAACATGTTATACTGGCTGACAGGTCGTCTGCCTTGGCTCCATGCCATTAAAGATTGTCGCAAGGTTGAGGAACTTAAGAGACGCTTCATGGATGATATCCCGGGACTCATGAAGGATTGCTTCAAGGGCTCTGCTCCAGGTAACTATGATACATTTATGGTCTGAGGTTTGGTTGAAAATGTGTACTGTAGTTATGCTAGGCTACATTACCAAAAGGTAGTAAGAGCCCTAAAACAAAAAAATCCAATTCGAGATTTTGATTGATGTTGACGTTTCATGACCCCCTAAACCTGAAAAATAGTTTTTTTTTTCAATGCTTTCTATCTGTTAACGATACTAGAGATGAAACCATGTTACCTACCAGGCTAAAATTTTGTATTTAGGGGTTTTCATAAGGTTCCACAGTATTTTCTTTTAACAATTTATTAAACCTTAAATTTAAGGGTAGTTTATTCAAGGACACAAAGAGAAAAAAAAATATTCCTCAAAAGTGGCTTGAACAATTTTACTTAAACTGTGTATTTATCTCGGCACTGTTAAACATTACAAACAAAATGTCGCATCTCATTTTGTTGGGAAACCTACTTAGAGGGTACTTTACAAAAGCAGATATATCTAATTTCGCTAATATATCTGCAACTCTTTGGAAAATGAAATAATATATCATGGCACAGTTGTACTATTGGAAATAAAAATAAACTTTTATTTGAAATATATTTTTATAAAATCAATAGTTTCCGAGCTATAAGCAAAAAATACATTTTTAAATGTAAGTCTGAGAAATTATTTGTTGATTTTTATGCTCCTTGGTGAACCAGTTCCTTTTTCTCAATATGTTTCTGTAACAGTGTACATACTATTTTATTTATGCTCTGTGGTGAAATGTTTCTACAACACCGTATACAATTTTATTTCGCATATTTTATGAGTTTTAAGCAAATATCTCAATTTTAGGTAAGGGTGTGATTAATCTCTGTAATACACCATATAATTTATTTTTTATTTTGAATATTCATAGTATTCGAAGATGTCATCTCTAGATTTTTTTTTATGATTCTTACAGATTCTCTAGTGAAGTTTTTCAAGTATGTCTCACAACTGGAATTTGGAGCTGATATAGACTACGTTAAGTGTAATGCGTTCTTCATGGAAGGGCTGCGTGCTTGCGGGTGCCCAGTAGATGGCAAGTTAGATCTTTCCAGTGCCCGGCGAGTGTCACCGCTTAAGTCTCCTCGACGCTCGACCCCACGGAAGGCAGGGCCCGTGCAATATTTTGGAGACACTTCTGACTCAGAACCAAAAAGTAAACGTGTGGCCAAGAACAAGCCTGCTGCAAAAAAGGTGGTGGGAAAGAGCCAAACTATGGTCTTACAAACGGAAGAGTTAACTAACAAAGGTGTGGGTGAAGATGTTGAAAATGTCACTATTCAGGACTATACAGACAATTCCCATGTCTCTAAGCCCCAAACTAAACAAACAACTAAAATTAGACCTGCGGCCAAAAATAAAGGCTTGGCTAAACCTCGCAGTCGGGCTTTTGGCGCAGTTGAATCTGTCGGTGAACAGGCAGGACACAGTCTTTCTAATGGTGTTGAAGTGATTGATGATATCCAAGACCCTGACACCGAAAATCCATTAAACATAGGTCCAAGTTCAGTATTGCGTGGTGTAAGGGGCGGTCGTTCCGGAACATTGTCTAGCAAAAGGTACTCGATAAAGCCCGAAAATATTTTAGCCCACTCTACAAGGTCAGGCGTGCGCAAGGCTGGGGGACAGGCTTCCAACCGCAGGTCATCTTTTGGAGTGGTTGCCAAAAAGATAGTCCGTAAGTCAACCCTTTTCAAGTCAGTGCTGAGTCCTTTACGAGAAAATAAGAGGAGCTGGCGCGACTGTCCTACAATGGCCTCTAGCCGTGGCCCCCCACAGGATTCAGCTAATACCGTCACTAGCACTAGAAGGCGCAAGTGATACCACCCAACATGCCATGGTTACAGTTCTTCACACTTTTGTTCCCTTCCCTGTTAACATTTAACAATTTTATTTTATTCCTGATCTTTTTTTCTCAAAGTGATAAAGAAAAAATTTGATTAGTTTTAAAATAAAATATTTATGAAATTCTTATTGAATATTTATTTACCAGAAAAATAACTTTGCTAAACCAACAATTAAATTGTTCTTGTCTTTTCAAACTGACTAGAGGTGTATTTTTATCAGTGAATATCAGTTTATTGTTGTTTGTAGCTGCATGTACAGTAAGATGCCATTAAAATATTGGTTCTTTCCAAAATAAGTTTCATGAAATTAATTCAGGAAAAGATATTAAAATATGCAAGGCTATACTTTTTGATTCCCAGTGAGAACAACATTTTTATGATACTATGGTAGCCAACGCACTTGAATTTTATGAAATATAAATGAAAGTTTTAACTACTTTTATAATTTTCTGATACTTGGATCACAGAATAATTTAAAGGATGATTCACTCTCAGCTCTTTCTTATCATTATGTTGGGGTAAACCACTAGTAAGGATTAGCTCTAAAAATTAAAACTGAATTTATTTTGAATCCTTGAACTAACTTAAAGATTTGAAGAGCCAATCCTTTTTAACTAGCATAAATGTTGATGGTTCTTGTTGTATTTGTGATTGCATTGCCTTGTGCTATGGTTTGAATTAATTAATGTTGAATCTGGGAATTGTACAAAATAAATTGAATTATATATATAAATAACCTTAAACAAGTAGAATAGTTATGTAGGGGTGTGAGAGTAAAACATTTTTAACAAAGCCACCAAATTTGAATAATATATACAGGGTGTCTACCATCCGGGAAAATTGGAATTGGCCGGGAATTTGGTAAATTACAAAAAATATCTGGGGAAATGTTGTTTTACTCAAAATGTGAAATATAATAATCATTAAATTACAATGTGATTCAAACTACTTTTTTTGTAGCTGTGTAATATATTTTATAATTTCTAGTAGATTATGTTAATACAAATAATAAAACTGTTTATTAGAATTTTAAAACTTATTATTACTATTCATAAAAAATCTGGGGGGGGGGGGGGAGATAGAAGGGTATGGCATACTTTTGAGTTGGGAATTTTAGGAAATGATCAGGGAAAAAGTTGGGAATTTCATTGGTCAAGTTGAGTAGACACCATGATAATATATCTATAATTGAAGGGCTCCTTGCAAAAACGGGGTGGTTCCACTTTTACTAACTTGTAAGAAACAACATATAACCTTCCCAAAAATTCAAATGTAAACATTTTTTTTTTTTTTTAATTTTCACAGAACAATCTACTCACTTAGAGCTTTCATTTTATCATCTATTCATTTATTAAAATCACCAATTTCTATGGTTAAAATATAATCAAAAGTTGGAACTGCATCTTTTTGCACTGAAATCTGTTAAAATTGAATATATTTGCAAGGTTTTATTTTAATTCTGCTTATAATATGGAATATAAAATATGTATAAGTAACAATAATAGCACATTTTCAGTACAAGTATAGAAAAACTTTCTATATAATCACATTCCATAGGTAATTCACACATGTTTTTCGTTCACTCATCTCTCTGTGGGACGTGGCATTATTTTGGTTTTGTAAGGAAGTGATGGTACTGTAGAATATAAGTTCATTTGGTGATAGGTATTTGTTTGCCACCTTAAGAATATCTTTGATATTTACTGAAGCTATTGCTTGTGGATCTTCATAGAGTCCTCCACTAGGTAGTGTAAGCGCATTATTCTTTGGCCGTTCCAAAATAAATGCTAACATGAGGAGGCCTGATACACTTGGACTTCAGTGTCGTCCTTTTGGGCTTTACTAAATTCAAACCACCGACATTTTGTAACTTTAAACCTTTCTCTAGACTTGTTAGTGACAATCTTCTTGAACATAGGTGAGAAATGGTTCTTAAAATTCAGAAAAATATTCTGAGTTGTATTGATGACTTTGATTTTTTTTTTAAGTGTTCTACCAAGTTTCGCCACTCTGATGATAAATATACATGTTCTTGTTTCCTTTTATCCTTCTCCACAAGGCCAACACTTTGATCACATGGGAGAAAACTATGTGCAGGTTCTGGAAATCTATGTGTGATTGTATCAAATCGTCCCACTTTTACCAATATGTATAGAAACTTTACTATCAGATTATTTTTGTTTTGGGCAGCACAGTTATCACTAAACAAGAATACCTGTCTGACACCTTTGTCCAAAATATTTTCAAAATAATAATGTAACATACTAATAACTTCATTCTGTCCTTTATGGCCAACAGTTTCGCCATAAAGGAAAAAATAGCTTTTAGAGCTACTGACTTCATGAATACAAAAATAGTAGACCCACAGCTGCCTCATATAAAATACATCGCCAGATAGTACCACAGTACACATCAAATGTGATGGTTTCCACATCAGCGTGTTCTTTTGCTAATTTTGATTCATCTTGAAGATCTCCATAGAAAACCTCCACTTTCCTAAGATGAAGCTCCTTTTCTATCCTCAACTCTGCTATCTCCTTTATATTAGTCAATATCTCAATTTTATTTTGAATAGTGTAACAGGTAGTGCTTGTATCACTTCTAGGATGAGAGAATGAAAGTCTAAAGTTCTTGTTAAAATAACTATTATAAAAGTGGTAGGATATCTTTGGTTTAGTAGGTTTTCCATCTTGTAGTAACAGGTACTGCTCTGGTTCATATTTTTCTAGGTACAGAGCGTGCATCTTGGAAATTGATAGGTTAGGCGAAAGGTAATATTTCATCAAGTTATCTCTCCGAGAATAATGAGATTTTCTCCTAGGGAATGACCAAATATGTTGGTCCACTTGGTTCACCAGATCATCATGGATTTTATTTGGTCGATTTTTTGTGTTTTCCTCGTTGCTCTTTAGGGCTACATACATTTGACGATATGTGGTTTCCAAGTAGTTCAACTCTTTTGCATGAGATGCCATGAAGTGCACAAAATGCCTTCTTGCAGACATGATGTTCAATGGCTCCTAGCCTAACCTAAAAAAAAACTACCTTATACACTTTACATTAAACCCAATATGAAAATCAATAAGATAACTGTCAGTGGTGCACCCAGGGGGGCAAACAGGGTAGTGCCAACCCCCGACCCAAATTAATTTAATAAATACTTAAAATAAATAATGTTGAACTGTAAAATCGAGCACTGAAGATGTGTAGGGTAATGCCAACCCCCGACCCAAATTAATTTAATAAATACTTAAAATAAATAATGTTGAACTGTAAAATCGAGCACTGAAGATGTGTTAAATGCATTTAATATAATTTTCAAGAATTTGCCAAGTGAAGCATCTAATTTTTAAAAATTTACCAGGGGACGACATAAAAATAGTTTACAATTTTCCAAAATTTGCCAGGCTAAGACCATTCCAAATAGTTTATAGAAGAAACTAAATTTTGAAATAAATCAGATGAGTACCAATTCTAATAGCTTTTAGAGGCATTTAAATTTCAAAAAATGTATAAGAAATTCCCTACAAATGACATCTAGGTGCAGAGACATTTTTTTACATTTCACTGGAGAGGGTCTTTGGACTCCCCTTTGGGTTGTATGACAAGCTCCTTATGAAAACTTTATTTTGCTAACTATCCCCTCCAATTTCCCTCTCTTCAAACTTTTTTTAGTTCTGGCTAAAATCTTGATTGTTTGCCCCCTCTTCGATATATTGCTCTCACTGTTATAAGACCTGACATAAGAATCTTGAATCACTTTATTTCTGATGTTGTTGAAAGACAATAAAATGTTCTGCTTCATATCATCAAAGCACCTTTCAAAACATTTTTGTCTACAGTTGCACGGTTGCCTTCCTGGAATAGCTTTACCACCCCAGCTTACATATGGCTTCCCTGCCGCTTTTCTACTTTTAATAACATTACACTTACACTTTTTTTCTTGCCTGCATCTTTTCTTCCCCTTCTTAGCAGGAGCTTTATCTTCAGAACGTTCACTATTATTTTTGTCAGATGGAATAAATTCACTCTCTGATACACTAATATCAGAATCACTGTCACTGTATGTACTCCATGTTTACCGGAATATAACAGGGAACATACTAACGAAAGGAAATGAACTGCTGCGGCCAGTAGAGGGTCATACTGCATGGGGCTGCTTCGTGGCTATACTTTCAACTGCGTTAGAGCAAAAGGGAGGTGGCTACAGGAGCTATCTCCTTCTTGCTCCAAATCAAACTGAGAGTCAGCTCCTTATTCACTGTAGCACAGTAACAAATCATTGTAGCCCAACCGTTCTTGCACTAAAAGATTGGGCGATTTTTTAAAATATATATATCAAACCATTAAAACACTTGAGCAAAAAAGTGGACTTACCTCCTTTTTGCATAGAGCCCTTTAATTACTACAAACATTTCAAGTTTAATTTATTTTATTCGTTCTATAACCATTATCACAAACATGCATTTTTAATAAGGATAATTTATTGGGGGGAAAAAAAGCTTTTATTGTAAAATTCCGAATTTAACTAAATTAAATTGGCTGTTTAAGCTAAAAACATTGGGCTTTTTTAATCGGACCAAAAGAAAGATTAAGATACTGTTAATTAAACTTGAACTAGAAATTTTGAACACTTGCATATCCCTGTAAGAAGAGACTCGCTGAAATGAAGGTAATTATGTTTGTTTATAAATTTTTTTTAAAAACTGTGATAATTTTCCTGTCTGATCAATTAGTTGAAACATTGTGCCTTAAGTTTGACTAAACAATATTTGTGATAATCTAAAGTTTGCTTCATTGTTAGGTTTAAGAAAGTTTCAGCATAAGTTTAGACATCACATTAACCCTAATTAATCATGCTAACATCCATGCTCATCATAGTTTGAAAGTTGCCTCTAAAGTGTGGAGTAGTTTTTCCCAGTTAAAAACATGTGTATGTTGATTATAAACAGGTCAAATCTTTTAAAAAAAAAATGCTGTTTAAAATATATAGAGATGAGTCCACTCTTAAAAAGATGTAGTTAATTAGAGATAAGACGAATTAATTTCTTTTTAATCTAAGTCTTAGAAAATAGTGCAAATTTAAGAAGTTTACTTTACAACATTAGTTCTATAGCTACCATGAAAAATATAAATTGTAATTAAATTATAATATATTCGGTTATAGTTAAAGATGGGTCTGATACAAATTCGAATCCCTGAATCTTTAAAAATGTACCATTTTAGGTCAAGTGTAGATATTTAAAATTTAATTTAAAAAAGTTGTTTAAATCTTGATGTCACCGACATATTGTATTTTGTTTCTCTATGTTGATTATGTCATAAACAAAGAACTTTTTTTATGTAAATTAATTGTATTAATTTAATTTTATCCTCTTTATAATTATTGTATTTGAGATACTTTTATGTGTGGATACACTTCCGAGGGTAAGTTTCCCTGGTAATTATATCTGTCTCTACTGGACCACATCAAAATCACAAAAATATCCTTCCTCTATACATCATTGTGAATACCTTGAATAGTTAGTCTCGTTTTCAGGTGTTCTACCAACTGAGCGGCTCGCTAGTGTAGAGGATTTTCTTTACCGTTGACTCTTACATGTGGGTGTGGGTAGAGAGATTTTTTTACAATATATAGTTTCACGCAGCCCCTTGGAAAGTAAGTATTGTAATCATCAAATAAACCAAATTAGGTATTTTGATGGTATTTGAAGTTTAATGACCCCCTGAATAAAAAAAAGTTTTTTTTTGCAATAACATTTCTTACTGAACTAGAACTGAAACTATTTTACAGATCATGCTTAAACTTGGCACAATAAAAGTTATATATTCCGGCACGCATAGCCCTCCTCCTCGCCACTCATCTTTTGGCTTCACACCAGTGCCAATCAGTATTTGTTTGCATTTGTGAGATTGTGTGTTCTATATTAAATAACTTCTTATTTCTTAATAATCAGAACTATAATTCACTTCTTCCGGTAGCGTGTTCTCCTTCCATATTACTTACTCTCAGCCCCTGTATAACCATTGTATTCCTGCTTCTGCTCCACCTTTTATCATTTACATATTCAGTTCGTCCATACCTAGTGCTTTTCCTTGTTTGATCCTCTTTAATGCATCCTCTACATCTTTTCATGTGAAACCCATTTCCTCACTTCTGCTAGTTCTTCTTTCCTCTACTTCATTATCATCCCTTTCCTCATCAAGGTTGAACATCATCTCAAAATATCCCATCATAGTTCCTTTTCTTCATCATTCTTCCTTCTTCGTCCCTTATTCTAACGTGTAATTTCTTTCTCCTATTTCTTACCTGACTATATAAAACCTGGCTTCCCGTACAACACGCTTTGCTCTTCTCTTATCCTTATATTCTTCCTTTGTTTCATCATTCCTATTCTTAAAACTACTGAAATTTTAGTGTATATGATTTCAACATCAAGATCATCAAGTCTGGTTTTCTGGTGACATCTAGGCTGGGACTCGAAGCCTGGTCTTGTGTACTGAGACTAGTTTTATTAAATAACTAGCTGAGGACAACCCGCTTCGCTGGGTTTCTTTTTGGTACATCCGTGCAGTTTTTTTCTGTATCTTGTAATGTATTGTTTGGACGCTCTCATATATTTAAAAAAGTCATGGATGAAGGTATTTTTCTAAGTATCGATATGAAAATTATTCTTTTAAGACTTCATCCATGAAGAATCACGCGCTTTTCAGGAATAATCTAGAAGGATTGCACCATAAAAACTTATTTTTTTTATTTCAAAATTTCACTCCGTAGTATTTATCAAACAAGCAAGAGACGCCATCTCCCTATACCCAATAGGAAGCTAGCGTTCAAGATACCTGTCGCAGGAACGCTTTCGATTTGTTGGTTTTGACACTGGTCATGAGAGGTCCAAGGGGTAAGAAGTATGTCATATATAAGCTGCTTGCGCGTATGAATATAGAGAGTAGTCGCATACATCCAGAGTGTGCCGGCGGCATAAACCTAGATAACATGCAATATCACGACAGTACATAATTTGTATTTCAAGTAAAAGTGTATAAGAAGATATCACGTAAAATATAATAATTGGCGCTCGATCACGGGGCTATAATTACCAATTATCACCATAATTGGCTCCCAATCGCGGGAAAATAATAATTCCGTATTATCATAATTGGCGCTCGATCACGGGGCTATAATTACCAATTATATCACAAACATTACGTAACGTTGTAAATTGGCGCCCAACGTGGGGCAATTATATCTCAATAACACCGTATCGTAATAATTGGCGCTCGATCACGGGGCTATAAATACCAATTATTTTTCAATAATTCCGAATCATTTTAATCTTGTATAAAAGACGTGCATTAAAAAACTTTTCATTCTTTTTCGGTGTACACAAACATCTTACATACTAAGTAATTTCATTAAAATACATTTTTATACACAATATTTAGTGTCTTGTTGTCTGGCGCATGCACAAATAGATTTTCTGCTTGCCCAACACGTGAAAGAGCAACGTAGCGTTGACCATGTGAGAAACAGGATTCTTTCAAAACTCCGCAATAGAACGTTTGACCCTGCTCCTTATTGATAGTGATACTATAAGCTAATCTCATGGAAATTGTAATCGTTTGAAACAAAATGACAAATCATTCGAGATCAATGGAATTCTTGGTATGAAAACCTCTTTTTCTTTGCCGGTTAGGATTACCGCCTCAATGATATTGCTAAGTAGCTGTTTCACACATAATCTTGTGCCATTACATAATTTCTGCGAGTCAAGATTTCGTAATAGTATAACTGGTTATCCAATTTTCAGCTTCATATATGTGAAGGCATACCGGGAGGATTTAATGAATTTAAAAATTCTGTTGGAAAGTTCACATATTCATATTGATCTATCAGTGTGTCTATCAATTAATATATTTTTTCTTCCCCCGGTATCATATTCTGTATCCACTCATTCGTTGCACTACATCATTCTTTGTGACTAAAATCGCTCGCTCACAAAACCATTCTTTATTCAGGTAATTTCTTTCTATAAGCGGATACACTTTTTATAAGTTGTTCTTCCGTTTCTACCACGTTGCACAATTCTTCTGTTAAAATGAGTTTACCAGTGTGCGGATCGAGGTAATAGGTACCATTTCCAATTTTCAAAAGATTTTCGGCAAATGCTTGTGCTCTCGGGTCTACTGTCATTATTGCACGCATATTTTCGTTAAAGATAACTTTTAACGCGATCCCAAAATATTGATCGCTTTAATAAACATGCGTTTATTTCATCGGCCGGTGTTGATTTTGGTATTACCGGCAATATCTGCCTAAAATCTCCTGATAAGCAATAAAATTCCCCCCATTAGTCTTGTGTTCTTTCGAAGATCCTGTAATGTTTTACCTAGCGCTTCGAGTGATTTTTATGAGCTATTGTACATTCATCCCATATAATGATTTTGCATCGCATTAAAAGCTGACCACGTGCCGAAAATCTTGTTATATCACAGACTGGATACTCTTGTTCGGCTACATTTAATGATAATTTTAAGTCTGAATGGGCCGTTTTCCCGCCCTCCATCAACGTAGCCGAGATTCCAGATGATGCCAATGCTAATGCGATTTGCTTTTTCACTCGAATTTTAGCTAGAATCAAATTAATAAGAAACGTTTACTAGTACCCCCTGGTAGCATCCAAAAAGATAATTCCCTTTTCATCTGTTTCAACACGATTTATGATTCTGTCGTATATAATCCATTGTGTTTGCGTTAATTTTGGTTCATTTTCTCTGATGTAGCGATGCAATTCTTTATGTTATAACTAAGTTCTTTCGTCAATTCAGAACTAACTGCGTCTAATTCACTTCTCACGGGAGGTTGTACTCCAAGTTGAATTAAACTTTGATTGCTCATCGTTAACCATCAATCCTCCAACATAATCAGGGCTTCATTATAAATATCTTCATTGAAAGTAACATCCAGATCCGGATTGTCTCTCCACACTGCGGCTAAAATGTCGTCACTCATGCTGTCGCGATATTTCATCCACTCTATTAGGATTTGAGGGATTACACAATGTTAGAATTATTGCAAAAAGTTCTCGCACTTGATCCGCTCTTGCTGCTTGTGCGACCTCTTTCATTGCTTGCTCCCAGTGATTGTCATTTTCTAACAGACCGCGGCGCTGAAATGCCTCTGGATACGTCTCACAAATGTAGCCGTCTACTGTTCGAAGATCTTCAAACGATGTTGGCCCATGTACTTCGTGAAGCAGTAGACGCAAGTAAAAACACTCTGCGTTTTCCGGATGTATACTCGACCAATAGCATTATCTTTGAATACTCCTTCAACCGGAATTCCTCTCTTCTGTCGATTGAGTTTTCTTCGTGACGCGTCCCATGTGTAGTAATTGGGAACTTCTGTACAGAAAAGTGTTCTTGAAAACGGGTCATTTTGGCACAATTTGAAAAATTCTGTCAAGGTCGTATGGGCGGGTTGGTTTGCAACTCTTCGTGCTGTTTCACTTGTAAAATACACTCGTTGTCCATTCTCAAGATGGACTGCTAAATGAACAACTGCTGGATCTCTGTCGTGGATTGGAAAACTTAATATACGCCAAACCGCCTCATTACTATTAATATATCGTCCCATTTGATATCGCAAAATTTCGTCATGTCGATTTTCATTAGTTAGTCCAAAGACAGCTATATCACTCTGCTTTTGTTAATATATTTACACATATATTTAATTGACTTCACAGAACTGCAATATTCTACGTTGATGTGTGCTTAAAACATCGTCGACAATAACGGATTGTATGGCACGATACATTGATTGTCAATTTCAACTTCTACGTCATTTCTCATCTTAATTTTCGCCGTAAATCCTCCTTCACTCGGTAGTCGACGTCTGTACTTTGGATAACCATCTTCACCCGTTTGCGTTTCTTTCAAAAATTGTCTTGGATACCGCTTTAAGCATTTGTTATCTTTCATACGGGGTGATTGCATATTAAGTACTCCAAATGGTCCATGTATCATATTTTTAACGATTATTTCATACATTACAGAATCTTCGGCCAGATTTGTAAACTCAGCCCTGATAACGTCATCGATTTGATTCGAACGAATTTTCTCTCTGAGCCAAATTAAATTGTGTGAGTGTGGCAATCCTCTTTTTTGCCATTCAATTGAGTACATCCAACAAATGACGTCTCCAAAAAGGTGACTCTTCACAATCGTATCAATGAATTTGACTTGCTTTTGTCTGAAACACTCGCGCAATAATGTCATGTTATCAGGTGGCGTTTGTCATAATGTAACTCATCTTTAATCTCTTTCCATGATGAATTACACGTAAAAGTTATAAACAAAAAGGACGACTGTGTTATCTAATGTAAGTAATAGCGTCTTGAGCATATTTGTGCCTATGTCTGGGACTACCGGTGAAGTAGAAGGCAAAATTACTAATCGCCTCAGATTCATCTGTTCGTAACTTGCTTTGATTTTGGCGGATGTAGAGCATCCTTCCGACTCTATTTTTGCATACATATCAACAATAAACTGTTGAAACAATTGCCGAAAATTAAGTAGATGATTGTATTCGTTTTCTCTATCCATTATGCGATATGAATAAAACTCTTTCGAAGTTACGTTTTTATTTGTAGGTCGATTCGTTTGTGGGTTGACGTGTTGTGTATTAAAATGGTAGCCATCTTCGCCTTGCCAAAATATTAATGGATATTGCAAGGCATCATAAATGTGATTCCTTTCTGCAATACGTTGCAACTCATTGCTCCTTCGTTATACCACAATGTCATGATAACTAATTTCACTGTCTACAATTACTACCGCTACTTCTATTTATTTTACCTTTGGTTGTTGCCTTATCTTCCGTGTTGAGTACCAGAAGTAGTACCCAACATGGGTTGATTTGGCTGATTTGTTTCTCACACAATTCTGCTATATTTGTCGACCGTTGATCTACTTCATCTCTGTGTAATTAAAAATTTCGGCGTTTCATTTGAAAGTGGTAATAATGACCCAATTTTATGATACACTTGTTCTTGGACACTAAACATCGGATTAAATCCTTCCTCTTCAATTATTGCTGTTGCTCCAAATGATGTCATTTGGAAACATGCGTTTGTAACGTCTAATTTTTTGTAAAAAGTATTTTGATTTCGGTGTTTCTCCATTCATATAATACAAAAATTCAGGCGGTGGCAAATTTAGTGCTGGCAATCTAATTTACCACTTGAGCAGCATACACTTGGCGTTTCTCTTTGAATTTTTTTGCCTTACAAAATATAATAATAATAATAATATTTAGCACCGCGTCTTACTACCCGTTCGGGTTATACGCTTAAGTACTAATTACGCTAATGGATTAGGAATTGGGGAGGTTGAATTTAGAGGAAGTGAACCCGCATTTGCGTGGAGGGAGAGTGGAAAACCATTTAGGAAAAACCACCCCAGTTCACCCGACCGAGATTCGAACCTCGATCTCCCGTCCTGGGCGGTCGAGCTCAACACGACTAGCGCGTTAGCCAACTACGCCACGAGGCGGGTACCTTACAAAAATTACATACTTTAACCATTCTCCCGATTACTATACTTGGATGTTCATTATAATTTTTAGTTGAGTCATAATGAAACGCTTCGTGTTCAAGACTGTAAATTCCTCGCCTCCTTTCACGCACAGCATGTACAGTTGTTTCCAATATTTGTGCCTCGACCTGCTCACCTAAGCGAAGGTTATTCATTCTCTCTATTTCGTTTATTTCATTTATCCGCCTTTGCATTTGTTTCCTTGCTCTACCATTCTTTGTCTTATTTAATCTGTTTCCCTAACATTTTCACGTTGCTCTTCTGTCTGATCATCTCTGCTCCGTTGAGAATTTTCTCGTATTAATGCTAGACATGCTTCTCTTTCTTCTTCAGTTTCATTTCCCCACGCCATCTTTTGTCTTTGTGATACAATTCGGGATCGCGAAAATTCTCTCTTACACTTTGGCATTTTTTCTCTTTATATTTTCACTTTTCACATTTACTATTCACTTTCTACTTTCAATTTTTCGATTTTTTACTTTTAACTTTGCCCGAGGTCGACCACTTTCAACCACCATATCTCCCACACCACCACAGCCACCAACACACAAACACCAGTGATCTGCGGAGGGTAGTTGTGGTTGCAAGGTGAAATATACAGACACACGCGTATATTTATATATATTGATTTCCCACCCTCCCTCCACACAAACGTTGTTACATTTCCTCTAAGTTCTATCTCCTTTATCTATACCTAGAGACACTCATTTGTGGCAAATAAAACTGTGAGATTTTGTTAAATAAAAGTTATATTTTGATTTTTAAAAAAACACTAAATAAAAGGTTAGATTCTGATTTGTGGTACAGTAGTCTCTCAGAAACTCGACCTAACGTGGATTGAGATGGTGTCGAGTTTTATGAATGAATTTGCATAAGATATATGTTTACTTAACAAGGATGAATCACAGTACAGTATTGAATATTATAGGTACAATTTTACGGTACAGTAACAGTAATATACATACATTACAATATATTACATGTTAATATAATGGTGTACATACATACGTGTAATATACAGAGTTGCAGTATACTATTGTACTTATAATATTGTATTGATTCGAATAACACGTTACTGAATTGTAAAACTACAAACACAGCACTTGTAAAAACACCACAGCACAACTGTTACACAAACAAAGCGTGTAGAGTTACACGGAATGTCGAGTTTCCGAGACTCTACTGTAATTAAAGTTATCATTTCATTAAATAAACTTTTATTTTGATATAAAAGGTCAAAACAAAATTGTTTTTGCGCCGACCATGACATATCAACTTGAATATATATTATTCTAGGAATATAAAAATTAGAGCTAAAAGGTTTTATGTTTTTAACTATTCCTGGCATACTATAAAAACAAGTTGCACACACTGTAGACAACCTATTAACTTAGATGCAAAAGCCATTTTTTGAATATTCATGCTTTCATTGAAAAAATACTTAAAACTTTTGGCATTTTAAATTTTCATTCATCTATTCTATTAATCTTTCATATAACAACACTTAATCAATACACAAGAAAATAATGTATGATGGAAGAGAACCAAAGAAATGAAGATAAAAAGATCTCAATTTAGCTTAAATATTATGCAATTTTTTTCTTGTTTAATATTCGTCTTTGGACACAATATAGCTGTCAAAGTAGCCAGTTCAAACATTTCTTTTAACAATTATCTTTTGTTTAGGAAAAACATTTTCTTTGAGAAATCTTTTTGTACTAGCGCAGTTGGTAGCCTATTTATTTTTTCAATCAATTTCCAGGATAAACTTAAAACAACATTATGTTAGTGTTATTGTTAATTCACATTTTAATCAACAAAATTTACCAGAATTTCACATTTAAAAGACAAAATGATAAATTTTGCAAAAATATTTTATTTCATTTTATTTTTTAAATGTATTATTACTTAAAAAAATACAATGATTTTTAAATGTTTTGATAGAAAGTTTAATGTGTGGAGTAAATGTTCTGTAAAAACATGCCTCACAAAATTTGGGCGTGTCTAAACTGGTTGTGTAAGTGAAATAAAAAACTATAATTATTTCACTTAATTTTATATTTAATTTTTTTCAAAAAGAACTAAAATTTATTTTTCCTATTATAATAATGGTTGGGAATTCATGTCAAGATCTTCAAATTTGGCTTTTAGAAGCTTATTGAGTTTTTTTCTTCAGTAAAACCTTTTTTATAAGTTGTTTATAATTCAGTTACCATGAAAGGTATAATTTTACAGATTATATTATAGCCCTATTTTTGCTAGGTGATGGTGTAGCAAGTCAAGGAAAGCTCTCATTGTAAATCAAGTGTGTTAATTTATATTCTATGAAGATTGTATTATATTTGGAAGAAGGTATAGAAAAGGTGGATAGAAACAGATAAAAGGAACAAACACATTATGGCTTTTACAATGAAAAGAAAACAGTTCACATTTTACATTCCTTTGTTATACCTTTTACATGTTCCTATCTATTTTATTTTTTTCTATGTGTGCTATCAGTCTTTACAATTTTTCATTTTATCCCCTTTTTTTTTCTTTCTCTTCTAGGAAGTTGCATTTCGCGTTTCACACTCCTACCTGATGAGTTCGGATAGAATGAAACCTAGGTCATGGGGATTGGGCGGTGACGATCGATTTTCTTTAAGAAGCAACCATTACTTCTTTGTCTGATGGCAGCAATGTAAGTGTGAAATGTTTCTTCTTTTCATTGTAAAAGCCATATTGTGTTTGTCCCTTATATATGTTTCTATCCACCTTTCCTGCAACTTCTACTAAATATAATACAATTACCTCATAAAGCAAAAAGAGGTTTTCCCTATAGATACATAATTCTATGAAAAATGCATTTTCTGTCAGTGCACTATCTTCAGTAGCCATCTACACAAATGTGTGTGTTTGTGGCTCTAGTGAGCTAGTTGATGAATCTCCCAAGCCAGCTGCCGGCTCTCCCTACCACTAGCAGGGTAGAGTCTTATATAACCTTTCACATGAACACATGATGGCTGAAGCTCAGTACAGAAAAGCTGTTTTTCAAATCGCACCCAGTGTAGACATTGTGGACACCTACTGGAATGACTAAAGTAATCAGCTGAAGAAAAAAAAACCACTTGTCTTGAAATGTTAAGTTTCTTTTCTAGAGAGAATTTAAAAAAAAATACAGCTCATCAAAAGATGACATAGAAATAATTAAAAAAATTTACATTGTCTTTTCTGATTTCAGGTATATGAAAACAATCATTAACATCCTTAAAATCATTATTGGATGCACCCATAATTTAATTTTGACGTTTCTTTAATATCTGTCAAGGGTGTCTTGGAATATAATGCCAGTTTTTTCTATCTTCAATAAATACTGCAAAAAAACACTTGTCTTTTCTCCCATTCCCTACATCCATCAAATTATAAAATTTCAGAAAATACCCACTCTTGTGCAAAGCCAGGGACACACCGGCATTTTGAAGGCTGCAACAAGGTAGTTCTAGTGTATTGTATTGTTTCAAATGAGAAGGTCAGACGAGCATCCTGAACATTTCTATAGTTTTGTCAACAGAGATGTTTGAGTTTGTCTGTTGAGACAATCACACATTTAAAACGCTACCCATATGATCAGCCAACCATACACTGTCAGTTCCAAACTTTCTTTTTAAAATGGCTTGATACAGCTGGAGCAAGCAGATCATTATTTTTCCCTAGAGCCCAAGTTAGCTGTGTTTGTACAGCAGCGTGACATCCCAGCTGCTCTTGCGTTCGGAACAGCTAATAGGTTTCCCCGCCGAGACTAGACTGACAATGCCTGAGAGATCGAGGTTTGAACCTCAGTCAGATGTCTGATGTAATGAAAGGGGGGGGGGGGGGGGTGTTACACAATGATTTTCCACTTTCCATACAAATGTGGGCTACAGGTCTAAATTCATCCTTCCTCAATAGTGTAATTGGTACATAGGTTTATAAACTGAACAGGATGTGAAGGGGGAAATAGTGTTAGACAATTTAAAAAAATATATATACTTTGTGAATGAGTGAAGAGAACAGAGTTATGGGACGAGGATAATCATTCTAAGTAAAGTTGGAGATAAGAGTAAATAATAAACAGTATTATCTTCAAAGTTATTTTATTACACAAGTTTTTTTTAAATTTTATGAAATGGTAACAATATTATGTCAAAAATTGTGATAGTATTTTATCTTCAGGAAAACAAATAATTGGAAAACGTTAATTACAAATGCCAAATTGAGAAATTAATAAGTTTTAAATACATTTGTTGAAAGGCCATAAATGGAGTTTTACAGTTTAACTGACTTTACTAAAGAAATTTTAAAGCAAACCTAAATAAAGTGGCAATTTTGTTAGTACACCCGCATTCACGTTAAAGAGGGTGGGAAAACCACAAGGAAAATACACGTGGAAAACCACCCCCAGTGTACTTTTAACAAATTTTCCATCTGAAACATCAGACTCATTTTAACTTAGATTAATCAAGAAGTTATATTGTAGCTTCTAAATAGGAGTCCAATAATCACTATTAATTAGGATGCTTAAATATTTACACAATGCTACTGGATATGCCATAGCAAATCAATCTAACTCATTCAAACTGTTAACACTTCTATGGCACAAAATAATTGCAGCAGTTTAAAAAATATATTTAGTTTAATAAATTAATGCAAAGTTAAAATGTATCCAGGCATCAATATATTTTGATTTTAATTTTTCAATTTATTATGTATAGTACAAACTAAAATGGGTTGGGTACTTACTATAAAAACAATAATTTAAAATAACTTTTTTACAGAATATGGCAATAGAAAATTACTAGTTTGTAGGTTTTTTTTAAATACCTAAATGAAGTTATCATTCAAATTGTGTTGATTACGACTTAGTTAAAGTTATATTGAGAGGTTTTAATAAATCCACTCTTATTTACAAAGATCACATACTCAGTGAGCAAACAAAGACAACACATTTCCAAAAAAGTATTATTTCATCATTCAAAAGCAAATAAAACATGTCTAAACTGTCACAATATAGCTTATGTACATGGTATTGCTATTTTTAGATAAATCCATCCTAATTTGATCAGAACTTACTAAATCTATATACCTTATTTTATGGTTTTTACCTTTGCCCTGACCCTATGTTTTTAATCACTTTATATTAGTATTCAACATAAAACCAATTTCCTTCACAATTTTGAAATTAATAGTTGATAAAATGTATATATAAAATTCTGCTTTTCTTTTTCATAAGAATGATAAATCATTTAAAGTTGTTTTAAAATCATGTGACTTGATGTTTATTCACTGAAGACTTAGTGTTGAATTAATTCATAGTTCTTGCTTTACATTTAGAATAAAGTGATGTTTGACCCCCACAGTCCTCCACATCATAATTTTACTCCTGAAAATAACCCTTGATCTTATTGACTTTTTCTCTGAATATTACTTCAGCAGAGTATACTGCCATTTGTAGTGCTATCTTACTCAATCCAGAAATATCTCGACCCTCTTTGTTATCAATGTACAACCCACAACATTTTTATTTAGTTTTCCTGAAAAATAAGAGTGGGCGAAAACTTCCAAAGGTATTTGACCAACAAGACCTGTAAACATCATTCCCACAGAGAACATTTATTTTTTAGACACAAAAATATGACTTCACTTCAGGTTTATTGCCTGGCAATAACTGCAGGGAGTGGTTGGGAATCTGCAATTCTGAAAAAATCAGCACAACCGCCATAATGCTTATTACAAAAAGTAAGCTGTATCCAGTAAAAGCTGTGTGCTCAAAAGTACCAAATTTCCTTAAATAGTCATAGATCTGTGAGCGCAAGGCTAGTGAAGTTTAAACATATTTTTAGTGTTGGTAATTCAAACCACTCATAAAGCTGAGAATTTATAAGGATACACCCTTTGTAACGCAGTTGGTGACGAAGACGTTTATGATGAAATTTTCTTTCAAAGAAATACTGTACTAGTTTGGCTCCTCCAAACTGAAACGAGAAACACTTGAAACACCACACAAATGTTTACAAAGGAATTAAATATTATTTACAGGAATTTGTCTCATAATACAAGCATTCACAACAAAGTGGTTTCCCTTTCAGGAACACCTGGGGTTTTGATGACCCTGAATTAATCTTTTCTTCTACAATGACCTGAAACAAACCTCTTTAATCTCGGTCCATCATCTTTCTTCTGCAGTGACCTGGAATTGAACTTTATTGGCTGATAATTTATCTTTTATCGCTCGAGGAGATCTAGAATGAAACCTTTGAACCTACCCTTTTCTTATATGTGGCACTGCTATGAATCCATCTTCATTATTTTGCAGTGGTCTGGAATTAAATAAACCTCTTACCCTAATCAATTTTCTTTTATGAAGGGGTTGAGAATCGATCTCCTGTCTTCTACGGTGACCTTGAATATAAAACCTTTGATCCAGAACTTTCTAGTGATCTTTAATAAAACCTTTTTGACCCTCCCTCATATTGTGTGAGGCTGCGAATCTCTCTTCTTATGCGATGTCCTGGAAATAACCCTTTTAACCATAGCCCATCTTGTATGTGGTAGCTGAAAATCCATCTTCATTCTTCTACAGTGACCTGAAATGAAACCTTTGTCCCTAACTTGTCTTCTTGTGTGGTAGCTGTGAATCCATCTTCATCCTTCTACCGTGACCTGAAATGAAACCTTTAAATCTACCTAACTCATAATCATGTAGGTGGTGGAGTTTAAAATCCATTTTATTTTTCTAATGACCTGGAATGAAACCTTGGAAATTAATCCTTATTTCTTCGAGTGACCTGGAATAAAACTTTAGACCCTAATTTATCTTCTTGAAAGAATGGTGGCATTGAAGATATATTATGTTCTATGGCGACCTGGAAAAAAATTTACCCCAGCCCTTCTTGAATGTGGTGGAAGTGAATCCACAATTTCTTCCATGATAAACTGTAAAGAAGCCTTTGACACTAACCTATCTTCTTGAATGTGATAGTTTATATTTATTATATGGTGTCTTGGAATGTACAAATTATTGCCAAGCCATTTTCCTTTTTGTTAATGTAGTTGTGTTCACTAAATTTATTCTTCAATCTGCAATAGTGAATCCTTTTTTATAAAGCTATACTAATGATAGTTTATTTTACACGGATGAAAAATTAACATTTTCTTCCGCGACGACCTCCGACGACAGATCTTCCTTCTTCCGCGACGACAGATCTTCCTTCTTCCGCGGACGACAGATCTTCCTTCTTCCGCGGACGGACAGATCTTCCTTCTTCCGCGACGGACAGATCTTCCTTCTTCCGCCGACGGACAGATCTTCCTTCTTCCGCGACGACAGATCTTCCTTCTTCCGCGACGACAGATCTTCCTTCTTCCGCGACGACAGATCTTCCTTCTTCCGCTGACGACAGATCTTCCTTCTTCCGCGACGACAGATCTTCCTTCTTCCGCGACGACAGATCTTCCTTCTTCCGCGACGACAGATCTTCCTTCTTCCGCGACGACAGATCTTCCTTCTTCCGCGACGACAGATCTTCCTTCTTCCGCGACGACAGATCTTCCTTCTTCCCGCGATCGACAGATCTTCCTTCTTCCGCGACGACCTCCGACGACAGATCTTCCTTCTTCCGCGACGACCTCCGACGACAGATCTTCCTTCTTCCGCGACGACGAAACTTCTCTCTTCCGCGACGACCCAGACGGCGAAACTTCTCTCTTCCGCGACGACCACACGAAACGGCGAAACTTCTGTTGCAACAACCTATGCTTAATCTTCTTCTACACAGACCGACAATGAAATTTTTCTTCTTTCACACCTAACCTACACAGATTAATCTTATTACTTTGGAAAGTCCTTTAATTATCTTGTTTATTTAGCACCAACTTAGAACAATGACTAAGTTGTTCCTGTCAAATATTCTCTTCACAGTTATTTCATTTTAATTAAGTGAAACAAATAAATATATAATAAGTTACTTATGTTTGAATATGACTTGTAATTTTTTTAAATATAAACTTTTATTTCTACATTTCTGGTTGTATGCCAAATAAAAAGTAGTCTATAAATAGGCATAAATGATGAAAGTTTAAATAATTATTAGCATATTTAGTTTCAAAAAGTGATTTAGTATTAATAATCCACGTCAGGAGAGGTGGTATTTGAAAGCCAAGAAAAGTTATTGTTTATCCATTGGCCAACCATAATATGTTAAATTGTTATGGCTTTTGGTACAAACTTTTTTTTAATTATTAATAGTTTTTTATTATTGAACCACAACCTTAAGAAACTAATAGTTTGGATGCAAGATTCTTTTTGATTCTATAAAAGATTCTTCCCAGACTTTATTTTTAAAAGATTCTTTTCCATAAGTTTTTTTTTTGTAAAGATTCTTTTCCATACAGTTTTTTTTTGTAAAGATTCTTTTCCACACAGTTTTTTTTTGTAAAGATTCTTTTCCACTACAGTTTTTTTTTGTAAAGATTCTTTTCCATAGTAAGTTTTTTTTTGTAAAGATTCTTTTCCATACAGTTTTTTTTTGTAAAGATTCTTTTCCATACAGTTTTTTTTGTAAAGATTCTTTTCCATACGTAGTTCTTTTCATTTTATGTAAAGATTCTTTTTCATACAGTTGTTTTATGTAAAGATTCTTTTTCATACAGTTTTTTTTTGTAAAGATTCTTTTTCACAGTTGTTTTATGTAAAGATTCTTTTTCATACAGTTGTTTTATGTAAAGATTCTTTTTCATACAGTTGTTTTATGTAAAGATTCTTTTTCATACAGTTGTTTTTATGTAAAGATTCTTTTTCATACAGTTTTTTTGGTAAAGATTCTTTTTCATACGGTTTTTTTTGGTAAAGATTCTTTTCAGACTTTTTTCTCTAAAAAAGATTCTTTTCACACATTAAAAAAAATTTCACACTTTTTTTAAAAAAGATTTTAAAAGATTCTTCACACTTTAATAAATATTATTTTCAAATGTATTTCATTCCACCAAATTTTTTTTAAAGATTCTTTGCACACGTTTGTTTAGGTTTTATATTACATTCTTTTTATTCTAATTTACCCTTTTTTGGTAACTTATACACAGTAATACTTTTAAATAGGCCAATTAGCAAAGCAAAATAAAAATGATAGTTCAAGTGTCTAAACTTCTGTTATTCAATAAATAAATACCCCTATTAAAATAAAAATTAGAGTTTATTACTCATTCATGTTTAAACTTAAAATTATGCTATCCTTGTCTTGGCTCCTATTTATTGATAGTAACATTCCTTAGAGTTCTCCGCAAATGTTGGGACAATACCATATTCCAACATCATTTTCCTCCTAAATTATGTACCTCTAAGACGGTAAAAAAGTGCGTCCTTGCGCACCTCCACAGTGGTAGATATATGTACCCTGGCATATGTCTGCAATGGTAGGTATAGGCGCCCTCTCACACAGTGACACTTAGTAAAAGTGCCCCTCAAACTCCACAATGCCTCTGCCATGTTTGGAAAAGGTGCCCCTCGCACTCCAACGCCTCCGCGGCGAAGGGGAAAGGTGCCCCTCGCACTCCAACGCCTCCGCGGCGAAGGGGAAAGGTGCCCCTCGCACTCCAACGCCTCCGCGGCGAAGGGGAAAGGTGCCCCTCGCACTCCAACGCCTCCGCGGCGAAGGGGAAAGGTGCCCCTCGCACTCCAACGCCTCCGCGGCGAAGGGGAAAGGTGCCCCTCGCACTCCAACGCCTCCGCGGCGAAGGGGAAAGGTGCCCCTCGCACTCCAACGCCTCCGCGGCGAAGGGGAAAGGTGCCCCTCGCACTCCAACGCCTCCGCGGCGAAGGGGAAAGGTGCCCCTCGCACTCCAACGCCTCCGCGCGAAGGGGAAAGGTGCTCCTCGCACTCCAACGCCTCCGCGGCGAAGGGGAAAGGTGCCCCTCGCACTCCAACGCCTCCGCGGCGAAGGGGAAAGTGCCCCTCGCACTCCAACGCCTCCGCGGCGAAGGGAAAGGTGCCCCTCGCAATCCAACGCCTCCGCGGCGAAGGGAAAGGTGCCCCTCGCAATCCAACGCCTCCGCGGCGAAGGGAAAGGTGCCCCTCGCAATCCAACGCCTCCGCGGCGAAGGGGAAAGGTGCCCCTCGCAATCCAACGCCTCCGCGGCGAAGGGGAAAGGTGCCCCTCGCACTCCAACGCCTCCGCGGCGAAGGGAAAGGTGCCCCTCGCAATCCAACGCCTCCGCGACGAAGGGGAAAGGTGCCCCTCGCAATCCAACGCCTCCGCGACGAAGGGAAAGGTGCCCCTCGCAATCCAACGCCTCCGCGACGAAGGGGAAAGGTGCCCCTCGCAATCCAACGCCTCCGCGATGGTCGGACAAGGTGCCCCTCGCAATCCAACGCCTCCGCGATGGTCGGACAAGGTGCCCCTCGCACTCCAACGCCTCCGCGACGAAGGGTAAAGGTGCCCCTCGCACTCCAACGCCTCCGCGACGAAGGGTAAAGGTGCCCCTCGCACTCCAACGCCTCCGCGACGAAGGGTAAAGGTGCCCCTCGCACTCCAACGCCTCCGCGATGGTCGGACAAGGTGCCCCTCGCACTCCAACGCCTCCGCGATGGTCGGACAAGGTGCCCCTCGCACTCCAACGCCTCCGCGACGAAGGGTAAAGATGCCCCTCGCACTCCAACGCCTCCGCGACGAAGGGTAAAGATGCCCCTCGCACTCCAACGCCTCCGCGACGAAGGTAAAGATGCCCCTCGCACTCCAACGCCTCCGCGACGAAGGGTAAAGATGCCCCTCGCACTCCAACGCCTCCGCGACGAAGGGTAAAGTGCCCCTCGCACTCCAACGCCTCCGCGACGAAGGGTAAAGATGCCCCTCGCACTCCAACGCCTCCGCGACGAAGGGTAAAGATGCCCCTCGCACTCCAACGCCTCCGCGACGAAGGGTAAAGATGCCCCTCGCACTCCAACGCCTCCGCGACGAAGGGTAAAGATGCCCCTCGCACTCCAACGCCTCCGCGACGAAGGGTAAAGATGCCCCTCGCACTCCAACGCCTCCGCGACGAAGGGTAAAGATGCCCCTCGCACTCCAACGCCTCCGCGACGAAGGGTAAAGATGCCCCTCGCACTCCAACGCCTCCGCGATGGTCGGGAAAGGTGCCCCTCGCACTCCAACGCCTCCGCGATGGTCGGGAAAGGTGCCCCTCGCAAACGCCTGTGACGTCCAGGTAATGTGCCCTCATACTGCAAAGTCATCCGTGTCAGTAAAGAAGACCTCACACTCCAACACTGATCACTGCGACATCCAACACCGCTGAAGCGTTAAGGAAAGCTGTTCTCGCACTCCAACGCCTCTGTGACGGCAAGGAAAGATCCCCTCACACTCCAACACTTCTGCAATGATAAGAAAATCTGCCCTAATATGCCAACAACTACTGCGGTGACAAGGAAGGGTGCCAACACACCGCCTCACTCCACCGTGATAAGGAAGGTGCCGCTAGTTGACGGCTCAATCCTCCCTGACGATAAGGAAGGTTCCGCTAGTTGACGCCTCAATTCTCCGCGATAAGCAAGGTGCCGCTAGTTGACGACTCAATCCTTCGCGATAAGCAAGGTGCCGCTAGTTGACGACTCAATCCTTCGCGATAAGCAAGGTGCCGCTAGTTGACGACTCAATCCTCCTAAGCAAGTGCGCTAGTGAACTCAACTGCAATGGTAACGAGGGCGCTGCTAAAAGTGTCTCATACACCAACACCTATCCCCTTTACAATGTGAACTGAAGCTGTTACCTCACCCAAGCTTCTTTCTCCTACCAAGATGGTAAGTAAGGAAGCTTGACATCACCTCACTCATCTGTGATGGTTAGGATAGGTGCCAATGCATGCAGTCGCTTCTCTCCTCCAAGGTGCTAGAAAAGTTTTCAGCACACACAAATGCTTATCCCTCTATGATGGTAAAAAGGCGCCATTGCAAGTCAATGCCCAGCTCCTCTACATTAGTAGAAAGGGGCAGCAGTCACATGTCAAGGCCCAGCTCCTCTTACAACAGTAGAAAGGGGCAGTAGCACGTCAAGGCCCAGCTCCTCTTACAACAGTAGAAAGGGGCAGTAGCACGTCAAGGCCCAGCTCCTCTTACAACAGTAGAAAGGGGCAGTAACACGTCAATGTCTAGCTCCTCTTACAACAGTAGAAAGGGGCAGTAGCACGTCAATGTCTAGCTCCTCTTACAACAGTAGAAAGGGGCAGTAACACGTCAATGTCTAGCTCCTCTTACAACAGTAGAAAGGGGCAGTAACACGTCAAGGCCCAGCTCCTCTTACAACAGTAGAAAGGGGCAGTAGCACGTCAAGGCCCAGCTCCTCTTACAACAGTAGAAAGGGGCAGTAACACGTCAATGTCTAGCTCCTCTTACAACAGTAGAAAGGGGCAGTAACACATCAATGTCTAGCTCCTCTACAACAGTAGAAAGTGGCAGTAACACGTCAACGCCTAGCTCCTCTTACAACAGTAGAAAGGGGCAGTAACACGTCAAGGCCCAGCTCCTCTTACAACAGTAGAAAGGGGCAGTAGCACGTCAAGGCCCAGCTCCTCTTACAACAGTAGAAAGGGGCAGTAACACGTCAATGTCTAGCTCCTCTTACAACAGTAGAAAGGGGCGTAACACTCAAGCCCACTCATCTGTACAAGTAGATAGGGCATAGCAGTCAGGCCCAGCTCCTCTTCAACAGTAGAAAGTGCAGTAACACGTCAATGCTAGCTCCTCTTACAAGTAAAAGGGCATAGCAAGTCAATGTCTAGCTCCTCTTACATCAGTAGAAAGGGGCAGTAACAGTCAATTCTAGGCAGTCCTCTTACAACAGTAGAAAGGGGCAGTAACACGTCAAGGCCCAGCTCCTCTTACAACAGTAGAAAGGGGCAGTAGCACGTCAAGGCCCAGCTCCTCTTACAACAGTAGAAAGGGGCAGTAACACGTCAATGTCTAGCTCCTCTTACAACAGTAGAAAGGGGCAGTAACACGTCAATGTCTAGCTCCTCTTACAACAGTAGAAAGGGGCAGTAGCACGTCAAGGCCAGCTCCTCTTACAACAGTAGAAAGGGGCAGTAACACGTCAATGTCTAGCTCCTCTACAACAGTAGAAAGGGGCAGTAACACATCAATGTCTAGCTCCTCTACAACAGTAGAAAGTGGCAGTAACACGTCAACGCCTAGCTCCTCTACAAGAGTATAATGGGAATATCACACACCTATGCCAAATTCCTCCACAGTGATAGAAAGACACTCAATATTGTAAAAGCCCAACTTCACCCATTGGTAGAAAGATCCTGTTGCATGCCAACACCTCACTCCTCCACAATGGAAGGTGTGGCCTCCGCTCACAAAGGCTCTACTCTTCCGCTAGGAAATGATAGGTGCCACCAATTATGAGTCATTCTTCCTGATGGTTGAGAAGCTGTCACACCAAGAACCCTACATTTCCAAAATGATTGTGGTAAAATGCCACTGCCCAGGATCATTGCCAAATTTTTGCACTTCTTTCCCACAAGTAAAGGTCTAAATGGGGAGGCAACAATCTGTTACAATTGACCCCTAAGCATCCATTTGACCTTGTCAACGTTGTGCTCTTGGAAGAGACATCTCAACCACTCCTTATCGACTAGGGTATACATTCAAAGGACATGAAAGTGTTAAACTACATACAATACAAATATTTTTATGTTCCTAAATTCAACAAACCAGCTTGGATTTAAAGAGCGAATTAATGTATTCTACTAACATAGGTATAAAATTTTACTTGTAAGGTTTTGCTTGTTCCACATAGACTCTCAAGTTGCGCTATGCTCAGCATGTCTTCACTGGGAATAGTCGATCGATGCTCACTACAGGAACCAAAGGATTTTCTAAAACATCACAGACTTTTAACCACCCCCCTTCCCCCAACCATCCCCATAACCCCTTCAAAGAAACAATTAAAATAAAGATTAACACCTACCTTAACTAATCTATAGTAATTATTTAAGAAGCCAAACTAAGTAAACAATTACTTTAATGTTATAAAATATGTTTAAGGCACTAAGAAATTGTCAACATTGAAAGTGCATTATTCCAAACAATATAATCACTAACAAAGCATGATCCATCCGTAATCATTTCAAATCAATTGCAATAGTAAAATATAGTTAAATTCACAATTTGGTAAAAGATTTGTTTTTAAACAAGCTTAATTAAGATGCACAGTGCAAAACATCAACACAGGGTGGTAGATTCTCTCAAAATATCTACTATAGTAGCAGTCTAATAGAAAGATGGAAGTATGAATCGAGGACATTCAAAATATTTGGGATTTAGATAATATGTAAATATGCTTAAAGGATTGTTATAGGTTTATAGGAAACATTACCAGTGATGGTTTTGGCTGCGGCCAACGTGCAAGATCCACAACATTGTTGCTATACCACCCTTAGACGAATAAACACTCGGTGACCAAAATAGTTGTGGAAATCACACCTTCAATGAGAACATGGAGCAAAACAAACACAGAACACTAACTCAACGTGCAATCACATAGTGTGATCTTGACGCTACTAATATCACCCATAGTAAAGAGTTTGTCTGTTATGTCTCTATAGTATTATTCGGAAATAAAAATTGCTAAAAGATCAAGTCCATCAAGATTTTATTGTGGAAGTTTCAAACACCAATTCAACTAAACGTTCAAATCTATGCTAAGTCAAAATGAACTAATTAAACTAAGTGAATGAGTAAAATGCTTCTATAGACACAGTGAAAAGTCAACCATGTTAAAAGATATTGTGCAAATAGCAGAATTCTTGCTTCCACAACAAAACAAATTAAGATTTCATTCTTTAAAATGTGGCTATCAAATTAGCCATATAAGGGCAATTAAATAAAGTTCCAACTACATTCACCAAGATAATTAATTTTGATACAAAGTAAGCTCATAAATAGTAGACATTGCATAAAAAAACTCTTAATTTAATCATGCTGCTGAACATACACAAGCTCGGCCTCTATCCCAGAAGAATCTATAAAATAAAATACCTTGCCTGCCATTATTTGTAGAATCTTGGGCATGAAAGTGCAAAAATATTATTTCAACGCACATTTAGTTTAGCTGTGCAGGTTAGTACACGTGCATTAATAAAATCCTTTACATCTTATTAATCAAGCTATCTGGCTAGTTTCAGAAATGTATAGGTACTTAAGACCAAAAGAAATTACAAATAAACAAATCAAGGAGAATACAATAAGCTTCAATCCAGCACGCACATTATTTTGGTCCATACAGGGAGCACTAGCCAATTAAAGAGCACCTTAAATCAACCACAGCAAAGTCACAAAATCCCAACCAAATAGTATGAGTCGAGATGACTTGAAAGATTTCAACTTGCCACACCACTTTTAAATTTGGCTGCAAGGGAACAAAACAAGCCATTCTAGCAAAAAATAAATCAAATTTGATTCAAAGAAGGAAATATATCAAATCGAGGCTTCAGACAAAAGTGTGATAAAGGTTACTTGTACACAATGATAAATACCTCAACATGAAGAAACCAAACAAGACATGTCAACATCGACAACTTTCACAGATGGATGAACATAATTGTAACTACAACAAATATTTCCAACCACACCGCAGAGGGGTAAACCCAAATACCAGCCAAACAAAATCTAAAATATTTACAATGAGCAAGATGCCTTAATCATGTAATTACCATTTACTAGTTATAATTTAACTAACTCTGTGAAACAGTAAGTTGTTTCAATTTATGTGCTCAGTTAAGTGAGGTTATCAAGAAATAATAGAAATTGCAAATTAATTTAAAAATAAACTGTTTGCATATACAAAATGGCAAATATTTTCTTCCACTTGGAAAAACACATGCGGTATCGGTAAATAATAGATAATAAAATCTAGCCTCCTATTATCTCACACCTCATTTCAAAAAACACACATTATGGCTATTCAAAATCAACAATACTTAGTATTATACTTCTAAACCATTGATCAATACTTTTTTTTTTTTAAACCCAATGGGGTCGGCTAGGAAATCTGTGCTAAATGCCCAGTGCTTCCACACAGTCAAAAGTACTTACTAGTATCAGAATCTTTTAGTCAAGAATTGGGTTATGTTTAGATAATAGTTAACAGACACCACTTGTACTAGAGAAGATAAAAGGATAAAAATGCTTACAAGTTTAAGTTGCGGGTATAGCACAAAACGCCAGCTACACCACAAAACTGGTTTTCAATACAAAAGTGCGGGAATAGAGCCCTAGCGTTGGTCCACAGCACACATTCAGCTTCTACATTGCATCACTACAAATAAATATCTTTTCCGTCCATTCTTATAGTAGAATCTAGTACAAGAGAATATTCACATGCAAAACCAGACTATTAACAAACAGAAAAAAGCAATGGAATAACAAATAAATTCATGCTTTAAATTCCTTAAGGTTATATTATAAATTGACACAAATCATTTTGCTTGCCTTAATTAGCTTAAAGTATATGAAAAAATCCTCAACTTTTTTTTAAATACCAATTTGCTGTAAGTGGATTATCTATTCAATATAATTATATTTGACCAAGAAGTAATCTTGTGAACAAGCAAGGAAAAAAGTAGACGTGCCATTCATCTAGGTGAACCATACCTTCACCAACATTTTAAATTTTAAGCAGATCTTCATTATAAATTGTAAGAAAACATTTAACTTTTAGTATTGCATCATTTGTAAATTAATGAGTGCAAACATGGTTGAAGAAAGATAATTTGAAAAAAAAAACTTTAAAATTCATAGCTTATCTGTTACTCCTACAAGAAAACACTCTTCAAATGCATGACACCTGAAGATGGTCGATCATGATGCGATTCCCAAATTCCTCAAGGCTCAAACCTAAAAAAGCCACACCTTGCCCCAAACTCTGATATAGAGCAGGAACAAGAGAAAACAAGGTATATTTAAGATTAAAAAAAGGGGGAGAGGGGTATTTAGGCAATGACAATATTTGATTCTGTGGATGATTGGAGTTCTATTTTAAAGTCTCAGCATATTATGCCATTTAAAAATTTCCAGAATATTTTACTTTGTTTTATATAATTGATAATTAACAAGATTTAAAATACATTACAAATGAGCATTATGCAATTAACTCACACCTAACGACAGTTACTTCAATCTCGCCCGAAGAAAGAACTAGACACATCTCACCAACAAGTGTGGCACGCTTACCTGAAAAAAACCCACCCACAAACACTCCTGGTAAACAGTGTCACACAAAAAGAATCAAGTTAACAAATAGAAGTGGTAAACTACTATTAAAAAAAAAAGGCCAACATGGCCCAAACCTCTCAAATGATTTATCCAGCACTAGCCAACTTGCTAGTAATAGAATATGATTAGGTTAATTCGAATAATAATAGTAGATAAATTTGTCCAAACCATGCTCCCCGCAGACAAGCTTCGACCTCAACCAAGGGATGACTGTCAGAACAGTAACACACAGCCAATCACTTGACCAGATTATTTTGAGCTCCGTCAGGACTACTTCCTGGAATAAACCCTCTTACATCCTGATCTTTACTCGGACCAGTGGTAAGAAGGGAAATATACAGGGCGGACAGCAAAAGATTCCAAACAAGTGAACAACTCTTTGAGACAAGAAATATTTGTATCATACTATAAATCATTAGCATTTTGTTGTAGAACACGACTATTAAAAGTAAAAAATAAATTCATAAACAATGTTGCTTACAGTTATCTTCATAGTGGTTAGATTTCTTCGTTGTAGTTATTAATTACCAAACTAGAAAGAGAACATCAAATCCAACAAAGATACCAAACCGTTTCACTATGATAAAGTCACATTTCTCACCAGTAAAAGCAAATTGAAAAATTGAGAGGAATGTGATAAAGAGGGGACGAAGGAAAAACCAACTTTGTACAAGAGATTGCAATGCATTTTTTAACTTGGCAATTCAAAACAAGTCCTATGTTTTAAATAAAGAAACGTAAGTCTGAGAATAAGAGTCATATAGGTATAGGTAGGAATAACAGTATTGATTAGTTACTAAAGTTATTAAAACAACTTTAATATACTCATACATCAAGTCTTGTCATCTGCAGCTGTCATTTTTGAAAGATATTATCAATACATATAAAATACAATATAGTAAAATGTTACCAATGTTGACCGCAAATAAATATGTTTAATTATCTAGGCTGTTCTTCCAACCAAAATCAGAGTATAAGTATAGTACACATAAGAAAAATTATAACTTATCTGACAACTGTCTTGGAACCTTTGAAAGTCTCCATTTCCTCTATATTACGTCATAGCACCATCATTATCTAAAACAATAAATTTATCTTTCTCCCAAAAACTCCATATTGGGTGCATGCAAGTGTACTTTTAAGAAAATATTTAAATTAATTCTAATATACTAGCAAGAATTTACAAAATATATAGAGGGGACCCACCAGTGTCTTGTGTTCCTGCAGACAATCCATGCAATAAATTTCTAAATTAATACAACAATATGCTTGATAAAAAAAAGTCTTTAAAGAATGTAGATTATTAGTGAGCTAACTAGCTGTGCATCTATTTCAGCTAAGGGGTTTTCACAATGTAAGGGAGAGCAGCAAAACAACCAGAATTACTAGCAGCAGATTCTCTGAAAAAAGCCTCCTCAACCAGCATGGAACAAACGAGTTTAATTCTCAGACTTAAAAAGTGAAGAGTAAACTAAATTCAAATTATTGTATAAGCATTATATTTAGTAAAATAAAGATATAATAAAGTTTAATAAAAGGTACAATCAAAGGACATTGAATAGGAGGCATTTCAAGTAATCAAAATTATACACAGCTCATTAATTCGCATCAACTTATGATCCCAATATTGAGGACATGTCTAGTTTATGAAGATGCTCTCCTAAATTGTCATTTGTGTGCACATTTATAGTAAATAAACCCATAGATCCACAGTTCAAACCTCTAAGACTACAATTTAATCAAACACTATATAGGTGACATACGAAACATAACAAGTGTTATATAAACAACTAATACCTAAACGTTAGCTACCCTACCATCGATTAATATGAAAAATACAGAATATCAGTAACTATAAAAATTTGTTTTCTTAAATAAACAACATTAAAAAAAATATAATCTTTTGTGAATTTTTTGTACCCCTTCAACTAAAAGTATTATTTTTTTTTACTTATTATTATGTGGGAACTATTATCTCCAGCTGAAAGCTTTAGCAGCCAAAAGTTGAAATTTTGAATAGGCCCAGCAATCACACCAACAGGCAGATTAATTCGCACGACTATTAACCTTTTTCTTCAAAACTAAGCACATACAAATTATCAAATAACCATCACATATTAAAACCTGCTGAAAAACCAAAACGTGTCTTATACAAAAGTTGATCGTTTATCTCGTGCACATTAACCATTCTACAAACATAGACACCTTACACCAGATAAGTTGCTTTTAATACACACATAATGTACAGTACATAAAGGAGCCAAAAAAATAGCATTCCACTAGACACGTGGACCATCACTAAGTTAGTATGTGAAGAAAGAAACCTAAGTGAATTTTTACACGCCAGAGTAGGTGCAGTGTAGACACCATAAAAAATTAGAAAGTCTTGGAATCGCACCAGGAAAACTAATAACCCAACTAATTTATTTTTTATAACGAGCCATAAATGATCTCAAAGCCATGCCTACACACAATGGCTACCATGCCACAGTGTGAGAAAATACAGATACAGACTGAAACCCTAAGAACATTTATCAGCATATTAAACATTCGGGAGATTCACAAAACTCAAGTTGACAAAATCAAGCACAGTGCAGTTGAAATGGCCGTGGGTAAATTTTACATCACACTGGTTAGCTCCTTGAAAATGGTTAAAAGCTCTCCTAGAACAATGAGAGGACATACAGAACCGCTGTAAGAGTACATGCGTGTGAAAAGACTTCTTGCGATTTTTTCATACACACTTTCAAAACTGGACAGTGTATTGCAACAAGGAACCAACCCCCCAGAGGGTGACTGAATTCCCATTGCATTGCACAGTCTCATCAATACATCTCCATGAAAAAAATTGATTCATATATTAAAAAAAAAAAAAAAAAAAAATGCAGGCTCCCTTCACCCCAACTCCTGCGCCACTTCCTCACCAAATTTTTTAGTTTTGGAAATGTGTATGACTTATTCAATATAACACTAAAATTATATTATTTAGTTGTCAAAATACAAACACCAACTTAACTACCCCAAATAAAACTTCTCTGATGCATGATGGTTGACCCATGTTGCAGCCATAAATGGGAGTTTGAAGTCACAATCTAAATCGTTCTAACTCGTTCCAGTTATATCTTCGTCCAAAATGAGCATACTATACTTTTACTAGCTTTGGTGTCAATCTGCAGGAGTCTGTATGACTATTGTAAACATCACATTGAAAGGAAACTTCAAACCTGTAATGTAAACTAACAAATATAATCCACCACCAACCACCCTTTTCCCTTACATTATCTAATAAATGTTACTACAGAAATTGCAGTTGAAATACTAACAAATTTAAGGTCAAAATAAATTTCCACAAAAAATGGGACGCATTGAAATAATTAATTTTCAAGAGAAAAAAAAAGCTGTTCTAATAAACCAAATGATCCTCCATAACTGATTCTGGAATAGTGTCGCGTTTCTATATGCCAATTTATTAACCTATTTACTATAGTTTTCTGTAACTACAAGTTGCTTTAGATACCAGCAGCAAATGATTTAAAGGCCTTGCTTCATTTTACTAATTTACATGTCTAAAAGTTTTATCTTTTTAAAGATTATTTCCAACCATAAATTGTTAAATCATATTTCCATTTTCTGTAGGAGGCAAATTGGGTATGATGCACACCTACATTCAATGGGAGAGAAGAATTCAAAAATGTATTTCCTACTTGAAATATATTTTTTGTTAGATTTAATGAGAGCAGGGAAAATTAAGCACATTCAGTATAATTAAATCATTCAACACCGTGACTCGGTCGGTGGCGTATCTTTCTGCCGGGCCAAGGGTCCCAGGTCTGATTCCCAGCATGGTAGAAAAATTTATCATATGTATAAAATCAAACCTAGTAAATTACATGCTTTGAATTATAAATATGTGTGGAACCAGATCCCCGCAACATATAACTAAGAAAGTCGTTTCCAGTTATTTTTACATGTCTTTGGATTCAACGTTTTTCCACGGAAACACTGAACAGTACAATCATCTAATCTTATGACAAAGCAATACATTTCAACACGGAGAAAACAATCTCAATTTGTTGTGTGTTAAGGTGTGAAATTAATATAATTTTAATAAATGTATTGATTTTCCCACCTTACATTAAAATTTCTTAATATTTACAGTCTTTACCTGCCTATAGCCATCATTTCATCCATTTGTCCAGCAATAAATAAATACAGAATAAGCCTCCAGAAAATTAGTTTCAACATCCAGACAATATTTGGGAACAGTTTATGGTCTAAAGTATAAAAAAAATCATGGGTATGCAATCTACAGCAAGATGTTATCAACATTATAAATGCACAATTGTTTCTCAGTTTATTTATGTTACCATTAATAAAACCTGACAATATTAATATAGAGCGCCTGTAAAAGAACAAAATTGTGACAATGTTCTAATTCTGAAATTAGATTTGAGGAAATTGATATCTATAGATCTCTATAGATATAAATAACAAATTACATTTTGTACCTTTATCGATGAATTTTATTCATACTTTTTACATCTTACCAGCATTAGAAGCCACCTCTTTCCTAAGAGTCGTTGAGACCATCGCCATCTTTCCTAGAAAGTTGCAGGTATCATCATCATCATCATCTTTCCTAGAAAGTTGCAGGTATCATCATCATCATCATCATCATCTTTCCTAGAAAGTTGCAGGTATCATCATCATCATCTTTCCTAGAAAGTTGCAGGAATCATCATCATTCCTAGAAAGTTGCAGGCATCATCATCATCTTTCCTAGAAAGTTGCAGGTATCATCATCATCATCTTTCCTAGAAAGTTGCAGGTATCATCATCATCTTTCCTAGAGTTGCATGGATCATCATTATCATCATCATCTTTCCTAGAGGTGCATGGATCATCATCATCTTTCCTAGAGAGTTGCATGGATGATCGTCATATTTCCTAGAAAGTTGCAGGTATCGTCATCATTATCATCATCTTTCCTAGAAAGTTGCAGGTATCGTCATCATTATCATCATCTTTCCTAGAAAGTTGCAGGTATCGTCATCATTATATCATCTTTCCTAGAAAGTTGCAGGTATCATCATCATCATCATTCCTAGAAAGTTGCAGGTATCATCATCAGCATCTTTCCTAGAGAGTTGCATGGATCATCTCATTTTCCTAGAGAGTTGCATAGGATCTATCATCTTATCATTTCCTAGAGAGTTGCATGGATCATCAATCATCATCATTCCTAGAAGTTGCATGGATCATCATCATCTTTCCTAGAGAGTTGCATGGTATCATATCATCATTTCCTAGAGAGTTGCATGGATCATCTTTCATCATCTTTCCTAGAGAGTTGCATGGATCTCATCATCTTTCCTAGAGTTTGCATGGATTCATCATCATCATCTTTCCTAGAGAAGTTGCAGGATCATCATCATCATCTTTCCTAGAAGTTGCATGGATCTCATCATCATCTTTCCTAGAAGTTGCATGGATCATCATCATCATTTCCTAGAAGTTGCAGGTATCATCATCATCATCTTTCCTAGAGAGTTGCATGGATTCATCATCATCTTTCCTGAGAGTTGCATGGATCATCATCATCTTTCCTAGAGAGTTGCATGGATCATCATCATCATCTTTTCTAGAGAGTTGCATGGATCTCATCATCATCTTTCCTAGAGTTGCATGGTCATCATCATTCAAGGTTGCATGGATCATCAATCTTTCTAGAGATTGCATGGATCATCATCATCATCTCTTCTAGAGAGTTGCATGGATTCATCATCTTCCTAGAATGCATGATTCATCATATCTTCCTGAGAGTTGCAGGATCATCATCATTTCTAGAGAGTTGCATGGATCATCATCATCTTCCTAGAAGTTGCAGGATCTCATCATCATTTCTAGAGTTGCAGGATCATCATCATCTTTCTAGAAGTTGCATGGATCATCATCATCATCTTTCTAGAAGTTGCATGGATATCATCATCTTTCCTAGAAGTTGCGGATCTCATCATATCTTTCTAGAAGTTGCAGGTATCATCATCATATCTTTCTAGAAGTTGCAGGACATCATCACATCTTTCTAGAAGTTGCAGGATCATCATCATCATCTTTCCTAGAAGTTGCATAGATCATCATCATCTTTCCTAGAGTTGCATGGTTATCATCATCTCTTTCCTAGAGGTTGCATGGATCATCATCTTCTTCCTAGAGAGTTGCAGGATCATCTCATCATTCCTAGAAGTTGCAGGTTCATCATCCTTTCCTAGAAGTTGCAGGTCATCTATCATCATTCCTAGAAGTTGCATGGATCATCATCATCATCTTCCTAGAGAGTTGCAGGATCATCATCATCATCTTTCCTAGAGTTGCGGATATCATCATCATCTTTCTAGGAGTTGCATGATCATCTCATTCTAGAGTTGCATGGATCATCTTCATCTTTCCTAGAGTTGCATGGATCATCATCATCATCTTTCCTAGAGAGTTGCATGGATCATCATCATCTTTCCTAGAGAGTTGCATGGTATCTCATCATCTTTCCTAGAAGTTGCAGGATCATCATCATCCATTCCTAGAAGTTGCAGGATCATCATATCATCTTCCTAGAAAGTTGCATGGATCATCATCATTTTCCTAGAAGTTGCATGGATATCATCATCATCTTTCCTAGAAGTTGCATGGATCATCATCATCTTTCCTAGAGAGTTGCATGGATCATCATCATCTTTCCTAGAGAGTTGCATGGATCATATCATCATCTTTCCTAGAGAGTTGCATGGATCATCATCATCTTTCCTAGAGAGTTGCATGTCATCATATCATCTTTCCTAGAAGTTGCATGGATCATCATTCATTTCCTAGAGAGTTGCATGGATCATCATCATCATCTTTCCTAGAGAGTTGCATGATCATCATCATCTTTCCTAGAGAGTTGCATGGATATCATCATCTTCCTAGAGAGTTGCAGGATCATCATCATCATCTTTCCTAGAGAGTTGCAGGTCATCATCATCTTCTAGAGAGTTGCATGGTCTCTATATTCCTAGAGAGTTGCATGGATCATCATCATCATCTTTCCTAGAGAGTTGCAGGATCATCATCATCTTTCCTAGAGAGTTGCATGGATCATCATCATCATCTTTCCTAGAGAGTTGCATGGATCATCATCATCATCTTTCCTAGAGAGTTGCATGGATCATCATCATTCCTATAGAGTTGCATGGATCATCATCATTCCTATAGAGTTGCATGGATCATCATCATTCCTAGAGATTTGCATGGATCATCATCATTCCTAGAGATTTGCATGGATCATCTCATCATCATTCCTAGAGATTTGCATGGATCATCTCAACATCATTCCTAGAGATTTGCATGGATCATCTCATCATCATTCCTAGAGATTTGCATGGATCATCATCATCATTCCTAGAGATTTGCATGGATCATCATCTTTCCTAGAGATTTGCATGGATCATCATCTTTCCTAGAGATTTGCATGGATCATCATCTTTCCTAGAGATTTGCATGGATCATCATCTTTCCTAGAGATTTGCATGGATCATCATCTTTCCTAGAGATTTGCATGGATCATCATCTTTCCTAGAGATTTGCATGGATCATCATCATCTTTCCTAGAGAGTTGCATGGATCATCATCATCATCTTTCCTAGAGAGTTGCATGGATCATCATCTTTCCTAGAAAGTTGCATGGATCATCATCATCATCTTTCCTAGAGAGTTGCATGGATCATCATCTTTCCTAGAGAGTTGCATGGATCATCATCTTTCCTAGAGAGTTGCATGGATCATCATCTTTCCTAGAGAGTTGCATGGATCATCATCTTTCCTAGAGAGTTGCATGGATCATCATCTTTCCTAGAGAGTTGCATGGATCATCATCTTTCCTAGAGAGTTGCATGGATCATCATCTTTCCTAGAGAGTTGCATGGATCATCATCTTTCCTAGAGAGTTGCATGGATCATCATCTTTCCTAGAGAGTTGCATGGATCATCATCTTTCCTAGAGAGTTGCATGGATCATCATCTTTTCTAGAGAGTTGCATGGATCATCATCATCTTTTCTAGAGAGTTGCAGGATCATCTTCATCCCTATAGAGATGTAGGGATCTGATCATTACTATCACCATCAATACTTACCATACACACATGTATTAGGCCCTCTAATATGGTGTGAGAATGCTTGTCACATGTCAACGTGGTAGTAAGGGCCACTCAACATCAATGCCCAGTTCCTCCCCAATGGTAGCAAGGTACTAACTTAAGTCAATCTCCAACTCCTCCACAGTAGTAGAAAGGCAGCGTCGGGCATAAACACACTATTCCACCAAGTAGAAAGGCACCATCTCGCATTAACATCAGATGGTGGAATATTATGTGCCATCTCATGCAAGTCATTTATTTCACGGTGGTTGGGAAGGTGCCAAAGCACACCAGAAACCTTCCTTTTCCAAGATTGTTGGTAAGTACAACACCATGCCGCATGCCAATTGCCAACACCTAAAATTGTACCAAAACCTTTGCACTCCTTACTCATTAAATTAAGATTTAAATATTCTTAATTATTGTTAAGTTTGTTGGAAATATCACTAGTAATGCTTCTAGCAGTGGCCAATATTAACACCAATTCAACTAAACATTCAAATCCATGCTCAGACAAAATAAACTAAGTAAACTAAGCTAATGAGTAAAATGCTTCTATTGAGACAGGTAAAAATCAACCAAGTCAAAAGATTCATAGTGCAAATAGAAACAATCTTGTTTTCACAAAAAAAACCTAATAAGGCTTTCATTCTTTATACAGTGGCTATCAACTTAACTCTGTAAGCACAATGTAATTAAGTTTGTGCTATTTTACCAAGACAAATATTTTAAACTAAAATAAGATTAAAAGTAGTAGAAATGACTAAAAAAACCTTGTGCAAGTCGTTTAATCAGGCTGCAGAATATACATTCCGTCTCCACCCCAGAGGAATCTAATACATAAACATACCTTGCCTGCCATTTTTGTAAAATACTGGGCATGAGAATACAAGAAATGAATAAAACACTATTATTACATTAATTAGTTTCAGCTGTGCTGGTAATTATAATGTTGCCTTTTAATTCAGCATTACTAGTCATTCACCTTTTTTTTCAGAAAGCAATACTTTATATTAAAAAGCAATCACCAGCAAACAAATCAAGGTGAGTACAATATTTTCCAATCCAGCAAACTCACATATTTGGCCCACACATCATGCACTAGCCAACGAAAGAGCACCTGAAAATAACCACAACTTAAACACAAGATCCAACAAAACAATTACAAGAGACGTATACTATCATTTACATTATTCCCTTGCAAATTTTTTTAGTGCATTAGATTCAGGACATGACCAAAACTACTTATTAAAACTCCATAATCTAGATTTTAAAAAAATATTCAAACCAAAGAGCGGTTGTACAACCACAAGATTGACAAATTGTGACTTCCACCAGAGCCAAGATGACTTGAAAGATTTCAACTTGCCACAACATCTTTAAATTCAACTGCAAGGAAACAAAACAAGCCATTCCAGCCCAAATTAAAAAAAAATAGGAATCAAATTTGATTCCGAGGAGAAAGTATGTAAAATTAAGACATAAGTGTGATAAAGGTTACTTGTAAACAATAATAAATACCTCAACATGAAGAATTCAGGCAAGAGACACGTCGACTTTGACAACTTGCATGGATGGATGAACATACCTATAACTACAACACCAAAACAGAGGGGTAAACAGACCCCAATACCATCCAAACAAAATTTATAATATTTACAGTGAGATTCCATTAGCAATATGCCATTATCATGTATTTACTAGTTATCATATAGGTAACTGTGTAACAGTAAATTGTATCAATTTATGTGCTCAATTTAGTAAGATTAAGATTTTGTTGTTGCAAAAACACAACACTTAAAAAAACACCCAAAAAATTATGCTGCCATATACAAAATGACAAATATCTTTCACAGAGAAAAACACATGCAGTATCAGTTTCTTGGTAAAACTATGAATAGCAAACTATCTTCTCAGCCTCTATTTCAATCACACCGTGGATTATAGTTATTCAAAACCAACACAATACTTTGTATTATCAATGGTTTGGGATGAGCTATGAAATTGGTATCGGTGCCAAAAAAATTAACATATGAAGCTTATGCTTCCAGTGCCACAGTTGTTACATCCAGTCAAATTACTTGACAACACCCAAATCACGGAGAAAGAATAGTGGAAGATTGAGATATTTTACTAAACTTACCCAGGGAAAAAGAGTTAACAGAAACCACTTGCAATAAGGTATAAGGATTAAAATGCTTACAAGTTTGGTGTAAGTTGCGGGTATAGCACAAAAAGCCATCCACACCACAATACTGGTTCTCAATACAAAGGTGTGGAATATTAAAAGACTTAGTCCAGAGCACACATTCAGCTACTATATCTTTTGCATCCATTCCTAAATTGGAATATAGGACAAGAGAAAATACACATGCAAAACAAGATTATTAACAAACCGAAAAAAAGCAATGTAATAACAAATATAATAATTATGCTTAAGTTTCTTATTGATATATAATATATTATAAATTGGACACAAATTATTTTTCTCTCTTTAGAAATTTGCTCTAAGTTTTTATCTGTGTAAAGTATATAAAAAAAATCCTTGACCAGTCTTTTAAATACCAATTTGCTGTATGAGGATTAACCAATATAATTATATTTGCACAAAACGTATCTTGTGAACAGGCCAGGGAAAGAAAGACATGCCATTCATCAAGGAGAACCATACCTTTGCCATCATTTTAAGCAGAACTTCACTATAAACTGTAATCATTTAACTTTTAGTATTGTACCATTTGTAAATTAATGAGTGCAAACATGGTTAGAGAAAAATATTTTGTAAAAAAATAAATAAAAATAATCCTGTTTAAAATTCTTAGCTTATCTGTTGCTCCTACAAACTCTCTTCATTTGCACAACAGACATGATGATGCGATGATTCTCAAATTCCTCGAGGCACAAACCTACAAAAAGCACACCTTGCCCCAAACTCATAGAATATGAACAAGAGAAAACACGGTATATTTATTGGAAGAAAAAAGGGGGTTATTTAGGCAATTACAATATATGATTCTGTGTATGATTGGAGTCTTTTATTTTAAAGTCTCAGCACATAATGCCATTTAAAAGTTTTCAGGAAAGTTTGTCATATGATTGATATTTAACAAGATTTAAAAATATACTACAAATGAGCATGATGCAATTAACTCACAACATAACGACAATTACTTAATCTCGGCCGAAGAGAGAACTAGACACATCTCCCCAACCAGTGTGGCACGCTTACCTGAAAAACACCCACCCACAAACACCCCTGGTATAAACAGTATGTCACAAAAAGAGCAAAGTTACCAAACGGAAGTGGTGAACTAATATAAAACAGGGGAACATGAACCAAACCTGTAAATTGATGTATCCAGCACTAACCAAACAGGTTATTGAAAGTAATAGAATTATGGTTAGGTTAATTCAAATATTAGAGTAGTAGATAAATTTGTCCAAACGATACTCACAAGAGCTACTAAGCCTCAACCTTAACCAAGGGATGGCCGCCAGAAAAGTAACACACAGCCAATCAGCTGACCAGATTATGTTGAGGTCTGGTCTAAACTACTTCCTGGAATAAACCCTCTTACATCCTGATCTTTACTCGGACCAGTGGTAAGAAGGGAAATATACAGGCAGACAGCACAAGATTTCAAAAAAGTTAAATACACTTTTAAAAAAGAATTGTTATTTATTTGCAGGGGTACCATCATCATCATCCCTAGAGTCGCAGGGATCACCACCATCATCATCATCCCTAGAGTCGCAGGGATCACCACCACCATCATCATCATCCCTAGAGTCGCAGGGATCACCACCACCATCATCATCATCCCTAGAGTCGCAGGGATCACCACCACCATCATCATCCCTAGAGTCGCAGGGATCACCACCATCATCATCATCCCTAGAGTCGCAGGGATCACCACCATCATCATCATCCATAGAGTCGCAGGGATCACCACCATCATCATCATCCATAGAGTCGCAGGGATCATTATCATCCCTAGTCGCAGGGATCACCATCATCATCATCCCTAGAGTCGCAGGGATCACCATCATCCCCAGTCACAAGTATCATCATCCCTCGAATTGCAGGGACCGTTTTCATTATCCGTATCGTTCCCATAGTGTTTTGGGGACCATCATCCCTAAATAGTTGTGACTGCCATCATCTTTTCTAGTGTGGCGGGCAGGGACCGCTTTCGCCGCCGCCGTCGTCGTCGTACCTAGTGTGGCGGGCAGGGACCGCTTTCGCCGCCGTCGTCGTCGTACCTAGTGGGGGCAGGGACCGCTTTCGCCGTCGTCGTCGTACCTAGTGTGGCGGGCAGGGACCGCTTTCGCCGTCGTCGTCGTACCTAGTGTGGCGGGCAGGGACCGCTTTCGCCGCCGTCGTCGTCGTACCTAGTGTGGCGGGCAGGGACCGCTTTCGCCGCCGTCGTCGTACCTAGTGTGGCGGGCAGGGACCGCTTTCGCCGCCGTCGTCGTACCTAGTGTGGCGGGCAGGGACCGCTTTCGCCGCCGTCGTCGTACCTAGTGTGGCGGGCAGGGACCGCTTTCGCCGCCGTCGTCGTACCTAGTGTGGCGGGCAGGGACCGCTTTCGCCGCCGTCGTCGTCGTCGTACCTAGTGTGGCGGGCAGGGACCGCTTTCGCCGCCGCCGTCGTCGTCGTACCTAGTGTGGCGGGCAGGGACCGCTTTCGCCGCCGTCGTCGTACCTAGTGTGGCGGGCAGGGACCGCTTTCGCCGCCGTCGTCGTCGTACCTAGTGTGGCGGGCAGGGACCGCGTTCGCCGCCGCCGTCGTACCTAGTGTGGCGGGCAAGGACCGCCTTCGTCGTACCTAGTGTGGCGGGCAAGGACCGCCTTCGCCATCATCGTCGTCAATCCTAGAGTTGCAGGCAGGAACCACCGTCATCGTCAATCCTAGAGTTGCAGGCAGGAACCACCGTCATCGTCAATCCTAGAGTTGCTGGCAGGAACCACCGTCATCGTCAATCCTAGAGTTGCTGGCAGGAACCCCGTCATCGTCAATCCTAGAGTTGCAGGCAGGAACCACCGTCATCGTCAATCCTAGAGTTGCTGGCAGGAACCACCGTCATCGTCAATCCTAGAGTTGCGGCAGGAACCACCGTCATCGTCAATCCTAGAGTTGCAGGCAGGAACCACCGTCATCGTCAATCCTAGAGTTGCTGGCAGGACCCACCGTCATCGTCAATCCTAGAGTTGCAGGCAGGAACCACCGTCATCGTCAATCTAAGGGAGTTGCAGGCAGGAACCACCGTCATCGTCAATCTAAGGGAGTTGCAGGCAGGAACCACCGTCATCGTCAACCAAGGGAGTTGCAGGCAGGAACCACCGTCATCGTCAATCCTTAGAGTTGCAGGCAGGACCCACCGTCGTCATCATCGTCAATCCAAGGGAGTTGCAGGCAGGAACCACCGTCATCATCGTCAATCCAAGGGAGTTGCAGGCAGGAACCACCGTCGTCATCATCATCGTCAATCCAAGAGAGTTGCAGGCAGGAACCACCGTCGTCATCATCTTCAATCCAAGAGAGTTGCAGGCAGGAACCACCGTCGTCATCATCTTCAATCCAAGAGAGTTGCAAGCAGGAACCATCGTCAATCCAAGAGAGTTGCAGGCAGGAACCATCGTCAATCCAAGAGAGTTGCAGGCAGGAACCATCGTCAATCCAAGAGAGTTGCAGGCAGGAACCATCGTCAATCCAAGAGAGTTGCAGGCAGGAACCATCGTCAATCCAAGAGAGTTGCAGGCAGGAACCATCGTCAATCCAAGAGAGTTGCAGGCAGGAACCATCGTCAATCCAAGAGAGTTGCAGGCAGGAACCATCGTCAATCCAAGAGAGTTGCAGGCAGGAACCATCGTCAATCCAAGAGAGTTGCAGGCAGGAACCATCGTCAATCCAAGAGAGTTCCAGGCAGGAACCATCGTCATCATCATCATCGTCAATCCAAGAGTTGCAGGCAGGAACCATCATCATCATCGTCAATCCAAGAGAGTTGCAGGCAGGAACCATCATCATCATCGTCAATCCAAGAGAGTTGCAGGCAGGAACCATCATCATCATCGTCAATCCAAGAGAGTTGCAGGCAGGAACCATCATCATCATCGTCAATCCAAGAGAGTTGCAGGCAGGAACCATCGTCATCATCGTCAATCCAAGAGAGTTGCAGGCAGGAACCATCGTCATCATCATCGTCAATCCAAGAGAGTTGCAGGCAGGAGCCATCGTCATCATCATCGTCAATCCAAGAGAGTTGCAGGCAGGAGCCATCGTCATCATCATCGTCAATCCAAGAGAGTTGCAGGCAGGAGCCATCGTCATCATCATCAATCCAAGAGAGTTGCAGGCAGGAGCCATAGTCATCATTGTCAATCCTATGGAGTTGCTGGCAGGAGCCACCATCGTCGTCAATCCTATGGAGTTGCTGGCAGGAGCCACCATCGTCGTCAATCCTATGGAGTTGCTGGCAGGAGCCACCATCATCGTCAATCCTATAGAGTTGCTGGCAGGAGCCACCATCGTCGTCAATCCTATAGAGTTGCTGGCAAGAGCCACCATCGTCGTCAATCCTATAGTTGCTGGCAGGAGCCGCCACCATCGTCGTCAATCCTATAGTTGCTGGCAGGAGCCGCCACCATCGTTGTCAATCCTATAGTTGCTGGCAGGAGCCGCCACCATCGTCGTCAATCCTATAGTTGCTGGCAGGAGCCGCCACCATCGTCGTCAATCCTAGTGTGTTGCAGGCAGGAGCCGCCACCATCGTCGTCAATCCTAGTGTGTTGCAGGCAGGAGCCGCCACCATCGTCGTCAATCCTAGTGTGTTGCAGGCAGGAGCCGCCACCATCGTCGTCAATCCTAGTGTGTTGCAGGCACCGTTCCCGCCGCCTTATCCATCATACCCAGAGAGTTGCAGGCACCGTTCCCGCCGCCTTATCCATCATACCCAGAGAGTTGCAGGCACCGTTCCCGCCGCCTTATCCATCATACCCAGAGAGTTGCAGGCACCGTTCCGCCGCCTTATCCATCATACCCAGAGAGTTGCAGGCACCGTTCCGCCGCCTTATCCATCATACCCAGAGAGTTGCAGGCACCGTTCCCGCCGCCTTATCCATCATACCCAGAGAGTTGCTAGCATAGTTGCCACCATCTTATTCATACCTTGATATTGGCAGGCACCATTCTTGTCTAAAACAAGTTACTTTAAAAGAAAATGTCCCAAGTTTATTAAATACTTTACTTTTTATAGTAATCAAGGAATATTGATTGGATTAATAAGTTCTCATTCACATGAAAAAAATTTCTACTATACAAACCTAATCACTTAAGGTCTTTAACATCAATAACTCCACAATATCCTAAATTTATTTTCATGCCTAGTATTGAAGAATTACTTTCAGTGCAAATGTTTAAACTCACACCTTGATATAATTTCAAATGACAATTCATTGTTCCTTTTCTACGAGATACAATTAAACAACCCATTACCCGTATACAACATAAGAGAAAATTTACCCTTTTACCATACTTATGCGTACAATACCAGAGGTGTATATAATAGGGGGAAGTAACTATCAAAACATAAATCTGCAAAATCTCTTTAACCCAATGACAGACCTTGTATCTCCTTACAATAAGTTATCAAATCGTTCTAAGTTTGTGGCAAGGTGATTAAATAGATCCTTGCAAATACATTTTTATATCAAAAAACAATTGATCAATAAAATTTTAGATGGCAATTTAAATACTAATAGGTGCATAAACCCCAATTTTTTCAGTTTCATATTTTCCATTATGTATTAATGATTAAAAATTTCTTTGTAAAAACAATTGCTCCCACTAATTTGACAAGTCATTAAAATACCAGATTGCTTATTTGGCCATTTTGTTACTTACAAAGAGATTAGGAAGGTTTTGGATTTAAGCTTTACCAACATGTATTTCCTGCATTGTTTTATCACTTTTATTAAAGCTTATTGCTTACTTAATTGGTGTAGTTAAATGTAATTATTTATTAGAACTATTAACACATCTTAATGTAGCTTTCACAAACTTCTACACTACAAAATAGAAAGAAGTCTTAAGATAAAATCATCCAATTCAATTTAATTTTATTTTAAATTGAAAAGCCAAGGAATTTTAAAATTTTTACTAAGATTTCTGAAGGTCATCTTAAGTGGGTTTTTTATACAAACATTTACTTTGAACATTAAAATGGCTATCAAAATATATATTAATATGTATTAAATAAAATAGAATATTAGGAAAATGGTTTAGTACAAATAAAAGTAAAAACATAATATTTAATTTCTATTGTAACATCAAAATATTAGAGTCTTTACTTTTATTTGTGCTCTACCATTTTCCTAATGTTCTAATCATTTTATTTATTACAAAAAATATATATTAAGTAAAATGTAGAATTTATAGTTTCATAATATATGCATGAAATAAAACGAAATTGAATCCACAATATTGATTAATTTACCTTTTATATGTGAATAACTATTGCCAAGTTTATTGATTAAATAAGATATCAATTCCAATTAAAAAAATTGGTTGTGTAAGAAACCATCTATTTTAACTGCCTTATTGCGACTAAATACCAGAGAGAAACAATGCCTAAGAAACCTTCTTTATGCTTTGTTGGCTATTTAAAATTCAGCCATAATTCTCATAATTGCAATATATCATTTTTATTAAAATTGATTTGATCCATTTTTAACCTAAAATGATTATTTTACTTACATACTTCTCTTTTAGGAAGTTGTACTGCTTGGTTCACACTCCCGACAAGTTCAGATAGAATGAAACCTAGGTCAGAGGATTGGAGAGTAATAGTCAATTTTCCAAGCAGCAGCAATTACTTCTTGTCCAATGGCAGTAATGTAAAGTATGAACTGTTTTCTTTTCATTCGTTTTATATGTCTTTATCCAACTTTCCTGTACTTTCCACAAAATATAATACGGAAATAAAACTTATTTAACAAATTCCAATCAATTGACTTACCACAAATCAGTGTCAACATAACTTGATCCAACCAGATTAAGTAAAGTACAAATATGCTAATTAAGATGGACAAATATATTGGATAAAAGAGGCTTGGGTTTCCAAGTTTATTTAATTGCCAAATATATTGGATAAAACGAGGCTTGGGTTTCCAAGTTTATGTTAATTGCCAAATATATTGGATAAAACAAGGCTTGGGGTTTCCAAGTTTATGTTAATTGCCAAATATATTGGATAAAACAAGGCTTGGGTTTCCAAGTTTGTGTTAATTGCCATTAACATTATTTTTCATCAACAAAATTGTTGATTGACAATGGTAGAAAACATTTTATTAAATTACCTTCAAAAATTAACTTTTATAGACTTTTAATAGATGAAATTAAAAAATGATTATTATAGATATAAGAGAGTGAAAACTTGCTTGATGGCCCTGTGCATTTATAAAATGAATCGTACTAGTACTTTTGAATATATATAAATCTCACCTTTATAACATTTAGACGTTTGATGTGTTGAACTTATTATGTTGGAAATAATGAAGTGAGCAGACTTTTAAAATAGACTTAAATCAAATATGTGAAGGCAAGCTGACCTTAGTACAGTTCCACAACCATCTCGATTTTGACAGAGGAACAGTGATGCTAGAAGCCCCAACCATTGGGACACCAATAAGTGCCTTGTATTCTTTGACAGTGAAATAACACTCGTCTTGTCAGTAATTCCAAAAGCCAATCCTTTTAAGATGTATCTGTGCCAGACATTTACATTGTAATAAAACCAGGTTTGAAGGTTACTAGATTTTAATCATCAGTTATATAAATTGATTTTAATCATCAGTTATATATAAATTAATTTTAAGTTAGAATTAAAGATTTTAATCTCAAGTTATTCAAAATAACATTCTACATTTGCTAGAGCTTTTAGTGTAGGTTGAAACACTGCGACTAACATATTTGAAAGTTTTTAAGTAGGTGATTATTATAAACATTTCCAGCAAATGTAATTTAAATAATAAAAACCAGGTACATTAAATAAATTTTGATTTCCCCTAAAGTAGAAATAACGTAGGATATCAGGTTTTTTTTAAAAATCATGTACATGTCAAAACTAGTGGTAGTTTATGAGAAACTCAATTCATGCATTACCCAGGTTACAGCCCAGTACTCTCTTGAAATATTTAGGGAACTGGGCCTAGGCACAAACCTTGAAAACGTGGAGGAAGGTCCGTCAGAGAAAAATAAGACTGCAACCGGGTTCTTTGAATGTTGCGAGCTTGTGGACTAAAAGGTATCTGTTTGGGAGAAAGCAGTGCATGGTAACACCAACATTTTGTCAAAGTGTTCAAATTACCAATCAAAACTCTCATTAAATTTTTACTAAATATTAAGTTTAGTTCCAAGGCAACAGTGTAGAAAGATTTAAAAACTTCAAATTTATGTCGATGAAACCAGGTCTCATCAAAGCTTCTCTACATAAAAACATCATTTATATCTTTCTCAACTCTTGCACAAGCCTTCAAATTTGTATGAATTAACATCTATACCTTTCAACTTTTATATCTTGGATTTGTAAAATATAAGATTTTATAGTAAAGTAAATTGATAGAACTAAAGAAAAAGGAAAAATAAACTGCTAAGAGTAAATTTATTGACGAAAGCCCACCTTGGGAAAGAAGAAAAATGTGGGAAGAATCCAATGCACAAAGGTGACATCTTCCTTTCCTTCTGCCTTCTATTGTAAAAGTAGTAACACACATTTTAATACAAAACAGAATATTTCGGCTCTGTTGCCTTTATCAAACAGAGTACAAATAACACAAACACTGGATTACTCCATTTTGAATTTTGTTCTCTCTTTGTGTTTGATAAAGGCAACGGTGCTGAAATAATATTCTATTTCGTGTTAAAATTTGTGTTATTTTTACTATAGAAAACAGAAGAAAGGAAGATGTCACCTGTATGCATTGGATTCTTCCCACATTTTCCCTCTTTTCTCTAGGTGGGCTTTCATCAAATTTACTCTTAGCAGTTTGGTTTTCCTTTAGTTCTATCAATTTACTTTACTATAAAATTATTTAGCCATTGGGCCACCTCATTTTTATAAAATATAAGATTGAAAATACTTCACTTAAAGCATAAATACCAGATATTACTGGTATTTACAATAGCAAAAATTCTTTGCCAAGCCAATATTCAGTACTTGCCGTTATACTTTATGGAAAGTGACAATTATCAATGCATTTACAGACAGTATTTTTTTGTGCATGATAAAAATTGTTCTAAAATGGATTAGTATTAAAAGTGTGAATACAAAAAAACTACCCCTTTTTCATGACACAACGAACCTTTCCTTTGTCCAAATGTATATTTTCAAATAGTCTATATAGTTTCCTGGACCGCACCTCCCACAAGTTACCCTACCTTACCACAATTCTCCACTTTAAAAACGAGAGCACATCTTACTACTTTTATAGTATACTCGTTGCAGACAGACATTTAAACTTTTAATGTGTAACAGATTCTTCAATTTTTTTTTAACATATTCTTGAAATTGAGAGAAGTTGATTTTCAAATAGCACCCAATAAAGCGTTCCTTAAAATACCTGGCAACATCCCTTGAATCAAACTAAAATTACTGGAGTTGAACCAAGGACCAGCAAAGTTGGTTATGTTCTGGACTGTTCATTACTTGGGACGACATGGTGTACTCCAGTAACGGCAAGGAACCTGCCATTGGAAATGCACACGATAAAGGTTCATACAACAAATATTTTTTCACTTACATTATCAACAGTTTTAATATCATTCGCATAGTTTAGCCCTGATAATGAAAATATAACTTATTTAGATGCCCATTTTCTTTACCATTTCATGAAAGAATGTTAGTAAAATTATTGTCAATCCTACCGATATTCAGTCTGCTTATTTGATTATATATGGTCTAAGAAAAATTTTGTCTATAAAATATCATTAGCAAGCTAATCCAAGTAAAATTTTGTGCATTATCTTCCTATTAGATCACCATTTCTTAAAAATAATATTGAAATTCATTTCATTAACTTTATGCGATACAAAGTTTTATTTTTATTTTGGACTAATTGATTCATCTGTCAGCCTCTAACATAATATGAATATGTCGACCCAATCTAAGTGTACACCTAACCTCTACAATTCCACTCATATTTTAAATAATCAACTTGCACTAACAAAATACTTATTCTTCTCACCTTGAGTGCTTGACAAAGTTCCATACATAACAAGTAATAATAAGAGTACTTCCTGGTAGAGCTGATATTCTCAAATTTGGACAGACAATTTTAGATGGACTCTGGAATATTCAACTGTGGGCTGTTTGGTATACACTAACTGGAACCAGCTGGGCAAGTGTGCTGAATGAACACACGATGGATTATATGTTGATTATGGGACCAGCCAAGTTGTGTACACAGAGTAGAGGGGGACAAAGTTCCAAATGAACCAATTCTTCAGCTCATTTATTAGGAACATCAGACTATCTTGAAGTTCCAAGGACAAGCAACTACAGCTAGTAGCGCCTCATGGAAATCTATATTCAACACACATTTACAACACGGAACTCTCTATGATGTAAAATGTCCTCCCATACAATCGCATTCAGGCCAATAGAAGACTAAATAAATAAAATTTGATGCTATATTAACCCCTAAAAATTTTCATGGGATAAGTTTTTTTTAATTTTGTAGTTCATATTGTGTTAAGGTTTGAAAAATATTTCTGCGTTGCTAATAAATCTATTGCCAGTCTAAATTACTTCAGATCTCTAATATTAATTTCAAATATATATATTTATTTGGACTTAAGTATCTTCCTAAGCTTGACAATTTTTCAAATTTATTAAATAGGATTTACCTTTTGGGGGCAGATGACCCTCTAAATCAAATTACCTCCAATAAAGTGGCCTCAGCAAAATGGTCAATATGGGATAAATAAATCACAAATTTGACCAAGGACCAGCAAAGTTGGTATTTTTGCAGTGTTTAGTAAAGTTGGTTGGTTTACATTACTGGTAATGTCCATAAGAACTGTCTCTGTTTATATCCATCTTAGCATCTTCCTATATACTCTTCTTGTGAAACAATCTTAAGTGAAATATTGTTAGGTTCTAGACAATCATAGTTATCACTCATCAATCCCAATTCTAGATTCTGGAGGAGAAAAGTCCATTAAAAAAATCATCAAGATTCAAACTTTTGACCGTTGGGACATGAAAAACTAGCTGCACATGTTAATGATCTAAATATCTTAACATACTAGGTACATGCTCTAAGAATAAATGTATGCATTTCACTTTCAATTAACATCACCCAAAGATAATTTAAATTTGCAATTAGAGGGTATACTCTCTGAATTTAAGAAGTATTAAAATTAATATAATTAATTGATGCAAAACTGATTATTTTCACAAACTAACCAATGCAGCTTAACCCTGAAAATATAACACTATTAAATAGTAGGTCTAAACTTAATAACTGTAGCCTCTCTCCCTCTAAAAAAAAGCTGGCACCAGTAAATATTATGTAACACCATCTATTCTCACCTTGAGGACCTGAGCCAGTACAAATCTCCACGTATGACAAGTAGCAAAGTATTTTGGTATAGAGCCGATGATTCCAAATTTTGATATTTTCATGTGGTCTGGACTAATCTATCCTGGACAGACACCCACTAATGGAAACCAGCTGGGCCAGCTTGCAGAGAATGGAATGTTATGGAGTGCGCGCTGAACAAGGAACGGTAGCATGTACGTTGAACAAGGGACAAAGTTTGATACAACTTTTACCAGATCATGGTCCCATAGGAACAGCCTAGCATCGCATTGCGACACAACGAGATCGCAACCAGTAGTGTCAGGTCCTTGGGAAGGTTTCTGTTCAGCGAAACATGGCACAATAGGAACCATGAAAATATAAACCATACAAAACATACTGGAAGCACACGAAGCTTGCATATTTTCATGCTAATAAAACACATTAGTTCCAGATTATTTGTATTAAATGCAATGAGTGACAATTTACGTCTAATTCGATAAAGTTGAGAAAAGTTAAATATTCCTGCATTTGTGCAAAGAATCTCAAACTCGAGATTTTTCTTGACTACTTGGCTATAGCATATATTGCTTCTAAAAAGGATAATTTCAAGTGTCTTAATAGTAAAGGAAAAATTGCACCAAAGGACTATAAATATTAATCAAGCATTTAGAGTAAGACAACAGAAAATTGTAGGCTTCCAAGTTCACAATAATAAAACTATTTTTTAATATTCAGGGTAAATTAGTCCCCCTTTTTCAACAAGAGAGTAAAACAGACAACTATGAGAGAATGGTTCTAGCTTGATCATGGTCATAACAGAATTTAAGTGACCATTATCAACCCGTTGCTGTGCTTCCATACAATTTTTTTTTACTCTCTTCTGCTGAAGACTGGGACTGATGTACCCCAAAAATTACATGTCTTTTGTTGTGAACTTTTGAGGTCTACAATTTTCTATTAAATGTGTCGGGCCTTATACTTCTATCCTTTGAACGCTTATGTTACTAATATTGTTTCACAATGCAGCCCAATGATGTGTGTTTCTAATAACATTACTTACAGAAATGACCAGCTATCTGCAAACTTACGATAATATTTGTAATCTCAAATGGTTCAAAGCCCAGTTTAATGTGTTCCTAGTTCCAGGAAATGAGATTTAATACTCTATTAACGACTATCTTGATATCCACCTCATTCAAATTGAAACCAGAGCGAAACCTCTTCCTAAGGTTCTCCTTAAACCTGCTAAATATAAGGAAAAAAAAAAAAGACACAAACTTCCCCCGAGCCCCCAAAACATTATTTATCAACCATTAAAATTTTAAATATAATAGTCAAGGGAGAAATGACACCAAATGGCTGTATTAAAATAAACATTGAAAGTGGGACAGAAGTGTAAGGTCTACACACTTAACAAATTGTAGGCCCTCAAAGTTGACAAAAAAACAACAACACACGTTTAACATAAGTAATTTATTGTTTTAATTGAATTTTGAGGCTTAAAGTTGTCTGGTGTGCAGGCCCTACCATTCTATAAATCTTATGTAAATATAAGATTCAGAAGCTAGCAACTTAAAATCATCTTAAAAGTATTCATTTGCTAGTAAATAAAGAGTTTTTCTTCCATCAGACAGTTAAGGTTTAATGTATGATTTAGGTGTACCAATTCTATATATCAACATTTTAACAATTTATATTAAAAAGCGGCAAAATTCATTTGAAGTAATGTTTCTAGGCTTCAACATTATAGTTACCGGTATTTAGCTCAGATCCCTATGAAAATACCACTGCTCACCTTGAGAACTTGAATGCCCAATAAATGACGAGTAGTGACAGTATTTTGGCAGCGATGGTATTCCCAAATATGGACAAATTTCACAATGGAGTGGACTACTTTAGCCTGGGCAGCTGGGCCAATCATGGGATGGGAAGAAATGCACGTGTCGAGTAGGGACGGGATCAACTATGCGCCAATCGAGAGACCAAGTCCCCAAGAGAACGAACTGATTTAACTGCTCATTCGTTGGAGCAGCCAGCTGTCTTTGAAGTGCAAAATACAGCAACACCATAGTGACTGCAGCTACATTCCCAGGTCCTTGGAAGTTTCTGTTCAACGAGATACATTGGCACAATACGAGGTTCTTAACAATGATATGGCCATACTATTATATGTATAGGTGATTCATTTCTATTAATGTAGATTTATATCAATAAAATTCTACTAGACTTGTTATGTTATACATAACATGATTAAATTTAATATAATACAAAATCTCTATATAATCAGCTAGTTTAGGATAGTCTTGAAAAACAAAAACTTTTCCTACATTTTGTGAAGAGAGGCTCGTCTCATCATAGCTTCCGCCCACAAAACCATCAAATCTAGATCTTTCTCGACTCCTACTGGCTTATAAATTTATATTAAGTATAGAAACAGAAACATTGTACATTAATGTAAAAGTAATAGTGAAGAAAGCTAAACTGAAAGGATAGGTTAGTCCTTAGATGGGACAAAGGAATGTTTCTGAAACAATGTGAAGTGTAAGAAATTAATAAGTGTATCCCCTGTCTAGACCTAACCTAACCTTTCAGTTTAGCTTCCTTTATTATCACTTTATACAATGTACCGTGTTTGTTCTCATGTATATTAACTCCTAATCAGTAGATTTCTTACTAAAAATACAAGTGGACATGTTACTGTGTTTGGCTCCAAAACGAGAAGCTTGACTGCAAACCTCTCATGGTTTCAGCCAATGAAATGTCGCTGTGGCTCCACCTGGGGAAACATTACAACCACCCTTCATGAGTCAAGAGATACCTTTTTTTTCCCCATACAATTTCTTTATCCAAGTATATGTAAGTTTTAGACTTCACAGTTCTAGTTAGTCAAGACCTTAACATTGCAATCTGTTCCATCTATTAGGCAATAAAAAAGTATCTAAGAACTAAACAAAAGCTTTTTACCCATACGTACTTACTCAAAACATAAGATTGAATATCAATAAAGGTGAGTTTGGTTAAGTTAATAAAGATGAGATTAGAGTGAAATGGCTAAACCTGGTTTAGATTTATTTCATCTCTTTAAGTGGCATAATGGTCTAAGAGAATATTAATTAATGTGTCTTATTACAACCATACATGAGCGAGGTCCGCAATTTTCTCCACGCGATTCTGAACAGAGCCAGTGTAGTCTCGTACTGGGGGGAACCTGAACCAGGCAGGAAATCTGAGACATACCAAAATCAACAATCTCCCAAACCCACACACAAAAGATTCAAATTTATTATTAGAGAATGTTTATTTAAAACAATCTTAATAGTACCATAAAGCTAAGTTGATACTAATATACTTCACTTTAAAATTATAAATTCGACTATCGACAGTTTACTGACAAATGAGAATATTTACTTAATTTACACCAAAGGGTCAGTCAGGGTGTAGATTACTTGTGGTCAATGGCAGGAGTGTAGCATATCCTCCCACTGGAACTGTAGCCACAACTGGTCCGACGACTGCAACACTGGTCACACGCCCATTTGCAAGCACCATTCCTCCCTCCCCCCCCAAACAGCATTTCAACTAAAGTTTCATTATTCAAGATTATAAGTTAGCTATAGCATGTGAAAAGGTTTGTAACAAGTAAAAAAAATTTGCAAACATAATTAGAAATAAAATAATTTTTATTAACATTCAGGCCCTATTTGTTTTATTTACATGAATGATTTCCCGAAACAAAACATTTAAAAAATGGACAGCAGATATAAAGGACTAATCTATTGTAATGCCAATTTATGTTAGCTTAAAACCTTTAAAAAAATACTTTGCATGTATATCACATGTCTACATTATTTTCAGGTGGTAATTTTGTTAGTTAAAAATTTAAACGAAATTTCTTAACATGACTTAAAGGGGGGCTCTAGTGTGTTTTATCTGTTCCATTTTAGGCTCTTCATTGTAAAAGTACAATTGTTTAAATATTTTATTCACTTTACAATGGTACTTATCAGATGACACCAAAATCTATACTTTTTTACTCTTATTGAATACTATATTTTAATAGGTGAAACTTAAACACATCTCCCAAATCAATTTCAAATGAAAATATTAATGATTTGCGTAGTGAGCGCTAAAATGGCCATGACGTGTGTGTACCATCCATGTTAATTTAATACATTATTTAATTAAAAGTTGTTTATGTTTATTTCTTGTTTAAATCGACTCACATGTTTTAATGTTTGGAATAATGTACAGCTGATATGTATATTTTGAGAAAGAAATGGCCAATGTGACAGATAAAACATACTAGGCCTATACCCTTAAAACATCTTATCTTAAGGATAGCTATACATTGTAACTCTGGGTATTTAAAAAAATGAAATCACGAGAAATAAACCTGCAGTCTCACCACTATTTAATAAATATGATTTCCTTAGTATGAATATAGGTTAGAACGCTTTTCGTTAGCTATTATAAATGGGCCTAACCAAGATATTTAAAGGCAGTCACAAATAGAGTTTTGATAGAAAGGGAACAAAATTTTAACTTTACTAGGCTATACCATTAAGAGTTTTTCAAATTAATTAACTTTACCTTTACAAATGTTCTTGGTCTAAATGAATTGATATTAACTCTTGAGGTTAAATATTAAATTATTGACCTCCAATATTTTAGATCGTTATTGTGGTTACTTTATTGAGCCAACCATTTATAATTAAAAGTATAGACACTATACCGACAAGCGTTCCCTAAACATTTCATCTAAGCAAAAACAGATTTATATACATGCATTCCTCAACTTACATATTTGTACTACATCAGCTAATTTTCTCAAAAATTACAAAAATATTGACTGGAATGTCAAATACATTGAGGTTGGAAGTTGCACAGCAACTTAAATAAATTAAATTCAATATGAATTAAAAAAAACTGTCAGTGTAAAACAACTTCAAAAATACTTTATGTAACCTTTAAATCTAGTACAAACCAACGCGCGTCGATCCTTTGTAGGCCCATCGGGCTAGAGTCGGCCACGCCCGGACTCCCCAAGTGAGTCACAGGACGCCCACAAGTTGACATTCCTTCTCAATATGTAGAGACTGGACTGGAAATGAAAAAATACCTCAATAATATCACAGCATTCAAGACTTTGAACTTTTGGTTTCCTTACAAAAAAAAAACTAACTAAAGACTAAAGTTTTTTCTATCTTTGTAGAGGACTTTTGACTTCTTTCAGCAGACACATGAACGAGTTTAGACTGTCAATTTCTTCACACTTTTCCAAACGACTGGAATTTGACTGTTCCCGAGCTGGTTTAACCGCTTCACAGTTCCTTTCGTAGATCTTCATCTTCAACATCTGCCACCTTAGCATGCGTTGCTGCTGTTTGCTTTTGAGTTCATATTCCGCCATTGATAGAGCACAAGAGAGAATAGCTTCTATTCGAAAATTCTTTCTCCTCTGCCTCTTCATGATAGTTTTCCTAGTTTTCATTTTGTTGATCCAACAGACGAGCTCATCTGTCTGGCCTTGAAGATTTTGTGAGTCTCCATCTTTTATTCTACAATTTATTGCAACACCCATCTTGTTGATACATACATTAATTCCTTATGACGAGGAATACTCAAAATTCCTTAATACTACAAGAAAAAGACACACACCTGTAAATATTTGAATTTCAGCTGCACGCAGATGAAAAATTTCACAGTTTTGTCTATAATACCATTTACAACATAACAAGCACTTTTAGATCCTAGTGAATTAGAAAACGGCATCTGAAGTTCATAAAGTAGTGCGGAGCCTTTATATAGAAGTGAGAAGCGTTTTAAACAGTGATCCTACGCTAAGAGTTCAAGAAAAAGTTCTAAATATAATAAATTACTAAAACTATATAGAATGTATGATTACAGTTTAAAAGAATAATATGATTATTATTTATATATTTTTGTTTCGCATACTTATATAATTCATAAATTTACTCAATATTTATTAACTCAATATTCTTCAATGAAATTTAACTTGAGGATGAATACACATCTAAATTTTGTAAAGCGGTTATTGACGACTGACGTCACAGCTCACAAGTGATGCTAGAAAATATGGTAGTAAAAATAATGAACGCAATTTTCTTAGCAGAGTTCCGGACTTCCGGTTTAATGTCAAAATAATAAAAAAAACTTATTATTATGAAGATGTAAAATAAATATTTGGATATTCTCCTCATTTAAATTGTTAATATGACTGAAAGCCACGTGGAACCTTTTAGTATTATAACCAAAGTTCAAATTAGTGGAATACTGTTTAAAAAATCTTTAGCACCTCATTCAAATAAATGGTCAAAAAGGTAATAAATGTATGTATTTTCAATTTCATTAGATTGATTTAACCATTAATATAAAATATTGATTTAAATGAATCGAGTAGGGCCACACACAGTGGTATTAATATAAAGTTGCTCGTTTTATTGTCAACGTTAATGTTTATCCTTCCTAACCTATATTTTTCCATTTTAATTCATTTTGGAAACATTTTTCCAAAAATGAACTCAAATTAAACAAAGCTTTTTTAGGCAAATCAAAATAATAAAACTTGTACCATTATATCCACGCTAATAATACTTTAAAGACTAAAAATTACAAATAAGTTTTGTTATTATTTATATTATTAGGGCATACAAATCTCAAAACTGAGTAGATCCTATAATTGCAGCTTAATAAATATTGGGTTTGACATAGCCTACTTAATAACATAAGTCGAAATTACCCATGTTTACAGGTTTTTCATTGTAAAAGAAGGTTTCCTTTTGTATTATTCGGAGAGTGAGAAGAAAAGTTTTGACAAGAGAGGTTACTTCAACTTCCATCCTAAAGGTGTGATCCCAATCGGAGGCTGCATTGTTCAGCCCACCTCTGATCCTGTACAAGAATATGTCATCCAAATAAGTAGCGAGTCTTTCTTAAATGTGAGTCTTAATATCTCAAATAGCTCTTGTCTATAAGTTCTGGTTACAAGGTAAAAATGTGGTGGTTATAAATAGAGGTATAGAATTCAAATTTTATATTAGAAAGTTTACCTAATATTTCAATTAAGATATGAGGGGGGAGGGGCAGGAGGGTGGACGTGGTTGTATAAAATAAATAATTCAATTGAATATTAAAAATATTTAATAGAGAGTAACATTTTTTATATTATGTTAAATCTTGACGAGATTAACGGCTAGAGGATTCATTGTGCTGACCACATGACATCCTTTATTCACAGAAGTTGGCACTATCTTAGCCAACAAATGGCAGTCGCTCGGTCGATATGACTCGATTGAGGGTTAACGCCATGACTTAATTTTAATGATTAACATTTTTGTAAAATAAAACACACCAATAGTTTTAACCACCCTATTACAACCTTGCACCAATTATTACTATTGCCTTTCAACCTTTGTCTTCAATTTCAAATTTTTCAAAGCTGTGTTAGAAGGTGTTTTAAAATGAGTAGTTAGCTCGTTACATTAAAGTTACAAAGAAACAGGTTAAGTTAACCATTTTTAAGCTACCACCTTAGCTCCTGGTAGTTTCCTTATTTAAGCTGATCTTTCCTACTGATGACCCCTCAAGTATGAACTTTAAATTGATATTAATAGTAGCCACCTTATTTTTTTAGATCCTTTAGCTCTTTTAATTCTAAGAATCATCCTTTTTTTCTTAAATTACCAAATTGGATGTAACAAAAACTGTCTGTTATATAGCCGTTGGCAGATATAGTTTTAGGGCTATCCTTAAGGGTTTTTGAGGGAGGGGGGTTCACTATTTTTATGTTTTCTTTTTTTGGGGGGTGTCAGAATCTATCTTACGTAATGTTTTTTTTTATCACTCTTAATGGTGAAACAATCTAAAAAAAATATTAACTTTAAAATTTCACTGATAGACAACACTACTTACTGCAATTAAACTAATTTCATATATCTCACTTTATTACCAATCTTTATGTACATAAATAATCTAAGGATTAAAATAATCTAATTTACCAAATCGTAAAAAAAATATACAAGATAGAGGGGGGAGGGGAAAGGTGGTTGAAAAAATCTTATGATCCCTTACATGAGGGAGGGGGTCATAAATCATGTACAAAAGCCTTACTAATTTAAGGACGGCTCCTTAACAATAAAACGTTGTAAAGAGTGCATTTTGAAAGTGAATATTCAATTTGAATAATTTTGAGTAGGCCCACCTATTTGGCAAGTGGAATATTCATTGATATAATGTTTTTGTAAAGAGATTATGTAAACACCATCTAATAAATTGAAATGCCTGGCTATTTCTGGTTTTTTGGAGGGGGTGGGAACAGGGGCGGCTTAAGGGCCAAGTGAACCGGGCGGCTTACCAACTTGAGGGGGACACCAAACAGAGCACCAACCTAACCTAACATAACTTAGTAATGATATGAAAATAATTCCCAAACCTAACGTAACCTGGGTGTAATAGTGGGGTTGCTAAGCATAACACTCATTCACTGTTTTATGCTAACATAAAATTTGACATACTGTTGGTAGTGTAGGGGTATAGTTTTTTTTTTGTGTGGTGAATTAAAGGGGACACAGTGCCACTCTAAAAAGTTATTTTTACATTGGCCATCTTGAAAAAAAATGGCACCCTAAAATTGTATTTTGCAATCATTTCTTAAACCATTCATTATATCAAAGTGTTTATGATAAAATATAAAGAGAAGAACATTGTCTACAAAATGTGTTATAATAGTTTTCTTTGTTATCTTAATCATTTTCACACAATCTCATAGTGAAACATTTGTACAATACTGTATGATAAACATTTATAGTGTTTTCCTTTCAAATTATTTTCATATAACGCTCAGGTTACATTATGTTTGGACTTGTCATTCTCTCAGAAATGTGCCTTTTGGAATTAGAAAATTAAGTTTTTTAAAAATAATAAAAATCAAATAATATTTATGTATGAGTTAGTTATAAGGTTCTTCGGCACTAGGAAATTGCTTCCCCAACTCAATTAAGTTTACCTTTCTTTTGAAAATTACTACGTTTTTAAAAAATGTTACTGACACAGATTGCATTGCACATAGGTCCTAATGAGAAAATTATTTCAATGTAAATTTATAAGTACCTACCCACCTAATAAAATAATGTTAAGAAGAGGAACTCTTTGATGTGATATAATACCGGTAATGGCTATAGTGTTTAATAATACACTTAATGTAGGTATTGAATGTGTGAGTGTGTGACCGTGTAGTTATATCACACACACACGCACACGCACACGCACACGCACACGCACACGCACCCGCACCCGCACGCGCACGCGCACCCGCACGCGCACGCGCGCGCACGCACACGCACACGCACACGCACACACACACGCACACACCACACACACACACACACACACACACACACACAACACACACACACACACACACACACACACACACACACCACACACACCACACACACACACACACACACACACACACCACACACACACACACACACACACACACACCACACACACACACACACACACACACACACACACACACACACACACACACACACACAACACACACACACACACACACACACACACACACACACACACACACACACACACACACACACACACACACACACACACACACACACACACACACACACACACACACACACACACACACACACACACACACACACACACACACACACACACACACACACACACACACACCACACACACACACACACACACACACACACACACACACACACACACACACACACACACACACACACACACACACACACACACACACACACACACACACACACACACACACACACACACACACACACACACACACACACACACACACACACACCACACACACACACACACACACACACACACACACACACAACACACACACACACACACACACACACACACACACACACACACACACACCAACCAAAGTTGTTATAATTTTACCCAGCCCAAAAAACTCAACTGGGTTTTATTAAAAAAACACTTTATAAAAAAACTTATATTTTGTGTACAAAGCAATTGTCTAATTAATTTTTGAAAATGATATGTCATTCTGTTGAAAACCTTTTGGTTCAAACCCAATAATAAATAATACCTTGATTTGTATATGTTGTTATACACAAGTTTTGAAATTACAGATTTTATACAGTAGACTAAGCTATAAAATATGTGTTAATTGGTTGATTAAATAATGTGTTCAACTAGCAACTCACTTGAGATTATATAGTTTTTATCTTTAAGTAAAGAATGCAACAAATCAATTCTGCAGCTGGCTTGCCAGTAATTTGATGCATGGTCTTCCCCCCCCCTCTCCCTCTCCCACTTATTTCTATTCCTTCTACACAAACTGTTATTTTTTTCAACCTGCTAGCTTATAGAGTATTGTTGCCAAGAATTACAATGTTGCATTATTGTTTTCCTTTATTAAGCCTCTTATTACTCCTTTCCTAACTATATTAAAATTAAAATATGTTTCTCTGGATCCTGAATAATTAATATATTTGAATTATTGGTTTAATCAGATAACATACATACTACCATTGATTAAACCCCGTCAAAAAAAAACCCAACAAAACCTAATATAGGGCCTAACCCAACTGGGTTGGTTTAAAAAAAAGTTTTTTTTCAACCCTGCCGCACACATTCAAAGATGTAGAAATGCTCCATTTCTTAAGATATTTGTCTTTGGTCTTACATAATTGTTCAAAGTTAAATAAATCTTCACTAAATCTATACTGCCACCTATTATTCAGTGCTGCGTTACTCAAAATACCAGGTCTGTGGAGTCGATAGACTAAACCTTTGATTCCGATTCATCAATTTTCCTTCTGTCTGACTCCTCCAGCAATGGAAAATGTGTAATAATTAGAACGTTATAAAAAAATTACTGTGGTAAAATAATTTTACTATAGCATATAAATATAGGCCAACATTAAGATTTTAAAATACTAAAATAGTAACACAAGGTATTTCATCACCACCATGTGAATCGTCAACTTTCCAAAAAATGCCTTCTCCTTTTTCCTTATAGTCCATGTTTCAGCTCCATACAAAGCAATACTTCATAATATGTAACACTTCACCAGTTTCTTCCTCTAGGCCTAATTATAAGTTTTTATTTTGATGCCGGAGTCGGTAGCTTTCTACCTATTCCGATTCCACCCAAAATTGCTTACAACTCCACGACTTTGACTTTGACTTTAAAACCCTGCAAAATTCATTGTTTGTCACTACTATCCACCACTGAAATAACAACATTTTGAGGTAATACAAATAATTTACCACCAGCAAATTTTTTCAAAAATGTTACTGTGTACTTGTTCATGTTCTCAATTGATAGCACAGCACTGTTGCCACATAATGCTTGACTGTTTTCTTGAAACACAACTTTACTTCAACATCTAGTCACTTTCTTTAGTTTTGCATTGGATCATATCATAGTCACTGTGATCTTATTCTTCACCCCCATCATTTGTTTCTTCCTTGTATTTTCTGTTTCTAGCTTTTGGTGTGAGAATTCAATAAGGCTGCACTATGCAGAAAGTAGTGTAACTGATGTAGATTTGGACAGAAACCTCTTGAGTAAATTTTCAAGTGTGTCACTAAGATACCTCTTTTGTTTTTTGCATTTTTTTAAAAATAAATGGTCTCCTTTTTACTAGCACTAAAGCAACTACATTCGTCCCTTTCCAAAAATGTTGTAGGTAACTAATGTTTAAGTGTTTTCAATTAATTTTCTTAAATTCCTTTTATCCAAGCTCCTTTTGGGCTCAACATTCTTCAAATTCTAGAAGATAGTAATTTGAGGTATTTAAAATATCTGTATTTCTCGAGTATCTTCCCCAAAACAGTTATTGCAAACCTTTTTTTTCTCTTGGACAGTCTTTTGCTTTTTTTAAGTTCTGACTCAACTGAGAGGTAATCCCCCTCACTAAATTTTTTTTTGTCCTTACTTGGTGAGTAAAAACTTGTCCCTTCAGCAAACTATCTACTTTCTTCCTTGGGGGTCTCCTCTAGTTCTTTTCAACCTTTGAAGCTTCTTTCTGAATTTGCTTGATTTATTTTCTGCCTTTTTCAGTTTCTACTCCAACAATTTTATGTTCATTTTAAGTGACAAATATTTATTTTACTTTTCTTCAACCCATCATTAGATATATTTATCTGTGAAATGTCACTCCACCCTGCTTGGTCTGAAACAGGACTTAAAGAAGTTGTATCATCTTTTTATAACTATCTTAATTTCTTTCTCTTCTTCATAGAATCATATGATTGTTTACTTAGTTGTCTCTGGTTTTTCCTTGTAGCCCTTTGCTTATGTTCATTCATTTCATTTATTCCTTTCATTTTTCACTGTCTTCCTTTCATAATATCTTTCTCTTTTCTTTTAGCTTCCTCATACCAGGTAGATTAATTTTTGATAGCTTTTAGCTATTTTCTCATTCCTTCCCCTCTCCCCCTTTTTTTTCTACTTTTGGTTTCTTAACCTTATACAAAGCCTATCTATATTTTTCCTTCCTGTTACTAACCCTAAAGTAAGCTACCACTTGAATCCCTGAAAAGACAAGTCAAGGATTACTCTAAGTCAGTAAATAACACAGTTGAAAGGTAAATGAAAAACCAAACATATTTTGAAACTCTCAACAAAAATAAAAGGAAGGATGCAGACTAAAATTGCCAACACTTGGCCAATTCTCACCTTCATTACGAAGACAAGGTAACGGAGGTGAGAATCACCTACTTCCTAACCTCCCCAAAATGGCTGTGTTAAGTATAGAAACTAAGGACTTAGTATATATAATGTCTCTTTATATTGCAGAAATACATAATAGTAATAATCTTATTGGCATATTAATTTCCTGAAATTACAAGAAAACGGAGGTGAGAATTCTGATATACCAAACAAGATTTGAGCACTTATAATCACAATATCACTCACATTACTAATTACTGCAACACATAACAACACTGCACTTTGTTGGCATTTATTTAGCTATTTAATGGTTTTCTCACTGAGGTGAGGTTCTTTTGTGATTGATATTTGAACAGCTTATTCCAATTTATTGAGTAATTTATTATCAATTTGAGTTGAGCTTCTTTATCACCATAAAACATTAAAAACAAAAGATTTTTACATGTTATTATGACTTAAAGAAATCATACTCTTTTAACAGCTATTTAGAATAGTGTTCCCTTTGAAATATTTTGAAATTTGGATTCTTCCTGAGGATATTTGGGGTAGTCCTCCTTTGGCAAATTTTTGAAAATTGGACACCCCTAAATTAAGAAGTGCTCACCATAATCTTTTTTTATAAATTAGATTCCCTAGAATCTATTTGAAATGGTGTTCACCAATATTTTTTTTTTTTAATTTGGAATGCTCTGGTTTTAGAATGTTCTTAGCCTGATTTTTTTTTTATCGGATGCCCTTAGAAGCTATTTGTAATCGTCCTCACCTGGTTTTTTTATTCCTATCAGGCCCGGGCTACTTTAAGTTTAGAGTTGTTAGTTTTGGAGTTTATCTTCATATTATTCTACTATCTCCCGTTATATAAGAAGGCACCAAAAATCAATCCTGCCCAGGCACAAAATTTACCTCGTGCCGCCTTTGGGCTGTAATGATATGTTTTTGCTTAAAGGGAAAGCCATTTGGAATATATAACTTAATTTACTGTTTTTTTTAAATAGCTCATTTTGCAAAGTGGATGTATTTTTTAGTTAGCTATATTCTATATCACATTAAAACATAGTTGAGAAACAAATGTCTCGAATACAATACTTGACTGTGTCCTGCACACAAATGTGTTTTGGACAAGTTCAGAATTTATTATATTATTTAAACAAGTTTACATGTATACACAGAAAAAGATTATGTTTGAGTGAGTCACTTGAATTAAATGTTAATTAATTTAACATAGAATCGATAACTCTTTTAAGTAGGCCTATATATAAGTTAGCTCTGGTGTCCATATTTTATTTTAGAAAAGCAGGACAAAAAAATATATAAACGCTATGTATGTGTTACAAATAATAAAGTAGACAGAGGAATAATAATATAGGGTGAAAGAGAAAAAAAACTTGTTGAAACACAAACCAATTTATCAAAACTCTCATTTAGGCTAATTTCTTATTCAAGGTAACACAGTGAGTTACATCAAGTGAAATAATACTTAAAAAAACATTACTTTAATCGTCAATTTCAAGGGACAAATTATTAATGTCAAGGAAAACTGTTCATGCAGCCACATACATAAATTTAAATTCTGACTTTTTTTTTCCCCCTTCACTATTGATTATAAAATACATTTATAGTATTTTGGCAGCTAATCACTTCAATACAAAAGTTCTAATAATACATATTACTAAAATCAAAAAACTCATCAATAAAAATTAAGAATACGCTTAATAGCAGATTCTAATCACTATAAACAAAAGATTGCTAAGCATTTGCTTAAAGAACCAGTATATGCTGGAAGCTACTATGAATAAACAATTTTAACATATGCTAGCCAATGCTTAGTGAATTTTAGTATTTGCTTGATATCAACTGTTGACTATTTCACATATTAACAGGTTATGTAATTTGTTTTTGTGAGTGTTTAGGCTATTAAAATACTATTTCTTTAAATAAAAACACGGATTCAGTCAATAGTGACCGTCAACAAGGTAGCTATATGGGGATGATGGGAGAGATAACAATTTACACTTTGTCATGATGCTAAAGGAGCACAAAATTGTTTTTGAAAAATCACAATTGCCCCACATAAAAGCAAAAAAGGACACTGCAATTGCAGAACTGTGTCTGCTATACGAAAGACAATTTAGCGAAAAAATGTATGTAAAACAAATGTTTAGAAAAATAAATAACATGAAATCAGAAATTAAGAAAAGTTTGACAGAAACCAAATGGGAAACAAAAAAAATTGTATACAAGAGTTGGGAAAAGAGTCTACTGACCAAGTGCACTCTCAGTCCAACCCAACATTTGCCAAAATTCCAGGTACGCTGTAAATATATTTTCATAACCTTTAGGTTAGGTTAATTAGTGTGCTTGTGGATACACTTGATAGAAATGATGCCCAGTAACGAAAAAATTCCATTTTAAATATTATTTAAAATTTTACATCTCTTCCTTGGCATCTGAAAATCGACTGCGATATTACAATCTTATCCCTTTCAAACATTAACCTCTAACCTAACCTCCAACCTCTTACTACGAATGGATATCCAGATGGGTTGTGTGATGCTGATCTAAGGGAGAGTAGAGGGATGAAAGGACTTTACAACTAATAATTTAACAAGTCTTTGTGAGTCCAAGATTTTAGATTTTCAGATTAAACCCAAATCGAAGCTGAATCTAATACTTAGAATATAAGTTAGGGTTCAGGATTTCAAAGCATCACACAATCTTATAAATAAAAATATTAATAATAATTGTTAAAGTTTGGGTTATGTTTATTTGTAAGTGGCACATGATACTGCTTTTGGGTATTTAGCGCAATTATAAATTAACTGTGGATTCACATGTTCGCTGTAAAATGAGAGCGGTGCTGATATTTGGTCACGTGACAGCTCTAATTCAATCACAAGAAGTCCGCATGGCTAGCATAGCCTGCACTACTCGAGTAGAGATAATTTTAACTTTTCCAGCACTTCTACAGAAAACCCTCCAAGAAGACCCGATCAACGCATGCGCAAGCTTTCAAACATGTGTTATTTATAAACACAGCACATTCTCCCAATGGCGTATCTCAAAAGTGATGATTTAAAAACCACAGTTTATTGGAAGCCATGAGGTTTATCGGTGACTAAATCAAACCCAGGCATTAAGCCAAAACATCTCATTTTATTTTAAATACAATAACTTGCACTGATTGTAATATTTACATTTTTATGTTTGATCATGTTGCATCATGGGTAAACAGAGAATCCCATCTTTCTGCGAGTGTGTAAACAGCTGCACCACTAAGAGGTGTGGACTTGCTGTATTGCTTTCAAATTTCAGTGTATGTGTGAATTCAGCTTTAGTGTATAGTCAGAATAAGTTGCGAACTAATACAATCTTGTATTTGGAAAAGTACAATTTAAATATTTGAAGAAGGAAAAAAAAATTGTATCACGTTTTTGTGTTAATTGTGTCTTGCCTTGACCAGGGGACAGTGGGTCTTGCGGCCGAGACACGATTTGACCAGGAGCGTTGGCTTCAAGGATTGCGAGAAGCTGCAAGGATGTGAGTGAATTCTATTTCCCTGAGGTTGTGATTGAGGACACTTAGTTTATTGCTCCCTTATACATGCTTGTCACTGTAGGACTTCAACTTGCCTTGGACATGTTCTTGATCATTGAGCTGTTGTGCCCAAGCATTGATGACCAACTATCTACATTATTTTTTGGTTTGAAATATTATCTTTATGTGATATGAACACATTGCAGGCACAAGCTTACATTTTGTTCCAGGTGCAAATAATGTGCCATTAATCCTGTTAATAGGCTACATATACCATTTCAATGTGTGGATGCATGGAAATAGAAATTTAATATTTTTTTAACTATCGCCTGATCATGTGATCACACAATTTAAGGTGTCAGTCTCATAAGTCTGGATTATTGGTGGCGAGTAGGTCATGGTTTTAATCTTAGCTGGATCTACTTGAGAATAGTTGTCCTCCACATGTTATTTATCACTGTAATTTTTCCATCCTTCCCTCCCCCACTCTTTCTCCTTCCCTTCTGCGCTCACCCTCACACACACACTAAAGTGGCTGCATTTCCTCTAAACCACATTCCTCATCTTTCTGTTTAAATTAAACCATTAATAACTTTTGGTGGCGTCTGAGATCTTAGCTCAGTCGGTAGCGTGTCTGTTTACTAAGCCATTTGTCAAGAAATTACTGCCCATCACAAATTATTGTGAATCCTGCAAGCTAAGGATGGTTTTTAAATTCAATTTGTGACAGAATAATGAAATTGCTGTTTTGTATTCTTTGACTACTGTACTGATAATTTGGGCTTGCCCATTTGTTTCGGCATTGTCTTTGGCCGTTTCGCTTCACATTTGTATTTGTAGTAGTGCACTCTGCCAATGATGCCACTTGCACTCACAGTTCTTCCTAAACAGTTATTTGAGTGCTATATGTTTCTTAATCACATATATCAGGAACTATGTCAGTGAATATTAATATATAATTAATTACCAGTAGGTACCCATATCATGTCAACAAGTGAAAAAGAGAAAAGTTGACTTTGAATATTACATTTTTAATAACAATGAAGGGTGGATTATCTTGATTTTGAATTCAATAGGAAAGCACTGTTTTTATTGTGCAGTGACACCGTAGTGGTGCTAAAATAATACAATATACGTTGACATTACCAAACTAAGAGAGACTCTAAATTCCCAACTTACAGTAAAACAACGGCCAGACAAATTTGAAAACTTAAAATGCCTACATGTTAATGACAAATGACCAGTAAAGGTTCTGGAAGAATTATATAAATGAAATACTTTTCTTGCAAGTTAATTTCAATATTTAGCCCCCACCTAAAAACATTTTCAAAGATTAAATAAGTAAAATTTTGTTAAAGCTCATTCTTATCTGATAAGCAATTGCAACCAACTTTGAAACCTAGCTAAGCATCAACATATAACCAGAATGGGTAGTAATACATTGCTAAAAAAAAGAGCGTTATTATGTCCTTTAACAAATAATTCCTTACTTCTCACTAATTTCCAAAAATGTATGTTTGTACACAATTTAAATTCTCTCTTTTGCTAGTGAAAGAAGGTGTGTAATTTGGTTTTCCTTGGTTTTACCTTTTGGCCCGCAAAGCCTAAAATATTTACTATCCGGTCTTTCTCAGAAAAAAAATTCCTGAACCTTGTATTAAACTAAAGTTCCTGAGTTTGATTCTTGGCATGGCCAAAAATATTTATCTTTGGTGGAGATTGGGGGTTCCCCATTCACAGTAATGACCGGGAGACAAAGTATTGTGTCTCTTCTAGAATTAAGCTAGTGTTAGTCATTTGCTAATATAGTCAGTCATTGTACCTTCCCCTCGTATGAGAATAAATAACCAGGTTATTAAACACTAATCATGAAAAAATAGGCCCCATTAGTCATGTATAGACTTTAGCAAGTCTCTGTGGGGCTTTTATTCCAGAACATTGGAGAACTCCGAATGGGAGAATCCATCATACGCGACCTTGAGACTCAGGGCCTGCAACTCAACAAGGAGAAACAGTGCTGCGTTGGTGAGTTTTTCCTCCTGGGGACTTTGACTGTATTAGGGTTTAGACAGGGGTCCTCGTTAAAAAATTTCTTTATTTCCTATCTGTATCCGTAGTGTGTTGCACATCAAAATTAATACAATTTAAACTGGCTTTGGTGGCTGCATGGTTTAAGGCGTTACTCTAATGTTATACTATACTGCCAATAACAGGGACATCAGGGTTCAAATCCCGGTTGGGTGTACTAAGGGTGGTTTTTGCATATTGGTTGTTCACTCTCCCTCCACACAAATGTGGGTACACTTCCTCTAAATTCAATCTTCCTTTTACCTAACTAATTAGTGTAATTAGTACAGATGTGCATAACCTGACCAGGTAGTAAGACGCTGTGCAAAATTTTTTATTTAAATGGCATTTTTTTTAAATATGTCTTGAAACATTTTTTTTAATTTGTCAGTAAAACACAAAAAAAAGAAGTCTTTGTGTAGTCAATCCACCACCTTTATATCCCTTTCAAAAAAAGAAAAATAATAAAACAAGTTATTAGCTTTTGAAATTAATTCAAAGACTATAATCACTTAAGTACCTACACATACTATAACTGATTAAATTGTTCCTTTAAATACACAAGCAATATCTGTGTGAAAACATAAAACAATGTGTCCCTGCTTTGGGGGCGTTCAAGTATTACATAAGCCTTTATTTTTGCCATTTTAACCCCTCCCCACCTCCCCCCTTGTAATAAAAAATAAGCAAATACCTGACCCACCCCCTTTTGCTTGCGTAAGATGTCGGCTTTTTTTTTCATCTGTCCACAGGAATAACCACTCTTTTTTTCATGCAATTTTGCTTATAGCCTGAACAGGTAGTAAGACGCGATGATAAAAAATTAAAAATTCCTACAATTTATAAAATTGCTGGTCATTATTAACAGAGAGGTGTAAATTAATATTGTGAAATAATTGACAACTAACACTGGTGTAGTATGAATTTAAATTTATTGAACAGATAAAATTAAAACATGTCATAACATTATAAAAGTTTAAAATTTTAATTTACTCTTGATTGAAGTTATAAAAAAAAGTATTAGTAGTGAATACATGAATATTAAATTTATAAAAAAAACCTAAACTCCATTTAAGGCCATATGTACAGAAAAAATTTTTTTCACCATTCAAAAGAGTTTTCTTCTATAAAATGTTACACACCATAAATATATTTTTATGTATTTTTTCTAACGAGCTATGAGGGTAAGAAACTTCCATTTTTACGTTTTCCAAATCAGGTTTTAGGCCACAGTTTTTGAAATAAAAATTTGAAAATTTAAATTTAGTATCTTTAATACTATACCTATTTGATAAAGCTGGGATTTTACCGTAGGTAGAAGCATACTTTATATATGTATACTTAAAGTTCTCTTAAAATCAACACAATTCAACAATTGTTTACTAATACTAATTAATCTATAAATATTAAATATTAGTATTCATACGATTTATAGATGTGTATACTTAAGATAAAATATATATTCAGATTTAAATATGAAACGATTTACTGAATAACTTGATTTCCGTATGACATTAAAATATGCACTGAAATTCCAAGTTGGCTCGCCAGATCAAAACTTTGTAGGGAAGTGTAGCTTAGTTTACAAGAAAGGGTGATAGCGCCCGCCTCCACAATTGGCGCAACACACAGCGGCTACTCCAGCTGTATTATCACAGAAATCCAAGTAATCTGCCGTCCATGCGAGATTTCTGTTTGAACGATCATTCATAAGTTGTCTCTTGAAATAATTAGCCTCATGTTTTAGTGATATTGATCTTTATATCAATGCCGGAGTTATTTCATTATTGAAACATGTTGTAGTAATTTAAAGATTTGTGTTTTATTTGTGATCTCTGTGAACTGTAAATTATATATATATATACACATACATATATATATATAATTATTAAAATAATAAACAATGGTTTCTTCCATTACAAACTGGAAAACGTCAATCTTTGAAACCGAGAATGAGCATAATGTATTATATGGGCAGATAGGCTTTATGTTTATTTTATATATTAAGGGTTTTCCAGAATCAGTAACACAGAATATACAATTTAATAAACAATAAATGGCTGTAAGCGATAGCCCAAGGCTTCGACACATCGCATATCAAGAATGATGAAGTAAATACTTAACATTTGAAAGCACTTTTTACAGCCATTGTAAAAATAATCTTTTTCATGAAAAATAAAGTAATTTAGGCAGTTTATAGTGTTTTAATTTCTTAGCTATTTGAACTAGTTTAGTCGTTATTTATGCAGAAAAAGGCATTATTTTATATAACTTAAATTGGCAAAACTTATTACCCTGAACACAACTTGTGAATGTGAGGAATGCCAGGCCTACCCGTGGTTCGGATTCCACGTTAAACTGTAGGTTTTCCATTTCATTTCACAATCACCCTAACATTACACATTAGCGTAAGTGCGTATAACCCGAACGGATAGTAAGACGCGGTGCTAATAATAATAATAATAATACCCTGAATACATTAATATACATATAGTAAAAATAGTTTCATGATCTTCAATTTAGTGAGAACTGCAATTATTAATATCAATTAAATTATTTATGTTTTAATATGTATTTATATTTTTAATTAGAGGTAAGAATATTTATACTGTCAGTCAGACTTAGATTTTGGTTCATATGGGATTATCTGCATAATAAATTTTATTGATCAATTACATTTTAATTAACATTAAAATTTTGTGATTATCTACATTTTAAATCATCTGGACGATTTTCCTCAAATTAGTTAGCCATAGGCTATAGGTAAATATAATGTGTGCATAGATGGTGATTATGAAAGCATTTATATATATATATATATATATATATACATTTTACTTTAAGTAGCAAACCCAAAAAGTCAAGTGGTTACAATTAAATTGATTATATTGTTTAAATATTTGTTAATTTTATAATTTTAGGAATACTGCAAGTTTACACGGTTAAAAAGAATTGTTGAATTCTAAGACATATACAACATCCAGAAGTAGGCCGAGAATTGATCAAATAATAAATATTACACCCCTACCAGAAATCGATCCCGAAACCTTTTGCACTGTAGACCATCCTGCTAGCAAGTGAGCTAACGTGTCGGGCTATGGTACTATCATTATATCACATGTATAGCCTATATTTTCTTACGTTCTCTCCCACAGCTGTAAAATTATTAATTGAGTGGCCTCTTGAAAATATGCTTGATAAGAAATAGATTTTTTTTATCACCTTAAAAATGGTATGAATGCAATAATCTACGTTTAATCTGGCAATTTTTCCAGCCTTTTATATGGCTTACATTTTGGAAACTATTATATTTGAATATTTAGAATTTCTCTGTTAATCCCACCTATAAGGGTATAATCAGGTCAAGTTAGAAGTAGTCTATAATTATGTCCCAATCAGTGAGATATCCTGTTGGGTACCTAAACAATATAGGAAGGTATAGTGTTCATTATTTATATATTTCGAACTCACTTAGAGAGTAATTTTAGGCCTAAGTATGATACTATAGTAGTAATTGATGTTTGCATTTGCAAGTGTGTAAGCACTCTGAATTTACTTCAAATGAAAAACCGCTATTTACTATTGTAACGACAGTCTTTCTACCAATTTTTTTATTATTTTTTTGAAAATAAATAATGTAATGAAATAATTATTTCATTCACAAAGGGATGTCGTTTATTACATATGAGTCATAAAAAAATGTGTGTGAAAGAGAAAGCACGATTTTTATTTGAATTAATTTAATCAAAATAACTAAAGCATTACTATCCAAACAAGATGTAGCTTATAAACTTATATATAATCGCTCTCCTATGTTTTTAGGTACTTTGAATTATTTAGTGATTAGGTTTGGAGGTTTGAGTTATTCTAGGGTGCAAGGAGAAGGAAACAAATTTTTCTAGTAAATGCACCCTATTTACGTGGAGAGTGGATGGGGAAACTATAGAAAGAGAACTCATGTGGCAAGCCACCTAAAAATATGTAAAAATTATATATTTTTATTATTTGTATAGGTAAATTATTAATAAACCTAACTTTTATTTTTGTAAACTCAAGTTTATTGCTGCAAGTTCCTAGTAATTTTTTGAATAAATATTTTTGGCCTGATTCACCAACTGATTCAAGTCCTTATCGAAGTTTAGCTTTATATAATATATGCACACTTTGAAAAAATATATTATTATATGTCAAATGACTTGCACAAATGAACAACGTAATCATCAGTCTTGTTCAATTTTCTCTCTCTCATATATATATAATTACAACTTATATAGGTGTATAAACCATATTTATCTTTATAATATGCTTTATTTCTATTGCAAAATCATTAGTGATTAGAATAAATAATATATATTTTGAGATGATAATTTAGGCCCTAATATTTTTTTTCTATTACAGAGAAGACATATTTGATACGGAGTACATGTCTGGTATGGAAGAACTCCTTCCCTCCCCAATTGATAACATTATTAGCTATAAGTATTCTGATGTTGAATGTACCGATTCAGAATTCCAAAGTTCTGAGGAAGGTGATAGTTGTGAGATTAATTCAATAGAAAATGAAGAATTTTGAGTTGTATAGGAAAGTGATGATGACATACCTAGATTATTGATGAGAACGATACCTCCGTCAAAAATAATATAACAGGAATGGATAGATATTTAATATTTTCTTAACCAAATGTAAATAAGCCCACCATTTGTACCATGGGTAGGTCCAACTGTGAAAAACATATGTCCGTGGTTTGCCCCCCCCCCACCCCAATTTAAAAATTCAAGTTTTTTTTATTGCAATCGTTTGTTCTTAGCTTGTTCCGGATTGTTCCGCAAAATTTTCGTTTGATCTGTTTTGATAAACCCACAAATGATATGTTTACATTGGTGGGATCAACTTCACGGCAGCCCCCGATTTTGGAAAATTTACAATTTTATGGTTGCAATCGTTTGTTCCGGATTGTATTGCAAAAAGGCTCGTTTGTTCCGCATTTGTTCTTGCAAAAATGGGACACGAACTTGTGACATTTTATTTACTCGTGAGGGGCCAACTTCACGGTAGCCCCTCCACTTTGAAAAACCATGTATTTACGATTGCATTCGTTTGTTTCGGGTTGTCCCACAAACATTTAGTTTGTTCCGTTTTGATAATCTCACAGATGATATGTTTACATTGGTTGTGCCAACTTACGATATCTCCCTCCCACTTTTGAAAATTGAAATTATTATGGTTGCGATCGTTTGTTTCAGATTGTTTGAAAATAAAATTACGTCTTGATACGTACCCAAAATTAATTATCATACTTTAACATTTGACATCCATGAATTCGCCCTTCTCCCCTTTTAAAATTTTTTTTGTATGATTACAATAGTTTTTTCTTCACTAGTTCCGGATTGTTCCGCAAAAAATCAGTTTTTCCGTTTTGATACGCTCACAAATGATATGTTTATTTTGGACCTCCATGAAGCTGCTTCACCGTCCTTTTCCCCTAATAACATTTAAAAAAAAGTTATGATTGCAATCGTTTGTTCTTAGTTTGTTCCGGATGGTTCCTTAAAATAAACGCACATTTCGTTTTGGCAGGAAAACACAAGATTTATTTACACTAGGAGCTTGGATTGAAACCTTTATGGCAACCATATTCACCACATGAACACACACAACTTTTAAAAATCGATATTTTATCTTTGCAATCAATAATTCGTTCTTGGTTCATTTAGATTTCTTTTTGCGAAGATTTCCATCTATTCCTTTTGTAAAGCCTCGATAAATTTTTCTAGTAGTAGCTCTCTCACATTCTTTCAAAACTTGAACATTTTTTATTTAAAGTTTGTTGTTAGTTTGTTTGAGTTCCTTAACATGTTTATCTTTATTTTGTTTTGAATTTATTTTAAAAAAATGTGTTTATTTCATGTTGATAGTTTTAAAATTAATATATTTTTATCACTATGCTAAGCTCCATTTCCTTCCCTCAACTAGATAAAATATAACAAAATTTGTATTCTTGGTTTTATAACTTTATTATTTTGTTCCAGATTATTGTGCATTATATTTTAATTTGTTAGTTCTTATATCTCTTACAAATGCTAAATAAACTAGTGTCACTAGTCATAATGGTCTTTTGTGTGTGCGATCTGTATGGTCACACAGAGACCAAGTAAAGAATTGTCCCACACTCTGTGTCAAAGTATGAAAAAAATTGCCTTTGATTCACTCATTATGCACAAAAAAGCAATAAAAAGGTGAAGCAAGTCAGAAATACAAAAACTAGGTAGATCTTGGTCTACAACTTATTGCATGCCATAAAACTCATAGTAAAAAAAGTATTTTTATGGATCTCACTTCCTACTAAGCTCCAAAATATTGGTTTCGTCTATTTGTGCAGTTGTGAAACTACAGAAAGATACACGAGATCTTACCTCCCTTTTCCCCTACCCCCTCAAGAGAGCTCATAACTAGGTTACCCTAAAGTATTGACATCGCACCTTCCTTTTGTTTGCTACTATTACTGTTAAGATGTAGTAAATAGTATCTTTGACCGCAAAGAGACATGATTGGAAGAAAATGTCAATTATTCCAACTCTGACACGAAGAAGACTAAGAAATTCCTTGACGATAAAAATATTTTTTTCAAATCAAAATTTACTAAGCGGACCCAGAATAAATTTTCAAAAAATTGATTAAAAATATCTATAGAATAGCCTGAAATTCTAAAAAAATTGCTACAAATTTGCCAAAAAAACAAACTAAGAATTTTTTAAAAAAATCGAAATGAATGCACATGACTAAATCAAAAACGTTCTTTATAAATGGAAACTAAAAATAGCTATGCAATGAAGTCTTTTAACAGCTAAACTCTTGCATTCTCGTAAATATAATATTGATTTACAAAAATTTACTTTAAAAGAATTCCCATCCCAACGCAACTTTTCACCGTTTAATTTCAGCGTCTAATCGGTTATGTGGATTTTACAAACATGACAAACAATTAGGATAAATAGTTAATTTTCAACATTATCTTATCATCCCTACAACTGTTTGATTAAAAAGAATAGGTTTGAGTATCTATGCATTATAAAATATCGATATCATTAAAACTGGAATGGGCTACCGTGAAGTTGGCCCCTCTCCCCACAATGTAAACATACTATTTGTGGGCTTTTTAAAACAGAATAAACAAAAATTTGTGTCTAACAATACGGAACAAACAAGTGCAATCAAAACACCATGAATTTTTAAAAGGTTTTTTTGAGGGGGGGTTTCCATGAAGTTGGCCCCTCATGAGTAAACAAAGTTTCAAATTCACGTACCATTTGTGTAAGAACAAATACACAGCAAACGAAACTTTTTGCGGAACAAACTCTATCGCAACCATGTAAATGTCAATTTTCCAAAGTGTATGGGGGGGGGGGGGGGGTCTATCGTGAAGTTGCCCCCCCAAATCCCAATATAAACACACCATTTGTGGATTTATCAAAATGGAACAAACAAAAATTATTTCGGAACAATCCAGAACAAACGATTGCAATCATAAAAATTTGAATTTTTCATAATGATGGACCAACTACGGACGTAATTGACGGATATCCTGTCAGAAATGTAATCGAAGAGAACTCTACTGAATGTATTGCTCTTTTTGCAAGCTTATCAACACATCCTAGCCCTTGCTACTCGGATGCTTCATCATTGACCAGCCAACGAAATTATCAAACCCTAAGTTCAAACAGTTGACCCACGGAGTATCAGCTTACGTCTGTGCCTCTGTGCCGACAAAACAAGGCTGCTTGACGTACACTACCGTAATAAAGCTGAAGTCATGTATCCATGCGAAGCTCTAGAGTTGCGAGTGGTAGTAATGCCCTTAATCCAAAACCAAGGTCCTTGAATCCACGTCTCAACACTTTAAATTGTTATGTTTCTATTTGGGGGAGTAGCTAGGTCACTCAAGCTTTGGCTTACTTCTATAGGCTTCTCCACTTCTTCCTCGTTTAGCCAATCAGCATCTTCTTCATAGCTGCCTGAAGTCCAAGCGGCTTGCAATGCGCCCTCCCTCAATTTGGCCCATCCTTCTCTGTCTTATGTTAGCATTATTCTGACACCCCCCCCCCCCCTCTTGTCAAAAATATAATCAAAGCTCGAACCCCCTTCCTCCCCTAAGGTGCTTACGTAATACTTGAACGCCCCCTTTTTGATTTATTTCAGAGAAGTTACATGAAGAGACCATTGCCCTGAGGGACGAGATTGACAAAAACGAGGTGAGTAACCTCTAGAAAGAGAAACTCATAAACAAAATGGCAGTTACTTTGGTTTTTCTGTGTTCTTTCTTTGTGTGATAAATTAATGTTCGAAAATTAAATTTAACTAAATGTTTGAGCAATAATAATGAAGAGAATATGGAAATATGAAAAAAGAAGAGAGAAATCTACTTGTTTCTTTCGAGGCATAACCCAATCATCTTTCCAGTTTGGCAGCTTCCCTTGCGCTTACATTACATTCAGTGGTGTATTCTAGTGTAATTCAACTAGGCTTGGGCCTATATCGAAAAAATATATTTCGAAAGATAAGACTTAAAAACCTTTCATTAGTAGCAATCATGAGAGATGGAGCAAGTTGGTAAAATATAAAGTCTGTGATATAGCACGTGGTGGACTACATGCCTGGCACAATGATTCAGAAGCAGTAATTATGCTCAAAGGCCATTTTGTTCATAAATGTGTCTTCTTCATCAGTGTTGTAAGTTCAGAGTTATAGCTAGTGGTCAAATACTGAAGGGCCTAGTTTCAACTTGGTTGTTTTAGCTGAAAATATACACTTAGGATCCCATCCCCTCAAATTTTGAAAATGTATTTTTCAACATAACACATGTTTATTTGTTCAAAATAAATATTTTAACTATAAAAGGATGTATGTTTGTGTCATCCAGAAATCTTAGGCATATAAATGATTAAAATAACATATTATTACTAAAATGTACATGCACCATCAGTAGTTTTCGGATGTTTCAAATTTTCACAACTCTTACAGGTTGTGTAGATTAGTTACCGAACTTGGTTCAAGCCTAGGGACAGTTTGAATGAACAAGCATGAGTAGATGCTAAGTGAACGCTTAGTGGTAGTGGCATTGATATACTTGTCAAAACAAGTTATTCGGGTGTTTTCACAAGAAATTACAATATGAGTAGTGCGTTAGTGTAGTCTCGATCACACTTTGCAAATACTCAGTGTCTACTCATACTAACACCCTGTGACACTAGTGAAAATTAAGACTCCCTTAAAAGATATTTGAAGTGGACCTCCCCCAAAATGTTTTTAGATTTGGTTGCTTTTGAAAGCTATTTTAAGTGGTACTAACCTGGAAATTTTTTGAAAACTATCTTCCTTTAGAAGCTGTTTGGAGTGGCCCTCCCAAGTTTTTTTTTTAAAAACTTGGATGCCCTTAGAAGATCATTAGAGTGATACTAGCTTTTTTTATATATAATATCATTGAAGATATTTGAAGTAGTCTTACCCCAGTAAACTTTCGAAAATTGGATGTGCTCAAAAATTTTAAGGGGGTCTGGAAACTTTTTTAAAAATTATTTGTCTATAGAAGATATTTGGAATGGTTTTCCCCAGTAATTTTAATGATAAGATGCCTCTAGAATTATTTAAAGTTCTCTTCACCGGAACATTTTTAGGAAATTAGATGCCTCTAAAAGCTATTTGTAATGAACCTCTCCCAGCAAATTTCTGAAATTTGGATGTCTCCAGAAACTATTTGGAGTTTATTACAATGCCATCTTTCATCCACTTTTTTGAGAATATCAAAGGGGTGTAACATAAATCTAACTAGTGAGGCAAATACCATCCAGTGGTTCCACCCCCACTAAATCAACTCTTTGACTCTCTGATCATCATATTGATGAGAAACATAACCTATACATTTTAAAATACTAAAATAGTTTCCCCAAATATCATTTTAACATACAATTCTCAATTTAGTGACTAATAAAAGTAAAGTGTGTGTGTGTACATGTATGTGTATGTGTGTGTGTGTGTGTGATAGAAGTGTAATTTAAGTGTAGTGTCTTAAGATTGAATTTGTCACTTATGTAATTATAGAATAGCGAAGCTCCAAACCGACTGGAGGAAATTTAAACCTAGTACATTTCCTTGTGATTTTTTTTAGTATTACTACAATATTACGTAGAATATTCTCCTACTTTAATCTTTATAACAGTTTAATAATTTTTTAATACCAATGAATGCTTATGGTGTTTGGTTACACATGTTGTTGATTAAATATTGTTTAGGCCTACTAAATAACAATTTCACTTAGTAAGCAAGCTTTACTTTGTTTCAAATTGTTTGTAGGGTTATAAAGATGATATTTTAGATTTTATAAAAGTTTTTACTAAAAATATTTTATAATACATTTTATGCAACTTTTTCGAGATTTATCAAACAAAGTGCTGCTGATATTTACTTACACCACTCCAAATTACCATCTAGCTTTTTGTGGACAGACCCTAGCTCAATCCAGTTAGACCTTTGCAAACAAATGGAAATAACTCATTCATCTTGATCCAAAAGTAAAAACCGAAAGGCGGCAATTATAATTTGTCACATCCCATCTTAATCCAAAAGTAAAAGCCGAAAGGCGACAATTATAATTTGTTACATCTCATCTTAATCCAAAAGTAAAAGCCGAAAGGCGACAATTATAATTTGTTACATCCCATCTTAATCCAAAAGTAAAAGCCAAAAGGCGACAGTTATAATTTGTTACATCCTATCTTAATCCAAAAGTAAAAGCCAAAAGGCTACAGTTATAATTTGTTACATCCCATCTTAATCCAAAAGTAAAAGCCAAAAGGCGACAGTTATAATTTGTTACATCCCATCTTAATCCAAAAGTAAAAGCCAAAAGGCGACAGTTATAATTTGTTACATCCCATCTTAATCCAAAAGTAAAAGCCGAAAGGCGACAATTATAATTTGTTACATCTCATCTTAATCCAAAAGTGAAAGCCGAAAGGCGACAATTATAATTTGTTACATCCCATCTTAATCCAAAAGTAAAAGCCAAAAGGCGACAGTTATAATTTGTTACATCCCATCTTAATCCAAAAGTAAAGGCCAAAAGGCAACAGTTATAATTTGTTACATCCCATCTTAATCCAAAAGTAAAAGCCAAAAGGCGACAGTTATAATTTGTTACATCCCATCTTAATCCAAAAGTAAAAGCCAAAAGGCAAAAGTTATAATTTGTTACATCCCATCTTATTCCAAAAGTAAAAGCCAAAAGGCGACAGTTATAATTTGTTACATCCCATCTTGATCCTCGACTCCTTTATTTGCATCACCTAGTGAGCCTTTTGAAGCTGGTCACTTGTACAAATATATCACGTGCTATCGAGCTGGTGAGGCTCCCGTGGATGGCAATAAGAAGTTACTTGTGATACTGCCGGATTTCCCCGATGCTCCAGATGAGTCCCCCTGGAGGTGGTACTAGATCCTCAAACACTACATAACTAGAAGTAACTTTCTCCATTGTTATTGAACTTATATTGTTGTAAATAGAGTATAATTTAATCCTTTAATCATATGTACTAACCTAAATGTTCACTATCAAAATGTATATTATCTGTGTATAAGTCCTTGTATAAAAAAAACCTTGAATACAGAGAGTTTATTGTTCAGATCAGACAGACTCTCACCACTCTCAGGTCTGTCTCAATAAACCTTACCACCTTTTTTTAGCTCCACCCTACTAACCCTTACCATATTTATTTTATCATATTACTTCATACCAGCACCATCCCAGTTACTCTAATTACCATCGCTAAGTGCCCTTCAGGTCGCTCTGACCACATCAATTAGTACCCACAGGCTTCTCTAACCACGGCCAAGTCATTGATATTCTGGAAGCTCTTTCACAGCAAGACCTAAATTCATGACAGAAACTCTCGCTGTTATGCCCATGAAACGATTTTATGGAAGAAGAGGCGGAAATCCACGCCCCTTTCTACCTACTCTCGCCCCCCCCTCCCCCCCTTTGAATCAGCTCTCATCTCACCATTCTTCTCCAAGTTAGTCCTCTCCCTTAGAACTTTTTGCTTCGAGTTTTTTCAGATTCCCTCCCAACCCACCAGAGGACAGATTTTATCCACAAACCTGGACACCTACATGGGATTTTTCCTTCATTCTCTCTCAAGAAGACATTTTAGACTGACTGATAGTCCATATCTCAGTCTAGATTTTCCTCAACTAAGCTGATTCACCCCTACACAGATAAATCACCCCATATCTGACATCCCTGACTACCAAGGCTTTAACAAGTTGATCTGCCATTTTCATAACCTTTTCTGAGAGCTAAAATAGCTATTTTTATGTATTCATTGTTTATAGCAATTTATGTGTTTTGTAGCTCCTATTTTTGGCAGAGGGGGCCGCTTTAGAAGTTGTAACATTGTAGTCTTTTATCAATCTTTCCTAGTCAAGAGTAATTTTTTTAGTATATTCTAAAAGTTTTATTAAGCCAAGGATGGGGTTTTGAATAGATGAATAGTACACTTTGTGAATCTTTGACATATGGAATTATGTTGTTAAATACCAGATAGTGTTGAGCGGTGTTGTAATATTATTTTCATGCTAAAGGGTGAAAATAGCCTAGTTAAATTAAATGCCAGTAATGCTCAGCTGATTTTTATAGCTGTACTTTTTTTTTTCGGCCTAACTTTCCTACATATTGTTAATACAGAAGAATATTGGAAGAAGTAAAATTCTGTTGGGAATTGTTAATGTGCATTTGGGGTCGACCAGAATCCTGCTAATTATACATAATTGTGTAATCAATCTCACAAGCAACTAAAGAAATAAAAGCTTGCTGAAAGCTGACAAAGCTGAGACAAGTGACGTGTGATAAGAATATGTATCAACTTTTACCCCATAAGTAAACTATAGCAACACTATAAAGTTCAATCTTTAAAACCTTCTGATAGCTGTCATTAACACTTCGCAAAACATGTTTCGGTCAAGATACGATTCACACGAACAAGCAACACAGACCTCTTTCCAAGACGGGCCTTAGGCCACCGATTCTAGTTGTCAAACACAAGAATCCTTCATTTGGGGGGGAAAAAAGGTAGTGGGGGGAAGGTCATTAAACCTCAAACTATTATGATCTGTCAACTTCAAGTGAATCGAATGTGTGATGTGTATTTAAGAGATACCAACACTCATAAAATTATAAATCCAATTTTTATAGAAAGCATGCTTGTCATTCCTTTTTATATATATTAATTTGATACCAATTATTGTAATAAATGCAGCAACAATACACTATTTGGAATGAGTCAAGGACTAGTTTTTTTGTCCTGTTGTAATTTTAAGATGTAATATAAAGACTAAAATAATTTATATATAATATAGCTATATTGTTTCGCTCAATTCATGCTTTTATTATTATCTATAAACAGATTTAAGCAAATAAATACAAACAAAATAAATAGAAATGAAACCAAAATTATGTATAAATCTAGGGTTACCTATGCTACAAACATATTTTTCAAATACAATCATTTTTACAGTTTGGTCAACGTTATTCTTTGGTAATATCTGTAGTCAGTTGACTGGAGATTTTGAACTATTTTTTTTAGCACTGCGTCTTAAGACTCGTTCGGGTCATACGCCTATGTACTAATTACGTTAATGGGTTAGGGATGAAGGTTGAATTTAGTGTAAGTGTAGCCGCACCAGCATGGAGAGAGTGGGAAACCTTTTAGGGAAAACCACCCTCATCACACCTGACCAGGATCGAACTCTGATCACCCCATCATCGACAGTTTGATCTCGGATTTAACTTTGTTGCAACCCAAACTTTTCTTGATCTAGACTTAAAGATGATTTGTGATCTGAACCAGTGGTTTTAGAATTAATATTGGGTTTGTGCGCGTCAGGCCCATTTGCATGTACCTCTTTAAATTTGTCTCAAAGATTTATTAAAAAAAAAAAATTAGGTATAGAACTTCCACAAATACATGACTTGTTTGTTTTAGCTAAGGAATTTTGGTCAAATAGCCTTAAAGATAGATAAACTACTTGGCTATCTTATCACTATTGTAAAAGATTGAGTTTATTATGATTCACACAATTATTTTGTATAATCCATTATACCCTGAAAAAAAAAATGGGGTCAGTCTGCAATCAAGCGTAAGTGACAGCGGCTGTTGGTGATGATAATGCCAAATTCCGTAGATAGAGGGTGTTATGTGGTAAACAAAACGAATCTTCTGGCCGCTAATCTCATTTTTCTAGACAGGAGCCGTTACTTTCTCATTCAAGTAGCTCCTCAATAATTGTCCTAACGGGATAAAGTTGAAACCGTTCTTGACCCACTGTTTCATAGAAAACGCGGAAGCGTCGGGAATCGAACCCGGTACCAATGGATCTATTGCCAGGAACTCTAGCCACTAGACCACAGAGGTGGTACCATCTACTTTGAATGATAGCAATATAACTTTGCTAGGTTTACACCATGTGGTCATCCATAAATCACGTAACGCATATTTTTTTAGCAGACATTCAGCCAGAAACCCCCCCCAATACCCTCACAACACCGTTACGTAGCTTATGGATGACCCTTATGTTGATGTGTAGTATTAAGTCGAGGTAAGCTTGCTCCCTTTCATATTAGGGTTTTTCTGTATTTGGCAAGTCCATTAGCATGATTTTTTGGTTCATGTTAAAATAATACAACTAGGGAATCATCAGTCGATGTGATGTGTATAACACGGCTCTGCGCACCACTATACGTCAACGTCATACCGGCCAATCAATACGTGGAACAGGAATGCCGCAATGGAATGTTCTAGGAAAGGCCAAGCCAAGTTCCAAGGCGGTTTGCCAACGCTGCAGAGCAAGACTGTTTGGTGTATGACGCGGCGGCCATTTTGAGACATCCTATTCCCACTAACCTGTACAGACAGGAACAAGACAATTCCAACATTAAGTTCATATTCGTATGACACAATAAAGTGATTTTTTTTTAAATTTGTGGACAATCCTTTTAAGATCGGAGCCGGAGAAGGTATTTATTATTTAAATGGTACATAATACACTCTGAAGACATATTTTGCTTGGATATAATTGGTTATTTAAAGTCTTTTAGTCCTCCCAGTACTTATTAGCTAAGAAAAAATCAAGTTACACACAGTAGATTTTACAACAGTATCTATAAGTTTATATAATTTATGGAAATCCAACTTTCAATGAGTCACGGAAGATGCACTTTCGCTTCTTTTAAAACATTATTTACCACAAGGGAGACCCAAAATAAATAACTGGAGGAAGTAAAGCATAAAGCATAGGACGTATTGAATCAAAGATCCATAACATTTAGAATTACTAATTTAACAAATTGGGGACAGAATTAGTCCGGGACTCAAGTCTTATTTTGGTGACTGACCCCGATAATTGGGGGCGAATATAAAAGCATTTAGAACTTTGTTTCACTTTCACCTAATCATAGCATAGTCTTCAATTTTTAATGGTAGTGACCCGCTCCGGCCACGCAAATGCTGGTATATTTCATTAAATCATACCTTCATCATCACTACCACAGCGTAATTAAATGGTTAGTAAGACGTGGTTGAAAGGGAAAAAATGGCAGAGGGATAATTTTAAACTGATTAGGACAAATAGTTGTTATGCATTGATATATCAATCAACTTCAAGTACAAAATAAAGTGTGTATATTGCCAACAAGGGCGGATTTGAGGGGTATAATTTATAAATTCCCATCTGCCGTAGGTCAAAAGTGTTCATAGATATTGAATACCTCTTAGAAGCTCTTTGGTATTTTTTATGATTTTTTAATTTATTTATAGTAGATTGTAAAAAAAAATTCTCAAATGTGCTAAATACATAATATATCCGCTACTCTTGGCGTTATGCATTCTCAATGAATTTAAACGTATTCGTGTTAATTTATTATGTGTGGCTATAATTTATTTTTATTAATTTTGAAGAAAAATTAATTAATAAAAAAGTATTTGACCCTTCCGTAAATAAGTTTGCACGTCTCTGATCAAAGATGTCAAGCTTTCAATAGACTGGATTACCGCTGACGGGTAGGTTGAGCTTCGATAGGTCAAGGAAGGGGGATTACCACATTTGGGTCTTCACCCAAGTTTTCACAACCTCTTTACGCTAAAATATATGGTGTTTCCTCTTAAAATGGTCTTATAATCTCTTGAATAACACACTTGTGGGATCTAACAATACACAAACATTTCCTACAACGTAGTTTCTGGCGAGTCGGTTGTGTCGTGTTGTGATGTTGACTGTACCGTCTGTGTCAGCAGCGACAGCTGTGAATCACCATTGTTGACGGTACTTGGAGGAAAATAGTCCTAACTCCTAGTGTGGTGTATTAAGAGTTCATCTGTCCTTAGTCCGTAAGAATGCATAGAAATGAGATCAGCTTTAATTGTCTTTGGGCCATCGATATGGACAGTTACGGGTAACCATTCACATTTAAACTAATAAAAGAACATCAAAGTACGGATCGAAATTAAAGCAACACTGATGAAAGACTTTCTCGCTATTTCGGAAACTTATCGTATTTTTATTTCCCAACCTTAGAAACTCACCAGTAGGGTTACCAGATGTAAAAATACGAAAGGAGGACAATATATTAGAAATCAATTGAAATAGAGGTCATTTCAAAACAAAACAAAATTTAAATCGTAACTTTTATTTCGAAAGAAAACATTAACGTCAACATGGAAATAATATTATCTTTGATCCTACTTATTTAGACATAATTTTCAGAGCTGTCTATTATTTTTTTACCTAAGTTCTAAGTTTCTCAACATAAAACCATAAAAATACATTCGAATGTCACTTTATTTTAGAGGCGACCATTTATCAAATGTTTTCAAAATAAAATGAAAATAAATAATGAGCCGCTTTGGTGGTCGCATTGTCTGAGGCGTCACTCTCGTAATAGACTAGACTGCCAATTACGGTAAGATTAGGGTTACAGTCTTGAGTCGGGTGTACTGGGGTGGTTTTCCCTAAATGGGTTCCCATTTTTTCTCCGCAAAAATGCGTGTACTCTTATTCTAAATTCAACCTACATATCCTAACCCATTAACGTAATTAGTACATAGAAAAAAGATAAGGCGTAAAACGCCAACGCGTAGTAGCCAAGTAAGACGAGGCGACAAAAATAAACAATGAGAGTTAGTATCGTTTACGCCCCAAGAAACCAATGGTTTTTACTTCTTCCTGTCCTTTGGACCTCAAGGGGAGAGAAGAGGCCTTTATCAGGGGGCTCCAATTGGAGGGAAACCAGTCCTTATGGTTAGTAGAAGATCCCGTGGGAAATTACTTCAAAACACGTTGGGCCTTTTACCCATGCTATTCAATACAAAATTATAGAGCCGCCTTTAGTGTTGAATGTCCTTGTTTAGGTAACTTGTTCCGACACCTTAGCTCAGTCGGTAGCGTGGCTATCTATTGAGTAAGGTTCCCGGGTTCGATTCCCGACATGTTCGAAAATCTTTATCATTGGTGAAATGTGAGTTTACCTATTCTTAGTTATGAATTAACGGCCGGGGGCTGGATGTTGTGTCTGTTCTAGATTTAAGTTAATCCGTTAAGTCTTGTGCTCATACAATCAGTCTGTTCAGAAAGTGCACCTCAAATAAATGAAAAACAAAACAAAAACACAATAAATTGAGACGATCCATTCACGATCCTGGGGGTAAGATTGGGGCTGCCACTTTTCCCAAAATAATAAAAAGATACTTTATTAAAGGTTGCCTGAAGAGGTGTTTGCCCGGAAATTGTTTAGACATCAGAAGTTATTTTTGTCATTGAGAAAGAAATGTGTGAAAAATGTAATTGCTCAAAATTCGTCAACAACATATTTTAAATAAATATCTCAAAACTAGTGTTGCCAAAACCAAATGAAAAAGCAAATCATATAGAGAAGCATTTATGTTCTTAAAAAATAACCAGAATAACAAATAACTAATATAACGAACATGATCATAAAAGATTCGCATAGTATACTAACCACCTATCCTAACTCCCAATCTTGGCTCGAAGAACCTTTTTGAAAAAGCCAAGATTGATTAAAGTTTACGACACATAATATACCTTATAAATACATAAACGGGACTGTGTTAGTTCCAAGAAAAGGTTCTTCAAGAGGCAGATCAACTGTCGCTGTGTCAAGACGAGTTATTTGGGGAAAGCCGAGTTCCGTCATGGGAGGGTGACGTCAAAAAAAGGCACAGTTGAATTCCGTCACCATCATACAGACGAGTTCCGGAATTGAAAATATTGGATTATTTAAATTGTTTAAATGATAGGGAAGTAAAAAATAAAACAACCCCCTTTATGCTTTATAATAATTACAATTAAATAATAACAATACAGGGTTAGGCTAGTTTGGTTAGTTTAGTTAGGATGCAAACACAATTTCAACTCAAATTGAAACAGAGATAACGACCAACAAACGGTGTTGCCATAAAGGGCACAGAGACCCCCCCGTTTTTCCGACCTGTTGATCGTTTCACGTGATTTCTAACGACGGAATTGAGCTGTGGTATAACAAACACGGCGAGGAAACACGTATATGCTCTTTGATACGTAATCTAAATCAAGCTCTTCGTGACGGAACTCACATGAACCCGAATGAGTTATCTCTATTCATCAAGGTCAACCAGCTTGACCTCTATTCAGACGACGAAAAGTGAGATGGCTCAGTGAGTTAGGACTATGATTAGAATTTTTAATTTCTAAGCGTAAAAGAGTTGCATAAGATCATGCAATGTATAATGATATGTCTCTCCCTCCAATAATAGTGCATTAATGGAAAGTCCCCTTTGTCGCTATTTCCCCCAACCCGTGGGCTTACAAGTCAGGATGGATTAGTGGGATGGGTAGGCAGTGGCAAATAATTGTGGGGCTCATTTTGATCTTGTTTATTGAAATATGTTAGTTATGCCGGGATCACGATCAACTTAACGTTAACTTAACGTAACTTAACTTAAAGGACCTCCTCGTGTGTTTAAATGGAGGCGATCACGGTGCAGTTAACTTAACGTAAGAGATGTCCTGGGAGGTCTTTTACTTTAAGTGAACGTTACTTGAAGGGTATCACGTGATCTAGCCAGCCAATCACTATGCGAGTGACTCATTTGTTGGTATTATGACCAATGTTTACTCTTTAGCATAAGTTCTAGTGATCAGACATTTAAACAAAATAATTAAACTAAAATAGGAAAGCTAAATTTATCAAAAAAGTTTTGTAATAGATACTTATTATATCGATTGAAAACTGTAAACATTCACAGATCATCACTGTAAAACTAGTACAAATCACATCATACGCGAGAATGAAGATGTTTAGCTCGAGTTGTTACGTTAAGTTACGTGAATCGTGATCACACATACTTCAAGTTAACTTTAAGTGAACGTTACGTTAAATTGACAGTTAAGTTGATCGTGATCCCGGCATTACCGTTACTATACGACCCGCTTCAGTGGCCGCGTGGTCTGCGCCTATCTTCGGTGCTATAACCCTAACTGGTGTCAAACACCTGACCACCAGGTGCTGCGCGGTTGTCTTTGGGGCGTCCTCCTTTGTACTCAACAGGGACTCTAGCTGTAGAATATTGCCACCACAAGTTGCTGTAGCTTGGTAGCCGAGTGTATAGAGAACTTTGGCGTCCTTCCCCAGCCCCCCTCTCCTTAAAAAGAAGCGATGTTTCCTCTGAGTTACTGGTTTTGTCAATACTCTCTGTTATGGTAATCGGCAAAATATATTATATTTTTGAAAACATGATCTAGTACGCGTGCGTAACTGTTTATCCAGAACTATTATTAACAGTACAATTTCTCGGGCTCACGTCATCCTTGCATGCACTATATCAGTGTTACTCAAATGGTGGTCCGTGGGCTGGTTGGAGCCGGTCCATGGCCAGCAACCAAAGATAAAAAGTTGTTTTTATTACAAGTTAAACTGTCCACAATAGAGCCACGGCTTGATAGAATGTGCAAAAATAAGCAAGCTCATTTGTCCCATTAAGTGTTTCATTATGGGTTTTTTCTTTAATATTAATAAAAATGTGTTTTCATAAAAAATAATATTTATAATACCTACCCCACAAGGTTTTAACTTTTCACCAAGCAGATGCCTGGGTGCCACTGAAAAATATACCTGTCCGCCACACGGCAAAGTTTGTGTAGCACTGCACGAGATTCCCTAAGGCTGCAAACTATGACACCTTCAATATACAATTTAATTGACTAGTTTGTTTAAAAGTTTACTTTTTTTTTTTGTTGTTGCAAGATTTGATTTAACCTATTTCACATTATGCTTTGTTTACAATATTTTATTTATATGGACACTAGCGCTGCAAGCGCAAGCTCATCTTGCAAGGCGGAAAAATATTTCACTTATCTATGTTATGGTACCATAAAAGTTAAAACGTACTACTTGAGAAACATGTGTCTCATATATATGATAATACACTTAGCTGTGTTGTGTCACAAACTTTTAGAGGTTTTAGAAAAAAAATGCATTATATCATTCAAACAAGTTTATATATTATGTTGTTAATTAAGTTCTAGTTAAATAAAATGAATAACACTATTGTAAGTGTCCCTACACCTTTTTCAAACATGGAAAAAAATTATTAAGAAAAGTGTTAGACCTATTTGAATCTGGTGTGTGGTGAAAATAAATGAATGTCCATACGGAGTCCATTCGCATAGGAGTGGTGGTAACTGACAGCAAAATAAAATCAGGCATGACCCACGACCATGAATTAATTACAAATCAACTTTACCACGGACAACGTATGATCTCGATGAACGTATTTAGTTTAGATTACAAAAATGCCAAGATAAATTACGACTCAATGAGGTCTGCGGGCATACTTTTATATTTTTTTTTACAATTTTAAATTTTAATGCCTTGTAATTAATTTACTTGTGGTGCCGGTAAACACAGGAGGTCGGGGTTTGAATTCTGGTTGGGGATACTGAGAATGGTTCTTCCTAAATGGTTTTCCACTATATGTCCGCGCATATACGGGAACATTTCTTCCTTTCGATCAAGGCCGTAGTCGGGGGGGGGGGGGGGTCGGGGTTCAAACCCCCTCCCGAAATTTTATGAACAAAATATATATGGCTTTATTTATGGCTCAAACAATATCAAAATTAAGGTACAAGTACAAATTAGGGGGCTGTGTTACCATAAAAAGCACTTCAGAGAGCTTCTAGAGGTGTTTAATATTTAAAATTGTTCCTATTTTTCGGCGGTTAGGGGGTTATGTAGCCATAAAGAAACACTTTAGAGAACTTCTAGAGCTGTTTAATATCTGGAATTTGTCCTAGCCTTCGATAGTTAGGATAGTTAGGGAGTAGTGTTGGTATAAAAAAACACTTCAGATAGCTTCTAGAACAGTTTTTTATTTATAATTTTTCTAGCTTCCGTTAATTAGGGGATGGGCCCACCAATCCCTCCCCCCCCCCCCCCCCGAAATTATTGGCTGGCTACGGCCTTGCTTTCGACTATACCTTTATAATCCTTTACACATTTGCTTAATTAATATATAATTATGTTAATTACCCGAATTGAGACGCGGTGGATAAAAGAGTTGAAACCCTCGATTTAAAAAAAGAGGTTGGGAGGAGGCTATATTTCCATGTGTGTTCGTGTTTGCCAGTATTCAGACAATGTCCTTCCTATTCTGTTGTATCCTCCTTAGCAGACCATCCCCCATGCCCCCCTTCTCCCTTCAGTCTCGTCTAGGAGGGTCGTGTGATCAATACCCGCGAGATGTAGCAACCCGCATTGCGGTAGAGAACTGTTGGAATAGATTAGCAGTACTGCGAGGACTTCAAACGAGGGGAAACGAGGCAAGCACAAAAATATATTTATTTGCATTCATCTTTTTATGACCTATACATACGAAAGCGATCATTAGCGTCATAAAATAAACATAGATAAAAAACTTGCAACTAGTGAATGAAAGAATGGAAAAAAAATGGGAATAATAGCGTGAGGAGCAGGCCGTAACAATTGAATGGGTGTGAAATCATTTATCAATAAAAATCGAAACCATAAACCCTCTTGTGCTATGTAAACTTGTTCTTCTTCGCTTTACACCAGTGACAAGATCGATTAATTCCTGGGAGGAGGTTATTTTATTATTACTATGGGAGTACTCCTTACTCAAATTTTCAGACCTGACTTACAAACTAACTTGACTCCTGAATAAACACACCAGCCAATCCCCGAACGACAATTACATCATCGTGATAGTGGTAGCCACAATTTCACCGATGGATTTAACTTTTTCAGTTTTGCCTGGAATATAATCTGGGATACTTAGCTCGGGCTAAATGGTAAGGGAGAGATTAATTTATATGTATCAAAAATTTTAATCTCACCCTTGAGTTTGAACATTAAATATTAAACCTGTAAATATTAACCAGCTCAAAAACATCAGCACAGAGTAAGATAATATCTACACTAAGGGCGTCGCGCTGACGGGGGGGGGGGGGGGGGGGGGCTGTCACCCTTTCCCCCCTTTCCAACTGTTGGGGAAAAAAACTTAGAAGCTGGGAATTTTGTGTAGAGTCGAGATCTTGAGCTGAGAAATTCTAGAATTACTCTCTACCATACTACTTATGACTGTGAAAGTTCTTTACTACAAATTTTTAAACTAATTTTAAATTTCCCAATTGTTAATCTCTACTCTTCAAATTTCCCAACTTTATAACTCATTGTCATTTAGGCAGTATGAAAGGTATAGTTAATATTTTTTGTAGCAGAATGTATAGAAAGCTCAGTTAATCAAGTTGGGTAATACCGTTGTTACTGCCTACTAGTTTTAAGGCTAACTACTACTACTACTACTAACTACTACTACTATACTACTCGCCTACTAGAGGCTAGTAGCCTTAAAAAGGTTAGGTAATGTTTAAGTGTTTTTTTTAACACCGCGTCTTAATACCCTTCGGGTTGTACGCATGAACTAATTACGCCAATGGTTTTAGGGATTAGGAAGGCTATATTTTTAAGAAGTGTACCCACATTTGCGTGGAGGGAGAGTGGAAAACAATTTTTAAAAACCCTCAATACTCTCGACCGAGATTCAAATATTAATCTTCCCGTCATCGACAGTCGTCTAGGTCCTTAACATTGCAGTGGTAGATAATGTTCGAAAAACAAATACACCTTCATTATAAAAAAAACTTAAAAACACAGTTGCCCAAAACTCGATTCAAGGCCTAGTTAGCGCATCAAATTTTACGATTTTCCCGGGGGTAAACCTCCTAGCTCTCCTATATAGCTATCCATATACCACCAGAAACCCCCTCCCCTCTGAAACTTTAAGTTGTCTTGTCACCTCTGGTTTCCTGGGAATTTTTCTAATATAGAACGCCGCCTAGAATTGGGAAATTGACTGCTTCTACACCCCCCCCCCCCTTATATTTCGTGTGACGTCCCTGTCTGAATCAATGGTCACGTGATTTAAAGCATTACACTCGCAATAACCCAATATTGTCTGTGAATTATAGGTCGGGGGCACGAATCCTGAAAAGGGTGTTCCGTGTTTCCCACTTCGCATTTCGCCCGCACTTTTGGGCTGTATTTTAATTACTAGTATGTACTCTCATCTCTCTACTATAGATTGGAATTAATATTTTGTGTGGGTGCCCACGTCTCTACCACCGTGGCGTATTTAGTAAACGAGGTAGAATTTGAGTCAACCTTCCATTGCATTTACAATTAGGAGGTGGTAAATCCAAACGGAATACACTTCCATCCTATCAGTAAATCGCAATTCAAATTCACTGCCTGTGACAAAACATATAATCGAGTGTATTGAAACTTTAGTCGCACAATCTAATGTGGGGGGGGGGAAATTGTTTATGCACAAAGTGAGACTTATTCTGGATTAAATTATTTGCATTAACGGTTTTGCCTTTTCCTTCTGGAATGATATAATTGATTTTGGAGTTGATGTGTGTACCGTCCTATTCCTGTAATTTTAAATTAAATAGGTCAAATCTGAATGTCGTTGTAAAACCTTGAGTCAACTTGTCCCAAGTCTGGCCACCCCTTCCTCTGCTCTGTACCACCCAAAAGGAGAGAGAGGAGCAGTGTGTATATTATGTTAGAAAGTGACTCCCTATGTCGTCACAACTCATCACGTCGTTCTCACTTCTCAGAGAATAAACAAAGCCAACATCCTCCTACGGCTGAAAGAGCTGGTAGTACCGCTCCAAAAACATTAGTTCTCATTCCTATGTCATCTAGCAGTGTTTTATTTTTAATTAGTACGTTAAACATTACAACTCAAGGATTGATTAACGGCTTACTCTCACATATGTAATCTGTGGACAAAGGCGTCAGTCTCGTTTAGTCTGATTTGCCGGGGCTAGAGAGATTGAGGTTCAAATGTTTATGTGTTACTCCACAGTTTTAGGTTTCTCACAACAACAAAACAACATAGAGAATAAATGTGAATAACAGGCGTGAGGTGATGTACATAGGGAGGGAAAAAGCAGAACTAAAAATGCCATTCCTTCTCATTGGCCAAAGCTTTGTCACCATTATTCAAAATATTTTTAACTACTTTTAACACTGTATTTTTTTCTCTCTATGGTTTTCCACTCTCACGCCACACCAAGACTGGATACACTTTCTCTAAATTCTACCTTCCTCCTGCTTAATCCTTAACCCATTAGTGTAAATACTGACATACTGGTGGGGAGATATGGCGTGGGTAGAAAAAACATAACCTTCTCACAACATTTTCCTCTCAAACAGTGTGTTAACACATTAGCTCACTTGGTAGAGCATTTTGTTTACTGATTTAGAGCCCCATACTTTTATTCTTAATGAGAATTATTGTTACAGTACATTGGGTTTGTTTCATTTTAGGTATTGGTGAATTAACATTCTGAAATCTTGTACTCCCCCATCCCCAAACCTGGCCTCTACTCTCCCCTCCTAAATTATCACAACATTTGAAGCAAGGTTTCACCAAGAAAGTAGAAGGTAGGGTATCCAATCATACTCTTTTAAGAGTACATCTACTCTTTTGGAGGTGGTAAAATAGTGTACTCTTACTTTTCACATATTTCAGCCAACTGTACTCTTTTTGAAACTTTTCATAAATATCCATTTCTCTAGAAAATGTTGCCAGTTGGGTGGCATTATTATGTAATTGAGTTGCGGAAGTGTAATACTTTGTGATGAGTTGTGCAACAAACATTGATTTTAACAGAGCGACAAGTAAAATCATAAACTGGGTGGTGTGTGTGCTCAAAAGGTCCTGGGGTGAGCACTCAGATTAATAAAAATGTGAACAAAAAAAAAAATGATAACCCTCTTGTCCGGTAATCATTTCTAGAATGCACTATTTTTTTGCAAAATCAGAAGGGTGATGGTAACCCTAAAAAAGGTGGAATGTGTGGGTGTTTTTGGGGTTGAAACATCCCTCCTAAACTTGCAAAAAAAATCATATACTATTTAAACAACATCAAAATTAAGAAACAAGAAAATATCTCTAACCAGTAGCCACCATTCTTGTTTTAAGGATCTTAACACAAACTAAGAGCTATTAACACCTGGAACCACACTTAAACTACCATTTTGAACCATGTTAAGACTAAGTAACTTTGACCTGACTGAAATTTGAATTGGCAAAGCTACCAGAGATTGTCTTGACCATGCCATGGAATTGATGATACATAAAATATCTTTCAAACAGTTACTATTAATCACTAATAGAATAAACATTTCTTATTAATATTAATCTCTGTAAAATTAAGCAAGCCCTTTGAATATAATTGTAAACTGTAAATCAATTTGAGCTATTATTAATTACCTTGTAAACATTTTAATACATTTTATTTATTCATGATTCGAAGAGTAGTGTATAAATTTAGCACATTTAGGCCTCTAATATATTTTTATTTTGACTATTTTATGTGTACAAAAAATCATATGTATAGAACTTGTAGCATGATATTTTACCCTATTAGCGATTTAATATAATTGATTACTAGCACCAAAATTATTCGTTGATTGTATAGTGGATTATTTAAAATAAACAGATAATCAGCGTACTTCCTTAATTTTTCATTAGTTTATTTCTTGCAAACACAGAAAAATTCAAATCGACTATAAATCACACATATATATACATTTCAGACTCTCACCATGCCATATCGGTAACATATTAAAATATACGTGTGTGGGTGAACACACACCCATACTCAAGAAAAACTCTTGGAAAAATGCCAAAAGATAAGATTTCCAACCATAGAGTTGCTGATAACAGATATGGAATTTCTTTAAATGTAGCTTCCTACAATGTACAGAAAAATTCAAATGTTACAAACCTACATTATTTAGAATCCTACTCAGTTACCATAAAATATTCAAATTTACTCTAGAGGCGATCAATATTAATACATTTTCTGGGTTTTTATAACCACTTTCCCTCCCTTACTCTGAAATTTCATTCTGGCTACAACCTTTAATTGAAGTATTTTATACTTACTAATGAACATATTCCTTAACACGATAAAAATATATTTTAGTCATAAAATGGCTTGGAGTTTTATTCCCATCACTGCCTTTTCTCCAGGAATTGGAGCGTCTGAACATTGCTCTGGACGAAGAGAAATGTCGACTGGAGAGGACTATCCAAGAGTTCCGGGAGGAACATGTCCGGATGAAGAGTGAGTACGAGTCCACCATAGCTGCTGTCAAGATGGTGGAGCAAGACAAGGAGGCTCTCCAGAGCACTACTGCGGCTCTCATGGTGAGTATCTCTGGGAGGTTGGGGTTAGTGTGGTTGACTAGGACCTATGAGCAGATATGGTTCTTGGATTGGTGTGGAAAACACTCACAAAACCTGAAAATGGGGTATGGAATGTGGTTTTAGGTTGGATGGAAGGAAACATGAGTTATGTTTGGTAACTTTTTCAGTTTTTATGACAAAAGCATGTTTTGGCCAAAATTAATCAAATATTGCTTAACTGCCTTGGTGGCGTAGTTAGCTAACACGCTTGTTTCATGTTGAGCTAGACTGCCGAGGACGGGAGATCAAGGTTCGAATCTCGCTCGGGTGAACTAAATAAGGTTTTTTCTAAATGGTTTTCCATTTTCCCTCTATGCAAATGCGGGTTCACTTCCTATATATTCAACCTTCCCAATTCCTAACTCATTAACGTAATTAGTAGTTAGGTGTATAGCCGGAACGGGTAGTAAGATGCAGTGATAATTAAATAAAAAAATTAAAATATTGCTTCCATGTATATATTCAGTTTAGTTTTTTTACACTTAGTAATTTTAACAGTTTTAGAATATCTGTCATGGGTATTATGTGATTTAACAAGGACTTTTTCTTTTCATTTAAAAAGTTTCTAGTCAAATGCTAATATGAATAAACTAAATGAATCTTCTGAATATGTGTCTGTCACATGATGGTAGAAGCCATAGGCCATGAAAACATCTGGCTGTAGCTCAGTACCTTGAACGATTATACAAGTCAGATAATTCATGACTTGATAATAACATTGCTTTAATTTTCATTTAATGTCTTGAAAACATACATTTTAATTGTAATTATATATAGTATGACTCTATTAGACCTAGCTGACATTTCAGTCCAAACAGGGGGGATTCCAGATCTCCCAGACCCTTTATTCCTCTCTTGGTTACAAAACTGTCTGGGAGGCACCTTAACTTTCTTGATCATAATCAACTGTCGCTGCTGTTCCAATAAACTTAAGTCTGCTCTACACAACCCCAATGTGGCTCATGCTACCTCAGGAGAACCTGTCTGCTCTGGAGACCGAGAAGAGGAGTATACTGGAGACCCTGGAGCAGTCAGAGAGTCAAAACAGTCGACTGTCACAGGTCACTCGCAAGCTGCAGGTCACTCTGAGGGGCATAGAGGACGAGACACTCTCCTTGCTAGAGGTGAAGGAGGACATTGAAAACAGGTGGGCACTTTAGTTGAAAGTCAGGCTCATAAAGTCCGGTTTTATAGTGGCCGAGGTGTCTAGGCTTGACTCTTGGTCGGGTGTACTGAGGGTTGTTTCCCCCTAAACACTGAAGTATCACTGTAAGTAATCTTTCACCCAGATATTACAACTTCTGCTGTGGGCATTTATTGTTACTGTCCCAGGTTAAGTAACTGTATGTTGTTGTCAGGTACCAGGAGAATGAGCTGAGGGCAAAAGTGTTGGAGGAAGAGAAGCAGATCATCTCGCAACAATCCTCACACCTCCTGTCCTCACTCAATGTAAGTGTGAACTTGTCACAAATCATCTCACACCTCCTGTCCACAATCAATATAAGTGCACTGGTCACAAATCATCTCACAGCAATCCTTGCATCTCTTGCCCTTACTCGTTGTGTGTACTGGTCATCAATACACTGAAATAGTAGTCGGTGGTAGCCCACAGCTTACACCTAGTTAATAATTATTTCTCTTCCACACAAACCAGTCACCATAGGCTGAAGATATGAAGGTGCTAGTCTGAAACACTGGCCACCACTGTTAGAGGTATTCATCTGAAACACTGGCCACCACTGTTAGAGGTATTAATCTGAAACACTGTCCACCACTGTTAGAGGTATTAATCTGAAACACTGGCCACCACTGTTAGAGGTATTCATCTGAAACACTGTCCACCACTGTTAGAGGTATTAATCTGAAACACTGGCCACCACTGTTAGAGGTATTAATCTGAAACACTGGCCACCACTGTTAGAGGTATTCATCTGAAACACTGGCCACCACTGTTAGAGGTATTAATCTGAAACACTGTCCACCACTGTTAGAGGTATTAATCTGAAACACTGTCCACCACTGTTAGAGGTATTAATCTGAAACACTGGCCACCACTGTTAGAGGTATTAATCTGAAACACTGGCCACCACTGTTAGAGGTATTAATCTGAAACACTGGCCACCACTGTTAGAGGTATTCATCTGAAACACTGGCCACCACTGTTAGAGGTATTCATCTGAAACACTCGCCACCACTGTTAGAGGTATTAATCTGAAACACTGTCCACCACTGTTAGAGGTATTCATCTGAAACACTGGCCACCACTGTTAGAGGTATTCATCTGAAACACTGGCCACCACTGTTAGAGGTATTCATCTGAAACACTGGCCACCACTGTTAGAGGTATTCATCTGAAACACTGGCCACCACTGTTAGAGGTATTCATCTGAAACACTGGCCACCACTGTTAGAGGTATTCATCTGAAACACTCGCCACCACTGTTAGAGGTATGAATCTGAAACACTGGCCACCACTGTTAGAGGTATTCATCTGAAACACTGGCCACCACTGTTAGAGGTATTCATCTGAAACACTGGCCACCACTGTTAGAGGTATTCATCTGAAACACTCGCCACCACTGTTAGAGGTATTAATCTGAAACACTGGCCACCACTGTTAGAGGTATTCATCTGAAACACTGGCCACCACTGTTAGAGGTATTCATCTGAAACACTGGCCACCACTGTTAGAGGTATTCATCTGAAACACTGGCCACCACTGTTAGAGGTATTCATCTGAAACACTGGCCACCACTGTTAGAGGTATTCATCTGAAACACTGGCCACCACTGTTAGAGGTATTCATCTGAAACACTGGCCACCACTGTTAGAGGTATTCATCTGAAACACTCGCCACCACTGTTAGAGGTATTCATCTGAAACACTGGCCACCACTGTTAGAGGTATTAATCTGAAACACTGGCCACCACTGTTAGAGGTATTCATCTGAAACACTGGCTACCACTGTTAAAGGTACTAAGTGCTAGTGTGGGATTCTTCTTGAATGCCAGCAGACTAGGGACTTCAAGCGGAGTTTAAGGGTACAAAATACCAGTAGTTCGTGCTAATAATAAGTAACTGTATATCATTATTTTAATTTGCGGCAGGACCTGCTGTCTCAGAAAGACCTGGCCGAGTCAGAACTTAGACTGGAAGTCTCAGCACGGCTAGAAGCGGAAAACAGGCTTAAGTCAGCGCAGGACTCTGTGCAGCACCTCGAAGGGGCTTTGCAGACTGACATCAGCCCCTCAGCTTTGCGCAACAAGATACTCCCTGATGTCAAAAAGCTTCGCAGTAAGATTCATAAAACTGACTTTGACCCAATAGGGAAGGTTTTGTTTCTATCAGGATTCACTGTTAATAGTATTTTTTATCATCTTTCTAGGCAAGTGCTGGGTGCATTTCTTTAAAATTCATTCTCACAATACTTCCTGTTTCCTTAGCGGTTATAAAGCATTGGTGGCCGCTTGGTCTGAGCAGTTACTCTTCAATATACTGGATTTCCAGAAAAATAAAATCGAGGTTTGAATTCTGGCTATGTGTAGTATGGGTGGTTTTTCTTGGATAGTTTCTGATTCTAGCTTCATACTCATTTGGGTGTATTTTCTTTAAATTTTACCTTCCTCCTTCCTACTCATTTTATGTAAATATTCAGACAGCCCGATGGCACAAAAACTTATTATACAGTTTAAGACTTAGATAGTCATTACCAGGGCCCGGATTTTGATGACCTTAAAATTTCCAAAAAATGACTTATAAAATGACGCTTAAAACTCTAAATAATGACTTCAAATTTGCAAATAAATGACCTAAAAACTTGATTGAAATTCCATAGTATGATGTATTTATTACAAGAGTTAGGATTTACATTACACACATAAGCAAAATTATCTCTCCTGGTCTGTCCATTTCCAGTTTTTCCTCGGTGTGGACTCGTCTGGAATAGAATGACCCATATACAGTCTTCGGAAATCCTTTAGTTTAACATTGCTCAGTTTCCACAGAGGAATGTGTGCAGATACCAGAACGTCACACAAATCTTTATAAAATGTTGAGGATTTTTCTTGATTAAGTATTTCACTATCTGTAGAAAAAATATCCTCTTCGAATTTTACAATCATGCAGGTAGAGGGGCACAAGGTTCATTTGGACTCATACATTATCTTCTTCAGTCAACAAATGTGCGGTAAAATATCTGATGTTTGAATATTCCTGTTTTATCAAAGCACTGATAATTAATTATATAACCTTTTTAAAGTCCTTTTCAAACAATTTTAAATTTTCTTTCCAAAAATATGTCTAAAAAGTGACTTACTAAACAAAAAAAAAATTAAGAAAAATGACCTAAAAATTTAAAATGGCAAAAAATACCTATAAAATATACATTTCTAAAACCAGGGGATCATGAATAGAGTTTATGTACAGCTGAGATTGTCTCTGATGGACCAAAAAAAAGATGGGGGACATGTCATCAAAATCCGGGCCCTGGTCATTACAGTTAGCTATTAAATTTTCTACACACTAGTACTTGTATCTGTGATCACAAATACAACTAAATCTAAGACCATACAGAAAGTGATTTAGGTTATTAAACAGCATAAACTCGCCTCAGTGGCTTAGTTAGCTAATGCGCTGGTTTCGTGTTGAACTAGACTGCCAGGACGGAGAGATCGAGGTTCGATCTGGTGGGATAGATTGGGGGTGGTTTTTCCTTAACGGTTTTCCACTCTCCCTCCTCACAAATTTAGGTTCACTTCCTCTAAATTCAACCTTCCCAGTTCTTAACCCATTAGCGTAATTAGTACTTAAGCGTACAACCTGAATATTAGTAAAACGCGGTACTATAATTTTTTAATTTTTTTTTTTTTACTAAACAGAATAAAAAACAGTACAGTTGTTTAGCAACAAAAGTGCTCTGCTGTCTTCTGGCATTCCATGTTTCTTAAAGTTTTCCTTTACATATGATACAAAATGATGGAAAAATCAGTCCTTAAACAAATATGATGTCATCCATGCATTTCTCTCCGCATCATAATGCACAGGCAAGTTTACAATTCTTTTAAAGCTCTAGGTTTTTTATATTTACCATACATGACAGGTGTCAGCTGATGGTCGTCAGAAGCATTTGCACACAACAAAACAGTCAATCTGTCTATATTTTTCTTAACTCCCTTAGCAGATTTTTCATCCCCACCGCCAGAGTAGAACGTTGGCAAACAACGCCATAAAAGGCCGGTTTCATCACATTGTAAGCTTACATCTTGGGTTAATTCCCACCGTAAAACAAAGCTGCTAAAAGTGTCCTTAAATTCTTCAGCGGCATTTTCATCGGCTGATCTGCTCTCTCCAGCCACATCCAGCTTCCGGATTCTGTGTCGAATTTTAAATTTCGGAAAACACACAAGCACTTTCAATATTCAGATCCTGATGAAACTGTTTTGCTTTTTCGATGATTATAGGCCCAGTCACTGGTTTTCCCTCTGATGTTTTGCACTAAACCAAGTGTACAAGGCACAATCAAGAATTTCAAGTTTAGGTTTCTTCAATGTGTGTTTGATTTCGTATTCTTTGCTGTAACAGCTTGAGCAGCAAACTTCTTAAGTTCCTCTTTTTGTTTTTTTATATAATAAATAGTCAAAGAACCAATATTGAAATCACGCATTATAAAGTTTCTGTTTTCACCTTTTTCGAGAGGATTAATTATTTCTAGTTTTTGCTGTATAGTGAGAGTCACATGCTTAAGACGCTTATTAGTTTTATTAGCACTTGAAGAACTCGTGCTGGGCTTCGAGAACATTGTGCAAACTTGATTTGTAACCCGTTAGAAAACAGGAAACACTGTACTGAAATGAACACAGAACTGACAGTTAGTTACGATAAACACTGAGCGAACTAAAAACGCGGGAACAAGGGTCCTAGACAACACGTATAACTGCGTGAAACACAGATGAACTGAAAACCCACCTGGCGGGTACATCCGTGCCGGTCAAGGCCAACGATCGTACGAAATCCACCGGAAAAAAACAGAATGAGGGCGGTTCAATCGGCGTCGAATTACAGAATGTGCGAACTGTAGAATGCCGACTAAAGAGCTTCTACTGTACATAATAATGTGTATTGTGCACTACAATGTATTTACTATTTTATTCTCCATTTTCTTGTTGTGACGGACTAATGATGATGATGTGATATGACGGTTTGCTATGATAGCACTATGCCCATGTTGGGGAGATGAAGTGGGGTATTGGTGTAAGCATTTTGTGACTTATAAATTATTATTTTTTAAATTAAAAGTAAATAAAATTGGGCAGCGTAAACCGCGATACTGAATCACCGGATAGAGGGACCTATTTAATGGGATTATTATTCTCCTATAATTTTATTAAAACACTCCCATGCAAAAAATGGAAAAAATTACTAAGCCTATTTTTATAGAGAGAAAATCATTTATGAGTTTATATATTTTGGGGGGACTACCATTACATTGCATGTCCATTACATCGCGTGCCCATTACCTCGTGTTTTTGGTACAAATACATTGCAGGTCCATCGTCGCATTTCCCCCGCCAATCTACACACAGCTAATCCTACTCTGACGTACAACCAATAAGGTGAAGAGGCATATATATACAATTACATACCATGTCCGTTACATCACGCTTTGCTAGGGTAGTGTGCCTGACTCTCACTTTGAAGGTGGTGTTGGTTGAGAGACTCATTCAAAACTTAAATAAAATTCACCATAACCGGAGATGGCTAGGCAACTGGATCTACAACACTCCTAAAATAAATACACCATAATTTTGTTTTTTAGTTTTCTGGAAAAAATTGTTTAGATAAAAAGGTATATTTTTAATTTGTAGATTATATTCTTATTTTATTATTTCATCTTTGCTTTTTGTTGCATCCACCACAATTTGAATTTACAAATTCATGTATCCAAGTTTTTTTAAGGACATTAGATTTCTGGAAAGCTATAAACTCTCCCCCTCCCAAGGGGAGTCAGTTTACCCTATATTCCCATATTGGTTTTACGTCAGAGTAGGGTTAGCTGTGTGTATAAAGGTGGTGGAAACGCGACGTGATGGACCTTCAATTTATTTGTTCCCAAAATGCGATTTAATGGCCATGCGATGTAATTGTATATACCCCACACATTGGTTGTGTCGCCTCAGAGAAAACACTTAGCATGATGTAACGGACACGGTATGTAATTGTAACGCGATGTAATTGTATATATATGCCTCTTCATTCCTATTGGTTGTACGTCAGAGTAGGGTTAGCTGTGTGTAGAGAGGTGGGGAAACGCGATATGATGGACCTGCAATGTACTTATACCAAAAACGCGATGTAATGGACATTCGATTTAATTGTATACACCCTATATTTTGATAAAAGTAGGAAAATCTTTGTGTGAAAGTTTTTATTGATGTATTGTGATTTGTTTTAAATGCCATAAAACCATTTTTATGATAAAATTTAATTTTGTTTGAGAATTTTTAAGCTAAAACGCGTTGTTTTTAAAGATGAAATTTCAAATATTTACTCACCATAATTTAGGGGTCCATAATCAAACTACCAAACTATTACTGGACAACCAAACACTCGGCCTAAAAATGCTTGCCACTGCTCAACGCGCCTTATCGCCCAAAACTTATTTCTTTGTGGCGTTAGCCTAACACTTCCATCTGTTGCGCAGTGTTCTTCGAGCATGTTGCTGAAGAGGCACGTCTGGATGCAAACATGCCTGTGATCATGAAGAATGCTGTTTATGCCCGCAAGAGTCTTGCCAAGAAAGCCCGCAGTCACATCCTGGAGCAGAGCCGTGTTGAGAAGGCCAAGACTCTAGGTGAGCTATTCATGCATCAGGGCGGACACAGTTGTGTGCATGCAGGGTATTTTGTTAAACAGAACCTAGAATAGGACTATGTGCATGCTCTAGGGTATAGAGGAAAATGGGGGAGAATGCATTTCCTCTCTGGCAACCCCCTCCTTCCTACCATAAAAAGAGCCTAACCTCAAAGGTATTTTAAATTCGTTATTGATTTTGGTAGAAGTGTACTAAGTCCATTTTTCAATTCCAAGCAATCCCAACTGAACTAATCCCAATTCGAAATTAAATATATTTACAAACTGTTTTATTGTGAAAATCTTAACATATTCTTGTCAGAGTGATAAAGCAAGTAAATGTTATGGTGCTACATGCAATTCATTTACTGCAGATTTATGTCATCAGAACACTAATTTATAGTTTACATAACAGCACAAAATGTCATAAATGGAGTATAAATGTGTATTTTTTAGTCATTAGTATTTTTATTAGTGAAGCTTTGCAATGCTGAAACCAAAATTTTGCTAAACAAAGTTAAAGCTGGCAAGTATTTGGAGTGAAGTCGACATTTTATAAAATTTATGTATTACCCTTAGCTTTTAACAATACTCTGATTAAGTCGTGTTACTTTGAAAATTTGACAGTATCGATATAAGCCAGATTTGGTTAATAACATATTTTAATAGCATTACAACAAAATTGAATTTAAATTTTGAAGAAGGTAAAATAAAGATTGGTGAAAACAAATTAAAGGAATAAAAAAAAATTTTTTTTTTACAACGGAAAGAGGAAAATAATTCACACTTTACACTGCTGACACTGGACAAGAGTATGCTGCTTTTAGTGAATATTTGTCATCACTGCTCAGTTCCTCTTAGATCAGAATTTCAAAAGGGGGTGTGAAACGCACAACACAAATTCCTAAATGAGCAACCCAAACTCACTCGTGAAATAAAATAAAACTCACAGTGAATGACATTACAAATAAATAGGAACATATAAAACTCTTGACACCCTAGCTCACTCGGTAGCGTGTGTGTCTACTGAACTAAAAGTCCCGCCCGGTTTGACTCCCTACATGGCCGAAAAATGTAGGTTTACCCTTTCACAGTGATGAATTACTGGCTGGGGACTGGATGTTGTGCCTGTCCTAGGCATATGAAGCTACGACAGGCTTAGCAAGCCTGTGGAGGAAAACATATGGCTTGAATAAAAAAACTGACCCAGGATACAGGCTGGAAACGGTAATGGATGTAAAAAAAATGTTTAACAAATGGTCATTATTGACAGTCTTTGGCATAAGGATGAGGAGAGTAGTTTCATCGGAAATGCATGTGCTTGGTTGTGGAAACAAGATGTAAAAATCTCAGTAATAAATTACCTGTAGGAAATCACTCTAAATGCACGTGAGTGGGACTAATACCCTGAATACCCCATAAACAATGATAAATCTCATTGTAAAGTATAATGTCTAATCCCGCTCGGCCACCTTCATAAGTAAACTTGCATGTGTGTATAAATGGTGCTCGCACACTACCTGCATGGTTGCTGTTGTTGACACCCTACCCAACTGTTGTTTTCAGGCCTAGATGTCACCGAAGCAGCCAACGGTACAGCCCCTTTGAAAAGGTCCCTCTCCTTCATGATCTCTAAGAACAGTTTAAAACCTACCTTGAGTCGATCTTTGTCTGCTAGGGGCTCCAGCGGTAAGTTACGTCATAGTCTAACCAGTCGAACCTCTCCAATCTCCTCCTCCCCATCTTCTTCTTTAGATATTGGATTACATTTTAAACCACTAGTTACATAATAAAAAGAAGAAAAAAAATAGCACTTGAAGATAGATATAATATGGTTGTATTTGTGATAAATTAGACCCATAGTGGTCTCCCTTTTCTCCCACACATCTCTCAACACCCTAAAGACAACACGTGAAGAACGACTATTTGTAACTCTTAGGCCGGTATTACACTATCACATTTTTCTTTGATCAAAGAAATATATTACATATATATTTGATAAAAGATTTAACGCCGTCTTTGATCAAAGATGTGTTATTACACTACATCACATTTCTTTCAGAGTTGCTACAATATATGTTATTAAAAAAATTGACTACAATGGTTTAATTTCATGTGCGGTGACTGTGAGTGCTATTGTGATAATCTCATTGCTGCTTAGAACAAAAAGACAACCTGTTAAACGATTGTGGTTTCGATCTTGGGTTGGGAGATGAAATTCAAGAGGGATTAACAGCTGCCTGCTAAAAGAACTTCAAACTGAAGATCCGAAATCTTATCAAAAATATTTATGCATGGCCTGTGAAACTTTTATATATTTGGTAGCAAAAGTCACTCCATTAATTAAAAGAAAAAATACACACCTAAGAAATGCTAAGACTGCTTCGCACGTCCAGGATAATCTTTCAGACGCCATTTTCTTTTATCAAACCTTAGAGCATGTTCTATAACATAATTATGTGATCAAAGATTTGTAAAATATTTCTGCGATCAAAGATCTTTGAGGAGTCATCAAAGATACATCACATTTTATTTGATCACAGATCTTTGATCAAAGAAATATGACAGAAATGTGATAGTGTAATACCAGCCTTAGTATACATCTTAATAGCGAGCTAACCGATAAGTGTCCCGCTGCTAATGCTTCCCTTCCACATAGTATCAAAAACAGACGCTAAAATCTGATATGTTGATTGGCTAGCTGATCGCGCCAAACCTACCCTCTCCCCTGTGAAGCTACACCTGCAAGCCACAGGTGCATCTCACAGCTTCCGGGCACAGATGAAATAAAATAGCACAATGCTTAAAAGTGAAAGGTAAAAGTAATAAATTTAAATGACGCTAAGATTCCAACAAAGACTTTACAAGAATGAAAACTACTAAATTTGAGAGTTAAAGGCCTAAAAATGAAGCTAATGAATTGAATTACAACTTTGGTTATGATTTGAACAACTTATAATCAACATTAAAGCCCACACTTTCTTATAATTAAATATTCGATAGTAATATAGAGATTAAATTAGGCCTAGAAAAGAATAATACATTGAAGATGCTGAAGGTTATTTATTAAAATAGGCCTAAACGATTGGAAAACAATGTACTAAAAGCTTAGTACTCTTATTATTTTGATAGTGAACATGATTTCTAGTAAACTTAGGGGGGAATTTTGTAAAACGATATATAAAGTGTTATTAAATGTGTCTGAATATTATAAATAATGGGCACTTGCGAGCCTATTACATCCATAGGGAGTTTAATGATTTTAAGAATGGTATTAAATTAACAAAATAAATAATGGCAAACTAATATAATTATATAAATGAAATGGTTGAGCGCTAAGGGCCTAAAACCCCGACCACTTTACAATAGACTTTGGGAATGTTGTCACTTTAGGACAAGGTGTGGTTTTTAATAATTGTTTATTGAAAGAATAAAGATTAACTTTAAGAAAACACTTTAATTTCAAGAAACTAAATGGAGTAAACTAAACATTGCAGTTAGATCAACACACAAAAAAGAAGTGAATGTAGATTATACAACAGCATAGCACTAGACTAAAATTGAATGAGTCAATTTAGGGTCTAACTTGATGAATATCTCTGAGTGTTGTTCACACTTTAAATTTACACAACACTCCTCCTTACAAACAAGAACACTTCTAACATAAGTCCAAGTTAATATCTGACTTCATCAAATTTTGGTCCAAGAATAACCTTGATAAGGAAACCTACATCCATTTCTTCAGTTGGATGATACACCATTTTGACGTCTATACAATTTATATGATCCTTGACAGCTCAATGTTTGGAGCGAGAAACAATAATTATATTTCTAGAAAGATGTTTAGCTGTCTAGCTATCGTTCAATATAATGGCAGTAGGCCTACTGCAAGGTACACTCATGTAAATACCAAGGTGCTTTAAATTAATGGCTTTCGCTAGAGATGTATATTCATTTTTGGTGGTTGAGAGTGCCACTGTTTTTTGCTTGCAAGACTCCTCCTACATAATTGAAACAGTAGCCAGTAAAGGATTTCCGGTTCTAATAGACAAGTTGCCTTATCAGAATCTGTAAAACTTATAATAAGTTCACCCGTCTTCTTAAAATTAAGTGAAAATTCTTTTGTATCCTTTAGATATTGATAGGGAACAGAGGTCTATAATAGCCTTGATCTTTGCCATACGACAGCTGATGGAAAGAAGGTATGAATTTGGGAAAGACTCGGTAATGGTATTCATGAATGTAAAGAAGGCATATGATAGTGTGGATATAAATAAAGTTTGGAAAGCGATGGACGAGGCTGAAGTGGAAAGAAGAGTTGTAATGAGAGTGAAAAGCAAGAGCTGTGCTAAGATGAAGAGTGGGAGGACGTAGTGGTTCCAAATAAAAAATAGAGTGAAGCCTCTCACTACTATTATTTGAAATGATTATGGAGATAGTCATGAATAAAGTGGCAGGAAAACTCGAGGAAGAAAGAATGAAAGCCACGATGTTTGTCTATGACTTGATGGAATGGGGGAGAAGGAGGAGGAAGTACAGGAACAGCTACTGGAATGGAATGTGGAAGTGAAAGAGTGTGGAATGAAATTTAGCATGGCAAAATGTGAATTGATGACAAGGAAGAGGATCAAGCCTTTGTTTCCGTCATGTTCAACCACTTGGTTTAAATTCGTCAGTCGCCATTTTGAAGCTATTTTCGTTAGACCTTTTGTGAAATTGCTGTGAATAATATTTTTTTAAATTGGAATAAAATGATAAATAAGCTTTGTGTCCGACCTCAAATAAATATATAAATAATATTGGCCTAAGTTACTGTGGTTAGCCTTCACATTCATATATTTACCATCTTTTTCATTACAGCTCCAAAGTGATAGATGTCACCTGTTGGTGTAGGGATATATTAGGGACTATTTCTAGTAACTTTTTGAGCTGTCATCCAAGTAAACTAAGGTCGTGAATGAATTATAATAAAACAACATAGAGTTGGGAGAGTATTAGAGTAAAATGAATAAGTCAAGTTAGAGTCCAACTTAATGTGTACTCATGAGTGTTGTCCTTATTTAAATTTACACAACACACTGCCCCGTGGGACACTATTGGCAGTAGTACAGTGAGCTCTATTTTGAGAGAGGACCCTACAAAACAATTAACCCACTTTTGTTACATAGAACTAGTCACATGAGTTTCATGATGTGAGAAATTGCAAATTGTATGAATTAATCACCAAACTTAACATACATAGGCCTACTATATAGAAACTTTTTTTTAACAGTTATAAAGACAAGTTTTTCGCAGTGAGATTTTACAAAATAATAACCCACATGCTAAATTTAATGTCTGTCTGTAAACAACAAGAGCTACTGATACCCTACATAACAAAATTATTTAAAGTATAATTATTTTGCATTCATTTTTACTTTTATACAAATACAAACAATTGTTGGAATAGAATATTTACAAATTATTTTGTATGATATTAAATGGTTAAACGTATGTCATAGGGTGTTTCAAACATATAAATATGATTTTATCAAAAAGAAATATAAAATATATTTGTTTTGCTTAAAAATTAGTGAGGAAATTAAACAGAACTTAGAAAAAATAAGAAAAGTGATATTTTTCTTCTCAAATTTATTGATTTTTTCTCCATAAAGATGTGATTAATAGTCACACATAAATCTTCCTATTCTTACATTTTTCAAGACCTTTTAACGTTAAATATAAATTGATTCATTTTAATTTTACCTTTATCTATGATTGTTTTGGTAATTTTTGTTTGTGTGTTTATTATGCAAAGAACTTCAACAAAAACAAATTTAAGGTGAGCTTAACATCATATTTCATATTTAAAGAAAAACTCTATAAATTTATTTTAATGTTAAACATATACACAATCCAAATTATGGTTTAAAAATGTCCTAAAGTAGGCCTACTCTATGGTGTTTGACTGCTGAGAACAACTAGCAATAATGAAAAATAAAATCTAAGGAGTGTAAAGCCTCTGTCTTAGTTGTGTCTGACTAAAATCAAGATTTTGACAGTATGCGACTATGTGTGATGTGTCTGAGGTTTATTTTAATTGAATGAAATTATAAATACATGGTGAAGATCCCTGAGCCAAATTGGTAGAGTGGTCGGCAGGTAAAACTAGACAACCAGGGTTCAAATACCTGTCCAGGTATAATCTTTCTATATTTACACAAACACTCAATCAGAATGGCAAATGAAAAGGTATCTGTTTATATTAACATTAGTAAAAAATTGTGGATGTGTGTGCGCATGTGTGTGTGTGCGCTGTGTGTGTGTGTGTGTGTGGTCTCAAATCCTAAAGGATATTCAAATTTCTAAGATTCAATTTTCTTCTTCAAATTTGAATTGGAACGTGTTTTAGAGCTTTTATAGTTTATACTGCTTATTGGTGGTTCAGATATGGATGTGAAAAATGTATAAATACTTTATTAATATCGATATTTTCTTTTCGTTCCTGGTTTTTTTTTTACCCAATACTTTTTCCCCAATGCCTTTACTGATATTAGTACTCACACTCCAGTTTTATTAATTTCACTGATGCTGGGACTAAATGTTTACTAGGCTGAACTGTGGATGAATGAGAAGAACAAATGACACTGTGATTGTCGGCCAGTCTAATACCCCTTCCTTTATCAATGAGCATGCTCATCAAAAACTAAACAAAATAACCTTTTGTAGAGCTCAATGAACTCAGTCACCTCAAGGGTGTCCCAAGCAGTGGAAGTATAAAGGATTTCCATTATTCCATTGTTTGTCATTAGTTAATAATAGATCTTGATAGAATATATAAACGAAGAGTGTAGTTAGTAAATGGTACCTCCCAGAAGTGAATTATGAAAGTTTTTTAAGAAGTTGGATAGCGAAAAAGTATCTTGTAAAATTTGTTTTAAAGTAGTAAAAACCATTATAATTTTCAGTGTTTAAATAAATATGGAAATAAAATTATGATGTAAAAGTTGAAATTATTATTACTAGATTAAAATAACAATTTTTCAGATTAAAATTTTGATACTGATACTTACTTTATTTGATACATTTTCTTTCGATACCACATCTCTAGGTTCAACCCATTATAATAATAGGACAAACTTGACAGTCCAACACCTTAACTCAGTTGGTAGCGTTCTGCCTACTGAGCTAAAAGCCACGGGTTTGATTCCCGGCATGGCTGAAAATTTATCGTTGATGAAAATATGAGTTTACCCTTTCACATTGATAAATTGACGGCCTGGAACTGGATGCTTTGCTTGTCCTAGTCTCAAGTTAGATTATAAGGCATATTAAGAAGCTATGACAAGCCTAGCCACAGACAGGCCTAGCAAGCCAGTAGTGAATAAAATATGGCTTGAATAAAAAACTGACCCAGGCCATAGGCTGGAAACAGTAATGGATGTAAAAAACAAACTTGACAACAAAACCACAGACCAATAATTTACACTTAACTGAACGATAAATATTATAAGTTTTTACTCTTCCCTCCTTTTTGTTTGATAAAGACAACAATGCAGAAATATTACTCAACTTGTGTTAAAATGTGTGTGTGACTATTTTTACTATAGAAGATGGAATAAAGGAAGATGTTACCTTTTTGCATTGAATTCTTCCCACATTTTTCCTCTTTCCCTAAGGGGCTTTATTGATTAATCTACACTTATTAGTTTATATCAATTTCCATTATTATATAACCATCTAAAATTAAAATATTTATAAGCTTAATTTTTTAAGAAAACATTATAATAGAAAATAAGAGTGAACTATAAGCATCTTAAAATCATAAAAAAAAAGGAGTGTGATTAGATGTTAATATTAAAGAATTGCACCAGAATTAAGCCAGAGAGAGGACTAGAAAAATCCAATCTCCCACTTAAAGTTTAGGTGTGCCAATAATTGTCTTCTGAGTTAGGTGTGTGAATATTGTTCACACTGGGGCTGTGTGTTTCAGGTGCCATGTCGAGGAGTCGGGTCAAGACTCAGAAGCTTAGCAATGTTGGCAACACTAGCAGCCTGCTGTCTGTATCGAGGGGGATTAGTGGTATCACTGGCAGGTGTCTTAGTTTAACTTAGCAAGTAGCATCAATAGTTGTTGGCACCAACGACCTGACTTGTTGTGTGGAGGATTGTTACTTAACCAAGTATAGTTCTTCTAGCTTTGGTGCTGTAAAGTTATGCACTACTGTACCCTAAAGATTAGGTCTAATAATCATATTAACATCACATCATTTGATAAAACAACACAACTGCTTATCATGTTAGGGTAATTTTAAAATAGATGTGTACCCACATCGCTGGTCTAAGGAAGCTCGCTCGCAATAGACTAAATCAGTGCTCTGCTAACTTTTTAAGTTCACAGTACATTTAACAAGCCTACATTTTTTGTGGAACATTATTTTGTTTAGGGTACGCACAGCGGAAGCAGGAAAATGAATTACTCACCCTGTCCGACGGTTGTACAGTTAATCATAATTAGAAAATATTAGCACCGCGTCTTACACCCGTTCGGGTTATACGCTTAATACTAATTACACTAATGGATTAGAATTGGAGGTTGAATTTTAGAGGAAGTGAACCGCATATGCGTGAGGAGAGTGAAAACCATTTAGGAAAACCACCCAGTTCACCGACCGAGATTCGAACCTCGATCTCCTCGTCCTCGGCAGTCACGCTCAACACGACTAGCGTTTAGCCAACTACCCACCGAGGCGGTCATAATTGAAAAGTATAGACAATTTTTCCTGAAATAACTTCAAATGTTCCGAGATTAAAGTAGCGTTCTTTTTTTTTTGTGCAGCTTCTTAACTTATAAACATTTAGTTAAAACTTTAGTAATTTGGATAAACCATAACTTTAACTTGCGCAAAAGCTTAAGTGTGGATGACACAAAGCCGCTGCTTGTACTAACTTCGTGTTCCTATTGAACAGTAAACAGTGTAAACATGGTGCTCTGGGTTGTGGCCGCATGGCAAACTTAATTTGCCGCCATAGAACACTGGTCTCCGGGTTGTTAATTTTCACTAAATTGGATTTAATTTAGCTATCAGAACTGATCCTGTGGCTCAGCATTACTTAACAGTTTGTGATAATACACACACACGTATTTAAATCCTGTACATTTTTAGGATATAGATTATACCAAAATTAAGTTTAGTAGCTATTGCAAAGGTTGATGTCAATAATTAACTAACTTAACATATTTCGTATCTTGACCACATCCAGACGATGGTTCTGTCAGTATGGCTCAATTGCAGTCTGACTCCACAGAGTTCTTTTTTTTTAAAATTTAATATCTTATTAACTGGTTTTCAAGAGGAATCACTTGTAATTTACTAAAATGTATATTTGTAGATCTATGCTTATTTTTTTTTAATATACTCAGAATAAAAATTATGTTTGAGAATGGTAAGAAATTGCTTTTGCATTGAAAATCAACCAAGATAAGAAAATAAAATTTAGTCAAATATCCATATTCTGGCTCAGCAATAGCTGCTATATTTTATCTAAGTTTAGAAATATTCCAGTGAAATACACTTAAGTTACTTAATTTATTGAAGGCAATTATTCTTGCTTGATTTAAGTTCTTGTGATGACTGTACATTCCAATCTTTTGTTGACGTGTACACATTCCACTAAAATACCCAAGCATGACCTAAAGAAATGGGAAATGAGGGTTAGCTACACCTTGGACTTACTAGTATTCTACATGGTAGAATGGATTCCAAGCTCACAATAGCAGTTAAGATAGTTACTTTAAAGTGTGTTATTTTAAAATAAATAATTCTAAAAAAGTTAGATTTTATTATGAATGCAGATGTAATATTTTTTAATGTAAGGTAGAATTTTAATGATTTTGATAATGCATAAAAAAGACTAAATATAAAAATGTACTTAGTGGTGTAGAAGTAATTTCAGTTTCGAACCTTGACTACCTTGTCGTCAGGCTTGCAATAGAATGGATTGTCATTGACAAGGAAATCAAGGTTCGAAACTCAGTTGAGTGCTTTTGTTATGTATTATTGTGGTTTTCCCATCCTCTCTCCACACTAATACTTGTGCACTTCCTTTGGAATAGTTTCCATATCTCAATACCTAGATCAAACCATTAAATATCCTTGTGTTAGTTAGAACATATTTATTAATTAAAAGGTAAAATGATTTTATTTTTATCGTTATAGATGATAAATTACTATTTAAATGTTTTACTTGAAAGAAAGTTCAAGAAAATTGGAGAGTATACTAAAACTAATACACACATTATGAAGTTTACAAAGAAATTATGAACATAATTCACTGCTGCCACTGAACAAAGGGGTACCCTTTAAAGAAAATCAATTGCTACCGTCCAATCCCTATCCCTAATTTTTTCCTTTGGAACTCTTCAGGAAGGAGTGTGAAATGTGCAATGCAACTTTGAGAAAAAAGAGGTTTTCCTTAAATATTTAATTACATATTTTGTGCTTAGTGATATGGAATTCCCTGTGTTAGAAGAAGAAAGAGAATGAGTTGTTACTTACTACTTTTTAGTTTATTTTTCCTTGTCCCTCCTCACCACATTTTCAAAATATTGGTATATAATCCAAGGGATGACATAGTTTAGTAGCGTGGGTCCAAGCAACACTGCTCGAGACTAGTAGTTCCAGAGCAATTTTAGGGTTGAGGTAAAACTTAAGTTACTATGTGACCTTCATAATGGTTCAATCTGCTCATATTAATATGTTATTATACAAACTAATAATTTTCCATATTTTAAAATGATATATGAAAATATATTAAAAATGTGGCATTTAATTTTAAAAAGTACACACAATTTATCTTTCTAGAGAGGGTATGATTTTATTTAACGTGTAATTAATCTATTATCAGTTTACTTTTATCTCGGGAATAGATTAATCCTGAAAAAGATTGTTGCCTTAGTCTGTGATATTCTTCTAGCTTCCTGAAAATATTTGCCAAAATAGGAAATACTTGGGCTAGTTTTCTCTGTTATAAATGTGAGTTGACGTTCTCAGTCAATGGTGAAAGCTATGAAGAAATTTGCCACAGTAGTATTAAATATTTTTGCAGCTGAAGTACAAATTTATTTTATATTTGGTCATTCAGTGCTTCTTTGTATGCTATAATTAATATTTACATACAAAAAAATAATTGTAATAGTTGACTATGTTGTGATTAGGAATGATTCCTTTAACTCTTCTAATCCATGAATCCTTAAGAATATTTGAGGATTTGATAAAAAAAAAAAATGTAACCTGAATTTTTTCAAAGCCCAAAATAAAGTTGAAACCAAACCCCAGACCATTATTTAACTAAAATGAATAAGTCTCTTGTTTTGCTGGTGTGTATTCACTTTGTTCACCTGTCTGTTCAGGCCATGTAATTTAAGTCATTTAAGGGGTTGGGTTGCTCCTCATTAACTTAATTGTAAATAATAAATTATTATTGCACTGTTTTAACCACAAGCTCACATGGACACAGTTTCCTACAAAGTTGGTTCACATTAGGTTGTAATCGTTTTTATTTCTACACATACTGTTTCCATTACCGGTGTACATAATGCACTTCTAATAACAGAGATCGTAACTCTTAACACACACCAAGGAGATTCCTGACAGTAATGCAGGCTAATGCGATGGGCATGCGGCCAAAGGGTGTGAGTTTATATCTCAGCCAGATGCACAAAAGGTGGGTTTTCTAAAGTTGTTTCCTACTCTCCCCCACATAACTATTGGTACAGTTGCTCTTAACCATACCATCCTGGTCCCTACACCATTAATGTGATTAAATGCGTACAATTCACATGTGAGGTGCGCTGTACAACACATTATAATCAGATTGAAACACACCTGGAAATTCAGGGAGTTTGGTATGCCACCTAGAAGTTAGAGATATTTCGAAAATCACTGGAATTTTAAGAATATTTTGCATTAACTTTTGAAATATAAACGTAGACGAACATACTTAATGTCAACTATTAGTTTTATCAACAATTCCTGCAATTTTGACAAAGAGCATGGACATAAATTGTCTTAGATAGTTCTTTTGTAAAAAAATTAACATAAAACAGTGAAAATGACAAGATTTTTATTTATAGCTTTGAATTAAAAAATCTGAGAAAATGCATTTATTATATTTATCTAGAAAACTTGGAAAATTCAGAGAATTAAAAAACCTAGAAAATATATTAATCATGATAATCCTAGCAAGTTTCTTATTATATAATAAATATATATATAAAAAAGAAACCTTGAAAACACCTTTGTTTCCAAATGTGTCTGTGGGAGTTTGTGTTGTTAATAAATAATATATTTTATTTATAAAATGTTTATTTAGAGATAATAAGTGAGGTTGTTCTATAAGTACTGCCTACTTCCTTCTCTGTCCCACCAAACACTTGTAGTATGGAGCAAATAGATTCGCATGGCACCCACAATCTTAGAAATCACACAATGTTACATTGACCAATAGCTAGGACCCTGATTTGTGGTAAATAAAATGGTTGAATTTTGTTAGATGAAAAAGTTGGATTTATCTATTAAAAGTCGTAAGTAAAATACATTTTTCATTTAAAAATGGTAAAAAAAATCCTCTAAAACTCAAGAAACTTAGAAAAATTACAGATGAATTTCAAATTCTTAAATTTTAAATATTTGTCTTTGGTTACACAATGACATTTCCAAAACATTTTACTTCTCATTTACCAATGGTTTTTGGTGAAGGGAAATAATTTTTCTGGACTGGACATTTTTATGTGTTATAGGAATATTAAAGAAGAAAGCAATACACTGATTTGGTACTATTTTTTTTGGCGATTTCAGGCAAAGAACAATGTTGTCAACACCTATGAAATAAAAATGTTTATATAGTCTGGATATTGTTAATTCTCATTAAAAAAAACTCTATAATTGACCATTATTTACAAATAATAGGCCAATTAATCAATTTTGAGAAAAGATTTAATTTAATTCTAATTCGTGTATCCATAATATATTAAAAAACGTTATAATGGATTCTTAAACTGTTTTGATATTAAGTAACATAAGTAAAAGTTTGTAAAAACACATCTGAAAATATTTCGATGTCCCTACCAATAGCAATCAGTTAGTGTCTGAGAAAAATAAATGGTGCATATTTGCAGAAATTACAGTTTTCTTCTTAAAAAAAATATAAACACACCTGTGTCTGTTGTCTCTCCAATTCAAAAGTTGATGTGATTCATACGTTCGCTGAAAAACAAGTGCAGAACAGAAATCGGTCATGTGATAAGCTCTAACTCAATCACAAGAAAATTTCAGCCTCATTGGCGCGAGCTGTTCTGCTAAGTTCAACTCATTTCTACTTTGTCCGCTATGCCTGAGATCTTTGGCATGAGAGACTCAATTAAATCTTAAAACCAACTTTCTAAAATCAGTGCACATGCGCATTGAAGTACATACATGACAGCAAAGCAAGCAGACAGCTCCATTGGCTTTTGTGAGGAGATTTGAAATAACTCATTAATGGAAAGCATGTGTATTGATGGATTGTGCCTATGACACAGAATTATAATTTTTTAAATGTCCATTGGGAGAATGATATTCTAAATATATTTATCCCTAAAAAAAAAATGATTAATCAGCTGTTTTAAGTTTGCGTTAAAATGCATCGCATACATTTCTTCTAGCATGTGAATTGCTGTGTTGCTCAAGCAAAGTCTGCTTTCTCTTTCTCGACAAACATGTGAATCAAGCTTTACTAAATTAATAACACGCCAGGAAGAATAGTATCCAACAGTTTCAAAAGTTACCAAGACTCATTTGAGATACTCATACATCAATATTAACTCCAGCTGACTTCTTTAATATAATTATAATAAGTATCAATACCTATAAAAAATACTATCACTATTACTACCACTATTAATAATCATAATACAAGTAATGAATAAAAATGCCATCAAGGTTAACTGCAAAAAATAATTTTGTATTTTTAGACTGTACTTTCTACTGTGTTCTTATGATTTATTGTGAATAAATATTACACTTTATATAAAAATCTTTTCATAATAGAGATGTAGTTATTTACAGTGCTTGTTCATTTGAATTTCAATTGACGTATTACTATATCATATGATCAATTTAATGGTGATAATCTATTGATGACAAAGATATTCTGCAGTCACGTGTATTAAATGTTATTGTGTTGATTGTTATATGTGAAGTAAAGCTATAGGTTCTTAATGTATTATTAAGTCAGTGTTTTTCAACCAGCATTCAGGACATTTGAACATTGTATCAAACACAGAATCTTTATTTAAACTTTATGGAGAACATTAAAATGCTATACTTATTAAATCCTACTATCATGTGTGGACTGGCAGATTCCAAGTGGCCTGGAAATACAAATATGATCACCCTTAGCATATATAAATATCTACCACTGAAGCTATGTTTTAAGTGTAAGCTGAAGTAGTGAGGTGAAGTATTTATATTTTTAATATTAGTTAACTTAATCCCGGGGCCATTTCAGCTACATTATCGAGCCTCAGTTTCTACTCTCTATAGGCATGAGCAAAAATGTTTCTAAATGCTTAGAGGATAGCTAGATGTATCTTTTGATATATTTAAGTTTGTAAAATGATCCCCCACTAGTTTCTTGTGAAGATGATTTATGTTTGGCTTAAGAAATTATTTATAAACACCAAGAAACAACCATTTGTATGGTTTTAGCTACATTTAATGCCATAATATATCTTCACAAATGATTTATTCTGGGCATTTCAGATTTACCGATTTTTAAAAATTGAAATTGAATAATTTGAACATTTGTTGAGAATGCATTACTTTGTTCCTTCAGTAGTTGGCAGCTATGCAATCTGTATTACATCAAATACATAGTGTAAAAGTTTTACTAGTGTATGTGGCACTTAAAAGAATATTATTTCTAATTGATTCAAACCTACAATGTTTTAATTTAGGATTTGACTTTTATATTTCATGTGAAGTAAATGGTATCTATATTGATTATATTAAAACCTTCACTGCTAATGGCCGGAATAAATGCCAGTCAATATAATGCTTGAACTTTAAGCTCATTTTCAATAAAAGTTGTAAAAATTACAAGTTCAAAATGGCAAACTTCAAATTAAATTTTGAGTTATTTTTATGGCGAGTTAGTTCTTTACTTAATTAAACAATGTATAAAAGATTAAATATAAAGTAGTTGGCATAAAAACTGTGCGATACATTTTGAAAATTGTCTAAGGCTGTTGTAATTAAAATTCAAGTGTGTTTCACCAAAC